>JANUYF010000001.1:240697350-242037350 GCA_026167975.1 Phrynosoma blainvillii | reverse complement strand
CTAACATTTGTCTGTGTGTCCTGTTGACCATGTTCCTTGCATGATCACCAGCTGCATGTATCCAGTCTGTCCACACAAAGCTCCCTTGCATGTCTCCTTTCCCCCCTTATCTGTGTGGGACATGTTTGTGGCAGATGATGAAGTGCCTTTTCAGTTGACAAACCCATTCCTTCATCCCAAGGATGGCACAATCAGACAGCGGCACCTGTATACTGCACCCATTCCTTGGGGGGAAGCGGAGGTCAGCAAATCCTTGCAATGTGTGGATGTATGACAGATCCTGTGCAGTTGCACAGGGATGCCAAACTTCAGTCACCTTTGTACACAGTGACAGACTGTATACCACCCTATAACAGATCCTGTGCAGGTGCACAGGGATGCCGAACTTTAGCCACCTTTGTACACAGAGAGTGACAGACTGTATACTAGTCTATGACAAGTCCTCTGCAGGTGTGCAGGGATGTTTTCCTGCAGAGATGTGCAGGTGTGGAGAGATAGTCCTGCACACATGTGCATGCATTTGAGAACAAAAAGTAATTAAAGCTCCATCTTCCTTTGCAGCATCCTTGGGGCTGGTGGTGCAGTTGCTGGGGTTTCAATACAACCTCAGGAAAGCTGCATTGACTCCCCCCCCCCAGTGTGGTTGCTCCATCCCCATTTTGGGCATCCTCTGGCAGGTGATGCAGTTGCTGCAGCTTAGGGAAAAGGCAACTTCAGGTCACCCTTTCCTGCCCGTCTGCATAGCCCCATAGAGATGGTCCATTAAATAAGTTAGACAAAAGACATACAGAACTCTGTTGCCTGGAGTAAGGAATAGATATTTCATTGTGTTTTGCATAAAGAACAAATAAAATGAGTGGTGATTCATTGTGGAAGTATAGTTACTTGAGAGATAACATTATGTAATTATATATTTTATTTTTAAAATAATGTACAACATAATATACCTTTGTACATACTTTCTACCATGTTTAGATATAAGTTTGCAATGCCTAACCAAAGAACATGTTTAGGAGATAAGGGTAAAATAGGCTGTGTTTATGCCTTCCCCTCCTCTTAAACCTGTCCTCTATCTCCAGAAGAAAAAGAGCCTGAAAGCTACAGCTGGACTTATCATTAGCTCAGGCAAGGACATCACCTCAGGTAGGACATACTGGGGAACCTCAGACAATATCTTATATTGGAGAGATATATAGGACAGTTGCCTAGTTACTCCTTCTGCTCTCCTCATTCCTTCCCTTTTCTTGGAGGACAGGGATAAATGTACTCCTTAAGCAGATGGCTCCCTGCTGGAAGACCTTATTCTACTGAGAGCATTGAAGGAAGTTTCAAATGTCAGTACAGCCAGCTTTTGCACCTAGAATGAAAAGGGAGGCACCATTTTGCTCCTTTCCTCAGGCAGCAAAATGTCCTACCTAGGGCTTCCCTTAATCATTAAACAAGGACTTGCCACAGGCATGTTTGCATATGAGAGGTGGGCCCTCCTTGTACCCTGATTGAAAGTTAAATGGTCTTTGCCTGATCCAACTGACTCTTAAAGTAGACTGGGGAGGCATTTCCATAGACTTCTAGTCAGATTATGTAGTCTTACTGAATGCAGATATGGATCCATAATTCTAGGTCACAATGTTGTAACTCTCTAACTCTATTTCTACCTCCCTCTCTGAGGCATTCTTGACTCTTCAAGCAAGTGATAAGCAAGCCAAATACAGTAGATTACCTAGCACAGGCATGGGCAAGATGTTCTGTGAACCTTTATCAAGTCTGGCTTTTTCTGGCTCTCTACCCCCTCTGACTCCTTTGAGCTATTTTAAAGACTATATTGTCAGAATCCTCATGGGGGGGTTGCAGACTGCCAGAAATAGTGTGAATTCAGTCCACTTTTAGGGTTAGGGTTAGTGCTAGGGAATCATGGGAACTGTTATTTTTCTGAGACATTGAGCCTTCTCTGTCAGACAACTCTGATACCACAATAAAATACAGTTCCCATGGTTCCCTAACTCTAACCCTAACCCTAAAAGTGGACTGAATTCACACTATTTCTGGCAGTCTGCAACCCCCCCTTCATTGTTTGACATAAAAACCCATCCCCTCCCCAAATCCAAAGAGTTCTATTTTGGGGGCCATGCAGACAGCCCCTAAGGGGTGGCTCTGTGCCACTCCTGAGAGTGCTAGATCAGGGCCGTGACAACCATATGCCATGGCCTCAAACTGGCTTTTTACCACTCCGAAAAGAGCTGGCAAATGCCACTCCTTTTTGGAGCAGCAAAAAACCACCCTTAGTGCCACTACCATGGCTCTTTTATGCCAGTTTGGTGCAGCGTGTCCACATGCTGTGTCAGTGGGGAACCCTGACACCACGTGCCATGCAGTGAGGCATGCAGTGGGGTGTGCAGCGTGATGGTGGCATCAGGTCTGCACAGGCCCTTTCTCAACTTCATTTTTGGCAATTCTGATACTCTGTACAGCCCGAGAGAGTAGTAGCTGTTACTTATAGTTCCAATGAAAAAGGATGCCCAGGCAGTCAGGAAATCCCACCAAGAAAAAGGAGAAAAGACACAAGATTCTTCACATTTTAAGATACCTTTCAAGACAATTCATGGATTTTCTTCATAGAAATAGTTTTTTATAAATAATACATGTGAAACTGTATTTTTCACTCCAATATTTCCTGCACAGAAACCTGTGCAGAAAAAAATGCATATTTCCACACAAATTCTTCCCTGTCCTCCAAATATATCCTGCATTATGAACAGTGTTCAAGGACCTTTCCAAATCTCTTGTACTCTTTCACAGTGGTGTGAGACAAACTAAGGGGTATTTGCCTGAACTGGAGCTGAATTGTTTCAAATTCTCCTCAGTGTGATTGGATCCACAATTTAAATAAGATGATGACAGTGACGATGTTGGTGCTTGTGATGATAGTAGTGATGATTAAACAGTTATTTGGGCATATCAGACTAGTTCTGAAATCAGGAGACCTCCTCATGAAATTAGCAGGAGCATGAAGGATCTTCATTCTCAACAATTATTCCCCATACTCCACAATATTCCCACTAACTGTTGTTCCTTTCATGGGAAACTTACTTGTTGGTTGCTTTACTGAATGCAGATAAATTTATAACAAACCTCTCTCAATACAGCATGGCCCAAATCATAATGCTGCTCTCAACTAAAGCACTAAAGCACAAACTTTGAGTCAGTCAAATTAACATAACTGTCTATATGCCATGTTCTCATTGATTTAGTGTGTCTACTTTAGTTGAGACTAACACTTAGATTAGGGCTAAGGTAAGAATTCCATGGCCTTCAGGATTTTGAACTGCCACTTCCAACATTCATTGTAATTGTCTGTGCTGGCTAAGACTCCTGGAAATTGCAGCTCAATTTCTACCCACTGTTTAGGCTCACATGTTATGCTGATTATGTCTAGAGATGGTAACTTTCTCCTACATTCAGAATTTGAAAACCACAGGTTATTTCCATTCTAGATAGGAAGAACTTCATGAACTTTGGTAAATTCTTACAAAAAATGCATTGCCCACTTGAACCAATCAAATTCAACAAATACAGCTTGGTGATAGAACGAATAATGAACAATATTCAAAAAATGGTTGACAAAAATGTTTCAGGAATATCAGGAAACCCTGACAAAAAAGAATCGAGGGTCCTATTCACTACACAATTTTAATACTATGATTTCATTTTCACTGCCATGGTGGAATCCAGGGATTGGCAATTGAGAGAGGGTAGCATCCTCAGCCAGGGAAATCCTCTGGTGTCTCCAACAAGACTCCAGGATCCCACATGATGGAGCCATGGCAGCTAAAGTGGAAGAATAGCACTATATATCTGTAGTGTGAATGTCCCCCTAGACCAGGGTTGGCAACCTATGGCCCGGAGGCCAGATCTCCCCCCGAGGCCTTTGGATCGGCCCCAGCCTGGTCCTGCTGCCACCTCTACATGAGTCACGGCTGCCATTTTGTTTTCCAAAATTGTGCTGAGACTCGTTTACGCATGCGCCAGAGTACTGCGCATGCGTGAACGAGTCATGGCTGCCATTTTGTTTTCCAAAATGCTGACTGTGACTCATTTGCACATGTACAGGACTCCGGCGCATGCACAAATGAGTTGCGGCACCATTTTGGAAAACAAAATGGTGGCCGCGACTCACTCACACATGTGCAGTACACTGGAAGTACTGTGCATGCGCGAGCAAGCGTGCACGTGCATGCACAGTACTTCCAGTGTATTGTGCATGCGCATGTGAGCGTGTGAGCACGGTGCCATTTCCCCCCCCCTCGCCCCGCGGAAGACCTTGGGACCAGCGGACCGGCCCCCAGTAAGCAAAAGTTGCCCACCCCTGCCCTAGACTGATGAAAATATTCACAGTTTAGGACTTATTCTGCACATAATTTTCACATGGTCTTTTCATGCAGGAAATAACATTTTTTTCTGTGTAGAAAATGCTATTTTTGTCATAGAAAATGTTGTAGTTGGGTAATTACTCTGCACAAAATTTACTTTTCACAGAAAACAGAATTTTCTGTTTCCTGTGCAAAAGTATCATGTGTGAATTTTGCGCAGTATAAATCCTGAACGGCTAATAATCTTTAAAAAAAATGTACAATTTTCAAACAATTTCTTGCATTGGGATGGAAATTGCTGAAATTACTATTGCTTTCATTGAAAATGAAATTAGTGAAAAATTACAGCCCTAATATGGTTAAGCCCACATAGAAAGAACTACCTACCTTCCATATATGTATTAGAGGTAAAATACCTTTTGTGGTGGAGAGGTATCCCTAATTCAGCACCACAAATCTGGCTGAATGCACAGCTACTGGAAGCTAGAATTTTAAGAGATAAGTCTTTGATGGATGTATCTCTCAGATTTGGTTTCTTCCACAGTCAGATATAGTTATTTTCTTTTAAAGTCCATTTCTTTCCATCATGAACATGAAGGCATTTATGTAATATTGGTCAATTATTTTCAAACCAGGAAATGAAAGGAATTTCTTACTGAACTCTGATAAAGTTGTACCTTTTCTCTACTTCAGAACTAGGAAATGCCCCTACACATTGCATGCTTGTTGCTGATAATCTTGCCATTCCCTGAGTGTGGTGTGGACTGACATGAACCAGAAATATACAACAGCTCAAGTCTTGTGGCTCCCAAAGCCTTGGGGCATCATCAAATGCATTTCTGAATCTTTTCAAAACCTCCATGTGGATTTATGCATGCAAGTCTTATCTCCATAGAAAAGAAAATAGTGAATGTTTAATTTTGTTTAGATCGCTTTTCTGTCTTTTTTTTTCTTTTTCTGGTTTTTTTTTTAAATACTTGTCTTTTTCCATGAAAAACAATCTATTCCAGATACCAAAGTGGGTGGCCAGAGACTGTCTCTAGGCAACCTGTTTGGAGGTGGAAAAAACTATGGAGGTGGTAGAAAGGGCAACACTTTTTTGCCAAAAACCAATAGCTTCCTGTGGTTTTATCCCCCACAATCAAATGTGTGTGTTGTTTGCAGAGGTGGTTCTTTCTGCACCCCCTCCACCAAGTCTTCTGTTATTGTTGCTCTAACTGGGGATTATGCAATCACAACACTAAAGTGCTCTATGCTGTGCAGTGCAGAATTAAATACTTCCCACACAGAGTTCATTAAGTCCTGAAGTTTGCTAATTAATTAATTAGGGCTGCATGATTCCTGGGGATTACAATAAAATTAGCATTTGAATCTGTTTTCCATCAAGCCAACTTCAGAATATACTTCTCTAGAATTCAGATGCCCAGAAAGTGCTGGAGAATCAACTAGAACAGTAATAAAAATCCATTTCTGACTTTTGTCATGCACATCCCAGTGCTGATGTACTGCCTTAAATTGAGGAAGGGGAAAAGAATCTGCTGGGGAGATTTTTGATCTGTGCTACACTCAAGTAATATAGGGGGGTTGCAGACTGCCAGAAATAGTGTGAATTCAGTCCACTTTTAGGGTTAGGGTTAGTGCTAGGGAATCATGGGAACTGTTATTTTTCTGAGACATTGAGCCTTCTCTGTCAGACAACTCTGATGCCACAATAAAATACAGTTCCCATGGTTCCCTAACTCTAACCCTAACCCTAAAAGTGGACTGAATTCACACTATTTCTGGCAGTCTGCAACCCCCCATAGTTTGCTTTCAAGGCAAACACAGACAGCCATGTTTGAAATTACATTCTTTTGTGGCTGACAGGAACAATTCTCAGACACAGAAATGAAGCAATTCCACAGCCAACTTAAGGATAATTGAGTCTAAAGACTTGATCATATGCTAATGACACTCTCTTCATTATGGTCTGCAGGGGAGTTCTGTTCTGCAAATGTTAGTAGTATAAGCAGTTCTGCATGAAGTCATGGCCAGCTGATGTAAAAAAAAATGAGTTCTGAGCAGGAGGGAGATAAGATCCTGCATGTGGCAGATCATGAAACATGTTTTCCAAATTCTCCAATTGACAATTACCCTTGAAGTTTGTATTATAGACATGCATTTACTGCATGGATAGACACACAAGTCATAAGGATATTGCATGTGTTCATGAGCATACCCAGAGTATACACAAGGGGAAGATATTATCTAAGTATTATCTAGTGTAGTTGGTTGTTGTACATTCACTTCTGCACATAGCTGGATGTTTGAAAAGCTGGATGCATACTAACAGCCTAAATAGTAGAGATGTGAACATCTCTCATTTTTTATTATACTGGATTTCTCTTAATCACACCTGTGTGTATTTTCTGCCCATCCTTCTTTCATATCAGCTTGTAAGACTTTGTATTTGTTTCCTAAACTGAAATTCACATAATTTTTAAACATATTGTTCTTACTTTGTGCATTAGTTCTAGAATTTATTAAATTTATACAGTGTTTCCCTATTGATTAAACTGCATTACTGATTTTTCCAATGATGCACAATTGAACTGTTTTTATTATAGAATATGCACACTGTGTTGTGCTCTCATAATTTCTCAGAACCATGCTGGATGACTTGCAAATGGAGGAATCCTTGAGGTGAGACACAACATATTCTAGAATGTGTAAAAAAATTCTTTTTTTGAAACCAACAAAATTTCTTTCTCTTCCTAAAAACAAATAGCTTTCTAAATCATAGGGACAACATAATTACTTGCTTAATCCATCTAGCGAACAGGGCTAGGAGGCATGAGACCATGGAACAAACTACAGTCATCCAACATTCACTAGCTAATGTGCAAATGTGTGTGACCTTTATGGGCACAAGTTATGTACATGTCAATACAGTCAGCTCTCCAGATCAATGGATTCAATCATCCATAGCTTGAATATATAAATATATATATATATATATATATTCCAAAAAACAGTGATTTTGTCATTTTATATAAGGGACACTATTTTATTACACCATTGTATTTAATAGAATTTGAGCATCCAAGGATTTTGTTAGATATGGGAAGTCCTGGAACCAAACCCCAGTGGATACCAAGGGCCCACTGTACTACTGTATATTGAGTGTACATATGTACTCTGTATTTCCAGAGAGAATGCGCAGACAGCTGAATTATCATGTATATTCAGATGTGGTGCTCTCTTCTTCTCCTCCATCCTCAGTTTATTCCATTAGTGTCAGCTGTGTAGAAGAATGCAAATTGCCCACCTCTTCTACATTACGGTCCATAACCATTCAAATTTTGTAGCTTTACATGCATACCTATTTTCCTGCTTCTTCTCCACAGTGATTGAGATACCGCTAGCAACAAGATTCTTGCATCGGGTACAGACTATGTCTGAAACTACATACAAACCTGTCAGAGCTTTAAGATCTGCATGGAGAGGCTTTCCTTTGGTCCTGCCTTCAGCACATTCTTGCTTGGTGAGGACACAAGAGAGGGCCTTCTCAGTGGCTGCTCCTATCCTTTGGAATTCCCTTCCTCAGGGGGCTAGGCTGGCCCCCTCCCTGCTTTCCTTTTGCCAGCAGACAATGGTGTTTTTGTTCAAGCAGGCTTTTAGTAGGCAATCACTCTCAGGAAGGCTTGTTATTGGTGTGTGTGTTGTGTTTATTTATGTCTTTAACTTGCCTTTTAACATAATTTTATACTGTTTAAATGAAATAATTTTTATTATTTTTAAAGCTGTATTGATAATTTTTTAACCAATTCTATTTGTGAGCCAACTTGGGTTCCACTCTGGGAGAAAGATGGCATATAAAATAAAACAAAACAAAACAAAACAAAAATACACTAGCCTAACTAGTCTACAAAGAACATTTTGAACCACCTTTTTAAGTTAATGCTGAGTGGAGCTTCTACCATGCTTTTTATCTGTGGCACCTTTTTAAAAAAAGTCTTCTACCTCATTTCCCATTTGTCCTTAACATCTAGCCTGAGGAAGATTTCTGTTAAATTCAGAAGCTGGCTCACCACTTTGTAAGTTTGAGGTGAGTATTATCTTAAAGGTAAAGGTAGTCCCTTGGCATGAATGTCTAGTCATAACCAACTCTAGAGGGTGGTGCTCATCTCCGTTACTAAGCCAACGAGTCAAAGTTGTCTAAAGAAGACTCCAGTGATCATGTTGCCAGCATGACTGCACCGAACACTGTTACCTGCCCACTGAAGTGGTACCTATTTATCTACTTACACTTTTACATGATTTTGAAATCATGATTTCTGCTAGGTTGGCAGAAGCTAGAACTAGTGACAGGAGCTCACCTCATCATGCAGCATTCAGACCTCGAACTGCCAACTCTCCGATCTTCTGATCATCAGAATTGGCATCTTAACCACTAAGCCACTGCATCCCATTGAGTATTATCTTAAGATGTTATATTACAGTTCTTATTTGGTTTATTTTTCTAACAGAGAACCTCTTCCTACATATGCCTGACTGAGGTCTGCTGAATGGGCTCCCTTCTGTATTCTGACAGTGGAAATATTAAACTATGTGAGGATGTGGCTCAGTTGTGTCAGCCCTCCCCTTATAAGTCCCATTGACATTAACACTGGCTGCATTTTGAAGTCATGGTAAAACATGACTCTTTATTGAAGCCTATGAAGTTTCATAGTATTTAACCAGTTTCTACATCTGCATCATTTTAAACATTTTTAACTTGATGTTTTAATATATTTAATATGTTTTAGACTGTAATTTATTTTGTACTTCTTTCAGTTTTAAATTGTTTTACATTATTTGAATGAATTTCATGGTACACTGACCTGAGATCCTGGGATGGAGAGCAGGGCACAAATATCTTAGATAGAGATAAGTAGATAGAGAGAATAAATAATTGAACATTACTAATTGAATCAAAAAGCAAGGATTACCTAGCTAAAAGTCTGCTCAACAACAGCCTACCAACCACAAGACCAGTGAGTGCAAAGCAGTATGGTTAAACATAACATTTAGGAAAAGTCACCTTCATGATCCAAGGAAGCAAACATGAAATCATCTCTCTCTATTTTTTATCATTTCCACAGACAAGGAACACTGAAAAAGTGACTGAGCAAGAACTGAGATGCTTGTACACTATTATCTATCTGGCTGTAAGCTTTCTACTTCTACAGAAAGACATCCCATTTTATGTTGTTTCACTGAACAGATAATTCCCTGGAAGGAAATGGTTAGCAATTTAAGAATCCAAAATAAGCATGAGGTAGGGAATATGGAATACTCTGCAGCTCTCATGAACAGCTTGTGCTAAAACCCTTAATGTGAATTCTAATTTGTTTGGGATCCATCCTTTTTTTCTAATATAAAGTGAAGGCAGGGTGTTAGGAAATATGAAATTAATAAATTTTTTGGGACACATGTGGAGTTCCTTCTATAACCCCGAACTGACCTCTGTGGGATGTCACCCATAATGCTCTAGATCAGGGGTAGGCAACCTTTCCCCTTTAAGGGCCAAGGGACTTCAGCTTCCAGAATCCCAGGAACTATTGGCCAACATGGGACTATTGGCCAACATGGCTGAGGCTTCTGGGAGCTGAAGTCCCTCGGCTCGTAAAGGGGAAAGGTTGCCTACCCCTGCTCTAGATGGCAGGTTAGGTAGGCACAGGAAGGGCCTGCCCAAATGACTGGAAAATTCCCTACCAGACATGTTTGGGAGTTGCTAAAGAGGAAAGGCCATTATTCCAAAAGTCAACATGATTGTGCTTGTTTCTCCTGAGTCTTACTCCTGATGGGGCAGCGATCAGATTTAACTGTACCCTTTTTCTCTAGCCTCCCCTCCTTGATTGTGTCAAGACTCAAGTACATTGTTCAGGTCAGGGGTAGGCAACCTTTCCCCTTTAAGGGCCGAGGGACTTCAGCTCCCAAAAGCCTCAGCCATATTGGCCAATAATCCCATATTGGCCAATAGCTCCTGGGATTCTGGGAGCTGAAGTCCCTTGGCCCTTAAAGGGGAAAGGTTGCCTACCCCTGGTTTAGGTCATCCTCACACCTTACCTTAGCAAAGCCATGGCAATCAGCACCTTTGTCCAGGCTTCAGCCAAGCCATCAAATCTATAGCTAGAAGCAAGATATTGCCTATATAAACCTCTAGACTCTTAGACTCCACATGCTATCCTTAGAGTGCATCTTGACTCCACTTCAGACCTGTGGCGGGGGCGGAGCTGAGCCTTTAAGAGCTCCCTTCTCAGCCCGCAACTCCACCAGCGGCACCAGCGGCAGAGGGACCAGGCCCGCCAGCTCAGAGACTCCTTCCCTGCCTTCCTCCACCTGTGGCGGGGGCGGAGCCGAGCCTTTAAGAGCTCCCTTCTTGGCCCGCAACTCCACCAGCGGCACCAGCGGCGGAGGGACCAGGCCCGCCGGCTCAGAGCCTCCTTCCCTGTCTTCTTCCACCTGTGGCGGGGGCAGAGCCGAGCCTTTAAGAGCTCCCTTCTCGGCCCGCAACTCCACCAGCAGCACCAGCGGCAGAGGGACCAGGCCCGCCAGCTCAGAGACTCCTTCCCTGCCTTCCTCCACCTGTGGCGGGGGCGGAGCTGAGCCTTTAAGAGCTCCCTTCTCAGCCCGCAACTCCACCAGCGGCACCAGCGGCAGAGGGACCAGGCCCGCCGGCTCAGAGACTCCTTCCCTGCCTTCTTCCACCTGTGGCGGGGGCGGAGCCGAGCCTTTAAGAGCTCCCTTCTCGGCCCCCAATTTCCATCAGCGGCACCAGCAGCGGAGGGAACCAGGTCCTCTGGACAGAGACTCCTCTCCGGCCCTTTAATACCGTGGTCGTGAGGGAGGTGAATCCTTAGTGATACTACCACCTGGAGCCGGGAAATGTGGAGGGGGCGGCGATTGGAGTGGTGCAGGGGAATGGGAGGTATGGCAGGAACAGGGGAAACATATGTTACAAAAGAAGGCGGGATCGCTGTTTAATAGCTATCCCGCCTTCAGTTCCTTCTGTTTCCCGGGATGGTTTGGAGAGCAGACCAACCATTCCACAGAACCTCACTCTGCTCCTTTGCAACGCCAGGTCGGTGAAGAATAAAACCCATATCATCCAGGATCTTCTCCTGGATGAGGATGCTGACCTGGCCTGCTTCACAGAGACCTGGCTGGGGGAGGATAGCACCGCTATATGGGCGCAGGCCCTCCCAGCTGGGTACTCTGTCAGTGAGCAGGTGAGGGGAAGTGGGCGGGGGGGCGGAGTGGCTCTGGTTTATAAGAACACTTTGACCTTGACCAGGATACCTGTCCGATACACGACCCACATCGAGTGCATGTACCTTAGCCTGAAGGCCAGGGATAGTTTAGGGATTCTGCTGGTCTACCAGCCACCCCATTGTCTAGCAGACTCCCTGACCGAGCTGACACAACTGGTCTCTGAGCTGTTGTTGGACACTCCCAGGCTTTTAGTTCTGGGGGACTGCAACATCCTGCTGGAGACCAGTTTGACAGGTGTGGCTCAGGAGTTCATGGATACCATGACAAACATGGGCCTATCCCAGTTGGTCAACGGGCCCATGCATTGTGCAGGTCATACACTTGATGCAGTGTTCTGTATGGAACAGGCATATCCATGGGTGGAGGTGGTTAGCACCTCCGCATTGTCATGGACGGATCATTTCCTGGTCAAGATGAAACTCAGAGCCAATATCTGCCCCCCCCCCCCCGGGGGTGGTGGACCTATTCGAATGGTCTGCCCTCGAAGGCTAATGGAGCCCATTGGATTCCAGAAAGCCTTGGAGGGTTTAATGGTTGGGAATGCCGGTGATCCTGTCAAAGCCCTGGTTAATACATGGAACATCGATCTTACCAGGGCTATAGACACGATCGCTCCCAAGCATCCTTGCCACATCGCTTCAAATCATAGGCCTTGGTACACCTCTGAGCTTAGGAAAATGAAGCGATTTGGACAACGACTAGAGTGCACGTGGCGGAAAACTCGACTCCGATCTGACAGAACTCACCATAGGAACTTTCTTTGGTCCTATCGGGAGGCAATACGTGCAGCGAAGAGAGCCTTCTCCTCTGCACATATTGCGTCTGCAGAGTCCCGTCCAGCAGAACTGTTCAAGGTGGTGAGGGAGATGATGCAGGTGCCCCCTGTGCCAAATCCCTTGCTTAACCCGATGACGGTCTGCTGTGACGCGTTTAACAACTTCTTTGCAGATAAAATCTTTCAGATCAGAGCCGACTTAGATGCCACTATTGGAACAGAGTCTATAGGCGAGGTGTCCACCAACTCCGCCGATGTAGTTATACTGGATCAGTGGCAATCTGTGAGTACCGAGGATGTGGACAAGCTGCTTGGTAAGGTGAGGAAGACAACTTGCCCTCTCGACCCTTGCCCATCATGGCTGGCCATCCAGGGGGGGATGCATTGATGAGATTCCTTACAGATATCATCAATGCATCCTTCAGGGAAGGACATGTTCCATCATGCTTAAAGGAAGCGGCGGTTAGGCCGCTTCTGAAAAAAACCTTCCCTGGACCCCCTGGATATGAAGAACTATAGGCCTGTGTCACTGCTGCTATTTTTGAGCAAGGTGATCGAGAGGGCGGTTGCTCTTCAGTTCCAGGCAGTCTTGGATGAAACCGATTATCTAGACCCATTTCAAACTGGCTTTAGAACAGGCTTTGGGGTTGAGACTGCCATGGTTGCCTTGACCGACGATCTGCGTCTGAGCATCGACAGGGGTAGTGTGACCCTGTTGGTGCTCCTAGACCTCTCAGCGGCTTTCGATATGATAGATCACGGCATCTTCTTGGGCCGCCTGAGGGGGTTAGGTATCGGGGACACTGCTTTGCAGTGGTTCTGGTCCTTCCTCTCGGGTCGGTCCCAGAGGGTGCTGCTCGGGGACTGTAGCTCCAGTAAGAGGGAGCTATTTTGTCCCCGATGTTGTTTAATGTCTACATGAAGCTGCTGGGTGAGATAATCCGGAATTATGGTGCTGGGTGTTATCAGTACGCTGATGACACCCAAATCTATTTCTCTGTGTCTCGTTCGTCGGCCTCAAATTCCAATGGCATCTCTTCTCTCAATGAATGTCTTCAAGCGGTAATGGGCTGGATGAGGAAAAACAGATTGAAACTGAATCCAGACAAGACGGAGGTGCTCACGGTACAGGCCCCGAAACCAAGAATTGGGTTGCAACCGCCAGTCCTGGACGGGGTCACACTCTCCTCCAGTGACTGTGTTCACAGTCTGGGGGTGCTCCTGGACTCATCGCTCCTGATGATAAATCAGGTTAATGCGACGGTCAGGAGCGCCTGTTATCAGCTTCAGCTGATATGCCAGCTGCGCCCTTTTCTGGAAGTAGGGGATCTTGAGACTGTTGTGCACACGTTGGTAACCTCACGCCTTGACTTCTGTAATGCGCTCTACATGGGGCTACCCTCGTGCTTGGTTCAGAAACTGCAATTAGTTCAAAATATGGCAGCCAGATTAATATCCGGAACATCTAGGTGGGACCATATTACCCCAGTATTAAGGTCCCTCCACTGGCTGCCTATTAGTTTCCGAACCCAGTACAAGGTGTTGGTTATTACCTTTAAAGCCCTAAATGGCTTGGGTCCAGGCTATCTTAAGGACCGCCTCCTCCCGTATAATCCTCCCCACACTCTCCGGTCCTCTGGGAGGAACTTGTTACAGCCTCAAAGAACGAGGCTGGTGACTACTTCCCAGAGGGCCTTTTCTGTTGTCACCCCCAAACTATGGAACGGCCTGCCGGGAGAGATCCGCCAATTGACATCACTTGACAGCTTTTAAAAAGCTGTCAAGATGGATCTCTTCCGGCAGGCCTTCCCGGAATAACTACCAGCCCAATGCCCCAGAATACTCTGGAGATGTTCCCTCCCCTCTTATGACCAGGCCTTTTTTAGAGTTGAGATTTTATACTCTGATGCCAGCGTCTTGTTCTCTTTGTTGTATTACTGTTTTTTGATGTTTTATATAGAAGTACATATCCTCTTTTTATATGTTGTTTTTAAATTGTTTGGATGTAATAATTTTTTAAGGGGTGGGGTGGGGGTAATAGCTCTTAAATGTTGTATTATGATTTTATTATGTAAGCCACCCCGATTGACCTCAGAGGGGTGGGATATCAAATAAAAAGTATTATTATTATTATTATTATTATTATTATTATTATTATATATGTGGAAAATATTCCAACCTCTGATTAAATAGCTCAGAGATAATCCACCACTGAAATCTGCTTCCCTTCACTTTCTACCTTTAGGTTCTGGTCCTGATCTCTGTAGTAACAAAGAGCAAGCCTGATTGATTTTTTGCACAACAGCTTGGAAGCATCTAAGGTGCTATTGTGGAAATGATCCTTGGAAGCAATTTTAATAGCTCCCCTTCTTCTCTTCCGCAAGCTAAGGTTTGACTATACAACTGATATTTACTGAATGTGTTAAGAGAACTACCTACCAAGATGTATGACTTTGCAAGCTTAGTTAATTAATAGGAGCAGCACTAGACATGCAAGGCTTTCAAAATACAAGTTTCTGGAAAGATTTTATTTGGAAAGCATGCAGCTGTATGTGTTTAGACAGAAGAAGGTGTGTGTGCATGCAAATCTCAGATATATGCATGGTATGTGGATGAAAGCTGAAGTGAGTAGGAAGCAAGTCCCTAAATATAACATGGAATCAACTTTTGGGGTGGAATGGTCCCACTAAAGGAAGGACCTAGATCCAGTGTAGAGTCTGGATCCCTTCTTCCTGAATATATTCACAAACACACCCACAAAGAAGAATGTATATATACACAGACAAATTACACACATTCAAACTAGACAATTAGGAAATAGAAATAGTAAAAGAGTTCCCATATCTGGGTTCAAACATTGATCAGAATGGGGACTGCAGCCAGGAAATCAGAAGAAGATTAAGAATGGGGAGAGTGGCTATGAAAGAACTAGAAAAGATCATAAAATGCAAGGATGTACAACTCAGCACAAAAGTCAGAACCATATAAGCCATTTTATTCCCTGTTACCATGTATGGTTGTGAGAGATGGACAGTAAAGAAAGAAGATAGGAGGAAAATCAACACATTTGAGATAATGTGGTGCTGGAGAAGAGTGCTGAGGATTCCACGGACAGCCAAAAGGACAAACAAATGGGTCCTAGAGCAGATCAAACCAGAGATATCCCTAGGAGCTAAGATGACAAGGCTTAGACTGTTGTACTTTGGACACATCATGAAAAGGTATGAATAATTGGAAAAGGCAATAATGTTAGGAAAGATGGAGGGAAGTAGAAAGAATGGAAGGCCACATGCTAGATGGATAGACTTTATTAAAGAGACCACAAAGTTAACAACAACAACAAATATATATGGATAGGAACTGAAGTTGAAAATTAATGACTATTCAGAGAGCTCATATGTCAATTAATAACAACTGTATACTGTTAAAAAGCTGACTAGGAAAAATGTGTTATCTCTTCTCTGTGCTTTTCCACTGATTTTAAAGCTATGAAGATCAACAGCTGAACATTCACAGTTTAAACAGATTATAAATATTATCATTTGTTCATTTGTTCATTTGGTTGTTTTTTGTTTAGAAATGCACTTGCTGTTAATCACAGAGGCTCAGTGACCACTAGAAAAGTGACAACTTTTCATGACAGAGTTATAAAGATTTAAATCAGATGTTTTCATGTTCAAATATAATATTCATTCTTCTTATTTTCTTTCTTCTTATTTTCTTTTTTTAAATGGAGCTAGTGCAACCTCATTACAATAGAGTGTTCCATTCCTAATCATCTAGGGAGAAGCTTTGAAGTTCCAGATGGATAGTTTCCTTTCTCTGTTTTTTCAGGACTAATTGGCTTTCTAATGAAAGTGTCCTGTCAATGTTAATTTGACAGTGTTTTGTGAAGGAAACACCTGCCTAGTAGGACTCAGATTATCAACTCTTTGGAGTTAGCAAGTAGAAGATGTTGATTATTGTTGACACATGTGAAATGAAGTGTTGTGGGAGTGTTGAAAATAAAGGTCACAGATGGAGTATAATCCTAAATTTAACAGCAAGTCCTCACTGTTTATAATACTGCCTACGGCCCAGGGTAGACACAATGAGAACAGCCATTTGTGTTACTTATGGCTCTGCCTTATTTATATGTGCCTATACAATTTTATTATCTAAAGGACTACACTGGTGAAGACAATGGCATTTTCGTCTCTCTCTTGCTGGTTTTTGTGATCAAATGAAATGGAGCATCTTGAGCAAGGTATGGCTAGCTGTCTTGGTAGCTGGAACCTTGGAACACTCACTCTGCACCTTTTTGTGGCACGTCCCATTTGTTATAAACAGTGAATCACCTAAAAAATTTACCATGCCACACATGTAAAAAGAAAGTTTTGACCGAGGGTTTTATAATCTAATTTAGACAACTAAGGGGCTGTACAGACTGGCCAAAAGGGCCAGCATTGGGGCGGAGTGGGGGCGTGGTGATTACACAACACACACCCCAAGCTGCCATCACACCACCCACCCAACCAGATGGTGGACAGTGTAGGGACACTTCTGTGGTGCAGCAACTACACGCTGCATACCACAGGAGTGAAGAAGAGCCACAGAAGTGGTGAAAGTGTGCCTTTTTTCTAGGACAAAAAGGAGCAGCATTTTGCCACTTCTTTTTGCACCGGAAAAACACCAGATCAGGACCGCAGCATGCAGTTGCCATGGTCCTGATCTGGCACTCAAAGGTGCAACATTAAGCCATCCCTTACCCACTGTCTGTTTTGCCCGAGTTCCAGAATTTTTTTAAAAAAGGAAAAGAAATTTTACACACACACACACACACACACACTTATGGCAGATGGTCTATATCCTATATATATATATACATATATATATAGAACATAGATCATCTTCCATAAGTTATAAGGCATTTTTTAAGAGGAAGAACAAACCAAGTGAGCACTTTTGAGTAATGTATTTTAAATATTAAAAATTCTTCACATAATTTAACTCAGCAATCCTTACAGAAAGTCCTGTAAAGCTGATAAATATTATCAAACCAAGTAACATTTATTGCTGGATTTATAAGTTGTTACAAAGAAATGGGATCATTATTATAGATTGTCATTTTTGCTTTCTTTTTTAAATGAATCAATATATAGATCAGCATCATTGTTGTACAATATTATCCTCTCAATATGGGAGACCAGAGAGTTGCAGCTGAAAAAAAGGTAGTTTGTCCAGTGCTTTCAAATGAACTCATATAATTGACATGTGATCTGAAAGAAAAATCCCCAGCTATCAATCTCATTTTAGCTATTTCACTTGACCAGAAAGAATTGTAGGTGCATTTTATACCAGCATATTGAAAAAAGTAGAATCTTTAAGGAGCATTTGATGGCTTACTGTGCTCAGCATTATGTTGCTCATATGCATTCACATAGGGCAATCATTTTATGAGCACCTTGTTTGAATGCTTACAGTGTCCTTGTCTTTAATGTGCCTGTGCTTAAAATGTATGTGATTTCTGAATATGATAGCAAGCAAGAGAAAAGTACTAATAGTTAAGGCTTTACATTTATTCTTTAGGTGACTAAGGGGTGAAGCAGACCACCCTGAAGGAGCAGCTTCTGGCCATCCCTTTGAGTGATGGATTGGGCAATGGCAACTGCCCACCACAGCCCTAATCCAGTGGTTTTCCAACCCAAAAAGAAGCAGCAAAATGCCACTCCTTTTTGGGATGGAAAAAAGACACTCCTTTTGCTGCTGAAGCAGCTCTTCTGCACTCCTGCATCATGCAGCATGTAATCACTGCACCACAGAAACATCCCAACACCACTGTCTGGGTGGGCGGGTGGTGTGACACTGGTTGGGGTGTGTGTGTGTGGAGTCAGGGTGTGAGGCATGCAGTCATCCCACTCCCAAGCCACCAGGACACTAGCTCTTTTTGCCTGCCTGTTCAGCCCCTAACTCTTAATAAATATTGTGTAAAGTGTTTAGATGGGGTAGGGGCAAAAAGGCAACTGACAATCTGTCGTAATTTTCTTAACTATCAGTCTGGTCTAAACTTCCCTCCCCTTGAGATAAATATCTTGAGGGATGAATCTGTTTCTAATTTAAGTTGCAAACCAAGCCAGAGAACAGCCTTTGTCTTTTCTAATCACATAACTACCCTTATATCAATGCTGTTTCCTAAATGCTTAATTACTTTTTTTCTCTAAGCCACTAAAATATGCCTACATAAATATGAATATTTCCCCATAGCCAGTTTTTTCTGTTTCACCATATTCTTTCCATTCTCCATGGGGTTGGACTTGATAGACACTGATCACGAGAAAGAAACTTGGATTGTGGTGAGTAGCTCAGTAGAAACCATTAACACTGAGTGTGTCGAGGATCATGAAAACAAACAATGACACTAGAGATGGACAAAGCAGTTCACTCAGGTTCCAGTTTCTCCATTGGTAAGAGCCACTGTAGTGTAGGAGAATGGGTATTGGACTATGACTCTGGATATCAGGGTTTGAATTCCCAATCAGCCATGGAAACACACTGGATGGCCTTAGGCAAATCACACCCTCTCATCTGAAGATAAAGGCAATGGCAAACCCCTTCTGAATAAACCTTGCCAAGAAAACCCCACGATAGGTTTACTTGGGGTCACCATGAACTGGAAATGACTTGAAGGCACACAACAACAACAACAACAACAACAACAACAATGTTCCATTGCATTTCTTCATTTTGTGGAGTCCAGTGGTGAGGTAGTGAGGGGTGGGGGCTGGTAGGAAACAAACACACTTACATGATGTGCTGGGTTGACAAGGCCATCAGTTTTATTAGTTGCAATTTCTGAAAGGCTTGTTAGGATATGAATGGGATATATAGTTAAAGGTGAAATGTAAAGATGTGTGTGTGTGTGTAATTTTCCACTTGAGAACAGCTTTTTGGACAAAGCCCAAAACAACATTTTAGAGACACAAAATAAATCAACTCCAGGTGGCCAATACACAGACATCAGCATGTATTTTCCCAAGGATACAGCTCATGGGACATAGACTTTATTATGAAAAACAAGAGATATCAAATACGTAAATAATTGTTAGCTTGGGAAAGTTACTCACGTGGTGGATAATGGACAGCAAGAGGCTGGGTTAGCATGTATCATACAGACATTATCCAATTAACATAAAGTTAACACCTAGAAGGTGGAGTATGGGATGGGCTTAGAAAATCCTTTGTCTAGAATTGTTTATTGTTCAAGATGTGAGCGTGTGTGGCTGGAAGCAGTGGTTTTAACTGCAACAAGTTGGATCCTAATGCTTTTTGGATTGTTAAAGATGTAATCTTGTATGGCTGAACTGGACAAGTTCATCACAATGGATTTTACTTAGTTATCTTATTTTTACTTTTTATATGCATTAATAAAGCTATGCTTTTGGACTTTACAATGTGTCTTCTTGACTGAGGAAGACAGTTTTGCTGAAGAAGAGAAGCTGAGCCAGTTGATGGCAAATCTACACAGTGGCTGTGGATCACAGCAGCCAGCTTGTCCTGCAGACTCTGCTGGGTGCCAAAGGGCATCACTACAACACTCATCATCCACACACCAACAAGGGTTACGGGCCCAGTCCGTGGCTTGTTTTTGCCAGTTATGGCTGTTCTGCCAGTTATGGCTGTTTTGCCAATTTAAGACTGTTTTTGCCAATTGTGGCTAGTCTGGCTGAAGAGGCTTGTTATTGCAAGAAATGGCTAGTCTGCCAGTTAAGCCTGTTTTTGCCAGAAGAGTGGCTTGTCTGCCAGATGTGGCTGGTCTGCCAGAGGACAAAGAGGCCAAATGTCCAGGAGGACAAAAGCCCAAGAGTCCAGATGACATGCTTGCAATGTGGCCAAGAGGCAAGTTTGCTTATCCACGACTTCAGCTGTGTCCAGGACAAGTAAAACCATGCTTCAGCAGTTGCTGGAAAAGCAGAGGTGGCTTCAAATCTTCTCCAGATGTAAGTAAACAGTTAAAGTTTACTGCTAAGCTGTTTTGCCGGATGGCAGAGTGCAGACCTCTTTAAAGATGGTTGTCTGAGGACTCCACTCTTTAAACAGTAAGATGCAGAGAAAAACAAGGCTCTGGGACTTGAGTCACAAATATATGTTAAAATGTATGGAGTTCTAAAACAGCAGGATGCTGAAAACAGGCGGTGCCTATGCCAAAGAACTCATTCTGTTAACCATCTCTGAGTCAAAGTTAAAGTTTTGGGAGAGGAGATGTTTTCTTCAGCCAAAGGTTTTGGGAACTGAAGAAAGAATGAATGATTTCTAAACAGCTTTGTCATAAATGCTGTGGTCAAAGGACTTTACAGTTCTTGGAAGAAAATACAAAAATCCCTGGTGAGGGTGAAGTGGCCAATGCTGTATGGGGCTGCAGCAGGTTTTGCTGGATACCAAAAAAGGTTCCAAAAGTTGGAACGTGGTGAGCCAAGCAGTTTGCTTGAAGAAAGGCCAAAAGTGCTTAGCTTGGGGATACCTAAGCAAGCATCTGAGTTTTCTGAAAAAAATGCCTGAGACAGCACCTAAAGTCAGGAAATGCGTCTTGAAAAGGCAGCTGATGCATGGGAGAAAAGCCGATGCTTTTACTGCGGCAGAGCAGGAGATTTGAAAATGACAATACAAAAAAGTTTGCAACAATCAACAGTTAACAGCCCAGAGACATTGGAGAAAACAAAGAAACTACAAGCTGTTCTACAGAGCTGAGACAGTGTGACTCACACAGGTGGTGAAAACCTGAAGACAAAATAGAGTCTATATATTCTGGGACAACCAGACATAAATATTACAGTTTTGCTAAAAACAAGAAATCCTCCAATCTTAAAGATATTTATCTAGCTGATGGAGGGATAAGAGATGTCAAAAGAAATTGTAAAATGTCTACATGCCAAGTTTTGGTGAGAAAACTTTGAAAATGTTTAATATAGACCTGATTTACAAAACTGTTTAGTTAATGTGTCAGGGGATATACACTGAGTTTTGTGGGAGATAAATGTAAAAATCACCCTGGATGGGGAGGTATAGACAAAAGTTATAAAAAGGGAAATATGTATTTTATACAAAGTGAAACAAATGCTAAATGTGCAGGTGTGAAAAATGAATTGCATTCTGGTTATACACATCAATAATATAGAATCCTAGGGAACATAGGATTTGATAGCTTGTTTAAGATGGTGAAATATAGGTCCTAAATTTTAAAAAATGTCTTATTGTACAAATGATTTAAGAGATGTTTGGTTTGCCACAGAGTAAAAAGTCAAGGTTTTTCCTGTTGCAAAACCAAAACAAGAAAATTGCTAAAAATGACCTGTTGAGGTTGGTCCAAGCTGTTAAACAAAAAGAGACAAAATGTGTATTACTAGGTGACAACAAATTATATTTTAGTGATTGTGGATAGATTTTCCAGAAGTTTTCATATGCCAGAGTTTTAAAACAGAGATGTGATATATTTAAAAGTTTTTAACAACGGATAAACATGAATGTAAAACTTGATTACAAAGGGTCTTTACTCACAGACCGGGGGAAAAAAAAGAAATTTTTTGGCTCACAGTTTAAAACTGGCTGAGAAAGAAAAAAAAAATTAACACCATTACACATGTTATGTGGGGATCCACTAAATTCAAAGATATCTGGCAGTTTTTAGACAATATACAAATATATATGTGCCAGCATGTTTTAAAAGAAAAAAAGTTAAACCAAAGTGCTACAGATGATGTTTGTGAGATATTCAAAAAAGAAACAGTTAAAGATTTCACCTTGGTGGTGAAAAAAAGTTTTAATGTCAAAGTATAACAATTATATATAAAAAAAAACATTCAAGTTTTGATTGGGAGTTCCTGCATGGCAGGGAGTTAGACTAGATGCCCTTATGGTCTTTTCCAACTTTATGGTTTTAAGTTGAAAAAAAGATACATTCAAACAAAGGGATTTTACTGAAAATAAGAAAGTTTAAAACACACAAGTGCCAAGAAATGGAGGGGCACAAAACACACAACACACAACAAACATTAATCTTTTGGAAGTGAGGGAAACACTTTAGGTCAGACAATACAGACAAGATTATCAAGAAATAGAATGAAATAAAAAAAAACAAAGGACACACAAGTCTAGACAAAAAAGAGAGAGAGAAAATGATACATGTTATGTTAGGAAAAATTCATAGAGAGTAAAAACAACACACAAGTTTATTATACAAAGGACAAGAGTTTATACATAAATGGCTGGTGAGCCGGAGAGTTTCAGAGGTTTTAAAAGGTTTTTTTCCTGTTGAGAGAGGGAGAATGATACACTGCAGTGCAGCAAGACGTTTAAGTGTTTAAAACTGACAAAGAGGTGTTTAAAATGTGGTTGATAGACCTAAAAACAAAAATCACAAGGTGAATGGATATACAAAATAAAAGATGCCTGATGGCAAATGAAAATACAAAGTTAGGTTAATAACAAAAGGATTTGTTCAACAAAGGTTTTAAAAACATTGATAAAAAACATTGAGTCTGAGGCTGAGAGCTTGTGACTAAAATAAGCTTTTAACAGTAAGGAGGGGCTAGTAAATACAACATTTTGGTTTTGAGATTGCTTGTTTAAATGCTGATGTGTTAACACAAAGAGATGACGGCTTTGGTTGTTTAGATTCAGGAGATTTAAAAAAATGAGAAAAGTTGTCCAGAGAGATTTGTTATTAAAGGTTTTGATTTTTGAGATTTTATTTTTAAAGTTGCTAGACTGCATATGGTTTAGTGAGTCAACATAAAAAGAGTTTAAAAAGTGTGGTTTACAGAGTACAAGAGATAGTGACAGGTTTAAAGTCAAAAGGTTTTGTTTAGAATAAAATTATAAGGGGTTTTAAATATCCAAATACATAGAAAAGTTTTGTAAAGGTTTGATGTTTATAGTTAACAATAATAGATTATAATTGTGTTGTTATAGGTGTTTAAGAAAACAGTTGTTTTAAGGTAATAGATTAGACAACAATAGAACATTTGATAAGTTTTTTTTTAAGAGATAGAGGCTTGTGATTTAAAATAGCCGCGTTAAAATAAGAGTGTTTTATAGATAGTTTATTTGTTTTAAAGTTATATGATAGTCAGTTTAAAGATTGTTGTTTAAATATAGACAAGCTTAATAGTTTGATAGATTAAAAATAAGGATATATAGTTATAAGTGTTGATAGAGTTTTAAGTGCTGATAAAACAAAATATATAACATTAAATGAGATAAAATAGATTAAACAGTTATAAGATTTAAATTGTGAGTTGTCAGTTGTGATATGTAGAGATTCACAGACATACATTTTTATGACAAAAGCAGAGGTGTTAAAAATGTTGGAATACAGGTCAAGATATGTTAGAGTTTTGTAACAAAATGCTAGGGAGAGCTGGTTTAAAATGGAATTGTGTGTCTAGAGTTTAAAAACCAAAAACACAACACTATAGATATATTAAAAAAGGTTTTAGAGATAAAACAACATTAACAATGGTTATAACAGATTGAGATGTCATTTTAAATATATAGAGTCAAACATTGTGCTTAGATGGTTTTAATAACAACAACAACAATAATTCTCACACATCTATACATTTCAGGAGGGGATTGTTAGGATATGAATGGGATATATAGTCAAAGGTGAAATGTAAAGATGTGTGTGTGTCTGTAATTTTCCACTTGAGAACAGCTTTTTGGACAAAGGCCAAAACAACATTTTAGAGACACAAAATAAATCAACTCCAGGTGGCTAATACACAGACATCAGCATGTATTTTCCCAAGGATACAGCTCATGGGACATAGACTTTATTATGAAAAACAAGAGATATCAAATACGTAAATAATTGTTAGCTTGGGAAAGTTACTCACGTGGTGGATGATGGACAGCAAGAGGCTGGATTAGCATGCATCATACAGACATTATCCAATTAACATAAAGTTAACACCTAGAAGGTGGAGTATGGGATGGGCTTAGAAAATCCTTTGTCTAGAATTGTTTATTGTTCAAGATGTGAGTGTGTGTGGCTGGAAGCAGTGGTTTTAACTGCAACAAGTTGGATCCTAATGCTTTTTGGATTATTAAAGATGTAATCTTGTATGGCTGAACTGGACAAGTTCATCACAATGGATTTTACTTAGTTATCTTATTTTTACTTTTTATATGCATTAATAAAGCTATGCTTTTGGACTTTACAATGTGTCTTCTTGACTGAGGAAGACAGTTTTGCTGAAGAAGAGAAGCTGAGCCAGTTGATGGCAAATCTACACAGTGGCTGTGGATCACAGCAGCCAGCTTGTCCTGCAGACTCTGCTGGGTGCCAAAGGGCATCACTACAACACTCATCATCCACACACCAACAAGGCTTGGTCTGTATGAGATTTGATCCAAAACATCAGCTAACCCAGCTGCTGTCTAATCAAAACCAAACTCCATAGAATCTGTAACCTGATTCTAAACTATGTTTACTTAGATACATGTCCCACAGGTTTAAAATGGACTGTGGCTGAATCTACACTGTAGAATTAGTACAGTTTAACACTGCTTAAATTGTCATGGCTCAATGCTATGGAATTCTGGCATTTGCAATTTTGTGAGATATTTAGCCTTCTCTGTCAGAAAACTCTGGTGCCACAACAAATTTTAAATTCCAAGTTCCATAGGATGTAGCCTAGGCAGTTAAAGCTGTTGGAATATGGATGAGATATACAGTAAAAGTAGAAATGTAGAGATGTGTGTGTGTGAAAATTTCCTATGGGAACAGTGTCTACTGAAATCAAAGAGGACTCGGACAATAAGTGGTTTGGAGTCAAAACATGTGCTCACAGAGCAGAACAATAAAAACACGGTTGAGCCTGGGAACAGCCTGGGAACAGATAGTTAACACATAAACATATGAGCTCATGGGAAGGAAGTCACATGGGGGATGACATACAGCTAGAGGCTGGGTTAAAGCACATCATCCTATCATCATTAGGTTAACACCCAGCTGGTGGAGTATGAGAAGGGCCAAGAGGTTTCTTTGTTCTCCTTGTTTAAATATGCATGCAATCTGTTTGTGTGCAATCCTCAAATCTTCAACTCACCAACATCTGGATCTGTAAACATGGATCTGTAATTTTTTTTTCTATTGCTGTTTTTCTACAACTACATCGGCATGATGTGATCCTATAGTGTTTTGCCATCAGCAGGATGGACTGTATATTTTTCTTGTTTTCTTATGGAACAATAAAGGTTTACTTTAGATCTACAAACGTGTCTTCATGCAAGTAGCATGGAAGAGGCTGATGAAGGAAGCTGGTTCCTGAGCTCTGCTGTATTTCATATCATGTCCAAATTCAACAAAAGCAGTGTCAAACTGCATTAATTCTGCAGTGTGGCAGAACCGTTGACATTCCCTTAAACCCAACAGAAAAAACATTGATGGACCATCTTTAATTAGTCCAAAATGTTCTAATAAAACTAGACTGAGTAAAGGAATGGATGTGACACAAAAATTGGGGCCCTTTTGGGAGAAAGGCAGCATACAAATGAAATGAAAACAAACAAACAAACTACATAGGTTGTTTGTAAAACCTGAGCTTGAAGATAAAAAGCATTCTGCATGAGAGAAGACTTCAGGCACTTCCTGGGTGGGCAACACCGAAAGGTTCAGTATATCCTCAGACACTATGCCCATAATTAGATCATGTTAGCTAAGATGTAAATAATTCAGACTTGTATCTGGCAGGATTTGGATGGATATACAGGTCGCTCCCTGCTCTTTTTCTGTCAGAAAACCTTTTTTATTCAGGCTTTTGAAATTTACTTATGCAACTGAAGTGTGCATATGTGAAATGGTGTGCTGTATTTTTAATATTTTATTGGTAGTTATGTTTTAAATCTGTTTTGTTTTTAACCATGGCTTTTAAAAATAACATTGTTTTTAAAATTCTGTTTAACTTTTCTGAAAATAAGATATTAGCTTAATCTTTTTTTAAAAAAAAATATTGTAAACCACCTTTGATTCCATCTTGGAGAAAGATGGAGAATAAATACAATAATAAAATTAATAATAATAATAATAATAATAATAATAACAATAAACAATAAACTTTATTTTTGTATCCCTCCTTTTGCCTAGGCATTCAAGGCAGCTAACATCATTTCATAGATAAAACAAATCCCGCAATAAATAATAATAACATAAAAAGCATATTACCCCCCCTTAAAATTTAAATATAGTACTAAAATGAATTAAAATGACCAGTACAATATAAAAAATATAACATATAAAAGAGGGAGAGACAAATTGCATAAGGTTTGTTCTATTCGGGGAAGGCCTGCCGGAAGAGATCCATCTTGATGGCTTTTTAAAAGTTATCCAGACTAGTTATTTGATGGATCTCCTCCTGCAAGGAATTCCATAGTTTGGGAGCAGTGACAGAGAAGGACCTCTGGGAGGTTACTGCCAATCTGGTTTCCTCAGTTGCAATAGGTTCCTCCCAGAGGATCTGAGGATGTGGGGCAGATAATATAACCCACTTCATGGTCCTGTAATACAATATGGGTTCTTACTGTTTCTTGCCTTATTCAAAGCACCAAACACCAACTCTTTGCTACGGAGCACAGAGATCTAAATTCCTTTCTTATTAATTCTCAGTACAATGAGACGTTATCTTGTCTTAGCTGAGTCCCCCATGTACCTCAATTGTGGTTATTTATTTCTGTCATTTGAATAAAATACTGAGTGGTTGAAATAATCAATCTATAGATGAATTAATAGTAGTATTCCTTTTGCTATTATTGTTTACCCAGGAAATGCAGTGCATCTAAGATTGTGGTTTCCATTAGGATACATTTTGAGGATTCTTTAAAGAGAAAATGGTCAATCTCTTAGTTATAATGAGATATGCAAAACAACTGGAAGACTTAAAGAACAGTTTTTGAGATTGCTTACTCTACGTGTGGTTATGGGTGAAGTAGGTTTTATTCTGCATTGGTGACTGTGGGGGATAGTGGGAGGAAAGATTTCAGGAACCAAAAAGGTTTGGGAGAGAGTGTTAATAATGGATGGTTTCTATGGGCAATTTCAGAGTTGTTCCTCTCTATTCTGTGGAGATTAGAAAGTTACTTTTTAAAAAAATACACATGGGAATTTGCATAAATGGTGATTGAATGAAACATAGACCACATCAGTGTATAGCAAAATGTCTGTTTTTAAAGTAAACAAAGCAATAGCTAGCTAAATTTAGCAGGATCCTAGGAATAATTCACCAGGATAATCCAAGTTGATACCACTTTAACTGTCATAGCTCACTGCTACAGAATTCCGGGATTTACAGTTTTGTGAGGTATTTAGCCTTGTCTGTCAGAGAACTCTAGTGCCACAATAAACTACAGTTACTGGAATTCCATAGTATGGAGCCATGGCAGTTCAAGTAGCATCAAACTAGATTATTTCTGCAGTATAGATGCAGCCCAATGAGGTTTTTCAGGGAAAAGAGACCCTGAAGTCCTCTTGGCAGAGTTTGACTAGTGTTGTTTCCTAGCTATTTAGGCAATAATAAAGAAAATCTGTTTCCAGAAAGAAGTATTCCTGTAAGAACTGGGTAGAAACCAGGGAGGGAAATTTAAACTGATAAATTACTTGTCTTGGAGGCCATTAATCTCCAGTGCTTTAACAACTATCTGTACCTTCTTCTTGTCCTATCTCCTTGCTGTCCTATTTCTTTGCTGTTCTTGTGTCTGCAGACTAGAGATGTAAGCAAGTAAATTTATTGTTGTAACTCCAAGCCATAACATAAAACACTAGAAATACATAATCAGTAAAAGAACCAATTATAGATTTAAAATCTACAAGATGGTTACAACACATAAATAAAACAAAACAATGACCGTATAAGATCTATAATGCCTGCTACAATTTGGCCAAAGATATATCCAATACAGCTGTCTTTCTAATATTAGGAAATAAGAAAGTAAAAATAGTCAATTGGTAGGCAATATACATGAGTGCATCTGCCATTAAATACTGATACATTATTCTTTAGACCCTGAAAATCTTACTGGAATCTGGCTCAGAAATCTTGTGTTGCTATACAAAGGACAGTGTAAAACATTTTTAATATCTTAGACATGACCCAGCTCACAGGGACAAAGTTGCTGTTCTGCAGGCTCATGATTAAATCTGCCCTCAGCCTATTCAGAGGGCATACTTTAGAGTTTAGACATTTTAACTTATAAATGCCTTCCATAAGGGAGATCATTAAGGCCAATAAGGTAAAGAGAGATATGTAGAGTATTTTTTAAAAAAATGAGGGTACAACCTGGAAAACTTTGAGTGCTAAACCAAACGGACATCTTGATTAGTGTCCTCAGCAAATAGCTATTGTGAATCCTTTTAAAAATATATCCCGCAGCTTAATGACTTCTAGTGAAGGTAAAATGTAAACTTGTAAAACAGTCAACAGCATATGAATCCACTTATCCCTTTCCTTAGGGTACGAAAAGTAATATTTAACTAAACAGTCTCCATAGAGGCCATCCAGTTTTTAAAAATATTTTCAAGTGAACTCTTACATGGTCTGAAGGAATCCCAGCTTCCAATCTTAAATATGCAGCAGGAGTAATTTAGGAAAGACCCCAAACTGCGCCTAATAATTTGCTTTGGATTGCTTATAACTGGTCATGCACCTTATCAGCCCATCCCTATATTTCATATAAAAGCTGTGAAATAAATTGGACTTGAATATTTTATGGGCCCAGGCTATTAGTTGGCCATCCTTAAAAAAGCTTGTGTTTTGCTGTTGTTGTTGTTGTTGTTGTTGTTGTTTTGTAGTTGCACTGATCATCATGTATTAGTTAAGCTGCTTTTAAAATATACCTTCCAGGTTGAGAAAATATTGGGGGGAAATAGCAATTTTAGGATTTGAAGAACAGTAGAATGGAATAACATGTAGACATGCACTCTATATATCAACTTGGAGGGAGTAGAATAATTTGGTAACTCTAATCATCAGCTAGTAAGTTGGAAGTCACCTGTATTCCCCCTTTCCTTTATTATATTGTTATTTTGTGTAGTGTGGTAGTCTGTGTAGTTTATAAGTGTAGTTTTCCATACTTGTTACTTTCGATTATTAAAAGTTATGTGTTAATAATTTTGTTTTAAAAAGTTGTACCTTCCATGACAGAGACTCTTGAAAAACATTGCAGGAGGGGCATTATTATATTTGTCATATATTAAGTTACAATCTATGCTTATTCTGTTTCTATAAAAAGCTATCATTTTAGGGGGGTTGCAGACTGCCAGAAATAGTGCAAATTGAGTCCACTTTTAGGGTTAGGGTTAGTGCTAGGGAATCATGGGAATTGGTTTTTTTCTGGGACATTGATCCTTCTCCGTCAGAGAGCTCTGGTGCCACAATAAACTACAGTCCTCATGATTCCCTAACCCTAACCCTAAATGTGGACTGAATTTGCACTATTTCTGGCAGTCTGCAACCCCCCTTAGTTTGGTCATAGGCTCCAAACATACAGGCCAAAAGAAGTAGCTTCTGGCCATTTTTGAAGCATGCTGTTTACATGGTGCATGGCACCAAAGTGGCCAGAAGCCATGCAGAGGTTGTGCTGCAGTCCTTTGGACCAGAGCCAAAGGGAGCCATGTGGATAATCTGGCTCCTTGAAGCACCAGTCAGCCCCACTGAGCATGGCCTGTTTTTGTTGTGGTCTATGCAGTCAGGGGGTTGTACCCACTTCTAGCCAGAGCAGACTCAGGGCACTCTTTTACACCCATCTGCTGCACCCCAAAGTGAATTCTTAGCTTTTCTTTTTCACAGTAGTCAGCCAGTTTCACCATCATCCTTCTAAGACCAAGCTCATTAAAGGACATAAATTCCACGTCACCAACATATAAAAGAATGGAGATTTTATGCTCATTTAGAGACCAGGGCAGGGAGGAGGACTGTAACACCATGGCCTGAACAATATAATAATAATAATAATAATAATAATAATAATAATAATAATAATTTATATACCACCCTTTGGTAAACAAATCAGGGCGGTTAACACATTAAAACATCATACAAAGTGAAACAGTATACTCCCCTCCCCCCTTAAAAAGTTATTAAAACAACAGTTAAAATACTAATAAAACACATACATATATGGCAATCACGGAGCTCGCTTGAGGAGGGGGAATTCCCGAGGTGGAGTTCCCGAGGCCGGATAATCTATTCTGGAAAGGGCTGCCAGAAGAGATCCATCTTGACAGCTTTTTTAAAGCTGTCCAAGGATGTCAGTTGACGGATCTTGTCCGGCAGGTCGTTCCATAGTCTGAGGGCGACAACAGAAAAAGCTCTCCAGGAGGTAGCCAAAAGCCTCGACTTTTGAGGCTGTAGCAGATTCCTCGCAGAGGACCGGAGTGCGTGGGGAGGATTATAGGGGAGGAGGCAGTCCTTGAGATAGCTTGGACCCAAGCCATTTAGGGCTTTAAAGGTAATAACCAACACCTTGTACTAGGCTCGGAAACCAATAGGCAGCCAGTGGAGGGATCTCAAAACTGGAGTGATGTGATCCCTCCTAGATGTTCCTGAGACAAACGTGGCCGCCATATTTTGTACTAACTGTAGTTTCCAAACTAAGCAGAAGGATAGCCCCATGTAGAGCGCATTACAGAAGTCTAGGCATGAGGTTACCAGCGCGTGAACAACAGTCTTGAGATCCGGAAAAGGGCGCAGCTGGCATATCAGCCGAAGCTCATAACAGGCCCCCCTGACTGTCGCATTTACCTGATTTGTCATCAGGAGAAATGAGTCAAGGAGCAGCCCCAGACTGTGAACACAGTCACTGAAGGAGAGTGTGACCCCATCCAGGACTGGAGGTTGCAACCCAATTCTTGGTTTCAGGGCCGCTACCGTGAGTACCTCTGTCTTGTCTGGATTCAGTTTCAATCTGTTTTTCCTCACCCAGCCCATTACCACCCGAAGACATTCATTGAGAGAAGAGACACCATTGGAATTCAAGGCCGACGAACGAGATATGGAGAAATAGATCTGAGTGTCAGCAGCGTACTGATAACACCCAGCTCCATAACTCCGGATTATCTCACCCAGCGGCTTCATATAGATATTAAATAATATCGGGGGCAGGATAGCTCCCTGTGGAATGCCACAGGTGAGCTCTCTTTTGCTCGAACATCTGTTCCCGAGCAGCACCCTCTGGGACCTGCCCGAGAGGAAGGACCGGAACCACAGCAATGCAGTGCCCCCGATACCTAGCCCCCTCAGGTGGTCCAAGAGGATGTCGTGATCTGTGGTATCAAAAGCCGCTGAGAGGTCTAGGAGCACCAACAGGGTCACACTACCCTGTCGGTGCTCAGATGCAGATTGTCGGTCAAGGCAACCATGGCAGTCTCGACCCCAAAGCCTGTCCTAACGCTGGTTTGAAATGGGTCAAGATAATCGGTTTAATCTAAGACAGCTTGGAGTTGAAGGGCAACCACCCTCTAGATCACCTTGCTCAAAAATGGCAATAAGGAAACAGGCCTGTAGTTACTCATATCCAGCGGGTCCAGGGAAGGTTTTTTCAGAAGCGGCCTAACAGCCGCCTCCTTCAGACAAGATGGAACATATCCTTCTCTGAAGGATGTATTGACAATATCTGTAAGGAAACTTAATGCATCCCCCCCTGGATGGCCAGCCATGATGGGCAAGGGTCGAGAGGGCAAGTTGTTTCCTCACCCTCCCAAGCAGCTTGTCCACATCCTCGGTACTCACAGATTGAAGCTGATCCAGGATAACTTCATCGACGGAGGTGCTGGACACCTCTCCTATGGTTTCTGTTAAAACATTGGCGTCTAAGTCGGCTATTATCTGAGAAATTTTATCTGCGAAGAAATTGTTAAACGCGTCACAGCAGGCCGTTGTCGGGTTAAGTAAGTGGTTTGGTGCAGGGGGTACCTGCGTCAGCTCCCTCACCACCCTAAACAGCTCTGCTGGATGGTGCTCTGCAGATGCAATACGTTCAGAGGAGAAGGGTCTCTGCGCTGCACGTATTGCCTCCCGATAGGACCAAAGAAAGTTCCTATGGCGAGTTCTGTCAGATAAGAGTCGAGTCTTCCATCACTTGTGCTCTTGTCATTGTCCAAACCGTTTCATTATCCTAAGCTCTGGTGTATACCATGGCTTACGGTTTGAAGTGGATTGACAAGGACACTTGGGAGCGATGGTGTTGCCCTGTTGATGCTCTGGTGAGATCGGTGTTCCATGTATTAACCAGAGCATCAACAGGGTCACTGACATTCCCAACCATTAAACCCTCTAAGGCTTTCCGGAATCCTAATGGCTTCATTAGCCTTCGAGGGCGGACCATTCTAATGGGTCCACCACTCAGGGCGGATACAGGCTCTAAGTTCAGCTTTGACCAGGAAATGATCTGTCCATGACAAGGTGGAGGTGCTTACAATCTCTGCCCATGGATATTCCTGTTCTGTACTGAAGACCTCATTGAGTGTATGACCTGCACAGTGTGTGGGCCCAGAGACCAATTGGGATAGGCCCATGTTTGTCATGGTCTCCATGAACTCCCGAGCCGTGCCTGTTAAACTGGTCTCGAGCAGAATGTTGAAGTCCCCCTAAACTAAAAGTCTGGGAGACTCCAACAACAGCTCAGAGACCAGCTTTGTCAGCTCGGTTAGGGAGACTGCTAGACAACGGGGTGGTCGGTAGACTAGCAGAATCCCCAAACTATCCCTGGTCCTCAGGCTAAGGTACATGCACTCGAAGTGGACTGTGTTCTGGACAGGTATCCTGGTCAAGGTCAGGTTGTTTTTGTGAACTAGATCCACTCTGACCCCCCCCCATTCACTTCCCTTCACCTGCTCACTGACAGAGTACCCGGCTGGGAGGGCCTGCGCCCAGATAACAGTGCTATCCTCTCCCAGCCAGGTCTCTGTAAAGCAAGCCAGGTTGGCATCTTCATCCATGAGAAGATCATGGATGATATGGGTCTTACTCTTAACCGACCTGGCATTCCAAAGGAGCATGGTGAGGTTCTGTGGAATGGTTGGTCTGCTCTCCAAACCATTCTGGGAAATAGAGGGAACTGAAGACAGGATAGCTTTCAAACAGTGATCCCGCCTTCCTTTGTAACAATTGTTCGCTCTGTTCCAGCCATACCTCCCATTCCCCTGTACAACTCCTATAGCTGTCCCCACCTCATTCCTGGCCTCAAGGGTAGCAATAGGACTTAAAGCCACTGGAAAGAAGGGGTATTTGGGGGATAATCTAACCCCAATCCCATAATCTCGCTACTATAGCGATCCAATGATGAGAGACCAAGGGGCTTAATAATAAGAACCTTATATCAACCCACATCAACTTCAGGTCCAGTATAACAGTTTGTCCCTAATCACCACTTAAAATGTTTTCCACCAAGAGTCTACAAGCACGCCCATGCTTTGCCGGAGAGCCGGGAGGTGCTGGATGGAGGAAGCAAGGAGGGCCCTTTTGAACCCTCCTGAGTCCTCCAAGCTCTGCTGCTATAGGAAACTGCTCCCTCAGCATTCTCTGGGGAAGGTGCTGGCTGGAAAGAGCAAGGAGGGCCCTTTTGAACCCTCCTGAGTCCTCCAGGCTCCACCGCTGTGGGAAACTGCTCCCTCCGCGTTCTCTGGGGGAGGTGCTGGGTGGAAAAGCAAGAAGGGCCCTTTTGAACCCTCCTGAGTCCTCCAGGCTCTGCTGCTGTGGGAAACTGCTCCCTTGATGTTCTCTGGGGGAGGTGCTGGGTGGAAAGAGCAAAGAGGGCCCTTTTGAACCCTCCTGAGTCCTCCAGGCTCCACTGCTACAGGTGAGCCGCTCCCTTGGCATTCTCTGGGGGAGGTGCTGGGTGGAAAGAGCAAGGAGGGCCCTTTGGAACCCTCCTAAGTCCTCCAGGCTCCGCTGCTGCAGGTGAGCCACTCCCTTGGCGTTCTCTGGGGGAGGTGCTGGGTGGAAAAAGCAAGGAGGGCCCTTTTGAACCTTCCTGAGTCCTCCAGGCTCCGCTGCTACAGGTGAGCCACTCCCTTGGCATTCTCTGGGGGAGGTGCTCATTAATGATTCACATGAAGTAAGAAAAGAGCCAACGGTAAACCCTGTTTGACACCTCTCCTTGAAGGAATAGGATCAGAGGGGGATTCTTGCAGGTTCACTCTTACCCTGACTGTTATGTTGGAGTGCAGTTCAATCAGTAACCTCATAAGTGTCTTTTCTACTTTTCCCACAATCTCTGTCAATATAATCAAATGCTGAAGGGAGGTCAATCAACCTTTTCTACTTTTCACACAATCTCTGTCAATGAAATCAAATGCTGAAGGGAGGTCAGTAAACCAGTCTATAGTTGTTTAACACAGTTGTTAATGTATTTCTCAAAGTCTCCAAAGTAACAATCAGTTGTATAGTGATCCTTAGCCTGCTTGCTCAGGGTGAAATAGTTTTATCAGTTCTGCCCAGTTATCGAGTATATAGCTTTGAAGATGTGTCCAATAAACTGATTGTGTAATAATTAGCAGACTCTTGCTTATTACCTGTTGCCCTTTTTATAAATTGGATAAACTATATTTTGATTTCAATGGAAAGGAACAGATACTATTATTTTTTGTAAAAAAGCCTTACTAGATCTGGAAACTACCAATGAGCAATTAATTGGCACAGTGATTAAATGCCTGTACTGCAGCCACTCACTCATAAACCACAAGGTTGTGAGTTCAATACTAGCCAGGGCTCAGGCTAGGCTCAGGCCTGCATCCTTCCGAGGTCACTAAAATGATTACCCAACTGTTGGGGGCAATAAACTTATAGTTGTAAACTGCTTAGACATTCCATAGTGCGATATGAAGCGGTATATAAATGAAGCTGCTTAGTTTTGTTTTATAAACCTATGGAAGTATCATATCCTTTCCAAGAGTTTCCCCTAAATTAATGTGGCAACCAATGGCCTGCATTCAGAAACTGATATAGTAGACCATGCTAGAAGGGAGGCTAAATCAAGAAGTGGGTATTCATAAGTTGTCACATTCATGGTATATATGACTGAGAAATGTTGGTACCATAGTTTTGCTGGAATAAGACCATCTAAGGAGAAAATGGAGGCCTGGGTACCGATAGAAACTAATTCCCAAAATTTTCTATTTTTAAAAAAATCTACAAAGATCTAGCTCTTTCTGGACTGAAATGTCATATCTATCTGCCCTGACATTATTTTGTTGTTTACTTCAGCCTTAATATATGAATCTACATTCCTGGTTGAACCAGCTCTTTCTAGTATTTTGTCTCTGGGACTGAACAACAATAGTCAAATGAGGATTCAACAGTGAAATAATATTTGCATGAATGCCATATATATCAAAAGTTGATAGTCTTGCAAAAGGTCTCTGTTTAAGCTGGGAGTACAACAAAGATTTGATTTCGCCCCCCCCCAATCAACGCTCCACCTAGGTCAATATTTGACCTTGAAAAGACATTGGAAAATGTAGTGTCTTACAGAAGGTGTACTGCATACAGAAAATAACATAACCAATAGCAAATAGTCACTCTCTGATCTATTGTGTATTTCAAAAGAACAAGGTCTAGCCAGGAGTGATGAAGATATTAGAAGGTAATGGATGACACTTGCACCAATAGAATTTGAATAGGTATAAATGCCATGCTAGGAATGTAATTCTTTAATAAGTTTCTTCTCAGAGGAAGAAACAAGTAATTGGTGTTAAAAATATTTAAAGACTATGCATTTTTGAAGACTATTCACATTTGTGGACTTATTCTGAGGAAAGTTTGCAGATGGTATATTTACACAGGAAACAATACTTTTTGCACAGGAAACAACATTTTCTGCACATAAATATTTCCTTTTTCTATTCAGAAAGTGCTGTTTTCTGTGCAGAAAATTCAGAAGAGGTTCTAAGTGCATTTTATCCTGAAAATACATTCTGGCACATTTGTGAGCTGAAGACCTTGTAGGATGGCCCGAAGCCACTGGCAAAAGGAGCAGATTAAATCTGCTCCTGCTGGTGGCCTATTCATGATTGTGGTGGCAGCCCAATTCAGGAGCTATGGTTCCAGGCCAATCGGGGTTAATCGTGACTGGAGCATCCAGAGGCTGCTCCAAGCCACCCATCTGCTTCATCCCATAGTCATGACAGCTTGTGTCTCTTCAGCCCTGTACTGCATTATTGGTGATGTAGTTTGGGACATAATAGAATTAGTTGTCCTAGAGCAGCATGGGAATCCTGTGCTAAAATCCTGTGCTGAAAGTTGACAGCAAGTTTCAGCCTTCCTCAATATTGGCTATATTGGCTAGACCTGCTACAAGTTGCAATGTAACAACATGTGGAAGGCTGCATGATTCCCAAACCTGCCCTGGATGATACAGATGCATCAGGCTGACACATGGGGAAAATACTATTGTCTGAACAAAAGATATGGTATTCTCCTGGACTGTACAAAGGGATTAAGGCCCAAAACAGATGGGCCAAAAGCACTACCTTCAGGTTGCTCCAGGGGTGTGGTGTTCAGATGTTGCACAGCCCCAGATTGGGTTGAAGCTGCACTGCAGCTACCAACTCCAGCCACAAAAGGAGTGTAAAAGAAGCGCTCCTTACCAGTGGTCCATTATGGACCATGGCGGTGGCTGGCCTCAGGACAATGGCATCTGGTTGCTGTGGTCCTGCATCAGAGGACACTCCAAGCTGCCCATCTGCTTGAGACCTAAGAGAGTGAAATGCTCAGTTACTGAATTCTGTGCTGGCAATGTATTTTGAGTCATGTTATTTTGTGTGTAACTATCAGGAATTAATTTATAAACAGCCCTGGTGGCGCAGTGGTTAAATGCCTGTACTGCAGCCACTCACTCATAGACCACAAGGTTGCGAGTTCAATACCAGCCAGGGCTGAGGCTCGACTCAGGCCTGCATCCTTCCGAGGTCGCTAAAATGAGTACCCAGATTGTTGGGGGGCAATCAGCTCACAGTTGTAAACCGCTTAGACATCCCATAGCGTGATATGAAGCGGTATATAAATAAGCTGCTTTGCTTTGCTTTATTTATGCTAAACAAGAAATACAGCAAGCATCTCCATGAGTCATTATGTTCATTTTGCCGAAAGAAGCATATAGGTTCAGCTGTGAAGAATCAAAAGACTTATTAGTAAATATTGTGGTGTGTGGTACCTGTTATAGGAGTGAAGGAGCCAGAACACTTTGAGAATTTCAATGAGCCAAATATACTTCCATGCTACATAGAAGCCAGGGATGAATTTTATAAAGCAGGATTCCAGTACGAAAACACCTATACTAATAGAGTATTGCTATGCCCCACATTGAAATTGCATCTCTTAAATTTACTCAAGTTGCCAAGAGGAGAAAATGCTGCTTTTGTCTTCATTTTTTTGACTCCTGTATAATTATCACAATTTCTATTTGAACATTTTACTGCCTCGTCAGTGAAATAATCTCTCTCTGAAGCACTTTCAAATTTATGCATTGACATTTCTGCTTCTTTTATTTCTTTTGTTCTCACTTTGTAACAAAGAGAACAATGGCAATGGAATGTACAGGCACAAATTAGAGCCGTTTATTCTCATTAGCTGATCTCACAAAGGAGAGGTGGGGAAAATGAACACTGAAGATTTGTAAGATTGTGATTTATGCTGCAGCTGGGTAACTTATGAAAATGTGAACTTGAGCTTCTTTCTTGTACACAGTCTAGAAGGCATATAGCAAATCAATTTGCTCACATCTAACGCACTTGAGTTGAGTGCTAAAGTGCCAAAGATATATCCCTCATAATATCATTTCCAAATGTCGATTTTTACCTGTAGGGTATAGTCATCTCCTGTGACAATAACGGTGCCACTTTTTCAATAAAAGAAATCTCTTTAGATTATATGGTGATTCACAAAAAAATATGGGCTGCCTTCTAGGGAAAGTTATTTGCACAGCAGTCCTATGGAAATCAATGTGACCATGGCTGTAATCTGTAAAACACTTACAAGGAAGCAAGTTCATGTTGAAGTCAATGGATTTTTTCCCATGATGACCAACATGCTGAGGACAAGAATATGAATAATATACATATGCATTTACATACATTTGACTTGCTTTAGATTCCCTGTGATTCCTGCCACAGAACCAAATAAATGCACATATTGCAACTGTTCATTTTTTAAACAGAACTCTCCAATTATAAGAGGTTTTTTTTTTAAAGGGGAGAACTTGAAACAAATATTCCAAATTGTGTAGCAGAATAAAACATGCATATATTATATATGTATGCAAACATATTTACTTGGATCCAGGGTTCCTGTAAACAAGAATTTATCCCTGGGAATGTAAGAACATTTCATGGGATGCTTCTCCTGGCAGAAAGATGTAAGGGGATCTTTTCTACTCATCCCCCTTCCCTGCAGCCTTATCCATTGTGAAGATTTGCCTTATGGAGCCTGCTGTGAGGGTGAAATGAAACTGACAACAGTTGCATAAGTGGAAAAGGACACAACTTTATTGATTTACAGATAAAGAGTCTTGGCCTGACATGAGTCTGCATCCAAGTATTGACTGACCTGCCTGGCTGTCAATGGAAACCTTTATTCAGTTTGCTTGTTGGATTTCACACAGGTGGAATTTACTGGTTCCTTTGCCACTGGGAGTGAGGCAGAGGCTATACCCCCAAGATTCCCTAAGGAATCTCCCCCCACAGCTGGGTATGGTGGGCATGCATATCCTATTTCTCCTAAACTTAATCAGTTCCATGCTAAAATTATTATGACAAATTAAGATAAAAATATGTGATAACTTCAAAACTCTACTGTAGGGATAACCCTATTGAATTACAACCAGCCAAAGATCTGAACTGAGACAAGGGGTGGGGTGGGTGAGAAGAAGAAATGGGATTCTGGTTCATCTAGGCAAGCTTATCAAGAGGTCTTTAAACTCAATGGGGGAAGGGTTTGGACATGATAACTCAAAAATCTGTCCAAAGGCAAGCTCTAAGCACAAGAATATGAATTCTAGAGAAGCCGAGAGAGAGAATGGGATCCACAGAAAAACTGACAGGAAATAGGTGAGAATAGACAAAGCTTCAAATGTCTATACACTAGCCCACAGAGTTTGGAGAATAAACAAGATGAGCTTGAAGCCCTAGTATAGGAAGGTAAATATGGCTTCATAGGCACAATGAAGACCTGGTGGGATGACTCCCATGATTGGAACATTACAATGAAGGCTATGGCCTATTCAAAAAGAATAAATGTGACAGAAAAGGAGGAAGAATGGCATTATATGCTAAAGACAAATTCAGTTTTAAAGATATCCATGAGAGTGATCAGAGTTGACCAGCTGAGAGCATTTGTGTTAAAAACAAAACAAAACAGAAACAGAAAAAAGGTATAAATACAATGCTGGAATAGGATTTTACTACAGGTCACCAAACAGAAGAGGTGGTGGCTTATGTTCTTAGATACAAATCTCAAAGATGCAAGAATTAGTAGTTATGATGGGTTTCAATAACCCTGATACCTGCTGGGAGAGTAAAGGTTGAAACAGACAGGCAGTAAGCAACAGCTTCCCAGTGGTGTGGGGCTGTGGCGTTCAGACGACACATGCCCCTATACCACTGGGAAGTTGCCTGCCTGACTGCATGTGCACCACCATCACAGCATCCCAGTGGCATGACATTTACACGTGCCGCACCACAGAAATGTCAAAAAGCTGTGGCAGGGGCAGAAAATCTGGCGCAAAAAAGAGCGGCAATTTCCAGTTTCTTTTTTGTGTCAGCTAAATGCCTGAGTGGGGCTGCAGCCTGCAGTTGCCATGGTGCCCACCCAGTTCTTTCAGGAGTGGTGTCACACTGCTCCTTTGGGGCAGTCTGTTTTGCCCCTAACTCTGCTAAACATATAAGCTTATCGCATTAGTACCTGTAATGTCCCTGGAACATAACAATATGGGAACGGGTGTTACTGCATTAGACTATTGATAACGCAATAGTAACGTTATGAGAGCACATATTATCGCATAGCATTTACTGTTGTACCAGTACCAGTATCAGTGCTAAAGCAGTTCCTCAGCCATCCCTCATTGGCGCATGCTCACTGTTGTGAAAACCTCTATGTTTGCATTGGAAAGAATGCTACTGAGACGTTTAGGTAGTGAACACAACACAATTCAATCTACAAAAATAAAATATATTTTTTTAATTACCTGTGGCACCTTCCTTGCATCAACACCAGAAGAGTTGAGTTGAGTTTGTGGATGTTCTAGGATGGGAGGGGAGGAGGTTGTCTTAGCCAATCAGTACATGAGGACAGATTGAGACCAGTAGGATTATCGCAAACACATCATCTGGAACGGTCCAAAAGCATTCTTACTGGCTGAGGACGCATTTTTACAGTTCTCCTGCTGGAATGGGCTAGGGACTGTTAGAGCACAAAATGGGAACTCGATGACGATTATATCATGTGATAAAATACGTTCCGTTCCCTTCACATCACATTCTCATCATGTTCTGAGAACACAGTGCAATAAGCTTAATAGGCTCCCCAACAAATTCTGGTATGACTTGCAAATGATTTCTTATTTCAAAAGAGAGAGGCGGCAGCGGTGTTTTGGGGCCACGGAGGACTGCAGGCAGCCCTGCTGGGAGACCATTCAGCCCTGCCTGAAGACCATCAGGGGTGGCCTGGGCCTGCTGCAGCTGCACCGAGCTGGGAGGAGCATTGGCGGGGATAAAACCCCACCCAAATCCATCTCTACCCCGGCAAACACGCTGCGGCAGCGTTTGAGGGCTGCAGAGGACTGCAGACAGCCCTGCCAGGAGACCATCCTGCCCTGCCTGAAGACCATCAGGGGTGGCCTGGGCCTGCTGCAGCTGTGCAGAACTGGGAGGAGCATCGGCGGTGATAAAACCCCACCTGAGTCCATCTCTCCCCCGGCAAACACGCAGCGGCAGATGCGGCATTTAATAAACACGGACCTTGGATTTTTGGAAAGATGATTTTAACAAGGTTAGGGAATTCTGGGTGGCATCCCATTGCTAGACATGCAAAAAGAAAAAGAAAAAAAACATCAAGAGTTAGAGTACTTGAAAAATGAGTTGGGAAAAGCACAAACACAAACAACCCCATAGAAGAATTAAAATGGGAAACATTTGAAAAAGCCAATACAGCTGCACTGCAAATTCAAGGAGGAAGTGAAAATAAAAAGGAGAATGCATATAAAATGGAAGGAAAGACAAATAACCAAGGAAGAGTATAGATATGTAGCCCAAGCTTAGAGGAAGAGTGTAAGGAAAGCTAAAGTGCAGAATGAGCTGAGATTTGCTAGGCTAATGCTGGCTCATGCCTGCACCTCTGTGTGTTGAGGCAATCATTATGTGGACAGGTAAAATGTCTGTTTCATACTCTGGGTCAGTGACTTACAGCATTTAGATTTTTTAAAAAGAAAAATAGAATAGTGTTTATTGCATTAATCCTTGGACATAAGCTAAAATCAAATAAAAATTATATAAAAATACAAAATAATTAAAATAACTGTTCTAACCCTGCTCAGAAATTGAGACATAATGAATTATTTTTCAAAATTACAACTGTGTTAGTAATTAACTAATTTCAAAGATCCTTGACATGCTAACTATTAGGAAGTTCTTTTTAAAATAAACTCCCAATATCTGGGTTTCAGTCTGTTTTGCCAAAGAAACATCCTGTTTCTATCTTCCCAATTTGTTGTAATGTATATTGGGCACACATTTTGGCTTATCTGATTGCAAAATGTGGGATATTGTATATAGGAATATGATCCTAGATAAAAACATATGCAGTATGGAGGGAAAGTATTCAATATCTTATTGAAATGGCCCAGTTTTCACCCCCTGAGACTTGTTGCAAGAGAAAGACCATTTTGTCTCAGAAATCTGTATATTTGTCAGGCTTTGGATCTAGTTCAAATGCATGAAATCATGCCTACCTTTTAAAAATGTAAACAACTAAAATGCACCTAACAGAAAAACAAGCCCATTTTAGTCGAGTAGAGAAATGTGTGCAAAATGTATCAGTTAGAAAAATGTACAGTTAGGAAAATGTACAAGCAAATGCCTTCCTTGAAGAAAATACATGCACATTTCTATGTAGGATATAATTCCAAAGTCTCATAAACCCACAAACAGAAAAGGTTATTATAAGAATGGAGGTGGAACTGAGTGAAAAACAAAAGAACTGGAGATTCTAAGGGCCTAAGCAGACGGCTTAAAAGGCCGTCTGGGGGGGGGGGCAGCCGCACGCTCGGCGCCCCATCCTCCTCCCAAGGTTATCGCAAATGCTGCGGTGGAAAAGTCACCGAAAGTGTGCTGCAGCCTTTTGCAGTGCACTTTTGCTGACTTGTGAAAGGAGCACTAATTTAGCGCTCCTTTCAGGGGCGGCGAAGGTGCGCCGCAGGATCGAGGCATGGGGATGCCTCGGTCCCGCGGCGCAGCTTCCCAGGGCAGCCCATGGCCGCCCGTCTGCTTAGCCCCTTAGTCTGCATCTACACTACAAAATTAATGTAGCTTGATACTACTTTAAATGCCATGGCTCATCTGGTGCAGTAACTCATGGTTTCACCTCCCTCCACTGACCTCCCCCCATACCACACCATACAGAATCCTTAGCAAAAAATATGTTTTTTAAAGAAAATTTTACAAGACTATTTAAAAAAAACTAAAATTTTAAAATTTTAAATTTTAAATTATTTTTTAAAAAACTGCTGCTTCTTTTTACTCCTCCCATTGAGCATACCCCACTCATACCATCTACAACTTTTTAAAGGGACGCAGGCAAATGCCACAGCCTGTTTCTGCCCAAAGGCAGATGTTTTGAGAGCAGCGGTCACACCTGCCATTAAGACAAATAACCACCCCCCAACCACTAATGATGCCCCTGTATCGAATTCTGGGATTTATAGTTTTGTTAGATATTTACTCTTCTCTGTCAGAGAGCTCTGGTGCCACAGCAAACTACAAATCCCAGGATTCCATGGGACAGAACCATGACAGTTCAAGTGGTGTCAAACTCCATTAATTCTGCAGTGTGACATCAGCCATATGTTTTCTGTATCCCTTGTCTACACTAGAGCACTCTGCTAGAGGTGTTTGCATTTTACTTTTCTCTGATTTATTTTTATGTAAATGACTGGGCTCATATATAAATAGCAACACCAGCATAACAAGAAAGATGCTTTTGGATGGCAATTGCCAGAATTCCTTGCCATTAGCTATGCTAGCTAGAACAGCTAGCAGCACTGGACAAAATTTGGAGGGCACATGATCCCACCCTTGCGATACCCCCTCTCTTATCATTGTCCCCTGTAAGCCCTACAGAAAATGGTCTTGTATAGTAACTATAGACTGGTATTTCCAAGTGGAAGAGAATTGGCTTAAAAATCAGCAGTGCATAGAATGAGATTAATTGCTACTTAAACAGTTGTTGAACCTTTACTAGTCACTGCTTTGTTTGGCATAATGCCCCTTGGAGTTCCCAAAGGTTTCATTCCTGGTTTTTCTTTGAACAATATTAGTAGGGTCTCAAAAATCTGTTATCTGTAAAATGATTAGCTAATCTGCATATGCAAATTGAAAGCAATTTAAAAACTAAGTGTCAATTTTCATAAACATTACAATATCTGGCTCAATAATATACACTCACATGTGAAATTCAAAGCCTAATTAGTCCTCAGGATATATATAAATAACTTTTATTGTTGTGCTGTTTTAAACTACACTAAGAGACAACAACAACAACAACAACAACAGACATCTATGACCCCACAGTTGCTTAGTTATATATCTCCATTTTTTAAGATGAGAATTTATATTGCTGTGATAACCCTTATCTCTGATCGTAATGATGCTAACTGTAATTTATTGAAACCACAAAAGAGTTTTCCTCACCAGAGTTCACTTCTCTTTTCAGAACTGAGTAGAATATTTCATTTCCTCTTATTCAAGATGTCATGGTAATAGAGCAATTTAAGTAATTGTAGTGTCTGTTACATTAGGCCAGGTGTGGGGAATTGTTGGCTCCAAGGCTTTCATTTCCATAGGAAAAATTGCCAGGGGCCACTTTTCTGTGGTTGCTGGGGCTGTAGCAGAGTTTGCCCAATCATTTCAAAGATGAATATAATATTCTGCTGAAAGTTTCCATAACCTAGCGGTGGGAGAATGATGCTGTGAAACCCAGAACATCATCTCACACAATGCTCAGTCTTGGGTAGCTTCAGCAAGTCCTTATCAATATTTTTATCAAAAGTAATTTGTCAAGCTTTGAGCAAGAGCCAAAACACCAAATGTGAAGGGTCCAGAGATATTGTTGTATACCTCCAAGTCAATTTTTACCTGTGGCTACCCTAAGACAAACCTATCATAGGGTTTTCTTGACAAGCTATCCTACTCTCTTTTTCTTACTCAGCATATCCATTCATAGAGCCATGACTTGAGGTTCCTTCTTTCCTTCCTCTCTCTCCAATGTGTGTGTCTCTTTATGTTTTGTAGTTTTCAGCCCCCCCCTTTTTTTTGTTCCCATAGTGTAGCTACAAGGGTTGGGCAAAATGAGGGCATTTCCCCCCTCCAATAAGAAATCTGAACCCCCACCCAATGACATTTTCTTCCTGTCCCAAAATTTGTAGCATTGCAGTGACTTAAAATTTCAGTTGAACATTTACAAATACAGATTTGGCATCCAAAGAAAAGGAGCAGGCAATTACCAAGAGAATGCAAACATAGCAACTGTAAGAGTTCAAAGTGTGAATGATTTCCAGTGTCTCATTCTTGCAATGCTAGAAACTTGGAGACTGAAGGAAAATTTCATGGGGAATGGAATTTTTTTCTCCCCCATTCCCCCTTGTCTCTGTCTATCTTACTTTCTTTCCTTTCCCATTTTTTCCTACTTTTCTCTTTCTCTCATATGTACTCCACATTACCTCCCTCTTTAGGCTTTTAATATGTTTCTATTAGGCCTAAAGAACCTTTTAGAAAGCCTAATTATGATGTTAGTTGATCTGGGTTGTTTGGAGCAAGTGTACACCTTGAGTCCCTCTCTAGGAGAAAGGCAGTATACAAATGAAATGAAATAAATTGAAATGAAATAAATAAGAAAGAGGGTTAACCCTTCCATATCCAGCTGCTACCAGAATTGACCCCACCCCCACAGTGATGGGCTTTTCAACAAAAGCTTCCATTGGCATGGAGGTTTTTCTAAATTGGATTACTGCTCTGGGACTTTGGCAAATGGTTCTCAGTGTAAGAAAAAATAATTAGCCTTTCCCTTGATCTACTCCATAGTTAAAAACTGTGCAGCCCACCAGATGTGGCTGAACGGCAACTTCCAGAATTCTTCATCAGTGGCTTAGACTGCTTTAAACTGCAATCTCAACCTTCATTTGGAACAATAGGAAAGACAACAGTTCATATCCATGCCCTCATTTTCTTTCAGACTTGATAATGGACATTTGAAGTGAGAAGAGAAGAAGAAATCTTGATCTTGATAAAGGAACATAAAATAATAGGATGAAGTGGATTATGATGAGTAAAGAAGAGAAAGTAATGGATCTTGTAAAAGCTTCATTTCTGTTTGATTTTCATTTGTTACAGATGTTGCAGAACATCGAAGAGGTGATTCTTTACCATAATTTAAGAATGGTCAGAAAAAAGATGAGGAACTAGTGCTAAACTGGTGCTTTTAGAAGTAGAAGGTAAAACAGAAAATAATATTAAACAATTTCTCTTAAAATAATTTGGAAGAGATGTGGTTGGACAAACAGCCTGCTAACTGTTTTTTTTGTTTGTTTTTTGTTAAAAGAAGTAGATTCTTTGCAAAATGTTATTTTATTCAAATGTTTAAAACATGTTTATATTTCATGCACACCTATTGTCGTAATTAATGTTACTAAGCAGGCTTTATCTTTGGATTGGTCATTTTTTGTGTGTCTTTATCTTCTGATGCTTTGCTACATTATTACAGTTTTGTATAAAAATTAAGCATACCCAGCTGACCCCTTATAAAATGGAAAAAATGTTTAAAAATGCAACAAATACTTGTTGGAAATGTGGCTTAGGGATTGGGACTTTTTATCGTGCATGGTGGCAATGTCCCAAAGCAAGGAGTTATCAGGAGAAGATTCATGAACAGATGAAGAAGATCAAAGTAGACAGTCGGAGGGACCCAAAAATGTATTTATTAAGCATGGTTACAGATGAAAGCTTAAATGATAAATATGGTAAACTTATATTTTATATAATGACAGCTGCTGGAATGTTATACGTGGCCAAATGGAAAAAGAAAGAAGTACCAGATGTTCAAGAGTGGGTGTGGAAAATATATTGTCTTATGGAATTGGACAAACTGAGTCAGTTGTTAAAGAAAAATACTATGGAAAAATTTAGAAAATAATGGGAACCAATGATAAATTATTTGAAGTTTGAATGGGTCCCGACATTTGTGATAGAACTAAAATAGAAAAAGATTGGAAGGAACAGAATATAGATCATAGATTATAGAATAGTATAGAATATTATATAGACAAAATATAATTTTGGTGTTAACTACTTATATAGATGTTTACACTTTTCCAATGTATTGTTATAAAGGCTGGAAAAACAGTACCTAATAAAGGGAAAGGAAGTTACAGGGGAGTGGAGGGAAAATGTTAGATGTTACTTGGTAGAATTGTGTTGCTTGTCTGTGATGTCTGTGTTGTAGAAATATTTTTTCTGTTTGTTGTATGTTTTTAAATTTCAATAAAAAATTAATTAAAAAAAAATTAAACATAGCCAGACTTTAATCTAGCTCAGTTCAGCTGTACAAGACACACATTGACATGATGATGTCAGAACCACAAGACTAAAAGTGTGATCTATTCCTGTTTATAGAATGCATTAACATTACATAGTTATAGCAATTTGACATCAGTTTAACTCTCCATCCTACAGAATCCTAGAATGTGTAGTTTGATTAGAGTGAGACTTCTCTGCTAGAGAGGGTTGTAGTCCAACACTTCCTTGAGGTAAACACTACAACTTGATCAAGCAGAGAATTCTAAGTACCTCTTAGCTTCCAGATCCCATAGGATGTAGCCATGAAATTTAAAGTGGTATCAAACTGCTATAAGTGGGTAGTGTGAATACACTCATAGATAAACTCTATGGCTTCTGTTAGGCTGTGTGTTAGGGTAGACATAGTATTCAGACGTTTCTTGCTCCTTCTCCAGTCTCCAGCATATATGAACATAGTGTTTCACATTTAACAGTTCAACAAGTTCTCAACCCAAGGGGCTTACAAGAAGGAGGAGGAGGAGGAGGACAACCAGCTTTTCTAGTGAATATTTAGGGGTCAGAAGAACAGGTCCAGGAAGGACAGCCACCATAGCTAGCATGGCTTTATTCCCCTTTCTATCCATGAATAGACTGAGGGAAAGTAAGAAGGGACTTCTGTGTACATTAATTGTGCTATTTGATTATTCAACATTAATTGCACAACAACTGGAAGCCTTCAGCTCAGCTCCCACCATGTGGAAGATTTTATTGCTGGCCCATATGCCTGAGATTAGGTTTAAACCAAGCATTTTGTTTAGAGTAAAATATTATCAGATAACCAGTGAGGTGTAGTGGTTTGACTGTTGGACTAGGGCTCTGGGAGACTAGGGGGCTCTGCAGACAGCGCAATGTGCCGTCTGCAGAGCCAGGGAAGGGGAAGAGCAGCCAGCCACTGGCCACCCCAACCCCTTCCCGAGGACGTCATCAGAGTGCCTGCCGTTGCACATTGTGAGCGCTCTGATCACGTCCTCCCAGCGCAGCATTTTTCCGGCCCCCTTTCCATGGCTTGGGAAAGGAGCGCTATTTTGGCGCTCCTTTCCCAGTCACCAAAAGGGTTGATTGGGGCCGAGGCATGGGGCAGCCTCGGCCCCAATCCTCTGCTTCTCAGGGTGGCCCATGGTCACCCGTCTGCATCCCCCCTAGGATAAAATCCCTGCTCTGCCATGGAAACACACTGTGTGTGCTTGAGGAAATTATACTCTCTCAGCTTCAGAGGAAAACAATGGCAACAGGGGACACCCAGGGGTGATGCCACTGCTTCCCAAACACCTGCCTTTTCACAGAAATGGGCTGTGTCATCCATCTGCATCCCTTTAAAATGGAGCTGAGAGGAAGAGATGGTGTGAGTGGAGTAAGGCTCAGTGGGAGGAGAAAGAAGGGGGCTCAAGTTTATTTATTTTAAAAAATATATATTTTAAATTAAAATTTGATTTTTTTTTAAAAAAATATATATTTTTAATTTTGCTAGTTGTTTATGTCACAACTATTGCTATTGCATCCAGTGCTATATGGGAAATACGATTTACAAATAACACTTGTATAAAAAACATTACTAAGGATTGTATATGGTCTGGTATGGGAGGAGCTCAATGGTAGGGGGAGGGGGCTTGACACCATGAGTGACCACACCTGGTAACCCTAGTGACACCACTGAGTGACAAGCCCTTTTGAACAAATCTTGCTAGAAAAACCCTAAGATGGGTTACCATAAGTCAGGGTTGGTTTAAAGGAACACAACAACACAATATAGCCAAGTATTGGATCTTTCATATTGACTAAAATGTCACTCAGATAGATACCCATAATAGTTAGTGTAGGGATGAAACAAGGAAGAGGAACACATCTCCTCTTTTTGTCTTTTTTTTAGCTCAATAAGTGCCTATTTGTAGACTCCTTGATATGATGTTTCCCACAACTTCCAAGGGCACCTAGCAGCCCTGACTGTCATTATTTCCATGAGTCTACTTCATCTATGATTTCTCCAGATAAAGCCAAATCTTGTGTAATGTCTTACAATGTGGGCATGAAAGGAACTGCTGTGTGTTGTGAGGGGAAGGAGGCTAAGAGAGAAGCCATTTGTACTTTTCCAAGTTACAAAGTTTTGTTTGGGATCCTTCTTCCAGATCATGGCCTTCAGGTTTTCTTTCAACTGATCAACTTGGAACATACACACAAAGCCTACAGTGATGTCAAAAACCCAGTTGATATTCAATTCCCATATTCATTTGGAAATAAGAAAAGCCTGAGTTAATTTCTCACAAAGTAGTTCTAGTGGAGATGATGAGAGTGAACAAGAGAGACTGTCAGATTTGGTGGAATGGTAGTAATAGAAATGACTGAACTTCTGATGCTGAGGATAGCTCAGTGTATTATTTGTGCTAGGAAGTGGAGAAGAAGGAAGAGCCAGAAAGAATCTTATCTTCTCCCCCCATGGCTTGTCATTTAATGCCACAGAAGCTGTTCACTCTATATGTATGAACCTGCTTATGAATTTTAACACATTTCATTACTCATATGTCAAGCATGAGTTTCTGGGGAGGGTGAGCTGAAAGTAATAAAAGAAGGATAAAAAGTGTGCATGGCCCTTAAATAATATGAATGTGAGACAAATCTGAAAATTACACACCAAATTAAATAACTTATGAGGGAATGGGAGGAAGTGGATAGGCTGAAAGCTTTCCTCAGGAGAAGACAAACATTGGAGTACATAATGTGTGTTGTAAACAGCTTGACAGTATCCCTGTTAACACTGCTAAGGTAAATGCCACACAGCCTTTAAAGGAAGTCTAAAGTGAACAATATGCATGCTTGCACATGTGTTTTAACAGAGACAAAAAAGAAAAGTAGATGTTTCAGTCCATTGCTACAACTCTGTGTAGCAATTAGAAGGTAGTCAGGCTGCACACAAATTCTAAAAACAACAACTGGATGGAAAAATTCAAAGGCAGCCAACCTGTCCTCTAGTCCAGTTAGTGTAGATCAAGAAAACACATTCCCAAAGATCTCTAAAGTGAAGTGGCAGAAGTTTGTACACTATGCAGGGAGATTTAGGTATATAAATGAAACATATTAATTGTTGATTTTGCATGCCTTCAAGTTCTTTCTGACTTATGGTGACCTTAAGGTAAAACTATAATCAGGTTTTATTGGGAAGAATTGTTTAGAGGGGTTAACATTGCCTTCTTCTAACTCTAAGAGACTGTGACTTGCCTAGGTTACCCAATGGGTTTCCATGGCTGAGTGGAGACTCAAACCTTGGTCTTCTGGAGTTCTAGTGCAAGACTCAAACCATTATACCACATTGGATCTCAGCATATTAATAGGAAACAAATAGTGGTGATATAGTAGCAGTCTTGCAGACAGTTTAAAACAATGGCCACTAGATTGAATGAAATCAAGGGTGATTCTGTTTCACTCTTCCACTACAGGGCTACTAAAATAATTAATAATTAAATAAATAATACAGAATGAATGCATGTAAACAATATGGCTGCATTTTCTTATGTACAATGAGAAAACATGTTTTGGGACATAATAATAATAATAATAATAATAATAATAATAATTATTATTATTATTATTATTATTTATAGCCCACCCCTCTGTGTGGCAATTGGGGCTGGTTACAACATTTAAAACAAAGTTAAAACATTCCTTCATCCCACAGTCCAACCCTCCCATCCCCTTATAACAGAATTAAACTAAGAAAAGTTAAAAATACCACAAAACAATAAATGATAAAACAATGAAACAGGAATCAGTGATATAAAAACAAGAGGAAAACTCATCTCCCTAAGGACAGCTATTATTCTGGGAAGGCCTGCCGGAAAAGATCCATCTTCACGGCCTTTTTAAAAGCAGCAAGAGTAGTAATGAGATGGATCTCGTCTGGCAGGCCATTCCAAAGTCTGGGAGCGGTTGCAGAAAAGGCCCTCTGGAAGGTCTGAGACAGCCTGGTTTTTATTGGTTGTAGCAGATTCCTCCCAGAAGACCAAAGGGCGCGGGGGGGATCGTACGGGAAGAGGCGGTCCCTGAGATAAGATGGACCCAAGCCATGTAGGGCTTTAAAGGTCAAAACCAACACCTTGTACTGTGCCCAGAAACTAATCGGCAGCCACTGGAGGGATTTGAGCACTGGTGTTATGTGCTCCCTCCTTGATGTTCCGGTAATTAACCTGGCTGCCATGTTTTGCACCAGTTGCAGTTTCCGGGTTAAGCACAAGGGTAGCCCCATGTAGAGTGCCTTGCAGTAATCCAGATGTGAGGTTACCAGGGCATGTACCACAGCTTCCAGATCCCTCACATCCAGATAAGGGCACAGTTGGCGTATCAGCTGAAGCTGATAACAGGCACTCCTGACCACCGCATTCACCTGACTAGTCATGTGAAGCGACGAGTCAAGGAGTAACCCCAAACTGCGAACACAGTCCTTAGAGGAGAGTGTGACTCCATCCAGGACTCGAGACTGTATTCCCAGATCTGGTTTCGGGCCTGTAACTGTTAGTACCTCCATTTTGTCTGGATTCAACTTCAATCTGTTTTTCCTCATCCAATCCATTACCGCTCTGAGACAGTCATTAAGAGGAGAGACGCCATCTGAAGTCTGAGACGATGATCTAGTCATGGAGAGATATATCTGGGTGTCATCAGCATACTGAAGACACCGCGCTCCATGCTTCCGAATGATCTCACCCAGCAGCTTCATGTAGATGTTGAATAACATCGGGGACAGGATGGCACCCTGAGGGATGCCACAATTGAGCTCAATTTTAGATGAGCAACTGTCCCTGAGCCTCACCCTCTGGGATCTGCCTGAGAGGAAGGAAAGGAACCACTGCAAAGCAGTGCCTCCAATTCCTAACTCTCTCAGGCGATCCAAGAGGATGGCATGATCTATAGTGTCAAAAGCCGCTGAGAGATCCAAGAGCACCAGCAGGGTCACACTACCCCTGTCGATGCCCAGGCGGAGGTCATCGGTCAGAGCAACCATGGCAGTCTCCACTCCATATCCTGTCCTGAAGCCAGTTTGAAATGGATCAAGATAATCAGTTTCATCCAAGACTGCCTGGAGTTGGGAAGCAACTGCCCTCTCGATCACCTTGCTTGAAAAAGGAAGCAAGGAGACTGGCCTGTAGTTGTTTCTGTCCAGGGGGTCCAGGGAGGTTTTTTTTAGGAGTGGCTTAACCGCCACCTCCTTTAAGCAAGATGGTATACTACCCTCCCTGAATGACACGTTGATTGTGTCCTGAAGGAACACCTTCAACGCGTGCCCACCCTGGATGACCAGCCATGATGGACAAGGATCGAGGGGGCAAGTCGTCTTCCTCACCCTTCCAAGCAGCTTGTCCACGTCATCGGTACTCACAGATTGTAATTGATCCAGTAAAGTGCCATCAACGGGGTTCCTGGATGCCTCATCTATGGATTCATGACACCTCAAGGGGGGCAGTCAATAGTCACAATATTTATTTATTTATTTATTTATTTTACATTTCAGGACTATTTCTGAAAATGTTATTTGTGCTGGAAACAGTACCATTTGCAAAAAAGAAAGAAAGAAAAGAAAACAGAACAAAATAACAACAACAACCCATGCCATTTTCTTCAAAGCTTGTTGATTTTTGCATACTGATGAAATTTTCTCAAGAAATGCAAAATGCAAAAAGTCTGTCATTTTAAGTTGCAGAAAACTCATAAATTAGCACTGCTGGGGATTTTTTTTTTTTTTTTGAAATTCTTCCTTCTTCTATGTGATGATGAAATAAATGAAGATTTACATCTTTAATATGGATATATTATTATAAAAGCATGGGGGAAGTTTGCTCACCCGCTGACACACAAACATAGGGCCTTTGCAGACTGCTAGAAATAGTGCAAATTGAGTCCACTTTAAGGGTTAGGGTTAGGGTTAGGGTTAGGGAATCATGGGAACTGTATTTTATTGTGGCACCAGAGCTCTCTGACAGAGAAGGCTCAATGTCTCAGAAAAAAAAAAAAAAAACAATTCCCATGACTCCTTAGCACTAACCCTAACCCTTAAAGTGGACTCAATTTGCACTATTTCTGGCAGTCTGCAAAGGCCCATACATACTCTATCTTCATCTAATGCGGTGGTTTTCAAACTATGGGGCAGAACCTGCAGGGGGATATGAGAGTAGTTTAAGGGAGGTATGAGACTTGGAGGCCTGATTCCCCTTTGCTCCTCCTCCTCCTCCTCTTCAGCTTCCCAAGCCTTTATTGTCCAGGAGGGAAGGAGAATGGCAAGAAGGGCACTTGGAGTAGCCACCTCTGCCTGAGGGAAGAGGAGGAGAAAGAGGAGGAGAGCAGTGTGGTTTACTGGATCATAACCTTTGGCTGGGCCCATCCCAAGCCACTTCTTCCTCCCCCACCCATCCCATCACTTCCTGGGTTCTCAGTTATGGAAACTTGTGCACAAAAATGTATTCATTGAGCAAATATGCAGACCCAAATATATATACTGGAAGAAAAGTTCATAACCTTGCATGTTGTTTGTGAAGACTTTGAAAATGTTCACCAGTTGATGGGATGGAAAAATGAGAAACTGCATGAAACTGAAATTATTAAATCATCCATCTCCAGGGAAAAAAAAACAATCTATAGTCATGCTATACTTTTAAGCAGAACTGGCAACTAATACAGGCAGGAGATTCCCATTTCAAAATGCATGAATAACAAGGTACTGAATACTCCAAAGGGTCTCATGGTTCTAGGGGGAAAGTCGTGCAGTTTTTCTGGGTCTATGAATACTTAAAAGTATTTGATTGGAAAGACAGATTTATTCAAAACAGAAGAACACCCACAAATTTGGGAAGGGGAGAGAGTCATCACTCATGGCAATCTTGACATATAAAGTTTCTGATGATGCTGAGTTCATTTCCCATGTTTAATGAGCAGGATTCTCTAAAAAGCACAGCCCTCATTTGCTTTAGAGTTTATGGGAACTGTTTATGGCATGTTTGTACTTTCTCCAAAGAAACTGTCAAATATATGTAAATCTGCTTAGATTGTTAAGCATAAATTGGTTTTAGTACCTTCTGCTCTTATCTTAATGACTAAAAATATCTGCATTAGTGGAAGCTAAATTTATCATGCTCTGACGTTATATGGGGGAGTGCCACACACTGATAACAAATCTATATTATTGTTAATTCTGAGCTAATCAAAAATGTAATTATGACTTTTAATTAGAAAAGGAAAAGTGGATAACTCCTTGCTTAATAAAGATGGCCTTTTTTTTGTCTTGTCATCACAGGTTCTTGAAGATAACAGGAACTCTCAGTACACACAGGACTATTTTCAAAATGACAAAAGCAGGATCCAACTTAGGTCAAAACACCATTATAATATAGGTTTTTTTTGGGGGGGGGGGTTGGGCTGTGAGACCATGTTCTAGAATATATACTGTGTGACCCTTGGTTGAGAGGATGTGATTTGAATGTGGATGTGATTTGAATGTTGATTTGTGTATTGTTGTATTGTTGAATGGTAAGGCCTCAGCCTGTGAGGATATACAGTGTCTGCAGTGTCTCTTGCATTCCTTGATTCGTGTTTGAACACTGCATTTTGTGGTCCCTATATAGACTTGTCTGCAGCTGCATGGTATGCATTAAACTCCTGTGGCTGTGAGAGGGTCTCTCTTATCCTTCGCTGAGTGCAGTATTTCCTGGATTTTCTTGGTCGGTTTGTAGATCATTTGGAGGTTGTGTTTCCTCATCAGTTTCTCTGTCTGTGACTCCTTTGATGCATGGTAAAAATACATTCCCTTTGGATGTCAGTCTTTCATTTGTTTACCAAAACCATTTTGCAATTCCATTTTAAGCTAAATCACAAATTTAACATCGATCCCATTTACACACCTGTTCTTGGCACAGTGAATGTTCCATTTGCAAAATCACTAACTCATATGGTCACTGGTCTTATTATTTTCCCAGGAATTACAGGATGAAGCTTGGAGCATGTAGAGCTGATGGAGCTGATGGATAGAGCTGATGGAGTTCATCTCCATCAGCTCTATCAGCAGAAGCATGCATGGTGTATTCTCCACCATGCATGCTTCTGCTGATAGAGCTGATGGATATGAACAAGAGTTACAGACTGTGCTAGGTATAGGCACATATAAAATAAATAAGTCAGAGAGGAGACATCAAAATGAGAGTAGCAGGGGTCAATATGACAACATTTTTTTTTTACTTCCCACTCATATTTCTGGAGGATATACAATGGGCCCTTGGTGTCTGCTGGGGTTTGGTTCCAGAACCCCGCAGAGACACCCAAATCTGTAGATGCTAAGGTCCCATTAAATACAATGGCATAGTAAATTGGTGTCCCTATAAAATAGCAAAATCAAGGGTTGCTTTTTGGATTTTATATATTTTAGAAATATTTTCAAGCCTTGGATGGTTGAATCCAAGGATAAAGAATCTTTGGATATGGCGAGCCAAGTGTATTTCTATAATGAACACAACTCTTCACTGAATGCATTTGTTTTCTGTACTTCATTTGCCAATGACATTGGTGTCATGAGCAAGTATTTCATGGGGAAAAACTCCATCTGTGCAGCATATGGGCACAACTATGCTAGAATCTGTATATTTGCTATTGACACAAGCCATAATGCAATGGAGGGTCTAGTATTACTTGTTAATCCTCTCCCATCCAACTATATATTCTGTTCTGTGAGCATTCTTTATTAGTGGAATTCTCTTAAACTTCCACTTTGCTGAGAAAGTATGAAAGTTGATTCAGGAGAAGCCATGGATAAAGAATCCATGGATATGGAGGGCCAACTGTATGGCTAACTATAGTGTCCAGATATAACTTTGTATTTTGCTTTTTCTATACAGCAGATGCTTTCAAGGGCTGCATTAAAAAAAGAACATATGAGGTACTTCCCAAGGCATCTACTGGCAGCCTTAATAACAAACCAGCTGTTGTATCCCCTAGTTGATGTACAAAGACCTTGCTCTGAATCCTTAGGGACACACTATATTAGGGATGAAATAGCTTTGACTATTCTGTCCTCATATGTGGGGATGAATAATTCCTGAATTTTTCTCCCTACTGTATGAGAAAATATTTCTCTGCCATTTTCAATCGGTATTTGTGCAGTGTTTCAGGAAATTGTTCTGTGCAGAAATACACACAGGGCTTTTGTAATCATATATTTTCCCCACATGATTTTTTTTTACATAAAAATGGTGATTTTTGTGTAAAAAGCATTTTTAGCACAAAAATCACAATACCTAGAAACACATATGAATCTTTAATGCAAAATTGGGAGATTGCACAAAAAGATATGCTTTTTAGATTAAAAACCCCTACTTTTATTTCTTGATTTTTTTAACAGTTGAATTTTATTTTTTGCTTTTATCATTTTGTTTTTCTTAAAAAAATTACACAAAAACCTCATTTTAAAAGTCCTAACATATTTCTTTAAAAAATCACAAAAAATTACAAAACTTCTTGTGATCTCACTCAGTAGGAAGAAAACTTTTGAAGGTATTTATTTGTACATGTGAGAATGAAGTAAGTGAAGATTTACACACCTTGTCTATTTAAAAGGATACTGCATACCCTCCCACTTGGATTTTGCCATTATCCAAGCTCCTACAATAAGGTCAGCTTCAATGTGGGCATGACACATCACAGATAAGTTTAGTGGGCTCTGTTTTACTCAAAAATAGCCAGATTTCCTCAGAGTGTTTGTTTTCACTGATATTCTGTACTGAACTGTTTTGAAGAATTGGTGTTGGGAGGAGGTGTTGTTTTTATTTAAGTACAAATTCTGTAGCTGCTGATCTCCCCCAACCTCAGATTTAATATGGAAGAGCACATTTCTAGACTATAACTTGCAAACCAGAGTCAGAGCAGATTGGTACAATGAAATCTACATGTTTCATTCTTCAAGGGACTCTCCAGGTACTTCACACCACTTCTAGTCTTCTTGTACAGCAGGGGTGGAATCAGGTGGCCCTTCAAATGTTGATGGACTGCAAGCCCCAACAGCCCTAGTCAGCAAAGTGAGCAGTGGTGGATGCTGAAAGCTGCAATCCAACAATATCTGGAGGGCTACATGATTCTCGCCCTGCCTCTACAAGAAAAGTGTGACCCATTTAACATTCTTATTTAATTGTTTACCTGGTTATTTTATATGCCACCCTTCCCCTCAAGGAAAGCAAGGCAGTGTATGTTACGGCCAGCAAGAGGTTCTTTTAGGATCAGGGATCCCAGGGCAAGTGACAGGCAAAAAGGCACAGAGAGACTAAATTTGGTTTTAAGTCACTATGCATGTAATATTTATTGAGACATAACAAATAAAACAATCATTTCAAGTATCAAGAGCTCTTTCCATTCACTCACACCATTCACACCCTTACACTCACAACACAATCCTTTACTGGACGTTGATCAGGCATTCATGAAGGTTGGATGGCCCTCATTGCTGTGGATCAGGAACCACAAGGTGAGTCTGGAAACTCCCTTCTTGTATACCTTTTTTGTCTTCTTTCTTGAGGAAAACATTTTTGATGGTTACCATGGTATAGTTCAGGGTATGTCCTGTTTGTACAGAACTTCTCCTGGCATATTTCATTCTCCTGACATATTTCATTGTTCAGGTTATGCTTGGTCAGCATCTTCACCTCAGGTTCCAAGTTTCTCTTATTCCTCGCCTCACTGTCCAAGTTCCTCCTCCAGCAATCCTTTGCACGGTAACCATTTTCTTTGTTTCTTTCAGGACTTGTTTCAGCTAGAACCCATTCATTCTCTACATATTCCACATATTCAGCTATTCTCTCATAAGTTCAACTTATAAAATACATTTTTATGCAATAATAATTCAGTTATAAAACTTTAACAAATGTAATGTCCCACATCATACAATATCTCAGAAGTGGAGTCCCAAAGGCAAAATGTGTTCCCCCCAGACTTGGTGAACAAATGTCTTTTCAGTTGTCTAAAATGAGCCTTTGCATGCCTATACTCACTGGTACTGAAATTGCATGCCATTTTCTAGGAGTTTAGGCATACAAGTTTATGTCAACATCTTGTTTGCTTTTAGTGTGTGTTGGTTCACAGCCATTCTCTTCTTGTATCGCATAGCATTCCTTAGTTCTCTAGGGATCTCATCTACCTTCACCTCTCTCTCTCTCTGTCCCTTTGTCTCACCCATGAAGCATGTGTGATAAGAGCCTATCTAAGTGAGATGCTCCAACTTTCTTGATACTGTGTAGTACTCGATTATTCTTACATTTCTTCATTTTCAACTGATAATTGCAAGATTAGAAATCCTCGACTGTCCCATGGTAGATCACATAGTTTTATATATATATATATATATATATATATATATATATATATATATATATATATATAAGTTTCAGCTTTGAAAAGCTCCTTTCACATGAAACCACAGACACACAGATCAACAGGAATAATTTTAAACTCAGTGAAAGGGCTGGAAGAGATTCTAGGAATTTCTGTTCAGCTATAAATTTCAAAACATCCAATATTGCCCAATTTTTGACAGCTTCCAGATTAATCTCTGCTGCTTTCAGGTACCTTCTCAGCTCTTAAAGGGATAAATCCTAGAAATACTTCTTTCACGTTTGCTTTCCCATTATCAATTTTTACATATCTGATCACTTTAGACATCTGGTCAGTATGTGATATGTCAGGTGTGCTGTCAAACATCATCCCAAAGTACTTAGAAAACTTTATCTTCATGACAAGCATCTGCTTCACATGATTTGCCAGGGCACTTAAAAACTCATTCTGAGTTTTTGGTGAACGATAAGAAACTGATGCTTTAACTTTACATTTGCTCTGCTTCAATCTCATTAGGTGTTCTTTCAATACTGAATCATGTTTTGAAAGCAACTCATCCAACTCCAGAAACTTCCCTTTATTCAATGAAGATTCATCTTCCTTGTGGCCATGGAATGCCAGATTCTGCTTGGCAAGAAACAATGTGATATCGAGCAATCTATACAAGATGTCTCCCCACTTTTTTTTCTCAATTTCCATCAAAGGCATAGTTTCAGCATCAATACTTTTGTGCAGCCTGAGTTTTACTACCAGTGTTGCCCATTTTTCAAAGCAATATTGGTGATCTTCAGATGTCTAATGGTTAAGTACTTTCCGACTCAATTTCCACCACTTCTGAAACCCAGTCACAAATTTAGAGGTTGTCTCTGTAGTACTAACAGCAAACAGTCAGCAGCAAAAACAGTATAATTTCTCACTGTGGAGTGAGTAAACCATCCATGATCACAGAACTTTCTTGCCATTTGGCATTGTCTTGTAAAACCATTCTTTTGAAAGCTGGCACACATGCTGCAATACTGAAAGGCCCATCTTTGTTCTGGAAAGAAGCACTTCCCCTTTTGATGATTTCTACCCAAAAATGATCTGGAACTGGTAGCTCCCAAAAAGAGACATCCAGAAACTTTTCTAAATCTTTCCCCTTAATGGCACTCATCTCCTCTGCAGTATCATGGTTAGAGTCACTTGGATCACCACTCTCTTCTGGATGTTCTGCTTCACATCCTATTATTTCCAGTCCTTTTTCTTCTGCCATTTCCACCCTTAACTCTTCCACAGAAAAGATGCTAGCATCAAAAGAAGCAGCTGTATCAATTGGAGATTAATGAGCAGTGCCTTTTAATGTACCTTGGCCATCATCTGGTCTTTTGACATATTGGAACATGGATCCAGCAAGTGTTTTCTGCTATTCAAGTTTTGCCTTTTTTGCTTTCCTTTGTTGACATCCACTTGGCCCCTTTGATTTGTGCACTCCGTGCCACTTGACCAATTAATCTGTTCTGTATGATAACCAAGGGAAATTATCAGTATTTGGAGGAAAATAACACAGTGTAAAACATAAATCAATTGGATATATTAGGTCTATCAACTGTAAATTGTAATGTGGCACTGTTCTTAACATCATAAGTCAAATTTAAACTGTGTGCATTTCATTAAAATCAGATACATATGCAAGACAAGACAGTGATACTTTTTGTTCATTTTTTAATACTTTATTAAAAAAGAAATAACTACAAGTACAAAAACAAAAGAACAAGTGAATACAAATAGACATACATATTGACCCACAAAGACAACAAATAATCATACATATATACCCCACCCCAGAAAAATGGGTCACCCACCCCTACCCCCCCTTCATATAACAAACGCCATTTATGACATTAAAAAAACACCAAAAAAGGCACAACACCTAATGATAAATTTAAAAAAAAACCACTTCCTGAGCTTAGACAACACACTTCCCCACTTCTTTATAACATATAAAATGATATTATAATGCAACCACCTCAAGCACCTGGCCCCATGAGTAAGAGAGACCTAATGTCCAAAAAATAAAAATAAAATTATTCTAGTATCTTAAAAAACAATTCACTATAGTCGCTAGTTTCCAGAAAAATTATTTATCGCTCCCAGACTTTTTTTTTTTTTTTGGCCTTTCCCAAGAATCCCCTCTCAAAAGTAAAAGTAAGCTTGTCTGCTACAACACTGTCCATCAGCTTATATAACCAGTCTTTTATGTTAGGTTGCACCTTGCTTTTCCATTTTGCTGCATATACCATACTCGCAGCTGTTATTATGTAAAATAAAAATTTCCCATAATTATTTTGCAACATGTTAGAATGCATTCCTAACAAATAAAACTTAGAATCCATCCGTTCTATCTGAGGCACTATTTGAGTGACCATCTGGTGTACATTCTTCTAATACTGTTTAGCAAATTTACAATGCCACCACATGTGTATAAAAGTGCCATCCTCCTCATGGCATTTCCAACATAACTTACTAAGCCCTCTCTGCATCTTAGCCAGTTTCACCGGTGTTAAATACCACCAGTGTTGCATTTTGTGAAAGTTTTCACTCAAATCATAACTTAGAGAATACTTTATTCTATGGGTCCATGATGTTTCCCACTGCTCCAATGGTATAGTTTGCTTCAGATCAATGGCCCATTTCACCATGTTCTCTTTGATGACTTCCTCTTCCAAATCAAATTTTAGCATTAATCATAAAATTGCGATATTTTTGACTGATTTTTGTTTTCCAGAATTTTTTCAAAATCCTTTTCTAATTTCCCAATTCCTCTACTGCTTCTGTCTTTATTAAACATATTCCTAAGCTGCCAGTGTAGAAACCAGCTACATTCATAACCCTTTGCTGATAAGTCCTCCAATGACATAAATTCTATTTTGTCTGTGCCCTTGTCCATCTTGATTAAATCCATATGGATTCATTTGTTCTTATTAAATCTTTTTCTTCTAGAGAAAGCTTTGTTTGTAGAAGCCCATAATGGAATATTATGACCTAATAGATCTTTATATTTAATCCAAACTTGGAGTAGCGCTTTACGAATAAAATGATTCTCAAAGTCTTTATTTACCTTTACCTTATCATAAAATAAATATGCGTAAAACCCAAATCTCAGGTCCTCACCTTCTAATAAAAGAGCATTCTTATTTCTTTAAAAAAAAAACACAATCTAACAGCCAAACAAAACAGCTTTAAAATAAACTCTAAGGTTAGGCATGCCCAGGCCGCCTCTCTCAATTTTGTCCTGAATAACCTTCATATGAACTCTAGGTCTTTTGCCACTCCACAAAAACTTAGAAAGGTCTTAATGCCACTTCTTAAATGGAATCTTGTTTTGAATAATAGGCAAATTCTGGAATAAAAAAAGTATCTTGGGGAGTATACACATTTTAATCGTGGAGATTTTCCCTAACCAAGATAATTTTAAGTTTTTCCATCTCTCCAACTCCTTTTTTTTTCCTTTAAATCTCCTGCCACTTTTTCTCATAATTATTTTTAAATAGATCCACGTTTTTGGTTGAAATGGTAATTTTGAAATATTTTATCTCTTTTTTTATTTGAAAACCCATTGTTACTTTTATATCATTTTCCACACTTCCTGAGAGGTTCATTGTCAATACAGCTGTTTTATTTTTATTTATCTTTAATCCTGCTACTTCTGCAAATAACTCTAGTTCTTTCATCATTTCACCCATATTTTCTGGGTTGGCTATCATCAGAACCAGAATGTTCCCCTTGAAGTCTCATTTGGTTCTTGAAGTATCTTGAGACTTTGCAGGAGATGGGGGTGGAGCAAGCAAAGGAGGCCCTCTGGCCATGTGGTGGCAGCCAGGCAAGCCTCTGCATGGTGCTGGTTTCTCTCTCTTCCCTGGCCCAGGGAGAGAAAGAAACCACTGCCTTGCAGAAGTTTGTGGCTGCCCCAAGCACAAGGCAGCATTGGAACTCATGGGACTGCAAGGAAATAAAAGTAAGCATGCGAGGTGGTACTGGGAAAGTGTAACATCATTGGAATATATAAATGAGTTTGTCATGATTTGCACACCCAGAACTATGTCACATGAGCCTCTGAGCAAGATGATTTCTTTTAATGCATACCCTATTCCTATTATGCACATGCTACTCCAATTATCTCTTTAAACAGGGAGAGACACCCCCAGGATAAATGCTTTGGTATGTGCTATGAAGGAGTGGCTCACTGCCAGAGTATAAATATTATGGGTAGCCTTCTGTTAGATTTTTAAGTTGTTGTTGTTGTTGTTGTTGTTGTTTAAGAATGTCACTGCAATTTGTTTGCTCATCTGAGGTCTTTCACTGGAGGCTGTCAGCTGTACTCATGCACATATGCTCACAGGCTCCTTAGTAGGCTTCCCTTGGACCTCTACTTCTTAATGCCTGTAACTTTGGAAAACCTTTCTCAATACACAGTCTTTCTAAGAGTATGCAGACAACCTGGTTCATCCCTCTACTCCAAGGAATATGATCCTTCAAGCATGCCTGTGAAACACACCAAATTCCCTGAAGACCATATTCTGTTGCTTTTATATGTCACTCTCCCCTGATGAACAACAAATTCTCCTTGGAGAAGGCAGTGTCAAGAGCTCTCCAGAAAATAGTTGAGGCCCATGGAATCACTTCTCTTTCCTATCCAGCACAGAGAAATATCAACAGAGGTTTGATTCCTAGCATCATAGGGGATGTACCTGAGCCCTCTTGGTAACTTTGGTGGTGGAGGATGTTAGATTCATCTCTATGTTGCAATACATTTTTAAAATATTTGCCAAGAAGACAAGGCTGCATAACCACCTGTTATTTTGAGCTCCTTCATCCAAAAAGAATGTGTCCCACTCTTGTTGCACCTTAGGAAGAGAGAAGTGTCATATCAAATGAAAATCTAGAGTGCATCTGCAATGTAGAAATAATGCCATTTGACACCACCTTAAATGTCATGGGTCAATCCTACAGAATCCTAAGATTTGTAGTTTTGTGAGACATCTACACTCTGGAAGGTAAGGCTAAAGACCATGTAAAATGGCAAATCACAGGAATTCATAGGATGGATCTACAGCACTTGAAGTGATGTAAAACTGCATTATTTTTACAGTATAGATACACCATAGTAGGGGTGCAGCAGCTCAAGTGGTTAAGGCGCTGACTCTGTTGGTTGCAAGTTCAGCAGGTAGGCAGTTTGAGGCCCAGGTGCTGCATGATGGGGTGAGTTCCTGTCACTAGTCCCAGCTTCTGCCAATTTAACAGTTCAAAAGCATGCAAATGCAAGTAGATAAATAGGCACCACTTCAGTGGGAAGGTAAACAGTGTTCTGTTCAGTCATCCTGGCCACATGATCACAGAGTAGTCTCTGACAATGCTGGCTCTTCAGCTTAATAATGGAGATGAGCACTACCCCCTACGGTTGGACACAACTTGACAACTTTGTCAACAGGGAATACCTTCACCTTTTACCTTTATAGATACACCCTAAGTCAGGGGTAGGCAACCTTTCCCCTTTAAGGGCCGAGGGACTTCAGCTCCCAGAATCCCAGGAGCTATTGGCTAACATGGGACTATTGGCCAACATGGCTGAGGCTTCTGGGAGCTGAAGTTCTTCGGCCCTTAAAGGGGAAAGGTTGCCTACCCCTGCCCTAAGTGAATGTTCCAGAGAAAGTTAACACATGAACAGGGCACTTTGAAAAGCAATGAATATGGTATATGCTGGGATTCTCACTTTTTGCATATTATCCCAAAGTACTCCAACTTTCTTTATTGTGCCTGATAGGAATAGAAAGACTTGTTGCTGTTACTCACTTCCTGAGTGTGTGTGTGTGTGGGGGGGGGGGGGGGCAGGGACTCAGGATGGTCAAGATGAATAACACAGAATTAACAATTTTGGACAGTTTTTACCCTATATGGCTTTTTCCATCATTCTGATGAGTAACAGATTGAATGCATTTATTTACCTATTTATATTCCACCCTATATCCAAAGATATCAGGGCAGAATATCTATCTATCTATCACAATTTATTGTTCAAAACAATAACAGTACTTTTAAAAGGCTAAAAGGATATTAGACCCTTTGTCATTAAAATTATTTTAAAAAGTAAATTCCCAGTCTCTCTTACAAGCCAGTTATACTTGTTTGTTTGTTTATGTCATACCTTTTCTCCAGCTCTTGTGTTCAAAAAAGCTCACAAAAGTTAAAACAGATCCATTTGGGAGTGGGGATACTGATACAGATACAAATAAAAGATACAAACACAACATTTGAAGTAAGTGTATTTGACATGTAGTAACTGAATGGAATTGTGGATACACAATTAGACAAACTGTTACAACAAAACATAAGGAAGGAAAGCATCACAGGCAGCATCATTGCAAAAACATTTCTCATTTCACCAGTTGTGCAGAAATTGCAGTCCATAATGAGAAATGAGAATGCCTAGTCAGCACCTGTAAAAAGGTCCTTCAAAACTTCCCTCTTCTGCCTCAAGTACAGGGGGCCAAAAACAATAGATCTTCTGTTTCAAATATGCTTCAGATCTTGCATGTCCATATCTGCTAGAAACACTAGGAGACAGCCCAGAAAAAGTAGTTCTGCCTGCAGAACTATTGTACCAGTTTACATGAAAGTAACTCTCATTTAACTCAGCAGGATTTACTTCTGAGTATGCATGCATATGTGTGCACTGAGACAGCACAGTCTTCACAGTTATATTTGGCAAATGCTGACTACATTTCAAAGTAGACCGGTTTGCTGTTTATTGTGAATATTCCAATGTGCTATGTTCCTTCTTCCATAAAGTTGATTTTCCCTCTATTGTGAAAATTATGCAGTTCAGATATGTGTGTAAGATCAGTTCTCTTGCCACTCCCAACACTTCCTCCATTGTTAACAGAGGGAGAGAGCATTAAGAAGTCCTGTTAATCACAGGCATATTTGTCGTCAATTTTAAAGAAAGTCTACATTGAGATATTAACAATGACTTTTTGACTGATGTAAAATTATGTGATTGCCACTTTGTAAGCATATCCAAAGTACACTTTGTGATAGCCAAGGTTTATTATATCAAAGAGCCTTTTGTGCCTTAGATCCCAATATCTGATCAACACCTATCTTGTATTGACTCTATTTATATTCTACAATGGTAAATCTGAAGCTTCACTTTGGATACTTCTTGTGGTTGTGCTCTGACTGTCTATGGATTGCTCTGACTGTATTGATTTGCAAATCAAATTTCCTGGTTTCATGTAGGTCAAAAAAAAACATTATTCTCACCTGTTCTGCAATGACACACAGAACACTTCAGATTTCATGCTAGTCTTTTTTCTCTTTGCATTAATTCTGCCCATGACAGTACTGCCCAAGATTGCAAACCTCTCTTTTCCTCCTCCTTAGTGCAACCTTTCCTGTCCCTAATGGATCATGACTGACAACAAACTCTTCAGGGATTCAGACATCTTTCCATGCCCTCCCTGGAAGTGCCTGAACCTCGAATCCTTTGAATCCACATGTCTTGTTATTATTCTCTTATGTATGTGTATATTTTGGGCTTGCCATGGAGAATCCTCAAATATGTTGTCTGAAAAATCACTCACAGATTTTTCTTGGATTTCATTTCAGGCAAACTCAAGGTGATAATTCTAATCACAATATCTTGGACTTTTTTTGCTCTACAATATAAAGGTATTTACCCAATACTTTGAAATGTGACTTTTTGAGTTAATAATCTGTAGAATCTAACAGCCAACCTGACTAGTACCAGTGGTGGCTAGGGGACCTTGAGAACTGTAGTCCAAAAAGAAAAAAGACAAATTTCAGAGCTTTTATACATTTACTAAAATATTTCTTTGATTATTTCTAAAATTGATGGTGTTAAGGTTGCCAGTTAACTTGAGAGAAAGCTTCCATTAAAATAAGTGAAACTGACTTGTCATGAGTTTTCCAAGGGCAGGAAGCCAGGAACATCTTCTGTGGTATAGCAATCTTGAGAATTGACTAATTCTCAATGTTGGCATGTCCCTTGTCTTTTCTTTCTCATGAATCCTGGGGGGCAAAGATCAATGTGGGGCAAAGATCAATCCTGGGGGGCAAAGAATATTTCAACTGAAAGTAGTTGAAATATTCTAATTATATTATTTCTGTGAATCATGCCTGGCTGATTTAATGAATTTTAATTGTATTTCTCCTGAGAGAGAGCGCGAAAGAGAGAGAGAATGTTCTACTGAAACGATGAGAGATCATAGAATCATAGAATCTAGAGTTGGGAGAGACCACAAGGGCCATCCAGTCCAACCCCCTGCCATGCAGCAACTCAAAATCAAAGCATACCCGATAGATGGCCATCCAGCCTCTGTTTAAAGACCTCCAAAGAAGGAGACTTCACCACACTCCAAGGGAGTGTGTTCCACTGTCGAACAGCTCTTACTGTCAGGAAATTCCTTCTAATGTTGAGGTGGAATCTCTTTTCCTGTAGCTTGCATCCATTGTTCCGGGTCCTGTTCTCTGGAGCAGCAGAAAACAAGCTTGCTCCCTCCTCAATATGACATCCATTCAAATACTTAAACAGGGCTATTATATCACTTCTTAACCATCTCTTCTTCACCATTTTAGTCGCCCTCCTCTGGACACACTCCAGTTTTTCAACATCCTTTTTGAATTGTGTTGCCCAGAACTGGACACAGTATTCCAGGTGGGGCCTGAACAAAGCAGAATACAGTGGCACTATTACTTCCCTTGATATAGATACTATAATTCTATTGATGCAGCCTAAAATCACATTGGCCTTTTTAGCTGCTGCATCACACTGTTGACTCATGTTCAATTTGTGGTCTACTAGGACTCCTAGATCCCTTTCATACATAGTCTCACTAAGCCAGGTGTCCCCCATCTTATATCTATGCATTTCAATTTTTTGCCCTAAATGAAATACCTTACATTTCTCTGTGTTGAAATTCATTTTTGTTAGCTTTGGCCCAGCTTTCTAATCTATTAAGATCATTTTGAATTTTCATCCTGTCCTCTGGAGTATTAGCTATTCCTCCTAATTTGGTGTCATCTGCAAATTTGAGAAGCATGCCCCCTATTCCTTCATCCAAATTGTTGATAAAGGTGTTGAAGAGCACAGGGCCCAGGACAGAGTCCTGTGGCACCCCACTGGTCACTTTTCTCCAGAATGAAGAGGAGCCATTGCTGAGCACCCTTTGGTTCAGTCAGTCAACCAGTTACTAATCCACCTAACAGTTGTATTGTCTAGCCCACATTTTACAAACTTGTTTGCAAGAATATCATCAAGGGGGACCTTGTCAAAAGCCTTACTGAAATCAAAATATGCTATGTCTACTGCATTCCTTTCATCTACTAAGCTGGTAATTTTATTTTATTTTTATTTTTAAAAAGAGATCAGATTAGTTTGGCATGACTTGTTTTTGAGAAACCCCTGTTGACTTTTAGTGATTATGGCATTCCCTTCTAAATGTTCACAGACTCTCTGTTTAATGAACTGTTCTAGAATCTTTCCTGGTATTGATGTCAGACTAACTGGGCAATAGTTGTTGGGATCCTCTTTTTTCCCCTTTTTGAAGATGGGGACAATGTTTGTCCTTCTCCAGTCTGCCGGGACTTCTCCTGTTCTCCAGGAGTTCTCGAAGATTACTACCAGTGGCTCTGAGATTACATTTGCCAGTTCTTTTAATATCCTTGGATGTAGTTTATCTGGTCCTGGAGACTTCATTTAGGCTAACCAGGTATTCCTGTACTACCTCTTTACTTATTCTGTTCAGCATTTCCCCTATTGTGTCCTCTGCTCCATTTTCCTCAGGTAGAACACCCTTTTCCTTTTGTGAGAAGACTGAAGCAAAGAAGATGTTGAGTAGTTTTGCCTTTTCTCTGTCCCTTGTTAGAATTTCTCCATCTTCTCTGCGCAGTGGCCTTACCATTTCCTTCTTCTTTCTTTTGCTATGGACATACCCCAAAAAGCCCTTTTTATTGTTCTTAACCTCTCTAGCAAGCCTGAGCTCATTCTGTGCTTTGGCTTTCCTGACTTTAGCCCTACATGTGCTAGCTATTTGTTTGAATCCCTCTTTAGTGATTTTGCCCCTTTTCCATTTCTTATACATCTCCCATTTAAAACTTACTCCAGTTGAAAGTTCTTTTGTCATCCAACCCAGTTTCTTGAGAAACCTCCCATTTTTCCTTCTCATTGAAACAGTTTGAGATTGTGCCTTCAGTATCTCCCTTTTGAGAAACTCTTATCCATCCTGAACTCTCCTCTCCTTTAGTATTTCTGACCACAGGATCACTTCCAGATATTGTGTTGGCCTCATTATAAAATGTGTATGTTTTCATGTTAAAGATGAGAAAAGATAATGAGACAGTAAGGCTTGATCAGCAAAAGGACATGTGATTTTCATGGCAATTTTTTTTTTGGCATTAAGGATAATTTTTTATCTACTTATTTTCAAATGGGGCAGTGCATACACAGGGGGAGGAAACTGCAGTGGAAAAAATGCTACATATCAGAGGTATCATGACTTGATTTGTAGTAAATACAGGCCTTTCACATAATACAATTACAATGTTTACATGGGCCAAATAAAGCATCATCCCCTGTCCTCTCAGCAGCAAGTCTAGAAAATGCACAACCCAACCCCAGTTCTAGTATGAATAGTCCAGATAATGTCAAGCCCATGTGGCACTGGAATCATGGTCATCTTTTTCTCTAGATTTTCTGGGAAGATCCAATGCCCTCCTGTTGTGACATGGGGCAGCTGTTAACAATGTGTCCTTTGCTGTATCTAAAACAGCAGCGAGTCACTCACTCTGTGGTCAGAATGAGGTGCCCAGCCTTACCTCAGAAGGAGCAATGCACCATGCCAGTGGCCATATGCAGTATCACAGCAGGACACTCCAGGGCTGCCCCTGGAGTATTCTGGCCCATGCAGATAGGGCCTATTGTTCCACTTTAACTGTCATGTCTGCATCCTATGGAATCCTAGAATTGGCAGTGGACAGAGGGGATTGTAGGATCCTCAGGCAGAGAATTCTCCTCTGGTGTCTCTGATCAAACTACAAGCCTCAGATTTCCATAGGAGGCAGTTAAAGTGATATGATTAAATGTTATAATTATGTAGTTTGAAAGGAATCAGTACTTTTTAAAAAACAAAATGACAACAACCTTCCCTAATAGGTTACTTTATACTAAAAACCAAATATGTCTCAGTTTTATTGTGAACCATGTCATTTCAATAGCTCACAAAGACCACTTTTTCATAAAATGGTTGTCCTGTTCTCCAGCTTCTCAGACACTAAATGAATTCATCATGTCTACCATATAAACCATGTCCCATATCCTAAGTGCTCTACTTTGAATCCATATGACCTGTTATGATTTTCTCTTCCGTACGTGTGTCGGGAGGGGGGGGGGGATCTCAGGTTGCCTGTGTGGAATCTTCAAATGTTTTGCTTGAAGAATCTCCCACAGATTTTCTTTAGATTTCATTTCAGGCAAAATCTAGGTAGTGATTCTAATCACAATATCTTAGACCTCCTTTGGTCAATAATGTATTTATCCAAAACTTGGAAAGGGAGGAAAATATTTTCCCCTTACTGAAGATGTATATTTGTGCAGCTGTTAATGTTATTAATATTAATCAATTAATTAATTAATTCTATTTATTCTGCATTTTCTGATCATTAGAACTTTTTGAAGCTCATCATCCCTTCTCTCAGGCTTTCCTGATCTCTCTGAGGTGAGGAGGTGCAATCCTCATAGTAGCTAAGGGACAAATGCATTTTACCAGCGGTATATGTACTGTTGCAAACTATCCCTATTGGTCTTGAATGGGAAATTAACTTTATAAAATGCATATTCTAACCTGGAGCCCCAATTATAAATCTTAATGTGAAGTCATAGGCTTTCATGGCCAGCATCCATGAAAAACCAACAAAAAAACTATAAATCTTAATGTTTTTGATTTTAACTGCAGGATGAACTTCCTGACAGTGAGAGCTGTTTGACAGTGGAACACACTCCCTTGGATTGTGGTGGAGTCTCCTTCTTTGGAGGTCTTTAAACAGAGGCTGGATGGCCATCTGTCGGGGATGCTTTGATTTTGATTTCCTGCATGGCAGGGGGTTGGACTGGATGGCCCTTGTGGTCTCTTCCAACTCTATGATTCTTTGATTCTAATCCTATAAAATTCTGGGAACTTCAGTTTGGTCAGAGAAAACAGGAAAGGTCTCTGAGGATTTTTAAGCCATATGTCAATCCAAGGACTCCATAGGATGTTGCCATGGTAGTTAAAGTGGAATCTTAGTGCTATAACTGTGAAAGGGCCCCATCTGGAGAAACAAATTGCTAGAACTAGTTTGTTGATATGAATCAAAACAACTGCATCAATTTTGGGGACATGCTTGGGAGTATAACAAGGGTAGTCTCATGATGACTGCCTCCATTTTAAAGTTCCTTGTGCATGACCAAAATAAATCTTGGACTTCTTTTGTTCTACAGTGTAATGCATTTACTCAAAGTTTGAAAAAGTTACTTTTTGAGATTATAACTTGCAGAATTTGACAGCCAATAAAGAAAATAAATTAGTTCCAGTTGTGTCACTATATTGAAGATGGTGTGTTGCTTCTTACCATGTCCTTCTGTTCCTGGAAAAAAAAAAGATATAAAGGAACTCTCTGCAAAATAAACAGGAGATGACTGACATCAGTTCTTTAGTCCATCTGTTGTCCCATGCCTCCCATCCATGAAAACCAGAAGTTTGAAAGCTGCTGGGGAGACAATAGAGGGATATCTATAAAAATCATCTCTGTTGTTCCCCATTATAAGATGTTACATCTGGATCAAAAGCCCTGCTATAAATATAAGGGCACCTACATTTGTACAATTTAAAGAATCACAGCCTTTTGAAATGTCAGAGAAGGGATGTGGTTATAAATCAGGACCAATGCTGTGACGTGAGCTGCTCTGGGCAACAGTGTCTGAAGTACTATTAAGAAAGAGCAGCAAATTATACATCATTTGTTCTTAACATCTTGATTTGCTTCTGAAGACAGTTCTTCATATGTGTACAATTAGATATGTAGCACCTGGTGTTGACCATGCCAAGGCCTTCTTTGGGGAGGGCTGAGAAGACTATTGAGATCCTGTTATCTGGGGGCATCCTAAGAGTATTAGCGTTATTACGGATGCTGTGATCTTTGCTAGCCTAACATATTAAAGCACCACCATCCTACTACCATGAAAGCACCACCACCAATTTCCAATTAGCTAAAGAGGATTTGTGGCAGATCTACTCAATCTAGGACAGAAATATGTGACAGGAACTGGGTTTCTGAAATGCTAATAAGACATTCAAACCTTCCCTTCCCTCACTTCAGAATGGTTTCTGAACAAGAACATATCCAGACATGACAGGCTACTAGAGATTCCAAAATGTGCAACATACACAACAGTCCATTCAGACAAAATATCCCACCAATCACCTGGAGAGTGTATGGCCAGGTCCTTATAGACTATTTGGAAGTCTGAATTTTCTTCTTTGTGAGCTCTGCAGGGAATGCCTTTGGTTTTAAAAGAAATTTGCAATTTGTTTGGGTTAGTTAATAGAAAAGACCAGCTTACGAGAAGGTAGACCAGATAAGTCCTGGGTTGACTTTTTCCTGACATTTGCTTCAGGTAAGAGGCATTAAAAATACAAATAATGATGTTGCCCCCTCTGAGAAATATAGATGAAAATGCCTTGAAACTTATACTATCTCTGAGGGCTAAAAGTGTAGACATATAAATTTGTCACAAGTTCATACTGATATAATTTAACAATTCCCTAAATTTGGGAGAGAGGGCAAGGAAAATGTGCCTTTCTTTGTTCCACTGGGGAAATCCACTCAGGGTTCTTCAGCAGACTCAGGCTGCATCCACACTGCAGAATTAATGCAGGTTGACACTGCTTTAACTGCCATGGTCCAATGCTATGGAATCCTGGGAAGTGTAATTTGTTGTGGCACCAGAGCTCTCCAACAGAGAGGCTAAATGTCTCACAAAACAACAGTTCCCATAATTCCATAGCATGGAGAAAGTGGCCTGTATTCTTTTTAGGATGTGTATGAATTTACTGAAAATGGCTTCTCCCCACACCTCCAGTGTATTGGGCCAACAGCATGTAGATAAGCTTCTCATATTAGCGATATGATGTAATATCATATGATAAGATGTAATGTAATGTGATATGATATAAGCATGTAGATAAGCTTCTCATATTATTAGTGGAGTGGGGATGAGGATGGATCAAGCAAGAGAGGATACGAGGGAAGGGAAAGAGGGAAACCTAGGGAGGCAAAGGGGATGGGTAGGAAATAAAGCAAACAACAATGGGAGGAATAATACAAGGAGACAAACAGCTGCTGGGCAGCAGCAGTAGTGGTAGGTGTTACTGACAGGAGTGAATTATAGTGACACCATAGCTAACATTGGTTGGCATTTGCACACAAGGAGGTGTTGCTGGTCCTCCTTGTGTAACCCCATCACCTAGTAAACCCTATGATGGGACACATCAAGTGAGATACAGGTAGAATCAAAGCATTAACAGAAAGGGAAGGAGGGAGAAATAAAAGGATATCACATTTGCAAGATTAGCCAAGGGCATAAGAAAAATGCCAAGACAAACAGCAGACACCCTTAGAAAGGCAAATGGCATCCAAAGCAGCATTACACATAAGATAGGGATGTGGAATGTGAGAAGTATGAGCCAAGAGAAGCTAGACATAGTAAAAATGGAAATGGAATGCATGAACATAGTAGTACTAAGGGTGAGTGAGTTAAGATGGACAGGATTGGGCCACTTTGAATCAGACAACCATACAGTGTTCTACTCAGGGAATGAAAAGACAAGAAGAAATGGGGTAGCTTTCATACTAAGAAAAGATGTGGCAAGAGCAGTCAGAGGATACAATGCAAAATCAGACCAATCATTTCAGTAAGTCTCCATGGTAAACCTATGAATATCACCATAATTCAAGTATATACACTGACTAAAGAGGCAGATCAGGAAGAAATTGATAGATTCTATGAAGGAGTACAGGAAGAAATTGACAACACATCAACACAGGATGTCAAGCTGATCATTGGAGATTGGAACACAGAAGTTGGAAGCAAAGAAGAATAAAAAACAGTAGGCAGATTTGGATTAGGCAAAAGAAAGTAAGCAAGGGGAGCCAGGGAAGGGGAGAGACAGCCGGACGTTCCAACCCCTTCCCGAGAATGTCATCGGAGAGCCTGCCATTGCACACAGTAAGTGCTCCAATGACGTCCTCTCGACTCAGCCTCTGCATGGGCTGAGCTAGAAGAGACGAGGAAGAGCCACGTGACAGCTCTTCCAGCACCCTTTCTGGGGCTTGGGAAAGGAGCGTTATTTTAGTGCTCCTTTCCCAGTTGCCAAAAGGGGGGGATTAGGGCCGAGGCATGGGGCAGCCTTGGCCCCAATCCTCGGCTTCTTAGGGCAGCCCATGGTTGCCCATCTGTAGAGATCCCAATTGAGTGTCTGATAGATTTCTGTAAAGCCAACAAACTATTTATTGCAAACACATTTTTCATACAACCAGAAAGAAAGCTACACACATGGACATCACCAGATGGTCAACACACAAATCAAACAGATTATATAATTGGAAGTATAAGATGGCGGAACTCTATACTGGTGGCTAAAACTAGACAAGGGCCGACTGTGGCATAGATCACAAATTACTCATATCAAAAATAAGAGTAAGACTCAAGAAGAAAACAAAACCAGCGATTATACCAAAATATGATCTAAATAATATCTGAACAGAATTTACTGACAACGTAAGAATCAGATTTGCATTAGTAAGCATAATAGACCAAGAACCAGAGGAACTATGGTCTGAAGCCAGGGACATAATAAAAGAAGAATGCAGACAAATAGTTTCAATAAACAAAAAAGAAAAAGAAAAAAATGGATGACAGAAAAAACACTACAAGAAATAAAGAAAAGAAGAGAAGGAAAATGAAAGAGAGAAAGGAACAAACTAAGAATTATGAATGTAACAGTAAAATGGCTTTTTTTGCAAAGATAAAGTAAATTACTACAATGACCAATGCAAAGAAATAGAAGAAAACAACAAAAAGGAAAGAACAAGAGACCTATTTCACAAGATGTGAGAAATCAAAAGAAAATTCAAACCAAGGACTGGGATGCTCTATGACAATAAAAATAAAATAATTCAAAACCAGGAAGGAATCAAAAGACATTGGATGCAATACACAGAAGAATTATACAAAAGAGATGGCAAAATGAAGGACACATAGAATGAAGAGCCATATGAACCCCAAATTCTAAAAAACGAGGTGGAAACTGCAATGAGAGAAATAGCAAAAAACAAATCACCAGGAACAAATGATATTCCAATTGAACTGCTGCAATCCACATTGACAGAGTCAACTTTAGTGCTGATCAACATATGTCAACAGATAACAAAATGATGGCCAACAGATTGGAAGTGATTAATATACATCCCCATCCAGAAAAAGGTAGGCACAAGAGACTATAGCAACTATAGGACCATAGCACTGATCTCCCATGAAAACAAAATGTTGCTCAAATTCTGCAACACAGAGTCCAATCATACATGGAGAGAGAAATCCCAGAGATCTAAACAGGATTCAGGAAAGAAAGAGGCACTAGGGACCACATTGCAAACATATGGTGGCCAATGGCGTGCACCAGGGAATTCCAAAAGAAAATCAGCATGTGCTTTGACTGCATAGATCATGAAAGGCTATGGAATGCCCTTAAAGACATGGAAGTGCCAACACATCTGAAAGTCCTGATGAGGAATCTGTGCTCAGAACAAGAGGCTATTGTCAGAACAGAACACGGAGAAACAGAATGGTTCCTAATTGACAAAGGGGTCAGACAATGCTGCTTCCTTTCGATCTATCAGAACAGAACACGGAGAAACAGAATGGTTCCTAATTGACAAAGGGGTCAGACAATGCTGCTTCCTTTCTATCTATCTGTTCAACTTGTATTCAGAACATATTATAAGAAAAGCAGGCTGGGACACAGAAGAAGGAGGAGTGAAAATATGAGGAAGGAATATTAACAATCTAAGATATTCAGATGACACCATAATACGAGCAGAAAACCTCACAGACCTGAAACAATCACTAAGGAAGGTCAAATAAGAAAGTGTCAAGGCAAGCTTAATGTTGAACATAAAGAAAACAAAAATAATGAGTACCGAGGACCTTCACAAGTTCAACCTAGACAATGAAGAAATAGAAATAGTAAAAGAATGTCATACCTGGACCAAACACTGATAGGAATGGGGATTGCAGTCAGGAAATCAGAAGAAGATTAAGAATGGGTAGGGTGGCTATGAACTAGAAAAGATTCTAAAATGCAAAGATATACAACTCAGCACAAAATTTAGAATCATCCAATCCATTGTAGCTGGAAAGTTAAGAAAGATGATGGGAAGAAAATCAACTCCTTTGAGATGTGGTGCTGGAGAAGAGTGTTGAGGATCCCGGGAACAGCTAAAAAGACAAACAAATGGGTCCTAGAGCAGATCAAGCTGGAAACCTCCCTGGAAGCCAAGATGACCAAACTGAGGCTGTCATATTTTGGACACATCATAGGAAGAGAAGATTCATTAGAGAAGACAATAATGCTGGGGACAGTGGAGGGAAGTAGGAAGAGAGGAAGACCACATGCCAGATGGACTCTATTAAAGAGGTTATGGGTATGGGTTTGCAGGATTTAAGCAGAGTAGTGAAGGACAGGGGCTCTTTAAGATGTCTCATCCATAGGGTCACCATGGGTTGAGATCAACTGCAGGGCAGTTAACTACAACAATAAATTTACTTGCTTGTGTCTGCTAGAGCTCTACTGAACATTTAACATCTGTAGCCTCTGAATAATATAGCCAAGAGTCAGATAATGGCTGGCTATTTTGTTAACCCCATTTGTGACCTTTTCAGAGGCTGTGTCCTCTGTGGATAACCTTTGTGCCATCTGCGAAACAAAACCCATACTATTTTACTTGCCAGTTCCACATGCACTGTTTTATGGTACAATCACAGATACTTTAAGTGGAGTTAAATGTCATGTTGGAGTTTAGAAACTCACCATTCAGCTAATTGGGGCTGTGAAAAGTTGGCAAAACTTCCCATGGTTAATTGAAAGTTTCATATCATCTTTCAACCATAATGGAGATTTTTTTTTTTACCACCATGAAAAGATGGAAACATGGTAGAACAGATAAGAGAATAATTAGAATATAGCTTCATTCCTTGATTTAAGAATCAACAGGGGGATAAAAGAGAATATTAGAAATATAGAGAGCTTGTATGTATATCCGGTTTCAATTATTGGCTGTATGCATATTGCACTTTACATCTTACTCTGCAAAAGTGATTGACAGCCTTTGTGCGAACTGACAATAGTCTCTTAAATAAAACTCAATAAGAATAGAGGCTCAGCATAGGCACATCAGCAGAATAATTCCATTAAAAAAAATGAATCATATCCTAGAGTCATTATCCTAAGACATATGATTCATTAACTGAATTTCTAGCATAATTCATAACAATAGGTCCAGAAAAATGGGTCCAGAGTGAGGTTGAGGTGTTTCTCTTAAGCAAATCATTTTGCTCATGCAAAATGGAACTGGTCTAGCTTGAAATCTTTTCACCTTAAACTATTGTAATCCTTAGGACAGTTGGAGGCCAGTTCCTAATATTTTTACCATTGAAATGCTGCTGAATATAACATTTTCCCAAGCAAATGATTCCTTTTCCTTTAACAATTTGGAGACCCACATCAACTAGTGACATTGCAGCATGAACCCTGCCCTCCCACTTCCCAAACTGTGAAAGGGCTAGCTTTAAAAGGCAGAGTGAGCAGCTGCCTGAGGTAGCAGATGTTAGAAGGTGGCAATCGGATATTGGATAAGAAAGCTGTGTGGCACATGGCTTGTCCTGCAGATTCCAGGATAACTTACTGCCTTACTGTACTTTGTCACTGAAAAAAGTTTGCAGCTGCCAGTGCAGTTGACTTTTGCAGTCAGAAAGAGTACCATTTCATTCTTTTCCTCAGGTATCAAAATATCTTGGGTTGGCCATGACTTCTGCCTTGTGATACAAATACAAATATTAATATGGGAACATCTTCTTATGTGTAATGGAACAAAAGGTAAAGGTATTTCCTATTGACAAGGTTGTCAAGTTGTGTCCGACCATAGGGGGCGTGCTCATTTCCATTACTAAGCCAAAGAGTCAGTGTTGTTTTCAATTCAATTTCTTTATTACAGCCATTCAGCCAGCACAAGTTACAATACAACACTTCTTAATTGTATACAATAGCTTCTTGTGAGAACATACCGATAACTACAGACAAATCCTAATTTATAATTTGTACAAAGACAAAAATAGGCCAGTATAATTATCAAAACCCCATGATAGCTGGAAATTCTAATAACTTCAATAAGATGAAATGGTATGACCTCGTACATTACTCTAAGTGTATGGTACTATTCCTAGGACACTTTTGTTCAATAGCTACAGTCATTCCCTTTAACTGGGAGAAAGAAAAGACTAAACAGTATTACTAGTTAGTTACCACATACCACATTACATACCACAGCATTGTATACAGAAAACATTTTAAAATGCTTTTATCATATCAAATAATGGTATTTATAAAATATAATTGAAGAGATTATTGGCAGTGAAGAATGTCCAGATTCAGTATTCAAGCATTGCTGTAAGAACTGAAAAGGTTACTGCTAAGTCCCTCTTTACATTTTTTGTAGTGCTGGGTATGATATTCAGCTTATAGGCATTGCCATCGTTTGATAGAAAACTCTCCTCTTCAAGGGTAGGTGACTCAGGGAAGTGTGTGAGCAGATTAGAAATATGGTCAGTGAGAGTGTTTGCTGTATCTTTATGTAATAGTAAGTCCTCCAATCTCAATTGTCTGAGAGTGGATGCAGCCTTTAATATTTCTGATTTTTCAGAGCTCTCCTCCAGATTTTTCTTAAGGTTCCTATCTCATCTTGTTTTTGTATGGCCATCTCCTTTTGTTGTTCTCCTCTTTCTTTTGAGATTGCTCTTCATAGTCATCTAATTATTGTTGTATATTTGAGTCCACACAATAACCTGGTTAAAATTATTCTTAATTATTCAGATACTGCGCTTCTAAGGCTTAGTTGTCTATGGCAGCATGAGATCAAAACAGGAAAGGAAGAAAAATAGTGTTTTGATTCAAATAGGAGAGGGAGATAGAAGTTCAGGTGAGCCCAGGGCCAAAAGCTGTCTTGAGATCCAGGGAGGTGGAGAGTGGTAGAGAGGGATCATGAAAGAGCCAGTGTTGTCAGAGACTACTCTGTGATCATGTGGCCAATATGATTGCAGAGAACACTGTTTACCTTCCCACTGAAGTGGTACCTATTTATCTACTTGCATTTGCATGCTTTCAAACTGCTAGGTTGGCAGAAGCTGGGATTAGTGATGGGAGCTCACCCCATCATGCAGCACTCAGGCCTCAAACTGCCAAACTGCTGATCTTGCAATCATCAGAGTCAGCATCCTAACCACTTGAGCCACTGCATCCCTTTGTAACTACTGCTTACTTTATTTGCAGATTGGCAGAACAAGATTTTATTGCTGGCTGAACATCTCATAGTAACTAAAATGAATAAATAACAAAACACTAGACGTACAGGAAGTTCCCACTTATCTGATAGATTAGGGACTGCAAACCTGCAGAAACTGGAACTGGTCAAAAAGCAAAAGCCGTGTAGAGAACATGAGAGAATTACAGTGACTTGCTTGGAAATGCCTGTGCGCATTGTTTGTATGCCCTTTCAATAGACTTGATGCTTCTCCCCCCACTTAGCTTGCTTTGTAAGCAATGTGTGTGTGCATGGTTGATTCCAAACAAGCCTCCATAAGCAAGAGGGCCTAGAGAAAGAGTGGATGTCTTGTCAGATTGATGGAATTTGTCCTTAATTTGCAAGTGTCAAGAGAGTGAGTTGTCAGGGCATCAAAAGGCAGGGGCTTCCTGTACTGAATACAATCCTATAATGTTCAGGTTGCTATGGAGAATCCACAACATAATAGCCCAAATCCAAATGATGGAATGTTAAGAAAGAAAATTACCAATAATATGTGACATGCAACCAGTGGTGTCACTAGGGTTGGCTTCACCTTATGCAGTAACTCATGGTGTCACCTTGCCATTGAACTCCTCCATACTACACCATACAGAATCCTTACCAATGTTTTTTTATACTAATGTTAGTCAAAAATAATAATTCCTATATCACTGAATATAACAGTAATAGCTGTGACATAAACAACTACCTAAATTAAAGTTATACTTCTAAATTAGAATATCATAGGCACAGCCAAAATTTATTTGCACATACATAGTTTCATGTGGTTAAAGTAAAAATTTATTAAGATGTGATATGTGATTAAAATAATAATTTGATTAAAAAATAGAAATTAAAAAAAAATTAGAAACTTTTAAAACCCAAGTCCTCGCCCTTCTATTCCCACTGAGCCCTGCCCCACTAATGCCATCCCTTTAGCATTTTAAAGGGACATGGGGGAATGCCATAGCCCATTTCTGTCAAAACGCAGATGTTTGGGATGCAGTGGTGTCACCTCCACTTAGGGTGTCACCTGGTGTTGCTCACACTCCACACATCCCCCTAATGACACCCCTTCTTGTAACTAAGGAAATACTAAGTTACAGTGACCTTAACACATTGAAGGATATGTTCAATTCTTTGCAGTGTAATGTTTAACTGTTAGAAGGTTATGTGGCCTTGCTACTTTGGTGAGCTTTGTGATATATGTTAGCAGCTTGTGATTTCCTTATACATTTTTAAGAATCATCTTTGAATGAGTGGCTAGTGTTCAACACCAGTGTTCTACATTAGTGAAGTATACAGTTGAACCTTAATATCCACTGTGGTTTGGTTCCAGCACTCCCCAGTGGATACTAAATTCTGTGGATGCTCAAGTCCCATTCAATACAATGGCATTGTAAAATGGTGTCCCTTAGATAAAATAGCAAAATCAAAAGTTTGCTTTTTGAAATTTATATATTTTTGGAACATTTTCAATCAGTGGATTAAAAAAAAAATTAGTGGATATGAAGGGCCAACTGTACTTATCACTGCAGAAATAATCCAGTTTGAGACTGCTTTTACTGCCCTGGCTCAATGCTAGGAAATTCTGGGAACTGTAGTTTTGTGAGACATTTAGCCTTCTCTGTCAGAGAGATCTGGTGCCACAATAAACTGCAATTCCCAGGACTCTCTAGCACTGAGCCAGAGCAGTTAAAGTGGTGTCAAACTAGATTATTTCTGCAGTGTGGATAGGCCCCAAGCAACCTGCCCAGAATACAGAAGCTGCAGTGAATCTAGAACAGTTATGTAGATTTACTCATCTATATTTGTTCCAGATTCATGATCGCTGATTGTGACACCATTGTCCTGATCATAACCCCCACGTACAACCTGCTTTACTGGGCATCAGTCACATGGAGAGAAGGAGATCCATTCTGGCAATGATTAGAGTACAGGTCAATGACATTTCCATCAGCTTTGGAGGGGTCTGGCCAGAAGAGTTATATGTACTTAGTGTGCTTAACTAAGTAGCTAATAATAATAATAATAATAATAATAATAATAATAATAATAATAATAATTTATATGCCACCCAATGGTTGCCCAATCAGGGCAGTTTACAATATAAAACACAATTACAATAAAGAACAATTCCCCCCCCCCCTTAAAACATTATTAAACAAATAACATGATTAAAATCCATTAACAATTAAAACAGAATAAAATCATAATAATTAAATGATTAAAACATTCCAAAATACCCCATTATTACGCTTCCAGGGGAACCATGGTTCCCAATAATGTTGCTGAGGGAAGAGGGGGCAGCCCGGGGCTGGGACAATTTAGTCCCGAAAGGCCTGCCTGAAGAGATCCATCTCGACAGCCTTTTTAAAACTGTCCAAAGATGTTAATTGATGGATCTCGTCCGGCAGGTCGTTCCAGAGCCTGGGGGCGACAACAGAGAAGGCCCTCTGGGAGGTAACGGAGAGCCTCGATCTTTGGGGCTCTAAGAAATTCCTCCCAGAGGACCGGAGCGCGTGGGGACGATTATACGGGAGGAGGCAGTCTCTGATATAACTTGGACCCAAGCCATTTAGGGCTTTAAAGGTAATAACCAACACCTTGTACTGGGCCCGGAAACCAATAGGCAGCCAGTGGAGGGACCTCAAAACCAGAGTGATGTGGTCCCTCCTAGATGTACCTGAAACAAGTCTGGCTGCCATGTTTTGAACTAACTGTAGTTTCCGAACCAGGCACAAGGGTAGCCCCATGTAGAGCGCATTACAGAAGTCGAGGCGGGAGGTTACCAGCACGTGCACAACAGTCTCGAGATCCCTTACTTCTAGAAAAGGGTGCAGCTGGCGTATCAGCCGAAGCTGATAACAGGCACTCCTGACTGTCGCATTAACCTGATTCATCATCAGGAGCGATGAGTCAAGGAGCACCCCCAGACTGCGAACACAGTCACTGGAGGAGAGTGTGACCCCATTCAGGACTGGAGGTTGCAACCCAATTCTTGGTTTCGGGGCCGCTACCGTGAGCACCTCCATCTTGTCTGGATTCAGTTTCAATCTGTTTTTCCTCATCCAGCCCATTACCGCTTGAAGACATTCATTGAGAGAAGAGATGCCATTGGAATTCGAGGCCGACGAACGAGACACGGAGAAATAGATTTGGGTGTCATCAGCGCACTGATAACACCCAGCACCATAACTCCATATAATCTCACCCAGAGGCTTTATATAGATTTGAATAACATCGGGGACAAAATAGCTCCCTGAGGGACCCCACAAGTGAGCTCCCTCTTTCTGGAACTACAGTCCCCGAGCAGCACCCTCTGGGACCTGCCTGAGAGGAAGGACCAGAACCACTGCAGAGCAGTGCCCCCAATACCTAACCCCCTCAGGTGGCTCAAGAGGATGCTGTGGTCTACTGTATCAAAAGCAGCTGAGAGGTCTAAGAGCACCAACAGGGTCATACTACCCTTGTCGATGCTCAGACGCAGATCGTCGGTCAAGGCAACCATGGCAGTCTCAACCCCAAAGCCTGTCCTGAAGCCGGTTTGAAATGGGTCTAGATAATCGGTTTCATCCAAGACAGCTTGGAGCTGAAGAGCAACCGCCCTCTCAATCACCTTGCTCAAGAATGGCAGCAGTGACACAGGCCTATAATTTCTCATATCTAGGGGGTCTAGGGAAGTTTTTTTTCCGAAGTGGCCTAACAGCCGCTTCCTTCAGATAGGATAGAACATGTCCTTCCCTAAAGGATGCATTGATGATATCCGTGAGGAATCTCATCAATGCACCCCCCCCCCGGATGGCCAGCCATGATGGGCAAGGGTCGAGAGGGCAAGTTGTCTTCCTCACCTTACCAAGCAGCTTGTCCACGTCCTCGGTACTCACAGATTGGAGCTGATCCAGTATAACTACATTGGCAGAGTCGCTGGACACGTTGCCTATTGACTCTGTATCAATAGTGGCATCTAAGTCGGCTCTTATCTGAGAGATTTTTTCTGCAAAGTAGTTGTCACAGGGTTAAGTAAGGGGTTTGGTGCAGGTGGCACCTGCGTCATCTCTCTCACCACCCTAAACAGCTCTGCCGGACGGGACTCTGCAGACGCAATACGTGCAGAGGAGAAAGCTCTCTTCGCTGCACGTATTGCCTCCCAATAGGAACAAAGAAAGTTCCTATGGCGAGTTCTGTCAGATAGGAGTCGAGTCTTCTGCCACCTGCGCTCTAGTCATTGTTCAACCTGCTTCATTCTCCTAAGCTCAGGTGTGAACCAAGCTCCTAAGCTCAGGTGTGAACTGATGTAGAATTCTAGCCAGAGTTACCATTTGCAACTTCATTTGTAAATACTTTTTGTAGGAAGGCATGAAGATGTGAATGTATCCAATAAAATAATAATAATAATAATAATAATAATAATAATAATAATAATAATAATTCCAAATTTTGGGGGTAGTATTTTTGATGGAGCAGGTAGTGTGCAGTGTGTGCTCTTCACTTCCCCCATGTCATAACAAAATGTGTGAGGTGGGTGTTCCACACAGCCATCTGGAAAAAGGGAGGATGACTGAATGGAGAACTCTTCAGGCCTTTGTGTGGGACACCTACATCACATGTTGCTCACATTACATCACATGTTGCTCTGTGTGGGAGAACACAGGCAAAGCAACTGCCTCAAGCAATACATACTTGGTAGCTACAATGTCTGTGTTGTAATAAGACACAAATGCTTGCTCGGTTTCTGTACATGGAATGGAGAGGGTTGTGTTGTTGTTTTTGCCTCTGTCCTCCCCAGGATTGTCATTGACTGATACCTGAACTAGAGGAAAATCAAATACATGCTACTCTGGAGTCTAATGGTAAACCTGCCACAAACTCACTACTTTTCTTTGCTTGGCTGTTTCTATAGAGGGGAAACAAAAAACTTGGGAGGCAGCTACTGTGAGTCTAGACTATGCCACACTTTGCTTGCCAATTAGTTGGTAGCATTCTGTTCACCAACTCTTATTTTATGTACTGTACTGTACTGTTCTGTCAGATTATAAGAGGCTTCTGCAACCTGATTAAATCTGGGGATCTGTTAAAAAAACATTTTTGTATAGGAACTTTGGTTATAACAATAGATCTTCATTTCCAATCCTAGTGCACCCTCCATCAGCCCTGAAGGAACAATCTTAAACTTGAAATGTATCCCTAAGCAGAACTGATATGTGTGTGTGTGTGTTTTAAAGCAGAATTTGCTTTTTTCTGTGAATGGCATCAAATGATGTTGTTATTGTGAGCCTCTGAGTAGATTCTGACTTATGGAATTGTTTATTGAGATAAGTATGCCTTTGCCTTACTTTTAGGCTGATAGAATATGGTGTACTCAAGATCACTCTTTGGGTTTCCATGGCTGAGAAGATATTTCACCTTTGGTCTTGCAAAACCTTAGATGCAAATTACTTCACCTCACTAGCTCACCACGAAAGATAAATATATTCTAAAAGAGTATTAGCCACATTTCCTTTTCTTTACACTGTCTTGCTTTTAATTTGGTGGAAAAATAGATAACAAAGAAGAAAAAGGGGGAAGGAGAGAAAGAGGAGTTGCATATATTTACATTTATTGTAAGTTGATCAGATCATTTGGAATTGAATTGATTTTTTTTTTAAAAAATAAATCAACCAATTACATAGCTAGAAAACTAGAATTATTAATTAGCATCCTACAATGAAATGAAATAAATGCACACATAAAAATTCTTTAGAATGTGAAATACATTGAAGAAAAAAGATGAACATACCAACTATTTGTATAATAAATGTGAAAGTGAAAATGAAATCAGAAGCTAAATCTCTGTGAATTTGCTTCTTTCACAGCCCATGTTATCATAGAAACATAGGGGTGGAAAGGATCACAAAAAACACTTAGCTCAACCTCCTGACATACAGAAATCCATTGGCAAAGCACTTTTCAAAGGTGGCCATCCAGTCTCTGTTCAAAAATCTTGAATGAAAAAAAGGCCAATGAAGTAGACAAGTAGGTTAAATCATCTTAATTTGCTTTTCTGTGGAGTAATTGATTGAGAGCCTGTGTGGTATAGCAGTACTGGATTAGGACTCTGGAAACCAGGGTTCAAATCACCACTTGGCTATGTAAATACACAAGTGTCCTTGGGTAAGTCACTCTTTCTCAACCTCAATCAGAAGCAGGCTTCCAACAATGCTTCTAATCATTTCTGGATTTTCAAACTCACTTGTTGTCTCACCATTGACAAATCCAACTGACATTGGACTTTTCACTATTTTTGCACTTTGCAATCCACATTTTTCAATTAGCCTTTCAATCTTCTTTTGGTGACTCAACAAACAACTGACATCCTCAGTCCATTGCACCTAATCCCAAAGTAGAATCTGAGAGGCCCTAAATCCTGGATAACAAAATTCCTTGACATGACAATTCCTTCTTCACTGTCTGAAGTTACATAAATAACAAACGTAATATCACCCTTTGTATACACACACACGTCAGCAATTTATAACCAAGCTTTACAAGCTCTTCATGAATACAAAGATTCCAACTTCTAGCACTCTGCTTTAATCCATACAAAGCCTTTTTTAACTTGTACACCTTACTGTCACTATCCTGTTCAAAACCTAAAGGCTGTTCCATGAATACAACTTCCTCAAGACAAGCATTCAAGTATGCAGTCTCAAAATCAAAATGTTGCACCAACTGACCCCTTCTTGCTGCTAACACTAAACCCAATCTCAGGCTCTCAGGCTTAGCTGTTGGAGAAAATGTCTTGTCAAAATTCTCAAACCTCTGCTAAGCAAAACCTTTTGCCACTAATCTAGCCTTGTACCTCTGGCTACCATCTGGCATTTTGTTTCTCTTGTAAGCCCATTTGCAACCAATCACCTTCTGACCTTTAGGTTTTTCAACAATTTCAAACACCTCTTTGTCTACCAAAGACATGTACTCCTGCTCCATAGCAGACAACCATTTCACTCTTTCCTCATCAGGAAAACTTTGCAAATCTTTGTAACTCTCAGGCTCATCAGTCACAACTGTACAAACTCTAACTTCCTGTACAACAAAACGATCTGGAGCCTTTCTGACTCTTTGAGTCCACCGAGGGATGAATGTTTTTGGTCCTACCTCCCTCATCTTTAGTGTCAGAACTTGTGTGAGATTCCCTATCCCTGTGTTTCTTTGATTCAGACATCTTAGATGTAGTTCATCATGTTTGTGTTGACTGATCTGATGTGCTAGCCTCACTGTCTGAGGATGTTGACTCCTGTTTCACCACCCCTCCATTTCTGGTACTTGTTTCCAACTGCCTGAACTTTATAATAATAATAATAAATTTTATTTATAGCCCGCCCTTCTGTGGAGCAATTGGGGCGGGTTACATCAGTTAAAATACAGAAGTTAAAACTTTTTTTAAAAAACTTCTTTGATGGAATGCAATCTGTCCCAACCTGGATGCTTTTAAAAGTTGGCACTTCTGGATAGCAAGATTTCTCCATCACCAAGATGAAACCTGTAGCTATTTCCAGAATATCCCACAAACATCAACCTCTGCCACTTGGGTTGATTTTTCTTTCTGAAAGCTGCTGGCACATACACATTTGCTTACTGCTCAAACACTCTAAGGTATTTCAGATTAGGTGCTCTCCCATAAAGCATTTGAAAATGGGGTGCTCTTTACAGCTGAATTCCAAGTTCGATTTGCTAAAAAAATTGCTGTAAAACTTGCCTCGCCCCACAAATTTTCAGGTGTTTCTGCATCTAGCATCAAGCAATCTTTCATCTGCTTTAGGACACCTATTCTTCTCTCTGCCAATCCATTCCCTTGAGGAACTCCCAGATTGGTAGTGTTGTGTCGAATTACCTTTCTTTCTCATCCAGTTTCACAAGCTGTGAGATAAGAATTCACCTCCCCAGTCTGTGATCAAAGCCCCCACTTTGTATTCAAACTCTCTTTCAATCATGTTAACCCAATCTTTGAACCTCTCCGCTACTTCACTCTTTTCCTTCAGAAACATCACATAAGAAAACCTGGTAAAATGATCCACAATTACCATAACATATTTGCTGCCACCTAGTGACTTTTGCATTGGGCCTGCAAGGTCCACATGAAGAGCCTCAAAAGGTCTTTTTGCTATGCGTTTGCTTCATTTTGCCACAGGAAATGCCTTTATCCTGCTGCAAACCGAGCACTCCAAGTGATTTGAACAGGGAGACATTTTGAAATCTGGACACACTTCCCCCAGTTTTCCAAGACAATTGAAACCAATATGACTTATCACTCTGTGAAAATAATGAGCACATTCTGAATGCAAAGGCACATTGTTAACAATTGCACATTCTGCCTTATCTAACATGTAATACATTCTGTCTTTCTTTACAGCTATTGCACAAACCTCATCATCCTTGGTGATCAGACACTCCGCCCCCACAAACTGCAGTGCATACCCTTCAGCGGTCAAAGCAAACACACTAACTAAACAGTTTTGTAATTTAAGCACACACAAAACATTATGAAAAGATTTACCAAACTCAGGGATAAAAACAGTCACCATCTGCTTGATTTCTCTTACTTCTCCATCAGCCAAAGCAGCAGAAGTTATTGTGGAGGGTTTCTTACTTCTGAATAGATCAGGAGTATTGATGATATGCGCAGTGGCACCAGAGTCCAAAATCCAGACTTGGCTCACCATCTGCTGAGTCACACTGTCACAGCCCTTTGTAACAGCTGCAGTGCCTTTCTTAGTTCCAAAGTCCCTTGGTTGCTCTTGTTGTTTTTTCTTCTTTTTGTCTGCTGCAAATTTCCTACAGGCCCATTTCAGATGGCCTGCTTTCTTGCAGTAGAAACATATATTTTCCATGGACACAGCTGCCCTCTCCACCTGCATCTCTCTGGACGCTCCCTCCAAAGCATTTGCGGACTTTGAACCTGCCAGCGGCTGTCTGTGAAGTCCTGCCTCGAATCTGTGGTGCTAGCTTTCTTCAAGCACTCTAGAGGCTACCAACTCCATGGTAATTTGTGCCTGAGGTACTCCTTGAAGCCCATGCAATATGTAATTAAAATCACGTGAAAGAGACCCAAGCAAAATGTATGCTTTTTGCTCTCAGAGAATTTGGACCCCTCTCATTTGCACCTGATTAAACAAGTCCTGCATCACTTCCAGATGTTTTTTCTGGAGATTGTCCTTTCTCCATTTTCTGTGAATATAATCTTTTATACCACATCATTTTAGCTAAAGCTGAGACTGATTGGTTTATGTCCCTCAGAGAATCCCAAATGTCCTTAGCCAAAGTTTTCTCTCTCACATAGTTTAACTGTCCTTCTGTGAGAGTTAGGGGAATTGAAGCACGAGTGCAGTCATTTCTTTCCACATCTGCTGGAGTGGGCGCCTGTGGAAGTCCATCCCTGACTATTGACCACAGCTGTTCGGGGTGTTAACCTTATGATGATTGGATGATCTGCTGTAACCCAGCCTCTAGCTGTGTGTCATTCCCATGTGACCTAGTTCTCATGAGAACTGAATGAGCTCATATGTTTATCTGTTAATATCATGTTCTCAGGTTCAAAGTGTTTTTATTATTCTGTACTAGGTAAACTTGTTTTGGCTTTGAACCACCTGCTGGCTGAGTCCTACTTGTTTTCCATAGGCACTGTTCCCACAAGAAATTTTCACACACACATCTCTACATTTCTACTTTGACTGTATATCCCATCCATATTCCAACAAATGAAACTCCCCACCCCCACCCCCTGAACAAATCTTGCCAAGAAAGCCCTGTGATAGATTCACCTTATGGTCATTGTAAATTGAAAATGACTTGAAGGCACACAACAACAACAACAACAACAACAATAGTAAATGATTGGCATTTTCCTCCTGCAAAGCTATATCAGAGTCCACTTAACTCCCAAATCATTACAGCATAGTGACACAGCTCTACTATTATATGTTTCATGTGAGAACTGTGGGGTGAAGAGATTTCTGGTCAATTCAAAATTGCCCATAACCAGCAGTCCAACACCTGCTCTTTCTTGCCATTGTTGGTAAAGCTTCAAAGATGTTCCTGCATATAGAACAGCCTTCTCAGTCTTTTTTGCCCATCAGATAGATTGAACTCCCATTATCTCCAGCCTGCAAGGCTATGGTGATGCCGGCTGAGGATGATGTGTGTTGCCATCCATAATATGTGGATGGCCCCAAGCCTGAGAAGAAAGAAAAAAACACCATCAGCTTCTTCAGAATTATTAATACAGAATGTAAGACTGTAGTCCTGAAGGCAAGTATTGAGGCATAAGCCCCACTGAATGCAGAGGCATTTAATTCTGAGGAAATTGTCCTACGATTAGGGTGCCAATAGTGCTCATTTCCTTTGTGTACACAGTGAAAGCAGTAACTCTTTTCTTATGGAGTTGCTGCTATCGTCTGCATCTATACAGAATCCAGTTATGCTTGTATATCAACTGAAGGCATTGTGCAGAAAGTAAGAGGCTTTTTCTGTTCCATTTCTTATTGCTTCAAAAGAGAGAGGTGCAGATCCCAAACAGACTTCTATACCTATTAATAACCTTAGATCCACCTCATTCTAAGGTGACCACTTGTTATTCATGATAATTTCCAGTGCCCTTGTTTTCTCTGCAATACCTTCAAATATTCATGACTACATTTTTTTAGCTAAATATATTCTAAAGAATGCATTACTCTTTCTTAACTATGTATGACATGTGCACTATTGGAAGAAAAGTTTGTAAATTATTAAGAGGGGACAGAAGAGAGCTTTTTCTTCTTGGCAACATGGGAGGAGGAAACATACACCTTTCAAGCCTGAAGAGAATTTAGTTGCTGTATAATAATACATATGCAGGCATTCATCACACAGAGATATTTTAGGCAAAGATGTTGTTAAGAGAAAAGAGTGGAGATACATGAAGAGGGGCTACTGCACTTATCAATAAATAAAGCTCTTTCACTGCTATTAATATTTCCAAGGCTGTGTGAATTTCAGGCCCAAATTGCACCAGGGATTTGAAGTGGGAGTGGTAGGGGTGTACAACACTACTCTCCATGAAAATTGCAAGTACACTCGTCCCTTCACATTTGCAGCTTTGACTTTTGCGGATTTGATTATTCATGGAGTTTATTAATATCTCTAGCAATATCTAGGTCCTCCAGTGAAACTCTATTTTTTTAACAAAAGAGCCCTGGTGGCGCAGTGGTTAAATGCCTGTACTGCAGCCACTCACTCATAGACCACAAGGTTGCGAGTTCAATACTAGCCAGGGCTCAGGCTAGACTCAGGCCTGCATCCTTCTGAGGTCACTAAAATGAGTACCCAGCTGTTGTGGGGCAATGAGCTTACAGTTGTAAACCGCTTAGACATCCCATAGCGCGATATGAAGTGGTATATAAATGAAGCTGCTATATTCCATTTTAACCAAAAGTCACACTGAAGGACCTAGAGCTTCCTAAAGAGAACGCTCCACTAGGCATTTGTAGCTCTTCCAGCACAATCACAGAGTTGCATTGGAGGATCTAGAGATTCCTAGAGAGATGTTCTCTCAGGTGAAAACATAATGTTTTTTGTTATTTGCAGTTTTTCCACATTCACGGGGGTCCTAACCCCTGTGCCAAGTAAAGTAAAGTTTATGATCCAGATAGGGCCTTCCACAATTCAAACTAATTTCAAATAAATATGCATTCTTCTTAAATTAGCCAAGCTTTTTCTTCAAAGTAGTTATCTCCTTTATTCATGCACAGGCAAGTTAAATGACAGTTTATGGCAGTGGCGAGAAAACCTTTTCCCTTCATATGTTTTCGATCACAGTTCTTTCAAATCAATTAGCATTGGTTATGCTGAGTGAGCTAAGGAGAATTTTAGGTCTAAAGAATTGGGAGGACAAAAGGTTCCTATATCTAATTTATGGTCAGTTGAACTCAAATGAGTTGATTATCTTTCTATCAGCTTTCTTTACTATCCAGCTTTCACATCCATACCTCACTTTGTATAGAAAAATCCACAAGCCTCACTTTGTATGGAAAAATCCACACAGTGGTTTGAACAAACCTCATTTTAAAGTTTGGGATTGTATCTTTACACTTTAGGATCCCATCCAGTTCCTTTATACCTGCCTTCCAATTCTGATCCTTCTAATTTCTTGACTACAGTTTCCATTTTGATAAATATTTGTCCAAGATAAGAGAATTCCTTGACTATTTCAATTTCCTTGTTATCTAGGAGGAATTCTTGTAGATGTTCCATGATCATTGTGCCCATGTTAGTTAAAGTAGCTATCTGAATTGGTAAGAGATGAAAATAATTGCCAAGTTCCTGCACTGGCAGAAGCAGCTGTGCTAATGGAACTCTTTTGTCATAGGCATATCTGCCAATGCTTCCACCCCCAACCCACCTCTTAAACCAGGCAGCACCACACCTGAAGGTGTTTTTGAGGTACTGCAGATCAGAGAGCTGTGGAAAGACAACTGCAGCACTTGTTTGGTCATGGGATGCATTGAGACAAGGCAGCTGGAGACTCTGTTCTTGGTCTTGCTGCAAGAGCTTACAAGTATGGCAGTCATCATTTCCCAGCTTCCTGATCTGCTTCAGAAACCCTTCAGCTGGGATACTGCTTGACTTAAGAGGCAGGTTTTTGGTGATTAACTATTATAAACATGATCCCCAAAGTTATGAGATTATAAATCTGGCTTACGATCTCATAAATATTAAATGGGATGCCAGAAAGTATGTTTGTTGCCTGAGGTAAAGGACAAGATGGAGCCACTCCTCCCCTTCATGTATAGACATTGACTGGACTGCCACTTGAATCTTTTTTTCCCCAACTTAGGGGCTGAACATGTGGGCAGGATATCAGGGGTCAAACCCATGGTATCCAGCCCACATTTCTGGCCTGTTCCCACCCCTGGTACCTGTCTGTTCCAGCACAGTGATGGACAAGTGTCCACATGCCCACTTACCACTGTGCCATGAAGTTGCCATCACCACATCCCCCTTACCTGCCACCATTGTGTTCCCTGTGAAGGCCCCCACATGGCCTGTAAATGTGAAAATAGGGTGACTGACATCACTCACATGGCCAAGTGCACCCTTCTAACATCACAGGTCATGACTGGGGCCTTCACAGGGAAACTAGTGGCAGTGACAGGCAAGGGAGTGAGTGGCCATGAGGTCTGCCGGTGTCATAGTAAAGTTTCCCAGAAACCTCATTGCAAGCAGCCAGTTTTAAAATATCATACTAAGGGCCTTGGGGGCCAGGGTCTGGCAGGAACTGCTGGATCATCATCCGGTCTGCCTGATCTCTACCTGAGCCTGTAGGTCTGTGTCGTCTTGTTTAGGATGATACCAGCCTGGGGGGAACATGGGCCTTTTGGCCACATTGTCACCAGTAATGGTCTGTTAAAGTATCCTTCTCTGCATTTAAGAGCAGCGAACTAGATTGGAGTGCCATAATTCATACATTGCTCTGCCTTCAAATGTATCTCTACCAGTCTGCATCATGAGTATGTGGCACACTTGGCAATTATATCCATCTAATATTAGGGCTGGCCCTAAAGAATCAAGAACACCTGTTCTGAACCCCTAAATATTTGTGGTACAATGGCTTATACTCTCTCCAAGTACTATTTTTGTTACTAGCAAAAAAATAAAAAAAAGGTTCTTCTCCTCCTTGAGACATCTACACCCTTGAAACTATATTTCCCTTCCTAGAAAAAAATATATGGACCAAGATAATCTAAAAAGAATTGTTTATGAGTTCTACACAACACTTTATAAAAAAGGAGATGAGGTTTGCTCGGATATAATTGTATCATATCTTGAGAATGTGAAAATAAATCCATTTAATACATCACAAATAGAACTATTAAACAAGCCCATAACTGTTCAAGAAGTACTTGAAGCAATCCAAAGAATCAAATCAGGGAAAGCGGCGGGACCTGATGGTTTTCCCGCTGAATTTTATAAAAAATTTGCTAACCAAATAGCTCCCCTACTGGCCGAAGTTATGAATAAACTTGAAGCTGGTAATTTCCCAGAGACATGGTCTGAAGCAAATATTGTGATACTCCCCAAAGATAATAAAGATCCACAAGACATTAAGAACTACAGACCTATTTCATTGCTGAATATTGACTATAAGATTTTTGTTTCTATTTTGGCTGAAAGACTTAAGAAGATTTTACAGGAATGGATCCATAAAGATCAATGCGGATTTTTGCCGCAGAGGAAAATTAAAGATAATTTAAGAGTAGTACTTAACCTGATAGAAATGCATGAAAAAAATATAGATAAAAAATTAGTGATGACCTTTGTCGATTTTGAAAAAGCCTTTGACAGAGTAGAGTGGGCTTTTCTGTTTCAGGTGTTAGAAAAAGCTCAGGCTGGAAATAAATTTATCAATTGGATCAAAACTATTTATGATAAGCAGTATGCGCGAATCATAATAAATGGGGAAAAAACTAATAACATCAAAATTTGTAGTGGTACAAGACAGGGGTGCCCTCTGTCACCCTTATTATTCCTCATGGTAATTGAGATACTTAATAAAAAAATTAGAGAAGAAGAAGAAATAGTAGGGATTAAATGTAAAGGGAAGGTTTTTAAGATCCGTGCCTATGCAGATGATCTTCTTATCTGTACGGCTGACCCAGTGAGAAGCATTGAACAGCTGCTAATAACTTTGAACGAATTTGGTAAGGTTTCTGGTCTCAAGATTAATAAAAATAAAACGGCTATGCTCGCGATGAATTTATCTAAAGAAGAAGAAGCTGAACTTAAAAGATCCACAGATTTCCAACTAAGTAAGACGGTAAAATATTTAGGGATTACTCTGACAAATAAAAACGTTGATTTATTCAAAAATAATTATGAGAAAGTAACATCAGAAATGAGTAAAGAGCTTAAAATTTGGGATCAGCTACAATTGTCTTGGTTGGGGAGAATATCTGTAATTAAAATGAAAATTTTGCCGAAGTTCATGTTTCTTTTCCAGAATCTCCCCATTATTTGTAATTTTAAACCATTCAAGACATGGCATAGACAATTGTCTAAATTTATCTGGAGCGGGAAAAGACCTAGGGTAAGATATAAATTAATGCAGAATAAAGCCTCTAGAGGAGGCATGGCTCTTCCAAATCTCCAAGTGTACTATGCTGCTTGTTGTTTAGAGTGGATGATAGATTGGTTTTTGCTTAATAATGAAGATATACTTGTGTTGGAAGGTCAAGGACTTAGATTCGGATGGCATGGATATCTGTTTTATGAAAAACATAAAATTCATTATGAATTTAGTAACCACTATATACGGAAATCCTTATTAAATATATGGCTTAAATATAAAGCAAGAATCTGTCCTGAGCTCCCTTGTTGGACATCAATACACGAAGCCTTCCACAAAAGAGAGGTTATGATAGATAATAAATGGGTCACATATCAAGATCTTTCCGAGAAGAATTTAATAAATCAAAATATGGAATTTAAAGAACATCAACAACTAATTGCTGAAGGTATTTCATGTGGTTGGCTTCTATATAGACAATTAAGGTCCAGATTCCTTTGTGACCAAAAAACAATTGGCATTAGGAGTACATATAATACCTTAGATAAAATTGTGTTTGATGATAGTACCCACAAAATTAAAATGTTTTATGAAATGTTAATGGGTTTTGAAATGGAAGAAGATTTAATAAATGAGCCTATGATTAAGTGGGCACAAGACCTCAATTGTAACATCTCAATCGAGCAATGGGAAAAAATTTGGATGGATAGACTTAAATATACAGCCTGTTATAATCTAAGAGAAAATCATATTAAGATGCAATTTAGATGGCATCTTACTCCAGCAAGAATAGGGAAAATATTTAAGGGTACTTCAGACAAATGTTGGAGATGTAAAAAAGAAATCGGCTTATATATGCATATTTGGTGGAGATGTAAAAAAGTAAAGAAATATTGGAGGAAAATCCATAGGGCTGTTGAAACCATTTTAAACTGTCATATTGACTTTGTTCCTAAGTTATATCTATTGAGTATTTATGATAATCCAGAGTTAGAGAAAGTTTATGGGAAATTATTATTTTATATGACTACATGTGCTAGAATTGTTTTAGCTAGTTACTGGAAATCAGAAGAACTGCCGACAACAGAGTGCTGGTTAAGGAAACTATGTGAATTGCAGCAGATGGATGAGCTCACGAGCCTTTTAAGAGGGCAAGATCAAGAGAGGAGTAATAAGATATGGAAACCTTTACAGGAATATATGGAAAGGAAATAGATGAAGTTAAAAACTCTTGAGTTTTTGTTTTTTTTCTTTCTTCTTAATGCTAACTTAAGAAGCAGGGTTGTTTAACTTTCTTTATTATTGTTTGTTTTTTTTGGGATGGTAATTTATAGTTGGTGTTAGTAATTTGAAAGGAATAATTATTAATGAAATAAATTTATGACGAGGGATATATTGGTTGATGTTAGACTAGAGAGCGCTCTGCTTGATGTCTTATAAGGAAAGTATGTCTTGGAATTCTATATAAGATCTAAGTCTGGGTTCAGGAAGTTATTATTTTTGTGGTTTGTGTTGTGGTTAAGTGGAAGTGTATGCTATTTGGGGTATGAGAGTGTAGTTTCATGTTGTTATGTAATATATTGTATTGTACTGTATTGTATTTTTTGTTATTGGAATGTTTTTTTAATCAATAAAAAAAAATTAAAAAAAAAAAGAAACTATATTTCCCTTCCTAGATAATCACTATCATTAGAAAACATGGTTCACCATGGTAAAGAAGGAATAAAGACAAGCAGTTACACCAAATACTTCACATTTAATTGGCTCAGAAATAAAATGAGCAATTTTATTTCCCTCAGCTCTGAAAACAGTGCATAACATCTCCATGTCAAGTTAAAACCAGGTTAATCCTACTCCCACCAGTCCTAAAATCAGAGGGTGGCATCAATGTTTTTGAGGTCAGTAAATACAATCTGTGTTTCAGTCTGAACTTCAATGGATCTATTCAAAGTGCTGAACCTATTTGGGTGATAAGGTTCAAATATTTTTCAAATTCTGACTACCCCCCCCCCCAAAAAAAATGCAATACTCAATTGTCATAAGAGCCACCCACCTCTCTTCTCCTTCTCTGTTCAATCCAAACTTTCTTTCTTTCACTATCCATCCTCTGTCCCACCCATCTTTCTGACCTCCTAACAGGGACATTTCTAGGGGGTGTTGAAAGTGTGCACCACACCAGATGGTATCACGGGGGGCGGGGATATCTGCCTTCTGGTGTGGAGTTTACAACTGCACTGCTCTTCAGGCAGACCAGGATTCCTACAGACTGAATATCCTGAGAAGGACTGGGTTTACCCACCCAGAGGTGGCAAGGAGGCCAGCCAGGACACTGTAGCACACAATAGTGGACTCCTGGCAGTCTCTTCTTTTGCCAAATAGTGCCTGGAGCCCTTCTGGACCTGATAACATGTCAGGTTGACAGCACCAACCTGGGACATGGATAGTCCATTCAGGTGCCCTGCACCACCAGCCATCACAAATAAATGAGAGCCTTTCTCTTCCACAGCCCACTCTACTCCTGTAGGACCATTGGTGTGGTGGCTCTGCACCTGAGGGAGATAGCATGACTTACTGCACTGGGGTGGCACCAACTCCTAGCTTTTTTTCTGCACTCAATAAAATAGCACTTAGAGACATTTTAATTCTTCACATGGACAGTGTTTATTCCAGATTTTTAAATAAATAAATAAATAAATAAATAAAATGAAACCAAGAATGCTACCATGGTTGCATATGCAAACCTGAAGACAAAATCTCTGTCAAATTAAGTCCTGAAAATAAGGCAAGTGAATATTTCAAGAGATTTTAAAGTCAGTTCTTACATGGGGTAAGCTTCGCTTGACAGTCAACAAATTATTATTTATTTATCTCTTTTTGTTGGAATAGTCTGAATTATTAATTACTAGTCACCCACCCAAGTACTGTAAGAAGCGATCTTACAAGTCAAGGAAGAGAGGCAATGAAAGAAGTGTTGCAAGAAGATTTCCCTCCCCTTCTTCTTGAGATGGATGGCAAGCTACATTTCAAATAATAAGATTATGAATAAAACTGGGAAGTTATAGCAGAATTATTGCCATAGTACCCACATAGAACAGAAAGCTTAACTGATATTGAGAAACTTGGATTATTCAAAAGATTCAAGAATAATATACTTGGACAGATTTTGTAGCACCTTTCAGACTAACTGAAAAAAAGAAAAGAAAGAGGTTTGTCACATGAGCTTTCTTAGATTTAAGTCTACTTCTTCAGATGCTTATTGTGGATTGAAAGCCAGGGACAGACAGGGGTGCAGGAGTTTAACAGAAGATAAATGAAAAGGAATGTTGGTTACTGCAGGTCCAGTCAGCAAGAGTAGAAACCATGAGCTCTACATGATACATAGTTTTGCAAAGGGCTCCCCACATGTAGGTCCCCAGGAACGATATCCCATGGTTTGCATTATTGAGAAAGAAGATATCTGTCTGTATCTAGGCAAGTTTCTTGAAGAGGTTGATGGATTTTCCACTTCATTCGGCTAAATTTAGTGCTTTCCATAGTGATAGAATTTAAAGACATAGCTGTGTTAGTCTGTAGAATTAAAATGTATAGAGATTTTGTAGCACCTTTGAGACTAACTGAAACCTTTGAGACTAACCACCTCTTCAGACTGGCCCAAAGGGCCAGCCTGGAGGCAGGGATGGGGAGGGGCAACTGCATGCCGGCTGCCCCAACCCCAGGCCAACAACATCCTGATGGTGCCTGCCATTACGCATGGCGCATGGCATCAGGACGTCCTCCTGGTGCAGCATCCTGACGCGCCGCACCACTCTTTCAGGGGCAGCAAAAGAGAGGATCAGGGCCACGGCATGGGGGTATGCAGTAAACTCCTGCGGCTGTGAGAGGGTCTCTCCTGTTCTTCACTGAGCTCAGCATTTGTTGGATTTTCTTGGTTGGTTTGTAAACCATTTGGAGGTTGTGTTTTCTCACCACTTTCCCTATTCTGTCTGTGACTCCTTTGATATATGGTAAAAATACCTTCCCTTTGGGTGGCTGCTCGTCTTCACTCCTCTGGGTTTTCCTGGGTCTGGCAGCCCTTCTGATGTCTGAGCTGGAGTTACCATTTGCCTGTAGAGCCCGGTCTAGGTGCTTCAATTCCTCTGCCAAGAAGTGGGGTTCACAGATGCATTTTGCCCGGTCTACCAGTGTTTTTATTGTGCTTCTTTTTTGTCCTGGGTGATGGTTGGAGTTCTTGTGCAGGTATCTGTCTGTATGTGTAGGTTTTCTGTATACTGTGTGACCCAGATATTGGTTTGGTTTGCGGATGACTAGGACATCCAGGAATGGCAGCGTTCCTTCCTTTTCTTTTTCCATAATGAATTGGATGTTAGGGTGGATGTTGTTCAGGTGATTCAGGAACACAGTCAGATCTTCTTCTCCATGGCTCCAAATGGTGAAAGTGTCATACACGTAGCGGAACCAAGTTGTGGGCTTTTTCAGTGCTGTTTCCAGGGCTTCTTTTTCAAAGTGTTCCAGGTAAAAGTTTGCTATCACCGGGCTTAGAGGGCTTCCCATTGCTACCCCATCTCTCTGTTCTCTGATAGATATCTTCTTTCTCAAAATGTGCAAACAGGATGTCATTTCTGATAGATATCTTCTTTCTCAAAATGTGCAAACAGAATGTCATTCTTAAGGACCTATGTGTGGGGAGCCCTTTGCAAACTATGTATCATATAGAGCTCATGGGTTCTACTCATGCTGGCTGGGTCTGCAGTAACCAACATTCCTTTTCAGTTATCTTCAGTTAAACTCCTGCACTCCTGTCTGGCCCTGGCTTTCAATCCACCATAAGCATCTGAAGAAATAGACTAAAGTCTATGAAAGCTCATACTACAAACCACTTTTTTTCTTTTTTTCAGTTAGTCTCAAAGGTGCTCCAAAATCTGTATATATATTAATTCTACAGATTAACACAGCTATATCTTTAAATATTTGGACAGAATAATTCATGAAGACTAATTAAAGAGAGTTAAAAGCTAATGGGATATTTTTTTACTGTACATTTTTTATATATAAATGATACTAGTAAGAAGACTGGAGTGCTTGACAAAGGATGTTGTCTGCACTGTGCATTGGTTATCATGATTTAAATTGGCTGCTGCTTTAGAATTCTACTAAAAATGCAAAAGGATTTCATTCAGTCTTCATTTGAAGTGATCTACTTCTCCCATAATAAAGTAAGGATGTGAACAGTATTTCACTGTTTATGTTTAAAAATGTTTTCCATGACCAAGAACCATTTCACTAGCTTCCTCTTGCTAGCATGCTCCCTTGGATCAGAGAGTTGGAAGGGAGTGCAAGCACTGTTCAATACAAACTGCTGTTCAGAGATACATAACTAAAACACTCCCAAAAGATGGTTATGTGACATCTGTGAAAATACCTCTAAAAGGAGGAGAGTCCACTATGTTCCAAAGTGGTCTATTCCACAGTTGAACAGTTCTTACCATCAGGGAATTCTTCTTAATGTGTAACAAGAGTCTTTTTTTTCCTTGGTAATTTGAATCCCTTGGTTTTTGGAGCAGCAGAAAACAAGCTTGCAGCATCATTTGCATGTCATCCCTCTAAACAGATAAAGATGATGCCTCTGAGCCCTCTCTTCCCTCCTCCAGCCCCTCCATTCTTCCAGAGAAGTGATTCCAGAGGGTTGACCTATTGACATGAAGAGGCATCAACACTAGGTACTCTTTTATGAAAGTATAGGTAACTTTCTTTTTATAGTTTTTTGTGAGTTTTTCTGACTGTGTGGCCATATTCTAGAAGAGTTTCTTTCTGATGTTTTGCCAGCATCTGTGGCTGACATCTTCAGAGAATACTGGAAAACTTTCTACTTTCCTATCCCAGATGGATTTCTTGTAACAATAAATGTGTTTTTTTAACTGTACCAGAGCATCCTTCATATTTCTATCCTACAAGCTCATATTGCATTGGGGAATGCTGCACTCTGCTTAAAATAAATACCAAATATTCATACATACCTCTCCCACTGGAGCAGGTTTAGGGGTTCACAGTGGGGTGCTGGGGTAAAAGAGATTGTACCTTCTTCTAATTCCACTGGTAGAAAGCAGTTTGTTCAGTGGGATGACCCTCTTGCATAGTTGCTTGAGACACATTACATTTAAAATTGTCTCTTAGGGATGGAAAGACATCTAAATATGATTTAAACTCAAACATTATTTCTCAAGTGTTAGAAAACTCTGATGAAACAAATCCTAGATTGATGAGAACCTTCACAGTTCTGCAGATATTCTGCACCAAATTCACTTGTGCTTTTCTACACAGAAAACAGCATTTCCCTTGTGCAGAAAATGTTGTTTTCTGTATTAAAATACCACCTGTGAATTTTACACAGAATAAGTCCTGACATACAGTCTGTTCAATTTTCAAAGAATTTTTCACAACTGAAAAAAAAAATGCTAAGATTACTTATTCCTTTACAAAGAAACTTAATGAAGGTTGAGCAGTCCTGGAGAAGGAACACCCATCTCCCCTCATTCCCAGATGGAGCCCAAGATCTCTGGCTGGCTGTATATTTGTTGTGTTTGTACAACATTAGTGCACAAAAAGAGTTATGAATGAGGAGTTCTGACTGGTGATAGAGAAACCCAGAGAAAATCTATCACCACAGCAGGGTTGCCAGGTCTCAAGGTCTATGTATCTTTCTCTGGTCTTCAGGGCAAGAGACTAAGAATCCCAGGGTGAGAGGGCTCACTTCAAAAGTGTGTGCGTGTGTTTGTGTAATGTTGTTCTTAACTGTCCTTGTGTTGACCCCAACTCATGGTGACCTTGTGGATGAGACATCTCCAAAAATCTCTGTCCTCTGCTGCTCTGCTTAGGTCCATCATCTCCCTGACTGAGTCTATCTACCTGGTGTACAGCCTTCCTCTCTTTCTAGTACCTTCTACCTTTCACAGCATTATTGTCTTTTCTAATGTCTTCTCATGATGTGACTAAAGTATATTTTCTCATTTATTAGACTTGGTTATTTATTTATGTTGCTGTTTTTTTTAAAAAAAAGAATAGCATAGTCTGTACAACTGTGGTTGATGCTTAATTTATTGTGTGTAATACCTGCCCCTTGTAACATCACTCTTGTAACATGAATGGACCCTATTTCCTGTGACTGTTCCTAGACCTGGATAGCCTTGACCTGGCAACTCAGTTGCCAGTCACAACTTCTGCCCATCCCTGACCTACACCCCTGTACAAAATGATCCAGAGAGAGGCTGCTGGCAATGCAGAGATGACATCTGAACTTTCTTTTAACCCCTTACAGATTTTGCTGGCAAGAGTAGAACATGTCTTTAGTTTTATGTTAAGTCTCACTATTGCTAGAAATTCTTGTCAAACAATGTTGGCTGCAACACTAAGATACAGAGAGTACATACATGTCCTAAACTAAACAGAATTTGTAATGATCCCCCTTCTAACCATAGTCAACCACTGAAATGATATTCAAGGGGTTAGATCAGGGGTAGGCAACCTTTCCCCTTTAAGGGCCGAGGGACTTCAACTCCCAGAAGCCTCAGCCATGTTGGCCAATAGTCCCATGTTGGCCAATAGCTCCTGGGATTCTGGGAGCTGAAGTCCCTCGGCCCTTAAAGGGGAAAGGTTGCCTACCCCTAGGTTAGATAATAACTAGCAATTCAGGCTCCAAAGTCTTGTATACTCTCTCTAAAACACAGCAGTGAGAATTCAGAGCCTGGACATCATGAAATTATAGATGTTGTATACCTAGACCTAACCAATCACAAAATAATATTAAAGCTTGGCAAGAGTCAATAAATTATGAGTTCTTCATCTCTTTTCCATCATTTATTCCCCTTCCATAAAAGCAAAATTTCATTTCGGTCTAAGTGACATATACCATGAATTTGCTTTTCTTACAGTCTGTCTTGAATAAGGCTGAACTTTGGGTTATATTAGGGGTCATTTCAATGCCTCTTGAACAGCTCTACCTAAATTTTATGTGATGTGGAGAATGGTAATTTTGATCTTCTCTCTGAACACTCACTTTCTTGCTCACTTTCAATCACTTCTCTATTCTCTGAGTCTTGCTGAACTAAATGTAATGCCTTCCATTTACTTCATTTCCAAGACACCTGGAGTTTTACAAGCTTTTACACCAGAAATTCAGAATCAGCTTTTCTTTAATAAAAAGGGTGAAAGAAATGCTTTCTGAGCAAGTTATAATATTTGGTCATATCTGAATATATTATGTCCTTAAAAAAAGAAATCTTTTACAGTCTTTTGCAAGTTAACTTGTTTTCTCTGTGTCTCTTTAGTGTATATGTACAGTTATTTGTCTAACCTTATTGTTTATCACAGTATCTTCCAAACTGTGTCCTAGGAAGTCCTAGATTTACTTAGGAGCTAATTGGGGGTACTTTAATAGAATGATCAGAATTGGCAGAGAGACTTCTATGAAAGATAGCATGCCCACTACTTCTAATCTTCCTATGCAATCAACCACTGAAATGAAATGTTCTGTGTGATCCAGAGTAAGGATACATAAAGCTGTTTATTTCCACTTCATGGCAGTTCTTCATCCATAAGTTAATTCCACTCAATTTGCAGATCACACTTTTAATTGTATGTGTATGTAATGGAATTCTATATATAATAATCATAACCAAATGTTATATATTTTGGATACACATTTTTGTGCACAACTCGCCCTCCCCATGCTGTATTTTGTATGCATTTTTTGTCCACTGAGAACTGTACAATGAAACTCAGAGAAGTAAATAATCTGGCAGATAACATCTTTAATATGAGAAATACAAATTGCATCAATTGGCTGCAGAATAAAATTTGCCTGTGTCTCTAATTCAGGGTGGACTTATGACTGATGTGGTAATACAGTACTGCCATCCATTTTAGTCTCATGCATACAACAGCAGTGGCAGCAGCAACTGCAACAGCACTAGCAGCAGCAGCAACAACAACAACAGCAAAAATAACAACAGGATGTGTAACACCATAAAGACTAAGTAATTTATGATGGAATAAAATTTTGTTGGCCAGAGATGGTTTAGTATGACTAGAAAAACTAGAATTCAGTAGGTTTTATGATTCTGAAATGCATGATAGGCCTCAACTTCAGTTCACCAAAATTTAATATTTTCATAATTCAAAGTGAGAATGATTACAAGTGAATTTATATTTTCTGTGCCTACATGCATGGTTGATGTGACTAGGCAGCTAAGCTTTGCCATTTTCTTCTTGTCAACATCAGCAGGCATTTTTCTTGCTGTTTCTGCTTATTAGGTTTCTGCAATTCCAGCCACCACCTGCCTGTGAATTTTGGTTGATCCAAAGCCAGAATATACATAAAACACAAAAATCAAGCTAGAGAAGAAATATGCAAGAAGTTGTTATGCATTTGGCAGAAAAGGACAAAATCTGAAGCACACATTACCAAGATGCACTTGGGTGATATGTCAACATTGCTTTGACATTTCATAATGGAGAACTTTCATCTGAGTTAATAATTTTGCAACCTGGTGAACAAATGTGCACATAGGCTGCACCTACACTGTAGACACTGCAATGGTTCCATTCTACAGAATTCTGGGATTTGTAGTTTGGTGAGATATTCAGCCTTCTCTGTCAAAGAGGTCTGGTTCCACAACAAAGTACAAATCCCAGGATTCTATTGGATGGACTCATGACAGTTAAAATTGTGTCAAACTGCATTAATTCTTCAGTGTGGCAGTAGCCATAGTGATAGTTTGCATGTACATATCATTGAGTAGAACAATGCGGCCCAATAGGCTGCTTGCTACCACAAACAGATACATGGCAAGGGACATGCACAGTATAATAGGGACTGAATGAATATTGGATAATATTCCAAAAAATGAGTGAAAAATATGCTTCTTCAGTGTTGGAAAAACCTAGTGAGGAGAATCCTGGATTAATGCAAATCTTTTATTTATTCTGTACAAAGTTCATGTGTGTGTGTGTGCAAAAAACAAACCGAAACATCAGAAAATGCTGTTACCTACACAGAAAATACTGTTTTTTTTTGTACAAATATAAAATCCCTATGTTTGAATTTTGAATAACCTATGTCCCCAAATACATAATTTTTTTCACAGAACACAGCATTTTGAAAAAAATATTATTTTCCGCACTGAAAACTATATCTCCTATGCAAAACAAACAAACAAAACAAACAAACAAAAAAACCCCCAGCATTTTCTGTGCAAAACTACCACTTGCAAATTTTGCCTATGTGCTGAAGTGCAAATAATCTTCAAAATCTGTACAGCTTTCAAAGACCTTCTCACAGTGGGAAGAAAATTGCTAAAATTACGCACTGCTTCCTTCAAGAACATCTGCAGATAATTATATACTTACAGTATCCACTATGAGACATAAAGCTCTGTCCATGCAATTATGTGTGATCCCCTTCCCCCCTTGGGAAATAGCTTCAAAGGCCTGGAGTTCACTCTCACACTATTTACTGGCTGGTAGATGGCAGGAGGCACCTGGGTATTGCATCCAGCTGCAGTAGTGCAACCAGAAGAGACATAATGCCACATTCCAGAATCTCATGGATCTATAACACTCTTCTACACTTGCCCCTACATATCTATGGATTCTGCATCCATGGATCCAACCATCCAGGGCTTAAAAATATTCACACACAAACACACACACACACACACAAACAAACAAACAAACATCCCAAAACCAAACTTTGATTCTTCCATGTTATATAAGGAACACTATTTTACTATTATAATGGGATTTGAGTATGAACAGATTTGGGTATCCACTGCAGTTCCTGTAATCAATCCCCAGTGGATGCCAAGGACCCACTGTATATGTTTGGGTCAGGTTCAGCCATAAATGTATTCCCAAATACAAATAAGGAGGAAGCAAAGCAACTTTTATTTTAACTGAGCCCTGAAAAACTGAGTTTCTCAGTATATAATGTATCAATATTAACTAAAATGGCCAATCTGTTTCACTCAACAGATAGGTCTTGCCTATATCTTCAATTTAGGTCATGGTCACAAAAGTAGATATGAAAATGGTTCTCTTAAGGTAGAAAATCTGGGGGGGGAAATGACTCTGTTGCATTGTCTTGTGTCTATCATGTGAATGAAATGCAGTTCTGCCCCAAAAATGGGACTTCTCCAACTCCCTGTTCCATCTGCAGTCCTTTCTGCTTCCTTTCCTCAGCTTTACCTGCCCAATTATTCCTGGTGGTTAGGAGATCTTATGGAACAAAATGTCATGTGGTGCGAAATTGCTCAAGAGAAAAGGGATTTACCAAATATTAAAGATTAGCTTGTATGTATAAAAATGTCTGATGCTCATATACCACCACCACTGTAAGGTACATACATTGTAGGATGCATAGACTACTACCACTGTAGTACACAAGCCATTGTATTATTTCAGTGGCATTGCACTCTTTATCTGCAATGTAAAGAAGTAAAGTGCTGCAACAGATAGAGCACATCTATATGATGACCATTGGATTTGGTTCTATTTTCTGCACTCTTACATAGTTCATGTCTATGACCTGGACTGTCTTTAGTCCAGTACTGTTGCAATATAAAATAGCAGGCAAAGTTGCAGCAATATCAATGATGTTTTACTTGTAGCTGTGCCAATGATGTTGTTTATTTCTTCTATACAATCTAAGCTATTTTCATGCCTGGTCACAAAATAACTCAAGCCCTTTTCCAGTCAGCTTTTACAAAAACAGACCAAATCATTCACAGTCACTGTAGACAGGGAGAAAAAAAGCCCCCTTCATCTAGCCTTTAGACAAAAAACACTCAAGGTCATTTCCATATTTCTTTTGTGTTTCAGGGATGCAGGACAGGGCTTCTTTCACATTTAGTAACCAATGAAATAAAAGTGTGCATTCCATTCATTACTGTTTTCAATGAGGTAGCATATTACCTATGAAAAATGCATAATGAATCCTCCTCCCTCCACTTTCTTCATCAACCCTTGTAAATAATGTCCTTACAGGGCATCAAAAGAAGGCAAAGTAGTTTTTGTCTTGAATGATTATTTATTTTACTGACTGACTCACTGAGTGATTCTATTAAGAAGTCATAATTCATTTCTGTGGCACTTACAAATATAAAAAGAAACAAGTGCCATATGGACAACAAATTTTGATTTTGACTGAACTGAGAGAGCATTGTATAGGTTCTGGGTGCTTTTGCATTCTTTCATCCATAGTTAGATAAAGAGGTAAATCTTTGATTATTTCATTCTCACATGCAAAGATGAATGCATTACACAATTTCTACCCACTGCAGAAGGAAATGGACATTTCTATGCAGACTTTGTCTAGAAATTAATATGTATAGTTTTAAAATATTTTGTAAGCCCAACTGGATTGGAAGAAATGAATGAATAAAATTAATAATTAATCATCATCATCATCCAAAAGGGTTGGTTTTTTTTTTTTTTTTTGAGGGGAACTATTCTGTACAGAAACACACTTTTTAAAAACAAATCCCACTATTTACAGAAACCTATATGGCATATTTCTCCAAAACAGGTGTGGGGTGTTATGCAAAACACCACCAATTTTGCATAAAAACTGAGTTTTTTTGGGGGGGAATTGACCAGAAGTTGTGGTTTTAATGCAAAAATGCATATATATATATATATTTTGCAACCCTCCTTCCAGGAACACATATGGAAGGTGCAAAAATCATGGGAGTTTTCACAAAATGTGTACTTCCAGAAAATGCCCCTCCCAAAAGCATGGTTTTAACATAAAATAAATAATTTCCATCCTCACCTCCAAACCCCCACCCCCACCCAAGAAATACATGTGGGCAAATTGGTGGGTTTTGCACAATTTTCACTGATAAATAACATAGGTATTTCTGTACAAAATTGTTTCCAAAAATCCATTTAGATATTTGAACTCCAGATAAAACTCTACATAATTCTGTACATAAATTGTATATAAATCTTAGTATTCTTCTTCTAAGCTGGGTTGCATATGTGGTGGAAGCCCTTTTTTTAATTTTGCTTTTGTTTTGTTTAGTTTTGTTTTGTTTTTGGGCATGGCATGGCATAGCATGTCAAACGATCTCACCAGTGCTGAAATTCTATTTAGACTGGCTATCCTAATGTGGGAAGAAAAGTACCACGAACATTCTCAAAGAAATCCAACATGAGACCAACAGTCCTTTCACACTATGCACTTATAGTGCTATGATTCCTCTTTAGCTACTATGGTTCCATCTCATGGAAGCCTGGGAGGAGCTTTTAGAATCCTCGACCAGGAGTTATTTTGGTGCTTCAGATTGAAGTACAAATCCCAGGATTCCGTGGAATGCAGCCATGGCAGTTAAAGTTCTATGTTTATGTAGTGTGAGAGACTTCCAAGGCACCAAATTGTTGCCCCTTCCCAGCCATGTACTTTGTTTCCTGATATTTGTGCAAAATATATTATATATCTTATATATGGTTGTCAAGTCATGTCTGACTGTAGGGAACGGTGCTCATCTCCATTACTAAGTTGAAGAGCCAGTGTTGTCAGAGACTACTCTGTGATCATGTGGCCAACATGATTGCACAGAACACTGTTTACCTTTCCACCGCAGTGGTACTTATTCATCTACTTGCATTTGCATGCTTTTGAACTGCTAGGTTAGCAGAAGCTGGGACTAGTGAAAGGAGCTCACCCGATCATACAGCACCCAGTCCTTGAACTGACAATTTGCCGGTCTTGCAATCAACAGAGTCAGCGTCTTGGCCACTTGAGCCACTGCATCCCTTAACACTTACATAATGTTATGCCATTTAGCAGTTCATAATGAACCTCAATAATCACAATAAATCCCATGTACAGAATGTTTCTTATATAGTACAGGACTATGTGTGCTTGCTCAGAAGTAAGTCTCAGTTCACTGGGGTTCACTGCAGAAGAAGTGTTCATGTGGAGGTATGCAGTATGCTCATTGCAGCCATGAAATCTCCTTCTCCACAGATATTATTCTTTAGAAAGTTGAGAGCAATGGAGGATGTCCATCTCATACCAAAAACAACTGTAGTATACATAGGAACACCCTTAATCTTTTAAAGAAATGAACTCTCCAAGGAGGGTTGTAGACTGCCAGAAATAGTGCAAATTGAATCCACTTTTAGGGTTAGGGTTAGGGTTAGGGAATCATAGGAACTAGATTTTATTGTGGCACCAGAGCTCTCTGACAGAGAAGGCTCAATGTCTCAGAAAGAAAAAGAAAAATAAACAATTCCCATGATTCCCTAACACTAACATTAACCCTAAAAGTGGACTCAATTTGCACTATTTCTGGCAGTCTGCAACCCCCCCCCCCCAAAAAAATCTTTACAAAATGCAAATAGAAACGGACAAAGGGCCTTTACAGTCTGCCAGAAATAATGCAGCTTGAGGCCACTTTAACTGTCCTGTCTCAATGCTAGGGAATCATGGGAATTATAGTTTTTTCTGAGACATTGAGCCTTCTCTGCCAGAGAGCTCTGGTTTTACAATAAACTACAGTTCCCATGATTCCTTAGCACTGAACCAAGACGGCTAAAATGGCCTCAAGCTGCATTATTTCTGGTAGCCTGTAAAGGCTCAAAGTCAGATACCAAAAAATAGAGATTCTTCCTCAACTGAAGCATGTGTCATGTTGTTATGTGCCTTCCAGTTATCTCCAACCTATGGTGACCTTCTCCTAGGATTTTCCCAGCATGACTTTTTTCAGAGAAGGTTTGCCATTACCTTCCTTGAAGGCCTGAAAGACTGTCGCTTGCCCAAGGTCACCCAATGGGTTTCCATGGCTGATTGGGAATTCAAACTCTAGTGTATCTGAGTCCTAGTCCAGCCCTCAGACCATTATACCACCTGACTCACATGACATGGTTAGTAATCTGCATCTAGTTTGTTAGCTTATCTATTGTGCAGGCTTATGACATGCATCCATTCAAATGAACAGTGAAATGTAGCAAACACAGAGGGATGCTTCCTGGTCCAAGGCTGGGAAAGAAACTGCTAGATCACAATCAAACCCCCATCATATGTTCATCTTAGGGCAGTGGTTTCCGACCTGTGCTCCAAGGAGCCCTTAGGCCTCCTCAAGCATGTCCCAGATGCTCCACAGCTGCTCCAGGAAAATTACAATCTATTCTATCTTCCTCTCCACCCCCATAACACTACCTCTAAACACCATTAACTTGTAAGACATAGAGTAGGCCTCTTAGGGGCTCTGTCATAGATACTGATTCTTAAAAAGGGCTCCATGAGTCAAAAAGGTTGGGAACCCCTGTCTTAGGGTTACCATAAGTCAAAAATGACTTGATATCATGCAACAACAAAAAGAACAACCCTGACCTAAAAAGAGCAACAAAAACTCTATTTTGTGGACCTGCTTAAAATTTATTTAGAAATATGGGGGTTTAGGTATTTATGCTCAGTGATTTTAAAAAAAGTACATTGTATGTCCCATTAAGTTTGTATCACCAGAAACTGAAAACTGCAGAGCAATCACCCTATGTGTGTTCCTCAAAGAGAAATGGCTGTGTTAAAACAATTTCTATTGACTTTCCCTGTTAAGTGTGACAGTGACAAACACAAACTATTTTAACTCTGAAATACTAACGGGGTCTACAGTAATGCTTAACACTGGAAGAGAGACACAAAGGTATTTTAACTCTAAAACAGTAACAGTTAGAGTCCATTAATACTTGTAATATTGCTATGAAACATTCATGTGAAAAAATCACCTTATGGATCATTATAACTAAGATATATTCCTATCAACAACTAATGAGTGTACTTAGCTTTCAATGGCTTGTAGCAGTCATTAGTCTGATAAACCAAACCTTTGATGCAAAATTACACAAGCTGTCAGAATGGGAGACATGGTATACACTCCAACTGAGTGAAGGAATAGATGCTGGCACTCCTAAGCGTTGTCCCTGTCAATTTAATTGACCTGCCAAGGATCTGTTTACTCCATTCCCAGAAAGGTCTCTATAACTTTGCCCCCACACTGCTCTTCTATGGTTTCAGACTGTATCAACTGCAAATCTATGTTTCAAATTCAAAGTTCTGGTTACGACTTAGAAAGCCCTACACGGCTTAGGTCCAGATTATTTGAGAGACTGTATCTCCTCATACAAACCTGTTAGAGCCCTAAGATCTTCTTGGGAAGGCTTTCTCTCAGTCCTGCCACCATCACAGTAGTCATTAGGACACAAGAGAGAGTCTTCTCGGTGGCTGCTTCTGCCCTTTGGAATGCCCTCCCACAAGAAGCAAGGCTGGCCCCCTTCTTGCTTGCCTTTCATCAGCAAGCAAAAACAGCTCTATTCAGACAGGCATTCAATATATAATAACGGGGTGGCTTGGTTGTTTGTTATATAGGGTGGATACCATGGTTTTAGTGTGGCTTTAATTCTGTAATTTTATACAATTTTTAGATGATATTTTAATTGTTTTACTGTAATATATTTTTAGATTTTTATTTGTGAGCTTTCTTGGGTCCCTTCGGGAAGAAAGGTGGGATAGAAATCAAATCAGATCAAATAAATAAATAAATATGTTCTGGTTCGAGATTTATTTATTTAATTTATATGCCACCTTTCTCCAAGGTGGCTCACAGATAAAACTGTTTAAAAATTTTATAATAAAAATTTAAAAGACAATTAACATCATTTATCTAAAAATAGTATAAAATTACAAGAGAAAAAAAAAAACAACCAAAAGTTTAAAAGATGTCTACCATCTAGTGAGTGGAGATAATTCAAACATCCAGGCTCATTTAATTTAAATTAAATTAATGGATGCTTTAAAACAAAACACCCCATACACATACCTAGGTTTTCTTTAGAATGTGTGTTAAGTTCATTTAGGGCCTTTGCAGACTGCCAGAAATAGTGCACATTAAATTGAGGCACTGCCCTGGCTCAGTGCTAGGGAGTCATGGGAATTGTATTTTTTTCTGGGACATTGAGCCTTCTCTGTCAGAGAGCTCTGGTGCCACAATAAAATACAGTTCCCATGATTCCCTAGCACTGAGCCAGGGCAGTGCCTCAATTTAATGTGCACTATTTCTGGCAGTCTGCAAAGGCCCTTAGTCTCAACCATCTGTATCCATGGATTCTGCATCCACAGATTCCCCTCCCCGAAATTTTCTTTCCAGAAAGCCATTTTATAAAGCAGACACCATTTTATTATGATATTGCATATAATGGAACTTGAGCATCTGTGAATGTTCATATCAATGAAGGGCCCTTGAACCATACTCCAGTGGATACCAAGGGTCCACTGTATTTAAGTTTTATTGTTTTGAGCTACAGCTCTGCAAGACAGACAGATAGACAGACATTCTCTTTCATTAGCTGTATAGCTGATCAATAAAAATACTGAAAATAATTTGAATGATATAGAAAATAATAAAACAACTACTTTAAAAACAACTATAATGCTTCTGAATATTCTCCAGGTGTACATGTGAGCAATGAGTAACAAAACCAGGCTCTTTTCCCACATTTTCCTTTTTCCTACCTCATAATCATGGGGTGTGGGCCAGATCTACAACTGGCCACATCACATATCAGAAAACTTTTTAAATGGCTCACAGTAGAAGATAACAAACAATAGTCTTTAAGCAATATGTGGTTTTCATATTACTACCAGTACTCTGCATTAAAACACCCAGTGCTAGAGTTGCTATCAAGTATAATCCAGTGGTGAACATTTGAGATACTTCTAACATTTTCCATTTGGCCAAAGCATCCAAGAAAAGGTAAAGGAAAGAGAAAATCACTAGAAAAACTCCGTACATCACTGGTAGATTTACAAATCATCACTCAGCTCCAGATTGTGGTCACCAATCTGTATCATGATGAAGAAATGTATCTCAGGGCCTTTGCAGACTGCCAGAAATAGTGCACATTAAATTGAGGCACTGCCCTGGCTCAGTGCTAGGGAGTCATGGGAATTGTATTTTTTTCTGGGACATTGAGCCTTCTCTGTCAGAGAGCTCTGGTGCCACAATAAATTACAGTTCCCATGATTCCCTAGCACTGAGCCAGGGCAGTGCCTCAATTTAATGTGCACTATTTCTGGCAGTCTGCAAAGGCCCTCAGTTTCCAAACAAACTACACCTAAAATCAAAGATAAGGCATGTTTGATGAATCCACAAACACTTCTATGAATCTGGAAGAAAGCAAAACACTGTGAAGAGAGTGATCTTTCTCAAGGAGATTTCACATATCTCCAAGTGTTATCTCCAAGTGTTTTATTTATTTTTTAATTAAAGGCAATCTGAAATAAAATGAAGAGTCTGCTCATGGCCAGATTGTGGAATTTCTGAGGAAAACTTCTTTCAAAAATAATAATTTAAGTTGCTGTTGTTCTTGTGTGCCTTCAAGTCATTTCCAACTTATGGGAATCCTAGGGTGAACCTATCATGGGGTTTTCTTGGCAGGTATTTTCAGAAGGGGTTTAACATTACCTCCTCTGAGGTTGAGAGAGTGTGACTTAGATAAATGAAATCTTTCAGGAGTGTAAATCAGGGTAAGGTTTGTACATCTGCACAGTTTATCTCCATTATTTCTGTTGATATAATGTAACCCTCAACAAACAGATAAGACAGAAGATAACTAGATTTCTATGAAATAGTCTATAGGTACAGTGGGCCCTTGGAATCTGATGGGGTTTGGTTCCAGGGCCCCTCCGTGGATATCAAAATCCATGGAAACTCAGGTCCCATTAAATACATTGGCACAGTAAGATTGTGTCCCTTGTATAGAATGGCAACTGCAAGTTTGCTTTTTGGAATTTATATATTTTTTAAATATTTTCAAACCATGGATACTTGAATCCATGGATAAAACAATCCATGAATATGGAGGGCTGACTGTACTTCAATATTTATTTCAATCACTAACAAAGCACTTGAAAATATGGATGTGAATGTGAATCTGGAGCATTCATTTGCTTTTTTATTTGTTTGTAAATGAAAGAAAAATAAATGAACATGGTCAAACAAATGGATGTGGATGCACTGATTTCGTTTCTTTTTCAAAATAAAATGTGTACCTTTAAATCATACCTACACTTTTAAGTGCTTTTAGAGTCATGATAATTATCCAATAAATGCTCCCCAATAACAGAATGAGGGGAAACCATATGAGTATTGTTGAATTGTGTTGATGGATTTATTGCAAACAGTCCATAAAGCCAATCACCAAAATCTGGTATCTCCAGCAAGCTTCTTTTATTGTAAAACAGCATGAGCAAAAACAAATAATAATAATAATAATAATAATAATAATAATAATAATAATAAATTGTTAAGGAAAAAGCAACATGGGATATACAGTAATAGAAATAAAAATATGTATGTGAATGTCAAAGTGACTAAGCAGGAGCAATCAGGAAGATACACAGGTGAAAAAGATAATATAATTAAGAAGCCTTGAGAGCCAAGGACAAAGTTATAGAAGGTATATTGAGAACACCTGTGATAGATTGCAAACACCTGAGACTCATTAAGTGGTCAAGGTAAAGTGATGAAACACTTGGGTTGGTCTTAGGTATGGGATGATCTATGTGGACCAATCAAGATGTATGTACACACCCACTGGGTGGAAACTGACTGGTGGGTGGTGTCTAACAATGGCTATAAATTGCAATGTTTGCTAATGTACAGTGTGGTGTAGTGTGGAGCAGTTTGGAGTAGTTTTGGAGATATTGTGGAGTAGTAGAGATTGTGATTTGTAGGGCATAAAGTATTTATATATAGTAGAATAAAGTAGATCTTTTATATAAGACTACTGAGTTGTCTGGTGTCTTGAGGGAAGATACAAGAGCCAGAAGAATCCTGGAGAAGTTTGGAGACATCTCAGGAAGAAGAGAGAGAAGGCTTGGAGAGTTTGTCAGGGTCTTCAGCCTATTCTCTGAAACTCAGCTGCTTGGGAAAGAAGCATCAACCACTGACCAAAGGTGGTCAGCTCTGCTGCATAACAAGGTGGTGAGTTAGAGCCAGAGGTGAAGAGCTACAACTCCCATCATCCCTGACAAGGGTTATGGGCCCAGATACTAGAGCAACCAGCATCCACAGAAGCTGAAAATTCCAGAGTGTGGAAGAAAGTTTTGTGGAGCCTTGTGAGTAAATCATTTTGTGTTTTGTCTGCTGTGCATACTCAGAAGGACTGTATCAAATTGAGTCACTGCACAAATTAAGATGGAGATCCTAAAGTTTAGTAAATTAAATAGAAATAACTACTCTACCTGGACGATATATGCCCAATCTCTACTCATAAAGGAGTCTCTATGGTCGACAGTTGAAACAGGGCTGGCAGCTGATGCTGATGCAGCCACTTGAGAAAGAGACGCTAAAGCAAAAGCATGTCTTTATCTCATGCTAGAAGAAGACTTGATTAATGACGTAAGAGATAAAGTGTTCGCCAAGGATGTGTGGGATACTTTGCAGAGATTACACACACCTTCAACTGCGTTTGCAAAAATGCTTTGGTTTAAAAGAATTTACAGACAAAAGATGACGAAAGGACAGTGTGTGATAGAACACTTAAAAACAATGCAAGATTTATTTGTGCAAGCTGAACTGAGAGGAGTGGAAATTAGCAAAGAGCAGCAGTGTTATATTTTAATAGAATCGCTGGACTCTTCTTGGGACAACATAACAAATAGCTTGCAAAATTTGCCAGAAGCTGAGCTGAACAGAGACTTAATTGTTGCCAGAATATTGGAAGAAAACTTGAGAAGAAAGTCTGATCAGGGTGACTCAGCAAGTTTAAGGACTGTGCCAAAACAACAAACAACGCCTGAACTACGAAAGCAGGAAGAAGCAGCTTCTACAAGGGAGCAATGGAGGTGCTTTTATTGTAAAAAGATTGGTCATCTACAGAGACAATGTAAACAATTTGCTGCTGAGAGAAGCAAGCAAGGAGAGAGCAGATGGCAGCCGCGGCAGTATCAAAAACAGTCCAAACCTCCATTTTTGAAGGACAGTGGTAACAAAAAGGGGGTTGCAACCATGATTAAGGAAAAACAAAATAGTAATTGTAAATGGTTGATTGATTCAGGAGCATCATCTTCAATGTGTAACAATATTAATTTGATAAGTAATAGAAAATCAGCTAATGTAAATACTGTAGTTTTAGCTGATGGGAAAGAGCTCAGTACTGTAAATCAAATGGGTACAGTTTTCATTCCAGGGCTAAAGGAAAACTTTAATGATGTGTTACATGTAAAGGAGTTAGAAAATAATTTGTTATCAGTGAGCAGGTTAACAGACAGAGATTACACAGTTATATTTGAAAAGGACATGTGTAAGATAAAATTGAATGGGGAATTGCGAGGCATAGGCTTGAAAAAAGATAAGCTTTATTATTTGGAGGACAATATTGATTGCTACAGGGTTGAAAATGCTAATAACATAGACAATAGTCCAATTCATAAAGACTGCATACATGAACTACACAGGAAATTTGGTCATGCTAGTTTCAAATGTTTAAAGAAGTTAATCAGTATGTGTCCAGATTTAAAAGTTGCTGAATGCAAAAATCACTTAGATTGTACTGTATGTAATCAGGTAAAGGTCAGAGCTTTTCCAGTAGCCAAGAAAACCAAAAGAATTGCTCAAAGACCATTTCAATTTGTACATGCAGATGTTGCCCAAGCTAATTGTTTATCTTTAGGGGGAAGCAAATATTACCTAGTAATAGTTGATAGGTATACAAGGTTTGCTTTTGTAAGAATATTGAAAAACAAATCTGACGCTGGGCAAAGTTTAAAAGCATGGGTGAGGATGGTGGAAAGACAATTTGATATTAGAGTAGGCACCATTGTTACTGACTGGGGAGGAGAGTTTCTAAGTAATCAATTGTTTAATTGGTTTCAAAAGGTAGGAATAAGGCATGAAACTACTAATCCCGCTTGTCCTAACGAAGATGGTTTAGCGGAGAAAAAAATACAAGATATAAAAAGAACAACTGCTTGTTTGATGGCAGATGCAGAGGTAAAAGATAGTTTCTGGGCAGAAGCAACTTTGACAGCAGTACATATTAGCAACAGACTGTATCATTCAGAAATTGAAGACATTCCCTACAGGGTATTGTATGGGAGAGTGCCAAATTACAAGTATTTGAGAGTTTTTGGACAATTTGCTTATGTTTACATACCAGCTTGTTTCAGGAAGAAAGGAGAACCCAAAAGTAAAAGGCTTAGGTTTTTGGGTTATTCTGGAAATAGCTACAAGTTTCATTTAGGTGGAAAAGAAGTGCAATATTCTAGGTCTGCAAATTTTGAGAGACATGCCGGTTGGGACAAACTGCATGCCAATAAAGAAGTTTTCTTGAGGTTAGGAAGTTCAAATGAGCCAGAAATACAAATTGAACCAACTTCAGGAAACGGAGGGGTTTCAGTTAAGCCAGAAGCATCCACTAGCAGCAGTGATAGTTCTTCTGATAATGAGACACAACCTAGACCCATTACTACCAGAATGACTGAAGACAAGAGATTTAGTCATAGAACTATAACTCCCAGTGAGGATGAAAGAGGCAGATCAGCAGAGTTTATTCCCAGACTTAGTCATAGAGTTAGAAAGCCTCCAGATAGGTTTGTTGTGACAAATGCAAGAGCTTGTTTAGCAGTGGAAGAGCCTGAAAGTTTTGAAGAGTTGGAAAGTTTGTCTAGAGAAGAACAGGAAAGATGGATTGATGCAATGGATGATGAGTTTGGTTTTCTGGTAAATAAAGATGTTTACTACCAGAATGACTGAAGACAAGAGATTTAGTCATAGAACTATAACTCCCAGTGAGGATGAAAGAGGCAGATCAGCAGAGTTTATTCCCAGACTTAGTCATAGAGTTAGAAAGCCTCCAGATAGGTTTGTTGTGACAAATGCAAGAGCTTGTTTAGCAGTGGAAGAGCCTGAAAGTTTTGAAGAGTTGGAAAGTTTGTCTAGAGAAGAACAGGAAAGATGGATTGATGCAATGGATGATGAGTTTGGTTTTCTGGTAAATAAAGATGTTTTTGAAATAGTTGATAGACCCAAGGACAAGAAAGTAATTGGTTGTAAGTGGGTATACAAAAAGAAAGAAATGCCAGATGGAAGTATTAAGTATAAAGCAAGGTTAGTAGCTAAGGGTTTTGCACAACAGCAGTATGAGAACTATGATAAGACATATTCTCCAACTGCAAAGCCAGAAAGTCTGAGAATGGTTCTAGCTGTAGCAGCAAAAAGAAATTTAGTTGTAGAACATTTTGATTTTGAAACAGCTTACTTGAATGCTAGTTTAGATGAAGAGATCTTTATGGAGCAGCCACAAGGTTTTGAAGAAAATAGTAGTCAGAAAGTTTATAAATTGAAAAAAGCATTGTATGGATTAAAACAAAGTGCCAGAGCATGGAATTTGTGCATTAATGAAGAGTTAGCTAAACTAGGATACAAAAGGAGCATTGCAGATGCTTGTGTCTATACAAAAGGAGACACAGTGTTAGTGATTTATGTAGACGATTTATGCGTGGCAGCAAAGTCAAAACAGGAAATTGAATCAGTAAAAAGAGAGTTGTCTAAAAAGTTTGTTTTGAAGGATCTAGGTTTATTAAAGTCTTATTTAGGTATTGGTGTTGAATGAACAGAAGAAGGACATTGTTTGTTAAGTCAGAGAAAGAAAATTTAAAATTTGATTGAAAAGTGTGGATTACAAAATGCTAAAATAGTAAGAGCTCCAATGACAATTGGTTTCATATCTGAAAAAACAACTAGAGATTTTGAAGACAAGACTTTATTCAGGAGCATAATAGGATCTTTACAATTCATATCTTGCCACACCAGACCAGACATTTCGTATGCTGTAAATGTATTGTCCAGAAGAGTTAATGATCCAAAAATTGAAGACTGGACAGCAGTAAAACACATATTGAGATATTTGAAAGGAACTTTAGATAAGAAATTGATAATTAGAAACAGTCATTCAGATTTAGATTGCTATGTAGACAGTTCTTTTGCATCAGAATTAGGAGACAAGAAGTCAGTTACAGGAATAATAATCAAGTACAGTGAAAGTCCAATAGTCTGGAGAAGTAGAAAACAAACAAATGTAGCGATAAGTACGACGGAAGCAGAATTCACAGCTTTAAATGAGATAGTAAATGAGGTACAGTGGGTTGAGCAACTGTTGAATGATTTAAATGAAAGTTACAAGATACCAGTAGAAATTCTGGAAGATTCACAGTCATGCATAGCAATGGCTGAAGCTGAAAATTTGAAGAACAGAACAAAATATGTTGGAGTAAGATATCAAAATGTGCGAGACATGGTTCAGAAGGGTAAAATAGAATTGAGATATATAGAAACACAACACAACATAGCAGATTTGTTCACAAAAGCATTGACGGAGGAAAAACATGAAAGACTGACACATATGGTTGGAATGACATTGTAAGACACATACAATATTTTATTTCGGAGGGGATTGTTAAGGAAAAAGCAACATGGGATATACAGTAATAGAAATAAAAATATGTATGTGAATGTCAAAGTGACTAAGCAGGAGCAATCAGGAAGATACACAGGTGAAAAAGATAATATAATTAAGAAGCCTTGAGAGCCAAGGACAAAGTTATAGAAGGTATATTGAGAACACCTGTGATAGATTGCAAACACCTGAGACTCATTAAGTGGTCAAGGTAAAGTGATGAAACACTTGGGTTGGTCTTAGGTATGGGATGATCTATGTGGACCAATCAAGATGTATGTACACACCCACTGGGTGGAAACTGACTGGTGGGTGGTGTCTAACAATGGCTATAAATTGCAATGTTTGCTAATGTACATTGTGGAGCAGTTTGGAGTATTGTGGTGTAGTGTGGAGCAGTTTGGAGTAGTTTTGGAGATATTGTGGAGTAGTAGAGATTGTGATTTGTAGGGCATAAAGTATTTATATATAGTAGAATAAAGTAGATCTTTTATATAAGACTACTGAGTTGTCTGGTGTCTTGAGGGAAGATACAAGAGCCAGAAGAATCCTGGAGAAGTTTGGAGACATCTCAGGAAGAAGAGAGAGAAGGCTTGGAGAGTTTGTCAGGGTCTTCAGCCTATTCTCTGAAACTCTGCTGCTTGGGAAAGAAGCATCAACCACTGACCAAAGCTGGTCAGCTCTGCTGCATAACAAGGTGGTGAGTTAGAGCCAGAGGTGAAGAGCTACAACTCCCATCATCCCTGACATTTTCACTTTAGCCAGAATGGCTAAACAGGAACAAAGCTTATCTGCTACATGGTTCAAAGTTAGTTAAGCTGCAGCATCAGGAAAATATTTTAATTAGTCCATTTCAGCTTAAAGTTAAAAGACAAGTGTGAGACTTTTCTAGATCACAACTCTCAGCCCCCAATTCTCCACCCCTTTGGGTGTAGCCCTTTCAGACTGATTGGTTGAAGTTACATGACGTGTGTTAGCCTAACCTTTAATTACCATATTAAATCATGTGACTGCAGTTCCCATAACATTCCCATGCTTATGAAACCTCTTATTGTAAACAAAGCACTTTCTCACAGAACTGTGGCTCGTTAACTGCTTGTTTAGGCTAAAGCACACCTGGGCTGATAATTGTGAATCTGGCCTCAGAAAACAACTTTTCTCACCAAGGAAAACTACAGACACACATCTTTACATTTCAACATTTTAACATTGACTATATGTCCCATCAAATTCTAACAAGTATACTCATTTCTAGGCTTTCTCTCCCCTCCTCCATATTTGTACTCATTTTTCATATTCATTCTACATGGAGACCAGGTTTTCACTCTGTTTCTGAGGATTGTAATGGCCAGGGTGAAGGGCATAGAACACCTGAATATCTCATGCCCTTTAAATGGAAAACATGAAATTCACAACCAAGAGAAGCTTGCATACTGATAGTCCACTAAAAGCAAAAGCAAGTTTATAGGGTTACTGAATACCCTCTAAATTGCTAACATCACTAAAGGGAGACTATAATTTGATTCAGTATTTGTTTGGACATTAGACTGGGGTAAAAATAAAAAAGTGAATAGATTTGGGTGATGATCTGTAGATGGGATTCAGTTTCACTGATGAATTTATTCATGCTGTTTTGGGATGGGAAATTGGTCTGTCTGAAATCTATCAGGTGTGATACCATGGGAGTAGCAGAAGTCCTGAAAAGATCATGCCACTGAGAAAGGAATCATCACATTTTCATGGCCCATTTTCATGTTTGGAGTTAGGAAGATACTATGAACAGAAGTAGAATCCAAGGATAGGAAGGAGTAGGAAAGTGAATTATTTTACAGAACAAACTCCAGAAGACAATGTTCTGCTGAAACCTTCAATAGAAGACAAGGAGGTTCTCCACTGATTAATAGAACCATAGAATCATACAGTTGGAAGAAACCATAAGGACCATCCAATCTTACCCCCTGCCATGAAGGAAGACACAAACAAAAGAACGGAACAAAAGAAAATAAAGGAAAAATGAAAACAAAGGCAATGAAAATGAAAGAGATTTTTTTTAAAATAAATAAATAAATAAAAATAAATTAAATTAAAACGAATATGCTTTTAAAAACAAAGTAAAATTTCTTTTCAACAGTGCTTCCAAAACAGATTCCTGCTTGCATTCAAATCTCACAGACTTTAATGACAAAAAGATATTGGAAGGTTCCAGCCTAACCAATCTTATTCTGAAATACATTGGAACTGACATGAGTTTACTCTTCAGTAAAATGGTAAGGGTCAAGTAGAAGTATTCTGTGAGGATGAAATGCTTAATTTCCTTGCTGAAATTAAGTGGAGAAAGAAACGGGATGTGTTGAAGGTAGAAAACAATGCAATATTGATAGATCTATTTCTTTCCTTTCAAAGCTGGTAATCAAAACTCTTTTAAAAGATGAAGCAATATATATATATATATATATATATATATATATATATATATATAATCCAGAAAAACAGTGATGTCATTTTGGGCCAACTAAAAAGCACAAAATACATAATGCAAACTGCATGTCTATCACAGCTTCCCTTGATTCGGATTCATTTTGCGTACCTCTCTGAGTGCCACATATTCTTAGAATTATCTTGGTTATTTTCAAAATGCAAATGTTATTGAATGTTACTGTTCCCAGTTAGTTTCAGAAATGGTGTGAAGGATTAATTGAGAATTAACAATCCCTCCCTCTCTCCCTCCTCCTCTCTCCCTCATCATATTATTAACAATACAATGATGGCAATATGTTACAATATACAATACAAAGGCAAATTTCAGTAATTCTCAGTTCTGCAAACTACTGTATAGATTTCAGTGTTGTTTTTCAAAAAGGGAACATACGAAATTCTATAGTAATTCTCAGTTCTGTAAATTCTGTATACACATAAAAAAAAAAACCACCTCTTTTAAAAGATGTAGGAATATAATTAGCATTTATATAGCACTTTAAAGCACCCAAAATACTTTACAGGCATTATCTTATTGCAATACATAAGAGTATAATATTATATATTTGACAGTTCTCAACCCATGCTGTGGCAATCACATTAACAAAGATGACTATGTCCAAACTTGCTCTTCTGTAAACAGAAAACCCTTCATTTAAAGATGTGATTAAGATCCAATGGAGGAAGGGATGGAGGTGATTTTAGATGATTCCAGCTTTCTCCTGAAGTGCCGATTGCCATTCCCATCCTCTTTCAAAGTAATCTTTTAGAAAGATTTGAGGAATTGTGAGCAGCAAATAGGAGGAAAATGTATCCATCATTCTGTCCAGCTGTGGAGTCCTGCAAGCAGAAGTTCACTTATTGCTAGTCAGGATCCCACAGAGTTCATTATAGGCTGAATGAGACATGGTGCAGAAGTGACCCAACTGAAAGATGGCAGGAATATATCCAGGAAAATGTGGTGGGCAGGAAAAGGGTACTTACAACCTTATCTGCCAATTTCCTTCTACCAGTTCCCTTCAGGTGTCATATCTCCTCACCATGGGCAACACAGGATTTTAACAGTAGATCTGAGGCTGTCAGATCTTTCTTCCTTCCAGATGGTTATTTGATCATTCTACATTATACTACAAAAATGTCTCATGAAAAGGGGATGTGATGATAATGGTAGCAGCTCCTTCATACAAGGACATTATGTATGAAGTTACAGCAACTAAAGTGTTTTGGAGGGTATGGCCTTTAAAATATCTTCCTTCCTTCCTTCTTATTGCCTGTGGTAATAGTAGCTGTCATGGTCATGGTGAATACAAATGTATCAAATGAAAATCTAAGTATTATGGTATTTTGGTAACTGTTCAGGCAGTGTTACACATCTAGTATAATAAATGTATCTGCAATTAGATATTCATTGTGCATTTATTATGTAACATTTAATCTTAATGCACTGAAGCTTTTTTAAAAAAAATTGTTGAAAACCAGAGAGGGTCACAACAGAAGATGCATATATATATATATATATATATATAGCAAAACCTCAAAATAATTTGGTTTAATAACCAATACATGCAATGAAGAAATAGCATCGGGATATTATCCTACATAAGCATTTTTAACATGAAAATAAATCCATAATTTGAAAACCATTTAATTATTGGTTGTCCCACCAAAATTAATATAATACTAGACTATTTTCCTTCTTTGCTTTCAACTTGTATTTATTTACGCCTTTTTCACATGAGCTAAATAATGGCAGGAAATAGATGGCAGGTATGTGATCTCTATGATTCATGGAAAATAGCCATTTTTATTACTTGCTCCATTTCATGTCCATTGTCTTCAACTTACACAGAGAAAACCATTTATAACCATTTCTTCAGGGTGGTCCATACCTACCAAAATTAATGTTGACTTATTAAGAAAACTGTACTATAACACAAAAGTGAGGAAAACATACTTCTATGAGTTAAATCTAATTGTTAATTCCATATAGTGTAAAACCACTGTAGAACCACTGAATGAACTGAATTGAAAGCTGCCTTGGGTCCCAATGCAGGAGAAAGATGGCATAAAAATAACATAAATAAATAAACAAATATAAGTACTAGCTTAACAAATCCCGGTTAATTCAGTGGATCTATTCTAGTTGACCCAAACGACTGGATTTAGGCTAGCATAATAACAAATGAGTGTTTCTGCAGTAAAATTGATGCTATGTGTAAGAAAGCACAGAAATCAGTATGCTGTAGTGGGTTGAGATTTGGGTTATGACTCTGGAGACCAGGGTGGAAATTCTTTGGATGACCCTGGACAAATCACATTCTCTCAGCCTTAGAGGAAGCAAAGACAAACCTCTTCTTAACAAATAATGGTTCACATTAAAATTATCTGTAATATCTAATACCTAAAAATTGAATGAAAATGGGAAAATAAACATTAAAAAATCAACATTAAGAAGCTGCCAACTATGAAAAAATAAAGCTACAGAGGGCAGCAGCTGTCTGACCAAGACCCAGATCTTCAGTTTGCAGTAGATCTTTTTCATCTACTTCTAAATTTAGTGCCTAAAAAGAGGTGAGAGAAAACAGCTATGATTCCTGAAGGAAATACAAATCCCAAAATTCAGAAACTAGAGTATAACCTCACTTCCAGTTGGTGCATTTCTAAAATCTGAAAGTAATGATACCTAGTGCTAGGAAAGCAAATATTGGACTATTCTATCATCACTTGGAAGGACAAATAGTTTTGTCCCTGCTGAGGAGAAAATAAATGTTATTGTGTCAATATTCACACATCCCAAATGCATTGGGAAATTAAATACACAGAAATGCATGTGGAGGGATTTTTTTTTTGTCTATTTTCAGACAGTCACATGTTTTGTTTTGTGCAAACTTTGCTTTTTTCTCCACAAAGCCCACAAATCTTGTACAAAACAAGGCCATGGAGGGTGTTGTTGTTGTTTTGAGCAATCCCTTGCAATTTCTCTCACACAAAAACCCACATGGATGGTGCATGCATGTTTTGTGTGTGTGTGTGTGTGTGTGTGTGTGTGTGTATGCAAGATACCCTTTTTTGTTTGTGTGAAGCTCACAAAATCTATAAAGAAATTCCATGTGGCTATCTCAAAACTGAGGGGTGCAAAATTGTTCTTGCAAAGAAACCATGCATATTTCTACACAGAATAATTTTCTGAATGCTGAAGGTCCACCTTTGATGCTCTGAGTTGTACAGGAACTGAAATAATAAGAAAGTAAAATGGGTCATGAAGTTCTGGAGACATCAGCTACCTTTGCATGCTAGGTTTCAGTCTTTAAATTAGTCATTTAGAGTGATGGACGATTTTCCTCAAATGCATTCAATACTTGTATACCTCCTTTAAAGTCTGGATTAAAGCCTGGAGTGGATTCACTGCCTGAATGACTTGGGAGTTTCTAGCTGCTAGTTTGAGGAAGATATGATATCCCAGGACCAAGACTTTTCGGAGCTTAAAAGACCCACTCTTGGATAAAAGGTGGGATATAAATGAAGTGATTGAAGGATGGATGGATGGTCTCCTTGAAAGCCTATCTCTGTAGCATAATACACAGGCATAATTGATAATAGGGTATAATGTCAGATTAGCGTGCTTTTCTTCAGCCCTGTGAAAGTTGTTATATCCATCTAGTAACCTTCCTCCAAGGGGAAAAATTACACTTGAAGGTTTGAATATCCAATCTGACTCTTCTAGAAGAACTTGTAGCACAGTCATACATACTCTATAACTTTCTTTTTTAAAAAATAATAATAATAAAGTTGTACAACGGGCTGATGCAGATAGCCCCTAGGAGTGCCGGATCTGGGCTGCAGCAACCACACACTGTGGCCCCGATCCTCCTTTTTGCCACTCTAAAAAGAGCAGTTGTTGTAGCTATTTTGTGGTCACTCCACCCCAACTCCACCCCAGCCTGGCCCTTTAGGCCGTTTTGCATCGGCCCAAAGAGAGGTAAAACAAACTTTTGATTCTGCCTTAAGATGGCTCCCTGAACCTACATTTAATTATTAATGCTGAATTAAATATATTCATGTCCTTAATGAAAAAAATAAATAATAAATTATAGAAAAGTGATAATTTTGAGCAGATAGGCAGATTTTAGTGACATAGAAACCTAGTCTAAGAAGTATCTTGTAATACTTTTTTTTTTATGGCATATTTTTCATCTGTTGTAAAGTGAAAGTGATGAAGGACTCTGATTTAATTTCCATTTAATTAGCCACAAGTGAATTATGATTTAGCATTTGGCTATACAAGCTTTTTCTTCATCCCATCTTAATTCTTTTTTGTGGAACCAGAGTATTTTTTTTTAAATTGAATCCTGGGTTACTTGCAATTAGAGCTTTAGATGGGCTTTAGATCTGATTGACGTAAGTCCCATTGATTTCACTGGGCCTACTCTACATATGAATTAGTCTGGCTCTTATCCCTTCAAGACCTGAAGTACTAAAATAGTACACATTGCACATCCAAAACAACTGAAGACCTTTCATATCCCCGGTTCCTTCCCAATACAAACTGGCAAACCTTTGGTTTCAGTAATTTCCATCAGTGCCACTCTTCAGTTACAAATGGTTTATAAATATTTGTAAATAACTTTTAAACAATTTTTTGGTGAAAATGTAGGCCAAACATCTGGAGTGCCAAAGGTTGCTCACACACCTGTCAAAAGGCATATCAGGGCAAGACATTAATGGGGACTGGATTTATTATTTGGCATAGTTTTTTTAAAATTCCATTCCATTCTGATTCACTCTGAGGTTATAGAACTGTTGTCCTTCTAAACAAACAACAATGAAAGGTACTAATAAGTTACAAAGGGTCTCACACAGGTACATTTTGTAAAATTGTCATTAATTCTTCAGCTACAGTGAAGGAAGGAAGCACTGGACATGTGGAGAGAGGTGAATGCAGAGAGGAGAAAACAAGTAACCCCAACAGCAACATATTGAATGTGAACAGGAAGCTGAACAGAGGAGACCGTGTCCTCTCTCCAAAAGTATTCCAAGTGTTATTTTGTTTGTCACAAAGTTAAGGACCAAGAATATGTGAACAATTATTAATAGTTCATCTAGTAACTGCACACAACAAAGAAACAGAGAAGAATATCATATCCTTGAGACAGTGTGAGCTGAGCATTCCAAAACTCCTCTGATACTCTTAGAGGAGACAAAGAAAACATATCCTCTTGAAATCAAATCCTCTACTTACTGTCTTAAAGACAACGATAATACTGGGTTCTCATAAAGTATATCTTGAAAAATGCATGGGTCTGCCTGCCTGTATCCCATAAGGAAATATTTTAATCCACAGATAAGGTTATATTTGCCACAGAAAAATAAATATAGTTATTCTGCACATTAAGTAGTATGTTGATTTGACTAAGGACCTATGCAGACTGCCAGAAATAGTGCAAATTGAGTCCACTTTAAGGGTTAAGGTTAATGCTAGGAATCATGGGAATTGTTTTGTTTTTTTCTGAGACATTGAGCCTTCTCTGTCAGAGAGCTCTGGTGCCACAATAAAATACAGTTCCCATGATTCCCTAACCCTAACCCTTAAAGTGGAATCAATTTGCACTATTTCTAGCAGTCTGCAAAGTCCCTAAGAAGCTTATGGCATGGGGTTAAAAAGGTGACTTACCTCTTCCAGCTTGAATCTTCTTTCAGGCTGAGGTTGGGTACTATCATATGTAAATCACTGCTGAATCCACTGGCCAAATTTTGCTCAGGTAAACTGAAGCTCCCAAGCTGCACTCAATTGGCCCTTTTTCTAAAATGGAAGCTTCCGACTTCAAAAATTTGAGAAAACAAATAAATTGTCAGCATGAGGTTTTGTATATACTCTGCAGCGGAAGAGACTCCGAAGGTGTGCCCAACGCCTCTTGCGGCACACCTTCGGCGCCTTGTGGAAGGAGCGCTACTTTAGCGCTCCTTTAGCACTCCTTCCAGAACCCAAAAAGAAATGGATCGGGGCCGAGGAGTGCGGATATCTCAGCCCCAATCCGCAGCTTCTTGGAGCGGCCCATGGCCACCCTTCTGCTTAGGCCCTTTGTGAAGATTCTTGCTAGTCCAGAAGTCTTCTCAACAGGATTTCTTGACAATTGAAAAACATGCTTTTTTAAAAACCATTTTTGAATGTTTTAAAATAATCTTTCCAGCCCCTTGTATAACTCTTGCATTTGCGTGGCTTGGTGTTTACATGCAAATGTAATTTTTTATCTGTACAATTATTTTAGGACTATTCATGTGATTGAATCATAAAACATAACCAGATGTAAGACCGACGATTTATCAGCTTTGTAAAACAAGACTGGTAGATGCATCTGGGAACCATATACTCAAGATAAGCACGTTGTTCCCCTGTGGCTAGTATACTGTAAAAAAAGTTCATATCTCCTGTATGTGTGTGAGAAAAAACTCATTCCATTATATTACTCTGTTACTCACAAGGATTAATTGTGCTTTGGGGCATTGTCAGTAAAAACAGTGGTGGATGGTGGCTTCCATGTCTGTATCTGGTCTGGATTATAGCCTGAATTTTTTAAAAAAATAATACACAGAGTTGAACACTCTTCCCCCTTATAGTAGCAACCTGCACAGTTCTTTTAAAATTTGGACTAAAGTCCAGTGTGAATCCATCACTAGAGTGAAATGAGACCCATCAGCTGCCATTTGCAAAAAGGAACTTTTTTTGTGTTTTATACTGCAATTTGTTACCTGCAGGCTCTGGCTTCTCACATGTTTACTCCACATCTGTTATTCAATGCCTAGCCGGTCAGCACAAAAAGATGTGTGACATGCTAATTTTCCCTGATATTATTTTAGCTGCATTTCAAATAAATTTAAAAACATCAGTCTCATCCTCATAGAGTTTCTCAAATTTCACACCTGCCTTCTCATTTCATCTTATTTCCATATTGGTTTGTGATACTTTTTCTTCATTTCCCCCCATGAAAATGTGTTTCTGTGCATTTCTAGATGCACCTTTTCCATTGTCTTCAGGTAGCATGATTTTCATTTTCCCAAGCATATGTATTTTAATTGTTTTTATTTTTCAAATATATTTGTATTTGGAGAAAGCATTTCCCTCCAAAAACACATCATAAGACTCACAAAAGATATGAATTTCTATACAAGATGAGTTCCATTCCATTAGTCATCTCAAGAAGTGAGAAATGAAATTTTTTATATGAAAATATGAATTCAAGAAAGTTCTTGTCCATCTCTGATTTTTGGTAAGAATGAGCAGAATGGATTTAATCACAGTGATGTAAAAATAAAGAAATACCCTAATGCAAGCTAACAAGCAAGCAAACAAGCAAACAAACAAACAAACACCCCTCTGGTTTTAAAAACAGTCTTAAGTTTAAGGCCCACTCTCTTTAATGTAGAAAAAGGCCAATTTATGGAGCAGCCTAAGATATTAGCTGCTACCTTGTCTGTTGCATTGAAACAGTACAGCAATAGTCAACAACAACAAAAAAGTGTTTGTTTTCATTTGGGTTTGATTTAGTGTTTTCTTTCTTATTCTTTTTCTTAAGGTACTTTAATCATTCCTTCATATGCAGACAGTAAACTTCTTGTGGGATCTTCTTGTGGGATCTTGGGATCAAACATTTATACTTTAGCAGATTCAGTGCTTTAGAGGATATGGCAGGAGCATTACCAGCGAAGCCTGTGGGAGGGGGTCCCTGTTGCTTACAGGCAGCAATTTAACAGGAAAAGCTGTCAGTTCCATTAGGCTCCCTCACAAACACAGGTCAGATTTTCTCCCAGGCACATCTTCCATTTCTATCATCCAGCCAAACCTTTTTACAAAGATTCACTTTTGATGTGTAGCCAATTGAGAGTAGAGGTTCAGTAAAAGCTCACTGTAAACATTACCAGTTTTAATTCCAGAGAGAGAACAGAAGTGACAGAGAAATAAATCAAGACATTGCCTCTCAAGGTTTACTGTGAGGAGGCTACTAACCATGATTGAAATGTAGGAGTTTATCACACGGGGACCTATGTGCTTCCATCCTGAAAATGATTAAAACGTCTGCATCCCGGAAAAGCACACATATGCACAATTGATTTTCATACACAGAGCACAAACAAGTGTTAAAAGAACATTACTAATGTGAAAAAGTGGGTAGAAAACACATTTGATTTTTAGACAGATGTGGATAAACCCATTGATGGTTTAGAAATAACTTTTTTGCACATACACAAAGAAGCAGTAGTTGCATCACCATAAGTAACACTCAAAACTGTCATTTCCAAGTGCATACCCACACACACTCCAGAGAGAAGAGAAAATGGGGAGGAAAGCAGTCTTTGCCCCAGAAGCTGTTTCAGAGGAAGGAAGGATGAGGTTTTCATGTGCAAACTCCCATAAAACAACACAAACCACTTGCAAATACACACATACACACACCAGAGGGAAAGGAAAATGGAAGGAAAACACTATTTGCCCCATAAGCTGTTTTCAGTTGGGCATGACAAAGCCAGGAAGTAAACCTGCCCCAAAGTAAAAAACAAAACAAAACAAAACAAAACAGAACATTACTTAAAAGAAGTAGGAAAGGAAAGGGAAAACTTCTCTCTGTGTGTGTGTGTCCCTTCTGATGAGGCTGAGGCTGGAGGAAGAGGAGACATTTGAGCCATGCACAAGAGAGAGAAACAAGCTCTGTGTGTGTGTGTGTGCATGCGCCTGCTGATGCTTTAAGAGCATAAAAGGCTGTGTCCCTCTCGGCACAACAAAGCAGCAAAGAACCATGGGAAATCTTTTAACAAGCACAAAAATTGGGAGAAAGAAAGTGAATTCATGAATGAAATAGAAATGAAAACACGGTATTTTCCTGAAAATGACTATTCCCTGATTCATGTCACTTTCTGTTTGGATTCCAAGACTCTGAAAACCAATTGAGCAATTGTGGCTAATAGCCTGGATAACCTTGAGTTCTGTCCAGCTTAAACTTTCATTTTCCCCATGTGATAAACTCCGGAGAAGCATTGACTTTGGGCCTTTGCAGACTGCCAGAAATAGTGCAAATTGAGTCCACTTTAAATTGAGGCACTGCCCTGGCTCAGTGTTAGGGAATCATGGGAATTGTATTTTTTTTCTAAGACATTGAGCCTTCTCTGTCAGAGAGCTCTGGTGCCACAATAAATTACAGTTCCCATAATTCCCTAGCACTGAGACAGGGCAGTGCCTCAATTTAAAGTAGACTCAATTTGCACTATTTCTGGAAGTCTGCAAAGGCCCTTTGATGGCAATTTCAGTACTTGAGAATGAACCAAGTGACATGACATATAATTTATCACTGGGGAGAATGTGGGGAGGATCCACAATTCAGTGGCAGAGTGCATTGTTTTCATGTAGACCAGGCTTAGTCCTTGGCATTTCCAGGTAGGCCTGGTAATGATTCCTGTTTGTAATCTTGAAGAACTGATGCAAGTCAAAGCTGATGGTTGTGGATTAGAGGGACTAAGGGTCTGACAGTATAAGCACCTTCTAAATGGCCTAATATTTCTCCCAGGACTGTTCATATATATATATATATATATATATATATATATATATATACAGAGGCAACTGTATGAAAAGAGGAGCAGGAGCATGGCCACTCTTGAACTTCATACAGTCATGTAAATCTGTGTAACAAATCTACAAGCATAAACATATAGAAACACCTCTTCTGGAAAATGTCCACCATCTCTCAGTTTTTATTTCACTACAACTTTATTTCCTTATTTTTTTGTTTTTGTGTGCCTTCAAGTCATTTCAAGTTTATAAGATGAATTATTGTGGGGTTTTCAAGTTTATAAGATTTGTTTTGAGGGGAGTTTGCCTTTGACTTTCTCTGAGGCTGAGAGAGTGTGCCTTGCCCAGTGGGTTCCCATGGCTAGGCAGGGCTTCTCCAGAAGTGTAGTCTAACACTTAAACCACTACACCAATCTGGCTCTCTTTCCTTAAAGAAACAGTAAAACTTTTTTTTTTTTTTAAAGAGACCTCATTGGCATGTTTTACATTAACAACACCTAAAAGTTTTCCTGATGCAAGAGCATCGAGGCTTCCTGAGAAATTCAGTGTTCTCTGCCTAGCAAAGGGCTTGTAGTCACACAAAGACAAACTGGATCTCAAATGCAGTAGCTTTTTGTCTTTCTCATGGAATTTAAAGTTTCTTTCCTGGACTTTAAGATTCTCCCAGTACCCATATGGCCAGAAGGAGGAGGGGCCCATTTGCATGAATACCCTTCCATACCATTTGAACTGAGGACAACAACCACAACATCTTGACCAAAGGCAGGGCTATGATTAACATCATCATCCCCCCCACACTTTCTTTCACCTGTATCATTTTTAAGACTTTTGTCTGATGAAGAAACCAGTGAAGCTTTGAAAGATTGCAACATATATAATGTGCATTTTGGTTGGCCCAATAAAGGTATCATGATTTTGTGGATTTTGGATGTTATTGTACTTTTCTATATCACTAACATGGCTACCTCTGGATATGTTTCCTTTTAGCAGTTACTATATTTACCATTAAAAGATAAAGGTATTCCCCATTGACAAGGTGGTCAAGTTGTTTCTGACCAGGGGGGTGGTGCTCATCTCCATTACTAAACTGAAGAGCCAGCGTTGTCAGAGACTACTCTGTGGTCATGTGGCCAGCATGATTGCACAGAATGCTGTTTATCTTCCCACTGAAGTGGTACCTATTTATCTACTTGCATTTGCATGCTTTAGAACTGCTAGGTTGGCAGAAGCTGGGACTAGTGACAGGAGCTCACCCCATCACACAGCACCTGGGCTTCAATCTGACAACCTGCCAATCTTGCAATTAACAGAGTCAGCATCTTAACCACTTGAGCCACTGTGTCCTCTATATATTTACCATTACTTCAACATTTATTGTTTGGCATCAGTCAAATAATAATAATAATAATAATAATAATAATAATAATAATAATAATAATAATAATTTATATCCCACCCCTCTGCAGAGCAATCGGGGCGGCTTACAACATTAAAAATTCCATACAAATTTTTGATAATGGTGATTGAGAAAATGGGGATAGGCCCAAATTTTATAAATTGGCTTAAGACTATATATAATGAACAAAAGGCCAAAATTATTATAAATGGGGAGAAAACAGCAGAATTTAAGATAACTAAAGGTACAAGGCAGGGATGCCCTCTTTCCTCCCTCCTTTTTCTAATAGTGATAGAAATACTTTTGAAAAGGATAAAAAAAGATAATCAAATTAAAAGCCCAACAATAAAAGGATACACATATAAGATCAAAGCATTTGCGGACGATATTGTCCTATTTTTAGATGACCCATTGCAAAGTATAGAAAGAATAAACTGTATTTTAAAAGAATTTGGCAAATGGTCAGGCTTCAAAATAAATAAAGATAAAACAGCTATATTAACTGAAAATATGGAAAAAGAAAAGAAAAGAAACAATTAGAAGAGATATCAAATTACAAAATTCAAAAAATGGTGAAATATCTGGGTATAAACATAACAAATAAAAGTTCTGATTTATTTAATAATAATTACAAACAATCTTGGAACAAAATCAAATTGGACCTAAAAAAATGGAACAGCTTAAATCTCTCCTTAATGGGAAAAGTCACAACAATTAAAATGATGATTTTACCTAAATGATTTACTACTTCCAAAACATCCCTATAATAACAAACGAGATTCCCTTCAAGGATTGGAATAAGGAAATATCCAAATTCATATGGGGTGGAAGAAAGCCAAGAATAAAATGGAAAATAATGACAGATGTTAAAGAAAGAGGAGGATTAGGTCTTCCGAATTTGAAATTATATTTCTACGGTAGTTGTTTGAATTGGATGATAGAATGGATAAAGCTTCAAAATGTGAAATTATTGAATCTAGAAGGTTTCAATGCACGATTTGGTGTTCATGCCTATATGTGGTACAAAAAAGATAAGATTCATAAAGATTTTAAAAATCATTATATAATAAAACCTATCCTACAAACTTGGCTGAATTACAAAAATAAATTATATCAGAAATTACCGTTATGGGTTTCGCCCCATGAAGCATTTATAAGGAGAGATAAATTAGTTGAAAAAGGATGGGTAACCTATAAAGATTTATTGGAATTCAAAGAGGATAAATGGCAACTAATGACAAGGGAGGGACTTGCGGAGAAGAAAATAATTTGTAATTGGTTCCCATATAGACAACTAACAGAAAGATTTAAAAAGGATTCAAGAATATTAGGATTTGAAAAAACAGAAGGAGAATTTGATGATATTATTAAATCAGTTAAAGGTAAAACACTTTCCAAAATTTATAAAATAATATTGAAACTGGATATGGAACAAGAAGTGGTAAAGCCACAGATGGTGACATGGTCCCAGAATATAGGAAATACAATCCAATTTGAAGATTGGGGAAAAGCATGGACCAAATACATAAAATTCTCAAACAGCAATATCCTAAAAGAAAACTATTATAAGATATATTTAAGGTGGTATATGACACCTGAAAAATTGGCTAAAATCTCTAAAAAAAATCTGCAAATTGCTGGAGATGCAAGCAAAATAGAGGATCTTTATTCCATATGTGGTGGCACTGTAAGCCGATTAAGAACTTCTGGAATAAAATTCATCAATTGATAACAAAAACACTAGGTATTAATTATTCCATGAAACCAGAAATATATTTGCTAAATATTCTTAGTAGTATAGGGAAAACAAATGAGACAAAAAAAATGGAAAATATTATTAAACATGATAACGACCGCGAGGCAGTGTGGATGCAGCCTTAGAGGCAGAAGAGTTGAAAAACTGGAGAGATGTTCACCGAGCTTGTGGAAGTGAAGATGGTAGTTGAGGTGCTGCTCCTCTTCCTTCTTCTCCTGGCAGCTGAGACAAATATGGACTGATTGTTTCTGGGACTTATTCCTTAGCTTCTGCCACAATCATCACAGCTTCTGCATTTTTATTTTGGCTTATTCTGATGCCACCTGCATGTCTCTTTCATCCCCTCCTAACAACTTGCTGGAGTTCCTGTGTTCATTTGCTCACCCATGACTTCCTTTCCCCCACTTGGGCTCCAGTCCTGCTCTCCCTTGCAAAAAGAGTGGACTATCTAAAAGTCTCCACAAGATTGTGAGTTCTATACCAGCCAGGGCTCAGGCTCAACTCAGGCTTGCATCCTTCTGAGGTCGCTAAAATGAGTACCCAGCTTGTTGGGGGCAATTAGCTTGTTAGAGACTGCATAGCACAGTATGAAGTGGTATATAAATGAAGCTGCTATTGCTATTCGGTATTTTATAATACATAATTGTATATATCATTATTATTTTCTTTGAAATTCATCAGTTATGTAACGGGTGCCATAAACAATGGACAAATAATGATACTACGAGGAAGAACAAAAGCATATGTAACATTGTTGGACCCTGGACCTGTTCTGGATGGCTGGGTCCTGGTAATTTCTACCATACCCCCACCCCCCCATTGTCCCTGCATAATGCTAGTAAGATAGGTGAGAGTATAAAGGAAGGATTGGCAAAATAGGATGCCCAAAAGACTATTGGTTACATACCTGGGCTGTTCTGGCTATACTTCTGGCTATTCTTCAGCTAGTTAGAAATAATAATAATAATAATAATAATAATAATAATAATAACTAAGCAGCCACAGTGCCATTTCCCTGGTGTTTATGATCGATGGAAGCTACAAAGTTACCTCTGCTACATAATAGTTTCACATTTTCAATAAACATCCAAGAAAAGTTTTTAAAGGTTTTTTAATATCCCTTTGGGTAAACTCATTAAAACTTAATTTTAGAAAGAAAGGTCTAACACATTTATAATTTTAAGTTTATCAACAGATGCCTGAGGACTGTGATAGATGTTTACTTAATTATACTTTTGCAATAGAGAGCAAAGAGAGATGCAGTTATCTGCCCAAGTACTAGATACTGAGAATTATTTGATAAGCAAGGAAAATAAGATATTTATTCATAAATACTTGAACAGTGATAAATTCTTATGTTTCTAAAGATTCTATTTTTGAAATTAGTCAGTTTTTTTTTCTGAACCTATGATCCACTTTGGGCCTCTGGAAAGGAGGGGACCATCAGTGTTGCATATTAGCTGGATAATTTGAAATATTCACTCAATCTATTACTAGCCCTTTGGAAAGAAAACTTTACTTTATGACAGAGGTTTGTGTTATATTTTACCTTTTAACAGTTAGCCAGTATTTTCACCTTCTGAGAGGGAAGAAAAAAAATGAACCCTGCAGTTCTTTGGCCCTTCCTATACCATATATCTGTAGTGTATCTCTGCACATTCCCAATTTGGACAATAAGGTACAATTTCACCTTCCACCTCAAATGGATGCTTTCCAGCTCCTCTCAGCCTACCCCCAGGTACATAACCCGTTCAGTTTAAGAGTTGGTCCATCAACATTTTTTAAAATGATATTAAGGTGGAAATCTTCTAACTGAAACTGACAATTTAATCAAATTTATTTTAACTTAATTGGTTGACATAAGTTGTAAATTCAACATTCACTTAATGTCAGAATGGATTTATTAGCCAAGATATCCATTAATTAAATGAGAGACAATGATAAGGAGCAAACAAAATTTATATTTCCCAGCAGGTTCTTTATCCAACATCTAGTTCTCTTTTTTGCAGAATGACTCCTTGCTGTTTGAAAGATTCTCATGGTTGGGAGATTATAACATTTTGATTACAAGATCCTAACCACTTAGTTTAGTTCATGAAAACAGTGTGATTGTTAACTCCATAGTAAAACCCTAATTGAAAAAGAGGTCAGGCAAGGCTCCTCATATCACCCTATTTGTTCAACTTGCAGGCAGAAAATATACAAAGAGCAGGATCAGACTATGAAAAAGAAGGAGAAAAGATAGGAGGGAAGAATATCAACAATCTAAGATATGCAGATGACACCATACTACTAGCAGAAGGCATCATGGACTTGGAACAATCACTAAGGAAGGTCAAATAAGAAGGTGCAAAGGCAGGCTTAATGCTGAACATATAGAAAACAAAAATAATGGCCACAGAGGGCCTACATACATTCAACCCAGACAATGAGGGGATTGAAATGGTAAAATAATTCCCATACCTTAGATCAAACATTGATCAGGGACTGCAGTCAAGAAATTAGAAGAAGACTATGAATGGGAAGGGCAGCTATGAAAAATCTAGAAATGATCCTAAAGAGTAAAGATATACAACAGAGCAATAAAAAATCAGAGTCGTACAAGCCATTGTATACTATTACCATGAAAGATGCAAGAGCTAAACAACTGATAAAAAGATCAATTCATTTGAGATGTGATGCTGGAGAATAGTGTTGAAGATACTATGGATATCCAAAAAGACAAGCAAATGGGTCCTTAAACAGAACAAGCCTGAACTCTCTCTGGAAGCACAATGATCAAGCTGGGGCTGTCATACTTTGGCCACATCATGAGAAGGCATGACTCATTAGAAAATATAATGATGCTAAGAAAGATGGAAGGATGTAGAGAGGAAGACCTCACATTAGATGGATAGACTCTATTAGGGAGATCACAGATATAAATTTACAGGACCTAAGCAGAGTAGTGGAGGATAGGGAGTTATTCACAGGGTTTCCGTGAGTCAGGATTGACTTGAAGGCAGTTAACAACAACAACAACAACAACATCCCTTTGAATTAACAAGTAGTATGGGATGCTTGGAAGGGTGTGGTCTTCTTGGCATTGAGTTAGTTCACTCCAAATAATAAATTTTAAAGTATCAAAATATTTTTATCTCACTATATTTCTTGAGATATACAGGTAAAATCAATTTAAGCAGTCTAAAACCTAAAACAATAGAAATCAATTAAGCATACAAAAATGTATTAAATAATATAACCAATTAAAACAGATTTTAAAGGTTAAAATCCACATGTAGGTGTATTTTGGGACAAATCAATTGAGTTCCAACTGTAATGAGAAGACTCTGAGCCTGGGGAATTACTAAAGTCCAAGTCTTCTATGGGATCTTCTATCCTATGTTTATAGAGGTGGCTAGAGAAGAGACTGATATAGAAACAAAGCTTTATTAGAGGATTCAAGCATACAAAGACACCCTAACATACATGCACACACACAAGAACTGAGGAGTAAAGTAGTTAGCTTGGATAGGAACACAAGGCTTTCTAATGGTGATAATTACCTGCAAAGATGTTGCTCCAACGATGAATAGACTCAACCGAAAAGAACAGTAGGTAGAGCCGGAGACTCTAGCTAGAGATCATGAATGGTACAGGACCATCATGAAATCTATCCAGACCCCCCCCCTTTTTTCCCTGAGATTTTGGGGAGTATTTAAACCCTGGAAGTGAAGAGTTGTTATTGAACATCAAAGGATTCTGATTACTATGCTTTGAAGTGGACAATTTCCAGAAGAGGGAAGATGGGATGTAGGTTTTTTACTTTTCCTCACCTTAAGGACACATCCTGACTGGCTCATAAATCTTTTCAGGTGTGAATGTCCTGCATTGCAGCTCCTAAGCCTGGCCTTTAGATCTGCAAATGGCTTGTAGTGCCTACGTGATGTGCTCGCCTTGAGCCCATGGTGATGGAGGCCCTTTCCAGCCTAGGGCTTCTCATAGAGATCCAAAGGGATCTTGATATCAAAACTCAATCAAAACCACTTATCGTAACACAACAATATAAATTATTTGGCATTCAAATGAAGGAAGTATTGGCCCCTCCACAATTCCACAATCGGGATGCCACAGCTGAGAAGAACCTCCTTCATATCCTTCCACAGTCATAACCTTCACTGGTGGGATACAGAGGAGAGCCCCTCCAGAAGACCATCATCCTGGTGCAGGCATACATAGGGAGAAATACTCTTTCAAGTGTTGAGATCCCAAGCATTTAGGACATTTTTGACTGGAATTCTGCATTTCTCTCCTATGATACTCCTTATAGAATAACTTCTCCTTAGAATCTGGTGCCATTCTGGTGCCAAGTGAAAAATATGGCTTCTTACTAAAGCTTTGGGGCCTAATTGATTTCATCCATATCTGAACAAGTGCTTAGTTTTATATTGTCTTCAATTTTTTAAACTGCTTTTAAAAACTGCTTTTCTTGTTTTAATTCATCAAATTGTCTAATATTCTTTTAGTATGCTTAAATTATTTGTTATTCTTTTAAATTATTTTAAATTGGTTGGGTTGATTTTATTGTACACTGCTCTGAGATCTTTAGAGCTAAGGTGAGGGGGAAAGAGACACAATGAGAAAGAGAGAGAGAGAAGTCTACCCCACCACTCTACCCCATCATCTCATCTAGTCTAGTTGGTCTATTTTCCAAGCTTTCAGCTTCCTACTTTCAATTTAAATTTGATTTCTAGGACCTCTTAGCTACATTTATTCATATCTTTGGTACTGATGGACATTATCACTGGCACACCCCAGTATTGTTTGCATGCTGTCCACGCATATGTTCTCCACATCTATTATATCTGACAAGTAATTCATCATGCTATCCATATGTTCATCACAAACTCAACTATTTTAAATCCCCCAACAGCCATATGTCCTCTTCTTCTGGAGGTATACCTTCATTTTAAGATAATATATACTCACCCAGAAACAAATGCGTCTTTTCTAAAGGTTCAGTTCCTCTCTCTCAGACTCCCATTCTCTATGACTACAGAGAAGCCTGTAATTTAGGAGGTATCAGGATGGCAGCATCCCAAAAAATGTCCAGATGTAGGACAAAGGTGAAGAGGTAACTCTGGGTCAAAGAACTACCATAATGAATCAGCATTTGGAGCAAGATGAGTCACAGGATACTGATGAAATCCTGGTAGGACATGAGATCACCAAGTGGCAGAAGTGCATAGTCATGCCACATGGGGGACAGGTATAGAGTGTAACACACCAGGAAGGGGGTGAACTAGAAGTTCCAGCACTGTACATGTATATAAGAGAGGGGCTTCTGTACCCTGTGTGATGGATGGTGTGGTGTATAGTATTGGTGAGAGACTCTGTCAGTGTGAGCAAGAATTGTAAACATTGGAACAAAGATTAAAAGTCTTCTAGTGAGAACCCAGCGTGCTGTTTTATTTGCTGCTTCTGTGAGCATGAGAAGGAGTTCTCCAGCCTGCATGAGCCCCGAGTGCCTCTGTGGTGTCTGTTCCAGGCATAGAGCTTCAGCGTTGTGCACTCTGGGTTGCACAAGCACACCAACTGGAGGCTACTCATATCCATGAAACTCTGGCTCTTTCAATTCCTCCAGATAAGCATGGATCAGTCCAGATCAGTTCCAGATCAGTCCAGAGTACAGAACTATATCTAGTTGTCCTTTTTAAAATGTATATATAATTCAGTTTCTTTACTTAAATAATTATGTTACCTACGAGCAGAAGTGAGGAAGGGACAAATACCACACTTTCCACATTCTGCTGAGAAATTCACATGAGTATTTAACTTGCATTTGTGTATTTATCTGATGTTTTGTCAGTGGGGCTGAAGTGCTTTGACACTGATGTTCCTCCTCATGCTGAGTAGCTATAATATGTCAGTGATATAATATCACAATTTGACATCAGTTGACTCTGTATTTATAATGTTTTCCTTTCCTAATCTTCAAAGCAGCAATGAAGGAGCTCTTGGAAATAACTTTCCCACATGTTGCATAATTTGTCCTGTAGTGCAGTTTCAAAGCCTTCCTTATTATTTACTTACTAGGGACACTTCTTCCTCAGAGATGACAAATGACAGTGTATGAATGAAATAGTCTATTTCTGGTCCATGTTACTTCTGCTCTTATTTACTCCAAACTATATTCCAACATCTTACCTCATTCATCTGAAGCTGTTTTTTAATTTGCATTTAAATACATAGCTTTAAATATATACAGTAGGAATTGGGAGGTTCCCCTAAAAACATAATAAAAACTTTCCTCCGGCAGGGTAAAATTAGGAAAGGTTTTGTATTTTATTTTATTTTTTAAAAAAATCAAATTTATATTTTAATCCTTTTTTCTTTGAAAATCCAAGTTATGCAAAAAGAAAAAAAAGTGGTTTGTTTGTTTTTGTTTTTGTTTTTGTTTTTTGCTTTAGCTATATTTTATGTGGGTGGAAAACATTTCTTCTTAAAACTATGTTATAATAAAAATAATAAATAATAAATAATAAGTTCTAAGAATAAAAAAAATATAAATAAAAATGGGAATAATGCTCTGGTCTTTTCATTATTTCTGAAGGATGAAAAAAATGTGGTAATCAACTGGCTCATTTTTATTTCTCAAGGATGAGAAAAATGTTCTTGACACTCATACCATGGAAAGAAAATCAAATTTAGTTCTAACTGGAGTAGATCTATTTAGAATTAATCAGCAAATTCCCTTTATTTCAAAGGGTCTGCTCTTGGTAAGGCTAACTAGTTCATATTTTTTATGTCTTTTCAAACACATTTTGAGTCACGTATTGTGTCTGAAAGTACAGGTAGTAAGAAAACCAGTTTTAAAACTAAGCTCCAATCCACATTTTAAATGACAAGTGAGGATCAGGTCAGTTGATATCTGAATTCATAAAGATCAAATTCCTCAAGCATCTCTAACAGCATGTAACATTTATCTGAGTAAGTGGATGTGTAATTTTTGCAAGGATAAATTTTCTGAATGATTAGTTCACATAACAGCATAAATGTCTGAACTGCTGACTGACATGCTATTTTCCACAATGCTATACTCATAATTCCTCTTCAAAAGACTGACTGGCCCACTGATGTTTATCGTTGCTTCCCCTCAAAATGCTGACAGTTCCTTTTGCCCATTTTTTTTAATTATTGTGCATCATCTTTTACAAAATGTCAAATGTTCAATCTCTAACATAACCCGCACACACACACTTTTTATAGAGTCATACAAAATATTTTGATTTTTTTTTTAAGTTACAATTTTATAGTTTGTCCCTGGAGTGACTTTGTGTGTTGTTGTCTTTTTGGAAGCATTTCCACATGGCTTCTTCATAAAGCAGATTTTTTTATCTCCCTTTTTGTCTTAAAATTTGAAAGCCACCTGGGTGTGTCAATTGTCTAATATGACAATCTAAGTTCTTTGAGCTAAACGTTACCTGCATTAATAGTCTTGTTAGTCACAATGTAAGTACTATTGTTTTCAATCAGTCCCCTTTAGGTACAACTAATGCTTCTTTCTCACCATGAGATGCCTTGTGTTAGTTCAACTGAACAGAAAGTGTCATAATAAGCCACCTTAGACTGAGCCGCACCATTGGTTCATATAGCTGAGCACTTCCATAATTATTGTTATTGTTATTCAAATAATTGATGGTTTTGGACCCACCAAGAGACCCTTAACTAGGGATGTAATACGTCATTCATTTTCTTATCAATGGAAGCAATTTTAGCCATTTTTAACAGTGCAAGAGTCTACAGAAGCCACATAGTTTTCAAAGACTATTGTTGTTTTGGACTTACTCTGCCCAGAATTTACACATTGTCATTTTGAACAGAATACTGCTTTCTAGCCAAATCAGCCATGTGAGATTTTTTTTATAGAATAAACCCCAAATTACAGTATTTTCTGCATAGGAAATAGATAAACATATATATGTGTATATAGATAGATAGATAGATATAAACCCCAAATTACAGTATTTTCTGCAGAGGAAATAGATAAACATATATATGTGTGTATATATATATATATATATATATTACAGTATTTTCTGCAGAGGAAATAGATAAACATATATATGTGTATATATATATATATATATATATATATATATATATATATATACACACACACACACACATATATATGTTTATCTATTTCCTCTGCAGAAAATACTGTAATTTGGGGTTTATTCTATAAAAAAAACTCACATGGCTGATTTGGCTAGAAAGCAGTATTCTCTGCATAGAAAACAGGGTTTTCTGCACAAAAATGCTGTTCCCTGTGCAGAACATGCTGTTTTCAGTAGAAAACAACACATACACATTATGTGCAGAATATGTCCTGAACTGTGAAAATTGTAATTTGTCCAAGATTCTTCTCACCATGGTTTCTTAACTTTTATTCCACCCCAATGGTTTTGACCATTTTTCAACAGCACCAATACCATGATACAAACATATGGGGAGGAGAATAAGAAGAAGGAACCCACAAGGCATATTTGTGCTAAAGACCGAGAATGGAAAGCTGTTTGGTCAAAGGACCCACAGCAAAAAGGAGTAAACCATCACACACACACACACACACACACACACACTTACACACATACTTGTTGCTTTTGAGGGAGCAGAATATTTTTGGGGAAAACCCTAATAATGCCTCCAAAGCATTCCCCCTCATCTCAAAGTAATAAGGAAACATTACTCATCGTGTCATTGAATACTAACTGGTAATTAACTTTCAAAAGGACCATCATTGTGCCCTCATTACCCTCAAAATGAATGCAGTATAGGCAAAATTGTTACTTTCAATGTTTACTTGTGAGCTCTAGCTATTTGGTGTACCAGTTCTGCAAAGGCTGCTGGTCTAAACTGATGATCAGCAGCTCTAACCCCAACCTGAAGATGCCAAGGATTGAACATGGCATATTTGCAATTAAAGGTACAGCCTCTTTTGGGGGATTTGGTTTTGATCTCAGTTGCTCTTGAGAGTAACATAGCCACTAGGAATTAACACTGGATAATTTGATTCAATGAGTCAGCTGAGTTATCTACTTTTGGTTTCCTTTCCTTTCATAAGCAATAGAAATTGTCTTTTATCCTATTTGCATTAATGGTTTCAGGAGACAACCCGATTTTTTACAAACCCATTTTAAGTGGCCAGGGAAGTGGAGGTATATAAAAGTATTTAACTGGACTTGGTTATACTTCTTTCTCTGCTATATAGTCATGTCAAAAGTTGAGACACAGCAGGGGAAAATTAGCATCTGACCCACTCAACCTCCTATTGTTTACATTTGAATAATATAGATTCTAGTATAGCTTGTGAATTTCTACTTAAAAGAATCTTTTGAGGAAAGTAAATTGTGTGAAACAGCAGGATTTTCAGATATGTGGCAGGACGAGACTTGTATATGAACGCATATCTTAAAAGGCATCTTGAGAGAACATGCACATTTTTAAATGCATAGCCTCATATTTCAATTGCATACTACTAGATATTGCTGAAACTTTTTCTTTTTCCACTGTATCATGAATTTTCCTTAAGAACAATCTCAAAACTACACTTCTGAAATTATTCAGTTCTGCCCCCCCTCCCCCAGTATTGCCATTCTACAAGGGTAGTGTAAAGTTTCTGAACTGGAGATGCTTTGTAAAGTCCTTGTCTTATGTATTCATGTGGAGTACAGACTTGAAGGCCAATCACCTCAGGAGTTTTGGAAGGCATTATGACTAGCATGGTTTCTTCTAGTATTGATCCTCCTTTCAGAGCAAAACAGTGTTTAAACATCAGCATCTTCATTGAGCCTTACGTTAGGCTCAAATTCTTGGGGAACAATCACTCCTTTATTTATTTCTGGAGACTGACATCAGGCACTTATCTGCAAGATCTGGTATGGAGTTTTGATGATGTTGATCTGAATAATTGTGCATTGTATGCATATCATTATTTGCAATTCATATCCCAACACATCCCTGAACATCCCTGCACATCATGTTCTCCATTCCAAATATCATTCTGTTCAGTAATGTAACACAAATCTGTATTATTGATTAGCACAATTACTCTTTTCCCCCTTTATCACTGACATTCCCCTTTATCACTGCAATGGAAGAACTGCCACCCCCATTAGATACTCTTGCCCTTTTTTGTCAAAGATAATTAAGAAAATTATTGTCCTAGCTGGGTTTTTTGGGGGGTGGGGTTTCCCCCCTTTCTCCTTTTCTCTCTGTAACATGGGCTGCCTTTGCCTATGCTTAAAAGAGGGAAGACTCATAAAATACTGTCACCATAAACACAAGGATGGAAGGAAAGAAGAAAGAAAATGATGGAATACTCTTCTTCACCTTAAGCAAGTAAAGGCAAGGGCTTGTCTTAGGTGTAAGCTGAGAAGTCACTAAAATAAATGATTGGTGGTAGCTCTCAGCATCAATGGCCACTACTGGCACAGGAAAACTTCTAAGTATGCACATCTTCATTGAGAGGGTCAAATATGGACTAGCTTTAATTACCAGCTCTCCAACTCAATGTCATAAATGATCCCCACCCCACAAAAGGTCCTCTTGAAAATGTCAAAAATTTTAAGTTATGGCTTCTTTCTGAGATTTTCTGTAACTCAGAGCTATGCAAAATATGTAGGTGAATTATACCATCTTTATTATTGTTGTGCAGTTGCATTTGCTGTTATTATGTTCCTTGTGTTACTGTGTTGTTCCTGACTTGTAGCAGCTAGTTGAGTACTTTTAATGTAGATAGACAGAGTAATGTAATCTGAAAGGAAGCAGATTTGTTATCTGGTTTTAGAACAGCCATATAATTTGATTCCAAAGACTAATGATAGAGTTAGAAAGTTTCCAGGAATACCTCTCTAAAGGAACTAATTCATAAGTATACAACAGACAATGAATCAGAGATCTGCAATAATAGGAAACAACAGCAAGACAAAACTATTATGTCTGTTGAATACAGAATGGTGGTACTGATCTTAAAAGTTTGGGACAGCATATTTAAAGTCCTGATTGTATAGATACAAAGTTATAGAAAGACACCCCCCGACACGTTGGGAGGGGTTTCTTGTTGTGCTGGCCAAATAAGGATAGGAGAAGCCTGGTTGGTCAAGGCGCGCGGGGAATAGGCACACCTGCGCGCCTTGCCCAATAGGTTTGGTTTGAACCAAGCCTCGCAGTGTTTTGGTTCTGCGAGAATTGGGGCGAGAGTTTGTTATTCATAGCTCTGTGCTGCCACGTGGAGGCAGCCATTTTAGAGTTGAGTCGGAGAGAGTAACATCGCTCCACTCTTCGATTTTGGCGACCCATCCTGCCCACCCTTTATAATAGGTTGCTAATCTTACTCTCAGGCTTTGGCTGGTCGCCTTTGGGGGCTGGGAGGGAATTTTTTTCCCAGGGTCTTCCCTGGGTTTTTCGCCCTCCCTGAGATTTCCTTTGATGATGTTAAGTAATGTAATTTGGGAATGGGTCACGGTGTTAATCTGTTATATTTAAATATTTGTCACAACTGGGGGAACAGGGTCTATGAGTTGAAATTATGAGTTGTATTGTGGGGCGTGCAATGACCCCCACCCCGCAGAATAATTTAATTTGGCTAATTAAAATTGGGAAAGAAATTTGGCATAATGTAGGCATTTAATGCTTGACGTCATAAAATTTACATGATGTCATATGATGAAATATGATGTCATTTCCGGGAAGGGGTTTGTTTATTGTTTATTTGTTGATGATTGTTTATTTGCTTTGTCACGTGTGGTGAAGGACCACCCACTAGGGTGGTTAGACCTTCACTTACACATGTGACAAATTTGTTATTATTATTTATTTTTTATCAATAGACCCTGTATAGTTAAATAAATGTTGTGGCCTGTTTAAACCCAAAAGAGGCGTCTCGTGTCCTTTGTGCCAGTGCAATATACACTTTCATATTATATACCCATGAAAGAGATGGACATTCATCAATTTCTTACCTATAACAATTATTTCAATTTTTCTTGCAACTGATCTTGTGAGAACCCACGTTGAATAGATATTTTCTGGAAATATCCATTTACATTTCTTTGTTTAAGAGTTTCAATTAGCTCTTTTTCATTAGATGCTTTAATAAATTATATTAGAAAATGTATTCCTTCACCCTTTAACAATGACCAGAATGAGTAATGTAGGGGGGGTTGCAGACTGCCAGAAATAGTGCAAATTGAGTCCACTTTTAGGGTTAGGGTTAGTGCTAGGGAATCATAGGAATTGTTTTTTTTCCCCCTGAGACACTGAGCCTTCTCTGTCAGAGAGCTCTGGTGCCACTATAAACTACAGTTCCCATGATTCCCTAACCCTAACCCTAAAAGTGGACTCAATTTGCACTATTTCTGGCAGTCTGCAACCCCCTGTAGTTCATCTATTCTAAACCTCAAGTTGGCAATAATGCAATTCATGTATTCTAAAACTGAAGTTTATCACCCTCAAATATCTACAACACATTTATAAAAAGTAAATTTATTTTTAATCTGAAATCCCATATTATTTACATTTCTTAAATTGGTAGCCATCTACATATATTTCAGCAAAGAATATATGAAGCTTCTAGAGAAATCTGCTAGAACACTCAAACATCCTTCAGGTTCCTTTGACATTCCTCCAATATATTTTCTCGGCAAGAATCTACAAATTAGCATCACTATCATCATTTTCACCATCATCAATGTCACATTTTATGTAGAATGTGCCTAGGTTACTAGCTGATATACAAATATATTATTTTCAAAAATTCACAGGACTCTGCCTTTAAGTTGACAAGTGCAAAAAAAAAAAAAATCTTATTTGGCCTATCAGGCCCTGATTTGACCCTGAAAAAATTAAATGTTCTATATTAATTATGCACTGAATCCTCTCCAGAAATGGGGAGGGGTATCACAGGGTCAGATGCCATTAGACCCCAGTGGATCCTCAATGACTTCTTCAGAGGGCTCTAAGATTCAAAAGACACTCAGCCTGTCATATTCCTGAATGATACATTGCAGAATCCTTATTTTGCCTGTCACACCAGAGATTGCTCACAAGAATGGATGAGAAGATCAGTCAGCTGCTTCCTGTGTGACAGAGAAACAGACCCCCATCATCTGCAGTGGCTGCTTCCCAGTGCATTGGGACTGTGGGGAAGGACAGGATAGGATTCACTGTATATTCTGGCTTTGTTGTTGTTAACTGCCTTCTGGTCAATTCAGATTCATGATGACCCTGTGAAGGGGATATCTGCAAGATGTCTTGTTCTCAAACACTGCTCAAGTCCTGCAAGCTCAGGTATCTGGCCTCCCTGATTGAGTTTATCCATTGGGCATGGGGACTTCCTCTGTTCCTAGTGCTCTCCACCTTTCCTAGCATTATCATCTTTTAAAATAAATCATGCCTTTCCATGAAATGGTCAAAGTACAACAACCTCAATTTGGCCATCTTGGCTTTCTAGGAGAATTCCAATTCAATCAGTTCTAGGACCCATTTGTTTGTTTTTGATTGTCCATGATATCCTCAACTTAACAGTATCCAGGTATATGCACCAACCACAGAAGGAGAACATGAAGAAATTGATAGATTCTATGAAGGAATACGGGAGGAAATTGATAGCACACCAACACAAGATGTCAAGCTCATTATTGGAGATTGGAATGCAAAAGTTGGAAGCAAAAACAATAGGCAGATTTGGATTAGCCAAAAGAAATTAAGCAAGTGAGCATCTGATAGTGTTTTGTGAAGCCAACAACCTATTCATTGCAAACACATTTTTCATACAACCAGAAAGAAGGCTACACACATGGATATCACCAGATGTTCAATACAAAAACCAAAAAGATTACATAATTGGAAGTAACAGATGGTAGAACTCTGTACTGGTGGCCAAGACTAGACCAGACGCTGAGTGTGGCACAAATCATGAATTACTCATAACAAAAATAAGAGTAAGACTCAAGAAGAAAACAAAACCATTGATTATACCAAAATATGATCTAAATAATATCTCAACAGAATTTACTGATAACAAAAGAAACAGATTCACACTACTAAGCATAATAGACCAAGAACCAGAGGAACTATGGTCTTAAGCCAGGGACATACTAAAGGAAGAATGCAGACGGACATTTTCTATAAACAAAAAGAAAAAGAAAAAACCATGGATGACAGAAAACAACAACACTATAAGCAATAAAAAAAGAAGAGAATAAAAACAAAAGGAAGATAGGACAAACTAAGAATTATGAATGCAACAGTACAATGGCTTGTATGGAAAGATAAAGAAAATTACTACAATGACCAATGCAGAGAAGTAGAAGACAACAACAAAAAGGGAAGGACAAGAGATATATTTCACAAGATCCGGGAAATCTAAGAAAAATTCAAACCAATGACAGGGACAATCTACGACAATAAAAATAACATAATTCAAGACCAGGAAGGAATAAAAAGATCTTAGATGCAATACCAAGACAAATTATACAAAAGTGATAACAAAATGAAGGACACATGGAATGAAGAGCCATATGAAGTTGAACCCCAAATTCTAAAAAGTGAGGTGGAAACTGCAATAAGAGAAATAGCAAAAACCGAATTACCAGGAACAAATGATATTCCAATTGAACTGCTGCAAGCCACATTGACAGAGTCAAGTATATCACTAACCAACATATGTCAACAGATATGGAAAACAAAACAATGACTAATCAATATACATCCCCACCCACAAAAAGGGAGACACAAGAGACTACAGCAACTATAGGACCATAGCACTGATTTCCCAAGCAAGCAAAATTATACTCAAAATTCTGCAGCACAGACTCTAACCATACATGGAAAGATAGATCCCAGAGGTCCAAGTAGGGTTCAGGAAAGGAAGAGGCACCTGAAATCACATTGCAAACATACGATGGCTAATGGAGCATACCAGGGAATTCCAAAATTCCAAATTTCAAAATAGAAAGAGAGAAAGGCCACATGCTAGATGGATGGACTCATTTAAGGAAGTCACGAGTATGGGGTTGTAGAAGACAGAGGGTCTTGGAAATGTCTCATCCATAGTGTCGCTATCAGTCGAGATCAACTTGAGGGCAATTAACAAAAAGTATCCTCAACACTCTTCTCCAGCATAACATCTCAATTCTCAACTGAGTTTATTTTCTTTCTATCAAATTTCTTCACTGTCCAACTTTCACATTACATCTAAAAAATAATACATATTTTAATTCACCTGGAATATGCAAACAGACCAAACAGAATGATCAAGTTGGAGGGCAATAGAAAGAGAGGAAGATGGCAAGCTAAATCGATAGACTCAGAGAGGTCACAACTATGAATTTACAGGACACATTATACATATGAAAGCAGAAACGCAATGCATATAACCCAATCCTTGCTGTTTCTTTGCATGTGGTGCGGGGGGAGGTGTGGGGACTGGGGACCTCATCTCTCTTTCTGAAAACAAAAAGCAAAATAAATAAATAAATAAATACAGTATCCCTGGCTCTAACCATTGCTACATGGTGGGGAAAGAATAAGTAGAGATTGGGGTTGATGTTAGAGGTGTTCACATTTTGTTGTTTGTTGTTAACTGCCTTTGAGTCAACCCTGACTCATGGTGACCCAGTGGATGAGACCTCTCTAAGCCCCCTTGTCCTCCAGTGTTATGCTTAGGTCCTGTAAATTCATACTTGCGACCTCTCTGATTGAGTCTATCCATCTAGCTTGCCATCTTCCTCTCTTTCAATTTCCCAGTACCTTTCCTAGCATTATTGTCATTTCTAATGAGGCATGCCTTTTCATGATGTGGCCAAAGTATAACAGCCTCAATATGATAATCTTGGCTTCCAGGGAGATTTCAGGCTTGATTTCTTCTGCTGGCTATCTATGGTATCCTCAGCCCTCTTCTCCAGCACATCTCAAGTGAATCAATGTTTTGTTTTGTTTTTGTATCCACTTTCTTCACTGTCCTGCTCTCACAGCTGTACATGGTTACAATGAATATATATTCAGATTATATATATGCTTATTCAGATCTCTATGCTATGTTGAATGGCAAGGTGTGACGGGCCCCTCTATTAATATTTCCTTGAATGTGAGTAAAATACTCCATTCAATTGGAAATCCTAATAATGCAGGAAAGTCCCACATATTAATCTGATAAGTAAAAATTCATAAAATACCTTTAATTTCTCTTGCATTGTCCTTTTTCTTTGTCTTGATCACTCACACACTTGCCACATTGGCAGCAAATATGACACATCTTTGCTGGTCCATGTTCTTCATCTTTCTCATTTGCATTTGGACCTGAAAGACAAAGGCAAACTGTGATAGTATGGAAGGTAGGTTATGAGCAAGTACAGTTTGTGACATTGCACTGCATCAATGTCCTGATTGTGGAGCAAGTGTTTAAAGGCATCAAGCTTAGCTTTCCATTTTTTTTCTGGCTTTGTGAAGTGTGTGACAACATGAAATAGTCTGATGCTGGCCTTAAACCAGCAGGGTTTTGAACAACTGAATTATATGTCTCTGTGAAAGTGTATGCCATGTATTTCCCACAGTGGGGCATGGGGGATTATAGAATGTAAGATTTGTTGTTGCTTATATTACAAATATTTCTATATTAGTTTTTTGAGCATTGGCCTGCAATGCTGGAGAACAGGGTTCAATAACCAGCTCAGCCATGAAACCCACTGGGTGACCTTGGGCAAGTCACATGCTCTTAGCCTCAGGGTAAGGCAATGGCAAACCTCCTCTGAACCAATCTTGCCAAGAAAGCCCCATGATAGGGTTACCCTAGGGTTGCATGCAGGAAATTGGAAATAACTTCAAGGTACATAAAACAACAACAAACATCTATAAAGTTTTCTTTATTTTAATGTAAATGTACATATCTGACCACACAACTGCTTGATTTATTCATATTTATTTCTTTATTGGTTTCTCCTACTGGACGCTAATTTAATAGCTGTAGTAATTCTATTGTTTCTTCTATTGTTAAGTGCTCTGTATTCAAAATGGAAAAGCAAACAAGTACACAAAAATGAATCCCTTGCATAGAAGCTGAAGTAAATGCATCCATGCTGGAAGGCAGATTTAAAAAAATACCTTTTGATTTTCGTTTCTGTCCATGTGGTTCAGGCAATGTTGAAACCAATGAGCATGTTCTCCTTTACTGTCAATTCTATAGGGATGCTCGTCTTCAATTGATTAGCCCACTTTTGAGTAAATTCCCAGGTAAATCTGATATCTTCTATTTACGTCTCCTACTAGATAACAACGATCCAACAGTATCACATATGGTGGCCAAATTTTGTTACATTGTCTGTAAACTGCGGCCACAATTGGTTAACTGATAAGTGGACATTAAGCAGGCGTTTAGGTAGTTCTGGCTGGCATTGTATTTGTAGAGCCTATCCTAGTTTGTCCATTGGTATTTATATGTATTTATGTGTCTGTATACTTCCTTATTTTGATATTATCCTTTGATATTTTATGTATTTTGTGTATTTTGTATTTTTATGCTGGTCAAGGACCGAATAAATAAATTGAATTGAAATTGAATTGGCATCCATGAAGTGTGTATCCAAGGTAAGTTCAGAAGAAGCAAGTTTCTATATTGTTTTTTGTTCTCAGGAAATCCTCTAGTCTCTCCCAAAAAGAATTTTTCTAGAGTCTGGATGAGTTGAGGGAGCAGAAACAGGAAAATAGAAAAATGGAATGGAATGAAATGGAATGGAATGGAATGGAATGGAAGGTGACTCAAAGAGAATGGTGATAAAGAAAAGCTGTTGTTTTTGAACCATTCTTTTTGAATCACCCTTTATTTTTTACATGCAATATCATTCAGAAAGAAACATTTGCTGAGAATAACTGTCAGAAAAGGAATGGTGTAACTTAAAAACCAGTCCAGTTCATACAAATGTCTCAGGGGAACATGGTTTGGGTAATCCTTTTTTCTTACTAAGATGTTGTTCCACACTTCATATTTATTTCTTTATTGGTTGCTCTCCAAAAAATTCCCATTATATCAAAAATGATTTACTGGGTCTGTAGCATGTTGAGACCATGCCTGAGCAATGTCTGAGACACATGAATATAACTGCATATTCTCTGAAATTTGTGCTGAAAATATGTTTACAAGATGAAGGAATAAAAAATCAATGCCAATATAGATGGTGTGTAAATCATCAAAAAAGCAGCTTGGGTGATTGGAAGTAATTCAGAATGAGAAGTAAACAATGAGTAAAATGTTGGACTTTCATGTCGTTATACAGAAGAAAGGATACATGGTGCATATATTTCTTCTTATCAAAACCCACATAAGTGGGCATTCATAGCATTTTATAAAATAGCTCTAATTTCTTTCTCATCCTTTTTCTCATTCATTCATAGGCACATGGCATTTGTCTCTTATCTCTTCCAAATCTCTTCAAGTAATATGGATCAGCATGGATTGGGGGAAAGGTCAAATGGGACCAAAGCACCTTTAGCTGAATGTATGTAGGAGAACTGCACGTATTCATGTGGCCTGTCCTCTTCATGTGCACCAGAACCCTGATTTTTCAGGAAAAATCTCCCTGCAGATTTTCAAACAAATAATGTATGGCAGGGGTTGCAATAGATAGCCCTTGTGGTCTCTTCCAATCTTATGATTCTATGATCTGAAGGTTAGTGCTACCATAAAGATCTCCATTATAACAAAAAGGATTTACTGGGTCTGTACTTATAAACCCCTAGGGGAATTTTTAATTAGCTTATTTAATGGACTGAATTACAAGCAGTCCCTTGGAATCATTCCCACCTGTATAGCGAGGTGCTGGAATAGGGAATTCATAGAGACAGAATTCTTTATATTAATTATATTTTATTCAGGGGAAACACACATCAATGCAAACATGTGCACACACACACAAGAGCTAAAGAATAAAGGGTTGAGCATTAGAATAGATCAAGAGGGTCCACTAACGGTGATACTTACTATTGATGTGGTGACTCCGAGTGGTCCAATTGGATGATCTGGCATTTGACTAGGCCATTTTGGGAAGTGCTGAGACTGACAGCAGCAAGTCAGAACTAGTCAGAATTCAAAGTGATGTGGAGTCATCATGCATTCCAGCTAGCCCAAGAAAACAAAGGAAATTTGGGTCCTTATATAGGGCAAAAATAACCTGAGGCAAAGAGACATCAAAGGGCCAAATCTGCATGGGAAAGATCAATTGAGATAGATGTCTTAAAGGTGGGAATGAGATTGTAAATGGATTCTCTCCAGCTTGGATGCAAAAATCCTGCTGTAAATCACCTGGCCCTCCTGCCTTAGAAGTGTGAATTCTTCCCTTGCAGCTCTCAAACTATATCTATATGATCTGTTATTCAGATACCCTGGGTACATGACCTGCCACTCTTAGGTTCTTCCAGTTCCAAGTCCATTCAGGGCCACAGAAAGGGAACACACACACCACAGAATTGGAAGACTTCCAGCGGTTGTAATACCCCCCCACCTGACAATGGTAAGTGATCACATGACTGAGATATTTCCGAATTATCTTTATCAAGAAAATTTGGGGGTGTGAATTGAGGTGTTTTAGCTGGGGCTCTAGTAATATCATAGCCAGTGAAATCCATTGCATGGATGGGATTGGGGGTGTATCTGGAACCCATTCATTTGCATTCACATCACCAATTTAAAGCAATCAATAAATGTAAAAGCAATCAATATATCACAAACAATAAAGCAATCAAACATCCCAAATGAAACAGTGTCTATGATCAATATGTAGCTTACGTATTGGTTAGCAAAGTAATAAATGTAAAACTTTCAATAGTCAAAGCAAAAAGGCAATCAGTAAGTATTAATGGTGAGGTAGTCAAAAGCATGTCCTTCAAATGCATTTGTGAACCAGATTGAGTTTATATAGTTCAGTTTTGGCTGGTCTCAATAAACTGATGTAAATTAAAACAGTGTCCAAGTCCGAAATGAAACAGTGTCCATGAATGATGTGTAGCTTGCATTTTGGTTAGCAAAGACCATAGCAAGCAGTCTGGCAAGTTTGAGTACAAATGGTGAAAGTTTTGAAAAAGTTCAGACTAGACGCCCTAACAGATGGAGCACAATTGTAGAATTGGCGACTAGGTATGTCATCAGTTGGATTGCAATCATCACTGGAACACATCAAGGACACAACCACAACAACTTTGGGTTCCAGAGGACCATGGAAGGTCACAGAAACAAAGCATGGCACATCTAGGTTTGCAGCACAGTTGTGCAGCATTGTTGGGGGGCAGAAATGGCATATCAGGATTGGAAGCCCCATAGGGTTGTACAACATTGCAGGTGCGGTGGATATCTGGGGGAGAATCGCTCAAATCCACCCACCCCCTTTGTACTAGAGGCACTCTGGAGTATCAGAGTCCACAGGAGCAAGGAGTGGGAAATGTGATAGAAGAGGAAGAAAGGATAGGACCTCTAAACATATTTACATGCCTTGAGGGTTTAGAGAGGAAAGGAAAAAAATTCCCCACCCCTAGCCTCCTGCTGGGCCAGGCTGGCATATACATGATGCGGGAAAAGTAATAACTGCAAGAAGCATATCAGTAAAAGGGGCTGGCATCTGGTATTTAGAGCACCCGACTTTATGTCAAGTTCAGATTTATCAGAGACACAGCACACGGCAGACAAACGGGTTGTGCGAGTGTGGGCTGAGTGTGGGTATATGCATAGCAGGGGGCTGATGTGCTGAGTGTACGTATTGGTTGGAGAAGAGCCCCAATCTGCGGGTATGAATGTATCCGAAAAGGATTTTTGTGTGAGTGTGGGTTTCAATGAAAAGGAACACTACACCTTTAAGAGGCCAGCAGGGTCCATTTTGGCTTGGTGAGCATCCTGGTTAGGCAGGGAATGCTGGGAGATTATGCAGATTAGCCAAATTTGGGGGCAAAAACTCCCCTAAAACAGCCAATTTAAAGACTTTTAAAACAGGAGGCCTCGATATTTGCGAAGTGTTACTGAAGATGATCTCAAATCTAGGTCTATCTCAGTTGGGGTAAGGTCATTGTGACTTGGAAAAGTATTGAAATAAGTGGAGATGACATGGAAAATAGCTGGAAAATCATTGTGGCGGTCACCTCTGTCAGAGGTCTGACCCACCGGCTACCCTTGGTGATGATATTCTATGATGACTCTAGCATTTAGGTGTGTGAATCAGCCTCGGCAAGGCAACATGCCACTCTCATGAGAGCAGTACATTACTTGCTGATAAGCTGCTGCAATCTTTCAATATTTGCAGAGCAAACATTTCACCAATACAAGAAATATGAACAGAGTATTGCTTCCATATCTGGCATTTTCTTCCCAGTAGGTGGGGGAAGGAAAAAGCTAAACTCTCCCATCCTCCCAAAATGGTTTAAATAATAGAATTAATTTCCTCTTCTTTGCCTTGACTGTAAGAGAGTCTTGAAGAGGTGGGCAAGGTTTTGTGATGAAGATATACATCAAGCTTGATTGAACAGAGTTCTACCAATTATTTTTTAACCCAACATATGAGACATTTTAAACCCACTACTGTAACAATTTGGACACACAATATTATGGCAATTGGATTAGACATCATATGTATTACAGTTTGGCCCATGATGGACCAATCTAGGTGTCCCCACCACAAGTGCAAAATGCACTGTTCTATATATTTTGTTATTTTAATGATCTGCTTGGCTCCTCTAAATTCAACAGTGAGTTTAATTTGTGCTTCTGCCCTTTCTACTTTTCTCACAGCCTCACTCAGATTACTGAGTAGACATAACCATTTCATCACTCCCAATTCATCCCCAAGGTGAAACCTCTAAATTTTACTTGAGTCTATCTGATGTGTGGAATCCACTGCATAATCTTTAACCAAGTCATGCAAATAAAATTCCTTGCCAAAACAATCAATTAAATTCAACCTACAGAAGCAGGGATTACCTATGCTCCTTTCTAAAGCTAAAGAATATTCTAAAGGCAAAATACTCAGAGATTCACAAGGAGTTCTGAGGCAAAAATAATCATGTATCATCTGTACCAAAATAGTTGCTTGAACTGGGATTACCACATGTTCATGCACATCCTGAACAAGAATGCCTTCTAGAGTATTATAACAATGTATCTACTGATTTGTTTTAATGCACCCAGATAAATCAAACAGATGTGAACCATTTGTCCAATGAAACAACTTATCAGGCAAGATGATTGTATTTGCTTTGGCTAACGGCAACCCCAGGTGTGTGACAGGGTGAATCACTTGGGGATTCCATACCCATTCATGATAAATTCCAATTCTCAAAGTCATATTAGCCAAATGGGCTCCTATCTCTCTCATTAAATCTGTAGGATATTCCAGAGAGTCCAGGTATCTATCTCTAAATAAACCCAGAACCTCAGCATGTATCAGCTTCATTAGGTGCTTGTATAAGCTGGGAGGAAAAAAGCAATAAAGCTGCTCTAAATTTGGGTGCACTGAATAGCAATAGACAAACTATAAATACTTTTTTGTAAGGAGCATCCAAGGTTTAATTTTTTTCCTTTTCTATGCCTACCCATTGTGGCATGATGTAACCTATAAGATCCACCCCTTTTGCTACATTAGTAAGCCCTGTGGCAATGGAGACTCCCCAATCTTTTATTTTTGCTCCAACTAACCCCAATTTATTAGCTAAAACTTCTGAATCTATGACATTTAAAACAGCTCTTCCTACTCTGAGACCTCCCAGCACCACGCTCACAGCATCTCATTTGGTTCTAAAGAGCAGATGTGCTACTGAATCCCATCATTTTTCTAACTGTTCCCATTGAGCCCAAGCAGCTTTTAAATACAGGCTACAAGCAGGGATCGTTCTGGCCACATTTACTGCGGTCAGATTAAGAATCATGATAGTCAGGATTGGCTGCACTTCTAAGTAAGCGAAGGAGGAGACATCCTGCCAGATGACTGAGGGCCTTTGCAGACTGCCAGAAATAGTGCAAATTGAGTCCACTTTAAGGATTAGGGTTAGTTCTAGGAAATAATGGGAATTGTTTTTTTGGGTTTGTTTTTTTCTGAGACATTGAGCCTTCTCTGTCAGAGAGCTCTGGTGCCACAATAAAATACAGTTCCCATGATTCCCTAACCCTAACACTAACCCTTAAAGTGGACTCAATTTGCACTATTTCGAGCAGTCTGCAAAGGCCCTATGTTTCCCAAATACAAAGCTGGTTCATAAAAGACCTCTGGGGGATACATAGAAATATAAGGGCTTCCCATGGTATGGGAAGTAAAATCACAATTTACAGGAGTCTGTATGATGTTACCACATATGAACAGCCTGGTTTTCCAAATCCATGTAGGACAGCATTGATTTGAAGTAAGTGTGATGTGGAAGGATGGGGAAACCTTGCCAGGGTAGGGGTCAAACTGGCTGCAACTTCTAAATCCAAAGGTTAAGGGGAAATTTCCTGCATCTGCCTCCACCCACTTATCTCCTTGGGGACCAAACATAATTATTCTAGAGGTGATCATTTTCTCCCCAGTTATGAGAAGCCTCGTGATTCTCTAAGGGGAAGTCCTTTATCATACCATTCATGAGCTTCTTCCATGGCATCGAGAACCTCATGAATACCCGGTTTGGGGGGTGCCCAATGACAATCTACCTGATGCTGTATTCCCAACTAGTAAGAAACTGAGTGAGATAAATAGGCAAAATGGTGCTTAAAGTTCCACACAACAAAATCCACACCATCCATATGAACAGATTCTGGGCCATCTCTTGTCCCTGTAGGGAAACAGAGAGGCAAATCAGAGTTCAGACTTGCCTTGATTACCCTCCCTCAGGGGACATAGAAGTCTCTGAAAGATCTACTGCAGGCATCTTGGGCCAATCATAAATCACAGGTTTCACAGGGACAGGACCTCCCTTCCATTCTTTGAGCTGAGAGGAATGAATATATTTAAGCTTGTCTCCATGTTTGTTAGGAATGCACACTTGGTAAACTGCTGGAGTAATCTTGTAATCTTGACAGGACACATCTATTTTGCTGACAAAGCATGTCTGGTTTGGGAAAAATTCTATATAACACCAATTGACCCTTTTCCCACTGCTGGGCCTTCTGGACCCAACCCAGTCTGTGGTCCATGGCCTGCATGTTTTTCCCAAGGTTTTCAGTGACCTGGTGGTGAATCTGACTGATACTTTGAACTAGGGATCAAACTCATTACCAGGATTACCAGGAGGGGAATTATTTTCCCACAACCACAGCTTTATTGCCCTTCAAACTCAAGGAGTGATGGGCCTTATTACCAAGAGAGGATGTGCCTTTCCTCAGCAACAGCTTGATTGCCCCACACCTCAAGACTTTGACAGTGTGTCTCAATTCGGAAGGGGAATCCTCCTTCCCCAACAATGCAAGTACTTCAGTTTTGGAACTGTGTGAAGGGGGCAGGTGAACCTGTTAGCTGTTTCCCAACCCATGACAATGAAACTAAAAATAGGGAGTCTGAAATCTGCTTGGACACCACTCCCAGGGTTGATTGGAGCTCACCACTGGATTACTCATGCCTTGCCAGTGCATAAGACATCCAACCAAAGTGGTGAAATGGGTGAAGGCAGCCCATGATAGACCCAGCCCTTGCAGCTCAATCATACAAGAAGAACACACACTCTTCCTATGGATTTTAGTTCTGCTTTTATAAAACTACTCTGTCCCTTTACTCTCTATGTCTGGGATTTGAACAGTCTGATTGCATGTTTGGCCTTCCCAAACCTCAGGGGAATATGCCCACGAAATTCTCCACCAATATGTAACAATGAACCCCTAGGGGAATTTTTAATTAGCTTAATTAATGGGCTGAGTTACAGGCAGTCCCTTGGACACATTCACACCTGTATACTGAGGTGCTGAAATAGGGAATTTACAGAGGCAGAATTCTTTATATTAATTGTATTTTATTCAGGGGAAACATACATCAATTGCAAACACGTGGACACGCACACACACACACACACACACACACAAGAGCTAAGGAATAAAGGGTTGAGTATTGGAATAGATCAAGAGGCTCCACTAACGGTGATACTATTGACGTGGTGACTCCGAGTGGTCCAATTGGATGGTCTGGCATTGGACTCAGCCATTTTGGGAAGTGCTGAGTGGGATGGCAGCAAGTCAGAACTAGTCAGAATTCAGAGTGACATGGAGTCACCATGCATTCAAGCTAGCCCAAGAAAACAAAGGAAATTTGGGTCCTTATATAGAGCAAAAATAACCAGAGGCAAAGAGACATCAAAGGGCCAAATCTGCATGGAAAAGATCACTTGAGATAGATGTCTCAAAGGTGAGAATGGGACAGTAAATGGGTTCTATCTGGCTTGGGTGCAAAACATCCTGCTGTATAACACCTGGCATTCCAGGTGTTGCCTAGTCTTGCCCTTCATGGCTAGCCATCCGGGGGGGGGGGGATGCATTGAGAGTGTTCCTTAAGGACATTATCAATGCATCCCTTAGAAAGGGCATTGTTCCACCCTGTTTAAAGGAAGTGGTGGTTGGGCCGCTCCTGAAAAAACCCTCCCTAGACCCCCTGGATATGAATTATAGGCTGGTCTCGCTTTTACCATTTTTAGAAAAGTGATTGAGAGGGCAGTGGCTCTTCAACTTCAAACTCTCTTGGATGAAACTGATGATCTAGATCCATTTCAAACCGACTTTAGGACTGGATTTGGAGTTGAGACTGCCATGGTTGCCTTGACTGATGACATGCGTTTGAGCATCGACAGGGGTCGTGTGACCCTGTTGGTGCTCTTAGACCTCTCAGCAGCTTTTGATACAATCGACCACAACATCTTCTTGGATCGCCTGAGGGGGTTGGGAATTGGAGGCACTGCTTTGCAGTGGTTCCGTTCCTTCCTCTCGGGTAGATCCCAGAAGGTGTTGCTCAGGGACAGCAGCTCCATTAGAAAGGAGCTTAAGTGTGGCGTCCCTCAAGGCGACATACTTTCCCTGATGTTATTTAACATATATATGAAGCTGCTGGGAGAGATTATCCAGAGACATGGGGCTGGGTGTTTTCAGTACGCAGATGACACCCAGATATGCTTCTCCATGTCCCAGTTGTTAGCCTCGACTTGAGATGGTGTCTCTCCTCTTAATGACTGTCTTAGGGAGGTAATGGACTGGATGAGGAAAAAGAGATTGAAATTGAGTCCAGATAAAGTGGAGGTACTTACAGTAGCGGCCCTGAAACCAGATATTGGGATACAACCTCCAGTCCTGGACGGGATCACACTTACCGCAAAGGACTGTGTTCGCAGTCTGGGGGTGCTCCTGGACTCGTCGCTTCACATGATTAATCAGGTGAATGCAACGGTCAGGAGTGCCTGTTATCAACTTCAGCTGATATGCCAGCTGCACCCTTTCCTGGAAGTAAGGGACCTTGAAACTGTGGTACATGCTCTGGTAACCTCCCGTCTAGATTTCTGTAATGCGCTCTACATGGGGCTACCCTTGTGCTTGGTCCGGGAACTTCAATTAGTTCAGAATATGGCAGCCAGGTTGGTCTCTGGTGCATCTAGAAGAGACCATATTATACCGGTTTTAAAAAGACTTCACCAGCCGGTCAGTTTCTGGGCCTAGTACAAGGTGTTGGTTATTACCTTTAAAGCCCTACATGGCTTGGGTCCATCCTATCTTTGGGACCATCTCCTTCCATATAATCCCTCCCGCACAATACGGTCCTCTGGGAGGAATTTGTTTCAGCCTGCAAAAACTAGAGTGTTGACAACCTCCCAGCTTATGGAACGGCCTTCCGGACGAGAACCATCAAATTACCAACCCAGCTTTAAAAAGGCTGTCAAGATAGATCTCTTCTGGTAGGCCTTTCCTGATTAATTTCCCGGCCAAGGAGTGTGTTATTTTCCCCTATCTGTAGCCACATTTTGCCACATTATTAACCTATTAGATTTAATGTTCTAAAATTTATTGTTGTAAATTGTTAAAAATTGCTTTAATTGTTTTAATTTTCACTATGTTTAATATTGTTTTAAGGGGAGGGTGGGTTTTGGGATGGTTTATTGTGATATTTTACTAATGTAAGCCACCCCAATTGCTTCAGTAGAGAGGAGGGATAGAAATAAATATTATTATTATTATTATTATTATTCCTGTCTTAGAAGTGTGAATTCTTCCCTTTCAGCTCCCAAATTATATATTTGATCTGCTATTCAGATACCCTGGATATATGACCTGCCACTCTTAGTTTCTTATAGTTCTGAGTCTATTCAGGGCCATAGAAGTGGAACACACACATCACAGAATTGGAAGACTTCCAGTGATCGTAACACTTTCATATGTTCATCCATCATTATGGTGATAATGGTGATAGTAAACTTGATTTATGCCCCCCTTTTCCCCCAAAACCAGAACCAAAAGTGATTTACCGATTAAAATAAATATGGTTTATTTTTATACAGCAGCATAGAAAAGAAATCAACAACAACAACAAAATTTATTTATGGCACACCGCCAGCTAAAAAAACAACAACAACTTTCAGTAGTATATACACATGTACACACGATATAAGTGACATAAAATTACAGCATCAACCTTGAAAATATACAAGATATCAGTTATGTATATTTTCAGCAAGGAAAGTCAATACTGGCCTGGAATGTACAGGTAACATGTACATTTGACTATAAACAAACCAGTCTCTTGAGGACATTTCAAAGACCTAATTTATTTCAATAATCATATTATGTTAAAAACAAGCTTATACTAGTACCTATGTATTAAAATAAACAGTCAGTTAATCCTGAAGTTATATGAAATATTATTGAATAATAAAACAGATATCATAGGAACTATTTAGAACCTTAAAATGCCAGTATCCATTACTGCATCTGCTTTAAAAACTTTGTGACTAATAATAGCAGCTACAAAAAGAAATCAAACTATCAACTGTATTAAAAAGAATTTAAAAAATACTGTTAAAACAGTTTAAAAGCTTATAGAATGAAAATAGTACAAGAACTTCTGTAAAGTGCTTTATTTAAAAACATTCAATTCACAAGCATTTATATATGGAATAAAATATTAAACTATTTAGAATGATTTTTTTCCAGCTGAATAAGGTCTCAAATAAATTTATAATGATATAAAAAATACAACAGCAACAACAAAATTGAAAAACAACAACAAAACAGCCCAGCAAAGAAGAGCCAAATAAAAACCATCCATTGGAGGGATACAGAAGATGAATTTAAATTCAAAATCAAATAAGATCTACACAATCTTATCAAAAATGACTATGGAAAGCTACCTGAACTACTGTATATACTCTACTATAAGTTGAAAAATTTATGCCCAAAAATTGACCCTAAAATCTTGGGTCAACTTATATATGGTTCAGTACAATAATACTGCTTAGAAAGATCCCATTAGAAGCTTTGCCCTGATGCCCCCCTCTCCATGCCTTGGCAGTGATCTCTGAAAGAGCTGCTGAGGCAGGGAGTGTGTATCTGTGTATGAAAGAGATTATTCCCTTCCCAATCCAATGTTAAATCCTTCTCTCCCCATCCCCCTCCTTGTCTGGATCTCTCTCCACACCAAATACCCTATTTAACTCCACTTCCCTCCCTTCCCAACCCAATGTTAAAACCTCCTCCAGCAGCAGGGAAGACATTTTAGGTGGTTGGGGGAGGTCCAGAGAAGGAGAATGAGGGGAGGAAATGGTGCTTTCACCTTTACATCCTTTGTTACATGCCCCTAAGTTTTACCCTTGACTTATCCATGGGTCATATAAAAATCCATAATTTTGGCCCTAAAAGCTTCCCTACATGAAGTTGACTTGTACACAAGTATATATGGTATATAGAATTTTCTACCATCCAGCCAAATAGGTGCATTTAGCAATGTGCTCATTTAAAACACACACATCACCTCTCAGTGGAGGCTACTCTCAAATGAAATGTGCAATGAAAAAAATATACTCCTGTCGTGACTGGAAGTATATCATCCGGTCAATCTCCAATTATTTACTGCATATATGTTGATCATATATTTAATCTCTAAAGTAATTCTTTAAAGGCCTTGTTAGTCATATGCTAGAAGGTGCCAAAGGAATTTTATAATCGCATGTTTGTATCTACTGACTTTCAGATACACCAAGTGGGAAATATATGACTCAGTGTTATTGGACTGCAACTACTATTAGTATAGCCAATTTAACCAGTTGTGCTTAATTAGGGGAGCTACATTCCTACTAAATCTAAAGCACAGCACAATTCTGGAATGGATGGTCTTTATGTCCAAACTTAGGTCCAACAGGCATTGTGATGAGAACAATGAGCAAGATATCTTGCTTCATTAAAACACCAGAAAGCTCCTATCAATGCATCATCTACATGTCATAATTTTCTCCAGGTGCATTCCTTATAAGATAGTGGTTGTTTGCTAACTATTGCCAGTCTAAGAGGGCTAATGTATTTTTCTTTCCTTTGTCATGGATAATAACAGTCTTGAAAAAGAGAAGCTTTGAAAGCTGCAGCTTCTGCAAATGAAGTTACAAGTATGTTGTTGAGTGTGTGCCTTAAATATAATATATCATCACTCTTGCACCAACTGTGCTGGCTTATAATTTGCTTTGAAGCTAATTTAGTGTGCTGGTTTTGACCAATCAAACCTTAAATAGTTTGACCCCAGGACATCTGAAGGATTGCTGCTCCCATATGAGTCTGCTTAAAATTTGAGATTATCAGTGAAAGAACTATTGCATAGCCGACAACTCTAAGAGGCTTAAGTTGGTGAGTACAAGTGATAGGACTTCATCTGTATGGTGCCCTGATTGTGGAACTCCCTCCTAAGGGAAATCTGCCCCCCATCCATTTTGAACTAATGGGTAGCAATTGAAACAGTTTTATATTATATGGTCTTAGGTCCTTAACAGCATAAGCAGTTGCTCTGGATGGCAGTTGAAGCAGTTTTATTTTATATGATCTTCAGTCCTTAACAGCATTAGCAGTTGCTCTGCCTGTTTCTTTTGTGTATTTTTTTAAAATGTGATCACCTAAACTGAATGATTAGGGAAAAACCTCACAGTCTGGGATGGGAACTGGCTTAGACAATAAAATGGTAGTGAAAACTCTGACATTTAAAAACTCCTTGATAAAGTAGGATACCCCAAATCTGGGGTGGATAGGGTCAGGTGTTGTGTGGCCTTAACACCTCAGATTCAAGGAAGGACAGATTTTTAAAGATTTTTTTAGCACTGTGGACAAGTCTTTAGTTTATCTTCAATCAATTGTATGTTTTGGTTTGGGTTTAAATAATAATAAAATTATTTTTACCCTGCCCCTCTGTCAAACAATCAGGGTGGCTTACAACAATTAAAATCCATACAAATCCAAAATAAATATCCCCACCCCTCCCCACCCCCATTAAAACAGTATTAAATTACACATCCATTTAAAGCCTTAACATAAAATATCAAAAAATACAATAAAACAAAAATACAATAAAACAATTGAAAAGACTACAACAACCAACAACAGACAGTGAGAGAGCCGAAAACTAAGATGGTAGAGACACACAGACTCCTGAGGCTGGGAATCTAATCAGGAAAGGCCTGCTGAAAGAAATCCGTCTTCACTGCCTTTTTAAAGCTGCTTAAGATCATGATCTGACACATCTTGTCCAGCAGGCTGTTCCATAATCTAGGGGCGATTACTGAAAATGCCCTCTGGGAGGTTGCTGACAGCCTAGATTTAGTTGGCTGGAGCAAATTCCTCCCAGAAGACCGGGGTGCGTGAGGAGGATTGTAAGGGAGGAGGTGGTCCTGAAGATAGGTTGGACCCAAGCCATTTAGGGCTTTAAAGGTAATAACACCTTATACTGGGCCCCAAAACTAATAGGCAGACAGTGGAGAGATTTTAATACCGGAGTTATGTGGTCTCTCCTAGATGTTCCCGAGACCACTCTGGCTGCCATATTTTGTACTAACTGAAGTTTCAGGACCAAGCATGAGGGTAGCCCCATGTAGAGTGCATTACAGAAATCCAGACAGGAGGTTACCAGCACGTGCACCACAGTCTCAAGATCCATTACTTCCAGGAAAGGGCGCAGCTGGCGGATCAGCCGAAGCTGATAACAGGCGTGTTCACCTGATTAGTCATCAAGAGCAATGAATCAAGGAGCCCCTCGAGACTGCAGACACAGTCCTTCATGGAGAGTGTGACTCTGTCCAGGATTGGAGGTTGCAACCCAATTCCTGGTTTCGGGGCCACTACTGTGAGCACCTCCATTTTGTCTGGATTTAATCTCAATCTGTTTTTCTTCATCTAGCCCATTACTGCCTTAAGACTGTCATTAAGAGGAGAGACACCATTGGAATTCAAGGCTGACGATCGAGACATGGAGAAATAGATCTGGGTGTCGTCAGTGTACTGATAACACCCAGCCCCATGTCTCCTAATGATCTCACCAGCAGCTTCATATAGATGTTAAACAGCATCAGGGACAGAATGGCAACCTGAGGGATGCCACACATAAGATCTTTTTTTGCCAAACAACTGTCCCTGAGCAGCACCCTCTGGAACCTGCCTGAGAGGAAGGAGCGTAACCACTGCAATGCAGTGCCTCGAATTCCTAACCCACTCAGATGATCCAAGAGGATAGTATGATCTATTGTATCAAAAGCCGCTGAGAGGTCTAATAGCACCAGCAGGGTCACAGGTCATCGGTCAAGGCAACCAAGCTTCATCTATTCCCCCCCACTCTGACACTATTAGATGAACTCATGGATAGAATGAAGACATAAATGAATAACTTTAGAACTGAGATGTTAAACTTACAGGTTGCAGCTGAGTGAGATTATTTCACAGGACTTAACAGATGTGAATTCTTGAGCTATACAAATCACGTTCCATCCATATTTTCTCTTCCCTTGGAGAAACAATCTATTTCTATTGTTGTTATCCCAGCCCTAGGATTTGGCTACCAGCCTCCGCAGATGTCATCACACCACTCAACCTGCTGTGTCATTTCTTTTTGTTTGACTTGGCTTTTAGTGCATTTCTATTTTAAAAATTGACTAGTTTAATACTTTTTTAAGGGGAGGGCAGGTTAGGGAATTGCTGTATTATGGATGTTTTTAATGTTGTAAGCCACCCCAATTGCACTGCAGAGGGGCGGGATAAATTATTATTATTATTATTATTATTATTATTATTATTTAGTCCACAATAGGTTTTCATGAAAAAAGTATAGTGTAGATAGAAAGAAACTCTTCTAGAACATGGCCACACAGCCTGAAAAACCCACAAAAAACTATGAATGCCAGCCATGAAAGCCTATGACTTCACATCATATAGTGTACTTTAGGGAGTATATGCATAGTAAGATATCAATTTGCTTTAAGGTTTAGGTGTGTATACCGTGCATTTTCTGATCATTTGAAATGGAAGTTCATTAGAATAGCATCTAATATGGATATGCTATTAGATTCTTGAAATCTAATAGCTTATCCATATCTATTGGGCCTTATTAAAAGCAGGATGAGTAGCTCTTCCTTTGTGAAGCTGAGGCTGCATTTCATCTCCTTAGGGGATTGTTAAAGTGTATGCCTGCTCAGATGGTCCAGCTTAGAGGTCAAAAGGAGGTACTGCTTGTGGTTATCTTTTCAGTTCAGAGTTACACATTTAACAGCTCTAGCCATTTTTGAACGGCTAAGTGATATTGATTCTTCTCCTCCCCTTGTGATGATTTGAATTGGCAATCAAACTCCTCACCTGTCATGAAGATCAATAAGCTTTTAGTGGATCTGCAGAGAAATTTCAAGGAAGTTGAAAGACTGAGAAAGCACTGTTGGAAATGAAGATCAAGCAAGGAAGGCCTCATTAATTCAACAAAAAGAGCTCCATCTTTTGTTTATTCATGAGCTCCAAACATATATTCCCTTTGTTTGTTTTATATTCCACTTTTCAGCCAAGTTTGGTTCCCAAAGTAGCTTAACAGTAATACCCATCAGAAATATGCAACATAAGAAGTTAAGTATTGACAAGTGGGTACATGAATAGTGCTCATGCTTCTCATTTCATGGTTATTGTTGTTCTCTTCCTTGCAGATTGCATTACTCCTGCTGTAGCCTGCTTGGCCAGTTTATTCCTTCTTTACATTTTTAATTAAAGGCAATTGCTTAACCTTCATAAAAAAAATACGATTAGTACTTTGATGACTGCAGAGGCCCATGTGCAGCCTGGCTCTTGTTACACAACAGAAAGAATTTGAACCAAATTCTTCAGGTCTCTGTCACAACATAGGGCAGTGATGGTGAACCTTTTAGAGACCAAGGGCCTCGGCAGACAGCTTAAAAAGCCGTCCTGGAAGCAGGGAAGAGGAGGGGCAGCCGCACACTCGGCGCCCCTTCCTCCTCCCGAGGTCGTCCTCGGAGCCGCCGGCCCTCCGCATGGCCGGCGCTCCAAGGGCAACCTCCTGCTGCAGCGTCCGGACACGCTGTGGCAGAAAAGTCAGCGAAAGTGCACCACAAGCTTTTGAGACGCACTTTCGCTGACTTGTGAAAGGAGAGCTATTTTAGCACTCCTTTCAGGGGCGACGAAGGTGCGCCACAGGATCGAGGCGTGGGGATGCCTAGGTCCCGCTGCGCACCTTCCCAGGGTGGCCCTGTGCTGCCAGTCTGCTTCCCCCCCAAGTGCCCAAACTGCAACCCAAAATGCACTTATATATTGCAAAGTGCTGTGTCCCTATGGCTGTCTAGTTATGAACTCTGGCAAACTCTATGCTGGGACAATGACATGCATGCCCACAGAGACATGCATGCCATAGGTTCGCCACCACTGGCATAGGGTAACACTGTGAATTTAGTGCAATGAATCACTAGAATTGAAGATGGAGTAAGTTTCTTTGATACTAAACCTTCACTCTCATCTCACCATCTAGCCTGATGGCAAGTCCTACTTGTTTCTGGGGCCTCTAGGCTAGGTAATCTGGGCTTTATTTCACAAATCATGCCCAAATAAAATTAATCCAGGCAAAACATATGCAAGATGCTTCACACACTTTTATAGCTTCCACGCCATACAGTTATGGTTGAACATCTGACACCTGTCTACATGGTCAAGAGCCCACACCTAATCCTCAGGAACAGAGTTGGGAAAGTTACTTCTAAAATTCAAATAGTTATCATTATTCCAGGGACCACCAAAATAGTTATTGTTACTTTTAAAAAATAATTCTTTATTCTCCAGTTTATCAAAAGTAAATAACATAGACTATGCAGTACATGCTATAGGAGGCATGGGGGATGTGTTGGGCCCAACACCTGTTTTCTGAAGGCTCCAGGATGCTACCCCCTGCCTGACTGATGTACTAAGTAAGAAATTTATATATTCCATATAACAGAAGATTTTGGGGTCAAGCACAAGGTTTGTGTATTTCAGCTTGATATGTTTGTTTCCTTCCCTATTCAGATTCCTATTGCTCGTCATACTGAGCTAATCTTTCATCAAAATGTAAAAATGAAAGAGACAATATTTTATGGAAGTGTAAAAACAAAATATTTCAACTATGGATCACAAGCCTTTGAGAGCAATCTTTTCACTGCAGTCTGGAAGCATTACATTAAGTTGGGGCTTTATAAGTGGGAATAGTTTTACAGCTCTAGTTCCCAATGCATACATGTTTTGTTCTGTTTCAAAGCTTTATTTTTACCCCCTTGTATCTGATCCTTCTTGATCCTAGTGGTGTGCAAAACAAGGAAAAAAACAGTCTGATCTGAAGATAACTGCAAAAAAACGAATCTCTGTTAAATAAGATCTGAAAGTGACGATGATGACAACATTTTTTACTGAATCACCAGCCTACCTGGAAAAGAAAAATATTCCAGTTCTGCTTTCTGGATGAAAGTTGCAGTAACTGGAAATCAATGTTAGTTGGGGTTCAGAACCGGTTTAATATTTCCCCCCATGCACACACAAGCAGAAAGCCAGAGTGGTGTAGTGGAGTGTTGGTCTAGGACACTGGGAGACCAGAGTTTGAATCTCTGGTAGGCCTTGGACACCCGGTGCACCTACCTTGGGCAAGTCACACTCTCTCATCCTCAGAGAAAGGCAAAGACAAACCCCTCCTGAACTAATTCTGCCAAGAAAACCTATGGAGATTATCAGACAGGAGGAAAAGCTGGTAGTAAAAGGCTTACTCCCAACAAAGTCATGCAACCATGCTGAAGATTTTCAGATATATTACATTTATCCAGCACTTAACCCATGAAGATCCAGGAATGCTCCAGTAACAAACCATTCATGGGACATCCTGGGAATGGTTTGTTGCTGAAGCATTCCTGGATATTCATGGGTTAAGTGCTGAATAATCACAACATCTTCTGAAAATCTACAGTGCAATTGTACGACTTTGCTGGGAGTATGCCTTTTTCTTTCCCAATTTCCTCATGAGTGATAATCTCCTATGATAGGTTTGCTTTAGGGTCACCATAAATCAGCAATGATTTGAAGGAACGCAACAACAATATCAACAACACAAGCAACAGAGAAAGCACCTTAATGCTAAACAATACATGTATTGTAACAATGTATTGGAAACACATGTATTGTAACACAGAGAAAACATGTATTATAATAAAAGAGATTTACTGTAAAGCTGCTCAGAGTTATTAACCTTTATCACCATGATAATGTTTCCAACATTCCCAAAAGTAGAACAATATTTTTATCCCCATTTTGCAGATGGCATTACTGAGACTGACAAACTGTAACTTATTAAAGGTTATCTAATGACATCATGGCTGAGATGAACTGCATTTTGCATCATGTGGAGAAAAGCCTCCCAGCAGTTACAATGGCAGCCAGTTATCAAAGCAGTCCATTCCTGGCATTGGTATAGTTGAAAAACAGGGGGGTTTCCTCACATGATTAACCATTTGAGTATACTAGATCCTGATATAATTTGCCACAACCCTTAAAAAATGAGTGAGTGAGTGATTACACTTTCAGGCCATCCAGTAATCAGTGTTCCTTGAACAATCTACAATACATTGTACAATGTACATTGTGCAATATAATGTACAATACTATCAGAAACGTTTCCTTTGCCACTTTCTCTCACTTGTAAAACTAAGGGCCTTTGCAGACTAGCCCAAAGGGCCAGCCCGGAGGCAGAGATGGGGTGGGACAGCCGCATGCTGGCTGCCCCAAGCCCATGCCAATGACATCCTGACACAACGCACCGTTACGCACGGTGCATGGCATCAGGACACCCTTCCAGAGCAGTGTTTTGACACGCTGGAAAAGGTGAAGAAAAGTTGCATGTTGCCTCTTACAGCTGCTTTTTGCCACCCCTGAAAGGAGTGGCATTTTGCCGTTCTTTTCAGGATGGCAAGAGAGAGGATTGGGGCAGCAGTGTGGGGTAGCTGCGGCCCCAATCTACCGCTTCCTGGGGCAGCCCGGAGCCACCTGTCTGCACCCCACCTAAGTGCAGGTGCAATGCATGCAAATGATTTTAATGCAGGATATTAGAGTAAGCCTGAAGCAGGAAATGTGATTATTCTGTTGAATAAACAACAACAACAACAACATTTTTCAAGATATATATGAATAATCAGTTTTATCATATGACAAGTTTATGTTCTTAAAATCCAAAGCATTTGATCAGGACAGATTATTACTCAACCCAAATCCCAGAAAAGATGGTCACATACCTTTCTAGACTATAAAATAATAATAATAATAATAATAATAATAATAATAATAATCTTTTAATAATTCTTGTTCTTTAGATCATTGGTCCCCAAGTTTGGATCCACATTGTTTCATCAACTAGAAAAAAATTGGAACTCTGATCAGTTCATTTATATTAGAAAACATTTAAAATACTGTAAATGTTGTTTTCGTCACCAAGAGTAGGGGAGATTTAAAACATTTTGATATGAGACAGAAAAAACTTGGTGGTATTTTTTTTAATGAAATGTGGTAGAAAGTGAAACTGACATATTCATCCATCCCTAACTACAACTCCCATGATCCCTGATCATCCCTGAACAAATGTTGTTTTCTAGTATCCCAGCAGGGACTCAGGTTGGGAACTGCTGCTTTAGATGTTTTATGACTTCATAAATAATATATTACAAACATTCTAAATCCAGTGGCTCTGACCCATGACTCACCATTTTATTTAATGTAGTACTACTCGATCCACTGTAACTTTTACTATAGAATAGTAAGAAAGAAAAAGTCTGGCAATTTTAATTTTTAATATTCACAGAATAATAGCTTTCCTTACTGTTATGTTGCATTGCCTACTTTTCATTTTGCCACCAGATGGTATCAGATTTGTCTTCCCTTACTCACTTTTCCCACATGTTAATATATTTGTGATAGATTTCACCAGCTTTCTTCAGATTATGATTGCCATAAATATATGAGTATGTGTGTATGCATATGGGAAGGGAAGTGTTTCTGAAATAGCCTGTGGCAAGAAGGATTTAGGAATTATTTGAGTAATAATTCTGCATTCACAAAAGCCAGCAAATACAATGTATTTCATAGTGACAAGCAGTCTTTAATAAATTATTGGTAGATTTTATGAATAAAATAAGTATAGAAGAAGTGAGAGATAGTCTTTACAAAAAGAAAATGCAGTCAGAAAGACAATGTGTCTTTAAAAGGTTCAAATATTTTCTTCTTATGCAGTGTCACATTTCATACTGGAATTATTGGCTGATGACTGACTAGAGGAACTTCCAGAATGACTTGGGATATATTAATTTTTATTTATTTTTTAAATTGATGTCTATCTCCCTTCCACCAATACAGGATGCAAGGTGGTATATTAATACCTTTAAAACACAATAAATTTTTAAAGAATCTTAATGCAAAAATTAAAATACAATTAAGCTAACTTTGATTTAAAAGCACACATCAAAAACACATTAAAATATCATTTAAAAGATCCTAGTTTCTCATTTATAGAATGGAAGAAGGGGGGGCTAGACTGTAGAATCATAGGCAGAAAATTTCAGTGGTGACCTGGAAAGAGCAAGCGTGAATCACAGAAGAATAAAAGAGGAGACCATCCCAAAGAACAAAAATATATGTCCAGAGAAGCAATTTATACCAATTATCAAGTAGAGTGAACTGAAACCTATTCATTTTTCTCATTTGGAAGGAAAGAGAGGGCTTCCTTGGTGTTCTAGGAAATGACCTTCGAGTGAGCCTAAGAGCCACCATGATGAACCTTTGGATTGCTGTGAGTCATGGCTTAAAGAGTATTTCATGAAGTCAACAAAATTGCTCCTTTTTATCATTAATAATAAGCTCTTGTTCCCCTTCTTACTAGAGGGCAAACCTTTGAAGTATCTACTTACAGTAGTTGATATCAATAATGAGTTGTAATGATGTGATAATGAGTTTCTTGTAATTCTTTTTTTTTTTTTTTGCAATGATTAAGGCATAGCTAAATTCCAGTGGCCATAATGAAATTTTAGTGACATACACTGTTGTAACACTGCTGCAGCAGGGGCCTTCCCAGAGAACAGTGGTAACAAGTCAGGTAGCGGTGGTGATGGTGGCACCACAGCATGGCAGTATGCATGCATCTGAATACCTGTTTATAGCAGCACCATCCCAGGTGAGTGTCAAGGTGGGAATGGGCCTTGTCATCCTTCCCATGTGTTTTGCCCTTCAGTTTCCCCCACTTTCAAATTGTTCTTTCTATTTCAAAAACAGTGAAATGAGCACCATACAACTTTGCCAGTTCTTAACAAGAACAAACTGAAAACATAACATTTTTAAACTATACCAATGCCAGGAATGGACTGCTTTGATAACTGGCTGCCATTGTAACTGCTAGGAGGCTTTTCTCCACATGATGCATCATTTTAAGGCTCTGTAAAGACTGAAATTTTGTCTCATCCAATACTACCTCAGTCACAGTACTAGTCAATATACACATTGAGTTGTCAGTCTTGATAGTCACTGGAAATAATCAGTAGCTCATGCACATGTATGGGATGAATGAGGCCCCAGTGTCAGAACTTGGCCAATATATATTCCACTGTTTTCCAGAAAAGTGAGGGGAAAAATAAGACAAGAATGAGACACAGAAGAAAATGAGTTCTCCGAAGCTGCTGGATTTGAAACTCCAGCTTTCATCACAAAGAGTTTTATAAAGGGGAATTATTGTTTGAGAACAGAAGTGGCCATTATTTGGTTTGGCTCTGTGCTTTTGCATGAAGCCTTTTTTTTAAAAAAAATGTAATAGCTGCAGAAAGCAGAGCAGGGAGTAATAATAATAATCGCTGCCATTTATATTGCTATTTTCATCCCCAAACATCCTTTAGAGCTTTATAGACTTTCCCAGGTGAAGCAAGCACTTGCCTGAAAAGGAGAGAAGAAATCATCTCATCAAAATGCAAATTACACACAAAAAGGATGTACACAAAGTGAGGCAAGTCAGCCCCTGCCTTTTCTGAAATGGTACCAGATGGCCCAGTGCTGGATAAAACTGTGTTAATTAAATCACAAAACTATCACTAATTCTCTGTTATTCACTTATTCCAACACATCAATTCCCCCTCCCCCAATTTGCTGCAATGCAGCACATTTTAATTAAGTCTTGTAAAGCCGATTGTATCAATAATGAATAGGGAAAGGCAAATAATATTATGCTCTGTTGTTTTTTAAATACAAGCAAAACAAGGGTGTGCTGGCATTTTCCTACACAGTCACTTCATCGTGGTGAGGAGAGGAAGAAGGGGACAGCAGGTATGTACTTTTTGTTTGCTTTTAACAAAAATCCCCACACAACAAAACACCAATGCGAGAACCTCAGCAGGGAGATATTACACAAGGATTAGTTATCTGCGCCACTTTTCTGGAGCTGTATCCTGGATTATCAGTAATCTTCTTCTGAGATCAAGAAAAAAAGTTGCAGTTTCATGGAGACATTCACAAAGAATCCTTTCACACTGCACACTTATAGCAATATTTAACTTTAACTGGCATGGCACCATCCTATGGGATTAGCAGTTGAGAGAGAATGGCTTTTGGTGTTCTGACCAGAAAGCTCCTTTGGTGCCTCTGGCTGAACTATCAACAGCAGGATTCCATAGGATGCAACCATGTACTATGAAAGGACTTCAGGGATAGTTAACCTGATGCCTACTGGTTGTTTTGTACTACAATGCCCATCAACCCCCAGCTTCTATGTCTGGAAGAAAGGTTGTTTGTAAACATTTTAAACAAACAAGTAATTGTTCTAGTTAAAACACAATTTTTTTAAAAAAGAGATATGAGTTCATTTTCTATCAACTTCATCAATTTTCAAAGCATCTAAGATTTCCTAAGTTCTTCACACAGAATACAAAGAAAATAATTCCCACAGTATAAAAGACACAACACATAAGGATGGATACATAGGATGAAAAGATGAAAAGATGCAAACTCAAGAATCATTTCTTAAAGTTACCGGATTGTTCTTATTATGGCCAGATGTAATGGAAGCAGCTCAGGGAGGGGTAGACCCATGCTGCATCTGGGCCAATGGATTGGTTTGTTCTATTTCATCTCTTCTTAATAGCAGGTAGATGCAATGGATGCTGGAAGCTTACCTCTGAATTGCTCTATTAGGTAAGGTAACGATCATGGTGTAGGAGCTAATGTGGTGTAGTGGTTTGAGTGATGGACTATGACCCTGGAGACTGGGGTGTGAATCCCCAATCAACATGGAAAACCACTGGGTGACCTTGAGTATGTCATACTCTCTCAAACTCAGAGGAAGGCAAGGGTAAACCCCCTCTGAACAAATTCTGCCAAAATAACCCTATGATAGGTTCACCGTTTATAACAATTGGAAGTATAAACGGTGATTAACCCATCAAAATCATTCATTCACAATTAACGTTTTCACACCACATTGAGTTCAAAGTGCAATTATCCTGGGAATATCCTGTGATAATTGTGCAATTGTGCTGATGGTTTTCACACAATGTTGTGGTGAAAAGCGATTAAAGTGCCATTATCCTGTGAATAACCAGGAAATAAACAGCAACAAATCATTCACAGGATTTTCCTGTGAATGATTTTTTGCTGTTTATTGCCTGGTTACTCCCTGGTTATTCCCAGGATAATGGCTCTTGTGTGTGAAAATGTTAATCACATTTTAATCGTGTTTTAATCTCAATTGCATGATTTTGATGGGTTAATCACCATTTAAACTACTAATTTTACCCTGTGTGACAAACTCCTTAGGGTCACAATAAGTCAGAAATAATTTGAGGGCACACAACAACAACAGTTGTGGTAATGGGAACACAACTGTGTCAAGATTTGAGAATGTAATTATTCTATTGAAGTGTCTGGAAAGATTAAAATAAATGAGTTCATAAGAAAATCATCAGACAAGGTTGAGACTTAATCATTTTTCCTTTTAGCCCTCCATGATCTGGCTATGTAGTGCTCAACATCAGATTAACACTGAAATGGTATGAGGAAGTTATATACCAGCACCCACCATCTCCCACAAGTGGCAGTCTGAGCAAGGAGACATTTCATGTCAGAGTGATATGAATGATGACAGGCACTGGGATCAGGAGTTCAGTCACACTATAAAATTATAGTGCTATGGTTCCACTTGAACTCCCGTAGCAACATCCCATGCCATCCTGGGACTGGCAATTGAGAGAGGGCCATTTGGAATTCCTTAGCCAGAGAGTTCCAATGCTGCCTCTGACTAAACAAGCCATAAAGCTCACAGACTCAAAAGATGCAACCATGATAATTAAAGTGTAATAATAGTGCAATAATTCTGTGGCTGAACCCCAGGTTAGAAATTGTCATGAGAGAGATCCTGAGCATCATATAGCCCAGATCCCTGTGTAGCCAAAAGTCTAGTTAGGTGAATTTTATTTAGCTCAAATTTTATTTGGCTCAAATTTAATTATTTGGGTTGGCTACAAGGACCCACAAGACCATTCCCCTATTGGTATACCTCCCAAGCATCCTTTCCAGACCACTTCTAATCATAAGCCCTGGTACACAGAGTAACTTAGGAGAATGAAGCGAGCTGGATAATGACTAGAGCACGAATGGTGGAAGACTCGGCTCTTATCCAACAGAACTCACCATAGGATGCATCTTGACTTCTATTGGGAGGATTTGCGTGCAGCGCAGAGATCTTTCTACGCTGCATACATTGCATCTGCAGAGTCCCATCCAGCAGAGCTGTTTGGGGTGGTGGGAGAATTGACAAAAGTCCCTCTGGTGCCAAGTCCCCTACTTAACCGAACGACAGCCTGCTGTGATGTCTTTAATACCTACTTTGTAGATAAAATCTCTCGGATAAGAGCCGACTTGGATGCCATTGTTTTGACAGAATCCGTAGACGAGGTGTCCAGCAACTCGTTTGATGGCAATTTACTCCAATCTGTGAGTACCAATGACATGGACAAACTTCTTGGAAAAATAAGGAAGACAACTTGCCCTCTTGAGCCATGTCCATCTTGGCTGGTCGTCGGGGGGGGGGAACGCGTTGAGAGTATTCCTATGAGATACAATCAATGTGTCCTTCAGGGAAGGTATTGTACCATTGTGTTTGAAGGAGGCGGCCATTAGGCCACTCCTGAAAAAACCTTCCCTGGACCCCCAGGATAGAAACAATTATAGACCATCTCCTTGCTTCCTTTTTTAAGCAAGGTGATTGAGAGGGCAGTTGCTTCCCAACTCCAAGCAGTCTTGGATGAAACTGATTATCTCGATCCATTTCAAACCGGCTTCAGGACAGGATATGGAGTGGAGACTGCCATGGTTGCTCTGACCGATGACCTCCACCTGGGCATCGACAGGGGTAGTGTGACCCTGCTCTTGGATCTCTCAGCGGCTTTTGATACAACAGACCACTCCATCCTCTCAGATTGCCTGAGAGAGTTAGGAATTGGAGGCACTGCAGATCCCAGAGGGTGAGGCTCGGCGACAGTTACTCTTCCAAAAGCGAGCTTAATTGTGGCATTCCTCAGGGCACCATCCTGTCCCCGATGCTATTTAATATTTATATAAAGCCACTGAGTGAGATCATTCAGAGGCATGGAGCGCAGTGTCATCAGTACGCTGATGACACCCAGATATATTTCTCCATGACCAGATTATCGGACCAGACTTAGATTGAAACTAAATCCGGACAAAACGGAGGTACTGACAGTCACAGGCCCGAAATACAGTCTCCAGTCCTGGATGGAGTCACACTCTCCTCTAAGGACTGTGTTTGCAGTTTGGGGGTGCTCCTAGATTCATTGCTTCACATGACTAGTCAGGTGAATGCGGTGGTCAGGAGTACCTGTTATTAGCTTCGGCTGATACACCAACTGCGCCCTTTTCTGGATATGAGGGATCTGGAAACTGTGGTACACACTCTGGTAACCTCACGTCTGGATTTCTGCAACACACTCTACATGGGGCTACCCTCATGCTTAACCCGGAAACTGCAATTAGTACAAAACATGGCAGCCAGGTTAATAACTGGAACATCTAGGAGGGAGCACATAACACCAGTGCTTAAATCCCTCCACTGGCTGCCAATTAGTTTCCGGGCACAGTACAAGGTGTTGGTGTTAACCTTTAAAGCCCTACATGGCTTGGGTCCATCTTATCTTAGGGACCGCCTCTCCCCATATGATCCCCCCATGCACTCCGGTCCTCTGGGAGGAATCTGCTGCAACCCATAAAGACTAGTCTTTTGCAGACCTCCCAGAGGGCATTCTCTGTGACCGCTTCCAGACTGTGGAATGGCCTGCCAGACGAGATCTGTCTAATCTCCACTCTTGCTGCCTTCGAAAAGGCAATAAAGACAGATCTCTTCCAGCAGGCCTTCCCGGAATAACTGCCCGGCTAAACTGGAGGTGATCCGCTATTTATCCCTCCCGCCATTCTGATATGCAGGCCAAATCTGGTTGTATTGTATTTTATCTGTGAATTTGATTTTAACTCTATGATAGTTTAATCCTGTTTTAAGGGGTGGGAGGGTTAGGGGTGGGAGGATGGAATGTTTTACCTGCTGTATTTTTAATTTGTTGTATGCCTCCCCGATTGCTGAGCAGAGGGGCGGGTTATAAATAAAACTTATTATTATTATTATTATTATTATTATTATTATTATTATTATACCAAGAGAAAGGAGTATCAAAGGAATTGAGCAGAGGCAGATTTCCATAACTGAAGTGTTTCTTTTATTGGGGGAAAATGCCACAGCAAATCACATACACACACGCTTTCATACAAGGCTCAGGAAATCAGGGGTTAGCTTGGAAAAGTTTCAAGGCAGAACTAACACAAGATGAGATTTGTTTCTGGATTCAATTGGTTGGTCTGTTGTGGGGCACGGTTCTGGTGAGTGATGAGGAACAGAAGCACTGGAGCTACTCAGAGTTCACAGAGACAGAGTCTCCCCTTGAAATTCAGACTAACACACTGGTGAGGGGTTTTGGGGGCCTTTTATGGGATAAATCTAGCCTCTGGGTAAAAGTGTTTCCATATCTGTGGGGGAAGTCATGGTCTGGTGGTATTCTAGGTGGGAATGGTTGCTTGATTAAGCCCATCAGGCTCATCCTGTGAGAAATCGTTTGGATAATGGAGGTGTTAATGTCCCATTTGCAACTCCCAAACTATCTGCTTAGCCTGTCCCAGGGCATTATTCCCTCAATGGCATTACCTGTTTGGCCACCTTAGGGTGTGGTGCGGACATGTCCCCTTGCTTTGGGGTCATATGAAAAATTAGACACATACCAAAATTTCAGAATATCTCAATGCTGGTAATAGTTCCCTACCCCCCAAAACATTCAGACCTATAACTGTGGGGATGAATGTTTTCAAATTAACTTTTGCCCAAGAAAATCTTTGGGTATGAATTGTGAAGCCTAGCCTTAGTTTTAAGAAGTACTGCAGCCAGTGAAACCTTGGTGGGGAAAGGGAGGTTGAGCACTCATCCGGAACCCACTCACACATGATTTTATTAACACAAAACCAATCAATCACTGCACTGATCAATCGCAACAGAGGGTTGTGAAAGTCCAGTTGAAATTGGTCTCAATAGACCAAAAAAGTCCAACAGAGGAATGGCTGAATCTATGAATTGGCCACAATGGCCAAGTCCAAGTCCGGGTATTATTGTCCATGATCATAATGGAATGCTGTCCGGAATCAGATGGTGACCTGTGTATTCTCCAGCTAGGTCTATGGCAAACTGTCCAGTAACTTTGAGCAGGATCAATGGAAGTTTTATAAAGGGTTTGGACCATTATCTGGAATGGACAGCAGCAATGGGAACTTGGTACGCCATCAGTGGGATGGTGGACATCTCTGGGTGATGCAGGGCTATAGCTGTGTTTATGCTGTCTGGGAGGCATAAACAGTGTCCATAAAATGGCAGCCAGGAATTCTGTAGCAGAGCTCCAATTGCTCGTGGTGGAGAGACAGCGGGTAGGCTCTCTGGATGCCTTCCAATGGATATGGAGTTATGGAAGACAATGTAGGGCAGGAACAAGATATGGCCAATCAGGTCTATCGCTTGAGCTACATTCATGAGACCTATAGCTATTGAAACTCCTAAATTTTAGTTTTGGATCCTACTAACCTAAATTTATTTGCCGGGACTTCTCAGTCTATGTCATTTAGAACATCTTCTCCCACTCCCAAACCACCTAGGACTGTTCCCACCACATCCCTTCTAGATTTAAAGAGTGGGTGTGTCACAGGATGCCATATCTGTTCTAGTTGCTCCCACTGAGCCTACGCGGCCTTTAATAAGGGCTACAAGCAGGGATCATCCTGGCCACATTTACTGTGGTCAAATTTAGTACCATGGTTGTCACTATCTGCTGTGTCTCTGAATAGGCAAAGGAAGCCATGTCCTTTTGGATGACTATGCTTCCCAAGTACATAGGTGGTTTCTTGAGAACTTCAGGAGAAGATATGGGTATGTATTGTCAGCCCATGCTATGGCAATATATGAGCTGATGCAGATGGCCCATTTGGGGTGGCAGAAAGCTGCCCCAGGGAGCAGCAGATCCAGGCTGCAGAAACCCTATGCTGCGGCCCCAATCCTTCCTTTTGCCACCCCTAAAAGAGCAGCAAAAGAGCCCTCTTTCATGCTCTTTCGGCACAGCGTGTCTGCACGCTGTGCCAGAAAGGTGTCCTGATGACACACGCCATGCGTACGGCTGCACGGCATCAGGACAGCACCAGGCTGAGGTTGGGGCAGCTGGTGTGTGGCTGCCCCACCCCAACTGTACCCCCAGGCTGGCTCTTTGGGCCGGTCTGCAATGGCCCTTGTTTCACCCTGCTGGCATCCGTGTGATGTTAACACAGGTGAACAGCCTTGTTCTCCAGGTCCATGTATGACAGCATTTTGAATCTAAGATGAGGGAGGTATAAAAAGAAGCAGAGACCTTACCTAGTGGAGGATCAAATTGGTTGTGATTCCAAAATCCAGAAGTTAGAGGAATGCTCCTGGTGTCAGCTCCTACCCATGTGTGCCCTTGTGGGCCAAATAGGAGCACCTCCAATGTGAAGGTCTTGCTTTCTGTGACATAGACCCTTTTTTTTACCTTTAGGGGGAATAATTTATCATACCATGTGCTTGCCTCTTCCATGGTGTCTTAAACTTCATAAATTCCAGGATAAGGGGGTGCCCAATGGCAATCTGCTTCTATGTTGCTCCCAACTGGTGTCAAATTGAGTGGGATAGGTGGGTAGGATGGCACTTGCATCTCTCCATAATATAATCCATAAAATCTAGGTTTACACAGCCATCTCTTGTCCCTGTGGGAAAACAGAGAGGCATAACTAAGCTTTGGAGTTGAATTATCCTCCATCACAGTGCAGAAAAGTTTCAGACAGGTTTACTAAGGGCAGTTCTGGCCAGTCTTGTTCACGGGTTTCACAGGGATGGGTCCCCCCTTCCATTCTTTCAACTGAGGGGAGTGGAAGTATTTAAGCTTGTCTTCCTTCTTGCTGGAGATGCAGACCTGGTAGGCTTCTGGAGAAACTCTCTCTGTGATCTTCACCAGACCAAGCCACTTTGCTGATAGAGCATGCTTGTTCTGCAAGAAATTCCTATACATCACCAACTATCCAGGGTCCCACTGTTGGGGATTCCTAACCCAACCTAATTTGTGGTCCATGGTTTGCATGCTTTTCACTAACTTTTCAGCAACCTGGCAGTGGATCTGACTAATGCTTTGCACTAATGACCTTACCAATTCCTGATTTAATATTACTGGTTCCAAATCAAAGGGGACAGTGGTATTCAGCCAGAAATCCTCCAGCATGAGCACTCTGTCATGACCTGGTGTGGTGTGAAGCCGTGGGAAGCTACAGTTCCTCTAAGGGTCATCAGGATGATCAGCATCCCAATCTTTTCCAGAGGCTCTCTCTACCTTCCTCAACACTTCTTTAAGGGTCCAGTTAGTCCTTTCAATGTGCCTGAACTTTGGGGGTGATATGCAATGTCGAAATTCTGGTGAATTCCCAGCACTTTGCAGACTTCCTGCATGACCTCCCAAGAGAAATGAGTTCCTGAATCATCATCTAACACAAATGCTATACCCCACATTGAAAACATGTGGTTAAACAAAATTTGGGTGGTTGTGATGGCAGTATTGTCTTTAGAGGGGAAAGCCTCAAACCATTTGCTGAATGTGTCTATGATTGTGATGTCAGGGATGATGGGAGTTGTAGCTCTTCACCTCTGGCTCTAACTCACCACCTTGTTATGCAGCAGAGCTGACCAGCTTTGATCAGTGGTTAATGCTTCTTTCCCAAGCAGCAGAGTTTCAGAGAATAGGCTGAAGACCCTGACAAACTCTCCAAGCCTTCTCACTCTTCTTCCTGAGATGTCTCCAAACCTCTCCAGGATTCTTCTGGCTCTTGTATCTTCCCTCAAGACACCAGACAACTCAGTAGTCTTATATAAAAGATCTACTTTATTCTACTATATACATAAATACTATATGCCCTACAAACAGGGGTAGGCAACCTAAGGCCCAGGGGCCGGATGCGGCCCCCCGAGGCCTTTGGACCGGCCCCAGGCTGATCCTGCCGCCGCCCCCCCCCCCGCCGCCGCCCCCCCCCCGCCATGATGATATTGATTATTGTTGTTATTACTTGTTCTTGGGGCTTTCTTGGCAAAATCTCCACAGGGGTTTTGCCATGGCTTTTCTGGGGCTGAGAGAGTGTGCATGCATATATATTTTTTAAAAAATTAAAATTTATTTATTTATTTGTTTATTTATTTTGGGTGCTTCGGCCCCCCAATTGTCTGAGGGACAGCAACCCGGCCCCCGGCTCAAAAAGGTTGCCTACCCCTGCCCTACAAATCACAATCTCTACACCACAATACTCCAAACTACTCCACAATGTACATTAGCAAACATTGCAATTTATAGCCATTGTTAGACACCACCCACCAGTCAGTTTCCACCCAGTGGGTGTGTACATACATCTTGATTGGTCCACATAGATCATCCCATACCTAAGACCAACCCAAGTGTTTCATCACTTTACCTTGACCACTTAATGAGTCTCAGGTGTTTGCAATCTATCACAGGTGTTCTCAATATACCTTCTATAACTTTGTCCTTGGCTCTCAAGGCTTCTTAATTATATTATCTTTTTCACCTGTGTATCTTCCTGATTGCTCCTGCTTAGTCACTTTGACATTCACATACATATTTTTATTTCTATTACTGTATATCCCATGTTGCTTTTTCCTTAACAATCCCCTCCGAAATAAAATATTGTATGTGTTTTACAATGTCATTCCAACCATTTGTGTCAGTCTTTCATGTTTTTCCGCCGTCAATGCTTTTGTGAACAAATCTGCTATGTTGTGTTGTGTTTCTATATATCTCAATTCTATTTTACCCTTCTGAACCATGTCTCGCACATTTTGATATCTTACTCCAACATATTTTGTTCTGTTCTTCAAACTTTCAGTTTCAGCCATTGCTATGCATGACTGAATCTTCCAGAATTTCTACTGGTATCCTGTAACTTTCATTTAAATCATTCAATAACTGCTCAACCCACTGTATCTCATTTACTATCTCATTTAAAGCTGCGAATTCTGCTTCCGTCGTACTTATTGCTACATTTGTTTGTTTCCTACTTCTCCAGACTATTGGACTTTCACTGTACTTGATTATTATTCCTGTAACTGACTTCTTGTCTCCTAATTCTGATGCAAAAGAACTGTCTACATAGCAATCTAAATCTGAATGACTGTTTCTAATTATCAATTTCTTATCTAGAGTTCCTTTCAAATATCTCAATAAGTGTTTTACTGCTGTCCAGTCTTCAATTTTTGGATCATTAACTCTTCTGGACAATACATTTACAGCATACGAAATGTCTGGTCTGGTGTGGCAAGATATGAATTGTAAAGATCCTATTATACTCCTGAATAAAGTCTTGTCTTCAAAATCTCTAGTTGTTTTTTCAGATACAAAACCAATTGTCATTGGAGTTCTTACTATTTTAGCATTTTGTAATCCACACTTTTCAATCAAATTTTCAATTTTCTTTCTCTGACTTAACAAACAATGTCCTTTTTCTGTCCATTCAACACCAATACCTAAATAAGACTTTAATAAACCTAGATCCTTCAAAACAAACTTTTTAGACAACTCTTTTTTTACTGATTCAATTTCCTGTTTTGACTTTGCTGCCACGCACAAATCGTCTACATAAATCACTAACACTATGTCTCCTTTTGTATAGACACAAGCATCTGCAATGCTCCTTTTGTATCCTAGTTTAGCTAACTCATCATTAATGCACAAATTCCATGCTCTGGCACTTTGTTTTAATCCATACAATGCTTTTTTCAATTTATAAACTTTCTGACTACTATTTTCTTCAAAACCTTGTGGCTGCTCCATAAATATCTCTTCATCTAAACTAGCATTCAAGTAGGCTGTTTCAAAATCAAAATGTTCTACAACTAAATTCCTTTTTGCTGCTACAGCCAGAACCATTCTCAGACTTTCTGGCTTTGCAGTTGGAGAATATGTCTTGTCATAGTTCTCATACTGCTGTTGTGCAAAACCCTTAGCTACTAACCTAGCTTTATACTTAATACTTCCATCTGGCATTTCTTTCTTTTTGTACACCCACTTACAACCAATTACTTTCTTGTCTTTGGGTCTATCAACTATTTCAAAAACATCTTTATTTACCAGACAACCAAACTCATCATCCATTGCATCAATCCATCTTTCCTGTTCTTCTCTAGACAAACTTTCCAACTCTTCAAAACTTTCAGGCTCTTCCACTGCTAAACAAACTCTTGCATTTGTCACAACAAACCTATCTGGTGGCTTCCTAACTCTGTGACTACGTCTGGGAATAAACTCTGCTGATCTGCCTCTTTCATCCTCACTTTCTGTGCTGGGAGTTATAGTTCTATGACTAAATCTCTTGTCTTCAGTCATTCTAGTAGTAATGGGTCTAGATTGTGTCTCATTATCAGAAGAACTATCACTGCTGCTAGTGGATGCTTCTGGCTTAACTGAAACCCCTCCGTTTCCTGAAGTTGGTTCAGTTTGTGTTTCTGGCTCATTTGAACTTCCTAACCTCAAGAAAACTTCCTTATTGGCATGCATTTTGTCCCAACCAGCATGTCTCTCGAAATTTGCAGACCTGGAATACTGCACTTCTCTTCCACCTAAATGAAACTTATAGCTATTTCCTGAATACCCCAAAAACCTAAGTCTTTTACTTTTGGGTTCTCCCTTTTTCCTGAAACAAGCTGGAATGTAAACATAAGCAAACTGTCCAAAGACTCTCAAATACTTGTAATTTGGCACTCTCCCATACAATACCCTGTAGGGAATGTCTTCAATTTCTGAATGATACATTCTGTTGCTAATATGTACTGCTGTCAAAGTTGCTTCTGCCCAGAAACTATCTTTTACCTCTGCATCTGCCATCAAACAAGCCGTTATTCTTTTTATATCTTGTATTTTTTTCTCAGCTAAACCATCTTCGTTAGGACAAGCAGGATTAGTAATTTCATGCCTTATTCCCACCTTTTGAAACCAATTAAACAATTGATTACTTAGAAACTCTCCTCCCCGGTCAGTAACAATGGTGCCCACTCTAATATCAAATTGTCTTTCCACCATTCTCACCCATGCTTTTAAACTTTGCCCAGCGTCAGATTTGTTTTTCAATATTCTTACAAAAGCAAAGCTTGTAAACCTATCAAAAATTACTAGGTAATATTTGCTTCCCCCTAAAGATAAACAATTAGCTTGGGCAACATCTGCATGTACAAACTGAAATGGTCTTTGAGCAATTCTTTTGGTTTTCTTGGCTACTGGAAAAGCTCTGACCTTTACCTGATTGCATACAGTACAATCTAAGTGATTTTTGCATTCAGCAACTTTTAAATCTGGACACATACTGATTAACTTCTTTAAACATTTGAAACTAGCATGGCCAAATTTTCTGTGGAGTTCATGTATACAGTCTTTGTGAATTGGACTATTGTCTATGTTATTAGCATTTTCAACACTGTAGCTATCAATATTGTCTTCCAAATAGTAAAGTTTATCCTTTTTCAAGCCTATGCCTCGCAATTCCCCATTCAGTTTTATCTTACACATGTTCTTTTCAAAAATGACTGTGTAGTCTCTGTCTGTTAATCTACTCACTGATAACAAATTATTTTCTAACTCCTTTACATGTAACACATCATTAAAGTTTTCCTTTAGCCCTGGAATGTAAACTGTACCCATTTGATTTACAGTACTGAGCTCTTTCCCATCAGCTAAAACTACAGTATTTACATTAGCTGATTTTCTATTACTTATCAAATTAATATTGTTACACATTGAAGATGATGCTCCTGAGTCAATCAACCATTTACAATTATCATTTTGTTTTTCCTTAATCATGGTTGCAGACCCCTTTTTGTTACCACTGTCCTTCAAAAATGGAGGTTTGGACTGTTTTTGATACTGCCGCGGCTGCCATCTGCTCTCTCCTTGCTTGCTTCTCTCAGCAGCGAATTGTTTACATTGTCTCTGTCGATGACCAATCTTTTTACAATAAAAGCACCTCCGTTGCTCCCTTGTAGAAGCTGCTTCTTCCTGCTTTCGTAGTTCAGGCGTTGTTTGTTGTTTTGGCACAGTCCTTAAACTTGCTGAGTCACCCTGCTCAGACTTTCTTCTCAAGTTTTCTTCCAATATCCTAGCAACAATTAAGTCTTTGTTCAGCTCAGCTTCTGGCAAATTTTGCAAGCTATTTGTAATGTTGTCCCAAGAAGAATCTAGCGATTCCAGCAAAATATAACACTGCTGCTCTTTTCTAATTTCCACTCCTCTCAGTTCAGCTTGCACAAATAAATCTTGCATTGTTTTTAAGTGTTCTATCACACGCTGTCCTTTCGTCATCTTTTGTCTGTAAATTCTTTTAGACCAAAGCATTTTTGCAAACGCAGTTGAAGGTGTGTGTAATCTCTGCAAAGTATCCCACACATCCTTGGCGGACACTTTATCTCTTACGTCGTTAATCAAGTCTTCTTCTAGCATGAGATAAAGACATGCTTTTGCTTTAGCGTCTCTTTCTTGAGTGGCTGCATTAGCATCAGCTGCCAGCCCTGTTTCAACTGTCGACCACAGAGACTCCTTTATTAGTAGAGATTGGGCATATATTTTCCAGGTAGAGTAGTTGTTTCTATTTAATTTACTAAACTTTAGTATCTCCATCTTAATTTGTGCAGTGACTCAATTTGACACAGTCCCTCTGAGTATGCACAGCAGACAAAACACAAAATGATTTACTCACAAGGCTCCACAAAACCTTCTTCCACTCTCTGGAACTTTCAGCTTCTGTGGATGCTGGTTGATCTAGTATCTGGGCCCATAACCCTTGTCAGGGATGATGGGAGTTGTAGCTCTTCACCTCTGGCTCTAACTCACCACCTTGTTATGCAGCAGAGCTGACCAGCTTTGATCAGTGGTTAATGCTTCTTTCCCAAGCAGCAGAGTTTCAGAGAATAGGCTGAAGACCCTGACAAACTCTCCAAGCCTTCTCACTCTTCTTCCTGAGATGTCTCCAAACCTCTCCAGGATTCTTCTGGCTCTTGTATCTTCCCTCAAGACACCAGACAACTCAGTAGTCTTATATAAAAGATCTACTTTATTCTATTATATACATAAATACTATATGCCCTACAAATCACAATCTCTACTCCACCAAAATACTCCACACTACTCCACAATGTACATTAGCAAACATTGCAATTTATAGCCATTGTTAGACACCACCCACCAGTCAGTTTCCACCCAGTGGGTGTGTACATACATCTTGATTGGTCCACATAGATCATCCCATACCTAAGACCAACCCAAGTGTTTCATCACTTTACCTTGACCACTTAATGAGTCTCAGGTGTTTGCAATCTATCACAGGTGTTCTCAATATACCTTCTATAACTTTGTCCTTGGTTCTCAAGGCTTCTTAATTATATTATCTTTTTCACCTGTGTATCTTCCTGATTGTTCCTGCTTAGTCACTTTGACATTCACATAAATATTTTTATTTCTATTACTGTATATCCCATGTTGCTTTTTCCTTAACATGTGAGGCAGTACTTGTTTTGTCTTGGTGTGGTCAGTAGCGGGCCAGTGAAATCTATTTGGAGATGTGCTCGTGGACCTTCAATTCTCTGGTGGTGGATCGGAGCCTTGGGTCTGCTTTGATCTGTGTTGACCATGGCACAGGACAAACAATTATCCACCCATTGGTCAATTTCTGACTGCATCTGGGGCCACCAACCAGTCTCCCTAACTCTCCCAAAGTGGCTTGCTTGCCCTTGTGTTGAATTTCATAGACAAACTGAATGAGGTCTCCATGGAGTTCTTTGTCACAATCCAACTATAGTTTTCTTTCCCATCTACAGCCCACCAAACCCTTTCTTTCTGCTCCATCTTGTATCTCCCCATGGGGTCTCTTCCTATTTCTATCAACTCTCAGATCTCTCTGTCTCCTTTTTGAAGCTGTGCCAAGTCTAGAGTGGGGGGCATCAGGGGTTCTTTTGGTTTTATATTGATGGGAGCGAGGGGACTTGGAGGTTCGGGTGCCAGCACATCTGCGTGGTTTTTCCATTTGTCCTCTATGTGATGTCCTTTGTGGTGTCCCTTTACAAAAGTGATCCATGTGGGAGCGGTTCTCTCTTGGAGCAATTGTGCCACAATTTGCCACTTTTCAGTGTGGACTACCAGCTTGTCATCATTGGTTTTCCATGCCATAGTGATCCAAATGCGAAACCAATCTATAGCTGCATTTAAAGACCATTGGGAGTCTGTATATATAGCGAAAGGAACATCAGGGCACTCAAATTCCAATACTCTGTGGAGGGCTTCTACCTCAATGGCTTGACTGGAGTTGGGGTGGACTGTCCCTTGGAGTATGTATGAATCACTCACATTGATGGCTTTGCACCCTGTTAAGTGGGTTCCTTCCAGGAAGGATGATGACCCATCATCGAACCAACACTGAAATCCCTGTTAAAAAGCTTCTTGGAGGGGCCTTCCAGCTTTTATAGGCCATCTGTCCTCTGAAACTGGGGGCAATGGACATTCATGAGCTGACCCTATAACTACCAAGCCGTATGGAGCAGAAGGCTTGCTGGACTGCCTGTGATAATCTATGTGTCTCTTGATTAGTTCCAGGTCCATTTCACTATCCTGGAGTTATGGACTTGTATACTTTCCAAGACAATATAAACTTTAGAGGGGTATGAGGGGTCTGGGCAATAACTCTAGCACCACCTATGCTAAATTCTCATCTGGTAAGAGCCCAGACCAGAGCCAAACAATTCTTCTCACATGGACTGAGTTTGATTTCAATGAGCAAGAGATTCCTAGAATTGTAGGCTACTGCTCTCTGTACTCCATTCTGAAGCTGTTAGAGCATTGCCCTTATGTCATTATCTGAGATGTCATGCTGGATGTAAAAATGCTGGCTAATATCCAGATGAATAAGGTCTCTTTTTAGGGTGGCAAAGGCATTCTCTTGCTCTGGTCCCCAACTCCAAACTGCTCCTTTCTTTAGCAACACATACAGCAGCTTGACTTTGATGGCAAAAGCTTCAATTGACTCTTTGGAGCAATTGAAGGTTCCTAGCAAGGCTCTCAATGAGGCCACATCTGTTGGTGTCAGGAGTTTGCCAATGATTTCCTCTTGTTGACAGTCTAGTGTCCTACAATTTGTTTGGAGGTGTAGCCCTAGGTCAGGGGTAGGCAACCTTTCCCCTTTAAGGGCCGAGGGACTTCAGCTCCCAGAAGCCTCAGCCATGTTGGCCAATAGTCCCATGTTGGCCAATAGCTCCTGGGATTCTGGGAGCTGAAGTCCCTCGGCTCTTAAAGGGGAAAGGTTGCCGACCCCTGCCCTAGGTACTTGACATGAGTCTAGACTAGACTAATTGTGCCTTTTCCCTATTTGCCTTGAATCCTGTGTTCAAAGACTTCTCTGGTGACTTCTGCCAACTTTTTCTCTGACTCTGAGTGCACCAGTATGTTAACCACATAGGATAAAATGTGGAGGCATGATGAGAGGCACAATTTTGTCCACATTTTTACCACATGCAAATGGCAAATACTGGGATTGGAGTGAAACCCTTGGTGGCAGCATTTGAACATGTGTTGGATACCCCAAAATTCAAAGGCAAATTTGTAAAAATAGCTCTCTTGTAACAGAATAGAGTGGAAGGCATTGACCAAGTCTATAATGCTGTAGAACTTTGTCCAGCTGTTATAGCAGCCAAGATCTAATTATGGGGCTATGGGGTGTGTGACTGCATTGAGGGCTTGGAAGTCTATGGTCATCCTCCATGTGATTCCATCTGCTTTCAAAATAGACCATATAGGTGTGTTGCAAATGGACTGCATTGACATAATGGCATCTAATTTCAACAGCCCCTCTATGGTTTTGGCGATCCCTTCTTTAGCCTCCTAGGGGTATCTATATTGTTTCTGGGGAGGGGGATCTTTTGCTTCAATCAGTACACATGCTCCTTTGACTGTAACACATTCAATTTTGCCTTTAATCTTCGGTGAAGTCAGACGCCCATGGGTCAGTGGTCAGAGGGAAGAGAGGCATGGCAGATTTCAAGGTGCTGCACTGGTGTATGGCAGAGATCTGCAAAGGGTCCTCTTCCAGCTGCCAGAGAAAGCCATTTGCCAGGTCTATGGTTAATCTATGGTCCTGCAAATAATTTATGCCCAATATACTTTCATCTTTGCCCTGATTCTTACATGCCTAAATGAGATTTGGTGGTGGTGGCTAGCATTTCTCTAAATGAGATCCAAGATGGGACTGACCTGCAGTGGAATTTCCTTACAAATTGCAGCTTGCTGCTGGCCCTTCCCATATCCCACCAGTTCCATGTGCTTTGGGGTCTTGGAGCCTGTCTTAGCTAAGTCGGGGTGGACTTATCTGTTAACAGTGACTTCGAAGTCAACTAAAAGCTGCACCGGTTTTTGATGATGGTTCTTATCTTCACATTTACTATGGGATGTCCTCAAAAATCTGGAGTATGGGTGGTTATCAACTGTTGGCATGGGGGCAACTTTGTAGTTGGAGCTTCTTCCCTGGCCCTGATAGTATTGGTTGTGACTGATGCCAGAGTTTTTGTTTTGTTGTTGTTGTTGTTGTTTTACTGGAGGTTTTTTGTGTTTTCTGAAAGCAAGGGGGTTCTCAGCCCAGGGGATCCTAGACCCTGCCCATGTCCTCAGTGACAGAGGGGACCCTGGGAAGCCCTTATCTGTCTCTTCCAGGTTCAGGGGTGTAGGGGCATCTTTACAGCTCTTTTCCATGGCCTGATTCAGAACCATCAGGAATTCTATTGTTGTTTTTTTGTCTAGTGCCTTCATGTCCATTCCTAGCTCCCTAAGCTGCCTCCAAATTGTAATAATAATAATAATAATAATAACAATTTATTTATATCCCGCCCCTCTGCATTGCAATCGAGGTGGTGTACATCAATTAAAAAGAACAGTTAAAACCTCAACCCCTGCCCCAACCCCCCCCCCCATAAAACAGAATTAAACTAGCATAGAATTAAAACAACAGCATAATTAAAACAGAAAACTATATTGGGTGAACATGTCATGGCGGCCAGAGGGTGAGCAAATGATCGTCATCAATTAAACAGGGAGATGTTATGGCAAGGCCTGCCAGAAAAGATCCGTCTTCACTGCCTTTTTGAAGGCAGTCAGAGTAGTAATATGACGGATCTCATCCAGCAGGCCGTTCCAAAGCCTGGGAGCAGTTGCGGAGAAGGTCCTCTGGGAGGTCTGCAAAAGCCTAGTCTTCATGGGCTGCAGCATGTTCCTCCCAGAGGACCAGAGTGTGCACGGGGGGGGGGGGGTCATATGGGGAGAGGCGGTCCCGAAGGTAAGATGGACCCAAGCCATGTAGGGCTTTAAAGGTCAAAACCAACACCTTGTACTGTGCCCGGAAACTAATTGGCAGCCAGTGGAGAGATTTCAGCACAGGTGTTATGTGCTCTCTCCTAGAAGTTCCCGTAAGCAACCTGGCTGCCATACTTTGGACTAATTGAAGTTTCCGGGTTAGGCACAAGGGTAGCCCCATGTAAAGTGTGTTACAGAAATCCAAACGTGAGGTTACCAGAGCATGCACCACAGTTTCCAGATCCCTCATATCCAGACAAGGGTTCAGCTGGCATATCAGCCGAAGCTGATAACAGGCACTCCTGACTGCCGCATTCACCTGAATAGTCATGTGAAGCGACAAATCAAGGAGCACCCCCAAGCTGTGAACACAGTCCTTGGAGGAGAGTGTGTGGCTCCATCCAGGACTGGAGACTGTATTCCCAGGCCTGGTTTTGGGCCTATAACTGTGAGTACCTCTGTTTTGTCTGGATTCAGCTTCAATCTGTTTTTCCTCATCCAGTCCATTACCGCTCTAAGACAGTCATTAAGAGGAGAGATGCCATCTGAAGTCTGGGCCGATAATCTGGTCATGGAGAAATATATCTGGGTGTCATCAGCATACTGAAGACACCGAGCTCCATGCCTCTGAATGATCTCACCCAGCGGCTTCATATAAATGTTAAATAGCATCGGGGACAGAATGGAGCCTTGAGGGATGCCACAATTAAGCTCAATTTTGGAGGAGCAGCTGTCCCCAAGCCTCACCCTCTGGGATCTGCCCGAGAGGAAAAAAAAATTGTTCTCCTGACTTCCAAATAAGCCTGGAGGTATGGGTCGTACCCTCCTGAATATTCCCTTGGTGCAACTTTCAGTGGTGGGTTGTTTCTAATACTTTTCCTAAAGGGGTTGTAAAAGCCACCTTTCTCATTCCTCAATTGTTTTTGTTCTGTTGGAAGGGGCTGGGAGTGATTATCGTTGTTCCAGTAGGTGACAATGTGGACCGGGTCCCCATCTTTGTCTCATCTCCTGCCTCTAGCTCTGGAGCTTTTTTTGGTGGTAGTGGCTAGCATTTCTCTAGCCAGCTCCCTTTGGGCTTCCCTGGTCCAATACACTGGGGAGACTGCATTAATATGCTCCATAAACCCCTGCCAGTTGAGAGTATTGAATGACCCCAAATAATTTTTGGATTAGTCTGGTAGCTCTTTGTAAATTTCCTGGATTATTTCTGTGTTGTTTAGGAGTGGCTGACCCCCTGCATTGAGGTTGATGGCTCTGGACAGGATACCTAGCATTTTCTTCCTGGCCACATATGTGTCTGGAGATTCATTGGAGCCATGTATCTCAAGGCTCAGGAAATCAGGGGTTAGCTTGGAATAGTTTCAAGGCAGAACTAACGGCAAAACTCACACAAGATAAGATTTGCTTCTGGATCCAATTGGTTGGTGTGGTGTGGGACACAGCCGTTCTGGTGAATGATGAGGAACGGACATGCCGGAGCTAGTCAGAGTTCACAGAGACAGAGTGTCCCTCTAAAATTCAGATTAACACACTTGTGAGAGGTTTTGGGGGTCTTTTATAGGATAAATCTAGCCTCTGGGCAAAAGTGTTTCTATATCTATGGGTGAAGTCATGGTCTGGTGGTATTCAAGGAATAGTTGCTTGATTAAGCCCATCAGGCTCATCTGATGAGATGTCCTTTGGATACTGGAGGTGTGAATGTCCCATTTGCAACTCCAAAACTATCTGCTTAGCCCATCCTGGGGCACTGTTCCCTCAATGACATTGCCTGTTGGCCACCTAAAGGTGAGGTGTGGACGTGTCCCCTCACTTTGGAGATTATGGCAGACTGCACTGCAGGGTCCATCAGGGGTCATATGGAAAATTACACACACACCAAAAATTCAGAATATCTCAATGCTGGTAATATCTGACAATGCAGGAAATCCACTTCATTCTTGACTGGTGACTATCCAACCTCTGTTTAGAGGCATCAAGCAACTAAGCATCTCTCCATCAAGTTCATACATCTAGGTTTCATGATAGAACACTGGAGGCGGAGCCCACACTGAAGCCATTTGGGGATGATGATTGGAGCATTCTCAAGTTTTGGTATTATTTCTATGTTCTGCAAGATATAAATCATTGTGAAAAGCAAAATGATATATCAAATGGCCTCAAACATTATAATGAAAAGGGGGGGGGGGGTTGACTGACTGAGTTCCCAGATCTTCCTTGTCACAAACCACTGTTTCAGTGCCTTTGTATGACTGCAATTTCTCTCCACCCCTAGCATGACTCCTCTGCTCTTTCCTAAACTATGAATTCTGGAAATTTAATTGAGGTTGCTCTCCCTATCAATATATCTGCATATTAAGAGAAATGTCACCTGTTCTTTGTCATGTTCAGAAGCAGTGGAGAAGAGAAAATGCAATCTTATGTGGCAAATGTACCCCTTATTCAGTTGTGCAGGAAGTAAAGGAAAGAGGACTACCCATATTTATGTAAGTTCCATCCCAGGACACAATGTGTATCCAGAGCAAATCTGTCATTTTTAGCTTTCACCTTTTGACAGGTTCTTTAACTGTATGCACATCAGCCTTATCTGTCATGCATTTCTTAATGTCTCATGTGTTTGCAAGAGAGAGAGAGAATTATTAAATTTTATTGAGTTACTTTTTCCATTAAAAGTAAAATATGGCAAATGCATATGAACAAAACATTACAGAGTAATAAATAATAATGGTTTCTTTAAGCAGAATATATAAAAATTGTTTTCTAATATATGATTAAGTAGATATCACAACACAGCATCCTTGGTCACCGTGCCATGGTAGGATTCATCACGGACCCTCCCCTGCCTTTTTTAAGTGTTTAGTATTAAATTTAATTTATGCTCTGCTTTTATTCCAATATGGGACCCATTGTGGTAATGTGGCAAACTGTAGGGGAAAGGAGAAAGGAAGAGGTCCATCAGGATGCAGACAATAAGTGCCAGATATGCTGGCATTCTCATGTCATTAAGGGCGTTCCATAGCCTTCCATTGTTTATGCAGTCAAAGGCTTTCCTGTAGTTTATAAAGCACATGCTCATTTTCTTTTGGAATTCCCTGGTGCACTCCATTAGCCATCATATGTTTGCAATGTGATCTCTAGTGCCTCTTCCTTTCCTGAAACCTGCTTGAACTTCTGGGATCTCTCTTTCCATGTATGGATGGAGTCTATGTTGCAGAATTTAGATAATAATAATAATAATAATAATAATAATAATAATAATAATTTTATACCCCGCTTAAATGAAGACAATCTAAGTGGCTTACATCAGTTAAAACCCCATACAACAAAATTCATATCCCAACCCACCCCCTTAAAACAGTATTAAATGGCAAGATAATTAAAACAGGAATATAATCATTCCAACACAAATAAAACAAACATGAAAATATAAAAATGTAAAAATATAAAAATGCCCTGATTAGACTCAACTGCGCTCCCCATCCATCAGCAATTGATGGGGCCACGGGGGGAGCGCAGGGATCAAAGAGCCCAAAGCCAGGAGAATTAATCTGGAAAGGCCTGCCAGAAGAGATCCGTCTTGACAGTTTTCTTGAAGCTGTCTAAAGATGTCAGCTGACGGATCTCATCTGGCAGGTCATTCCAGAGTGTGGGGGCGATGATAGAAAAGGCCCTCTGGGAGGTCGCCACCAGCCTAGATTTTTGAGGATGCAGCAAATTCCTCCCAGAGGACCGGTGAGCGTGGGGAGGATTATATGGAAGGAGGCGTTCCCTGAGATAGCTTGGACCCAAGCCATTTAGGGCTTTAAAGGTGATAACCAACACCTTGTACTGGGCTCAGAAGCTGATAGGCAGTCAGTGGAGGGACCTCAAAACAGGAGTAATGTGGTCTCTCCTAGATGTTCCAGAGATAAGTTTGGCTGCCATGTTTTGGACTAACTGAAGCTTCCAAACCAAGTACAGGGGTAGCCCCATGTAGAGCGGATTACAGAAGTCAAGGCGTGAGGTTACCAGTGCATGCACAACGGTCTCGAGATCCCTTACTTCCAGAAAAGGGCGCAGCTGGCGTATCAGCCAAAGCTGATAACAGGCACTCTTGACCGTCGCATTAACCTGATTCGTCATCAGGAGCGACGCGTCAAGAAGCACCCCCAGGCTGAGAACACAGTCACTGGAGGAGAGTGTGACCCCATCCAGGACTGGAGGTTGCAACCCAATTCTTGGTGTCGGGGCCGCTACCGTGAGCACCTCCGTCTTGTCTGGATTTAGTTTCAATCTGTTTTTCCTCATCCAGCCCATTACTGCTCAAAGACATTCATTGAGAGAGGAGATGCCATTGTAATTCGAGGCCGATGAACGAGACATGGAGAAATAGATTTGGGTGTCATCAGCATACTGATAACACCCATCACCATAACTCCGTATTATCTCACCCAGCGGCTTCAGATAGATGTTGAATAACATCATGGACAAAATAGCTACCTGAGGGACCCCACAAGTGAGGTCCCTCTTATTGGAGCTACAGTCCCTGAGCAGCACCCTCTGAGATGTACCCGAGAGGAAGGACCGGAACCACTGCAGAGCAGTGCCCCCAATACCTAACTCCCTCAGGTGGTCCAAGAGGGTGCTGTGGTCTATTGTATCGAAAGCCGCTGAGAGGTCTAGGAGCACCAACAGGGTCACACTACCCCTGTTGAGGCTCAGACGCAGATCGTTGGTCAAGGCAACCATGGCAGTCTCAACCCCAACCCCTGATCATGATTTTGCTTGCATGAGAGATCAGTGCTATGATCCTAGAGCTGCTGCAGTCTCTTGTGTCTCCCTTTTTGTGGATGGGGATGTATATTGATCACTTCCAATCTGTTGGCCATCATTTTGTTTTCCATATCTGTTGACATATGTTGGTTAGCACTAGAGTTGACTCTATCAATGTGGATTGCTGCAGTTGAATTGAAATATCATCTGTTCCTGGTGATTTGTTTTTCACTATTTCTCTTATTACATTTTCCATCTCCCTTTTTAGAATTTGGGGTTCATCTTCATATGGCTCTTCATTCCATGTGTCATTACTCATATATATTTCCATGATAGTTTCACTAAACCTTTCCCCTAATCCAAAAGATCTTCATGATTTATTGAATCAAATGCTTTGTAAACATCTAATTTTATTAAAGCTAATTTATTTTATGTTGTTTAGCATGATATAATATGTTAAATGTATTCCTTATTAGTTCCTGAATATACCTGCCTTTCACAAAGCCATATTATTATTCTTTATTTAATGTAGATAAGTATTCTTCTATTAGCTAAAATTTTCATAAAAAAGTTTATAGTCATGATTGCTTAATGTGATGGGATGATAAGATTCAGGGTTGAATTGATCTTTATTGGCTTAAAATATTAGTATAATCTCAAATAATTTCCATGATTCTGTGATTTTATTATCAAATATTTCATTGTAAATTTTAGCCATATGCTCACTCAATTCATTTTTAAAAGTTTAATAAAATATAGATATGAATCCATCTGGGCTAGGAGATTTAATCCCTTTTTAATCTTGTATTTAAAATTTTGGATTTGGATTAGGGAAAAGAAATTAAGCAAGTGAGCGTCTGATAGATTTTTGTGAAGTCAACAACCTATTCATTGCAAACACATTTTTCATACAAACACATAGACATCACCAGAAGGTCAACACAAAACTCAAATAGATTATATAATTGGAAGTAAAAGATGGCAGAACTCTATACTGGTGGCCAAGAGTAGACCAGGCACTGACTGCGGCACAGATCACAAATTATTCGTAACAAAAATGAGAGTGAGACTCAAGAAAAAAACAAAACCAGTGATTATACCAAAATATGATCTAAATAATATCTCAACAGCATTTGCTGACAACATAATAAACAGATTCTCACTACTAAGCATAACAGACCGAGAACCAGAGGAACTAGGTCTGAAGCCAGGGACATAATAAAAGGAGAATGCAGACAGACACTTTCAATAAGCAAAAAGAAAGAGTAAAAAAACCTTGGATGACAGGAAAAAAACACTACAAGTAATAAAGAAAAGAAGAGAAGAGAAGCAAAAGGAAGATAGGAACAAACTAAGAATTTTGAATGCAACAGTACAATGACTTGTGCAGAAAGATAAAGAAAATTACTAGAATGACCAATGCAGAGAAATAGAAGACAACAAAAAAAAAGGGAAGACCAAGAGATCTATTTCACAAGATTGGGAAATCAAAGGAAAATTCAAACCAAGGACTGGGACGATCTATGACAATAAAAATAACATAATTCAAGACCAGGAAGGAATAAAAAGACACTGGATGCAATACACAGAAGAATTATTCAAAAGAGATGACAAAATGAAAGACACATGGAATGAAGAGCTATGAAAGAACTAGAAAACATTCTAAAATGCAAAGATATACAACTCAGCACAAAAGTTAGAATCATACAAACCATTGTATTCCCTATTACCATGTATAGATGTGAGAGCTGGACAGTTAAGAAAGATGATAGGAAGAAAATCAATTCCTTTGAGATGTGGTGCTGGAGAAGAGTGCTGAAGATCCCATAGACAGCCCAAAGGACAAACAAATGGGTCTTAGAGCAGATCAAGCCAAAAACCTCTCGGAAACCAAGATTACCAAACTGAGGTTATCATACTTTGGACACATCATGACAAGAGATGATTCTTTGGAAAAACCAATAATGCTGGGAAAGGTGGAGGGAAGCAAAAAGAGAGGAAGGACACATGCCAGATGGATGGACTCTATTAAGGAGGTCATGGGTATTGCTTTGCTGGAATTAAGCAAAGCAGTGGAGGACAGAGGATCTTGGAGATGTCTCATCCATAGGGTCACCATGAGTCAAGATCAACTCGAGGGCAGTGAACAATAACAACAAAATTTTTGTATTACTCATTCTACCTCTTGTTTAGTTATTGGGGAATTTATATAATTTCTCTGTATTTCAGTTAATTCGAATTTTATATTTGTTTTCTGGTCCACCACTTTCTTCTATCCATACAATCTTTCATAAAATTTAATTAAAACTTCTCTTATTCTCCCATCTTCAGTTATTATTTCACCTTTAAGCCCTTTTATTTTACTAATCACCTTCCTTCTTCTTCTTCTTCTTCTTCTTTTAGAAATTTGGCCCAACTTTTCATACTTCAAGTATCCCATGCCTTAAATTCATTCCTAATATACATTTGGTTTTTTAATATAGTTGTCTGGTCCAATTCTTTAATATCCTCTTTTTTTTTTATCCCACTGTTCTTTTATAGGTCTACTCTTATATTTATTATATTATTTTTGTGGCATTTCCACTTCTTTGATCAAATTCGTTCTATATATATTTTTTCTTTTTTAAAATACCTATTTCCATACTTTAAATGCATTTGTAAGGAGGCACATATATGATCCATGGAGAAATTGCAGCAACTGGGGCTAGGCTCGGAATGGTCTGATTCCAAAGCCCAGAAGAGGATGCTGTGGAAAGCCACAGATCAGTGGCCTGAACCTGGGCATGGTGCCATTGGCAGAGAATTAAAGGAGGGGCAGAACAAGGCTCAGAGACCATGCTTTCAGTACGGCTCCCCGAAAAAGCCTGGGTGAAAGGTCGCAGGGCCTTAGGCAATGAGTGGAAGCAAATACAGGCCCAGGCCCAGGAATACCCATGCAGTCCAAGGCGCAATGCGGTGCAGCAGTGGAGTGGTAGGAGGCCCCAGCTGAATAGTCAAAGGAATGAGATGTGGTAGCAGTGCTGAGACAAAAGCCTGGGAAGGCTTTCCCTCAACTGATCAGTGATGGTGGGAACATCTGGGCAATGCAGGGCATGGACAGAAGCCCGAGTTCCCAAGAAAAGGAAGCCCTCTGCAGCCCAACTGGTAAGAACATTTCACCCAGATGGGCAGGGGGGCAAGGGAAAGGATCAGGAGAAAAGACTTAGCCACTGTTTGTCAGTTGCAAGATTCTCCACTCTCTCTGTGTTGTTGAAAACAGGTGGAGCAAGGGGTGGTAAATGGACTGGATGAGGAAAATGGACTGGACGACTCAAGCTCAATCCAGATAAAATGGAGGTACCCACAGTAGGGGCCCCCAAACCAGGTAATGGATTACAATCCCCAGTCCTGAATGAGATCACACTCTCCACTAAGGACTGTGTTCACAGTCTGGGGGTGCTCCTAGACTCATAGCTTCACATGATAGATCAGGTGAATGTGACAGTCAGGAGCGCCTGTTATCAGTTTCGGCTGATATGCCAGCTGCACTCTTTCCTAGAAGTAAAGGACCTAGAAACTGTAGTACATGCACTGGTAACCTCACGACTTGATTTCTGCAATGCACTCTACATGGGGCTACCCTTATACCTAGTTCAGAAACTACAATTAGTACAAAATATGGAAGCCTGGCTGATCACTGGTAAATTGAAGAGTGATTATATAACTCCTGTTCTGAAATCTCTTCACTGGCTGCCTATCAGTTTCCAAGCACAGTATAAAGTGTTGGTGATTACCTTTAAAGCCCTACATGGCTTGAGCCCAACCTATCTAAGGGATCACCTTCTTCCATATAATCTGCTCCGCATCCTCAGGTCCTCTGGGAAGAATCTACTTCAACTGACAAAAACTAGATTAGCGATAACCTCTCAGAGGACATTTTCTGCCACCGCCCCTAGAAGGGATCCATCAAATAACCAACTTGGACAGCTTCAAAAAAACTGTCAAGACGGATCTCTTCTGGCAGGCCTTCCCAGAATAGATTGCTCCACTGTGTCTGTGTTCTTCCCTTGCTAGAGAATTAAAGGAGGGGGGTTTCTATACACTTATTGGTGCTCTGGAATGTAGATTGTTTTTAATTTTATTTTTTTTAAAAAAAACAGCATCAATTTCTGGAGGGGGTCAAAATCACACCCTCCCTTAAGCAGCGTCCACCAATTCATTTTGGGTGTGTGATGGGGGGGGGGGTGAGATCTTGGTGATGGAAGGAGAAAGAAGAAGGAGAGTTCATACCAGAGGGCCTCCTGCCAATAGCCCTTGCAAACCTTGAGCTAATATTTAATTGTAGAAATGCTAATCCATTTTTCAAAGCAAATTGCCTTCTTAGCATAGTTTACAAAGAAATGTAGAACACACAGAGAAAAAATTCTTCAGTAGTTGTAAACATGTTATTAATTTCAAATATTTTATTTAATGACTTAAATTCCATTGTTATTTCAATTCAGACTGGAATTAGTCTGCTCACTTAGAAAATCCTTGATATTCAAGACTTTCTGTCTGTACTGTGTGCTCCACATTCATCATCCCTCACTGTCCTCTTGCATTTTCAATTACTTTGGTGCCAACTGAATGGGGAATGGTTAGAATAAATTTATCTTATTTTACAAAATTTTACACTCCTTCTGTTGAAAGTGTCTTATCTATGTACACCTCTATGACACATATGACATTTTTCTATGACCAAAATAAAATGAAATAAAATAAGAATTAGTGGAGGTGGGTAAGGAAAACCAAATCACTCTGTCCCTAAACTTTGAAAGAATCCCCTTCCACAAAAAGCATTTTGGCTAACCTTTTGAAATGATAAAAGGGTGGCCCTGTGGATGTCATAAAATGTGGACAGTCATGTTACATATTCAATGAGTATCCCTCATATTAGTACCTCTTGTCAAACTAAAAACCCTAAGATTCCACAGGATGAAGCTGTGGGAGTTAAGGTAGAATACTTGTGTGATAATTGTGTAGTGGTGAATGAAGCCCAGGTTAAATTATGAATACATATTGGATGGTAAATCTGAAGGAATACACATCCAATCAACATGCAGAAATTATCATCTTACAATGCCCGTGGGGAACTATTCCACCTATGAACATTGATCATTATTGGGGGCATTTTAATATGTCATTCCTTTTTTGTTGTGGAACTCTGAATACCAGCTAGCAGATATAAAAGTCCTGAAATAGTTTCCACTATCACATATTGTTATCACAGAATGAAAGATAAGTCAGAAAGATCTTGTTAGGTTTTGTTAAGTCAACTTCCACTTGCTTCAACCTCAGATTCACCCTGAATAATGTAAACAAACTAAAGCTAGAAGGCCCAATGACATTGACCTAAGCTGCCTTCTGAAACTGCTTCTATAGGGTATTATAGAAGTTCCACAAATGAAATTTAAAAAATCAAAGTTAGTTTAAATTTAACTTGACAATTAAGCTTCACATCTGCATTTTAACACTTCTCACACCCTCGGTGATCTTTAATTAAATTTGTGTGTTCATGTGTGTGTGATAATGTGTGTTTGTGTGTATTATGATTATGTTTAAACTACAAATATTAGGCTGCAATCCTCTACACATTTACCTGAGAGTAAATTTTGCCAAACTCTAAGGAACATGCTTCTGATGGAACATGTATAGTACTGCTTTGTTAATTTGGGTACAGAATATTTTTAGACCAAGCAAACACAATTTTCTGTGCAGTCAGGTAGTATGTAAGTCTTCCCTGTGTTCAGCTGAGTTTATGCCCAAGAAATTGTGCATAGATTTAAACCCTAGTCCTTATTAAATAAAATTATATCCAGGAAGGAATTTTAATAGACTTAGAACATAATTTTCAACTGTAGTGTGGAACAATTTCTACATCCATGTGAGAATGGTCCCATGTGGAAAGAATCCAGCTGTGTATAGAGGAACCTAAATACACTCGTTCCTCCTGATTCACGGGGGATCTGTTCCAGACCACCACCACTCAGTGAACCAGAAATACAGCAAATATTGAATATAATGGTACTGTGTTCCTGCATGCATGTATACTATTTTGTCTCTTGGCTCTTGCCACCTGCAAAAAACCAAGGAACATGAACAGCAAGTCCATAAACGGTGAGGAATGAGTGTATACAGCAGAAATGAAGTTTATGTATTCAGAGGTAATCTGTCTCCATTTTGGTAGGACCTATTCTCAAGTCAAAGGGTACAATTTCCATGTAATATTGTCCATGATAGTGCTATTATTCTACTTTAACTGCCATGGCAGCATCCTATGGAAACCTGGAACTTGTAGTTAGGCCCTTCCTTGAACTGCCAGTACCAGGATTTCATAGGATGTTGCCATGACAGTTAAAGTGGAATGTAATGCTATAACTGAGCTATGTGAATTACACCCATATCTTTTTAGAAATAAGTCCCACTGAGTTTGAATAGAGTTAGTGATGTCCCTATCTTAAAGCCATTCTTTTTTCAATAGGTGAAAATATAAATAATCCTTCAGTACACAAGAACTATATGAAGATGAATCCCAAATTCTAAAAAGTGAGGTGGAAACTGCTATTACAGAAATGGTGAAAAACAAATCACCAGGAACAGGTAATATTCCAATTGAATTCCTGCAATCCACATTGACAGAGTCACCTTTAGTGCTAACCAACATATGTCAAGAGATATGGAAAACAAAACTATGGCCAACAGATTGGAAGTGATCAATATATATCCCCATCCACAAAAAGGGAGACACAAGAGACTGCAGTAACTAAAGAACCATAGCACTGATCTCCCATGCAAGCAAAATCATGCTCAAAATTCTGCAACATAGACTCCAACCATACAGGGAGAGAGAGATTCCAGAGGCTCAAGCAGGTTTCAGGAAAGAAGAGGCACTAGGGACCACACTGCAAACATTTGATGGCTAATGGAGCACACCAGGGAATTGCAAAAGAAAATAAGCATGTGCTTTATAGACTACAGGAAAGCCTTTGACTGCATAGAATGCTATGGAATGCCCTTAAATGAAGATGAACCGCAAATTCTAAAAAGTGAGATGGAAACTGCTATTAGAGAAATGGTGAAAAAGAAATCACCAGGAATCACCCTGCAATGTGGTGGAGGTTATTTCCCAACCTCAGAATGGGTTCTGTGAGGACGTGGGAGTGCCAGTACATAGAATCATTGAATCATAGAATCATAGAGTTGGAAGAGACCACAAGGGCCATCCAGTCCACCCCCTGCCATGCAGGAACTTCCAATCAAAGTATCCCTGACAGATGGCCATCCAGTCTCTGCTTAAACACCTCCAAGGAAGGAGACTCTACTACTCTCCGAGGGAGTGTGTTCCACCGTTGAACTGCCCTTACTGTCAGGAAGTTCCCCCTAATGTTGAGGTGGAATCTCTTTTCCTGGAGCCTACATCCATTGTTTCGGGTCCTAGTTTCTGGAGCAGCAGAAAACAAGCTTGTTCCCTCCTCAATATGACATCCCTTCAAATATTTAAACACGGCTATCATATCACCTCTCAACCTTCTCTTCTCCAGGCTAAACATCCCCAGCTCCCTAAGTTGTTCCTCATAGGGCTTGGTTTCCAGACCCTTCACCATTTTAGTTGCCCTCCTTTGGACACGCTCCAGTCTCTCCACATCCTTTTTGAATTGTGGTGCCCAGAACTGGACACAGTATTCCAGGTGAGGCCTGACCAAAGCAGAATAGAGTGGTACTATTACTTCTCTTGATCTAGACACTATACTTCTACTGATGCAGCCTAAAATTGCATTGGCCTTTTTAGCTGCTGCATCGCACTGTTGACCCATGTTCAACTTGTGGTCCGCCTGTATTCCTAGATCCTTTTCACATGTAGTCTCATTCAGCCAGGTGTCCCTCATCGTATATCTGTGCTTTTCGTTTTTCCGCCCTAAGTGCAGTACCTTACATTTCTCCATGTTGAATTTCATTTTGTTAGCTTTGGCCCAGCTTTCTAGTTTATTCAAGTCAATTTGAATTTTGATCCTGTCCTCTGGGGTATTAGCTACTCCTCCTAATTTGGTGTCGTCTGCAAATTTGATAACTATGCCCCAATACTGTCATCCAAGTCATTAATAAAGATATTGAATAGCACTCGGCCCAGGACAGAGCCCTGTGGCACCCTACTGCACTTCTTTCCAGGTTGAAAAGGAGCCATTGTTGAGCACCCTTTGGGTTCGACCAGTCAACCAATTACAAATCCATATAACAGCTACTTTGTCTAGCCTACATTTTACCAGCTTGTTTGCAAGAATGTCATGGGGAACCTTGTCAAAGGCCTTACTGAAATCAAGATATACTATATCCACAGCATTCCCTTCATCTACCAAACTGGTAATATTATCAAAAAAAGAGATCAGATTTGTCTGGCATGACCTGTTTCTCTGAAACCCATGCTGACTTTTTGTGATTATAAAATTACCTTCCAGATGTTCACAGACTCTCTGTTTAATGATCTGCCCCAGAATCTTTCCTGGTAGTCCTCATGAGGAATCTGTACTCAGGACAAGAGGCTACTGTCAGAACAGAACATGGAGAAACAGAATGGTTCCCAATTGGCAAAGGGGTCAGACAAGGCTGTATCCTTTCACCCTTTCTGTTCAACTTGTATACAGAAAGACACTCCCCGACGAGTCGGGAGGAGTTTCTTGTTGCGCCAGCCATATAAGGACATGAGAGGCCTGATTGGCCAAGTGCTCAGGGGCCTCTGGGTAACTGCGCGCTTGGCCCAATCATGTTGCTTGTTTGAGTTAAGGAAGTCTCGTGGTGATTGTATTCTCGCGAGACTTCCCACGAGAGTTTGTTTTTTATAATTCTGCGCTGCCACATGGCAGCAGCCATTTTAGAGCTTGAACTGAGCGAGTCACATCGCTCCGCTCTGTGCTCTGGCTGCTTGCTTAGCTTTGATCTCTAGTGAATTTCTGGCTTGCTGCATCTAGTTTTTGGCTAACAATTACTCATTCCTTTTCATGAAGGGAGTTCTTAATTAAAGTCTCCCTGCGTACTTTGAGGACTAGGCCAAGTGAGGCCTTCGGGCCGGTCCCCTTGGGCCTGGAAGGGGCCCCCACATCTCCAACATTTGGAGGGCTGCACACTCATCCAAGGCAGGTGCTGCGGCAGGCATCCTTTCCACCGGGTGCGCAGACCTGGCGCTTGATTTCAGGCCCAGCGGTGCCCCAGCTACCTCGGTCTGGTAAGGTCGGGACCCCATCGCTGGTTCGGGAGGGTTTCTTACACCTCTCCCCAGAGGTGAGTGGGTGAAGGCAATACTTGTCTTTGGCAGGGTGCCTAATAGGACACTTGGTAGAAACCTTCACCCCCGGTTGGTTGTTGCCAGTGACGCTTCCTGGCTATTTGCGTCTCTTGTTGAGACTTGGGGAAGGGTGCCTTTGGCCTGGTGGTAGTTATCCAAGGTTGGGTGACTGTGCTTTGGACCCGTGTTTACATCCACTGGGGGGAGTGATGCCTCACAGTAAGGCCCAATCTAAGAGGCGTGCAGCTCTGGCTATGCCTGGCTCTAGTCACTCTGCTTCAAAGAGGCCTTCCCAGTCTACCAGCAGAGATGACGAGATTGCTGCTCAGCTAGCACAATTAGGCAAGACAGTACAGTCCTGTGTGGTGGTCTGTAATCAGCTTCCCAAGAAGGGGCTACAGCTACAGCTGCCAGCCCTATTGCCAGCACTTCTGGCAACCTGGACACAGAAGTGCTGCTCCCTCCTTCTGTACCTGACGCTCAGGTAATTGCTGCCACACCGAGTCCTTTGGTGGTTTCAGCTATAGAGGCGGGGCAACCCACTATAGCCGATGTGTGGGAACTCCTGAAAAGGGTTCCAGGTGTGGAGATTCAGGGTGCTGCTGCCTCTGTTTCTGAGCAGCCCACTGTGGCTGATCTATATAACCTCCTGCGAGGAGTGGTTATTCCAGATGCTGGTGCAGTGGAGCAAACCCGTGATGAGCAGAGGAGAGATCAGGCAGCTGCTGCTTTGTCTCTGCCCAACACCTGAGCTGTTGCGGGGCCACACTTTGGGGGACCTGTGCAGTTGGCTGGTGATGTTTCCCAGCAAGCTACAATAGCAGGTTTGTCTCCTACTAATCCTTCACAGGCATATTGGCCCACCTCCGTATGGGTTCCAGGAGGCCCAGTTAGCCAGGGTGTGGGTTTGGAAGGCCCCATCCCTGCAGCTTTGGGTGCACCGGTGCAGGCACCTGTGGTTACACAGGTCCCTGACTCTAGGGTGCAAGCTGTTCAGCCAATTGCTTTGGCTAGTGACACCCCTGTGGTGTCTTCTTTGGGTGATCCTGTTCTATCAGGAATAACTGTGCATTCTGAATCCATTCCTTATGCTGGAATGTCTACACCCCTTGGTTCACACCATCCTCTTTCTACTAAAGAAAGAATATGGAAGGGAGATTATATTCATTTATTTTCTCTTACTTTTAGGGATCCTGAACCAAGGATCATGGTAAAGGATGGGATTGTGTTCAGCCTTCCAAAAGAGTTTCAGGCGCTCAAACACCCTGAGCTGGAGCGTAATTTTGTGAATTGGATTATGGGTTTTACTATTTACAGGAGAGTTATAGAAGAAAAAGAGCCCTTATGTCTCCTGACTTCTAAATACCAGGAGATCATGGTAAAAGCTTACACTAACTGCCATCATAATGCTAGGGATGCAGCCTGGTTGCAATATGATAAGCAGTTTAGAATGAGAGCTGCACAAGATCGCTCCCTGTCTTGGAGAAATGTACAGTCTGAATTATGGGCAGATGTAATGGTGGGGGCCTCCCCTTCAAGCAGATGTTTGTCCCTATGGTTACTCAGCTGAAAGTGCAGAATGTGAGGCCTGGCACAGGAGAAAGAAAGCAATTTGGTATATGCTGGGATTTCAACACAGGCAAATGCAAGAGGCAGCCCTGCAGGTTTGATCACAAGTATAACACCTGTGGGGGTGGTCACCCCGGTGCTTCCTGTAGCAGAGATAAGTGGTCAGGAGTGGGAGGTGCCCCCCAGCCAGTATCACCAGGAGGTAAAGGCTCTGTCACAAATTAAGTTACATGCAATGGTGGTGTACCCAAACAAGGAGGCTGCATCTTATTTATTTCATGGTTTTTCCACAGGTTTTCGCATTCCTTACACAAGTTCCAGAGTACATCGCTATGCACCCAATGCTCGTTCTGTGAGGGATTTACCAGCTATCGTGAGGGACAAACTAGCGAAAGAGATAGCTGCTGGAAGGATTTCAGGGCCTCATGATCAGCTGCCAATTCCCACCCTTCGTTTATTGCCTTTGGGTGTGGTTCCTAAGAAAGCTCCTGGGGAATTTAGGTTGATTCACAATTTATCCTAACCGAAGGGTGACTCTGTGAATGATGCCATAGACCCTGAGCTTACGTCTGTTAAGTATGCATCATTCGACTCAGCGGTTAAGATGGTCAGGAATTTAGGCAAGGGAGCCCTCTTAGCGAAGTGCGACATAAAATCCACCTTCAGGCTACTCCCTGTGCACCCTGATGATTTTGACTTACTGGGTTTTCAGTTTGAAGGAAAGTATTCCTTTGATAAAGCCATGCCAATGGGGTGCCCAATTTCTTGTTCAGGCTTCCAGACTTTCACCATCTTTCTTCACTGGTGTGCTGTTAAGCAGTCAGGTAACAGGGCCATAACCCATTATCTAGATGACTTTTTGATTGCTGGAAATCCTAATTCCTCACAATGTAGGGACACTTTAGCTGATTTTCAGGATTTGATGTCGGAGTTGGGAGTTCCTCTAGCTGAAGAAAAAACTGAAGGGCCCAACACACGGCTTACCTTTTTGGGCATCGAGATAGACACTGTAGCCGGTATTTCTCGATTACCGAATGACAAACTGGTGGCTATGAGGCAGCAGGTTAGGGTGATGCTGGGGAAGCATAAAGCTACACTTCATGAATTTCAATCCCTTACAGGATTATTAAACTTCGCCTGCAAGGTAATAGTTCCAGGACGAGCATTCTGTGCAAGATTATATAGGGCTACTATAGAGGTGTTTGCACTGAACCATCATATTAGGATCACAAGGGGGATTTGTGAAGACTTGAAGGTTTGGGAGTCCTTCTTTGAGCAATTCAATGGGACTTCATTTTGGAGATCTGAGATGCTGCTGAGGGCAGACTTTCAGGTACAATCTGATGTTGCTGGTGCCCATGGCTTTGGTGTTTATTGGAATGGCCAGTGGGCTGCAGAGGTGTGGCCTTCTGCATGGATTGAACCTGGTCTGACTAGAGACCCGACGTATTTGGAACTTTTTCCTATTGTAGTGGCTGTGCACCTCTGGGCAAGCCAATTTGCTAATGAGACCATCTGGTTTGGTGTGACAACCAGGCGGTCATTCAGGTGGTGAATTCTCATTCTTCCAAGTCCCCCAGAGTCATGTGTTTGGTAAGGGCGATGGTCTTGCAATGTTTGAAATTTAATGTTTTCTTCCATGCTCAGCATGTTCCTGGTGTGCTTAACCCTTTGGCGGATGCCCTTTCTTGTTTTCAGTTCTCCAGGTTCCGGCAGCTGGCTCCCGAGGTGTCACCACACCCGATGGAGGTACCGGCTTTGTTATGGAGCCTTGGAGACTACAAATTCACAGAGTGATCCTACATTCCATCGCCCCATCTACATGAACGTCCTACCAGATAGCTTTTAATGCTTTTAACTAATTTTTATTGGAAATTGGGGAGGTAGCAGACTGGCCTATTAGGGTTGATCTGGTCTTGCGTTTCATAGTATACCTTAGGCATGCAGGTCTGTCAGTTGTTACTATTAGGGGCAGGCTGGCTGCCCTGGCTTTTCACTCCAGGGCAAGAAGCTTGAACTGAGCGACCCAACCCACCCACCCTCAATTAAAGAATTATGTTAATTTACTCTCAGGCTTAGGCTGGTCGCCTTCAGGGGCTGAGAGGGAATTTTTCCCAGGGTTATTACCCTAGTTTTTTGCCATCCCTGAGATCAATGTATAATCAGATTGTTGGGTATGGGTCTTATGATAATAATAATTCATGTGTTACTTTGTTATCATTAGCTTTGTCACAACTTAGGAGTTAGGGTCTTTATATTTGGAAATTTGTTTGTATTCACAATGGAGCGGGTAATGACCCCCACCCACAGAAAAATTAATCTAGCTAATTAAATTTAATTGGGGTAAATTTGGCAAAGGTTAAATTAAAGGAAGTGACATATGCAATTAAATGCATGACGTAATATGACATCATTTCCAGCAAGGAGGGTTTTGTAAATTTGTTGTTGTTATTTGTTTACATACTTTGTCACATGTGGCGAAGGACCACCCATCTGGATGGGTTACACCTTCACACACACGTGACCAAGTGTTGGGAGTTTAATTGTAAATTTTGTAATTTAAACCCTGTACAGCAGAAAATAAAAGTTGTGACCTGTTTAAACCCAAAAAGAGGCGTCTCGTGTCCTTTGTGCTGGTGCAACATATTATAAGAAAAGCAGGCTTGGACACAGAAGAAGGAGGAGTGAAAATAGGAGGAAGGAATATCAACAATCTAAGAATTGCAGATGACACCATAATATGAGCAGAAACCTCACAAATTTGGAACACCTACTAAAGAAGATCAAAGAAAAAGGTGCAAAGGCAGGCTTAATGCTGAACATAAAGAAAACAAAAAATAATGAGTACCGAGGACCTTTACAAGTTCAACCTAGACAATGAAGAAATAGAAATAGCAAGAAAATTCCCATACCTGGGATCAAACATTGATAGAAATGGGAACTCCAGTCAGGAAATCAGAAGAAGACTAAGAATGGGGTGGGTGGCTATGCAAGAATTAGAAAAAGATTCTAAAATGCAAAGATATACAACTCAGTACAAAAGGTAGAATCATACAAGCCATTATGTTCCCTATTACCATGTATGGATGTGAGAGCTGGACAGTTAAGAAAGATGATAGGAAGAAAATAAACTCCTTTGAGATAATGTGGTGCTGGAGAAGAGTGCTGAGGGTCCCATGGACAGGCAAAAAGACATACAAGTGGGTCCTAGTGCAGATCAAACTGGAAACCTACCTGGAAGCCAAGATGACCAAACTGAGACTGTCGTACTTCGGACACATCATGAGAAGAGAGGACTCTTTGGGAAAAAAAAAACAATAACCCTGGGGAAGATGGAGGGAAGTAGGAAGAGAGGAGGGCCCTATGCCGGATGGATGGACTCTATTAAGGAGGTCACGGGTATTAAGGGGTTGCAGGAATTAAGCAGAGCAGTGGAGGACAGAGGGTCTTGGAGATGTCTCATCCATAGGGTCGCCATGAGTCAAGATCAACTCAAGGACAGTTAACAACAAAACACACACACACACACACAGAGGATTTTTGTTTCTGTCAGCTGCCAGTTGCAACAATTATACTCCTTTGAGTAAAGGATATAATATATGTGTACCCAAAGACTGTTACTTCACTTTCTCCATGTTCACAGGCATCTTGCTTAAAGTCACTCAGCTGATTTCAAACTGAATAGAAACATAAATCAGAAATTTAACTAAATTATTTATATCATATGATTTAAATGTCTGAAACATTTAGTTTATCAGACACTAAAGATCCATAATAGTAATAAAGAATGAATGTGTCTTAATCAGAAAGAGGACTGCTGTTTAGGTTTGACATTTTCTGCTATCTGTACCATTTAATTTTTGTAAGATATAATTTTTGTGTTTTTATGAGAGAACAAATAATATTTAAAAGCTGGTTCTGAGGACTATGGCTGGATGCTGTTGAGTAAGACAGAGAAATGTGAGTAATACTGTATTGTATGCACCAAGAATATCTACTTCCATTTGCAAGCATCTCAATCATTCAATATTAAAAATACAAATTATAATTAAAATAATTTTTCAGACCTGCTGCTTTTGATTGTATTGCAACCATTTGCATTATTAATTTCTGATCCCATAAGCCAAATGTCACCTGTTAAATTAGCAGACTTCTGTCTCCTGCTGATCAAATTGTTTTATCCATTGACTTGCTTTGTTTTTCTTTTTAATTCCAAATGAATCTTTCAGACACTCAAGACCAAAGAGTTAAAAACATGACAAAAATAGATTAAGTGCAAAACTGAATTATTCAGTTTCAGTTCAGTTCATTCATGGCTTCAGTGCCAGAGAAATACAAGTCAACATAATTAATGTCATTTATCAGAAACTATTATGTGAAATATCTCTTTTAACAGAGGCTTTTAAAATGCAGAACTAATATAACAAAGTACAGAGATTGTACCATGAGCTATGTCTCACACTCTTTTATGAACATGCATGCTGCATAACAAGTCTTGGACAAACCAAGCAGAGAATTTAAAATATGCCATTTTGGCTTTGTTCTCAGAGCTGGTTCATAGGTTCTCTGTATGCTATGACCATACATTGGATGGATGACCCTGTGCATGTTTCCTCCAGCTGCTATAACATTCTCTATAAACAGTAAGATTTTTCTGTCTAATGGTAGGCTTCCATATTTTTAAACCTCTCAGTGGATGGGACAAATAGTTCTAGATATCATGTATTAATCTGATGCTCAAAATTAAAAAGGTAAGTGCATAACAGGCTTCTTCACTCATTAAGACCATGGTATCTAGTCCCTCTCTAAAATTATCTTTCTCATGGTACCATGGTACCTCATGGTACCTGATTCCAATGGGTTTATTTCTTTATAAAATCCTCCTCCTCCTCCTCCTCCTCCTCCTCCTCCTCCTCCTATTTATTTGTATCCCACTCTTTTCCAAGAACTGGAACCCAGAGCAGCTCATAATATTAAAAGAATAGTACAATTAAAAATATGGAAAAGTTGTACATTAAAATAGAATTACAGTGCTCCCTCCACATTTGCTGAGGTTAGGGGTGAAAGACCCCCTGAATGTAGGAAAACTATAAATAAATTAAAAAACCCACACCACTATTCTTTTTACTTAAGAGAACACCTCTTTAGGAATTTCCAGCTCCTCCAGTCCAACTGTAAGGTTAACAGCTGCCAGAATCTGAGCATAGAATCATGTTGGAGGACCTAAAAATGCCTAGAGAAGTGTTTCTAGTTCTCCAGCAGAACTCTATGGCCAACCTCTGGCAGAGTTGCTTTGGAGGGCCTAGAGATTCCTAGAAATAACATATTATTCAAAACTGCAAATAATCAAATCCACAAAAGTCAAAGCCACAAATGTGGAGGGGCAACTGTAAATTATTACAATATTAAAATAGATTTCTTATTAAAAGACTAAAATACAGTTTAAAAGATAAATTTGTTTAAAGCACTTTAAAACAACACACCGCCCCAGCCTGTTTTTTAAAAACATTCTATTTTAAAAGCCTGTCTGCATAACAAGATTTTAACCTGTTGGCAGAAGGACAAAGAAGGAGCCATTCTGGTCTTCCTGGGAAGGGAGTACCAGAGTCTAGGGGCAGTCACTAAGAAGGCTATCTCTTGTGTCCCCACCAACCATGCTTATGATGGAGGTGGGACTGAGAGAAGGGTCTCTTTTGAGGATATCAGAGATGAGGTTGGTTCATACAGGTAGATAAATAAAACCATTTAAAAACTTTACAATAAAAAACAAAAGTTAAAAACATAACTAAAATACACACCACATATAAAAGCCTCCCTGGCATGATTATATATTAAAAGCCTACTTGAATAAAAAATGTATTTGCCTGCTGGTGAAAGGAAAGCAGGAAGGGGGCCAGCCTAGCTTCCCTTGGAAGGGCATTCCAGAGAGGGGGAACAGCTACTGAGAAGGGTCTCTCTCATGTCTTCACCAAGCAAGCAAGAGAAAGTCTTCCCCTGAAGATCTTAGGACCCTTACAGGTTTGTACGGGAAGATACAGGGGATTGCAGACTGCCAGAAATAGTGCAAATTGAGTCCACTTTAAGGGTTAGGGTTAGTGCTAGAGAATCATGGGAATTGTTTTGTTTTTTTTCCTGAGACATTGAGCCTTCTCTGTCAGAGAGCTGTGGTGCCACAATAAAATAGAGTTCCCATGATTCCCTAACCCTAACCCTAACCCTTAAAGTGGACTCAATTTGCACTATTTCTAGCAGTCTGCAACCCCCCTCTGTCTTTCAAGTCATCTTTTCCTGACAAAAGTATCTAAGAAACAGAAGAATTTGTACATGCAGATGTACACATGAAGTTATCCATATGGATGTGAAGCCAATCATGTGGGGTTCCTAAATTTGTGGAGACATGTACAGCTATATACACAAAGCTTTCTCCTTTGTTGATGTTTGTTCACTGGTGAGGCTCCATTCCCTGCATTTGTTGAAGGTATAAAAAGGGTGTATGAACTTACATCTACAGTCTTGGATTCAGCATGGGTCTGGATCCAGGCATTGCTCAATCCATCTACTAACTGATGGAAACCATTCACCTACTCATAAAACAACTCACCAGATTTGGAATGACAGATTTGGGATTTCACACAAGTACGTATAAGCTGTTTTGTGGTTACCTTCCTACCAGACGGTGGAACAGTCCAGAACTGGGCATCATTCTGGTAGTCAACACCCCGACATTCCATTGAAAGAACCTCTGAGGTTATACTATTATGCCTGCAGTTTAGAGCGGATATTTGATTGGATTAAACTGAAGAAAAAGGCCATGCTAGAATTAGAAGGTTTTGAAAACAGGTTTGGCTGGCATGCCTATTTAATATATAATAAAGACCGAGTACTTAAGGACTTTAATAATCATATTGTAAAAAGATCATTATTGAGGGTTTGGAAAAAAAAGTCCGAAGAAACTGGAAAGATGAAATTCCTGGATGGGTTTCTGTAAATGAAGCATTCTATAGGCTAGAACTGATATGTGTGAATCATTGGGTAACTTATGATGAATTATTGGATAGACATCAACAACAAATAAAAATGAAAGAATTAGAAGAATTGAGAGAAGCTGGATATAATATAGGATGGTTTTTATATAGGCAAATTAATGAGAGGTTCAAATTAGACTATAGAATTAACGGTTTTGAAGAAAAAGATTTGGATTTGACAAAAATTATCAAAGCGGAGGAGAATCACTACATTTCAAAATTTTACAAAATGTTATTAAAATATGATCTGGAAGTTGAAAATGTGAAACATTGCATGGTTATATGGGCCCAAGATATAGGGAGCCCTTTACAAATGGAATGGTGGGAATATGTTTGGGATAAAGGTATGAGGTTTACTGCTTGCTATAGTTTGAAAGAAAACTGATTTAAGATGCAGTTCCATTGGTATATAACACCATATAAATTAGCTAAGATGTGCAAGAATACAAGTGTTTTATGTTGGAAGTGTGACAAAGACATTTTTTTTAATGTTTGGTGGAACTGCTGCAAGATCAGAAGTTATTGGAAACAAATTCATTCTGAAATTCAAAAAAAATTGAAAATAAAAATTCAGCTAGATCCCAAACTGTACTTACTTAATATGATTGTAGATAAAGAAATAAGGAAGAATTTTGAAACAATACTATTGTATATGATCTCAGCTGCGAGAATGTTATTTGCTTCCAACTGGAAAAAAGACTCTTGTCCGAAGATAAATGATTGGTATCTTAAACTGTATGAATATATGGAAATGGACAAATTAACCAATCTATTAAGAGGAAAAAATACAGAAAAATATCTTCAAGTTTGGAACCCCTTTATTACTTATATGCAAGAAAATAAAAATGTTTGTTACACCATGGGATTGAGATAATATAGATGATATTTGATGTGATATAAAATGAATAATCAAGAGGAAACAAATTATTTTCAAAATTATGAAATATTAGTAAATAAGAAGTGATGTGAAATTTAGTCAGTTTATATAAAGGAAAGGACCCACAAAACAAGGAAGTTGTTTTAATTTAATTTATGTATTGAAGTCAGAGTTTGTATGGAAAACTGTGTAACTAGCGTAGTTTTGTGTTGTTTTTTCTCTGTGTGGTTTTTTATGTAATGTGTATTTATATATTGTATGAATGTATGTAAATGTGATTTTTTTTATAATAGATGAAAACAATAAAGAGTAATTTTAAAAAAAAGAAATAAAGAACCTCAACTGGAATGTTCTTCTGCCCTGCTTATGAGGATATCCAAGAATTTTGTTATGTTCTTATTTTTTTAAAAAAAGAAATATTCACCCATCCCTAGCTCACAACACCTTTCAGTTTGAATGAACAAGAGGATGCAGTGAAAAAGATATTTAACAGAGATGTTTCAGGGGAAGCCCAGAGGGATGGTGGATTTATTCATACTGGTAGTATGAAAAGTGAGGGGGGTTGTTGTGGCAACCTTCAGGTTACATGCTAAAGTGAAACTGAAGGCATATTTATCTATAATTCAGATTCCTAGGGGACAATGAAATTTTTTTTAGAGGAGAAACATTCCATCAGACTACAACAGAGGGAGATGGGTAACAGGGCCATTCCATCAGATCCTCAGATAATACCACAACAAATGTGAAACAATGATGGTCCAGGAGTAAATTACCAGTAATGCAATGCAAGACAATTTTTTAAAAAGAGCTTTGTTATTGTTCATAATTGAAATTCCCATTGCAATCTGGAACTCATCTTTTTAGAACAGACTTTAGTTAAATCTCTCTCTCTTTCTGTATAGATTATCATATGGAATTAAAGCAAAATAGATGTGTCTATGATCAAACCTTAACAGATGACTCAGTGGCTGAGCTGTAACTGATCTGCTCTCCATCTGTGACTATCACACATATTTTCATTGATGAGCTTTCCCTGTCAATAGCTGCCAATATCACAGCTGTAGCATTAGATTTTAATGTCTGGGAAGCAGTCCTGGCTTCTTGGCCAGTCATGCAGTGTCAGTTTCTTCCTCTTCCGCACTACTTCCCCCCCCCCCCCCCCCCCCGTTATCCTCAAGCAGCCTGTTTTCTTTTCTTTTTAAAATTTTCTTTTCTCCCCTGATACCTAAATCACATTGCCACAATGACTAAATTGTTAGGGGGGAGAGAAAGCAATAAACATAATTTTATAAACATGAAAAGGCAGGGTTAAGGAGCATGCTGGGGGACAGGAGAGTCCCAGACTGGCAATGGCTGCTACAATGATTGCAGATGTGTGTGACAGGGATTTCTCCCAAGCTAGTATGCATACATTTTCTTTCATTAACATGACTATGGTGAGAACAGAGGGTTATGTGATAATCTTCTCTCTCTTTCTCTTAGTCTGTGATACACACACACACACACACACACACAATGACCTATGTCCTCTTATTTGTCTTGAGTAGTGTCGATCCATTCAATCAATGGAGTTTACCCATGTTTTGACTTGCCATTCAACAATTGGTTGGCTAGGTCTACTTTAGCTGGGAATAATCAACAGAATGATAATTTATATGTTGTTGTTTTTGACATTCTTGCTTTTTCTCCATCCAATATATATAGAAAGCAAAGCAGCTTATTTATATACCGCTTCATATCACGCTATGGGATGTCTAAGCGGTTTACAACTGTGAGCTGATTGCCCCCCAACAAGCTGGGTACTCATTTTAGCGACCTCGGAAGGATGCAGGCCTGAGTCAAGCCTCAGCCCTGGCTGGTATTGAACTCGCAACCTTGTGGTCTATGAGTGAGTGGCTGCAGTACAGGCATTTAACCACTGCGCCACCAGATATAGAGATCTGTCTATCGATCTATATATCTAATCTAATCAATCTAGGTTCTACACTTACACATAGATGAGAGAGAGAGGGAGAGAGAGAAGTAGAGAAAGAAATTTAGAGAAAGAGAAGTAGAGAAGTAGAGAGAGAGAAGAGAGAGAGAGAAATAAAAAACAGTCTGTAACTGACTGTGCCTGAGGGTGAACATACTATCAGAAAGAAATCCAAACAACTTTTTTCTTAATTAATTGGTTCAGTGATCAGGCTTTAACAAGCTCACCTCTCTTCTACAGTGATGCCCACTCATTTCAAAACTTTTATCTTTTTGATTTAAATTTACATTGCTAAATGGAATTCGTGAATCTGCTGTGGCACCAGTGATGTTCTATTGCTTTTCAAAAAGATTTTTTCCAACATTGTCTTGCAAGACAGTTGAAGTGCATCAAAGTATTTTAATTATAATTCTGGTAAAATTAAAATACCCAAAATAACTTTTCCAGTCCATTATTTCAAGTATAATTAGACTTATTATCCATCAAATTAGTCTAAGCTTGTAAGGGAAAGATAAAGGAAGCCCCCGTTTTTCACAGATGGAATTATGTATATATGTGATGTATGGGTGTACACAGGGGCATCATTCAGCTAACCATGGAAGCTGCAGCTGTATGATTATTTCCCTGAGTGTAAACTCAGACTCCTGAGGAAGCGTTTATAGCATTGTGGTGAGTAATGCTTTTCTATAACCCGATTCTACCTATGTTTACTTTGACATAATCCTATCCTTAATAAATTTGTGAGCACAAGTCAGAGTTTGAGGGATTATTTTCAAAAGTAGTTTGCTACAGCTATAGTGCCAAGGACCAAAAGTAGTTAATTTCCATTATAGTTACAGTTGTGTGTTTTTTTAAAAAACAAACAAACAAAAAACAAAACCATTTTCTGGTTCTCAGTAATACTTGTGTGCTTTGAAAACATTCATACGTATCTGAATACTACAAGCCATTAGCCTGTCATAGAATACCGTCTCTTCCTATTCATTTTGTTCATCTCAACACTCTATTAGGAAGGATCTAATTAGGGGAATTCATAATTAGCTCAAATATGCAAGAGTGGGGTCATAACAAAGCCCTGCAGGACTGGGTACCAATATGTATACCAGAGGACTAAGGAATCCCACAATGGATGATGCTGAGTCAAGTTTCTTCGATTAAAGTCTAAATATTTATTAAAGGGGAAAACTGCACACACACAAATAGGGCACACACACACACACTGCACACTTAGGAATAAAGGAGTGAGAGCAGGAATAACTTGAGATGGGCCAGATTGAGGGAGTTACTCACTTCCGAAGGCTTCTCTGGGATATGCTGTGGATGTTGATGATAATAGTGATGATGATTCACAGCTGCCAAAACTGGGGGAAGGGATGGCTGAGGGAGCTATGATCAGAGCACAGAGTGATGTGGAGCCAAGCTGCACTCCAAAGATAGCACATGGAGCCTAAAAATCTAAAAATTAAATAGGAAATTTCTAGCTTCTGGCTACTGACTAAATGGCTTGGCCGAAGCCTGGACAAAGGTGTTGATAGTCTCAGCTTTGTTAAACCTAGGTATGAGAATAGTCCAAACAATGCATTTGGTTTTGAGACTCTCAAGGAAGGGAGGCTAGAGAAAAGGGTGCAGTCAAATCTGATCTGCCCCATTAAGTGTGAGACTCGACAAATAAGCACTATTATGCATCTTTTCCAGTATAATGTTTTTTCTCTTTGGCAACTCCCAAACCTGTCTGGTAGGGAATTTTCCAGTTGTCCTGGGCAGGTCTCTCAGTGCCTACACGATCTGCCATATAGGGGATTATGGCCGACATCCCACAGAGGTCAGTCTGGGGTCATAGAGGGAACTCCACATGTATCCAAAATTTTATGGAAAATCACATACGCTAACAACTCACTGGAACACATGAGCCAACAATGGAATCATGTGATAGTCTTCCATCATTATTTGGTGAGGCCATGTTCTTGTAATTATATATATTTAAAAAAGGAAAAGTGGGATAGAGGCCCAAGATTCTCCTTTTACCCACCTACAGAAGCTATCCTCCCCCATTAGGTCTCCAACATGAGATTTAATTCAAATAATTCTGGCCACTTCCAGTTTCTAAAACTCATCATTTTTTATTTTAAAAAAATTCACGGAGGCAAAAACACATGTAGAAAGTAAATCATATTCTCCGTAGTTTTTGAGAATGGGATTTGTCATGTTTAGGGGAGGAGTAGAGGCTTAAGAATTATTTGGCTGAGAATCCTAAATGCTTCTCCTTAAACTGCAAATCCCAGGGTTGCACAGGAGGCAGCTATAGTGGTTGAAGTGGAATGATAGTACCATATTAGCATAGTGTGACATTGTGCAGTGTCTGAGACAGCCTAGCAGTTGCACATGTCCTGTTGCTCTGAACTAAACCTTACCATTATACCTCAGATGGAGTCAAATTATCCCATGTTAGCTTGCAAATGCAATGAAATGTACTTATGCCTTTGTTAAAGATTTGAAAGTAGGTAGCTATTTTGTTTATTTATCCCCAAATAATGTCAATCATTAAATATTTTGAGGCAAGGTGTATTGTGTTGTTTCTAGAAAATGCAATTCATTGTGGTAATGTTCATACTTGGTTGTGCAAATTAAAAATGCACTTATAATTGTGTGACTATTGGCAAAGTGCTTATTACCACTGCCTTAGCTGCTGCTGATCTAGTGTTGCTTGATTTTTGGTAATGTCTCCTTTCTCCTAGTTGTGTTATTCTCAACCAGCTGGTGATAACATAGTGAATTTGACACCATCATGAAAGAACACAGCCCATCTGGCTTGCCTTGGTGCCATATCGTTGCAGGCAAACATAGTCATTTCAGAGTTAAGCCAATGCATCCTAAATAGATAGATGTAGAAATGGTGCTATTGTTAGAAACCTTCAAAAAAAATATAAAGTTCTTTTGGATCAGCCAGACTCAAATGTTTAATGTATCGTAATGTAACTTGTTCCCAAGTCAGTATGCAGAGAATTGCAGCCCCATTTCTAGAAGAGCTGTAAAATTGCACAATTCAAATCTTCTCCATATATATTACTATTTTCCACCAGCAGATTCAGCAGGATTATGTGCATTACTAGCCTTGAGAAACAGGCCTATGTTTTATCTGAATTGCTCATATCTAAAATTTGGTCCCAGACACATTGGAATAGAGATATGTTATGAAATGTTGTAATGCACAGATACTCTGAAGGTTGAGGATCTCACAAGCATGACATAGCTAGCTTTAAGCACAGTGAAGCTTCATTGATTTCAAGGTTTGAAAAATAGATAATGCTTAAGGCTGCAATCCTGTGTCTACAGAACTGAACTGAGGAGGTACCCCACTCAACTGAATAGTACTTAATTCCACATAAATACACATGACACTGAACTACACAAGTTCTTAACTCTGGATGAATTGTGTTCTATTCGTCTATATATCCATGTGTACATGAGAAATTTTGCAAAACACTGCTTCTACAAAGCAAGACCCTCAAAATTATCTGTGAAATCTCTCTGAAGCATCACTGTAGATCAGGGGTAGGCAACCTTTCCCCTTTAAGGGCCGAGGGACTTCAGCTCCCAGAATCCCAGGAGCTATTGGCCAACATGGGACTATTGGCCAACATGACTGAGGCTTCTGGGAGATGAAGTCCCTCGGCCCTTAAAGGGGAAAGGTTGCCTACCCCTGCTGTAGATTGTATAGTGTGCCCATGACATATGCAGGCTTGCCATCCCTGGACTTGGGATCATGTGGCAACAAGCTCCTCGGCATCATAATGGTGCACATACTACACAACGCATAGCCATAAGGAAGAATAGGACTTGAGGTTTCACATTTTTTGCCTTACGCAGGGGGGTCTGGAATGGATCCCCTGTGTATAACAAGGGCCCATAGTATTGTATTGTACTGTATTGTTCTTAAAGGCACTGCATTGCAGTCTTATGCTAAGCAAAATATGAATCCTATTTAATAACTACTTTCAAAAGTAAGGGTTTTCTTAAATTAGGGACTTAACTGTTGTAAAATATCTGACCAGGATTCTTATATCAGCCTTAGTATAAAGATCCATGCTGATTTTATTGTTGATTATTCTACCATCTTTAACCTTGACATATAAAAATTAAATGAATTAAAACTTCTTCCCATTTCATGGTATTTTAATTAATAATTTAAAAATAAGATAGCAGCTCCCATATTTCATGTTGCAGAGCTCTTTGAAAAGGTGATAATGAAAGTGATTCTTTAAATATATGTAAGATTTACTGTATTGAAAATTTAAAAATTCCTTATTCCCCATTAAACACACACACACACACACACACACACACACACTTGAGCAGGGTAGGCACAATGTTCATCCTTAGGCTAGAATCATAGAATTGGAACTGTAAGGCCCATCTAGTCAAAACCCCTGTCAAGCAGAAATACACAGCTTAAGCATTTCCAAGGGACAGCCATACAACCTCTGTTTAAAGATCTCTAAAGGAAAGTTAATATAGAAATTTGTTGAAGGGTGGAAACCCCAGAAGATACTAAGGGCCCACTGTGTGTGTCTCTGTGTGTGTATGTATGTAAAGGAACATATTAATTTGGATATTTACCATATATACTCTGGTACAAGTCAATCTCATGTATAAGTCCAGGTAGGTTTTAGGGCAAAAATCATGGCTTTTGATATGACCCATGGATAAGTTGAGGGTAAAATTTAGGGACATGTAACAAAGGCTCTAAAGGAGAAAACACCACTTCCCTCCCTCCTTTAACTTCTCTGGACTCTCCTGATGACCTAACATCACTTTCCTGGTGCTGGAGAAGATTTTAACATTGGATTGAGAAGGGAAAGAACTGGAAGGAAATGAGGTTGGGTGAGCAGGATAGATCCGAGGGAGAAAGTTTTAACATTGGATTGAGAAGAGAAGGACCAGAAGCAAAAAGGGATTTGGTGGGTGGGAGAGATCCAGAGAGAGAAGAAGAGGAGAAGGACAAAAGTTTTAACATTGGATTGAGAAGAGGGGGAAAGTCGAAATAAATGGGGTCATTCATGGTCAGAGAGATCCTAAAAACAAGGAGGAGGAGGGAAGGGAAGATTTTAACATTAGACTGAGAATGGAAGGGACTGGAGGGAAATTAAGTTTGTTGGGCAGAGAGATCCTGAGGAGGAGGGGGACAGAAGTTTTTAACATCACATTGAGAAGGGAATCACCTCTTTCACATACACACTCTGCCTCAGTAGCTCTTTCAGATATCACTGCCAAGGCACAGAGAGTGGGACATAAGGGCAAAGCTTCTGCCAGGACCATTCTAAGCAGTATTAGCGTATTGACCCTAGGACAGAGTCATTAGTCAGGCTTGATTTCCCAACAGTCAATCCTGGTTCAGGTTGGCTGTAGGGAAAGGGTTGCTGTGGGAGGAGTGGTTATAAAAGGGAGGAGTGAGTGAGAATAAACAATCATTTGAGTGGAAATTAAAATCAGTTGAGGTTCAGTGCAGAGTTTTCTTGATGGAATTCAGAGTTCCATTGAAGGAATAGAGAGTTCAGAGGCAGAAGACAAGAGTTTAGAGGCAAAAGTGAACAGTTTTAGAAGAGTTCAGTGAAAAGAAATTGAGTAGGGAAGTACCTGCAACTATTGATGTATTGTAACTATTGTAACCATACCATCTAAGAAACTATCCTAAATAAGCTACATTCCTATTTGTGAATAAAGTTATTTCAATAAAAACTTCTGACTGAATGAATTTATATCAATAAAAGCACAAGAAACACACTATCACAGTTTTAAAACTTATAAGAGGAAGACACTGGGGACCCTAGACCTTACATATTTAGGGAAAATGTATTAACAGTAGATGTTGGGGGGGGGGTCATTCATGAGGAGTCTTTGGATGTCTCTGAGGAAAAAAGGTAGTCTTGAGGCATTGACTGGGAAACCATGTGACAGACCAATATATAAACTGACACAAGATTTAAAGGTCAATTTTTGGGCATAATTTTTTCAACATAGTTGAGTTTATACAGTACGTTATGTGGAAAGTATCTGAATGATTTATGCATGCCAAAGGTTAAGAAATGGGAAGTCCTTTTTATAATAATAATAATAATGATTTTTATTGTATTGTTTTTGGGGGTGGAGGGAACATGTTAGAGGTTTGGGGTGTGGATATGCTTTTCTGTTTTCTTTGTTACATAGTCTTGTTGATTTAGATGTGAAAGGCCAGAGCATGTGTGGATGGGCAAGCAGGCCAGAGAGGTGAGCAGGCAATCCTGGGAACTATAGTTTATTGTGGCACCAGTGCTTTCTGACAAAGAAGGCTAAATGTCTCACAAAACTACAACCCCCAGAACTCCTTAGCATTGAGCCAGGGCAGTTAAAGCGGTATCAAACTGGATTATACCTGCAGTGTGTTTTGGATCATAACTAGGGATAAGGAAGAACTGCAAGCTCTCATTCCCATAAGAATTGACCAAATCTGCATTTTAACCAATATGTAAATTGGAATGTAATTGTTCTTCAGTTTTCTTACTTCTGAAAATGTCACAGTGCAATTCTCCATTTAAAAGTATTAGGAAAAGTGTACATTTGGGAAAACTGAATATGTTATGGAAAATGCTCCCAAATATAAAGCAATAGTTAACCAAGAAATACTGGGCCTACTAATATGTGGATAAGCAGAATTGCATATAACATGGCTTGAGTTTTTTCATTCAGTCTCTCTCTCTCTCTTTTGAAAAAAATGAAGGTAGCATCAAGCATTGTAATTAAAGCACTTGTAATGTGACTGCTAGCATAAAAGGCTAAGTTAAATAATTAATAAAACTAATCAAAGCATCAGAAATGGCAACTAGTGTCTAAGAAAATAGGAACAAATCTGGAACAAATCCTAGCTTGATCAAACATCCACATTAGTCTAGCAAACTTAAGCATTTTAAATTTCCAGCTAAAAAGAAAAGAAAAGAAAATAATATCTACCACTCCTGTAGACAGTTCAAGATTCTTTGATGCTTGCAGAAAAAGTTTTAAACAAGTCAGTTCTGTATAGCAGGCTGAGCAAAATTGTCTGGCAAAGAAAATCTTCTGTTCTGGGTCATCTTTCCATGTGTGCTGGGCCTTTATATAAAATGGTCACCATGCACATGCATGATTTTACTAAATATTAAATCACATATGCACAGCTTTGATGGTTCCTAATACCCACTTTCAAGCTTTAGTAAGCATAAAAGTGTGCTATATAGGTTCTTGTTCCCATAAGACAAGATATGAATGTGTTGGCAGGATTAATGTGTGCATGCTGGTGTCTAGATTGATTTGTCTAATGTCTGGTCTATAAACCATATTCCATACCTCTAGTCTTCTGTATGCATTTGTCAAACCCTAGCTTCTATCTTTTTACAGAAAAGTTAGCCTACTCAAGACTTGCAATACCAGGTGTGGACTGCGGTCTAGTTCCTCTTTTAATGAGAAGTACCATTTATCTTATTTAGTTTCCTCTTGGCATTAAGCCCAGTTGAGTTGTGTGGTGCAAAGGAATTATACCAGCTTTAGCATTCTGTGTAGTCTTTTACCCATGTGCCTTGTCAGAGAACTGTCCACTACAGGCAGTCCCAACTTAGTAATTTCTGTTATAAAAAAGCCTACTGTCTAAAAGATTCTCCTGAGTGAACAGCCACAGTGCCATACATGTGTTTGACAACTCTTAATTCAAACAAAGTTTTTGGATTCTTTAACTTTAGCACTAATGTGAATTAAACTGTAATCAACGTACTAAACTATAATCAACTTACTAAAGACATGCATACATAAATCAAAACTGATTTAATTTTAAATAAATAAATAACATCAACCTTATTCTCACTCTATGGTAGGGATAGGATGGGAAGGCCTTGATTTCCCAAATTCCCAAATTTCCTTCCCTTCTTTTCCTCCAGTCCCAAATGTGCACAGAAATTGTCAGCTACAAAAAGATGTGACAGCTGTCAAGCCAGATTGGAGGAGGGGCTGGGGAGAGGATGGAAGTTACCAAAAGTTGAAAGCTCTCATTTGAGAACTGCAGCCTCAAGCCAGGATTTCTGTGAAAGATAGAGAGGACAGTTGTGGCAGGAAATTGGAGTGGAGTGAAAAGTTGTGGATGTTTGTCAGCTGATGGTCTAGTTTATGTTTTTCATGCAAATCCAATCCTGACAAGAGACTGTGAAAAGATGTTTCAGCTGTCAAACTAACTGGGGGGGGGGGGGGGGGAAGGAAAATGAAAGGTTTTTTTCACAGCCTCTAGTCAGGATTTTTGTGAAAGACTATAGCTTGGAAGAAGGGATTTGAAGAAAAAACACATTAACTAGATAATCTCTGACAAACATCCACAATTTCACTCCTCTAATCTTTCAAGATACTCCTGACTTAGAGGATGTAAGTAGACATTTCATTTTCTTCTCCCAGGTCCCCCTCCTGGTTTGACAGAAGAAACTTATTTGCAAAGCCTCTAGTCAATATTTCTGTGAATGATGATGCAGACTTGTGGATGTTTGGAAAATGACAATCTGGTTGCTGTTTTCCATGTATTTTCCCTCCCCTCAAGTCCCAGTCAGAAATCCTGATTAGAGGTTGTGAAAAGACAGCCTTGCTTTTCTTCCCATCCAGTTGGTTTGACAAATGAAACATCTTTTCACAGTCTTTTGTAAGGATTTGGGCTTCGGGGAGGTTGCAGGAAAAATGGAGACTAGATTGTCAACTGCCAAACAGCTGCACCATTACCCAGTACATATCAGTTGGGGGAGAAAAAACAAGCTTCCTGTCATCTCGGGGGGGGGGGGGGGTGTTCCCTGCACCTCCCCACAGCACAGGAAGAAAACAGATGGATTTTTCACGACACCCATTGGGACAGAGAAAGTCAAGAATTATCATCCCTACTCTATGGTAAAGTCATAGCACAAAACAATAAAATATAAACTTCTTATATCTTCTATCACAAAAGATTTTTTAAATTATTTCTTGACTGACATGGTCCACCTTATTTCATAGAGAGATGTTGGGGCATTGCAGACCAGCCTAAAGGGCCAGTCTGAGGATGGAGTTGGGGCAGGGCAGCCGCATGCTGGCCACCTCAACCCCAGCCCAATGCCATCCTGGTGGCACATGCCCATACACATGGTCAGGACACTCTTTCAACACAGCGTGTAGACACAATGCACTGAAAGGGCATGGAAGAGCTGCAGCGCTGGCTCTTAGGGCGGCCTTTTACTACCCCTAAAAGGAGTGGCATTTTGCCGCTCTTTTAGGGATGGCAAAAGGGAGGATCAGGGCCATGGGGTGTGGTTGCCACAGCCCCGATCCACCGCTAGCAGGGGCAGCCCAGAGCTGCCTGTCTGCATAGCTCCAAGTGAAGAGATAAGCTCTCAGTTTTGAAGTATATTTTAACTGAGGAAAGTTTCCAGTCCAGGTGATGTTTTATCTTCAGACATTCTTGTTCACACAGCTGCAAAATTCCATCATGGCACCTATGAACAACACTCTTTCTGAACCATAGCCTTTATTCATTGGCTATGGCCAATCTTTACACCTTAGTCCATTTTTCTTTGCTTATGGCCCTCCTTATGCAAATAATGTAATCACATTCATGTTCTTCTGATAGGCAACTGACTAACACAGTACAAATAGGAGATTGGACCAAAAAGACCTTCAGTCTGATCTATCGTTATTTTTATATACTGCTTGGTTTGTTTGTTTGTTTGTTTTAAAAATGTCCAAATCAACAGATAGATTACATTGACCCCTACTTTTAGTGGGAGCCACTGGATGCCAAATCAGTGGGGTAGGAAATCCTCTCTCTGGGTTTTATTCTAAACTATAAAGACAACAGAGATACTTAATTTTATCCCTAGTACTGGTTCAGCACCTTGGATTGTTCCTTTACATACATCTAGAGTGGATTTACTGCCCTAATGACATGGGAAGTGTTGATCCACTGCTTATTATGGACACTGAAAGCAGAAAGCTTTTCCACTGGAACACAAAAGGGCTAACCTTTGGGTAAATAGGTTAACTATTGTCTTGCACAACTCTTATCTTTCAGAATTTGTTCAAACAAATCAGAGAATGAAGTGTGCTTTGAGATTATCATCTCAGGTTACATGATCATGTAAACAAGTTTTGCCTCCAGGATGCAAGAGAAATCAGAATGGAGAGATGACATTGGCAGCCTTACTTTGGAGTCATTTTATGTTAGAACATTCCCTTGATTTGTCCTTGTCTTTCACATTTCCAATTTAAAAAATGTGAGATGGATGGGACTATGTCACAAACTTAACCAAATATTTGTCAAAAGAAAAATTTCCATGCACCCATAATCAGATTCCTAATAAAATAAGCATTGGATCATATGCATCCAGTAATAACCTTCCACCTTCAATAATCCTTTTGAGATATTAGGGGAAAAAAATCTATGTTGCAATTCCATTATCTTCCTATTACATTTCTAGATATAATAAGTAAATAATCCCTTCATCATTTTCTCTGGATTTGGTTAGTATATAACATGCATCAACTTACTGAAATGAAATCTATCTTGTGTTGCTTATAAAGAACAAAATTACACAGAACAGCCTTATTAAAAGTCACAGTGTACTTTGTGACTTTTAATAAACCTGTTATATGCAATTTGGTACCTCAACAACTCTTGAAAACATTGTAGCTATTTGTGTGTGGGGGGGTGAGGTGGAGTTTATTTCCCTGTATTTTCCTCTTTTTATATCTTTTATCAGAATGAACATGACCTAAAACCAAAGAGGAAGAAAGCCACTTGATAAGAAAAAGAGCAGCAAGATTACCAGATGAGTCAAGACTTTCAATGATGAATGCCTTTGATCATTGCTTATGTTTGTTTTGTTCTCTCCTTCTTATTTATAATAAATGAAATTTATTGAATGCAAGACTATAAAACATGGGCAAGTCTTCATTCATTTTTTGGGAAGGAATTAATAATTTCAACATTAAGAAAAACTCTTTGGAACCCAAAGTGTTGATATGCAGACACCAGAAGACCTTCCTCAAAAGTGGCAAAAAAGAGCAGCCTGCTTCTTTGCCATCCCAGTAACTCAGTGGGTAAAGAGGAGCTATGAGTTATTTTAGATATACAACTGGCAGTGGATAAGGCCTCCTCACAGTGAAAGGCTTATTAGAATGTGATGCATACTTGGATACATAGCTAGGGACACATATTATCTCTTGCAGCAGTCCAGAATTGCTATCTAGCTATACTTGTGCAATTCTATGCAATGCAAGTGATGAACAAGATCTCATCTCAAAACTTGATGACTTCCATTAGAATGTAGATAAATAAGTCTATCGCTAGAGGAGTTTTATAAGAGTGAATTTTGCTGCCAAAAGTGAGATAAATGGGTCCAGGGAGTTTCTCTGTATGCATTTACAAGTACATATGTTATTGTTGTTGTTATGAATTTCCTATAGAAGTTTTCATTTTAAGCAGAACTAAGTTAAATTTACCACAATATTGACTCTTTCTTAAAAGCTCAAGTCTGTTCCCCTTCAAATGGACAGGTTTAGGCTCTAAAATGTAGAAGATATTATGTAAGAGTAGTCTTCACTATTATTTTATTAAGTTCAGACCTGTTTATTGGATTAGTAAAATTTCACACACAAGGTTTGTTTACAAGTTCACTAGCACTTTTCTTAAGACTTTGGCAGTACACATTTATGGTGTGTGTGTGTGCAGCTTATCGCATGAGCTTTAAAATTGGCAGCAGCCCAATGGGATGCAGCTGGGACCTAGGATGGAGGTGGGAATTAGCGCATTGCAATTCACTGCCAAATCCACTGGACAACTGCAGCCCGGGTCCCAGCCGTGCTCAGCGGGCCCTTTTTCAAAAACAAAAGCTCCCAACTCTGAAAACTGGTTGGAATCAACAGTTGGACTGAGGCCCTGTTATTGGTGAGCTATGGCACTGAACTCTATCTCCAGCACTTGTTTAGTTTTAACCAAAATATATTTACAAAGAAGTACAAGTGTACAGGAATGCATATGTAGCATCTCACTTTTCTGACTCTATTACATCTTTCTCCCAAAGTGATTACTACTTCAGACATTTAGGGCCTAAGCAGACTGCCAGAAATAGTGCACATTAAATTGAGGCACTGCCCTGGCTCAGTGCTAGGGAATCATGGGAACTGTACTTTATTGTGGCACCAGAACTCTCTGACAGAGAAGGCTCAATGTCCCAGAAAAAAATACAGTTCCCATGATTCCCTAGCACTGAGCCAGGGCAGTGCCTCAATTTAATGTGCACTATTTCTGGCAGTCTGCTTAGGCCTTTAGTTAACATTAGTGTGTTGTGCTCACTCCTCTTGCAACATGGCTCCCTTCAGAATTCTCTCTTACAGAAAAATGGCTTCCACCCTGTGCATTCAGACCCTATTATTTTAATTCCCCAGAAACCCATTCAGCTTCTTAATCCCCATGTGAACCCTATATTTTAGAGAAACACAAACTGGCAGTTTCTATTGTTGATTGTGAAACCATTTGCGTAGAAGCACTTTGTTAACTCTAGGGACAGATTTATTGACTTCAGCTAAACCAGAGACCATTAAAATCTGAAAACATTAATCCTTTTGATTCACTGGTGGCTTTGAAAGGTAACATAAATAGATACCTGAGTAGAAAAGAGTATACAGTTTGTGGAGTCCTAGATCACAACAAAGCCCATTGAAATCATTAAAGTGTTGGCTTGAAAACTCACAATGAATTCATTTTATTTACTTACTTGGTTGTAGATAGGCAAAATAGTTGCCAAAACATCTCAAGATAAATGGTTATATGGCACTCCTCCTGAGAAAGATAAATGAGATCATGAAAATTTAGGGAGAAAATAAACACACCAGTAAAATGTTGGTTCCAGGACTGTATTTTTTAATATACAAGTAAGACTTTGTTACGGGCATGTCAATAAGTTAGATGGTTTCTTGGAAGGCAGACACAGGAAGAGGGAAAAGGGGATTTTGAACTATGAGCCTTTCCATGGATGCAGTAGGTCATACAATGAGGCTAGCCTATATGCTGAAACTGTCTCACTGCTGTTCTCCAGAGTCTCCTGGTCCTACTGCTGCTAGTCAATCCTTTTTAATTATATGTTGAATACATTGTTACTGTTTTGAAATTTTGAAATCTGACATCATCCAACCTCAGAGGGAGAGAAAGGCAGGCTAAAGTAAGAGGAAAACCCTCCTTCCAGTCCATCTGCCATGGTCCAGGCCTCAGAGGAAGAGAAAAAACAGTATTTCCCTTCCCCACTGCCATTCCCTTCCTCTTTTGTTTCATGTCTTTTTTTAGATTGTAAGCCTGAGGGCAGGAAAATGTCTAATTAACTATCTGTAAGCCACTCTGAGAGCCTTTCTGACTGAAAAGTGGGATATAAATACAGTAAATAAATAAATAAACAAAGGAAGCAGGAGCAGTCATTGCTGGTCTTGTCTTCTCCCGCTGAACAATGTGGACTCAAACTAGTGCAGGGACGAAAAATGTGTAGCCTATGGACCACATGTGGCCACCGAGACACACTTTTGTGACCCCCTTGGTGATCCAGTAGCTGTCAGGCTTGAACAAATTTATTTGTTTTTTCTCTCTCTCTTTTTCTTTGTTAGCAATTCCTCAACCAAAAACAGCTCAGTAGACAACTGTTTGCTTTTTCTCCTCCTCCTCCTCTTCCTCCGAGGCTTCACCAAGCCATCAAAGCAATTTTATTTCAAATTTTAGATTTATTTTAAATTTTAGATGTATATTTTAAACTATAAAATCAGCCCAATCATAATTGCTCCCAGGACAATTTCTGAGAGATTCCTGTGCAAATATCTCTGTGTGAATATTCATGTTGCATCTATAATGAGTAGTTCTGCCTAGATATCCATAAACTAGTTTTTATTGCTGTTTTGATTTTCCAAGGCATATCAGAGTGAGGTGAGAAATTCAGGTCTCCAAAATTTGATTTGAATTCAGGCCTAAATTGGGACAGATTATGTCTGAATAATTCTGTATTGAATAAGGGCCAAATTTGAATCAGGGTGGGATGGGGGCTTGCATACATTCCTACTGATTTTTTAAAGGAAGAAGAGGAGGAGGAGGAGGAGGAAGTAAATATTTTTGTAATTTCAACGTTATAGTGGTTCTGTGGCAGAGGTAGAAAACATCTTTTTTAGTGTAACTTTCCTACTGCCATGTTGAGGTAAATTTGAGAGAACCAGAGAAAGAGAAAAGCCATAAATATGTGTATGTGTATTAACACTCTCTCTCTTTCACACACACACACACACACACACACACAATGTGATTTGAGCTGATTAGATTTTTGCTTGATTTTTTAAAAGAAAAAAAATCAAGAAAACACACAACATGTATCTAAATTAAAATGATGTAAATAGAAGTTAATGAACACTATTGCCCAAGTTATTAGAACTTTCTGCATGAAAACATTTAATCCAATTTGCCGATATTTAACACTACTGGCAGCACTGGTGCATGCAGTTCAATAGTTCAGATTTGCAAGTTTTCTAATTGCTTTCAGCAGACCTTAGAAAAGCATTTATGTTTCAGGATATAACTAAAAGGAATAAATTACCTGCAATCACTTCAAATGCAAACAACAAGAAGAGCAAACAGAGGGGGTTTATTGCATGCTAGGACATTGAGCCTTTCTTCCCCTTTGAGGAGCATGAGGAAGAATTTAAAAGTATAGTTAACGAAGATGTGAAACATAACTCTGTGATTTAAGCATTAGGAAACCCTAGGCATACTCCGCTTAATTTAATTGGTATATGTAAAAACGGGGGAAGCGTCCATCAAACTGACATTTCTATTCATTTATCTTGACAGCAACTAATTCACTGAATGGTGACAGTCTAAATAATGTATAAATAATAAAATGTGTTCATAATTTTGTTTTTTATAGAAACATGGAATATTTGTACACCTGCAGAGACTGACAGCAAGATGCTTCCCATGTTAAAGAATAGGAGTGCTTCATTTGAATGGTTTCTTAATTTGAAAACTAATAAAACAAATGCATAACTTGCTCCAATAAGTCACACTGGCATTACGAATTCTGCCTATGCTGGATCCTTAGAAGGCAACCAATTGATTTGATGAGCAAGTGTGTAATAAAGAGACCAAATACAAGCAGATGGGTTGGAACAAGGGCGGGCCACTTAATTGAACTTTAACATATTTAACTTTAACATATTTAACTAAAAGGAATCTGGGGATGAGGCAAGTTAGGGGAAGCAACTTGATGCGGGTCCAGCTGAAGCTCAAGTGTCAACCTGTGACCACTTCCTCAGCCTTTCTTTGGGTGAATCATCTGACCCCAGGGGCAATCCAATGACTATTGTTTGCAACCCAGATTGTCATTTATTAGAAGACAAATCCAGGGGTTCCCCCACAAATCTCTGGCTTTATAAGAGAGAATAAACCCACAGATTGGTCTCAAGCACAATCTCCTTCTCCACCCCCTCCCAGGTCCCATGCACCATAGAGGCAGTTCCAAAGCCCAACCACTCACCAAAGCTGTGCCAGGGTGTATGCCAATCTCTTGCATTCTCTCCCCTCTACCTGCCAAATGACATCTATTTAATGACACCACCTATAGTCAATTATCCATGTTTCTGCAGATACAGTATGGGGTAGATGGCAGGGAGGAACCCTTTTTGATAATTTATATTGTCTACTCTGCCCTCTACATTTGATTTATGCTTGGCATGAAGCACCAAGTGCAAAGCCTTCTGGTCTCCTAATAGAGGCCATCAAAAAGCTCCCCTCCCCACAGCATCTAGATGCCCTGTTGAAGGAGCATAAAAAGGGTAATGTGATACTGTGCAACTGTTTTGTGAATATGCATATAAGATTTCTCTCTCAATAAGAATAAACTTAGTTTGTTTCCATATTGATCTGGCAAAATCTGTCTGTAAATTGGCAAGGGGAACTAGTAGAACTATGTGGAACTGGACTAAAGATGCCCCTTCCTTTCTTTGTTCCAGGAAGATGTCATCTCCTTTCTCACACAGACAATGATTTCACATAAAGAAAATGTGGTCCTCCTTAGTTCTTGGACTACAGCTCCTCATCACTGGCCAGCTAGGACTGATGAGAATTGCTATCTGACAATATCTGGAGAATCATGTTCCCCAATAATTTAGGAAGTGGCTACACAAAAGTCATGGTGATGCCATGGATAGATTATTGTAGTGGGTAGAAAACAACTGAAATTTCTCAGAATATTTTTCTGTTTCTTATCTCTCAAAGGAAAGAGCTTTTTTCTGCAAAACAAAACGTTACAGAATTTTCTTGGAACATTCTCAGAATATTTCTTTTGTGTGGTGACAACCATCCCCACTTCACACACATTGTTTTAATGATCTGATATGCTCTTTATACCCACACTGTTCAGAAGAAACTTTGCTAGGCTGCATGGGCTGCAGTGATATGCCACTGCGTAAACCTTGTAGTCTTGGTGGCACATTGGTTAAATGCCTGTACTGAAGCCACTCACTAATAAACCACTAGGTTACGAGTTCAGTACTAGCCAGGGCTCATGCTTGACTCAGGCCTGCATCCTTCCAAGGTCACTAAAATGAGTACCCAGCTGTTGGGGGGCAATGAGCTTACAGTTGTAAACTGCTTAGACACTGCATAGTGTGGTATGAAGCGGTATATAAATGAAGCTGCTTTGCTTTGCTTTGCTTTTGTGAGGTGGTCATTGAGAAAAGTTGCATCTAATTGGCATCTGAGCACAAGGGAAGGTAAAGACCAGATGAGAAAGTCTCATTCTTTTGATCTTGCCCATGTGCTTGGCCTTCCCCATGTGCTCTCAACTGCACAGTTGTAGCACTATAATTACACTTTAGCTTCCATGGTTGAATTCTATAAAATCCTGGGAATTTGGTAAGAAGTACCTATCCCAGGATTCCATGCCAGTTAAAATTGAAATCATAGTACTATAATTGCGTAGTGTGAAAAAGCCCTGCCAGAGAGAGAGAGAGACTTCAAGTATCATACCAAGTTATCTACCCCCCCCCTTTTCTATTTATATAGTGGCCTGATGATTCAAAGAAGTGGAAAGATCCCCCTGTATTTTGCTATAAATACAAGTGACCAGTATTCCAAGCTGACCTGGTCACTTGTGATCCCTATCAACACTATGGGTCATATTAAAACTGACTTGTCTTTGAATAGGAATATAAGGACTGCAGTTCTCATTATTCCTCAGTATTGAATGGAGCTGCTTGGAGCTGCAATCCAGCAAGATCTGGAAGGTTGTACTATTCTCACCGTATTAGTTGCTTTGAGTCCCTATGTAGGGAGAAAGGTTGGATATAAGATAATAATAATAATAATAATAATAATAATAATAATAATAATGGCTAATGAATGTGAAATTATGTGAATGCTTGAACATATTGTCTTAATAAAAAGAAATTACAGTGGGCCCTTGGAATCTGCTGGGGTTTGGTTCCAAGGTAAAGGTATGTATTCCCCATTGACAAGGTTGTCAAGTCATTTCCGATCATAGGGGGCTCATCTCCATTACTAAGCCGAAGAGCCAACATGTCAGAGACTACTCTGTGATCATGTGGCCAGCATGATTGCAGAGAATGCTGTTTACCTTCCCACCAAAGTGGCACCTATTTATCTACTTGCATTTGCATGCTTTCGAACTGCTAGGTTGGCAAAAGCTGAGACTAGTGATGGGAGTTCACCCATCATGCAGCACCCGGGCCTTGAACTGCCAACCTGCTGATCTTGCAATCAACAGAGTCAGCATCTTAACCACTTGAGCCACTGCATCCAAAGACACCCTGTGAATACCAAAATCAGTGGATGCTCAAGTCCCATTAAATATAATAGGGTAGAAAAAATAATGTCCCTTATATAAAATACCGAAATCAAAGTTTGCTTTTAGAATCTCTCCCCCCCACCACCACCACCAATATTTTCAAACCATGGATGGCTGAATCTGTGTATTAAAAAAAATCCACGGATACAGTGCACTGATTGTATTATATAACTACGTATCTTTTTCATAGCACACTGGGTGTTACTGAGGGAATTATATGGCTATAAAGCCCTATATGGCTCAGGTCCAGCCTACCTGAAGGATAATAGCCATCAATAGAAGACTGCCTGAACAAGTCAGAACTTTGTGGGAGGCATTTTTCTCAGTTCCACTGCCTTCACAGGCATGTTCAATGGAAAACACAAGAGAGCACCTCTTCCATGGGTGCTCCCAAACCCCCTTCCTAGGGAGACAAGATTGTTCCCTCCTTGCTCTCTTTTAATCAACAGGTGAAGACCTTTTTTTTCCCAAAACACATTTGGGAACTGATTGTTTTGTGTAACATATTTTCTGTTTTACTGCTGAATTTTTTTAAAAAATATGAATTAAATTAATGTTTTATATGGTTTTATTCAATATATAGTTTACAATTGTTTTAATCTTAACTTTTTTCAGGTTTTTAGCTATGTGGTTTTATTTTTATTTCTTTGTTCCTGTAAGCCACCTTGAGCTCCCTTCTCAGGGAAATAGTAGGTTATAGATAACATGATGAATTGATAGACTAGTGTTTTGACACATCAGTGATTGCACCTCTATCCTGGAACCAATCAATCCATGAGGTATCATTGGATAATGTGATATCTTCAAAAGGTTTCATTTTTTGGAATTTTGCTATTCTTTTTGACATTACATTTAGATGTTTTGTCAGCCCATTTAGTAGTGGTCCTAGAGTATCTATCATCACTAGAACCACAGTCGAGTTATTTTATTCATTTTGTTGTTGCTGTGTGCCTTCAAGCCATTTATTGCAATCCTAAGGTGACCCTATCATGGGATTTTCCTGGTAAGTGTCCTCAGAAAGGGTTTGCCACGTCTATCCTCTGAGGCTGAGAGAGTGTGACTTGCCCAGTGTCTTTCAGTGGGTTTACATGGCCAGGCTGGGATTTAAACTGTGGTCTCCAGAATCATAGTCCAATGTTCAAACCATTACACCACACTGACTCTCTTTTATTTATTACTGCTACTATTAAGTTGCCCATGACTTTTTTTTTACCTCATTATACTTCCATGGGACAGTCATGTTTACAACTGGAAAGGGAACAGCCAGCATTGGACACAAATGATCTCCCTTGTCTGTATATTGCAGGGGTAGGCAACCTGTCCCCTTTAAGGGCTGAGGGACTTCAGCTCCCAGAAGCCTCAGCCATGTTGGCCAATAGTCCCATGTTGGGCAATAGCTCCTGGGATTCTGGGAGCTGAAGTCCCTTGGCCCTTAAAGGGGAAAGGTTGCCTACCCCTGGTATATTGATTTCTCTCAGGTTGCAATGGGATTAATGTTGAGAGCTGGACAAAATTCCACTTATAACACGCAGTACTGCATCGGTGTCATGAAAGCCCAAAGCTAAGCCTTCCAGGATAGAGGTTTCAAAAACAGAGCAGAAAAGAATATAATCCTAACTAAGCTTTCTGTGCTGCATGTCCGGACAGCATAATAACAGTAGTCCTTTAAAAGAGAGTAGTCAAAGGTCTTCTGCACTTAGCAAACAAGTGAGAGAAGAGTGCAAAGTTACTTTTTAGAACTTGGATGGTCAAATGTGCATGATGCATGAGGGAGTCAAAGATGCAAGGGGAAATCTCAAGTGTGACTGAAAAGCACTGGAGAGGTTTCTCACAAACTTGCCAAGCATTTCACCTCTATGCCCCAGGAAGCATTTTGCAACTAGCAATAACAGTTCAAAAATCATAATAAATAATAATAATAAAAATTATTTTTACCCTGCCCCTCTGTTGAGCAATCAAGACAGCTTACAAAAACAAAATCCATACAATCCAAGATAAAACATCCCCCACCCCTCTCCCCATTAAAACAGTATTAAACTACCCAACCATTAAAAACCCTTAACATAAAATATCAAAAAATACAATAGCAAAAACCAATGAACAATTAAAAAGATTACAAGCATCAACAGCAAACAGTGGGAGAGCCAACACTAAGATGGTAGGGACACGCAAACTCCTGAGGCCGGGGATCTAAACAGGAAAGGCCTGCTGAAAGAGGCCTTTTTAAAGCTACTTAAGATCGTGATCTGACGGATCTTGTCTGGCAGGCCGTTCCATAATCTGGGGGCAATTACTGCAAATGTTCTCTGGGAGGTTGCCGACAGCCTAGATTTTGTTGGCTGAAGCAAATTCCTCCCAGAGGAATGGAATGCATGGGGAGGATTATATGGGAGGAGGCAGTCCTGAAGATAGGTTGAACCCAAGCCATTTAGGGCTTTAAAGGTAATAACCAACACCTTATACTGGAGAGATTTTAATACCAAAGTTATGTGGTCTCTCCTAGATGTTCCTGAGACCACTCTGGCTGCCATATTTTGTACCAACTGAAGTTTCTGGACCAAGCACGAGGGTAGCCCTATGTAGAGTGTATTACAGAAATCCAGATGAGAGGTTACCAGTGCATGCACCACTGTCTCAAGATCCCTTACTTCCAGGAAAGGGCGCAGCTGGCGTATCAGCTGAAGCTGATAACAGGCATTTCTGACCGTCGCATTCACCTGATTAATCATCAGGAGCGATGAATCCAGGATCACCCCCAGACTGTGAACACTGTCCTTCACAGAGAGTGTGACCCCGTCCAGGACTGGAGGTTGCAACTCAATTCCTGGTTTCGAGGCCACTACTGTGAGCACCTCCATTTTGTCTGGATTTAATCTCAATCTGTTTTTCCTCATCCAGCCCATTACTGCCTTAAGACAGTCATTGAGAGGAGAAAAGCCATCAAGATTCGGGGCAATTCGAGACATTGAGAAATAGATCTGGGTGTCATCAGCACACTGATAACACCCAGCCCCATATCTACGAATAATCTCCCCCAGTGGCTTCACGTAGATGTTAAACAACATCGGGGACAGAATGGCACCCTGAGGGACACCACACATAAGATCTTTTTTTGCTGAACAACTGTCCCCAAGTAGCACCCTCTGGGACCTGCCCGAGAGGAAGGAGCAGAACCACTGCAATGCAGTGACTCGAATTCCTAACCCACTCAGGCAATCCAAGGTGGTCTATTGTATCAAAAGCCGCTGAGAGGTCTAAAAGCACCAATAGGGTCACACTACTCTGTCAATATTCAGACGCAGGTTGTCGGTCAAGGCAACCATGGCAGTCTCAACTCCAAATCCTATCGTAAAGCCAGTTTGAAATGGGTCTAGATAATCGGTTTCATCCAAGACTACTTGGAGTTGAAGAGCAACCGCCCTCTTGATCACTTTGCTCAAGAATGGTAACTTAGGGCCTTTACAGACTGCTGGAAATAGTGCAAATTGAGGCCACTTTAACTGTCCTGGTTCAGTGCTAGGGAATCATGGGAATTGTATTTTCTTCTGGGACATTGAGCCTTCTCTGCCAGAGAGCTCTGGTGCCACAATAAACTACAGTTCCTATGATTCCTTAGTACTGAGCCAGGACAGTTAAAGTGGCCTCAATTTGCACTATTTCTGGCAGTCTGTAAAGGCCCATAGACACCAGCCTATAGCTGTTCATATCCAGGGGGTCCAGGGAAGGTTTTTTTCAGAAACGGCCTAACCACCACTTCCTTTAAACAAGATGGAATGCACCCATCCCTGAGGGATGCATTGATGATGTCCTTAAGGAACCTCATCAAGGCACCTCCCCCCCCCCCCCCCATATGGCCAGCCATGAAGAGCAAGGATTGAGTGGGCAAGTTGTCTTCCTCACTCTACCAAGTAGCTTGTCCATGTCCTCGGTACTCACAGTTTGAAATTGATCCAGTAAATTTACATCAACAGAGATGCTGGACACCTCATCACTTGGTTCTGTTACCAAACTAGCATCCAAGCTGGCTTTTATCTGAGAGATTTTATCTGTGAAAAATTTGTCAAACGCATCACAGCAGGATGTTGTTGGGTTAAGTAATGGGTTCTGCGCAGGTGGAACCTGCGTCAGTTCCCTAACCACCCTAAACATCTCTGCTGGACGAGAATCTGCAGAAGCAATATGTGCAGAGGAGAAAGATTTCTGCGCTGCACATATTGCCTCTTGATAGGACCAAAGAAAGTTCCTATGATGAGACTTGTCAGATAATAATAGAATTTTCCACCAAGTGCGCTCTAGTCGTTATCCAACCAGCTTCATTTTCCTAAGCTCTTATGTATACCATGGCTTACAATTTAAAGCAGGTTGGAGAAGACGCTTGGGAGAGATTGTGTCGATAGCCCTGGTGAGATTGGTGTTCCAGATATTAACCAAAGCTTCAACAGAATCACTGGCACTACCAACCATTAAACCCTCTAAGGCTTTCTGGAATCCAATTGGTTCCACTAGCCTTCGAGGGTGGACCATTCTAATAGATCCACCACCCCAAGTTGGGCGGTGGCTCTTAGTTCAGTCTTGACCAGGAAATGATCCGTCTATGACAATGCAGAGGTTTTTATTACCTCCACCCATGGATATTCCTGTTCCGTATTAAAGACCGCATCAAAGGTATGACCCACACAATGTGTGGGCCCAACGACCAATTGGGATAGGCCCATGTTTGTCATGATTTCCAAGAACTCCCAAGCCGCGCCTGTCAGATTTGTCAAACTGGCCTTGAGTGGAATGTTGAAGTCGCCCAAAACTTAAAGTCTGAGTGACTCCAACAGTAACTCTGAGACCAGCTGTGTCAGCTCAGTTAAGGAGTCTGCTAGACAATGGGGTGGCCTGTATACTAGCAGAATCCTCATACTATCCTTGGTCCTCAGGCTCAGGTACATACACTCAAAACCAGAGCCAGTCCACCCCCCCTCCCCCGGCCACATCCCCTTACCTGCTCACTGACAGAATACTCAGCTGGGAGGGCCTGTGTCCATGTAATGGTGCTGTCCTCTCCCAGCCAGGTTTCTGTGAAGCAAGCCAGATCGGCATTCTCAGCTAAAAGAAGATCGTAAATAATATGAGTCTTATTTTTCACCAACCTGGCATTGCAGAAGAGCAAAGTAAAGTTTTGTGGAATGGCTGGTGTGCTCTCCAATCCATTCTGGACAACAGAGCAAACTGAAGGTGGGATAGCTTTCAAACTGCGATCCCGCCTTCTTTTGGAACATCTATTTACTCTGTTCCCACCATACCTCCCATTGCCCCACACAACACCAATTTTCACCCCCAGATCATTCCAGGCCACTGTTAATAAAGGAGCCAATAAACCCTCATACTTTCCCAACCATGCTGCAGCTGTGGCTGCCACAGCTAATAAGTGGCAGGGCGGGCTAGATGTAAAGTCCTGCCAGGCTCTGCTCTCTGCCTCGCCGCCACTGTTGCTGCAACTGGGGGAAGGAAAGTGTCCCAGTGGTAATGAGGGAGGGTAGGGCTGGCTAGATGTAAAGTCCCACCTGGCCCGACTCTCCACTGTTACTGCTGCTACTGCTACCACACTGCTGAGACCCAAAGAAAAGGATGGTGGTGGGGCAGGCAAATGGCTTCTTCCTGAGGCCTTCTTCTGAAGTGGGGTCCCAGACCCAGAATTTGGCCCTGCTGCTGCCACTACTACTGAAAATAGGAGGGTCAGGGTAGGCTAAATAGGCCCCTGCCCCGACTCCCAGACTAGCTGCTTCAGTGGTGTCCCAGGTAGTACTAGGAGGGCTAGGAGGGCTAGATGAAAAGTTCTCCACCCAGACCTGGCATTTGGCCTCGCCACTGCTGCTACTGCTGAACTGGATGAGCAGGCTGAATAGCCTCTTCTCCAGCCTCCGCTCCAGTCGGCATGGGCTGTCCCAGGTGTAAAGGGCTGGCGGGCTGGATGGTAAGTCTCCACCCAGCCTAGCTTTAGCTCTCCGCCACTGGACACTGGAGGTTGGGGCCGACTAAATAGCCTTCTGCTCCACCTATGATTCAGTCAGCACAGGCTGTCCCAGGTGTAAAGGGCTAGTGAGCTGGATGGTAAGTCCCTTCCCAGCCTAGCTCTGGCTCTCCACCGCTGGACGCTGGAGATTGGAACCGGCTAAATAGCCCTCTGCTCCACCTCTGTACTGGTCAGCATGGGCTGTCCCAGGTGTAAAGGGCTGGGGGGAGCTGGATGGTAAGTCCCCACCCAGCCTGGCTCTGGCTCTCCACCGCTGGACACTGGAGGTTGGGGCTGGCTAAATAGCCCTCTGCTCCACCTCTGTTCCGGTTGGCATGGGCTGTCCCAGGTGTAAAGGGCTGGCGGGCTGGATAGTAAGTCCCCGCCCAGCCCGGCTCTGGCTCTCCACCACTCAGGCAATGGCTTTGGCAAAAGGATGTTATGAACTTAGATTATGGACACAGTAGGAAATAGTAGCAGTCTTTTGCACACTGTTCAGCATTGTCCTATTGTATTCATTGCCCTGTTCAAAGGTCCTTGGACAGGGGAAAGTGGGCTTTTAGAGCTGAGGAAATGTTCTCAGATTTGTTATCACATTTGTTTTGTTTTTGTTGAAAGTAGAGCAAAAAATGTGGAAAGCAATGTTTTGTTTGTTTGTTTGTTTGGGAAGAAAGGAATTTAAAGGGAGTCTGTATAACAGCAAGGATGGAGTTGAAACCCCATTTGAAATCAGATCCTAACTTGAAGATATTTAAAATGAGGTGAGGCTGTTCAAATAGGGGGAAATTCATATTATGTAGTTCCTGCATTCAAAGTCCATTTTTATAGCTGGACACCCCTGCCTGGACCTCCAAGTTCATATATGAGAACTTAGTTATAACCTCCATTTTAGCTGTCCTAAATGATCATTAGAACTTCTACACTCCAGACTCTGGGCTTCTAATGGATCATGCATATCTTTTGGAAGACTATTTGTTACAAATTTTCTGTACCATTTCAGAATACAAGTTGATGAATTGCATGTCTGAATGCAAGAACAAGATCAAAAAATGTGTGGACAGTCTAATGTTTTTTGGGAAAACTTCTCATTAGCCTAGATATATTTCTCAAGCATTGCTTTTTCATAGGTAAGGTTTTTATTTTAATTTTATTGAATGATGTTATCTCAATCAATTCCTCTAGCTGCATTTTGAAATGAAACACCCCCAGAGGATCTGAGCCATGTGTCTCTTTTGAATTAAAAAGTTCACAGGGCTAATGTGGATAGCATCATTATTTAATGTGGTTACTAGATAGCACTAGACTTATAAGCTTATCACACTGTGTTCTTGGAACATAATGAGCACGTGACAAGAATGGAACGGAATGTATTTTATCACATGGTATGATCCTCATTGAGTTCCCATTCTGTGCTCTGACAGTCCCTAGCCTGTTCCAGGAGGAGAACTGTAAAATTCCTCAGCCAGCAAGAATACTTTCAGACCGTTCCAGATGATGTGTGTGTGATAATCCTACTCGGTCTCAATCTGTCCTCATGTTCTGATTGGCTAAGACAACCTCCTCCCCTCCCTTCCTAGAAAGTCCACAGACTCAACTCAACTCTTCCGGTGTTGATGCAAGGAAGGTGCCACAGGCAATTTAATTTTTTTTAATTTTTGTAGATTGGATTGTGTCATGTTTACAAGGAAAAACAAAGAATGCTCGCTACCTAAACCTCTCGGTAGCATTCTTTCCAATGCAGACATAGGGGTTTTCGCAACATTGAGCATGCGCCAATGAGGGATGACTGAGGAACTACTTTAGCACCAGTACCTACAACAGTAAATGCCGTGCAATAATATGTGTTCTCATAACGTTACTATCCTGTTATCAATAGTCTAATGCAGTAACACCAGTTCCCATATCGTTATGTTCCAGGGACTCAATGGGAACGTTACAGGTACTGGTGTGATAAGCTTTTTAGTTGTGTCTGGAGTTTCTTGTACTGTACTGTTCTTGTCTGAGAGAAATAGTAAAGTTCATGTCTAACATCTTGACTGATCTGTCCTCTAAGTCTTCCATGGCAGAACTGTGTTATCTCCTCCAACACCTTTATCTATGACAGTTTTATGGCACAAGCTGTCTCAGTTATTCAGATATACTGATCATTTATGACACCATTTCAAATGCACAGTCCATTATTTCTCCTGGTATTCTTATAGGAATATCTGAATACCATATCTGTTTTTTGTCATTCACATACTGTTATGTAACAATGTGAGATCTCTGATAGTGCTGGACATGCCAAATCATTATAATGATGCCCTAAAGTGAACACGTTAGCTTCACTATGGAAAAAGTTTCTCTGCAAAATGGATTGGAATAATGATCTCTTTTCTAAAAAAAGAAATACAGTACCTGTCCAAGCAAGTTGTTCTCTGGGCAAAGACTATCCGTATGCTTTTAAATTATTTTTACCAGTCAAGACAAAGTTATCAAGAAACTGAAAGAATACATAATGGTGATAATTGCTGGCATGCTCTTAAACATCTCAGGCAGAGAGCTCTTCTCCAACCCAGTTATGAGGGTAAGGGATTTTAGTCTAGTGATACATTTGGGATGGGCAAGCATATCATCCACTTAATTTTTGTAATTAAAATGTGGAAATTTGTACATATTAAGGAATGAGAGAACTCATGTGACAAACATTGCAGGTAGGCAAATCCAGAGGGACAACTTTGTCCATCAAAGTCCAAGGCTTTGAGTGATTAACTCCTAAAACCCTGGGTTTGCATCTCTCTGTAGACCACAATGTAATGCTTAAGTAGTGTTGCTACCTCTCTTTCTTTCCCCTGAGAGTTATCTCACATTTAATGCTACCTGGTAGGCAGGTACAGCATGTTCTTCCTGAACTTAGTACATTTGATTTGTGCATATTGGGTCCATAGCATTGAGACTTGGCAGTTCAAACAATGCCAAACTGCATGAATTCTGCAGTATAGATGCAGCCATGGATTCACTACCTAGTATTTCTATTCAAAGGAGTCATATGTAGCAAAAGTTGAATAGATGCAGTTGAATAGATGCTGCCAGTTGGAGTATATAATTCAGTACAATGGTTGCAGTTTTAAACAGATTTATATAGGAATAGATCCTACTAATTTCAATTATTTCACTTCTGAGCAGCACTTCAACAGATCATCATATGAGGTTCTGTTAAGTCATTTAGTATTGAACCTGCATCTTTATACATGCAAATGATGGATCTTATCACTGAATTATTGTTCTTCCCAAACAAAGCTGGTCAAGAGTCACAGGTGCCATCCAGTAAAGAAAGATAAAGGACACAATCCACCCAAAGCTCTACCAGTCACAACTTAAAATTCTACCAGTTTCAACAGAATATGATTTAAAGGAACATGCTGGACACTTCTACTGAAATTAATGGGACTCTGATATGTTCCCTGCTTGAAACCGACTGGTAACCTTGGGCAAGTCGCACACTCTCAACCTCAGCAGAAGGCAAAGGCAAAAAGCACCCCTTTGAACAAATCTAGCCAAGAAAACCCCATGATATGGTTGCCTTAGAGTTGTCATGATCATAACAACTTCAAGGCACACAGCAACAACAAGAATGCTTCAGAACTACTGGATCATGCTGAAGATTTCTAGCAAGTCCATAGAAAGAAAGGGTTTACATGTTAAACCACAGCTCCCAAACTAGGAGCTGAATATGCTGGAAATCTCTGTGTGGAACTCTAATGACCAAGTTTTAACAACAAGAATTTATGAAAGACAGCAAGAACAGTGGCACCAATTAATGAGCTTCAGAAAGTGAGATATTCCCTGATGGTTTAGCTTTTCATACATGGCACCTTGCAATGATGGAAACAGACAGTTGTATTGGAAAATATGCCATCTTAATTATTGCTATTCATTCATATTGCAGCAAAATACCAAGGTATCAAGGGAGTGTGTTTAGAATTACAGTCTAAACTCCTTTTGCTGTTGCTGAGTTTTTTTCAAGACAAAACCATTTAAAATAAACAAAGCAAGGAAGAAAACCCAATGATGTTTTGAATTCAAGCATAAGTAAACTAAAGCTTTTTAAAATGGGAAGTTGCTTTAAGTTGTAGAGATGTTCTGAAGGTAAATGGATAAGCGCTTAAATAGATTTTAATGCTTAATTAAACCAGATTTGTGGCAGTCTCTTCCAAATTAGTTTAAAATGACATAATACTGTCTTCTTCAATAAGTGCTTTATGGAAGTACATTGATACTAAAAAGTTATAGTTATATTAAATAAACTGATTTAAACAATCAGTTTAAACAAAAACAAAAATAAATTGTGGCAAAATGGCTATCCATACTTGCTTTTATCAATTACCTATTAAAAATAACAACCTTGCTTTTTTCTTTTTGCCAGGACACTTGTATTGTTGTTAGAACAGGATGGATGGTGTCCTATCAGTTAGCTCCTAGTACTAGAGACCCATTGATATCAGTTGCAGGATTTTGTGTTAACACAGACGTAAATCCCATCCATTCAGTGGGCCTAATCTAGTTAGGACTAATAACTGAATCCAAGCCAATACTCACATTTATAAAAGTTTAGGTAGAATTAGGGATTTTTATCAGAAAGCAGCCCTGCACAAGCCCCACTAAACATATTTATTTCTCTGTAGATCAGCAGTAGTACTCTAATGAGAAATCACTTGTTGTTTTTTTAAAAAAGAATTATCAATTTACTCAAGAGCCAGATACATCCTTGTTTCTACTGATTGTTAATCAAGAAGCTTGAAACCAGCAGCAATCCATGTTATGCTGTTCAGCAACATGTTTTTCTGCTATTCATGTAAGCAACAAAGAAGCACAGGCCTACTCATGACAAGTGGCTCTCTGTAGCAACACTCAGCTACTTCATAAAGCAATACAGGGCCAGGAAGACCATGACAAGGTACAGCATCTTTGCTGGTATTCCATATTTGCTATCCATCCTGAAAAGGGAAGGTAAATTATGAGTGCACTGGAGTTGTTAGCAAGCACAATTCATCACATTGCGGAACATCATTCCTGATCTTGGGGCATTTATTTAATTATTTTCAGCATTCACACCCTGCTCTTCAGCCACAAAGTGTCACAGAATGGCTTCCAAATTTTTAATCCCTGCCCTAAGATTTACAATCTAAATAAGACATGACATACAAGGAAAAAAGGATAGGAGTGTGGGAGGCAATTAAGTCCAGTAGATGCAGCCACCTCCTCTCCATCTAGATATGGCAGATAGGACTGGTTCTTCTCCCATCCTCCAGGCCATAGGAGTGGAAGTTGCCATAGAGGGAGGCTCTTCATTTGCTTTTGAGTTTAAACATGATGGAGCTGTGCCTGTCTCTGCTTTCCCTCCATGACTAGGACAGTAGCAGTTGGTATGGAGGTGATGGATGGAAATTACATGTCTTTTAAAGTGCCTGCCTATTTTCTGGCTTTGTGGGAGGGTTGTAAAATATACTTGCAGATTCTCTCCTCTTTAATGAGAAAAATCCCAACAGGTCAAGACACTTCATCCTGTCTTCTTATAAAAAAGAAAGAAAGAAAGAAAGAAAGAAAGAAAAAAAATGACAAAGAAAAAGAAAAAAAAACATGAAAGAAGAAGAAAAAGAAAAAAGAAAGTCATCTGTCACATGATATTATGCTCCAACATAACTAGAACTTTTCTTTCCATCAGCAGCATCAGATGCATAGAACCCTATTTGTGGGAAAAGGTATTTCTGCATAAAATACAACATTCTTTATGCAAAAAAGGAGAGAACATTTTATGCAAAACAACAATCAAACAAGCACACCTTACTCTCTGTTGATCTAAACGAAGTTACTAGTCCCAATTACAGTAGCCCCATTGACTCAATGAAACTGACATAAGTGTATACTTTCCACCTGATCTGGTTCTTTAGGGATCATCCCAGGTAATCCTCTCTCATGCCATTTGCTCAGCTGCATTTACAATAGCCCAATTGCTCTCCCTTCCTCCCACTTCCCCCCTTCATCTTCACCTTAATTCTATTTCTCCAAACTCAGTTCAAAACATAAAACTACTTTCCTCTCATTTAATGCAGCTAGAGCAGGGGTCCTCAAACTTTTTGAACAGGGGGCGGTTCACTGTCTGTCAGACCATTGGGGGGCCAGAGTAAAAAACAAAAACAAAAACAAAAAACTATGAACAAATGCCTATGTACACTGCACATATTATGTTTTGAAGTAAAAAAAAATGGGACAAATACAATATTTAAAATGAAGAACAAGTAAAGTTAAATCAACAAACTTACCTGTATTTCAATGGGAACTATGGGCCTGCTTCTGGCTAATGAGATGGTCAATGTCCGGTTCCATATTTGTCACTGCTAGTCGTAACAAGTGATGAAAGTGTGCATCAGTTAGTCTAGATCTGGTTGGAGATTTCAGATGTTTCATTCTGGAAAAAGTCTGTTCACAGACATAAGTGCTGCCAAAGATGGTTGCCATTTTGAGTGCACAGTTCCTGAGATTAGGATATGTCTCAGAGGGGAGAGATTCATAGAAATTAAGAAGGCTGCTTAACTTGAATGCGTCTTTCAGAGAGTCACAATTCTGCAGGTCAGCCAGTTCCATATGGTAAATTGAATCCACATTTTCAATGTCAATAGAAAATGGGTTACGGAAAAGCTGTATGTTCTGTTCATAGAGATGAAGCTCTTTAAATCTAAGTTGGAACTCCTTTTGTAACTTTTTCAGTGAATCCACACATGTTTTCTTTGGGAATGCAACCAATGGTTTTTCCTCTAACAGATTTTGAGTTGTGGGGAGATGGCAGAAATTTTCCTCCTTCACTTGTTTGATGAGGAGGCCTAATTTTACTTCAAATGCTTTCACATGTGATTGCATATCACAGATGAGCTTCCCCTTTTGAACAGGGGGGCATATCACAGATGAGCTTCAAAGTTGCACATTGAAACTGTTAAGGAACTCTATTACATCTGTCAGAAAGGCAAGGTGCCATTTCCATTCTGTATCATTGAGCTCTGGTACTTCTTTGTGTTTTGAAAGCAGAAAAGCTGTAATCTGTGAAAGTAAATCATAGAAACGTCTCATAACTCTCCCTCGACCAGTTTAGCCCAGTACAGTTCCAAACCATTCAGTTTGGCAAACTATTTCATAGATATCCTCTCCTGTAGTTGTTCCTTTGATGCTTTGCAATGCAGCAAGCTCTTCTGTGACTTCAAAATTATCATTTATCCCACAAATAAAAATTAGAAGTTGTGCAGAGTCACAAATATCATTACTTTCGTTGAGTGCCAAGGAAAAATAGGAAAGGTTTTTTGCGGAGTTTTGCAAATGCTGATGCAAATTGTCTCCTATTTCTTCAATCCTTCGTGTAATTGTAGGTCCTGAAAGACTCACTGTGCTAAATAAATCAGCCTTCTCTGGACACATCTCTTTGACAACAGAAAGAAGGCATTCTTTAACAAATTCTCCCTCCACGAATTGTTTGCCAGTGCATGCTATTAGCTTGGCAACTTGAAAACTTGCTCGCAGTTATGAAATATTTTGCTGCTTCTGCTTCACAAAAGTATTTTGCTGAGTTGTCATTGTATTTTTCAGTTTTAATATTTTAGCTTTTCTCACTTCTCCGACCAAACAATCATATTTATCTTTATGTTGAGTTTGATAGTGTTGACGCATATTGTATTCCTTGAACACAGACAATATATTCTGGCATATCAAACACACAGCTCTTTCCTTGTACTGCATGAAAAAGTAATCATTAGTCCACTGTTCATTGAATATCCTACACTCCGAGTCAATTTTTCTCTTTCTTGATATCATTGTTTCCTAGGAATTCAAAATTGCTCTTAGTAAAATACCAATATATATATATATATATATATATATATATATATATATATATATATATATATAGTGCTACAAAAACAATATACCAGCAGTGCAGTCTGATCAGTGTTCATCAATGCAGCCTTGCCAGTCCTCACAGACTGAGCCAGTTCCTCCATCACTTTTCCAGTTCACACTACCTTAAAAAAAACATATGGCTGAACTCGCACAGCTTAGAAATCACAACAGTGTGAACCAAGGCTTACACAGCAGAAAACATACATACAACATCATATGCTAACTTGAATCCCTGCTCAACCAGGGAAACCCACTGCCTGACCTTCAGCAAGTCACACCCTCTCAGCCTCAGAAGATGGCAAAGGCAAATACCTTCTGAACATATCTTGGGGAAACATTCAGGAAGGCTGGGTGCCTGGCACCTGTGGCAGCCCCAGCCATGGGAGACTCACCTGCAGAGGAAGAGGAGGAGGAGGAGAGGAAGAGGAGGCACTGAAGATGTTGCCTCATGAGCTGCTGCTGCTGCTGCTGGTATTGCCTCTTCCTCTTCTGCCACCCCTGGAGAGGCAAGTGGTGGGAGCAGCTCTGTGCAGGCTCATAGCTGACAAGTCCCCTATGGATGGAGGCTGCAGATGGGCCATGCCGGCAGAGGCTCGAGTCCAAGGCATCAGCGTCATTGTCCCTGCATGCGCTCCTTTCCGTTGGGCCTCCCTAATGGCTCCAGCTGCAAAACAAGTGAGTCAACCAATGGGCACGCCCCACCCACAACACCCAGTGCACACACTGGGGGAGGGAGCTGCCTCTTGCTGTGATTGGCTGGTTGGGTGGGTGGCACGTGAGGGAGAAGGGGAGAAGAGGGAAAATGGCGCCAGGACAGGAAAATGGCGGCCAAAAAAAAACCCCACCAGGCGGACCATGGGCTGGATAAATGGCCTCAGCGGGCCAGATTCAGCCTGCAGGCTGTAGTTTGAGGACCCCTGAGCTAGAGGGAAAGGAGGGCTAAACTAAACTCAATATGTAAATTCCAGGGTTTTCTCCATAAAATTGTAATTTTGTGCTCTCTTTCCCATTAATAATTTTTGATTTTTTTAATTACCTGGCCACACCCTTCTGACCACATTCATGTTGCTTGGACATGTTTTTTTTTTCTGTTTTCATCTATACCATGTTGGAGGGTAAGTAAATGTTGACCTATTCAGTTTCAACTGATTCACTGGATCTAGTTGGAGTACAACCAGTGGCATCCCTGGGATTGGTGTCACCCAGTGTGGTAACTCATGGTGTCATCCCCCACTGACTTCCTCCCATTTTGCACCATACAAAATTCTTAGTAGTATTTTTGTATTAATGTTACTCATAAATTGTAATTCCCATATAACACTGAATGTAATGCTAATAGTTGTGACATAAACAACTAGCAAAATTAAAATTATACCTTCAAATTAAAATATTATACACACAACTTGAATGTATTTACATATACATAGTGAAGATTTGTTAAAATGTGATGTTTTTAAAGAAAAATTTTAAAGAATTTTTTAAATAAAAATAAAATTTTGGAAAAAATGAAATTTGAAAAATTCTGGGGCCTTTAATTTCTCCTCCCACTGAGCTTCACCCCCACTCCCACCATTTCTTAAAACATTTTAAAGGGAAGCAGGCAAATGCCACAGCCCGTTTCTGCCAAAAGATGGGTGTTTGAGGAGCAGTGGCGTCACCCTCCTTAGGGTGTCACCTGGTGTAGTCTGCACTCCCTGCACCCCCTAGTGATGCTATTGAGTACAACTGGATTTAGGCCAGAGGTGCAAAGCATGTGACTGTCAAGATGTCATGGAACGATAGCTTCTACAATCCCTCATCATTGACTATGGTGGCTAGAGCTTCTGGGAGTTGAAGTCTAATAACATCTGGAAGTTTGCATAATTCTCACTCCTGCTTTAGGCCATTGGATTTTTTTTAAATATATAAAAATATATTTTAAAATCTAATGGTCCCAAATTGTGAAAAATCATTGGAAATTGCACTGACACATTCATGATCTTGTCCAAGGAGAGGGAGATATGCAGACAAATGATGTATCCACACTGAAGAAATAAAGCAGTTTGACATCACTTTAACTCTCATGGCTGCAACCTGTGAAAACCTGGGATTTGTAGTTTAGTGAGGTATTCAGCTTGGCATGTCAGACATGTTTGGTTTCTCACCAAATTACAAATCCTTGGATTCTGTAGGATAGAATCATGAATTAAAGTGGTGTCAAACTGCTTTATTTCTGCACTGATGATACTCCCAAAATTGCATTCTTGCTTTGTGATATGTGAACCACTGTGAGATACTTTAAACAGGCAATATTTTAATTGTTGGTGTGGTATTTTTAAGGGTTGTTTCACTTGTTAATTTTTGGCAATTAGAGACTATGGCAGTATAATTGAATCTGTGGCTCAGATTCATGTTTCCAATGATCCCAACATATTTTCTGATTTCCCACTCATACCACAACACTTATTTTCTATGTGGGTTGAGTCTCCCTTAGCTGTAATACTTGTAACCAGATGTGTTTTGGATTTATTTATTTTTTTCAGATTTTAGAATATTTACATATACATAATGAGATATCTTAGAGATGGGACCCAAGTCTAAACATGACATTCATTTATGTTTTTAATACACTTTATAAACATAGCATACAAGGTGTGTAGAATGAACCATCAAAAAGCAAAGGTGTCACTATCTCAGCCACCTATTCAGACAATTGTGGATTTTGACATATTTTGGACTACAGGTTTCTGGATAAGGGATACTCAACCTGTAAGTAAGCATTAAGTGACTCCTTCCTGTTATTCAGATAGTTTTGCAAAGTGGCTAACAATATATTTTATTTATTTTATTCTTTTTAAAAAAACAATCTAAAGAAATAAAACTGAGCATCTGTATGTCTGTATATTTATTACATTGTTTCCCATATCAAAACAGCTGGATGGATTGTCACCAAATTTGATATTTGATGCCTTGCCTATGTGGTATGCATATATAGAAACTGTGAATTACATAAAGCCCACCTTCGAGGACCCATTATAGGCATATCAATTAATTTTCCTTTCCTGCAGATAGGAATGTAGCTACAGTATGTGTGTGCCCATGTGTGTATGCAAAATGAGGTCACTGAATCCCCAAATAAGAATTCTGCACCCACAAATATTTTTTCCCTTCAACCCTCAAATTTCTAGAATTGAAGTAACTTATAACTTCAGATGAGCATTTAGAAATTAATTTTGGGAATACATAGAAAGGGGGGGGGTGACAAAGTTACCAAGGGAATGCAAGCATAACAAATGTGGGATATAGGTATGAATGATTTCATGTCTCACTCTCTGCAATGCTAGAAATGTGATGACAGGAGGAAAATTTCATGAGGGGGACATAATATTTTCTGGGGGGGCAATGTCTTCAGTTTCCCCAGTCCCCTACAGCTGTACCCCTATTGACAGATTAGTGTTTTTGGTGGCTGATTTTGGCAGTCATGTTCTCAACGCCAACTGAAACTGATGCATCCCAAGAAAAATGCTGATCCTCAAGAGCAGCTGAAACTAAAGAACTGGCTTGTGGTTCTCCTGAGGAATGCTGAGTGCTACCATTGGTGATGAATAAGCTAGAGAAACTAACTTATTTTTTAAAAGGCTTCAGTATAGTTTAATGTCCATCTGGTACAGGGATTTCTGAATATAACAAGGATGATTTCTTTACCACCACTTAATAACTTATATCCAAAAGAATGGGAACTAGAGTTAAACTAACTAATTAACTGACACTTTCAAGAATACAAGGCAAGTTAGAAATGATTAACATTAAGTGATTTCCATTAAAATAATTTGGAAGGGATCCAATTTGACAAGCAATTTCATTGGCTTTTAAAAATTATTAAATTGTTTCTTCACATATGCCATTTGATTAAAAAGTGTATGATGTGATAATATTTCATTTAACAATGGTAGTACTGATCAATGTTATATGGTAGATATTACTTTTGGTTAGACCATGTTTCTTTTTTTGTCTTTCTTTCTTTCTTTCTTTCTTTCTTTTCTCTTCTGATGCTTTACTACAGCATTATAGTTTCATATTACTACTTCCAATAGGCAGCCAAGACTGTATTATTATGTATGGCTTTTGTGCCTAAAAATAAGTAACAGTTTTCCCAGTTGTTTCAATGATGTCTTAGGGGATAATAATAATAATAATAATAAATTTATTTTTACCCCACCCCTCTGTTAAAAACAATCAGGGTGGCTTACAGCAATTAAAAATTACATCAATGCAATCCAAAAGGCCCAACCTCCCACCCTCCCCATAAAAACAGATTAAACTAACATCCATTAAAATCTAATAAATCTTAAAAAAAAACATAAAATAGACAAATAAAAATGAATCCACAGCAGACAAATCAGGGACATAAAAGCACAAGGGCATGGCTCCTGAGGCTGGGATCTAGTCTGGAAAGGCCTGCCAAAAGAAATCCGTCTTTAGCGCCTTTTTGAAGCTCATCAACTGATGGATCTCATCCAGCAGGCTGTTCCATAATCTGGGGGCGATTACTAAGAAGGCCCTCTGGGAGGTTGCAGACAGCCTAGATTTTTGTGGTTGAAGCAAATTCCTCCCAGAGGACTGGAGTGCATGGGGAGGATTATATAGGAGGAGGCGGTTCCGAAGATAAGTTGGACCCAAGCCATTTAGGGCTTTAAAGGTAATAACCAACACCTTATACTGGGCCCGGAAACTGATGGCAGCCAATGGAGCAATCTTAACACTGGAGTAATGTGGTCTCTCTGAGATGTTCCTGAGACTACTCTGGCTGCCATATTTTGTACCAACTGAAGTTTCTGGACCAAGTATGAGGGTAGCAAAGCGCCATCTTGGAGCCAGGGAAGGGGAGGGGCAGCCGGACACCAGACGCCCCAACCCTTTCCCAAGGATATCATCAGAGCACCCGCCATTGCACACAGAGAGTACTCTGATGACGTCCTTCCGGCACAGCGTCTGGACACACTGGGCCGGAAGAGATGCGCAGTGTCTCTTCCGGCGCCCCTTCTGCCCATTCCGGAAGGAGCACTATTTTAGCTCTCCTTCCAGGGTTGGCAGAAGGGTGCATTGGGGCCACTGCACATGTAGCAGCAGTCCCAATCCTCTGCTTCTCAGGGTGGCCCATGGCCGCCCGTATGCAGAGCCCCCTAATAATAAGTTTTTTAAAAAATTGTGTTTTCTAATGGTCTGTTTTTAAAGAGTGCATTTATCTATTTTGTTGGTTAGGCATTGCCTCAAGGCACATGACAAGCTGAGATAAACAGATATATTAATTAATTAATCAGCTAAGATCTAAAATAGACCAGCATCTTGGAATGTAAGCCCATTAAGGAATCCATAAGACTGTCAGTCTTGAGTTGTAAGCTCTTAAAGGGTTCCAAGCTTTGGTCCCATAAAAATCCTGGCTATTTATCTGTCTCTTGGCCATCCTTTGACCATCTTCCAGCTAAGGAAAGCAAACATCTGACCAGGAGAATGCCAGGGCATACGCAGAAGCATTTCATATCCCATGCTAAAGTAATTATATATTTTACCTACCAGGGTATACAGAGGCCAGAGTATATTTTTCTTCAGCATATACTTCACTCCCCAGTCACTGAGTTGGGAAGTATAAACAAACATAAACAAAAGTAGCCAACTTATATCTACTCACTAGATCAGGGTAAGAGTAGTCATATGCTAAGGGTTAGTAGACCAATTTTGTCTCAAATGGATCTTCAGTAGGTGGAGTGTCAATCCTCGCAGTAACATGAAATAATTTCTGGTCACTTTTGGATTTATCCTCCTCCTCCTCCTGCATGCCTTTTCACCCAGTCTAGGATTCTATTATTATTATTATTACTGTTGTTTCAATTGTCATTGTCACCATCCTCACCATCATTATCATCATCTCACCTTTTTTACCAATTTGGGACTAAAGACAGCTTACAACAGTTAAGCATAATTAAAAATATACCATATTTTTAATATACTACATACTATATGGAAATATACTATATGCAAAAATTCAAAATATTGACTGGTATTTGATGTTGCAGTTCTGTATCCATAACTTAGAGTTATGGATCCAAAACTGGTCTGTTTTCAGTAAGTCTACATAAGTCTTACTTAAAATTATGTAAGTGCCACTGCATCCCACCTTAACAGCCAGCAAACAGATGACGTCAAGAAAGTCTGTGCAGCTTCTGATTCTGGTGTAAGCAGGAGGACATTTCCATTCCCTCCCACCAGTGAGCAAGGCTGCAAAAATCAAAAGTAGGACCCCTGTTGCAAGTAGTCTTGTGAAATTACAGAATAATTCTTCTCATGCCTAAAGAATGGTGGGTAATAAAATTAATTTTCTCCCTGCATGAAAAGTGTGAAATAATTACAATGTCTCATCTCTCACAATGGCCAGTGATCAGCCATTCCAATCACAGGTGGGAAAATTCTTTTGAAGCTCATTCATTTGCTTTATGGCATCATGACAATAAAACTGCAGAGGTGCAAGAGGGTGTGAATTTTCATAGACTAGCGAAGGTAAAACTGTCTTGCCAATGAGGTGTTGAGATTTAGTTTTGCCTACAAATCCTATAGCTAGCCTAGAAGGGAGTTTGTAGGAGCTGTAGTCAAAACTTTTTCCAAGCTCTAATTTTTTCTTTACTCTGCTCTCTTCAGCATATACATTGCACTGAACTGAGGGGCTCAACAGACAGCCCCTAAGGGTCAGCTCTGTGCCATGCCTGGGAGTGCTGGATCGGGGCCACAGCAACCGCATATTTCAGCCCCAATATGGGACTTTGCCACTCTAAAAAGAGTTGGCAAATACAGCTCCTTTTTAGAGTAGCAAATAGCTCCCTTTGCCACTCCGGTGGCGGCGGCTTTTCAGTGCTCCTTTGGCACGGCGTGTATGAACGCTGTGCCAAGGGAGCACCCTGATGCTATCTGCCATCTGTTTAGATGGGCGGCATGTGGATGACATGGGGGCAGAGTCAGGGCTGGTGTGTGGTCACCACACCCTGACTCCATCCCTAGGCCAGCTCTTTTGGCTGGTCTGTATAGCCCTTGAGTTAAGGAGTCCTGCTATAACCTTTAAAACCCTTCAGGGCTTGGGTCCAGCTTACTTGTGGGATCACCTTCTCCTATACAATCTGCCCCACATACTGAGGTCCTCTGGTAAAAACTTACTGCAGCCAGCAAAAACTAGGCTGGCGGCAAGTACCCAGAGGACCTTTTCTTCTGCTACTCCCAAGTGATGGAGCAGCCTGGCAGAGGAGATCTGATACATTGTCAGTCTCGACTGCTTTAAAAAGGTGGTCAAGATGTATCTCTTCTGGCAGGTCTTCCCAGTCTCTCAGTCGTCTCCCATCAATTACCCCCAATTGCCCCTGCTTTGTTTTAATAATTAAAATGTACTTTTTATTGTGGATGGGGGGGGTTATGGGATATGATGTTTTACTGTATTTTAATGCTGTTTTATTATTGTTAGCAGCCTCAATCTGTTTGGAGAGGTGGGATAATAATAATAATAATAATAATAATAATAGGACTGCAAGTTCCAGCAGCCCCCAGCTTGTGTAGCTAATGGTGAGAATGCTGGGAGCTGCAGGCCAACAACATCTGGAGCTTGGAAGCCATGCAGGGTCAGTCAGCCCTGGTTATTACTTGGATGGGAGACCACCAGGGAAGAATACTAGGTGCCTTAGGCTAGCTTTCAGAGGAAGGAACTGGCAAAATCACCTTTGAGGATTCCTCATCTAAGAAAACCCTAGGAAGTTCATGGGCTTCTTGAAAGTGCATGCGTGTGCACGCATGCACACACACACACACACTTTGTTATTTCTGCAGCCCCTGTAGCCAGATATCTGGCCCTGTAGCACCAGAGGGGCAAAGTGATGAATCCTAGAGAGCACTGCTTGCATTTTACATAGAATCCTAAAGTTGGAAGGGACCCCCAAGGGCCATCCAGTCCAACCCTCTTCTGCCATGCAAGAATATGTAGAATGCTAGAGTTGGAAGAGCTCCCCCCAGGATCATCCAGCCCAACCCCTTTGACTATGCAGGAATACATAGAATCCTAGAGTTGGAATGGGACCCCCAAAACGCCATCCAGCATAGGTGTGTGGTGTCTGTGCATGCACCTTCAACTAGCACAGCTTCCATGATCCGGATGTTGTTGGACTGTAGCTCCCAGCATTTCTCAGCATTGGCTACACCAGCCTTACCCGATTTGGTTAAATTTTAAATTGGGTGGCATCCGGACCCTATTGCCACTGAAATCGCTGCCTGGGTCCATCCCCATTCCCAGGGCCACTCTGGTGGCCATTTTCTCAAGCTGGAAAACTCCCGACTTCAATAAAAGCCATGCTGAGCAGCCTGGGAGTAGGGCTGAACCTTGGATGGACCCGGGTGGCAATTTCAGCAGCTAAATTCTTGTGATAGGCTCCGGATGCAGCTCAATTTAAAATTTAAGCCGGATCAGATAAGGTGACTTAATTAACTGTGTGATAAGCTTCCTAGTCAAATTGCATGTCTCTGCAGTGCAGATTACAGCTAAATCCTCTCCCAATAGAATTTTAGCTGCAGATGATAGTTGTCAGATCCTTGGGGTGGTAGTTATAGTTTAAAGGGTTAAAGAGTTAGAGGAGACAGAATTCCACAATATCATTCCTCTTTTTATTCTGTTTTTGTTAAAGGCTGAGCTGCCTCTGCATTCAGTGCAACCTTGTAAGCACAGATAGCAGCTATGGGGTTTTCAGCCTGGCATCTCAGTCAAAAGTTATGTACTTGGTCATTAGCTTTCCTGATAAATAAAACACTGTTGTTAATTTTTCTTGTACATATTGGGGGATGGTTTTGTGGGGGGGACAGACATTATGTTCTGAGGAGGTGGGCAAGGATAATACTTGCATTTCTAGACCAATGCTCATCCAAACTAAATGCAAAATGAGAAAAAAAGAAAAGGAAATGAATATGTCAAGCACAACACAGACTGCATAAATATGGTATGACTGAACCATAATAGTAGCAGTGAGGGACCTTCTACCGATGAACAAAAAGGTCACAAATCTGCACAGAATGTCTCTGAAAATTGGAAGAGTGCAGAATAAAGATATAAAGGTGCTTTCGAGATGGGAAGCAGATTCATTGTGCTTCTTATAAATTACTGTTGGATCATATACTGATACTTTAAAAGAAAGAAACTCTTTTTTTTTTATTCTTGTGTACCATAAATGGTTGCTATTTATTTATAAACTTGATTTTCATGTATCTGTCTTATTTATATGCTATTTCTCCATCTCTACTTTTATCCCTTTAGTAACTTTGTAGAAGAGGTCAGGTGGTAGGTCTGACCCAAGAATGCCTAGTCAGAATGAACTTGCCCTGTATCTCCTATTCATGTCCCAGTCCAGCTCCAATCACTACATCACACTGGTCCTTTAGCCACTAATTTTTGTGTAACAAGTGGAATGGTTAAAGCTAAAGAAACCAAAATACACTTACCTTGTTCCATTGAGAAAGAACCATTCTACCTTCTCTCCCTGTGAATCCAAATACTCTTCTGTTTTTACTCTTGTTGTGTGCCTTCAAACTGTGTCTGACTTATGCCTATCATAGGCATCATCAAATGGCAGGACAGATTTGTCAAGTACAGGACTTGTTGCTACCTGACTCAAGATGGCATCCCTGGTAGCACAGGAGCCCTGTGGCACAGAGGTTAAATGCCTGTACTGCAGCCACTCACTCATAGACCACAAGGTCGCGAGTTCAATACTAGTCAGGCTAGACTCAGGCCTGCATCCTTCCAAGGTCACTAAAATGAGTACCCAGCTGTTGGGGGGCAATGAGCTTACAGTTGTAAACCGCTTAGACATCCCATAGCGCGATATGAAGTGGTATATAAATGAAGCTGCTTTGCTTTGCTTTGCTTTGCTTTGCCATTCCATGAAAAAAAAGTTGACAAAGGGCATGACTACATGGGTTAAATGAACTGGTTTTCCCATGCCCTCACTACAACCAGTCTTCATGATGCAGGGTCAAAGTCCCAATTCAACTGCAGACTGTCTTGTGATGTGAGGTCAGTTCTGCTTTGAAATCAGGCCATCCCTGCCTTAAACCACATCAAAAAGACTTACTTTTTTGTGGAGCACTCCAGAGTGACACCAGGTGGCTGCCTACACACATGTCCTGCTGTCTGCACAGGGCCACCACCACTGGTGCAAATAGTCCCCTCTGAGAACACAACAAGGTGCCCAGCCATGTGATCAATTCCGGGCACCTTGCTTTTGAACTCAGAGGGAGTGATTCCTACCAGTGGTGGAGGTGGATGACTGAGTGGGACATGTCTGTAGACAGCTACCTGATGTCACTTTGGAATGTAGAGGTAATGGGGGGGGGGGGGGATTTGGGTAAGTGCCAGGATCAGAATACTCTGGGAGCGGGCCAGAGTATGCTGGCTAGTATAGGCCTGCTAAGACTAACAATTGTATCATAGTTCAACATTGATGATGGGTCAGCATTTTCTATTACTCCTGAGGGCAGCATGAAACCTTAGGTGCTATGGGATAAGTGACATAGCACACAGGGCTCTGTTCTTTCAACACCTAGCTGCTGTACCCTACCACTCAACATCTATGGCCTGAGGAAGCTTCCTCACTCAGCCTAATGGTAGAATTGGTGAGATATATATATATATATATATATATATATATATATATATTGTTTGAGCATTGAACTAGGGCTCTGGAGACTAGGATTTGAATCCCTGCTTGGCCATGGAAACCTACTGCATGACCGTGGGCAAGTCACACTTTCTCAGCCTTAGAGGCAGGCAATGGTAAACTCCCTCCAAACAAATCTTGCCAAGAAAACCTCATGTTAGTTTCACCTGCCAAGAACTGTGTTTTTCCCTCACAATTCAGAGAACTAGCCTTCTGCATTTCTAATAGCAAGAACTTTATTCCAGTAACCATAGGTGGTAACAAGAAGATTCCAGTACCAAGCAACAATCTCCCCTCTGCACCACAACTAAGTGTCTACACCAGCACGATATCTCCTATCATTCTCTCACAACAGTTATACACACTAAAATTTCCAAATTACTACATTAGCCATTATAACAATTGTATGGCAGAATATGCCAGATTCTGATATGAGGGTCACCATAAATCAGAAATTACTTGAAGGCATGCAAAAACAACACTTCCCATAATGAGCACAGGCAATACTGGCTCAGGGTTTGCTAGACTTTATCTTGTACACAGATACAGCAGGTGTTAATACTGAATAATAATTAATGCTGAGCATTTGTAAAAGTTTAAGAAGCCCTGGAAAGGAAGAATCCTAAAAGTATTCCATAAGTGAAAAGTTTGAAACATTTTTCAAGTGCATAGAATGGTTTATTTTTTCATTGCCCAGAGATTTTATGTCACAGCATAGACTAGAGCTTTAAATTACAGCTCTTTAAGCACTGGTCATGCACAGTGGATCTAACAGGGACTATAGGCCAAAAAAAGTGGAGACTCTGGGCCTGTACAGATTGCCAGAAATAATCCAGTTTGAGACCACTTTAATTGCCCTGGCTCAGTGCTAGGAAATCATGAGAACTGTAGTTTATTGTGGCACCAGAGCTTTCTGACAGAGAAGGCTCAATGTCTCAGAAAAAACTACAATTCCCATGATTCCCTAGCATCAGAACAGTTAAAGTGGTCTCAAACTGGATTATTTCTGGCACTATCTCCCAACTCCTGATCAAGACCACAGAATGCAGTTTAATGCATATGTGACCAGTAGCCATCTCTAAATTTCCATTCATGTATACAAGTTCCAGAGATGACAACCAGGTTGCTTTATAAATGATTTTGCAATGATACAACTATTGAAGCATCCCTATAATTGAATGACTGGAGTTACTTGAGTCTGAACCTAAGGCTTTCCATATCACAAAGCACACAGGCATTTTACCTACATTTTGGATTCAGCAGGTGGTCACATACAGAGAGCCAAGAGCAGCAAATGACTTCCAAACTATTAAACATTGCAGTACAGATCTTTTTGCACTGTCTGGGAACCTGTAGATTCCTAGATCTGAATTATTTGATTTCTAATGTTTATTGAGACTGGAACATTGGATAAATGTCCTTAATCCATTCAAATACTTGTAAAATTCTATGCATCTAATTATCTTCAATCACCACTCAGTACCTCTAATCATCCTCTCAGTAAAGGTCTGAATGCCTCCTGCCCAGTTTGTATTAAGCTCTTGGGATTTCATTTCATGATTCAAAAAAAATCTCCAGGAAGCCTTTAACTTGCATTCAGCATGCCTATACATAGCTGCACTGCTATTCAGTTCATTTTAGTCCCACTGGCTGAAAAAAGAACATCTCATTTCTTTTTCTTTCTAATTTTTCGTCTACAAGTTTTGACAGATAGCAAGTAATCTTATCTACTTGCTTTCTGTTATTTCCATTTCTGTGAGTCTCCAAATCCTCAGGGTCTGATTCTGTATCAGCCTGACATGGAACTTTTCCATTAAAATCATCCACTGGCTGATAAAACGTGAGCTAATGATTTCTTTCCGTTTACAATGCACCATCTGCATGCAAGGCAAGACATTGAATACAGTATCATTTCACCTCATCTGGGAATAATATATTTATTTATTTATTTATTTATTTTACCCCAGGAAAATCTGATGTGCCTGAGTGTGTGTGCATGTGCCTTCAAGTTGCCTGCTTATGGTGACCCCATGAATTTCAAAGGGCTTTCTTGAGCCTTCTCCTCAGACATATGACTTAAGATCTGCAGGGGAAGGCTTTCTCTCGGTCCCATCACCTTTGCAGGTGTGGTTGGTAAGGACTCAAGAGAGAATCTTCTCTGTGGCTTATCCCAGGATGTGTAACTTCCTTCCACAGGAGATGTCCCTGGTATCTTTCCAGGTAAGGACATTTTTATTTAAGGAGGCATTTGGTGACAACAGACAGAGTTTTTAATTGGGAGATGGTGTGGTGTTTTTTATTTCTTCATGATTTAAATACCTTTTAATGCTGCTTTCACTTGTGTTTTAAAATTAGTTTGTTTAATTATACTTTAAATTTATATTGAGTTTTTTTTAAATGTATTCTGTTCTTAAGGTGTTGTTTATTGTGAGCTGTCTGGGTCCCACACAGGGAGAAATCAAGATATAAATAAAATAATATGCTAGGAAGATAATTTTGTCAGTATTAGTTTATACAGTGGTTTTTGGGCTCAAGAGATGGCCATGCTGAGAAGATCTCCAAAGCCAAAGAATGTGTCATTCTGTAGCAAATACATTCTGCTGCCTGGTAAGTAATTTTCACTTTCCACAAATTGTCATCTGCTTTATTTTGGGATGGGTGGAGGGAATCCCATGATCCCATCCGTATTACTACAACAGGTATGATTTTGTGTATAGGGCTAAGCCAATAGAGCAAAATGGCAGAATGCAAAAGAAGGTATGGGAATAGGAATACTTATAAGCTAGATAGAAAATATCTTTCCCTCAGATGTCAAATAAAAGCTCATTGTGTTTTTGGACCAGGAAATGTTAGTCAAGCACTTACCCTAACAACTGGGTGAAAAAAATCATTTCAATTTGATTTTTATAACAATATACCAAGATCTGATATTTTAAAAATAGTTTGAATGAAAAGGACCCATTTTTTAAAAAAGTAAAATAAAATTGAGAGACATTATGAATTATGGAGTACTTGCTCTTACAGGTGCATTTAGGCCCAGGTATTTGAGTGTTCAGTTCTAAAATACCTCCATATTTGAATTCCTGTATATTCAGTCATATGAGTGTTGACTCCATTTTTGCTAAGAGGCATCTTATCTAAAATATTTATAAGGCTAGCAATTACAACAACTTCCATCTCATGCTAAAAAAAAAAAAAGCTATACTTTCTTATTATTATTCTTGTATTCTTTTATTTTTATGCTTGTAACCTCCCCCCCCCCATTGATTCCCTTTGGGAATAGCCGGGCTAGAAATAAATCATATTATTATTATTATTATTATTATTATTATTATTATTATTATTACCTGTTGAATTTGGCTGACATAGGTCAGGAAGAATTACATTTCAGTACATTTTTCAGCTCATTCTTCAATAACTCCCATGCTTGCTGGTGTCTTTTTCCTTTAGCCTGTCTAGCCATAGGATGCCACCCAGTATTTCCCTGAATGTGTTAAAATTAACTTTCTTAAAATACAAGATTCTTTTGGGCTATAGTCTTCTCTGCCTTGTCCCACCATTGGGAATTCTAGTATCATATGTCCATTTCCTCCTAAAGCACCAAGTAGTTTGATTCAAGGGGCAATTTCCTATTGCTAATTCCCTTGCTCCTTCCTCTTTCTTTTGAAATAGGAAAATTATGTGCAAGGCACATAAGGAATTTGTTAGAGAGGCTATGCTTAGCAGAATTAGTCTCCCAATGCATATCAGGGTAATTGAAGTCCTTCATAACTACTAATTCTTGCATCTTGGAGATTTCTGAGATTTGTTTCTGAAAAGCATCAACAACAACCTCTTCTTGGTTTGGTGTCTTATAATAGACCCCTTCCACAATGTTGTGTCTATTATTCATTCTGTCACTCCACACTGGCTCTCATATGTTGCTATGATGTTACTCTGTTATGTTAATGTGATGTAAAGGAGCAAAGGAGTATAGCATGTAGGTTTGACTCATATCAAATGACAAATGTGATCTATTAAGATTAATTTCCCCCTCCCTGGTGGTAGTGAACTCTGCTTTTTGTTTTGGTGTTACATTACCCTGAGCTGGCAATTATAGCCTTCAAGAATGTTCCTTGCATTGGCAAATTGTCTTAAACACAGTGATGGATGACAAAAGGAGAGGGAAAAAAATGAAGGTGTCAGAGTCCCCCCATCATGTGTAGAGTAATTCATTTTCAGTGTAACTGCAAATCTGTCATGAGCGATCACAGGAGAAGCAGATCAGGCTTACAGTACAAGTAAAAGGAATAACTAACAGGCCCATACAGGTGCCATAAATAACCAGCTATGACAATGAGATTTCACCCCTGACAACTGGTACTAAACCTTAAGTGGGACTATAATGAGGCATTCTGATTGAGGATTTAGAAAGGGAAAGGAAGTGACAGACACAGTGGACTTGTCACTTGCATGGAATAAGCTTCTCAGATAAAAAGAAGCTGTACAGTTTGGTCTCTCTTAATGCAACATCATTCAGGTGGTGGGACTCAATACAAAATTAGTTAATAAAAAAATCCCAGTGTAAACCAATTTACTTTAAAATATCATCCTTTCTTCTTACAAAATGAAAGGAGCTAAGAGAAGGTAGGACAACCATGTTGCAAGACCAAAATATTGCAATACAAAAGCCCAGACAGGGCTCTACCCAGAGCAGATAGTTTAAAAAAAGAAGGCATTGCCCAGTTTCAATGCCTATTTCTCTCCCTGTTGTTTGAAGTGAGAGGGTAAAATTTAGATTTATTCCTGAGGCAGTCTGAATCATCCTCTGTTTTAAAGCTATGCTGGAGGGCTTACAGGGTTCTGGGTCATGTGCATCCAGGGTCTTCCCTTAACCACCCATGTCATTCAACTATTAACCTCCAGATTTCAGAAATTTGAAATTTCAGAAAATTAAGATCAGATAGAAAAGGCAAGTGGATATTCCCCATGGGCATAGAGGAGGGATCTCTAGTCAGCTCCTCTCCAAAGAAATTACCAAGCTCTGTATATAGCCCAGGAAAGAAAAAGAGAAAAAAACAAATTTATCCCATATTCCCTGGGATAAGGCCATAGGATTGCACTCTTATGCCCTATCTAGTGTTCCCATTTTCTGTAAATGCATGGGAAGAAGTGTTTATCCCTTCTTTCAATGCATTTCCACCATTTTTCTCATCTGGAAAGTACCTTTCTGAAGAGGAGATGCTCCCCTACCCATTCAATCTGTCTGCACAATTTGGAAGTCTGAATTTCTTAGGTTCCTAATTGTATGAAGACCCTTTACAGGTCTGCATAGAGAGCCTTTCTCTATGCTTGCCCAAGAACTTTCCACGCGTTTACTCTGCATGGAAAGGGAATGCCTGAAATTGTGTTTTTCTTTTCTTTACATACAAAAGTGGGATTTATTCATTGTTGTTCATTATTTTATTATCTGATATTTTGATATTTCTGGAAAATGTGTACTAATATATGTGTATGTGCTTCAGGAAATGATAAATGTATATGGTTATATATAATCTATGGAAATGCTCTCTCATGGACATCTCAGAGGTAAAGTAGGTGAAGCTATTCATCTTTCCTCATTGCAATTCTGCCACAAAGTAGGTGGGGTGGGGTGGGTGGTTTAAAAACCCATCAGAAGTTTTTTGTTTTTTTTTAATCAGAATATGAAGTGGTTGGGACATTCCAGTTCTGAAATATTGATTAAATAATTCCATTCTGAGTTTTGTTTTATCACATTTTGATTTGTCCCTCTTATCTTTCATTTGAAGAAAGTAGCTGCTCTCATCTCAGTATATTCATAGGTGGGCCATAATTGCCTGCCTAGCTTGGAATGTGGCTGTCATGTATCATGAAATTTGTCAATTCAAGCCAAGCACTAGTAACTTAATGATTCACAGAAGCATCACAGGCAGTGATGGTTCTATGAAATTTCAGGATTCATGCACATTGTTTTTTCATCACTGCAAATGGCAAGGGAATAAAATACTGAATGGCACATAGAAATATTTTTTTAATACTTGTAGCATCCTGCCATACAATTCCTGTTGAACTCTGGCAGGGGAGCTGAGGAGGAAGACAAGGAGTTAAACCAAAAGGCAATTCCGAGGCCAAAGAATGCATTCACTGGGAATATTCAGTTGATGTGCTGAATAATGGCATGATTTCTGTTGAAACACCAGGTGTTCTACCCTTGGATGAATGTTCTTTTTGTGGTAAATCTTTCTTGAGCAGTAGATTTTGATCCTGACACATAAAGGGAAATCAATAGCTTTAGAAGACCTAGTAAATAGGAATAGAAAGAATATTTGAAAATATTTCAAGAATGGTAAAACACATACATCATGTTTCTCAAGTGTTGTGAAACCATGATGAGGAGAATCCTGGACAAACAAGAATCTTCACAGTTCAGGACTTATTCTATGCAAAATATGTGCATGATTGTTTCGAAAATAAAACAGTTTTCATTCATTTATTCATTCACACCCTCACACACTTTTTTTAACACACCCTTACCTCTTACATCCACACCTGCGCACCAACTGTCCCTGAAAGGTAAAATTGAAGCCAAGACCTGAAGCTAGATGGCATTAACAGTATTCATGATGATGCAAAGCTTAACCACAATTGTTACTAATACTGGCTATAGAAAGGTAAGGTAAATTTGTTGTGAGAAAGAGAGGTTACTGAATTGTTCATTAAGCACTTAGGCTTCTTTCCATATTCTCTACCAGAGGGACTTTCTATGAATCCCATGGAAAACAAAACATCATTTAATGAGCATGGGATGGCTTAGCCACAGAAAAAGAAAACACACAGTTGACACTGATGAATTCTTGCTTTCTGGTTTCTTCAGCATCAGGGATGCACACTTTATGCTGAAAGATTATCTGTATTGGGATTGTATTAATGTTTGCAAGTATTTGATGACCATCCTGCTCAGGCATGAAATATATAGGAATTCTAGACAACAATAGAATAATTTTGATGGGACAGTGGTATGACTCCCACTGTCTTTGGTGACTCCATGACCAGCTTTGGATCCTGCTCCACTTGGTTTTCATGCTTAGACCCAGAACTACTTCAACTAGTCTTCAACTAGTCTTCTGCTCTTAAAAGGGTAAAGGCAAAGGTATTCCTCATTGACAAGGTTGTCAAGTCGTGTTTGACTGTTGGGGGCAGTGCTCGTCTTCGTTACTAAGCTGAAGCACCAACATTGTCAGAGACTACTCTGTGATCATGTGGCCAGCATGATTGCACAGAACACTGTTTACCTTCTCACTGAAGTGGTACCTATTTATCTACTTGCATTTGCAAGCTTTCAAACTGCTAGGGTGGCAGAAGCTGGGACTAGTGATGGGAGCTCACCCCATAATGCAGCACCTGGGCCTCGAACTGCCAACCAGCTGATCTTGCAATCAACAGAGTCAGCTTCTTAACCACTTGAGCCATTGCATCCCCTTCTCCTCTTGCTGACCCTTTTTGTATGACCCTGGATTGTCTTAGTTTTTCACCTGTCTGTTCCCTTGGACTATAGGTGCACTCATCTGGGGACTTGTCACACTCAGCTACTACGAGTATTGCCTTTTCTTCTCTCTTGCTGAGAGTTCTTCTTATTGATGTATGGCTTTTGTCCATAATATATTTAAACAAAGTGATAACTTTGAAAACCCAACCATCTAGAATTAGTCCACTAGGCAGGTTGGTTTTGTATAGCTATTTGCCACACAAATATTGTCCTTACCATAGGGTTACCACATTGCAAGCTGCCTACAAATACTTTGTGATTGTTTGTGGTGGTGTGATGACACTAAGGGATTTCAATATAGACAAGGCCAAGTCCGCACACAGAAAAGCTGTTGCTTTGTATGGATTTTGAATTGCTACATTGCTGCATACTTCCTATTTGCATATGCTGAGTCTCAGAAAGTCTGTTGAAAAAATGTTGGGCATGTCAATGCTTGTCTTAATTAACAGATTCCCTTGCAATGGTTTGCTTGTTTCAGATTGTTATTTTAAATTTAGGCTAACAATTCAACACAATATTTTCCCTCCATCTCTCTTATCAGGTACAGATCATATCTTTCAGCAAAGGCAGTGTACTCTAATGCCAAGGCAAGCTTCAGCAGTTGTTAAGCTGTGCATTTTCAACACCTCTTCAACATCTATTAAAAGCTCTTTATGAGACAGTTAATGTATTGTTCTAGTAAAGACAAGTATCATTATGTTATCGCTTGCAATAATAATAGAACTTAGAAATGATGAGCAACTGGGAAAATCCTTGTTCATCACTATAGTGGTACTTTGCTGTTTTTTTATCACTCCTGCTGCTTATATTAAGTTATTATGATTGTGCCAAGTTCATTTTCAGAGTGATTATGATGAAAATTGATTATTTTTAAAAAAAGAATGCCTACCTAACAAGCTTTTCCTGCCACCAACTCCTGTACCCATCTATCCCCCTTTGCAGACGGTGCTTTGCGCCATCTTGGAGGTGAGGAAGAGGAAGGGCAGCCTCACGCTGGGCACCCCAACCCCTTCCTGAACACATCATCAGAGTGCCCGTCGCTCCACATGACAGGTGCTCCAATGATGTCCTTCCGCCATAGCATCCGGACACACTGTGACGGAAGAGACGCCGAAGAGGCGCCCAATGCCTCTTGCGCCGCACCTTCCACACCTTGCAAAAGAAGCACTATTTTAGTGCTCCTTCCAGGGCCCTAAAAGAAGTGGATCAGGGTCGAGGAGTGAGGCTACCTCGGCCCCAGTCCATGGCTTCTCGGGGCGGCCCACCGCCGCCCGTCTGCTTAGGGTCTAGAAATAGAATTTCTAACTAGAATAACTCTCATGCAATACAAAAAACAAAGCAAAGCATCATATCACCACATTCTGAAAATAACACTTTCTCTCAAATGAAAAACAAAACAAGACACAGACACATAGGAATATATAGGAAAAGCCCAATGTCATATTTGCTCCTCCATATAGTACAACAATTATTGGATTAGGCAGATGTGCATACCCCTACCTGCTAAGCACATTCTCAGTCAGGAAGGGCCTCTGCAGACCGGCCCAAAGGGCCGGCCTGGAGGCAGAGTTGGGATGGGGCAGCTGCACGCTGGCTGCCCCAACCCCACGCCAACACCATCCTGATACCGTGTGCCATTACGCACGGCGCACGGCATCAGGATGCCCTTCCGGTGCAGCGTTCAAATACGCTGCACCAAAAAGAGCACTGAAGAGTTGTACACTGGCTCTTAGGGCGGCCTTTTGCCACCCCTAAAAGGAGCAGCATTTTGCCGCTCTTTTTAGGGTGGCAAAAGGGAGGATCGGGGCCACGGCATGGGGTTGCAGGAGAAGGAGGAGGAGGAGGAGAGGGCTCTAGCCCTAGAATAGCATACAATAAAAGTGATCCTGCTGAGAAACTTCAGTTAGGACAGAAGGAGATGTGAGTTCTTATCTTAAATAAGCATAATCTTCCTTTCCTGAAAGGACGGTTGAACATAACAACCTAGAGAAAAGGCCTCAAGCTTACTATAGATTCCTATGGAATAATTAGTAATTGGCTTTGATATAGTTGGTTTGAACTCTAATTTGTGGGTCCCAAACCAACAATGCAAAGAAATACACCAGGATACCACCATTGGAAGTTTCCCAGATTTTCAAGATACAGTTATTCCATCAAGAAAATGTAAAGTAAAAGGATTATTATATCGGCAAGTGCATATATTTATTAACCTATATACAAAAATATATCATATAAGGGGAAATTTTTAGCACCCTCCTCCATGCTTCAGGAAGAATGAACACATAGATGCATACAATTTTAATTGTTTTTTATTTTTATTTTTTTTTTTAGTTTTCTTGTAAAGTTTTTAAAGTGTTTTTATCTTGTGAGCTGCCTTTGTCCCTTTCTTGGAGAAAGGCAGCATAGAAATTAAATAAATAAATTAAATAATAATAAATGAAAGCATACCTTTGGGGAAATGCACATACCTTTGAGAAAATTCATGCAGGTCAATTTGCACACAATACATGTGTCAAAAAGTTTCATACAATTTGCTTAAAATACAGGCTTGATGCTGACAGATTTTCCCCATCCATTATTTGAAGAAGTAGATTTTACTTGGAACACAGCATTAGATTCTTCACACCTGCCCTTTTTCAATAATTATTGTTCTCATCTGCATATATTTTCGAATTATGTGCAAAATGTGAAAATCAATCTCAGTTTCACTGAGTTTCTCTGATTCCCATCTTCTGATTTTCTTCCTTTGCTTGTGTTGTATTGTGAAATTTTGATTTTTCTGCCCACATTAAAATTGACAGACTGTATGTTTTACCTAATATGTGCATGGGTTTTTTTTTTATTTTTATTTTTTGCACAATTTACCTCATTTACCATATTTTCCGGTGTATAAGATGACTTTTTAACCCTGGAAAAGGGTCTCAAAAGTCGGGGGTCATCTTATACGCCGGGTAGAGGATGAGGATGAGAACAGAGGGGAGAGAAGAAAGGACCCAAGGCAGAGGAGGAGGAGGGTGAGAATGGGGGTGGGGGGGAGAGAGAGAGAAGAAGAAGAAGGAAGCCACTTCTAAGGTTGTTGTTGTTGTTGTTGTTGTATGCCTTTGAGTCATTTCCGACTTACAGCAACCCTAAGGCAGCCCTATCATGGTGTTTGCTTGGCAAGGTTTCTTCAGAGGGGAGTTTGCCATTGCTTTCTCCTGAGGCTGAGAGAGTGTGACTTGCCCAAGGTCACCCAGTGGGTTTCATGGCCAAGCAGGGACTCGAACCCTGGCCTCCAGAGTCATACTCCGATACTCAGATAGGGTGTCCAAATGTCTTCAATGCAAAGGAGAACAAGTCACTACAAAAAATGTAGGAGATACAAAAAAAATGTAGAGAAAGCTAAAAACACTAATATAAATGTAAATACATGCTTCTTAGCCGTGCTCAAAATGGAGGATGTTTTGGAATTCCTCCTGGAGAGAGGGTTGACATGGAGGGCATATCCTGGAAAATAGAAGGCTAAGTAGCCCATTGAACTACAAATCCAAGAGCTCTCATAATATGGAGCTATGACAGTTATAGTGGTGTCAAACTGCATCGGTTCTACAGTATGGATGCAGCCTGAATCTGCACTGCAGAAATAATGCAGTTTAATACCACTTTAACTGCCATGGCTCCATCCTATGAACTACAGCTTGCTTTGTGGTACCAGAGCTCTCTGACAGTAAAGGCTAAATATTTCACAAAACTGGAAATCCCAGAATTCCATAGCCTTGAGCCAGAGCAGTTAAAGTGGTGTCAAACTGCTTTAATAAATTTCTTCAATGCAGACACAGCCAAAGTTTATGTGTTGCTTGGGCATGGCTTCTTTATCAAATAATTCTGCACAATGAGAGAGAGAGAGTGTGTGTGTACCGTTGAAGATTTATCTAAAGAAGAACAAAGTTCCTTAATTTGGAGGTTATATCTGTATGTTGTGTGCCTTCAAATTGTTCCTGACTTATGGTGTGCATGGGGTATTCTTGGTAAATTTCAGAGGAGATTTACCACTGCCTTCCCCTGAGGCTGAGAGTGTGTAACTTGTCAAAGTTCACCTAGTGGGTTTCATGGCAGAGTGGGGAATCAAACCCAGGTCTCCAGAGTGGTAGTCCAACACTCAAACCACTACACCATGCTGGTTCCTATTCCCACGTACTACCTATGAAACAATTGCAGACTTTTTTGTTGTTCTTGTGTGTCTTCAAGTCCTTTCCGACTTACGCCGACCCTAAGGCAATCTTATCATGGAGTTTTCTTGCCATGTTTCTTCAAATGGGGGGTGCCATTACCATCCTCTGAGGCTGAGAGTGTGTGACATGCCCAGGATCACTTACTTGGCTGCAAATTGTACATACCCCAGAATGCATCACCTAGTATACTGGCAGTCCTTCCCCCAACACTTTCTCATTTTCCCCCAACCATCTCATAGCTGGGAGATGGAAATAATTTTTAAAGCAGCAGTTAAATCTGGACTATTTTTAAAAAAGTAAGGTTCAAAACACACGGCAGAAATAAATGCTAGGGAACATGGGAGCTGTAGTTTGTTGTGTTTATAAGTGACAGTTTTCCTGCTAAGTACCTGCATGTCATAAGCATTTGAATTAAACTTACCATATTGAAAATCAAATCTGATGGGGGTTTTAAAATTTTTATTTGGTGTGCATTGGAAGAGGGGCCGCCTTATACAGCAAGTATATCCCAAACTCTATATTTTAACTGGAAAAGTTGGGGGTTGTCTTATATGCCCAGTCGTCTTATACACCCTAAATACCATAGGCAATTTTCTTCTATGGACTAAATATGGTTCTGTAGAAAAAAAATTCTGTTATGTACATTTTAGCTATCCACATTTTGAAACATTATTTTATTTGCATACATTTCTTGTATGCTTCACAAATGTGCACTTGCTTGAAGCAAGGTGTGTGTTTTCTCACAAGAAGTCTTGGGAAGTATGAAACTCCTGTTTTCACAGCATCTGCAAAGTCCAATGAAATTTCTTTCCATCCCTAATTTAATGTTATTTCTGTTTTGACCTATATATTTGAATAAATATGATTAGGTAACAATAGGTTGTAAAAGATGTTAAGGTCTGTACTATTAAAACTATTAGCCCAGATGACATGTCATAGTCTGGGAAATATTTTTACAGGCAACTGACTTCTTTAGACTGCACAATAATGCTAGTAAATGTTGAGGCCTTCTGTTTTGGGATTTCATACATTGTTACATCTCATAGTGTCTGTCTAAGCTTCTGCACTGAGTCATGCCTTAAATATGCTCTGTGTGTGTGTGTGTGTGTGTGTGTGTGTGTGTGTGTGTAAAAGTAAAGGTTTCCCATTTGACGTGATTGTCTAGACATGTCCTACTGGGGTGTGTGTGCTCATCTCTGTTACTAAGCCAATGGAGCCAGTGTTTACAAAGATGACCCTGTGATCATGTGGCCAGCATGACTGCACAGAATGCTGTTACCTTCCCACCAAAGTGGTACCTATTTATCTACTTGCATTTTTACATGCTTTTGAACTTCTAGGTTGGCAAAAGATGGGACTAGTTAGGGTCGCTAACTGTAGGCCTTTGCAGACTGTTAGAAATAGTGCAAATTGAATCCACTTTAACTGCCCTGGCTCTGTGCTAGGGAATCATGGGAACTGTATTTTTTTCTGAGACATTGAGCCTTCTCTGTCAGAGAGCTCTGGTACCACAATAAACTACAGTTCCCATGATTCCCTAGCACTGAGTCAGGGCAGTTAAAGTGGACTCAATTTGCACTATTTCTGGCAATCTGCAAAGGCCCTCTGTCACACAGCACTTGGGTCTTGAACTGCCAACCTTCCGATCTTGCAATTGTCAGTGGCGACATCTTACATTAAGTCACCCCATCCCCCCCCATCTCTCTTTGTATACCCTTGTTTGTTGCTGGTCATGGTAGATTTTAATATTACCACTGATCTGCATGTCACTCTTTTTTTCCACTTGAGCTCTGGTAAAGATATAGTGCCATCCTTCTATCTCCCTGCTCACTTGATGAACACAACACCTTCCTCCTCCCTAGACCTCTTTCCTAGTATCCACTTCATGTCATGCACATTAATTTCTTTTTACTATTTGACTTTTTTTGTATAGTCATAGTGTTAAAGTAATATAAAATGATACAAAGCTTTGGCACTATAACTATAAAAAGATGAGGAGAAGAAAGCTTTAATACACTTCCAGTCTGAATACAAGGTACCTGGGGTACCATTTAAAGCCCTAAATGGGACCTTGATACTTAAGAGATTGTCCCTCCCTGTATGAGCCCATCTGAGACATTAGATCTGCTAGCAGGGAGTCCTCCTCTGTGTCCCAATGTGTTGGGATATGGAAGAGGGTTTTCTCAGCTGTGGCACCCCAATTGTGGAATGCTGTCTCTTTTGAGGGCTAATTGATGCCAACGCTCTTTTTATGTAGGTGTCAGTAAAAATGTGACTGTTTATCAAGGCCTTTGAGCCCAATTAATTCCAAATTCTGATGTACACATGTTGGCTTTAAAAACAAACAAACCAAAAACAACTAACCAATGTTTTAAATCTGTTTTAAATCATTGTTTAATATATTTATAGCTTATTTATATTATTTTTATTGTTTTAAATTGGTGATTCCCAAATGTCCTCCAGATGTTTTAGACTTCAGCTCCTAGAAGTTCCAGCCAGCTTAGCCAAAGTGTCAAGAATTATGGGAGCTGAATTCCTAAACATCTGGAGGACCAAAGTTTGGGAAACACTGTTTTAAATGGTTTACATCTTGTTTTAACATTATTTGCAAACCTCCCTCAGATCTTTTTATATAAGATGGAGTACAAATATTTTAAATAAATAAATAAATAAATAAATAAACTGAAACATATCCATGTTCTCATCTTGCACCTTATTTCTACTTGCTATTTCTAATTTTCTGTTTATTTATTTTAGTTTTTTGTATAGTCACAGTCATAGAGATAAGGCTATATCACTCTAGCATTATAACTCTAAAAAGGGCGGGGGAAAATACTGAGTCTGATAATTGGAACTGTGATAAAGGGAGCCAAGGTAAAATTCATTTTATTGCAATATTTGTATTCTGCCATCAAAAGAATCTCCTTAAGATATACGAGTAAAATATTAGTTGAAACAATACAAATATTTTAAAAAGATTAAATAATTTAAATAGATTAAAACATATTAAACACATTAACAAGTTAAACCACTTTACAAAGATTACAACAGTTTGAAAACCCTATGCATAGCATTTGAAGTAAAATTTAATAAAGTTGTTGTTGTTGTTGTTGTGTACCTTAAAGTCATTTTTGACTTATGGTGAACCTAAAGTAAACCTATCATGGGTTTTTTCCAGAAAGATTTGTTCATAGGAGGTTTACCATTGCCCTCCTCTGAGGCTGAGAGGACCTGCCCAACAACACCCAATGGATTTCAGAGCTGACTGGGGAACTGAACCCTAGTCTTCAGAGTCATAATCCAACACCTAAACCACTATTTCATGCTGAAATAGTCATGTTTTAACTTGGGGCTTAAATGAAACCAGTGTAGATACCAAATTAGGACACCAAAAGGGGAAGGCATTCCACAATTAGGATTACTATGGTTGGGAAGGCCTTCTATCATATCTCCACACAATATATTGACTTCACTGATGAGACACAGATGTAGGTCTCCCAGCAGACTTCAGTCCACAGGGAGAGATATAGTGTGAGAGGTGCTGCCTGTAGTATCATGGTTCTAAGTTATTTAGGGCTTTAACTATTATCTTGTTGTGTACCTGAAAGCTGTTTCCAATTTATGGTGACCCTATGGCTAACCTATCACAGAGTTTTCTTGTCAAGATTTGTTAAGAGGGGGCAGGTCTTTGCCTTCCTCCGAAGATGAGAAAATGATGATCAAGGTCACTTGTGGGCTTCCATGGCTAAGTAGGGATTTGACCCTGCTCTCCAGAGCTATAGTCCAATGCTCAAACCACTACACAATGCTGAGTAACTATCATAAACACCTTAAATTCAGACCAGAAGTGTATTGGCAGTGCAAGTCTTTAGGTTTGGTGTTATAAGCCATTTTTTTAGTATTTCAATCAGCAGTAGAGCAATGTATATTGCATTAGCAGCAGCTTCAAGTACAGTCTACCATACTGTACAATACAGTAGTCTAACTGATTCATGAACTACTGTGGCTAGATTATTCCTCTCCAGGAAAAGCTGTAACTGGTGCACCAGTTGAAGGTGATGACAAACAATATGAGCCACAGAGTCCACCTGGGTGTCCAGTGACAAAGATGGAGTTCCTACAAGCTGTGCATCCGCTCCTTAGGGGAAGTGCAATCCTATCCAGGGTAGGTTGCTTATGAAATTCCCAGACTTGAGCACCTACAGGTCTCAGAGTGTCCGTTTCTCTTGAATTCAGCTTCAGTTTTTTGGCCCTCATCCAGCCCATTACAGCATCCAGGCACTGACCCAGCACCTCCACAAGCCCTACTGACACCTCCATTTCAAGCACCATCAAGTGATACAGATCAGCTTTGCTGCCCAAAAGTAGAGTAGGAGGAACCAAGATAACCAAGATAATGGATACAGATGTGTGATGTGTGTGTGTGTTCCTTCAAATAACCTCTTGATGTATGGCAACCCCATGAATTTCACCGGGGTTTCTTAGGCAGGGAATACTCAAAGGTGGCTTTGCCAGCTCCTTCCTCAGAAATACAGCCTACAGCACCTAGTATTCCTTGGAGGTCTCCTATCCACATTTAACCTAGGCTATATTGGAAACTCCTAGAACAGTGGAGGGAAACCCGGGGGCAGTAGGACTAAAAAGTGGTTTCTACTATCAGAATTTCAGAAGAGTACAAAATGAGTCAGAAAGAATTTCTCTCTCTCTCGTGTGTGTATGTGTGTATGCGCAAGTCCAGCTAAAATCCTCACCCAATTCAGAGGCTTTTAGCTGTTTCTGTGTTACAATAGTGTTTTATTTATCACATCCAAGAAATAAATACAAAACTTTCATTATTAAGTATTTTGGGAACTTCTTGTGGAAAAATGGTTTAGGAAAGGAGAGCCTTCACTTTCTTCCACTATCATCGCCTCTCCAATAAAAATATTACATGTTTCACTATTACTATGAATGACCTACACATTCTCAGGTTTCTCGTACCACAGGGACAAGATGAAATCTCCTCATGTAAGCACTGTAGTTTTTCAAAGAAGCCATGATGAATGAAAACTTGCTGAAACAGTCACCTTATCCTGTGGATAGTTCTTGCATGGTGGTGGTAACAGAACTCCCAGAGAGTAAGCTCTGATTTAATTCAAAAGGAGTGAAGGATGGAGAGTAAACAATATCTGGTGAGGTGAGATTATAAAATGCAAGTGTATATAATGATTGACCGTAGAGGGTAACATCTAGTGTATCTGAAATTAAAGCAAATGTTAACAGATGGAAAACTGTGGATTTCGTCTCATATTTCATAAACATGGGAGCACAAGATGGGAAAGCATTTTCCCTGTTTCCTTAGATTCTTTGTGTTCTAAAAGGTACCATAAGAGCAAATTTTGTATTATTAGAAATATAATTTTGATGTGTCCTTGTAAAATTCTACATGCCCACACCATAGATAATACAGACTTATGATAAGCAGCTCCTCTATAACTCTCATCCATAGTTACTGACAAAGCAAACATATAATTTGCACACATTCACATAGACATACACACATGGTGTATCTTTCTCTGAGATAGCCATGTGCTTTGAACATGGCAAGAAAGGACAGGATCTGCCAGGCAGGTGTGGTCCCTTAGTTACCAGCTGTTTATATATCTGCTATATTCATGTATAAAGAAGGGAAAGAAGGTTTGTTCTTTTAAAAAATCTTAAGAGAGATTTTTGAGAACTGAAAAGAACCCTTTGCTTTCTTTGTTAATAAGTTTGTTGTCATTGTTCTGTGCCTTCAAGTCTCCAGGTATCTCGGACTATATCCCCTACAGTCTCTTACCACTGGCCATGCTGACTGGGGATTCTGGAGGGCTATGCCCAATACATCTCAAAAGCCAGAGGTTCCTGACGCCAGTTCTACAATAAAGAAATAAGGATGGTACCCACTATTTACTTTCCTCAGACCAGATACATACATGCAAATTAAGCTTTTAAAGAGGAATCTGTATATTCAAGCATATAATTAGAGCTCAAGCAACAGGTTTCTCAGACTGCTTCTTTGGTGGGTACTGTCTAAAAAATTCAACCTTTCATTGAATTGTTAAATTGAGCATCACTAGCCCTATCTTATCTTTGCTAGTAGATGTGTTAATCACAAGATAATCCACTGAAAGTATACTGAGGTTGATGCAATCCATAGCATTAAGGAAAAGCCTTAATCAGTGGTTTCTATTTATTCATTGTTAATCAGTGAAGATTAATAATTTGGACAATGAATTAACTTTGTAGTTTATATATGCAGTTCTGTAGGTTAGAGGAAATGTTAAAGAGGAGGAGAGTGTTTAGTTGCTAATAGGCTGTGAGCAAAACAATATTTGTGGAGAGGAAGCAGGCTTCAACCTTTTCCTCATTGTGAGAGCCTCATAGGTGATTTATTAGATGGGGACTGAAAGAGATCTACTTTACTAAAATTCACCCAGTCCATCTAAAAACTCTCATCTCTATTGAATCTTGCTTTTGTGGCTTTTGCAAGGTAACTTCACAAACAGCATCGTGCAAGATTTAACCAATCTATTAGCAAGTAAACAGCTTAATTAGGAATGGACATCCATAATAAAATGTTATCTATGCTATATCCAGCAAATATGTTAATTTTTCAATTACTTCCAGGTGGTGCAAGTTTTATATGTGTATTCTGGGATATGCAAATGCTGATGTACACAAGGCTTATGAAAACAGCCTAAGACACAGACAGATGCTATCAAAAGGCTAAAAAGAATTTATATTATTCTTCCTTCCTTCCTTCCTTCCTTCCCTTCTTCTTCTTCTTCTTCTTCTTCTTTTTGAATGGAAATGCAGATCCAGCCTCTCCAACTCTGCCCTCTAATCAATTGTGGGGATGTTCTCCATCTTCCATTGGCTCTGTTTATCTGTTTCATTTGTAAGCTTCTTTTGTCTGGGCTGATGGGTCCTATCTTATGACATGACATATACTGATTTACTTTTAAAGCTGAATAGCCATTTCCATTGTGAATGGTGCCTGGAGGTAAACAGAAAATATCCCTGGCTGTCTGATTAAGAAACAGAATCAACATGTAATGAGATTTGGGAGAAGAGATTCAGTCATTTAATAATAATAATAATAATAATAATAATAACCCATAGATATTTCTTTTGATTTTTTGAAAAAAATAATCCATATCTATTTCTTTCATTGACTGACTCAAGCCATATATTGGCATGACGATCATTGACCATAACAATGAAGATTGACTGATTAACATATATTGGTTTCTTTGGCATTGTTTTCCATCTATCTATCTACCTCAGTTTGTATATCAGTTTTCAATTGTTCACATTCAGCAGCAGGTTCAGAGGCAGAATTCGGGATTGATGCTATTCTTGTTATTAATACAAATTCTAGGACAAGCAGCTAATTCTCAGTGGTAAATCTGGGTTTATTTATTTATTTTTATGCTGTCTTTCTCCTAGAAAGAGATCCAAGCTGGCTCACAAGATAAAAACACTTTCAAAACTTTACAACAAAATTGTTAAAACAATTTTAAAAATCCAACTAAAAAAGTATAAAATTAACATTGAAAACACACAAAAGTAAAAGGCATGACTGAAGCACACACCCCATATAAAAGCCATCCTGTCATGATTTTAAAAAGCCTGACTTAATAAAAATGTTTTTATTTGCTGGATAAAGGAAAACAGGGAGGGGCCAGTCTAGACTCCCATGGAAGGGAGTTCCAGAGATAGGGAACAACCGCTGAGAAGGTTCTTTCTCATGTTCTATATATTAGGGCTATAACAGGTTCATCTGGGGACATATGGATGGTCAAAATAAGCTGGCTTTAGGGCAGGGCATTTAAATGATTCACACTTTGAAGCCAGCCAGAAAGTGCACCCAAGCTGCACTATGAGGAGAAAAGCCAGACTAAAAAGAAGATGATTTTTTTCGCTTCTTCCCAGAAAGTGTGCACCTTCACAGATATGTATAAATGCACCGATGCTCTAAAAGGGTGCTCTTTCCAAACTCTAACCCTAACTGTGCATGTAAACACCCCATCATAGAGGTGCATTTAAAAGAGATGGAGCTTCCATACCCAAAGGGTGAGGGTGACAATGCCCAAAAGAGAAACTGTGACACCTTTCATGGAGATGAGTACAACATACACAAAACAGACAGTCAAAGAGGGAGCATGGTTTGAAGACAGGTATGATTTAACTTGCTGACATTTGCATAGGCACACCTCTGTTGTGATGTCCTGTCCTGGTGAAGTGCTGCAGATGTAAATGTGTGCAGGTTGCAGAGGCAGCCATCCAGTGTCATCCAATAGGAGTCACCAGCAGTTCACTTCTGTGAAAGTGCGCAGGAATGGTGGAAGGAACAGTTTTTTAAAAAGTATCTAGGTGTTGTTACGATGGCTGATTTAATATAAAGACCCTTTTTTGGATCTCTGCCATGGCCCTGGACTGGGAGGAGCCCCTATTACCATAGACTTAAGGCAAGTACATCATGTAGACACCTGAAAGGTCACATCTGCACTTAACAATAATTTGCAGATCAAAAGGCCCAAGTCTAGGAGCTGCCATGCAGGACATTCACACCTCAAAGATTTATGAGTACCAGCCAGGATGTGTTTGGCTGAAGATGGGATAACATTAACATCCCATCTCCTCTCCTTGGAAATTGTTTACTTCAAAGAGTAGTAATCGGAATCCTTTGATATACAATGGCAACACTTTGCCTCAGGCTAGGTTAGAGGGTATACATGATCCCCAAAATCTAAGGCACATTGGGTCTGGTTAGATTTCATGGTGCCACTGTGCCACTGTGAACTCTGACTAGAGTCCTGACTTTTTCTGTTGTCCTTTCCCTTTTTCATAACGGTTGAGTCCATCCATCTTCATTCATCATTGAAGCAGCCTCCTTCAGGTAATTATCACCATTAGAAAGCCTTGTGTTTCCTTTCCAAGCTAACTACTTTATTCCCAAGTTCTTGTTTGTATGAGTGTATGGTAGAGTGTCTTTGTATGTTTGAATCCCCAAATAAATTACAGTTCATTGGAAGCTTTGTCTCCTTCAGTCTATTCCTTAGCCATCTCCATAAACTAGGATAAAAGTTCCCATAGAAGACTTGGACTTTAGTAATTCCTCAAGTTCAAGTCCTTCTTTACAATGTGGTATGAAGCCACACTGTGTGGTTATGACATTCATGCTCCAGTCACCTTAGGAGTGGGTAGTGTGGTTGTTGGGGTCTCTATGCAGCATCAAAAAAGGCAACCTATCTGTTTCACCCCATGGTCTCTCAAATAGTCTGAAACTAAGCTGTATAGAGCTTTATAGATCATAACTGACACTTTGAATTGTGCCTGGAAACAAACCGATAGCCGGTGAGGCTGTTTCAGCAAGGGAGTTATATACTCCCTATAACTGGCTCCAGCCAGCATTCTAGCTGCAGTGTTTTGCACCTGCTGGAGTTTCTGAACAGTTTTCAAAGGTATCCAACATAGATGCAGTACAGTAGTCTAAACGGGGTGTAATCAGGGTGTGTGCTACCATATCCAGATCTGACATCTCAAGGAACAGGTGCAGCTGGTGCACTAGTTTTAGCTGTACAAATGCACTCCTGACCATTGCTGAGACCTAGGCATCCAGGGTCAGAGTTGAGTCCAAGAGAACAGCCAAGCTGAGGTTCTGAGATCTCAGGGGAGTGTAACCCCATTCAACACAGGCAGAGTCCCTATTCCCTGATTTGCCTTATGACTGACCAGGAGAACCTCCATCATGTCTGGATTAAGTTTCAATTTGTTTTCTATTACTGACAGCAGACATTTGTTCATTACAGAGACAGGTTCCTTGGAATCAGTTGGAAAGGAGAGATAGAAGTGGGTTTTATCCACATACTGCTGATGCTGTGCCCCAAAACTCCAGACAACCTCTCCCAGCAGTTTCATGTAGATATTAAACAACATAGGGGACAAAACAAAACCCTCTGGAACACCACAGATCAATGTCCAAGGAGTTGAACATGAGCCCCTTAACACTACTTTTTGCAATCACCTCTCTCAAAAAGAATGGAACCACTGCATAACATTACCTGCTCAGATTGCAGACAAGGGGGGGAAGCAGACGGGTGGCACGGGGCAGCCCCAGGAAGCTGCGGATCGGGGTTGAGGCATCCGCATTCCTCGGCCCCACGGCGCAGCTTCGCCACCTCAGGAAGGAGTGCTAAAATAGCTCTCCTTCCACAAATCACTGAAGGTGCACCGCAAAAGGCTGCCGGTGCACCTTTGGCACCTCTTCCGCTGCAGCGTGTGCAAACGCTGCAGCGGAAAGGCATCCTCAGAGCGCTGGCCGTGCGGCTGCCCCTCTCCTTCCTTGTTCTGAAGATTAGCCCCAAGATTCAGTTTTCTGAATGCTTATCTAAGGAAAGAATAGCATGTCAGAGAAGGAAAGGATAGGCTAGAACTCCTTTAACCCAAACCTTTATTTCTATTTTCCTCATTTAGTAAAGTTCCATGGCAATCCTCTGTATGAGAGGAAGCAGAAAATGTTGGCTCACTTTCTGGCAAGTTAAAGTGCATAGCAGTATTCAAGGGAGCCAAGTTATTTAGCATCAAAGTGTGGAGACAGTGTCTCAAGGAAAATGTCCAATGTAGGTTGATACACAAGTGACCAGGCATGAAAGGGTCACTGGCAGCCATAATGACACAGCACTTTCCACCAGGTGCTGTGTCATAGGAAGTGACATCGGCTGATGGTCACAAGGTGCTGTAAAGCACCGAAAAGGCTGCAAAACTTCCAAATCACAATGGATGAGTGACAGGTGTCGAAAGAAAGAAGCAGGGCCAGAAGACCACATGGAACCCTGGGTATATAAGGGAGTTGCCTCTGGACACAGTTATGGGTTGATGTTGGGTGGTTGTAGTTGTTGCTGTGGATTGTTTATATTAAAAAAAACTGTTGTATTTTCATTCTATTCCAAACTAGCCCCATGAACTGGCCTTGTGAATTTCAACAAACAAACTGCAGTCTGAAGGGGCACATGCCAGAAATTCCAGTGATTTTTCTCTCTGTTTATTCAACAATTGATTCAACAGGTACACTCTTTGTTGTGCCTTCTAGTCATTTCCAACTTATGGCAACCCTAAGGTGAACGTATCATGGGATTTTCTTGACAAGATTTGTTCAGAGGGGGTTATCCTTTATTTTCCCTTGAATCTGAGAGAGTGTAACTTGCCCAAGGTCACCCAGTGGGTTTCATGGCTGAGCTAGGAATTTAATCCTGGTGTCCAGAGTCATAGTCCAATATTCAAACAATTACAGCATGCTGAGTCTCAAGTGTACTCTACTTGGGATTAAATCATAGGATCCAGTCCTTGGTGGTTCATATATTTGGGTCCCATATTGGGAGAAAGTTGGGATATAACGTGCATGTGTGTGTGTGTGTGAGAGAGAGAGAGAGAGAGAAGAAATACCTTACATGTGTAAAACAATGGCCCCATCTATGATCTCAGGAGAGAAGAGGCATCTGTTCTGCATGAAAACATTTGATAACACTTAAAAAGAAATCATTATTTTAGAAATCACCAGCACAAGTCTGCTTGACTTTTCATTCTCCTTTGGTAGAGGAGGAGTAGATGGCTTTGCAGGATTCTTTATGTGCAATTGCATTGTAGAGCTTTGCAAAGGTTGAATGGCTCGAAGGCACGGGTCCCACTTTCAAGCAATAAGGAATTCAATACTTTCAAAAGGAAGCTCAGCTATAACTGGAACGAGCCATTGTGTTTTTCCTTTCCATCATTTTTATGGGAAAATGTATTTTCTACACAATGGGCAATTTATAGATTCAGTGAGCCCATTCAAGAGTGTGTGTCTCGAGTCTGTTAACTAAAAAAGGCACAAGCAGAAGAGAATGCTATAAAAGGGGTGTGCAGGGGAGAGGGGAATCTGTGGGATATTTATATGGATCTGAGTAGGAAACAAGTATGGGCAATGGTCTGGCCTTGAAAAGGATTGAAGGAAGAGAATATATCCCACTGGAAATCACGAAGGAAAGCAGAAGCCCAAACATTGGATGCTTTTTAAAGAAAGACATACACACAAAGACACACATGCACACACACACACACATGTCAACTTCATTTTTATACTATCTTTCTGGGATCTAGATTATACCTGAAAAAACTTTTATTAATTGCTTTCTTTAATGTGTGCATGTCTGATAAGATGTCTCAAGTGATATGCTGTCACACAGGGACAAAGATCAATGGTGTGAAGAAATATCAAGCACACCATCCACAGTTCCTTCCTTTTGGGGCATGTTGGAACAAAAGATACTGGAAAATGTAGTTTTCAATATATTTTAAGAGACTATTTTGAAGGTCTAGGTAGAAAGTTAAAAGACCTTGGGGTACAGGTGGTTGTTTCATCACTTCTTCCTGTTGAAAGAAGGGGTGACAGAGAATACTGGAGAACAACTGGATCCCAGATGGTGCTGTCAGGAAAGATTTGGCTTCTTAGTCTGTTATTTCATGAAAGACCTCTTGCAAGAGATGGGTTGGACCTCACAGCACTTGTAAATAACTTATTTTCTAGGATTCTCACAAACCTGATTGGGTTGGCTTTAAACTAAGTTCCATGGGAAGAGACACAGGATTCCAAAGGAATGGGGGACATCAAGTACTATGGACAATAGCCTGAATGATACAGGGGGAAATGTTCCATCTAAAAGTATTGGTCTTAATGCAATGATTTTAATTGTTTTAAAAATTGTATTGGTGAGTTTCTTCTATAAGCCACCCTTGGTTCCACTCTGGGAAAAAAACATTAATTCTGCAGTGTAAATGCAGCATTTCCCAAAAGGGAAACAGGGCTCTACCTAGTGAAAATACAATAAATGGTTCAGTAAGGGGACTGTAGCCCAGGGTAGGTAGTACGTGGTAGTAAAAGAATATCTAGCTATTTTAACTGAACTCAGATCTCCAGGTTTGGTTGAACTGTATTTGAAAGTAAAATATTAACTTAGAACAAAGGATAAAGCAATGCAGCTCCATAAAGCTCCGTTTTCTTCTAAAACAGTAAATTCCCAGTGTCATGCTGGAATAAAAAGGTCTTCACATGCTGTCCAAAAGACAGGAGGCATCCTAACCTCCCTTGGAACAGAGTTCCAAAGTCTAGGAGCAGCCACAGAGAAGCTCTTCTCCCATATTCCTCCTAAATATGTCTATGAAGGAGCTGGGGGAGAGAAAATTGCCTGAAGATCCTAGAGCCCAGACAGGCTCATAAGGCAGTATGTAGTCCTTCAGATAGCCTGAACTTGATCTCCCTCCAATAATATTACAATGATTCTTGTTGTTAACTGCTCTCAAGTTGATCTTGACTCATGGCAATCCTATGGATGTGACATCTCCAAGACCCTCTGTCCTCCATTGCTGTATTTAAGTCCTACAACCCCATTCCTGTGACCTCCTTAATGGAGTCCATTCATCTAGCATGTGGCCCTCCATCTTTCCTGGCATTATTGTCTTTTCCCTTCTCATGATGTGTCCAAAGTACAACAGCCTCAGGTTGGTCATCTTGGCTTCAAGGGAGGTTTCTGGCTTGATCTGACCTTGGATCCATTTGTTTGTCCTTTTGGCTGTCCATGGAATCCTCAGCACTCTTCTCCAGCACCACATTATCTCAAATGCACTGATTTTCCTCCTATCTTCTTTCTTGACTGTCCAGATCTCACATCCATAAACGGTAATAGTGAATACAATGGCTTGCATGATCCTAACTTTTGTGCTGATTTGTATATCTTTGCATTAGAATCTTTTCTAGTTCTTTCATAGCCACCCTCCCCATTCTTAATCTTCTTCTGATTTCTTGACTGCAGTCCCCATTTCTATCAATGTTTAATCTCAGATATGGGAATTCTTTACCTATTTCTATTTCTTCATTGTATAGGTTGAACTTGTGAAGGTCCTTGGTGGTCATTATTTTCAACATTAAGCCTGCCTTTGCATTTTCTTCTTTGATCTTCCTTAGTAGGTGTTCCAGGTCTGTGCGGTTTTCTGCTAGTATTATGATGTCATCTGCATATCTTAGATTGTTGATATTCCTTCTTCCTATTTTCACTCCTCCTTCCTCTGTGTCCAAGCCTGCTTTTCTTATAATTTGTTCTGCATACAAGTTGAACAGATAGGGTGAAAGGATGCAGCCTTGTCTGATCCCTTTGCCAATTGGGAACCATTCTGTTTCTCTGTGTTCTGTTGTACTGGCACAAAGGACACGAGACACCTCTTTTGGGTTTAAACAGGCCACAACTTTTATTTAGCTGTACAGGGTCTATTTACAAGGCAATAAACTTCAACAGATTTGTCACATGTTTAGATGGGTGGTCCTTCACCGCACATGACAAAGTACGTAAACAATAACAACAACAAATTTACAAACCCCTCCCCTCTGGAAATGATGTCATATTATGTCACATGACGTCATTCAATTAATGACATCATGCATTTAACTACATTCGTCATTTCCTTTATTTTTTGTTTATCCAATTTACCCCAATTAATTTGATTAGCCAGATTAATTTTCCTGTGGGGTGGGGGTCATTACCCACCACAAGAGGGGGCCAGCCTAGTTAGGCATCCCCCCCCCCCCCGCAGAATGCCTTTTGAATTTGATCGGAGAGTGCCGAAACATACATCTCCTAACCTTCTGGAGAGAGATGCACCCCATCTCCCCTGTACAGCTTCGGCCGATCAAGTTTTATTCCATGTTCGATCATGAAAATGCCCAGTTTAGAAAGCTGCTTGTCAACATAGCGATTAAGCCAGCGACGAGCATTGTTAATTGCAGCATCTTTTTGAGCTCCAGGCCAGCTACGCTGTGGTAAGAGCTTAGTCCAAAGTATTATGGCACCCGGGAAAATCTTTTGCATTTCTTGAAGATCCCTCACCATCTGCTTTGCTAGCTGTAAACAAAGGATTTTAACTAAATCATTTTCCCCCAGGTGTATCACCAAAACCCTGGGTTGCGGACGAGATCGTGCCAATTGCTTGATCTATGGAAGGAGCGCTCCCCACATCATGCCGCTTTGTCCAAACCACTTAGTGGTTTCAATGTGCAACAGGCCCAAAGTGGAGTTGCACCAATGTTCCAGAAGGTGGCGATCTGCCCAGAAGACCAAACTGTGGCCCATAATCCATATCGAGCCATGATAAAAGCCAGCTGAAAGGAAATAGAACAAATTAGCGAGGCTGATCAGGAGTCACATTCGCTGATGGCCTGACATATGACTTGAATGCTCGGGAACGCCACCGGCCAATTCTGCAAATATCAGCTTCACTCAAGCCATGAGAGGCTGCAGCTGTTGCTGCTCCAATACGAAAGGAGTGTGAAGAAAAGCAAGCCTGAGGCAGCTCAGTCCGCTTTAGTGTTTTCTTCAACACCTCTCTAAACTGAAATTGAGTTAAGGACCTGCCAGAGAGATGGATGAAAAGAGAGCCCTCCACATTGGGCCTAATCCTCAAATAGTTGGCCATTGCTATAACCAGGCAAATTTGCCCCTTAGGTGCTTTAGCTAAGAAAATAGACTGACCCTTTGCTAACTGATCAGTCTTAGAGCACCTAACACAGATCTGAATCCCTTGTTCTGTTAAGATAACATCCAAAATTAAAAGTGACCTGCCAGATTGATCATTGCGAGATCCGGGCACGATCTCACTGATTCTTAATGTGGCAAAAAAGGCTATAGCAAATACTGCCTTAAATAAAGCCTCTGCCCCAGGTGAATAACATGCATCAGCTAATTGTTCCCATAACCTAGCCAGGACAGGGCCTGTTATCAGCCATCGTGAGTCCTTTATTACAGGGGATTCCCTAGACCAACCTTCCACAGCTCTTTTAACCCTAAAGTCTGTGGTCGGATCAAAACAACCCCTTGCCCTAGAGTGAAATGCCAGGGCAGCCAACCTGCCCCTAATAGTGACAGGCGAAAGTCCTGCATGCCTATAAAACATAGGATCAGGTCAACCCTTATCGGCCAACTTTGATCCTCTCCAATTTCCAATAAAAATTGATTAAACAAATTTAAAGCTGCTTGATAGGACTTGCGTGTAGATGGGGCAATGGAATTCAAGATTGCCCTGTGAATTTCTAATCTCCAAAGCTCCAAAGCAAGGCTAAAGAATCCCTACATTGTGAAGAATTGGGATTCCCCGCAATCAAAAAATCATCTAAATAATGTGTTATGGCTCTATTGCCTATCCGCTTAACTGCACACTAATGGAGAAAGGTGCTGAATGTCTTAAAGGCTGAACAGGAAATTGAGCATCCCATTGGCATGGCTTTATCAAAGAAATACTTCCCTTCGAATTGAAAACCCAGTAAGTCGAAATCATCTGGGTGAACAAGAAGGAGCCTAAAGGTGGATTTAATGTTGCACTTAGCCAAATGGGCTCCCTTGCCTAAATTCCTAATCATCTTAACACCCAGTTATGGTGCTGGGTGTTATCAGTATGCCGATGACACCCAAATCTATTTCTCCGTGTCTTGTTCGTCGGCCTCGAATTCCAATGGCATCTCCTTTCTCAATGAATGTCTTTGGGCGGTAATGGGCTGGATGAGGAAAAACAGATTGAAACTGAATCCAGACAAGATGGAGGTGATCACGGTAGCGGCCCCGAAACCAAGAATTGGGTTGCAACCTCCAGTCCTGGATGGGGTCACACTCTCCTCCAGTGACTGTGTTCGCAGTCTGGGGGTGCTCCTTGATTCATCGCTCCTGATGACAAATCAGGTAAATGCGACGGTCAGGAGCGCCTGTTATCAGCTTCGGCTGATACGCCAGCTGCGCCTTTTTCTGGAAGTAAGGGATCTCGAGACTGTGGTGCACGTGGTGGTAACCTCATGCCTCGACTTTTGCAATGCACTCTACATGGGGCTACCCATGTACTTGGTTCGGAAACTACAACTGGTACAGAATATGGCAGCCAGGCTTGTGTCGGGAACATCTCGGAGGGACCACATTACTCCAGTTCTGAGGTCCCTCCACTGGCTGCCTATTAGTTTCCGGACCCAGTACAAGGTGTTGGTTATCACCTTTAAAGCCCTAAATGGCTTGGGTCCAAGCTATCTCAGGGATCGCCTACTCCCGTATAATCCTCCCCGCTCTCTTTGGTCCTCCGTGAGGAATTTGCTACAGCCTCAGAAATCGAGGCTTGCAGCTACCTCCCAGGGGGCTTTTTCAGTCGTCGCCCCTAGGCTCTGGAACGACCTGCCGGACGAGATCCGTCTATTAACATCTTTAGACAGCTTTAAAAAGGCTGTCAAGAGAGATCTCTTCTGGCAGGCCTTTCCAGACTAGTTATCCCCGCCTCGGTTTTAAACAGTTGCACTAAGGACGATCCTCACGTGGCCCCATCGATTAGATGGAGAGGATTGTTGAGCCAGGTTTTTCAGATTCGCTTTCGGTATTGGGATTTTAAATTTTTAAATTGAATTGTTGTTTTAAACTCTTATTGATTTAATATTGTTTTAAGGGGGAAGGGGGGTATGTTGTACTATATGTTTTATTGTGGATTGTATGTTTTAATCTTGTAAGCTGCCCTGATTGGATTGCCACTGGGCGGGGTATAAATAAATTTTTTTATTATTATTATATATTATTATTAACTGCTGAATCGAACGATGCGTACTTAACAGAGGTAAGCCCAGGATCTATAGCATCATTCACAGAGTCACCCTTTGGGTATGATAAATTGTGAATCAGCCTAAATTCCCCAGAGGCTTTTTTAGGAAGCACACCCAGCGGAGATAGGCGGAGCGTGGGAATAGGCAACTGATCATGGGGTCCTGAAATCCTTCCCACAGCTTTTTCTTTTGCTAATTTATCCCTCACAATATTCGGCAGCTCCCTCACGAAATGAGCATTGGGCACATAACAATGTACCCTAAGACCTGTATAAGGAATACAAAAACCTAGGAAAAAATCATGAAATAAATAAGATGCACACTCTTTATTAGGGTATATCTTGAGCCACACCACTATTGTGTCTAACTTAATTGGTGACAGAGCCTTTTCCTCCCGGCGAAGCTGGCTTGGGAGCGCTACCTGCTCCTGGCTGCTTACCTCTATTACAGGAGGTACTGGGGTTACCACTCCCACAGGTGTTGCACTTATGGTCAAACCTGCAGGGTTGCCTCTTGCACTTGCCTGCGTTAAAATCCCAGCATATGCGAAATTGCTTTCTCTTTCCCATGGCAGGCCTCGCATTTGGCTCTCTCGGTATGGTAACCATGGGGACATACCCGTTGTCACACCTGCTCGAGGGGGAGGCCCTCACCATAACATCAGCCCAAAGCTCGGACTGAACATGTCTCTAGGATAAAGAGTGATCCTGTGCAGCTCTCATTCTAAACTGCTCATCGTATTGGAGCCAGGCTGCACCTCTAGAATTGTGATGGCAGTTAGTATACGCTTTTATCATGATCTCTTGATATTTAGAAAAATCAGGAGATCTCAATGGCTCTTTTTCTTCTATGACACCTCTGTAAATAGTAAAACCCATAATCCAATTTACAAAATTGCGCTCCAGTTTAGGGCGTTTGAGCGCTTGAAATTCTTTGGGAAGACTGAAAATGATCCCATCTTTTACCATGATCCTCGGCTCGGGATCCCTGAAAGTAGGAGAAAATAGGTCAATATATTCTCCCTTCCAAATCCTTTTTTTAGTGGAAAGAGGAAGGTGTGAAACAAGGGGTGTAGACATTCCAGCATAAGGGGTTGATTCAGCATGCCCAATCACTCCAGATAACAAAGGAGCACTCAAAGGGAACACCACCGAGGTGTTACTAGCCACAGCCATTGGCTGACCATCCTGCACCCTAGTGTCAGAGACCTGTGAAACTGCAGGTGCCTGCACGGGTGCATTCAAAGCCACAGGGTTGGGCCGTTCCACACCCATACCCTGACTAACCTGGCCACCTGGAGCCCATACCGAGGTAGGCCAATTAGCATGTGCAATATTAGGAGACAAACCTAAAAGCTTGCTGGGAAGCATCACCAGCCGACTGCACCGGTCCCCCGAAGTGTGGCCCCGCAACAGTTTGGGTGTCCAGCAAAGAAGAGGCAGCAGCAGCTTGATCTCCTCTTTGCGCATCACGAGTCTGCTTCATTGCACCAGCACCTGGAAGAACCACTCCTTGTAAGAGGTTATATAAATCAGCCACTGTAGGCTGCTCAGACACAGGGGCAGCCACATCCTGAGCCTCCATGCCAGGGACTCTTTTCAGGAGATCCCACACATCGGCAACAGTGGGGTGCCCAGCCTCCACAGCTGAAACCACCAAAGGACCCGGTGTAGCATCCATCACCTGAGCATCAGATGTCACGGGAGCGGGCAGCACTTCTTTGTCGGTAATATCAGAAGCGCTAGTAATAGGGCTGATGGCTGTAGCCTGTAGCCCCTTCTGGGCAAGCTGATTGCAAAGCACAACACAAGCCTGAACAGTTTTGCCCAGTTGTGCCAACTGGGCAGTAATCTCATCATCTCTGCTGGTAGACTGGGAAGGCCTCTTCGAAGCAGAGTGACCAGAGCTGGGGACAGCCGAAGCTACGTGCCTCTTGGATTGGGCCTTACTGCGTGGCATCTCTCCTTCAGTGAGTGGAACACAGGTCCCAGCAAAATCACCCAACCTTGGATGATTACCACCAGGCCGAAGGCCACCCTTCCCCAAGTCTCAAAAGAGATGCAAAGAGCCAGGAAGCATCACTGGCAACACCAACCGGGGGCGGGGGGGGGAGGGGGGAAGGTGTCCACCAAGGATCCTATGAGGAGCCCTAACCCAAAAACAGCTGTCTTCAAACACACTCACCGCTCCCAAACCAGCGATGGGGTCCCGACCTTACCAGACCAGGGTCACTGGGGCACCGCTGGGCCTGAATTCAGTACTGGGTCCACGCACCCAGTAAGGATGCCTACTGCAGAACCCTCCTCGGATGTACAACCCTCTGAGTATTGGGGATGTGGAAGCCCCAACAGGCCCAGAGGACCGGCCCGAAGGTCTTGCTCAGCCTACCAGATTGCTCAGGAGATCTACCTGAACACTCCTGCTTGTGAAAGCAAGAATAAAATCAGCCACAAGCCAAAAAAGCAGCAAAAGCCACAAGTAAGCACTAGGCTGAAGCCGTGCAATAGCCAGAGCAGAGAGCAGAGCAATATGACTCGCTCAGTTCAAACTCTAAAATGGCTGCCTCCGTGTGGCAGCGCAGAGCTATAAAGAACAAACTCTCATCCCAAATCTTGAGAGATTAGAAGCACTGCGAGATTTTAGCATGATAATGAAACAAATTGATTGGACTAAGCACGCAGGTGTTCTAATTCCCCCACGCGCTTAGCCAATCAGGCTTCTCATGTCCTTATAAGGCCAGCACAACAAGAAACCCCTCCCGACTCATTGGGAGGTGTCTTTCTGACAGTAGCCTCTTGTCCTGAGTACAGATTCCTCATCAGGATTATCAGATGTGTCGGCACTCAAATGTCTTTAAGAGCATTCCATATCCTTTCATGGTCTATGCAGTCAAAGGCTTTGTTATAGTCTATAAAACCACATACTGATTTTCTTTTGGAATTCCTTGGTGAGCTCCATTAGCCACCATATGTTTGCAATGTAGTCACTAGTGTCTCTTCCTTTCCTAAACCCTGCTTGAACCTTTGGGATTTCTCTCTCCATGTATGGTTGGAGTCTATGGGCCTTTACAGACTGTCAGAAATAGTGCAAATTGAGTCCATTTTAACTGCCCTGGCTCAGTGCTAGGGAATCATGGGAATTGTAGTTTTTTCTGAGACATTGAGACTTCTCTGTCAGAGAGCTCTGGTGCCACTATAAACTACAGTTCCCATGATTCTCTAGCACTGAGCCAGGGCAGTTAAAGTGGACTCAAGCTTCATTATTTATGGCAGTCTGCCAAGGCCCTACGTTGCAGAATTTTGAGCATAATTTTGCTTGTGTGGGAAACCTATAGTTGCTGCAGTTCTTGTGTCTCCCTTTTTTGTGGATGGAGATGTATATTGATTACTTCCAATCTGTTGGCCATTTTTTTTGTTTTCCTTATCAGTTGACATATGTTGGTTAGCACTAGAGTTGACTCTGTCAATGTGGATTGCAGCAGTTCAATTGGAATATCATCTGCTCCTGGTGATTTGTTTTTTGCTATTTTTCTTATTGCAGTTTCCACTTTCCTTTTTAGAATTTGGGGTTCATCTTCATATGGCTCTTCATTCCATGTGTCCTCCATTTTGTCATCTTTTTTTTTCATATTTCTTCTGTGTTTTGCATCCAATGTCTTTTTATTTCTTCCTCGGTTTTAATTATGTGTAATATCCCCTGCCAGAATTTAGGGCAAGGCTGGGGAACTTCTGGTCCTCTAGATGCTTTGGACTTCAGTTCTCAGAAGCCCTAGCCAGCAAGAGAAATGGTAAGAGATCATGGGAGATTCTCCAGCTCTGCTTTAGAATAACGGTGCCAGGCTTAGCTATAAGAACTGCTGTCAATTCATTTCAGACATTTTTATGAAAGCACATTTTAAACTCAACATTTTTTCCCCTTCTACAATATCTGAAGACACATTTTAAAGGAAGCAATACAATATTGTAAAAAATATTTAATGAAAAATGACTAAATAAAGTTTTAATATCAAATAATAACATCCTTGATTTGTCTGTAGGTTGAACTGGCTAAAATAGTGCCTATATCTTCCTTTTCTTGGCCATTCAAAGGAAAAGGATTGCATAATTAGTTATCAAATTGCTTAGAAATTCACCAATTTTTGTACCTAAGTGCCATTTGAGTTGGAAATATGTTTTCTTTTCCCCTGAGGCAATTTTACAAGCAGAACAAGACTCTGGTATTTAAAAAGGCACAGAAACTTTTGTTAGATAAAACCACAGTTTAAAACAGAGAAAGTATTCTAAGAAAGTTGGGCTTTCTTCTTTTAAGAGAAAATATAGTGGGTGCATATAAAATTGTTGCCATTTAATTAATCCATGGTGACCCATGAAATATAAAATATTCCACTTTGTAGCACACCACTGGGTGTAGCTCACATTGAGGGAGCAAAGATGACAGAGTTTGTTGTGCGCACACACGCACACAAAGTTTCTCAGACATCCTGGAAACAGGCAATAGTACTGGCAATAAATAAGGGGTTGGAAATAGCTTTTCACCTATCCATAGAACTTGCTAAATAGTTGTTCATGCCTACTATAAGTTTCTATGTGGTAAATGGTTGCCAGTATTTATAAAATAGAATAAAATTTTTTGGGGAAAGAAGAATGTTACCCTTCTAGCACCCAGGGATTGCCATTAAGATTCTTAACAGTTCTAAATAGATCTAACTAAGAAATACTGTCTGGAAGCAATTTTGAACTTAAAAAGAACTGGAGAAAAAAGGGTTAACAATGCATTTTCCCAGAGTTCTTTTGGTCAATTTCTCAAAGCTGTTTTTTCAGAAATGTTGAGAGAGCATAAAGTATGGGTAAGTGCCAAGAGACAGAGCCATCTTCCAAGTCAATCTACTCTATATCAGTGTATGGTCTGGAATAGCAAATCCAGGATGATCAATTGGTTTTTGCAATGCTCAAGTCCAGTGGTGTCACTAGGGTTGGTGTCACCCAGTGTTATAACTCTTGCTGTTACCTCCATCAACCTTATCCAATTTTACAAAAATTCCCAGGGTGAACAGCCAATCACTATTTATCATTACTACTCGAGGATGTAGATCCACAAATAACTGAGAACATGGCCCAATTTTGTGCTGTAATCATTGCTACATGCAAACAAATTATCAAGGACCATAATTACTCTTAAATGAGGGAAATGAGATGTTAAAAGACCCCTTCCTTTATGTTGGCATGTAATGTTTCCTGTTTACATGTACATTTGTTTTTATTTCAATTTATTTAGATTTATCAGTTTTGTAAGTGTGATTTTATTGGCTAATATTTATATAATTTTGTGATATTTTGGTCAAAGACCATAAATAAATTCTAATTCTGAACCTTAGTAATGATTTTTGTTTAACATTATGTTACTGATAAATCCTAATTCCCTTATATCAGTTGTACTCTATTTTTTTACCCTTGGGACCCCGCTTTATTTCTACACATAGACTTTGTGTCCGTCCCCCCCCCCCCCCGACTCAATGCAGTACAGTTGGCCCTCTGTATCCACAGATTTCTAGTAGTAAAATTTTATTCGGTCATTGACCAGCAAATACAAATAGCAATCAAATCACAATAAATCATAATTAAACTTCAACTATAAAAACTTCTAGATTATATCTAGAACATTGATAACATAATTTCGAAATCATTAGAAGTAAAAAGTATGAATGTTTGTTGTGACTGTTTAGTCATTTATGCTACTAAGTGGTTTTAATTTTAGTTTTATGATGGTTTGGATGCTTTTAAGTTGAATGAATATAGAAAGCCCAACGTATACAAAAGAAGGAAAGAAAAAGGGGGGAAGAGAAAGAGAAGGAGAGGAGGGAAAAAAACCAAGAACCATGTAAGTAATATATAACATTATAAACTTTTAGTATTTCTTTAAAACATTAAAATCTAATTTCTATTATAAATGACAAAAAAATAAAATGTAGTTGTTATACACAAAATGCAGGCGCAGAAGACGAGACGGGGCCGTGTAACGCAGTCCCTATCTGACTCCAGTGTCTTCTCAGTTGTCTGTCGATGTCCATCAATATTTCAGTTTCTTCTCTTCATTAAAGGGCATATTTTACATACAATGTAACAAAATTTTGCCACTTTGTATACAATACTAGGTATCTGACAATTCAAGAGGCTACAAAGGCCTGCCAGAAGAGATCTGTCTTGATAGCCTTTTTAAAGCTGTCTAACAATGTTAACTGACAGATCTCATCCGGCAGGCTGTTCCAGAGTTTGGGGGCGACAACTGAAAAAGCCCTCTGGGAGGTAGCCGCAAGCCTCAATATTTGAGGCTGCAGCAAATTCCTCGCAGAGGAGCGGAGAGCGCGGGGAGGATTGTATGGGAGGAGGCGGTCCCTGAGATAGCTTGGACCCAAGCCATTCAGGGCTTTAAGGGTGATAACCAACACCTTGTACTGGGCCCGAAAACCAATTGGCAGCCAGTGGAGGGACCTCAAAACCAGAATAATGTGGTCCCTCCTAGATGTTCCTGAGACAAACCTGGCTGCCATATTTTGTACCAGCTGTAATTTCTGAACCAAGCACAAGGGTAGCCCCATGTAGAGTCTATTACAGAAACCAAGGCGTGAGGTTACCAGTGCGTGCACAACAGTCTCAAGATCCCTTACTTCCAGAAAAGGGCACAGCTGGCAAATCAGCCGAAGCTGATAACAGGCACTCCTGACTGTCGCATTTACCTGATTTGTCATCCTAATTCCCTTATATCAGTTGTACTCTATTTTTTTAGATGTATATTGTCAGGACAATATTATGTATATTGTCAGGAGTCAAGGAGCACCCCAGACTGCAAACACAGTCACTGGAGGAGAGTGTGGCCCCATCCAGGACTGGAGGTTGCAACCAGATTCTTGGTTTTGGAGCCGCTACCGTGAGCACCTCCATCTTGTCCGGATTCAGTTTCAATCTGTTTTTCATCATCCAGCCCATTACCGCCTGAAGACATTCATTGAGAGAGGAGATGCCGAGGCCGACGAATGCAACATGGAGAAATAGATTTGGGTGTCATCAGCGTACTGATAACACCCAGCACCATAACTCCGTATAATCTCACCCAGCGGCTTCATATAGATGTTAAACAACATCAGGGACAAGATAGCCCCCTGAGGAACCCCACAAGTGTGATCCCTCTTGCTAGAGCTACTGTCCCCAAGCAGCAGGCATGGAGGGAGCATCTGGAGCTGGTGGCCTTTGCTCTGAGTGTAGGGGATGAAACAATGTAAAACAAACTACAAGACTCATGGCTAATGTGAGGCTGGATTAGATGATCCTTGGGGTCTCACATTCTATGTTTAAAATTGTGCATTTGCAAAGCAATTGTAAAAGGCTTCTAATTTTGGCTTTGCTGGAAAAAATAGCAAGGACTTTTGTTTTTCGACCTTGAAGACAGGCAGATTGTTTCAGAGCCAAAGAGATAAGACTGATGGTATGGAGTGGGAGTAAAGTAATAAAAACTAAGAAGATAGGACCCAATTAATGAGTCCAAGTTTTGATGAGTAATGCCAAAATACACATGGCAAGTAGAAATGTAACATAAGCAGGAGAGGTGGAGATTGAAACCAATGAAAATGATGAATTATGCATGTGTTAATGAAATTATAAACTAGCTGTGTAAGATGGTATATAAGGATGTTGATTAGCCAAAGGAGGGGCTCTCAAGTCACAGGGCTATCCTGTCTGAGAGTCCGTCGATGTAAAAATAAACTCTACTTTCCTGGATATTCCGAGGGTCTCCATTCCTGTTTTGTGCACTACATTTCTGGTACATTGGCCAGGAATGGAGGTGGCATTAGCCTGCCCTTTTCTGGCACTCTGAGAAGGAGCCACAACAGTCATGCTCAAGGTCTAGGCACCACTGACCACTTTTGTTGGGAGAACCTGTGGAGCTTATGTCATGGCTTCCCAAATAGGAGTGCATGCAGAAAGAACCCTGTGATCAAATGAGAAAACTGAGCCTCTCCCTCCTTCAAGAATAGGCAAATATGAAGGGATATTTAATAGCCCCACTCTGAAAGGGTGGAAGGAGGGCCTGATCCTCCCCCAAGTCAGCCCAATTAGCCAGTGCCAGGGAAGCACTGGTGAAATCTCTGTACTCTAGGAAACTGGGAAAAGGAGGGTGGTAAGATAGTGTGTGTGAAGTGAATGAAAACTGTCTGAGTGGCTGCATTGGTTTCTGTTTCATGCTGGAGAAATGTCTGGGTGAACAGGCATGTGGTGAACAACTGGTGTTTTAACCTTTGTGTTGGCCAGTGAAACCCCTTACTCACTGGCCACTCCCTTTCCCTTCGTGTCTCTGTGTCATTTAGAGGGTGGGAAATGGGTGGCAGTGGAAACACATGTATTCCACTGGTTTGTATGTTAAAGAATTTTAAGAAGGGTTTTAATGGGGATTATGGAGGGAAAAGAATGACCCCAGGAAAATTGTGCCTGTGCTGTGTGAGGTGGAATGGCCTTCATTTGGGGTGGCATGGCTACCTGAGGGAACATTAGACAAAGAAATAATTAGGCAGGTATATTTAGGGGCTGAAGGAAACCCCAAACTGTGAATACCCAGACTTGGGAAAAGGAACACCTTCCAGAGCAGAATCCCAATTGGGATCATAATCAGCAGGGTGGTTACTGACAACTGCAGCAGTATCATGAGTTATTGTCAAAGGGAATGAAGATGGAAATGTCAAAACCTGTCAATATGACTAAATCTGCAGAAGTCCTATAAGGACCCAATGAAACCCCAGGTCAGTTTTTGGAGAGACTATTACATGCCTACCATCAGTACACCCCTGTAGACCCTGAAGATCTAGAAAATAGGGAGCAGATTTGGGGGCAAGTAAGGTGGCTTAGTAAAGCTGATAAGCCTATAGGAATGAGAGAAAAGGATTGGATGGGAGGACATTTTCCTGAAGAGGATCCAAAGTGGGACCCTAACAATACAGAAGGACTGAGGTATCTACAAGCTTATCAGACCCTAATAATGAAAGCCATGTGAGCTGGGATGTCTAAGATAATGAATATATTCAAACCAGCTGGGGTAATGCCAGGACCAAACAAATCCCTAGCTGCATTTTTAGGAAAACTTCTAGATGCTTATGGACAATTTACCCCTGTGAACCCAAAGGATGAGGAGAACTGAAAATTGATAAATGGGGCATTCATGGCTCAGAGCAATCCTGACATTAGGGAAAAGATTCAAAAGTTGGACAGGTTTTTGGGATCAAATTTATTCCTATTGATAGAAATTGCTCAAAACGTCTATGTAAGTTGAGAGTATGAAGAGAGGAAGAAGGACCAACAAATGAAGCAGAAGGCCGAGTTGTTGGCTGCTGCCTTTACTGAGTCCAGTGTAGCCTAGCAGAGAGGTTGAGGATGGGGATGCAGAGGCACAAGAGGAAGAGTCCAAGGTGACAGAAGAGGAAGAGAAGGTCCATTAGGAAGGAATCAATGTACCTTATGAAAACAAGAAGGACATTGGAGGAATGAATACCCACAACGTAACTAAAGGGGGGGGGTCTCAAGGGAAGGCAGAGAACAAGAACAAGTACAGGATCATGTGTCTCAACCTCAGGCCCAACTTCCTGACCCAACAGGAGGTGTTCATTGGAATGCCTGAAATGAAAAAAAATGGGATTGAAACTGACCTGTTTTCCTTTAATCTCGCCCCCAGGGAACCTATGGTCAGTGTGAATGGTGAGGGCTGAGCAGTCCCATTTGTGAATGATTCAGGGGCTGAGCAGTCAGTTGTTCCACTCCCAGTAGTTCTCAAAAGTAAACAAGAAATTAGAGTTGTGGGAGCTACAAGGATTCAGGAAAGTCATCACCTTTTGAGAGCAAGGATTTGCAATGTAGCAAACTATCAAGTAACTCACAAGTTTCTATATATCCCAGAATTTCCCATCCTATTGATGGGCAGAGATTTGCTGTCCAAACTAAATGCTCAAATATCCTTTGAAGAAGACAGCACTATAGTGTCCAATTTTGTACCAAAAATTCTAGCCATCACCTGTCTAATGGATGAAGAATGGTAAATTCATCAAATATTGGAAAGATGAAATGTGGAAATCCTTTGATGTGCCAGGAGTCTGAGCTGAAGATAACCCCCCAGGAATGGCAAGATTTATCCCACCATTGGTGACAGAATTAAAGCCAGGAGTGATTCCAAATCATGTTCGCCAATACCCTACACCCAGAGAATTTATCATTGGGATACAGAAAATCTTGGACAGGCTGCTCATATAGGGAATTCTGAGAGAATGCCAATCTCTGTGGAATATTCCTGTACTACCAGTACAGAAGCCAGGGACCAGGGACTACCGTCCAGTTCAAGACCTGAGATTAATAAACCAAGTTACAGTCACTATTCTGTCTGTGGTCTTAATGGGATTGATTCTTGCAGAAGCAATCCATTTTACAATTTTGGATTTAAAAGATGCCTTTTGCTTCTTCCACATAGCCCCACAGAGTCAACCTGCTATAATAATAACCCCATCTGGGAGGACTGTAATATTTTATTGAATATCTTTTTTTGCTTCCTGAAGAGAAGTGTATGGTTTGTCCAAAGATGATAGATATGGTCTTCTGTCCAGAACATAATGTTTAGCCTCAATCTGTACTAGAAGAACACATTGACTCTGAAGATACTTTCTTTTTATTTTTGGATTTGGAAGATGCTTTCTCATGTGTCTCAGCTCTAGAACCTGAGAGAAAAGAGGCTGTCAGCAGGACAGCTATATTGAAAGCTAAAAATGAATAAAGGTCTGAACATGTCCTTCTCCCAGCTGGTACAGGTTACCTACAGAGTTTGCTCTAACAAGGATCTAGAGAAATGAAGAAGGAAATGGAATTGCAGGCCTCCCTTACAGCAGCAGCAATTCAAGGAAGGAAAGAAAAAAGGGACAGGAGATGGTCAAGGATGTAGATCCTTGGTAGTGAAGCGTATGTGGATTTAATGGCAACAGAGGATGTGGACAGGAGAGAGAGCTGGAGTGGCCACCCCCAAGCTGAAAACCATGTGTATATTGTCAGGAGCAAAGTGCAAAGAAAGCAAGAGACAAAGGCGGGAGAGGATCAGATTCTCAGTGTCTGGAAAAGGGCCAGAGACATACTTTTCAAGTCAAACAGATTATGTAGCACTGAATTGGTCTGGCTGTTTAAAAGGTGAAATAGTAACAGTTCTGTTGGTGCAGGAAGCTAGCAAATTCACTTTGGGACAACAATTAACTATTCATGTGCCATGTTTATGGGATGTACCAAGCAATCCTGCTTGCTGAAGAATTTTCTCTGCAGACCTATTTTAAATCCATCCAGCCTATGATTGTAAAGTAATCCTGGAGATTGTTTATGCCAGTTAAGATATTTTTGAAAACTATACTGGTTCCTGGACTTCGCAGTGCAAATAACAGCCAAAGGGAACTAGAGAATGAAAGCTGCCTGAAAACACTTGTCAGGAAACTGAAGCCATGATACAGAGGCCTCAGAAAATCCTGATAGAACAGTTGCTGTTAATAGGAGAACCAGACTACTTACAAAAGCCATACCACTTGCAGAGACTAGACCATCATTGGGAGCAGCAGGGTTTTTCAGAATCTGGATCCCCAATTTTGCCTTGATGGCAAAACCCTTGTATGAAGCAATCAAGGGCCCAGAATATTCAGAGATGAATTGAAATCAGAACAACAAGAGGCTTTTGGAAAAATAGAGCCTTATTAGAAGCATCTGCTTTAGGATTGCCAAATGTGACCAAGCCCTTTACCCTGCATGTGCATGAGAGACAGGGAATGGCCATAGGAATATTAACACAGACACTAGGGTCCTGGCAGAGACAAATGGCTTACCTTTCCAAGCAATTAGATTCAGTGGCAAAAGGATGGCCAAGATGTTTTCAGTCAATAGCAAACACTGCCCTATTAGTTAAAGAAGCTGACAAACTCTCACTATGACAAGAATTAAAAAGGCTAGTCCATTTTGGCTCCCTATTAGGGACCCTCAGAACCCCTTAAAATAACATTGAGGGGACAACAACTAACCTCTGGATCTGACCCTACTGGAAATGGGCAGACTCACAGGCAGTGAGATCATCAATAGCCCTGAAACTGCCCTACTAGGAATGGGTGTGTCAATGCATGGCTGAAAAATCCATCTAAAGGGAAAGAAGATTCAGACTAGGCCCTATTGCAAACACCCACGGGAAGCTGTTTGCCCTGTATACAGCCAAATGCAACAACGGAGGGATAGACCCTGCTTCTACCACAAACTAGAAGCTGGTAGATCTATGCACTGTCCAACATATGTCTGAAACTGATCAAGAAGATTTGGTAGCAATCATAGGAATAATTTGTGTTGTTGTCTTTAGTACCCTAGCCTGGTACTTTAGAAACCTTGAATGAATGGGTGGGTCCCCAAGCCCTATGACTGAGACCTATTCTCAAATAGAAAGATACAGAAAAGTATCTTGGAGCCATTGTTACCCCAGGAGAACCTCTGAAGAACAATTTCTGTTGATCTGAATTTGTGAGAGTATTTGAACCATTGGTTTCAAAATGGGTCAAAAGATACCATTTACCTCAGGTTCAGTTGAACACTGTCAGATTGGGTTGATGGTTGTGATCGGATTATGTCTAATAGCTGGGGGCACCTCCCTTTATTCACAAAAATACAAATATATGGGAAGGATTAGCTAGAATACTCAACACCCTTACAATGTGTTTAAAAGGAGGAAGGTCAGCAGCTCAGATTTTGTCTTCCTGCCTTTACGGAGAGACTCCATTTACTAGTGATATATGGAGTTGGTAGAATGTTGAGCATGGTAGCAAGTCCCCATAAAAATTGCATGATTAAAGTATATTCATATCAGCCTCATTCTTTATTCCAGATTGGCAGCCGAAAAGGTGCATAAGGCTACCTGATGCCACATGGCTAAAACAGGTGTTTTAGTTATCATGCTAATAATAATTGTTTGCATTTTAATACATATGTGTGTGCCATGTATTATTTGTATATTGCCAAAAGCTTTGCAGAATACTGTCAGTGAAACTGCTGCAGCTTATGCCATGATAATTGAAAAAGCTCTTAGGAAAAGCTATAATTGCTAAAAGAACTAAGCTTTAAAGGGGGAAATGTAGGGGATGAAATAATGTAAAAGAAACTACAAAGGCTAATGTGACAAACTACAATGGCAAACTACGTGGCTAATGAGGGGCTGGATTGGATGATCCTTGGGGGGTTCATATTCTATGTTTAAAATTGTGCATTTGCAAAGCAATTGTAAAAGACTTCTAGCTTTGGCTTCACTGGAAAAGATAGCAAGGAATGTTGTTTTTCAATCTTGAAGACAGGCAAATTGTTTCAGAGCCAAAGAGATAAGATTGATGGTATGGACTGGGAGTAAAGTAAGAAAAACTAAGAAGATAGGACCCAATTAATGAATCTAGGTGTTAATGAGTAATGCCAAAATAGTTCACGCATGGCAAGTAGAAGTGTAACATAATCAGGAGAGGTGGAGATTGAAATTATATCTTTTAACCAGTGAAAATGTTGATGTAATTATAAACTAGCTGTGTAAGATGGTATATAAGGATATTGATTAGCCAAGGCAGGGGCTCTCAAGTCACAGGGTTAACCTGTCTAAGAGTCTGTCAATTAAAAATAAACTCTACTTTCCTGGATATTCTGAAGGTCTCTCTTCCTATTTTGTCTACTACATGAGGCAGAGGTGGTGCTATAGGAGCTTGTGGCTGTACTCCTCTTTTTCCCTGCCCAGGTGCTAGATTCCATGGTGCAGTAGCACCTCTAGAGTGGTGATCTAATGTCCCTAATGACATCCCTGTTCAATTCTATCAAAGATTCTGGGAGTGAACTGCATCCAACAGTGACATGGTGCTGGCTCAAGGCTGTTTGGTTAAAGAATATATTAGATATTAGATATGTATTAGAGAATGCATTAGATAAAGGGCATTTTATTATTACACAGAACTTGGAAGTTATTTTTTTTATAGCCACAACTCCAAGAATGTCCCACTCAGCAGGGCCAGTAGCCATTGGTATTCTGCAAGCTGTAGGCTAAAAGCATAATTTTGTCCAAGCTCTGCTTTGTATATGGGCTGCTCTATGTGTGCTGTTTGCAGCACAATGGTTACATCTAGTGCAACTATGGTGGTGGTGTTTTTCACTCAACTAATGTCATATCAGATCTAGGCCAAAGCTTCAAACTGGAGCTAACTGAAGCAGCTATGCACTTTATTTGCCCTGATCTTGCTTTACATTTTTTGTTTTGTTTGCTGTACCATGCTATCTTCAATGGGCTATATACAATCAAAGATCTAGAATTCACAGTATTAGTAGGAGATCAGCCTCACTATATTCCATTTCCGTCAGTGGACTTGACAGCTTACACCAATATTCTGTGATAGCCCATCTTTAATAAGAAAACTATATAGGAACTGTAGATATGAAAAATTAAAATGAACTGATAAGACTCAGATGTTCCGAAAGCACACTTGGCAATTGGTTCCTTGGAAGCCAAATCATGGAGTTACCTTCTCAGCATAAACTTTTTTTTTTTTGTCTCCCAAGAATTACAAAAACTGTGCTTGGTCAGCTGGAAGGCTATGACTGAATTGCTACACAAACCTGCAAGACTATGTTTTTAGTACATACACTAGCATCTTGTTAGTGATTTATGTGTGTGCAATTGCAGCTTACACATATGTAAGTCCCTTTGTGGATGGAGTGTATAGGGCTATTTTCTTGCATTTGTGCTCCATCCCAAAATCTCCCATCACCTGGCAGCTATCAAGTCCAGAAGTGGCTGCTCCCACTCCTTCTTACTAGAGAGAAGAAGAGGGTATAGAGATGATTCAGAAAATAAAAATCAGATTGATCTGGGCTTTTAGGGGAAAGAAAGGACAGGAACACTTCATTTGAGAAAGTCCCCTAATTTCTCTTCCCACCTCAATCAAACTGAAATCAACTGCTAGACTGTTGTATGAAAAGGGTTCTGAATATGAGTTGAGTTGAAAACAACTTTGACAAACAGAAAATAGCAAGATTATATAGAATGTTGCAATCAATAGAACTAGAATCGGAAGTAATTAAACCCTCAATGATTAAGTGGGACATACTGTTGAGTTAAGCCAATGGGGAAAATGTTGGATTAAAAGAATTAAATATACTCTTAATTATAATATTAAAGAAATTTTTTATAAGATGTTATTTCATTGGCATTTGACCCCTGCTCGATTGGCAAAAATGAATAGATCTTACTCTAACTTATGTTGGAAGTGTGAGAAGAAGGTGGGTTCATTTATTCACCTTTGGTGGAAATGTACAAAAGCAAGGGAATTTTGGTCTAAAATTCATTTTACGTTAAATGGAATTCTTGGAATTGAGTTAACACTTGATCCCCAAATTTTCTTATTGGGGATGATAACAGATGATCTTGAAAGAAAATATGGAAAAATAATGTTCTACTCTCTCTCAGCCGCCAGGTCACTTTACGCTTCAAAATGGAAAACAAAGGATATTCCACAACTGCATGATTGGAACCAAAAAATACTTGAATATTTGGAAATGGACAGATTAACAGGTCTTATTCATGGGTCAAGTTTAAGAAAGACTGGGAAGTAATGATTAAATATTTCAAGCAAAAAGGAATGAAGATACCAGGGTAATATAATGATTTGTTTGATTTGTTGACAACCAAGACAGGTTGAATACTCGCACTGTAGGGAAAATTTTTCTGTTTCTTTTTTTTTTTTTTTTTTTGGTAAATAGATAGATAGTCTAGAATAGGTATGATAATATTAAAGTAACTTAATAGTATAAAATAGAGATATTTATAAAGCTATGACATTATAGTTAATGTATCAAACTGTTTGGCATTGATAGAATTAAGCAACGCTTTAGGAGTCATTAGAATCAGGCTAAAAGTCAAGTTACACCAAATAAGGAAGTTGTTTTTAATAATTTTTGTATGTACGTCATGTTTGTGTTTTTTGTTTCTGCCTTTCCTATCAGCTATACATTCAGTTTTGTTCGTAGAGGTTTTTTTCGATGTTTATTTGTATAACGATAACCAACGAATGTATACAATATTTGTATGTATAGGTTTTTTTTGTTTCTCTTTTTCCCCCTCTTTTTTAAATAATAAATTAAATAATAATAAAAAGAAAACAACTTTGGTAGACACAGAAAGAAGAATGGGCCAGAATTGGGCTGTCAGGTGGAGGGACATTGGAGGCCTGGACAGAGAGGTGCAGATGTTAGGGAACGTATGACTCCTGATATATATATATATATATATATATATATATATATATATATATACAAACCTGCATCATCTTCTGTAAGCCATTCTTGAAGAATTTTGTGCCTTATAATTACTCTAAATAAATAAATAGAAATAGTCACTGTTTTATGAAAAAATAAAAGTTAGGTAAGGCTATAAGAGATCTAAGAGATCTAACAGTCCCATTATAACGTAAAGATATAGTCATGTTAGTCTGTAGAATTAATATGTATAGAGATTTTGTAGCACCTTTGAGACTAACTGAAAAAAAACCCTACGTATTTGAAAACTACATTATCATGTAGATCTCATTGATTCTAACCATGCTGGCTGAGTCTGCAGTAACCAACATTCCTTTTCAGCTATCTTCAGTTAAACTCCTGCACTCCTATCTTTCCCTGGCTTTCAATATATCATAAGCATCTGAAGAAGTAAACTAAAATCTATGAAAGCGCATGCTACAAACCTCTTTTTCCCTCCAGTTAGACTAAAATAATGCTACAAAATTTCCATACATACAGACTAACACAGCTATATTTTTAAATTCTACCACTATGGAAAGCACCAAATTTAGCCAAATGAAGTGGAAATCCACCAACCTCTTCAAGAAACTTGCCCAGATACAAACAGATATCTTCTTTCTCAGTATGTGCAAAATAAGAGATGTTGTTTCTAAAGACCTACATGTGGGGAACCCTTTGCAAACTATGTATCATGGGTTCTACTCATGCTGATTGGATCTGTAGTAACCAACATTCTTTTTCCGTTATCTTCAGTTAAACTCCTGCACTCCTATCTGTTCCTGATTTTCAATACACCATAAGCATCTGAAGAAGGAGACTAAAGGGGCTAGGCAGATGGGCTTAAAGGGGTGTTTTGAGGGTGACCTGAAGGCATGGTCTTTAGATGACTTCCATGGAAAAAGCGCCCCCTACTTGCCTCTTCTTGTGAAAGTGTGCTTCAAAAAGGAGCTGCATTTTAATGCTTCTTCCTAAAATGTCCACACCTACATAGGTACATCAGTATGCAGCGATGGAGGGATGGCGGAAAAAAGGGCACCCTAGAGTAAATGCACGTGAACAGGTGCATTGCATTTTCAGCTACCCCTGGGGAGCATGCACCCTGTGAAAAAAGCTTTAAATTAAAGCGTTTTTAGGGTTCAGGTGTGGGTGAACCCCCGCAGGTGTGTCTGCCTCAGAACCCTAGCCCTAATCCTAATTTTTGTAGTGTGTATGCGCCAGAGCAGGAAGGTGAAACTTGCAACTGGATGTAGCACTGTGAAAGTGATAAAGGGAAAGTTTCACTTTTAAGCTAGACCCCCATTCACATTCCAGCACCATTTTCCCAGCGGACCATTGTCACTGCAGACATTCATAACTGTGCATCTTCAGCACTCGTCTGGTACAGCGGGCAGAATGGCACAGCCATCAACAAGCAGCGAGCCAAAAAGAGGGAGAGGGACATTGTGGTCCCATGTGGAGACCACTGACCTCATACCTGTGTGGTCACACCCACACATTATGGAGAAATTGAGAAATTCATTTTTAAATGCCAATACATTTAAGGAGTTGGCAGAAAGCATGAGAGCTAGGGTGTCATTGGAAGACCAAAAACCTCAGGTCCGATTACAAGAACATTAGGTATCACAAGGCCAAATGCAGACGGGGTCCCTCCTCTATGCCCTTCTACAAGGAACTCCATGCCTTCCTCGCCAGGGATGGTAGCATACAGCCCAGCAGAATATGCACCAGCAGTGATGTCATGAGGGTCCAGTCAGCCAGCCAGCTAGAGCAGAAACTGTGGAGGACATCTCCAGGGGAGAATGAGCCCAGGACTTTTGCCCCTTCAAAGTAAGATGTGCCAAGGCCCTCGGGAAGGGGTGCAGGGGACAGCACTAGGGTGGCCAGAAGGCAGAGATGATCCCATCCCTTGTCATTTTTAGATGACCAGGAGGAACATCCTGACTCGGATGAGACATCCTGCAGTCAGAGGGCTATGGACATCTCTGACATAAGACCACTGTCCCGTGCCTCTACATCTTCCACCATCTCATACTTCAGAGTGGAGCACTGTATCTTCCAGGATCAGTAGCCACCGTGACCACTCACCTGTCCCACGGACCAGTACAGCTGTCAGTGACAATGAGAGTGAAGGTGAGGAGAGGGCAGGTCCTGGACAATTCACCCAGCTGATCAATCAGGTCCAGGCTGCACATGGTAGAGACATTCCCTGTTATGACAATAAATACATTCTGTCACATGTACGCCTGCACTTAAAAAAAAATAGCACGTTGTATGGCTTTTTTGATGTTTTTTGCATACGTGTGCAGGTTTACAGAACACCCCCCCCCCCGTATGCCACTTTTGTACCCTAGCATGCTGGGGAGAGGGAATGTGGAGGAACATTTATGTCTGTGTCCTGTTGACCATGTCCCTCACATGACCACCACCTGTATGTATCCAGTGTGTCTATACAAACCTCCCTGGCATGTATCTCTTCCCTCGACCCCCGATCTCTGCGAGACATGTTTTGTGTGTAAACTGTGCCCTCTGCCATATATGTCTCTAGAACGGGAAGTAAGATGAGAGAGAGAAGAGGATGAAACAGCTAATCCCAGAGCTGCAATGCCACTGGCAGCCCGCCTGGCTGAGATCAGAGGGGAAAGGGCCCGTCACTTAGCAGCTGCAGCAAGTACGAGTGCCCAGCATCAGTTCATGAAATGCACCACAGAACAAATGGACAAAGCCCTAGAACAGGACGAATGGTTTGCTGAATGTTCCTATCAGCTGAGGCAGCGTGAGGCAGAGGAATGGAGGGAGTTCCAGCAGAAATGCCTCCAACATCAGGAAAGCATCGCCCACAAGTATTGGCATGTCACTGACTCCCTACAAGTGCAGACCACAATCTGCTGGCTTGGACTGTGCATGTCATAGAGGGGCCCCAGGGGGCCATTGGTGGCATCGGGGAGGGTGTGCAGGAGGGTGGAAGAGAGAGAGGTATCCCCCAGGCCCAGCAGGAGGTGGCTGTGGTGCTGGGCAGAGGGAGGAGGGGTCGCTCCCCACCCATGGAAGTAGAAGGTGCTATGGCCAAAAGGAAGAAGGATCACTCTCCACCCATGGAAGTAGAAAGTGCTGAAGCCAGAGGGAAGAGGGGTCACTCTCCACCCCTGGAAGTAGAAGGTGCTGTGGCCAGAGGGAGGAGGGGTCACTCTCCACCTATGGATTTAGAGGGTGCTGTGGCCAGAGGGAGGAGGGGTCACTCTCCACCCATGAAAGTAGAGGGTGCTGTGGCCAGAGGGAGGAGGGGTCGCTCTCCACCCATGGAGGAGGAAGCTGGGGGGAGCAGAGGGAGGAGGGAGAGGTGTCCACCCATGGAGGAGGAGGCTGCTATGGAGGTGGAGATCATTGAGCAACACCCCGTAGACGAGTCTGCCAGCCTTTTCAGCAGTGATATGGCAGTGCCACAGCCCTCTCGCTGCCCTCAAAGGCAGAGATCAAGTAGAGGGGATGGAGATGTTGCGAGGATCACCACTAAGTACCAAGGCAGACACCACCAACTACCCCCCACTATGCCCACCTCACTGATTGCCACCGCCACCGCACACTATGCCCACCTCACTGATGCTGTTCACTGGTTTCCTGCAAAGATCCTGTGATGAACCTACACACCTTCACATAAAATGCCACAAGCTTTTTAAAAATGGAAAGTTTATTCATAAAATGCTGCTATTGCCAACCTGCGTACGTTCACAGATTACGGCATATTTTTTAAAAAAATAAAGTTTTTTTTAAAAAATAGAAACAACAATACAACAACTATTTACAATGATTTACAAATGGGGGAAGGGGAGGGGAGTATTAAAGCGGAGGTAGGTACAATGGGAGATAAGGGGAGGGGGGATGAGGGAAGTATGTACAATGTAAAGGGGAGGGAGAAAGTGCTTCAGGGATGGGAGGAGGTGGGGGTGGGGGGTGGGGGAAGACCTAGGTGGTCCATGATGGCTGCCATGGTGTCTGCCAGATGTTTTAGCTGGTCCTCCATGGCAGCCATCCTGTCCTCCATTCGTCGTTCTGCAAGGGAAAAGAAAAGAGAGAAGTGTGGTTAGGAGACTACTCGGCACCCCATCACCCAATGCCAAAGCCAGGGTTCCTGGGTGCCCTGTCCCACTCCCTCTCTGTTTCCCTCCCATCTTACTTTGCTGACCGTCCTGGTCCTGCCTCTCTTGGAGAACCACCAGGTGGGCAACACCAAGGGCCCCCTGCTCCTCTGCGCCAGGCGGGCAGCAGCTTGGCCCAGGCTGCTCCTCCTCAGCAGGTCTGCCTGTGAAAGGAAAGAAGGCACTATTTAGGAAGCCAGTTTGGAAAGTGGTGGGGGAGGGACAGGAATGCCATGGAGGCTGCAGTCATGCAGCCATTACCCCTCCCCTCAGGAACCTACCTTCTGGCATGAGAGGCTGGTGTGGCTGCAGAGGGATGGCACGGGCTCCCTCTGCCTAGTCCTCCCTGCCTGGCCTGGCTTCCCTGTCAAAGGAGGAGGAGGAGGAAGAGGGGGAACTGGCAGGGTCCCTCCTCCGTTCCTGTCACCACCTCCACCACACGCCTGTATTTGGGGACAAGAGGGACACCATTACCACCCATGGGACTGGCAAAGGAGGGAGGGAAGGGATAGGGAAGGGTGAAGGGAAGGTAGGGATGGGCATGAGGGACCATGGCAGGGGCCTAACACTTACCCGAAGGACAATGATCCTGCCATCTCGGGTGGCCTGCCCTCACCCATAGTCATGCAGCCGGTCATAGAAGGGTGGCCATTTCCTCAAGGGGGGTACTCCCCGTAATCCTCAAGGACTTCAAAGAAGTCCCCCTTCAGTGCCTTGAACTTTATTTGGCACTGTTGGGGGTTCCTCCTGAAGCCCTGCCAGTGGAGGGCCTGAAAAGCCTGGGAAAAATCTTGGTCTCGCAGATGTTGTGGAGGATGACACATGAGGTGATGATGGGTACGACATTCTCTTCTGCCACAAGGAGTGGGCCAGTGAAGCACCTTCATCAAGCCTTCAGCCACCCAAAGGCCCTTTCCACCACATTCCTGGCATGATTCAGCTTCCTGTTGAATCCTTTCTGCCTGCCATTGGTGGTGCCCTGGTAGGGCTTCATGAGCCATTTTCGAATGGGGTAGGCGGTGTTGGTGAGCAGGAGGGGGCCGATCTTCTGGCCCCTCAGGGTGACATTGGGGTTCCCTGGCACATAGATGCCGGCCTCCATGGCCTGAAAGATGATGGAATTCCTTACCATCCTCTCATCATGAGTCAATCCATTCCAGCCCAATTCCAAATCAACAAACCATCCTCGGTGATCCAATGTCCCCTGGAGGATGACAGAGTAGCTGTCCTTTCAGTTGACAAACTCGTTCCTCCTCCCCAAGGGTAGCATGATCAGACAGTGGCACCCGTCTACGGAACCCACTACTTGGGGGAAGCCGAGGTCAGCAAATCCTTTTGCATGATCTGTGGGTGACAAGAAGGGGGAGAAGCAGAGGGTAAATGATAAAAAGTCACAGCATTTGCCAACTGATAATGTTTTTCGCATACCTGCACAGGTTCAACGGTCCTAGCAGCCAAATCTATACAGTAGGAGCCACTGTATGCCAGATCATAACGTCTTAGGTGTCCCTGCACAGGTTCAATGGGTCTAGTAGCCAAATCTATACAGTAGGAGCCACTGTATGCCAGGTCATGACATTTTAGGCATCCTTGCACAGGTTCAACAGCCCTAGCAGCCAAATCTATACACTAGGGGCCATACTGTATGCCAGGTCATGATGTATTAGTTGTCCTTGTGCAGGTTCAATGGCCCTAGCAGCCAAATCTATACAATAGGAACTACACTGTATGTCAGGTCATGATGTATTAGGCATCCCTGCGCAGGTTCAACGGCCATAGCAGCCAAATCTATACAGCAGGAGCTACAATGTATGCCAGGTTATGATGTGTTCTGCACAAGAGTGACAAGTGTGTGCAACTGTCCTTACCTGAGCGGCGTCCTCCAGGTACACTTTCTGTGACAGCCGCCTCTTCTCCATGGTGAGGGCAAACTCCACCAACACTTCCCTCACAGTGGTAAGGCCGACTCCAAACTGCTCTGATACCAGCTTGTAGCTGGCTCTATGGGTGAAGACCCAGATGGCCATGGCGACCCTCTTCTCTACTGGGATGGCCTTCCTCATCATGGTGTCTGCCCACTCCATTTGAGAACGCAGTATTTCTACTATCTTGTGGAAGAGGGCATGGGGTATCTGGAAGAGCATCCTCCATTGTTCATCGGACCAGATGTATGTGACGAACCCATCCCACCAGTCGGTGCTTCTGGGGAACATCCACCAGCGGCGCGGGGCTCTCTTGGGTGGCATCAGAGTGGCGGTGGCGGCAGTACACTGTGCGATGCGTCTTGCGGCACCCGCTCTACCAGGTCTTACTTCTGGGTCCTCCAAGTCATCACTGTCATCTGGAATGAATGCAGCTGCTGCAGGAACCATGGCAGAGGCGCCTGTGGCTCTGCATTACAGGCTGACTACCAGTGTGGACCACTCAGTTGCCATGGCATCCATGATTTCTCTACTTTGCACAGTGCACAGGTCCTTAGCAATGCCAAAATTGCTGTTAAAGGGGCTGTATTGTGCCTGCACACATGCGCATGTGCCAGAGAGACCACGAAAAAAAATTAAAGCCGCTGCTGCCGGCCTGCGTGGTTACTCCATTCCCATTTAGGGAAACCTCGAGGCTGGCAGTGTGGATGATGAGGCTTCTCTGCAGCCTCAGAAAAGCTGCCTTAACTGGCCCCCATTGTGGTTGCTCCACCCCCACTTAGGGCATCCTCAGGGCAGGTGATAGGCAACTTCAAGTCACCTTTTCCTGCTTGTTTGCATAGCCCCTAAAGTCTACAAAAGCTCATGCTACAAACATCTTTTTTTTCCAGTTAGGGGGGATGCAGATGGGTGGCCCTGGGCTGCCGCAGGAAGCGGAGGATCAAGGCCAAGGCTGCCAGACACCTCAGCCCCGATCCTCCCTTTCGCCACCTGCAAAAGTAGCACAAAAATAGTGCTACTTCCGCAAGCCGCAAAAGGCACGCCACAAAAGGCATGGCACGCCTCTTTGTTGTCTCTTCCGGCTCAGCGGTGCGGACGCTGAGCTAGAAGGATGTCATCGGAGCGTCCGTCCTGTGGACGGGCCGTCGCTCCGATGACATCCTTAGGAAGGGGATGGGGTGCCCAGCGTCCGGCTGCCCCTCCCCTTCCTTGCCTCCAACATGTCGCAAAGGGCCCATCTGCACTGACCATGAGTCTCTAAGGTACTACAAAATCTCTATACATATTAGTCCCATTACAACATTATCAAATAATTTTGGGAGAAAGGTGGACTATAAACCCAATGAATAAATAATAAATATTGTTTAATAGATATTAAGTATTGTTCACCTCCAAATATAACCTTGAAAATAATGTTTTCAATGTGAGAATTTTTTATTTTACTTTGAACTTTCCAAAATTTGCAAATTTATTCAGAAATCTGATAGAAAGAAATTGAGATTTTTTTTAAAAAAAAAATGTGGGAGAGAGAAAAACACCCATCCAGCTTGAGGATGTTGAGTTCTCCCACAATACCATAACCCTTTCTCTTGACTATTATCAGTAGGTGAATAAAAATTGCTTGATCTACACAAACATCTTTTCAGAGGAAGGACACCATCCTATGGGATACATAACATTCTCAAACACAAAGCATTCTCCAGCCATGTGCACCTGCATTTTTTTGGCCCAGGTTGTTCCCTTGCAACTAAGGAAGAGACCTATCTGAATATTAGTTAGATCTCACTGCTTGTCAGCACTATCCAAGTACTACGGCACAAATGCAGCACAGCTGCCAAGGTTTCCCTTTCCTCTCTTTCAGTCATCTGCAGCTGGCATGGATGTTGCTGTTCTTCTGCACTGAAGAAACAGATGGAATGAATTACACATTTCAACAATCCTTGACATAGCATCAAACGCCTTGGCTTTTAACTCAAAAAGAGCCCACTCCTGGGACATTGGGGTATTCCATCCCTCCCTACTTGCATTTCCATTTCAGCTTCCACTTCCAAATAAAAGTCATATGCCATTATTTCCCTTCTTTATATGCCAATATAGCAGAGCCATATGCTGTAGTTTTGCAAGTCTTGCATAACAAAGGAGTGCAACAGTGGCAAAGGGAAAGAAGGTAGCACATTAGCTTTCAGTTCATTGTAGTGTATTGTACTCTTTATGAGGTCTGTGTTATAAACATAGTGGAGCTACATTTCTTCTCTCTCTCTTTCTCTTTCCTCTGTCAAATGCTCTTTGCCTTTGTACCAGTGGGGTTCTAAATTCTACACTATTAATAACTCGGATAAGTAAACAGTTCAGTTTTAATTCCCCAGCATGTCCTTGAATTTAATTCATTTTAATTTCTAATAGGGAAAAGGAAAAGGTTGTGGGGAGGGAGAGGAACACCAACAAATGCATTATACCTTGAGGCATATAGTTCATGCTGGTGAAGATTTCCCCACCCCTGCTACCCAGCCTGTGGCCTTTGAATCCCATTGCCTGATTTTGTTCCTTTTTGTTTTGTTTTGTGGCCTTTGCAAGATGTGCAGAGATTATAAAAATATAATTACAGATATTACTCAGTGCCTCAAAATCAAATATTCTCCTGACATCCCACAGCTGAGAGACAAAGGGCTTTTCATAAAAGATTCTCTCAGCTCTTCCTGCCAGCTGCTCATTTCTCCTGTATCCCAAAGGTCTGGAAGAAGAAAGGGTCAGAAAACATCATTTGAAAGCCAGGGGAAAATCTTGCAGGAAAACAGGAACAGAGGAACAAAAGTCTTGTACCAGCTCAGTTCATGTATTTGTCTAATGAAAGCCATTCCTAGCATTAGGCAGAGTTGGCCAACCACATGAGTTGGCAATTTCAGTCCTCACCCATTCCTCTTGAACCCCATTCCTTTCTCTTGGAAGACAGACTGTGGACCTTATCCCACGCTGCTCTCAAAGTGGCAAGAAAGCGATATAAGCATCATTCCATTACTATAGCGCTATCAACCCCCAAAGATGGAAATGGCCAGCACACGCAACTGACATCATTGCGTTATTAACGAAAGCGCGATGAAGCGCCCCCCCCAAAAGTGCATTTGGTGAGCATACTATAGTGAGAGGATTCCGTGCAGAATCCGGCAGGGATATTCTTGCACATGCGCAGGCCTGCAGATGGTCGGCACGGCCGTCGGATGCTGTTGTCGTCACTTCCGCAGCGCTATGTCATCATTGCTTCGCCATCGCTATTGCTGTGTGGTCGCCATTGCGATCTCTCCAGTCGTGTGGCCAGGCATGATGGAGGCTGCTGTACAACAGATCCAGCTGTTGTTGGAGGAGGTAGAGATGGTGGAGCGGGAGCAGGAGCAGAGGCGCAGGGCTGTTCTTGGCGGCGTCCGTCGGTGGCTGAGACACCGTGGCCTGGTGGGCTTCTCTGCACATGGCTTGCTATGGAGGATTTTGAGTGTCCTACACCTCGTTGGTAGGGCTTTCCATGGAGCCAGTGTCCCCCGTCCACGCAGGTGGTGGGTCAGGCTGCAGGCTATCAGGAATTGGTGGTCAGAGGAGGTCATGCCCCTGTGGGATGAGGACATGTGGATAAGGAATTTCCGCATGTCCAAATCCACCCTTTTCGAAATAGCTGAGGCTCTGCGCCCTCATCTCGAGGCAGAGGACACCATTATGAGGAGGGCCATCTCCGTGCCGGAGAGGGTTGCAATCGCCATCTGGTGGTTGTCGGCCCCCCTCAATTACCGTTGTGTGGCCCGGCATTTCCAGATTGGGTGTCCACTGCTGCAAAAATCTGCATCCAAGTCATCAAGGCCATAGAGAAAGAGCTACTACATAAGACAGTCTGTCTTGGTGACTATAAAGAGGTAGGTGTGTTCGCTGCGAATCTTCCCTGTTAATAGGGCTATCCTGTTACTTGATGTTTGTGTGGGACAGAAAGGGGGGGGATTCTCCCTTTTGTATACTGTAGCACAATTTATTTGGATCGTCCTTTCCCCTCTGCTCTTCACTACCCCTGTTCCATTCGGTGCGTGTGATGTGAGCTGCAGGTATGCATACATGCAGGTATTGGCCAGTTATGGGAAGGCCTGATGGCAGGGGTACAGATATCTGGAATGGGGGATGGAGGGACAGTTAAAATGTAGCCTTCTTCTGCAAATGTGTATGCATTTATACATTCATCTGGTCCTAGACCTGGGCAGGCAGCAAATGAGTGGGATGCATAGTTAACTGCCAGTCATGGTTGCACATACCAGGGCTTGCTTGGTGGGGGGGGGGGGGTGATGCGCAGATTGGTCCCATCAACCTTTGGAACTTTCCCAGCTATCATTGGAGGGGGAGTTTCGTTGGGGGGATGCAAATATGGGCTGCATCAACCTTATATGGGACTTACACTGCTTTTTGTTCCCTGTTCCCTTTTTTTTTTTTTTTTTTGTTATATCATTTCAGGTAATGCACGGATTTGAGCTGCTGGGCTTCCCACACTGCGTCGGCGCTCTGGATGGGACCCACATCCCTATACACCCGCCGAGGGCTAGGGCTGAGGACTATTTCAACAGGAAATATGGCCATTCCATTGTCCTACAAGGCTTGACGTCGGCGACTGGACTGTTCTTGGACATAGAAGCAGGCTATTCTGGGAGGAACCACGATGCCTTTATTTTCAGGCACTCCTCACTTTGCCAGGCCATGGAAGAGGGTGCATTTGTTCCAGGAAATCCAACAATCACGATCCGTGGTGTGCAGGTCCCGCCGCTGATAATCGCTGATGGAGCCTACCCCTTGCGGTGATGGATCATGAAGCCATACAGTGGAGCACTGCGGGACAGCCAGCCGCACTTCAACATGGCATTAAGCAGGGCTCGCTGTGTGGTTGAGCGGGCTTTCGGGCGCCTGAAGGGGAGGTGGGGGTGCCTGGGTGCGAGGTTGACAGTTGGGGAAGAGCACTTCGCAACTGTTGTGTCGGCCTGTGTGGTACTCCACAACATATGTGAGACAAAGGGGCATGCCCTGAACACCCAGTAGCCCGCTGCAGAGCTACACCTGCCACCGATGACACAGGAGTACCGGCCTCGAGGAGACCGGCGGCACCACACTGAGGGGGAAAGGGTGCGTGCCGCGATTGCAGCCATGATTGCTGAGTGTGGGTGAGAAATGTGGGCTATGGGCAGATTTCATCTTTGCGCTGTTGTATTACTGTATATATGGGTATGGGTGTGCTGTTTGCATGTGTTTACGTCTGTATGCATGCACATGGGGCCATATCATGTTCTTGCTTTTTTCCTCGGAACTGTGTATATATTGATCTCCCTTTCCCCCACTCTACATATAGATAGATAGATAGATAGATAGATATAGATATAGATATATATACACACACGTATATATATATAGATATATGTATGTGTATATATATATATATATATATATATACGCACATATATATATATATATATACGCTGTCAATGGGGTCTATGTATATGTTCATTCGTGTGTGTGTGCATGCACATGTTGCACTTACATATCTGGACTCCAGCATGGCACTGGGTTCTTGTTTCTGTGTGTGTATTAGCAACAGCACATTACCAAAGGCACATCTATGTGTAGATGTCTGAATATATTTACATAACAGACATTGCAGTGCGCTACTGCAAGAATCCATTGCTGTTTGCTGACAGTGGACATATGTATACAGGAGAGGAAACAATGTGTATATATATATATATATATATATATATATATATATGTATGTATATAGATACATATATGTATATATGTGTGTGTGTGTACATATATATATGTGTGCATATAGACACGTACCCCCAAATATGCATACCAATATATCTGTGTGTGCATATTTACATATATATATATAGACACATGAGTACATGTATACATACTTCCACCTTTGAGAAATGTATATATACATACATATACTAATGTTGGTCCTTTAGACATGTGTGCGCCTCTGTATGGCTGGCATCTTGTGTGTGGGTATATGCTGTGTTGGCCAAGCATTCATACATGTTGATTTATAGGTCTGTGCAAGTTTGCTTATACCATGGGAATGCCAATTACTACAATAAAGAATGTATGCTTATTGACATTGTTTGGTTTTCTTTTCATCATCGGGCTGCCATGGCTTCTGCACACCTGTGACGCTAGCTGTATGGTTTGCAAGCTGCATGGCCATATGTATACATTCTCATATATAGTTCTGAATTACCGAGGGAAAGCATATATACCTAGATTTAGCAATTTCACAGAATAGAAATGCTAATGACTCCATTGGTAAACAAAGATGGATAGAGAAATAGTAGTATGCATTGGTATGTGCAACCTCACTATGTAAATGTTGAGTTTAGGAAGAGACTCTACATTCATACATGGACTACAGGGTACTCTTTATTTTGACATACACCACACATTGGGTTTCTTTTTGCTAGGAACCCCAAAAATAGAAATAGCCCAAACATCTAGAAATGTATATAAATAACATAGATGGGTATCTCGGCCAATACCAAACATGCCCATATCATAAACATGGGGTTAAACTTTTTATAACCACAACTAATCAACATAAAACACTTTTGACCTTACAACCACATGCCACTACCTATGTGCATATAACTATATTAAAAAACAAGTGCTTATAACTATATAAAAAAATATATAGTCCTAGTAATCATTCGGCAATCATGAGGGAGAGTAAATTTGTTTTTTGTTTTTTTTATAAGTCTTTTGGTTCTTCCCGGAACACTCTCAGAAGGTTGGGGCTGTGAGGCTTGGAGATTAGATGTTTTGGGGTTCTCATTCTGTGATGGTGGGGTGTCCTCCTGCAACTGACTCTGAGTGTTCTCACAGCAAGTTGCAAGGCAAGGTGGTGGTGTCCTCCCCTCATCCCCTGAGTCCCCAAAAAGGATTTGAGAGAAGGGCATTGGTATGGGGGATGCCGCCCCTGCTTGCTGTCTTGTGTTACTCCTAGGGCCACCCCCAAAAGAGCCGCGTGATGCCTGCAACCAAGATAAGGCCTGCTCCATCACATCGGTTCTTTTCCTCTCCTCCGCTGTCCGTTTCCTCTGCTCCTCCACAGACTCTTGGCATGCTTTAATGAGAGCGGTCATGTGATGCGACATCCGCTCCCGGTACCTGCAGCTGAGAGTGAGGTCTCTGCGGTATGTTCTCATAAGGCAATCCAGAGAACCTGCCTCTCTTTGTATTGTTTGGAGGAGGGAACCGTGTTGCCGCCTGGCAAGCTGTCGGTTTAGTCGACCCTGCCTTCGCGAATCTTCAATGATTGTTCAGGCTATGAGTTCGCCCCTCCTGGCTCTGCGATCCGGGATATCCTCCTCGTCGCGCAGCGGGCGAACAATCCTACGAGATGGTGCTGCATAACAAGAAAAAAGGGACATTATTAACCGTGCCACCCAAACATATCCATAATGTATTCATGCTTGCCATTTCCTGCTATTTAAGACACCTCCCGTTACTGCACACCCAACATACATCCCTGGAAATATAAGCAACAATTCTTTTCCCCCTGTTCTGGCTGTCTGTAAGTGTGCATGTTCACCAACACAATACAGGTACAGAGCAACACCTGTTCATTAGGTCCATACCATATATCTTTGTAAAAATATCTATCTATCTATATATATAGATATAGATATAGATATAGATATAGATATAGATATAGATATATGTATATAGATATAGATATCTATATATCTATATATAAATATATGTGTACAAAAAGAGCCATGTTTGCTCTTATGTTGGTACAGATCAGGTGATATGCAGTCAAGGTGGGTGGAAACTTACCCCTTCTGACTGCTGCTTCCTCTTGGCCACCGATGGCCACATCAGCCCCACTTTCCTGGGTCTCTCCAACTGGCGGCTGTGTACTGTCTCCCACTGGGCCTTCTCCGTTGATGATTGTTTCTGAAAAAATTAGAAGGGGGGGCAGTTACATGGTTACCATTGGGCATCTCATACCTAGTGGTAACAGCACTGTCTGTACATTACATTTTAAAAGAATCCCCTGTAATCCTACCATCACTTCCAGCTGGCGAGGCAGGGGGAACATTCGGGTGCTCCTGCGGTGGCTGATCTCCCAGCACATCTGTCTGTTCCACGGGGACGAGTTGTAGTATCACATTTCCCTGCTCGTAGACTGCTGCAGGGACTGTATGAAAAAACCGGGGGAAAGGGATAGTTTACATCACCCAGAGAAGTCCAATGATTACATGTATGTATAGGTTCTTGAGTATGTATGCATATATCTGTTTGTATACATATATAAAGGAGTGTATATATATATATATGTGTGTGTGTGTGTGTGTGTGTCTATATATATATATATATATATATATATATATATATATATATATATATGTTTGTGTGTGTACACATATATACACATAAATCTCTTCAGACATGTAGGTATATGTATGTATCTAGGTATACTTGTAATATATACACATACATATGTGTTTCCTTTCCCATTGGAATAGCTATATGTTGAGATATTTATAGTGTGTGTGTGTGTGTGTGTGTGTGTGCAAGTGTGCATCATATACAGCCAGTGCATTGAAGGAGACCTCTCCCCCCACCGCCCCCAAAGGCAGGTAAAGGCAAAAAACAAACCCATACTTTTCCTTCTCAGAACATTCTAGCACTTCCTGCATGCATTCCCCTGGCAGCGATTTTTTCTACACCTTGTTTCCCCTCCCCCACCTCCCCCTCCTCAAACCAGTAGCAGGCACAAACAACTTCCCATAATTCCATAGTAAAGGGGAAAAAGCTACATGTTGTGTGAGCACATTGCACAGAGGCAATCACTATTTGTTGGTTAGACTGTGCATGGCTAGTTGCCACTTGCAAGCCCTGAAAAGAACAGATTTCAGCCACCCTCCCCAGTGAAAGGGACATCCAGAGAAGTTATAGCAAAAATCAAATGTATACCTACCTTCCACATTGATGGTGGCTGTGGGTAATCCTTCCTGCTCCTGAGAATCTTGTGCCTGGGATGAGATTGCCTGTGTCATGGCCCCTTCTGTTGTCCTCACAATTTGGAGACTTTTGGTAACCCTCTTGGGGAAAACCGACCGGTCTGCCCTCAAGAAGGGGTCCAACAGTTTATAAAATGGGCAAGAAGCCGGCGAGTTGCCACTAATGTTGTTGTGCCGGTTCACCTTGTTATATTCAGCTTTCAGGGTTTTGTACTTGTTTCTTATTTCTTTCACAGTGCGGTCTACCCCCTTTTCCTTCAGCTTTGTAGATATCTCCAAGTAGATATCATGGTTCCTGTGGTTCAGGTTAAGTTCTCTCTGGACTCTTTCCTCGCCCCAAAGAGGAATGAGTTAAAAAATCTCATTGTGGCTCCAAGCCACCCCCCTTCCCTGCTTTCTTGGGGGCTCGGAAGAAGCGGAAGCCATTGTAAGCACACAGCTAAACCAAAGTCCGAAAAGCCCAAAAAAAGGTGCGCAAAACCTGCTGCGGCGGTGTGCAATCTCTTGCGCGATTGTTATTGCCGCAATGTAACTTCCCGAACCACCAGGGAAGCCTTTTCCTAAATAGCACAAAAGCGAGCCTGCAAGCGCCGAACCGCATGTTTACCATTGCGCAGCCTCTGTAATGGCTTCCTCGTGCTGCCAGCAATGGCGAGGATGGAGGACCGCCCCTCAGCGCGCACGCGCCATACACGTACTTCCGGTACAAGCTTTGCCGGCGTTGCGACCCCTGGTGGACCAGGAAGGTAATTTCAGAACAGGAAGGCCACAACTCCCTGAAAAGTAAAGGCAAAACAGCAATGCCAAACCGCAGGTGGCAGTGGTGGCTGGGGGAAGAGGTGGAGGCACTCCTGTCCATTATGGCTTGGAGCCCCCACCTAGACCTTCTGATGGGTTCCAGCTGCCATCCCAACAGGGATATTTATAGGGAGATAGCGAGGAGGCTCACAGGAAGAGGCTTCCCCCGCACCATGGCCCAAGTGAGGTCGAAGGTCAAGGTGATGAGAAACTCCTTCTTCTGTGCCAGAGCCATCTTTCATGGCAATCCTCCTGCCGAGGCCAGGCCTCCTTTCTACAGAAAGATGCTTCTGTTATGGGAAAGGGCTGGCAGGCCCAACGGAAGGAGAGCACGCCGCTCAAATGGTTAGTCCTGTCTTGACATTTTTTTATATTTGAATGGGTAACTCATAGCCTGTCAGGAACATTTTCCTTCACAAAGGAACCACACAATGCGAGCAGGGAGGCCTGGACCACAAAATGCGAGCAGGGAGGCCTGCTGGCAGGTATTGAATGTTATATATTATGGGGTGAAGAAGTACTTGATAGACTGCTTAGAAAGTATTCCAAAAATACCCTGGATGGATGGTAATGTTATTTGTCCTACTATCTCTTCATCGCAGCACCTGTCGAGGATGACGAGGAGGAGGAGGAGGGCATAGCAGAGGCCAGACAAGCACCCCACCTGAGCCAGAAGAGGGGGTGCAAATGCCCGTAGAAGGACGCAACCACAGAAGGGAGGCAGGAAGGCCTGCAGGTAAGTCCCTCCTCAACTCTATTACCTCTTGGGCTGAAATAGCACATTTTGGCCTGTGTAAAAATTATCCGTGGTAAAGCATGAATGGGATGTCCATGGAAGGTGCTCTTTTCCTTTGCCACAATAAATTTTCGGTGTAATAGTATCTCTTTCTTACAGCACCTGCCGAGGAGGAAGAGGAGGAGGAGGAGGAGGAGGGCATGGCAGGGCCAGGAGAAGCACCCCCACCTGAGGTCGAGGAAGGGGTGCAACTGGCCTTACAAGGTTGTGACCCCAGAAGGGATGCCGGAAGGCCTGCAGGCAAGTCCTTTCTCAACTTTAACATCTCTTGTGCCTAAAGACAACATTTTGGCCTGCCAACAAATTATCCTAGTGAAACCATGAATGAAATGTCAATGGAAGAAGCGCTTGCAACAAGCAATGTAAGTCTTAAAAGTATCCCTTTATTGCAGCACCGGTCGTGGAGGAGGAGGAGGAGGAGGAGGAGGAGGAGGAGGAGGAGGGCATGGCAGGGCCAGGAGAAGCACCCCCACCTGAGGTCGAGGAAGGGGTGCAACTGGCCTTACAAGGTCGCGACCCCAGAAGGGATGCCGGAAGGCCTGCAGGCAAGTCCTTTCTCAACTTTAACATCTCTTGTGCCTAAAGACAACATTTTGGCTTGCCAACAAATTATCCTAGCGAAACCATGAATGAAATGTCAATGGAAGATGCGTTTGCCACAAGGAATGTAACTCTTAAAAGTATCTCTTTATTGCAGCACCTGTCGAGGAGGAGGAGGAGGAGGAGGAGGAGGAGGAGGAGGAGGAGGATGCACAGCCACTGGTGGTTCCACCCCCCACGCCAGAGGAAGAGGAGCAAGAGGTCGGCCCTGTTGCCGATATGGAAGCACCTCTGGAACTTCGGGCACGGGCAGGTCCAGGTGCAGAGGATGTGGCAGAGGAGTACCCACCCCCCGAACCAGACAAGGAAGGGGAGGCTCCAGGTACCTATTTCTACCAACATTAAGCTGTTGTTGGAACAGGAGGAAATTTCTACAGGAGATACATACTAATATTGAATACATCTTTTTCCATCCCTACAGTTCGGGATGTACCGACCGCCCTTCTCCATGGCCAGCAGGAGATACTCCGGAGGCTGTGTGCTCTCGAGAGGGCCATGGACCAAGTGCTGATGTGGCAGAAGCATTTCCCGGCCAACCGCCCGCCACCCAGATAATTTAGTATTTGTTTCTCCAAACCACCCCACCCACACCCCACTGTTCTGTGAGTTAACAGACAGTGCTTTTTTTTTTTTTTTTTGATAAAGCATAGTCCACCAGTCACATGTTGTCCATTATTATAAGTTTGTATAAACACGCAAATAAAAAATTTATTTTCGGTATAAAGGTGTGGCATCTTTATTTGGGACAGGAACCTGGAATAGGAAAAAGAGGCTGGTACCACCTGCTTCAAGCGATGCTACTTATCAGCTCACCCTGAGAAGGCTGCCCCTGGAAAATAAGAGAACACAAGGAAGAAGCATTAATAAAAGCATAGAAAAGATGAGTATCACAGAAAAGGAAAGATAACATCAATCCAGAGTACACCTGTAAGCCACAGTCATGAAAGAAGGAGGCCTTCATAGCTTATTAAAGAGAGAGAAGTGCACACACAAGCAGGCACAAGAACTCACAGATCGGATTAGGGTAGGGACAAGGGGCAGTCAAGCCCAACGAGCTGATCATTTCTCGGCCTTCCCTAGGTGGTGAAGCGGCATCAATTTCCTGGACAAGCTTTCAGAAAACGAGGGCTTCCTACGAATCCTCCATCTTTACCTGGCCAAAGAGGCCTGAGCTCACCTCACTGCGAGAATTGCTGTATTTTTCGCCATATAAGGCACTCCGGCATATAAGACGCACCCAATCGAAGCGATCCCAGCACCAGCCCATTGAAAGACTGAGGCCGCGGGGAGAAGGAGCCCTCCTTCCCCCGCGACCTCAGTCTTTGAATCGGCTGGTGCTGGGATCGAAGCGATCCCAGCACCAGCCCATTGAAAGACTGAGGCCACGGGGAGAAGGAGCTTCGATCCCAGCACCAGCCCATTGAAAGACTGAGATCGCGGGGGAAGGAGGGCTCTTTCTCCCCGCGGCCTGAGTCTTTCAATGGGCTGGTGCTGGGATCGCTTCGATCCCAGGACCAGCCCATTCAAAGACTGAGGTCGCGGGGGGAAGGAGGGCTCCTTCTCCCCGCGGCCTCAGTCTTTCAATGGGCTGGTGCTGGGATCGCTTCGATCCCAGCACCAGCCCATTCAAAGACTGAGGTCGTGGGGGGAAGGAGGGCTCCTTCTCCCCGCGGCCTCAGTCATTCAATGGGCTGGTGCTGGGATCGCTTCGATCCCAGCACCAGCCCATTGAAAGACTGAGGTCGTGGGGGAAAGGAGGGCTCCTTCTCCCCGCGGCCTCAGTCTTTCAATGGGCTGGTGCTGGGATCGCTTCGATCCCAGGACCAGCCCATTCAAAGACTGAGGTCGCGGGGGGAAGGAGGGCCTCAGTTCTCCCCGCGGCCTCAGTCTTTCAATGGGCTGGTGCTGGGATCGCTTCGATCCCAGCACCAGCCCATTCAAAGACTGAGGTCGCGGGGGGAAGGAGGGCTCCTTCTCCCCGCGGCCTCAGTTTAATGGGCTGGAGCTGGGATCGCTTCAATCCCAGCACCAGCCCATTCAAAGATGGAGGTCGCGGGGGGAAGGAGCCCTCCTTCTCCCCGTGGCCTCGGCCCTTCGCCTTATAAGGCACACTAACTTCCCCACGCACGTTTTGGGGAAGAAAAAGTGCGTATTATAGGGTGAAAAATACGGTACTACTCATCAAAAGTCCTCCAGATTTTGCTGCGGCTGCACATTTCCTCCTTTGTAGTTAGGACATCAACTCACCCTTGAATTTACCTTCACGCACAGCGATTTCCGGTGGCCGCCTCCATCAACACTGCAAAAAAGAAACCAAAGACATTTAATGGGACTAGCCTGATTGCATGCTATGGAGTTGCTGGATTTGTGGATATTGGAGGTACTTGGGCCAACCTGCCAGAGAGGTCCTTTGGCCACAAAAAGCAAGGGGCAGGGCAAAGAGTTCCCCTGAATTCCCAAACATTTATGCAGAGCTGCTAAACACAGCTCAAACTAATGTGTGTGGAGAAGGAATGCCTGGTGTTTTAATACTCCCCTAAAGAATCCATTTAGAGGCAAATGTATCAGCAGTACATCATTGCTGGGATCTTTTGAATGCTGCCTTCTATTTTGCCACAGAGTCATGGTGCAGATATAAACTACATTTCCCATGATCCCTCAGCAGTGAGAAAGGGCACCCTGTATACAACCTTTTCACTGAAATTCAAGGGCCAGTGCCCAGAACAGAAATAACAGCCTGCACGCTATGGAATTAACCCTCAATCCATTGAAATAGCGCCTGCAGTCCCCCCCCACACACACACATAAAAAGAGCCCCTAAATTTTCTCTTTTGCCTCACCCCCACACCGAAAGCACAAATACACATGTTATCATTCCGCCTAATGCTCTCCTCCCCACACACATGGTAAAACAGCGGCAGACACCCAAATACAAAACAACCCTGCACCCACAAGAGAGGACCATCTCCCCGCTGTTTTTGTGGACCGATGCAAACAGGAAGCACACATCATAGGATGCCTCCCCACAGACCCATGGGAAATAAAGCTAGGAACCATGGGTTATGAAGTGGAAATGTTCCACGAGAGGGAAATGCTGATCAAACATACAGCGCTAGCGCTATAATAGCGCTATGAATCAGCTTGCGTTATTGCAATGCCCGCTGAAACCGACATTCAAAAGAATGCGAATGATGCTGCATTCCGAGCGGTTTCTTGCTGGATTCTGAGCGACGCCGTGTAATCACACGGAAAAATATAGCGCTATAGCGCCTGATTCTTAGCTGATTCTGAGCGGCGTCGTGTAATCACGCGGGAAGATATAGCGCTATAGCGCCTGATTCTTAGTGGATTCTTGCTGCTTTTGGCCCTGTGGGATAAGGTCCTGTGTGTGTTTTCAAGCCTGTCCTCCACCCCATAAACCAGTCTGCTGCCCTCAGATATTTCAGAGATAACCCCTATTCCATCACTAGTATAGAAATAAGATTCAGCTGCCAATTCAGTCAGCTCCTGCATGGAAGAGAGGAGTTCTACTTTGACAGGCAGTGGCTATTTAGAATCTTCACTAGATAGCATCTGCTTCCTGCCTTGATATGCTATGAGTAGCTATGCATATCCTTCATCTCCCAGTCCAGTCATTCAAGGATACTCTTTTTATGCTTTTCAACTCTTTTGATGTCTGTCAGGTTGCTCTGGGCCTTTCAAACATGAGTGTCAGATACTTATATGAGTTCAAATTTGCAGTTCTCTCTCAGGTGGTGTCTGCACAGGCGAGAATACTCCAGGAGCACCCCCAGAATATTCTGACCCTGAAGCTGCCCTGAGGTGCCCCCATTATCGGGGCACTCTGGAGTGACAATGGATTGCTGTTCACATATGCATCCCACTGTGCTATCTGCTGCTGCTTCTGCTGCAGGTCATTTCTTCTGAGCCTGAAAACAAGGTGTCCAGCATTGATCATATGGCTGAGCAACTCATTTTGACCTCAGGTAGGAACTCACATTAGTACCAGGCAGCAGGCAGCACAGCTGTCCACCATTGCTCTGGAGGGCTCCATATTTTCTGGGAAGATCCAGAGCAGAAAGTGAGATTTTTAAAATTTGTCTGGTGGTGGTGGTGGTGGTGAGGAAGTATACTGCAGGTTTGGTGCCAAACTATGTAGACATTGGGCCTTTGCAGACTGCCAGAAATAGTGCACATTAAATTGAGGCACTGCCCTAGTTTAGTGCTAGGGAATCATGGGAACTGTAATTTATTGTGGCACCAGAGCTCAATGTCCCAGAAAAAAATACAATTCCCATGACTCCCTAGCACTGAGCCAGGGCAGTGCCTCAATTTAATGTGCACTATTTCTGGCAGTCTGCAAAGGCCCATTGTCTGGCCAGTTTGCACCAGAATCAGGGTCTGGGCCCTGAAGATTGATTACCATGAGGATGGGGGAGCACATAGTATTTGACCTATACAGATATGGTCTCAGTATGTTTGAGGAAGTTATTTCAGAGTTGTTCTCCTCTGTCTCCCCTCTTAAAACCTCCTCTGCTTGTCTCTATCTCTTGAAGTATTCACCTTTCTTTTACTGGTCAGAATGCTGTCTTTTCCCCTTTGGCCAGACCTCCAGGTCATGCACTCATTTTTTATAATGTACAAACCCTCAGGTGCATACACATACATTTTGCAGAGCAGTATTAGAACTCCAAAGGTGATATACAGAGTATTTACCTGTTGTGTATTGACCTTCCTCAGCTGCTTTGTTTTGAGGTTAGCCTTTCCTATAAAATGCATAGAATGTTGTTTCCTATGATAGCTAGCTTCATGTGCATTAAAAAGTCACAAATAACAAATTATTAAAGCATGCATTCCAGAGAGTTACACCTGTTACACAGGCATAATTTTGTATATATGTAAGTAGGTAGGAGCAGAAACTGAGTGTTAAAATGGATAAGAGCTGGAGGTTCCTAGCAGCTTGTTCTTTCTCACTTTTTGTGGAGAGCAATCTAGATAAAGCAAAAGGACAGAATTAAAGAACTATAGAAAGTTTAGATTGGCAAAGCATCTAACGATGGAAAAGATCAAGCCTATTTTCTCTCCATCCCCAGTGCTACTAGTCTCAATGGTGATGAAGCAGGCTAGGTTATAATGTCAGGATGTCCGTTCACAAAGGTCCAATATAACATCTACATTGGCACCTCTTTTCAATTGTTGTCTTCTCTATATTTATTTATTTGTTTTGGATTTTACTGCATGAGAAAAAAAAAGGCAAAACCACGGCCTTTGCAGATTGCCAGAAATAGTGCAAATTGAGTCCACTTTAAGGGTTAGGGTTAGGGAATCATGAGAACTGTATTTTATTGTGGCACCAGAGCTCTCTGACAAAGACTCAATGTCTCAGAAAAAAACCAATTCCCATGACTCCCTAGCACTAATCCTAACCCTTAAAGTGGACTAAATTTGCACTATTTCTGGCAGTCTGCAAAGGCCCCCAGTCAGAGGTGTAGTGGCTTTCTTTGTGCCACTCTGCATGTCCTCACAGCGCTTCCATTCTCTTCCCAAGGGGAGAGAGTCACCAATTTGTGCCTTTTGTTGAATGGATTTTTCCTGTTTAACAAAAGGAATGCTTTGACAGCCATCTCCCCTCAGGAAAAAAATGGAATTGCTACAATGTTATGCAGAGTGGCACAGAGAAAGCCACTATACTCCTGATCAATTTTGTCTTTCTTTTCTCATACAATAAAGACCATAGTTAATTATTTATGAACATTTTTAGACTGCTCACATATGAAGATTATAAAATGGTGTTATTACAATATTAATAATTATGTAATCAAAACAGCATATACAATATAAAATATTAATAATTAATTAATTAAAGGGGATACCTTTGAAAAGTGCTCAGAAACTTTAAAAAAACTCAGTATAGAATAATAACACAAGAAGAACTAAAGGAGAAGGGAATTAAATGCCATTGGTTATTATATAGACAAATTAAAGAAAAAATTAAAATAGAGATTATAAATTTTGGTATAGAAGAAAAGATGACAGAATTGGGAAAAAAATTAGTTAAAGAGAATCAGAAAGTATTATCCAAAATATACAAAATCTTGTTAAAATGGGAGACAGAAAAGGAGTTTGTGAAAGATTCAATGATCAAATGGGCACAAAATATTGGGCATAAAATTGAAATAAATAAATGGGGGAAAGTATAGGGGGAAAAACAATTAAAATATCAATAGCACAAAATATACAGGAGAACATATATAAGATGCACCATAGATGGTATATCACTCCGGAAAAATTATCTAAAATGTATGATAAGGTAAATGATAAATGTTACAAATGTAAAAAAGAAAAAGGAACACTATTTCATTTGTAGTGGATGTGTAAAAGAGTAAAAAAAAAAAAAAAAAGTGGGGTTTCTATACATCAGAAAATTGAGGAGTTATTGAATATTAAGCTTCAAATGAGACCAGAATTACACTTATTGAGTATGACTGAAGAGGGGTTGGACCAAGGTAAGGAAAGAATATTATATTACATGATTGCAGCAGCAAGATTATTAGTTGCTCAAAAATGGAAAGAAAATTTAATGCCAGAAATACAAGATTGGATGGGAAAATTAGTAGAAATGGCAGAATTAGATAAAATGGCATGCCTTATGAAGTACAAAACGTTAGGGGAATTCACTCAAAATTGGGAGCAAGTGATAGAATATATAAGTAAACATTGGGGTATAATGGCAACGTGGGGATTTAAAGATTAATTAAATAATAATGGTAATTATAATATATAATTGCTAGAAGAAAATGGCATTAATCATTTGGATCTATATTGGGTAATGTACAAATCGGTATATGATAGGAAAATGAGGTTTGTAGAAATATAGTTAAATACTAATGCATTCACAGCAAAGGGAGGGGAGACTGGAAAATGGAATAATGTGGTTATATTTCTTCTAGTAGAAGAAACTGTAAATAATAACAATTGTTTGTGTGTGTGTGTTTGTGATTTTAATTAATAATTTTAAAAAAAGGCAAAGGAAAGTGCTCAGAAACTTAAGTTGGCCCAAAGAGCTCCAACCAAGTTGTTAACTGGAGCTGGCTACAGAAACCACATAATTCCATTACTGCAACAGCTCCTTTGGCTACCAGTCTGTTTTTGAACACAACTCAAAGTGCTGGTTTTGACCTATAAAGCCCTATACAAGTTGGGTCCAGGTTACTTGAAGGACTGAATTTTCCTTTATGAACCCATTAGAGTACTAGTATAATCTAGAGGGGCCCTTCTCTCTGTCCTACCACTTTCTCAGGCACATTTGGTGGGAATCAGGAAGAGGGCCTTCTTGGTGGCTTCTCCCAGACTTTGGAACTCCCTCCCTAGAGAGGCCAGGATGGCCCCATCCCTGCTCTCCTTTCAGTGGCAGGTAAAAACATTTTGTGCCATCAGGATTTTCCAAAATGACAAGGGTTGGGCTTTTAAAGATGGTGCAAGTCAGATTTTTAAGGATTGTCTAGAGCAGGGGTAGGCAACCTTTCCCCTTTAAGGGCCTAGGGATTTCAGTTCCCAGAATCCCAGGAGATATTGGCCAACATGGGACTATTGGCCAACATGGCTGAGGCTTCTGGGAGCTGAAGTCCCTCGGCCCTTAAAGGGGAAAGGTTGCTTACCCCTGGTCTAGAGTTTTTAATGTGTCTTAATTTCTAAGGTGTAATTTTTTAACTTTTTTAACTTGTTTGTTTTTTTAACTTTACATCTACATGTTAATGCTTTTTTATTATTTTTAACTTGCACTGTTTTAAATTTGTTGTTGACTTTTCAATCAGCTACCTGCAGACTTTCATGGACTGATAGCAACCAGGTTGAACTGAAATGTGTTGTTCAAGAGGTTTTCTTGAGCACCTGGATATTTGATCCTTTCCCCTTTTCCTGTGATTGTTCCTTTTCCAAAATCAGTGTATCATTGTATCCAGACATTAGCTCCCACTCAGCAATACATCATATAGTAGTGCTTCCAATTTCATCAGGGGGGTTGGAAAAAACAAGTTTTGTGGTTCACTGTGCCAACAACAGTGCTAATCATGGCAAACCTGACCCAGTGGATGTCCTCATGATTTATCAGGAGGCAAAGCATATTTTTTGCCAGAGTTTAAAGATGTGAGAAATTTGCTTCATTGGATTTTTAAAAAATTGAGTTAGACTAGCACATACATCCTAGATAGATGACAACAAAACAGACATAATATGCACATATAGGGGGGATGCAGACGAGGGCATCCAAGACGCCCTGGTCCGCAGCGCCGCGGGGCCAAGGCAGCCTCACCGCGGCGCCTCCCTGGCGAATCTAAAAGGAGTGCCAAATTGGCATTCCTTTTAGATTTCAGAGAAAGTGCGCCCCAAAAGCGGCGGGCGCACTTTCTCTGACTCAAACGCCACGGCGCGTGTGGTCGCCGAGGCATGAGGTCAACCCGGAAGCGCCAGCCGTGCGGATGGCCGGCACTTCCAGGGGCAACCTCAGGAAGAGGAAGGGGCGCCGCTCGTGCGGCTGCCCCTCCTCTTCCTGGCCTCGGAGACGGCTCTATTAGCCGTCTGCCGAGGCCCATAGACTGAGAGTGAGCACACTGATGGAGTACAAGTCTCTGCCACCTTACTTACACCATTGTAAGTAAGTTTGCATAATAACAGGTGGGGAGGCAGGTGGGTTCAGTTCTGTTCTCAGCTCCAATCAAATGTGAGAGTACCTGATAGCTATCCTTGCATATCTGAAGAAGAAAGTGTAGGCGCTGATCCCAGACTAAGGCCTTTCTATCTTCCTTGTGTATGTGAGGGAAACCATAATATAGTTAGACACATTCCCATAGCTGTTTGTAGTTGAGGAACAGGAAGGCATAGGATACCTCCTCCCACAATTTCCATAAACATGCACATGGAGGCATAACAGCTATGTGCCTGCATATGTCACCTACAGGATTCTAGCCAGCATTTTCAGAAGATTGTTTTCATGTCATCCAGGAGGTGTCTATCAAATAAGTCAGTATGACCAATAACAATAACAGAAACACCTTGATGTAGTGTATTTCTCATATACCTCTAACTCACGAAGTTCCCGTCTCAACTGCATAGCAGTGTTTAATTTAAACTGTGGCCAACACTGAGTATGTGTTGCTCTCCTGATAAGTCAAGTGAGGATATCAACTCTGTCAGGATTGCAATTGATCGGCATAGTCTTCAACTGTTTGCACAGAATGCCATTAACCTTGAAAGTGCTATTTATTTTATTTCAGAACCCAAACAGAATGCAAAGAATTCATTCATTTATTTAGAGCACAAATGCTAACAGTGTCTATGTGCCTTTGCGATTAGCACCCCTGGACCTTGCCAAGAGTTCAGTGCACATTCATTATGTACACAGTTCTCCAGTTCTTGTCAGGAGTCAAGGGGAAATTTTGTCTGCCTAATGACTGAAGAATCAAACTCTGTGAGTAAAGTGGAGCTTAGTTTTGAAATCCTGCTAAATGCTGAAATAAACAATCCATGACTTTGACTTCACTCCTGGTAAGTTTCATAATTGTAGCCTAGAGGGCAAAGAAGGCTGGAACTGGTGATGTTCTGTTAAGAGCAGTGCATTTGGTATACTGGTTTGGGGGGAAAGCTCTTACAGGCACTAACTCTCTGCAGGACTTTACAGGCTAAAGGTTTTAAAAACAAACAGTTAGCCAGATTGACTCCAAGTGAGAATGAGGTAAAAGGGAAGAAATTAGGTTGTGGACAAGCTGATTTTGCAGCAAAAATATTTTTTTTCTTTATCAAATAGACAGAAAAAGATAGAATAGTCTATATTCAGTTATTTCTCAAAGTAAAAGGGGGAGGGGAACACCACAGGTGCTAAACCTCTACTCCAGACCAATCTAAGTGAGGTAGAAGGGGTAGGTAAGCTTAAGGTTCTACAGATTAAAAAACATGCACAAATTATCTCACCCTTTGTTGTAAAGAAGAGTCTAGATAGGCTGGATGGCTCAAGATCAGAGCAGCAGCACAATGATAAAGGAAGATTTGTGAAGGGTTAAAAATGAAGGGGACACTCTGGAGACTCTCTCTCTCCCCCATCTTTTTCTCTCTCTGTGTTTGTCTGTGCCTGTGTTGCTTTGACCCTTTGCCTATATTAACCTTTTCCTAACTTCAGGGCTGTCACCTGGAGAAGGTGATGCCTCCAGGTGGGGCAAAACATAACTTCAACGCTGTTCTATGGATGGTTCAAAAACAAAATTATGTGCAAAGCTTGTGCCTTGTTTATTGAGGGCAAATGTGAATGTGCCATCTGGTATTGGGAATAAGCCTTAGATGATCTGGGGAGTTGAAAACAATGGGGTTGCATACATAAGATGAAGCCAATTAAGTACAGTTGGCTCTTCGTATCTGCAGGGGCTTCCCGGGCTCTGCGTGGACAACAAAATCCATAGGATATCAAGTCTTGTTGTTCCCAATGGCAACATGATGGTGGTGCATGTGCCACCATTGGGTGAAATGGGGTGGGACCATCTGTGAATGCTCCAATCTATGGATGGTAAGCCCATGGAAGAAGAGAGCTGACTATGAATATTTACCCTCTTTCAAATCCAGATAGGATCACCCAGCATCTCTGGAAACCACACAGTATCTTACAATGGGGAGTATATCAGTCTGAGACAGTTTGGCAGAGTTGCCATGCAGTGGAGGTAAACATGACAGCTCAGCACTGATTGATCTCCTGAACATATCAATGATAAAATTTCCTCTTCAGCAGGGAGGAGGGAAATTCTAGTATATCTTTAAAATGAGGCTTGACTTCTTCAAAGGCCTATACAGACTGCCAGAAATAATGCAGCCTGAGGCCAGTTTAACAGTCCTGGCTCAGTGCTAAGGAATCATGGGAACTGTAGTTTATTGTGGCACCAGAGCTCTTTGACAGAGAAGGCTCAATGTCCCAGAAAAAAAAAAATCAATTCCCATGATTCCCTAGCACTGAGCCAAGATAGTTAAAGTGGCCTCAAGCTGCATTATTTCCGGCAGTCTGTAAGGGCCAAAGAAGGACAGGGATCCAGCTCTCTTGCCCTACCTTTCCAGAATGTGTTCTTCAAATTTGTTGAGCATAACTTGTAACACAGGGGAAGGCAACCTTTTTAAGACCAGGGCCGGTCTCCCATAGCCCAGGTCTCGGCTGGGCCGAGGGGGGGGGGAATGGCGGCATGCACCCCCTCCGCCACCGCGCATGACCCCCCCACGCACGCGGCCACCACCGCAGCGCGTGCAGCCACCGCCATGTGGCACATGTCACGGCCGCCATTTTGGAAATCAAAATGGCGGCCACGACGTGTTTGCGCATGTGCAAGAGTACTGCACATGCACAAACGCGTCACGACTGCCATTTTGATTTCCAAAATGGTGGGTGTGGCGAGCGCGGCCGCAGAATGGCAAAAACGCGTGGCGGCGGCGGCGGTGGCGGCGGCAACCTTCTGCCTGGGCTGATAAGTCCAGGGACCTGGGCCTTAACCGGCCCCTGGGCCGTAGATTGCCGGTCCCTGTTGTAACAGTTCAATTCCAGTTAATGGAGCTTTACAAGCTTGTTGAAATGAAAATTGCCATCAACACAGACAGCATGGGATACCAGTCTCTTTGTCCCCAAATAAAATAATCACATACAGTTTCATTTAACAAAATTTTATCTAAATTGTGGCTGCTTTAAATTTTTAAGGTGTGTTAGTTTTTCATAGGGGTGAATTAATTTTTCTTGTTCTTTTTCTGTTCTATGTTCTATGTCTGTTTTTTTTTTTTACTCCTTTAGATAACTTTATTGAATTTCTGAGGTTACTTCTAAAGTTGTAAGATATATAAGATATATTGTAAGATATATATGTAGAGTAGACAAAACACAGAGGGCAAACTTTATGGGGCCCCTAATCACAGCACTCCAGCTCTTCCTATACTCTCAAAACACCATTGTCTCCAACATTTCACAGGTGGAAAACAGGACACATGTGGTCCAGCGACATCAAAGTGTGGTCAAATGGCAAAGATTATTAATGAGGAAGACCAGACATATTAGCAGAGACTGCAGAAGTTTGCTTTTGCTTGGGTCAACAGGGAAGGGTAAGATTCCACTCACTGCTCTCCTCCCCGCAGCAGCACAGTTAATTGAGTGCAAATTACTTCTGCACTTTGAACTCAGTTTGGAGCAATTTAAGGGCACATCCAGACTAACTAAAAACCCAGAAAGTCCCAGATTTTTGTTCCTGTTTTTTCAAATTTTATTTTGGAGATCCAAACTTATTTTGCTTATCTCAGAATATTTTCTGTCAGCTCCCAGTATGATTAGAGATTTTTTGTACCACGTAGTGCCAGTTCCCTAGGCTAGCTTATTTTAACCCAGTATAAAATTGAGAAGAAATGGAATAAAATGGGATTTTTGGAGTAGTTTGAACGTGGCCTGAAATAAGATCAGGACATAGAGGAATGTTTTACATTGGGGTGGGGATTGCTTTTCCAAAACTGAAAGTGACTTCTAGTTACTTCTTGGTTAAGAAATAAATGACTCAACTGGGTCTAATAGGCCAGAGGACACACACACACACACACGGCAAAGTTGGGTAAGAGGGAGCAGTGTGGGAGATAGCCTCTTCCATGAATTTTTTCACATTAAGAAGGGGCTGTGGATTTTAGGCAGATAAAGTATGGCTACCCAACCTTGCCATGGGGATCTGTGCAGCCCATGGACCTGGGGTACATATCTGCTATGATGATAATGATGATGATGATGATGATGATGATCCTGATCCTGATCCTGCTTTTCCCCACCACCATCAAAGTTGGTACTGAAAGCAGATTACAGTTTACAAGAACAATACAATTAAAAACATACAAACGTAAACATAAAAATAAATTGAACTATTACAGTATCAAAACACATCACTCATTAATACAGTAAAATTCAATATTTTTTTTTTTTAAAATGCTTTTAAAAAGTACAATTAAATCAATACAACACCCCCAGCCTGTTATTTGAATACATTCTGTTTTAAATGAATAAATGGATAAAAATGTCTAAGCTAGCTATTGGAAGAACAATAAGAAGGGGACTATTCTAGCCTCTAGAGTCTAGGGGCAGCCATGGAAATGCCCTCTTTTGTGTCCCCACCAACTGTGCTTGCAATGGTGGTGGAATAGAGAGAAGGGCCTCTCCTGAGAATCTCAGAACCCAAGCCAGTTCATACATGGAGATATGGTCTGCCAGATAGCCTGGACCTGAGCCATGTAGGGCTTTATCGGTCATAACCAGTACTTTGAATTGTGCCCCAAAACAAACTCCAGCCAGTGGAGCTGCTTCAATTGGGACATTTCATGGTCTCTGTAATCTGTCCCAGTTTACAGTCTGGCTGCAGCTCTTTGGACCATTATTACTGTTAATGCTGCCTGGGGCTTATGGGAGCTGTAGTACAAAATATCTGGAGATCTCCAGGTTGCTTATACCAGAATTGTAAAGCCTGAAGACTACAATAGTAATCTCTTTTAGCAGTGAGTTATTAATATCTAGATAGTTTCTTGATGTCTTCTCTGCCAGCAGTATTGTGGAAAGTTCATCTGTTGGTAACCTGTCCTGATGTCATTTTACCTTACTCATGCAGTTCTTATTTGTGAAGAACCCCAGCTATGTCCTTTCAGGCAAACAACAGGTCTGTCCCTTATTCTTTTTTGAATATCTAGAGATTAGGAAACCACTAAGAAATAGTCTGACAATATGCTTCTTTCAGATGTATATCTTTGTGCATGTATATATAGAACATCAATCATATGCACATAAAATTGAAAATGCAGATCTTGCAATGTCCACACTGCAGGGAAGTACGCACAAGCAATATTTTCTCAGAAACAATTGAAATTGCCTTAAGGTATTGATTTTTTTTACAGTGCTTTACACCAACCCCCAGTGATTGGGATTCTGAGGGTTATAGTAGAAAAAGTAACTTTTCCACACTCCAATTTTTGAAGGGAGGATTCATAGCTCAGCTATGGAAAGCAAGTCTTGTTTGAAACATGTTGGTGGAACGATCATTGACTTCTAAGTTTAAAAGATCCCAGAGGTTAAGGCTAGGGAAAGCCCCCATTTGAAACTTTAAAGCAGGGACCGGCAACCTACGGCCCGGGGGCTGGTTAAGGCCCTGGTCCCTGGACTTACCGGCCCAGGCCGAAGGTTGCCGCCGCCGCCACTGCACGTTTTTGCCGCTCTGCGGCCGCTCTCGCCGCGACCATCATTTTGGAAACCAAAATAGCGCCTGTGACGTGTTTGCGCATGTGCGGCGGTGGCGGCGGCGGCAGCGTGTGCGGTGGTGGCGGTGGCAGCAGCAGCGTGCATGGGGGGTCGCGTGCGCGTGCCACCATTCCCCCCCCTTGGCCCAGCCGAGACCTGGGCTACGGGAGACTGGCCCAGGTCTTAAAAAGGTTGCCTTCCCCTGCTTTAAAGAATAAGCACCCTTCACAGGAGATCATGTGCCAGACTAGTGCAGGCTGAGGTCTGATTCCATATAAAGGAACTTTGTATGTTCATAATTCATAGTTATCCAGTAGTGACAGAGAACAGCTGGAAGCTGTCAACTGTCAAACAAGCTAATTGGTGATAAACATCAAATGATGGAGCAAAGCCGTTTAACAATACCTGTCAGGATTGCTCAGATCACAAGTCCAGCCACAGCTTAACAGGATGCAAGTTTCTTTCTCATATAGAAATGTGAAGACCTGGGGGGAGGAGGGGAATGGGGGGAAATCCAGGAAAAAAATCCCTGTTTCCCTCTAAAATGTTTTTAACAGGGGTGAAAAACACAGGAAGAACTGGAAATGGGAAAATAATAACAACAAAACATTTGGTGACTTTCTTTTCAGAATGATGAATAAAAAGGTGTATATACAGTGTTCATATATTTATTCCTTCAAAATTATTTCTAAAGTTTGTATAACAGGCAGAGTTCTGTGGAATGCAATCTAATCATTGCAGCTCCTGCTGTTGGCAGATTTTTCACTGCTCTTTTTATAAAAATGAATGCTTTATGCCTGTTTGACTCTATGGATGACTACAAGAGACAAAATATTTTTTCCTGTAATATCAGTGTTGATTATTTCCTCTGCTTTTATTAGTTTTTTGACTGCAAAATCAAGTAGCAAAATCGGAGGTTCCTTATATTTCAGGACTCTGTAGTTTCATTTGAAAAATGAGGAGGAGGAAAATGAGGAGGAAGGGGAAAGATTCCATTTGTAACTGTTGTTGACCAAACTGTATTTTTAATATATCAAACTTAATTTTACAGCAAACAAAATTATATGAAAATTAAATTAAATTAGGGTTGCCATAAATTGGAAACAACATAAACACAATTGGAAATACAACAACCAATCATGTACTACCTTTCCATGGTAGTGGGATTGTGTGCTCCTGTAAAGTGAGAGGCTATGTTGACAGGTAGGATCTCCCATCTCAGATTTTTATTTATTTATTTATTTATTTATTGCCGAGGAGTGAGGCTAAATGTACTAAACAGCTTCTGAGCATCAGTAGTAGTAGTTATGCGTGTGTGTGTGTGTGTGTGTGTGTGAAACTGGAGGAGAATAGAGACAAAGACAGTGGGAACATAGCTAACACTTGCTAGTACAATGCAAAAGAAAACAAACTCCTTTTGAATATTTTTTTACCATGAAAACCCTATGATGAGACAATCCAAAATGAAACAAAAGATAGTACAAGAAGATGAGACTTCCAGGCTGGATGGTACTCAAGAAGCTACTGAGGAAAAGCAGAGGACAAGTACAAGCAGTGTTGTGGTTAATGACAGAAATGGACTCAAGCTGAAAGTAAGTTCAGCTATTGGTGTGCTCAGAGGTGAACTGAAAGTCTGAAGCTGCACAGTACATACTGTTGGAACATGAAATGTGAGAGGTACAAATCAGGAGAAATTAGATATGGTAAAACAAGAAATGGGACATCTGAAAGAAGAAGATGGAGATGAAATAATTCACTCTACAAACAGAAAACCAGGAGCAGATAGTGACAAAAATCATAAACTGCTAATATCCAAAATTAGAGTAAACCTAAAGATAAAACACCAGATCAATCATTGTGCCAATATAAAACATGAAGCACATACCTGTAGAATTTAAAAACAATGTAAAAATAGATGTGCACTATTAAAACTAATTGACCAGGAGTCATAAGAGCTTTGGACTGAACATAGGGACATTGAGAGGCAAGAGTGCAAAAAGATACTATCTGCAGCCAAAAATAAAGAAAAGCCTGACTGAGTGACAGATGAAACTCTTCAAGCAGCAAAGGACAGACAAGAAGCAAAAGTAAAAGGGCACAGAAACAGGGTCAGGATCCTGAATGCAACTTTCAACTATTTGTGTGCAGGGCCAATGAGAACTACTATAACAAACAATTTAGAGACATAGAAAATGATATCAGAAAAGGAAGAACCAGACATTGTTCTACAAGATCCAAGAAATCAAAGGGAAATTTAAACCAAAAGTAGGGATGCTTTAATACCAGTAGAGGAACACACTGCATGAAGAAATAATAAGCATATGGAAACAATATGCTGAAGAACTATATAAAAGATAAAAAGGTGACATTAATTCAAGGAAGAAGTGTTTGAAAATGAATCTACAATTTTAGAAAGTGAAGTGGAAGCTGCTGTCAAGGCACTTGGGGAAAATAAATCACCAGGAACACATGATATATATATAGAACTTTTTCAAACGAGTAAGAAAGAATCCAATGAAATGCTAATTAACATCTGTCAGCAAATATGGAAAACAAAATAATGGCCCACAGATTGAAAATGCTCAATATACATTCTAATCCCCAAGGAAGGGAACACCATTAATTGTAATAATCACCAGGCTTCATCTTCCATGCAACAAAGTGATGCTCAAAATTCCACAATAAAGGCTTTTGCCATATAGAATGAGACATGCCAGCAGTCCAAGCTGGTTTCAGGAAAGAAAGAGGCACTAGGGATCATATTGCCAAAAAAAAAAAAAAAATGTTGGTTAATGGAGCACACCAAAGAATTTAATAAGAAAATCATTCTGTGCTTTATAGACTACAGCAAAGACTTTGATTGTGTATATCATGAAAAACTATGGATTGCTCTTAAAGAAATGGATATGCCACAACATTTGATTGCTAGTGTGTAATATACTCAGGAGAAAAGGCCACTGTTAAGAGAAGGTACAGAGAAATGGAATGGTTTCCAAATGGCAAGGGGAGTTTGACAAGGTTGCATTTTAACACCCTATTAGTTTATCACCTTATATGTATCATGTGCAAAGCTAAATTAGACTCTAAGGAAGTTCTGAAAACTGGAAAAAAGGAACATTAGCAAGTTACTGTATGTAGGTGACACCATACTGCTAGCAGAAAATTGCAAAGGCTCAGAATGATTACTGAAGAAAGTCAAGGAAGAAAATGCAAAGGCAAGTTGGTAGCTGAACATTAAGAAAACAAAAATAATGAACACAGATGATACAATAACATTAAAATAGGCAATGAAAGCATCGAGATAACCAGATTTCCTATATCTTGACTCATTCATCAAAATGGAGACTGCAGTCAAGAAACAGAAGACTAGGACTTGGAAGAGCAGTTATGAATGAACTAGACAAGATCCTAAAGTGTAAAGATATATAATTGAACATTAAGTATTGTCCATTCCATCTTATTTCCCATTTCTACAGGTGGTTCTGAAAGCTGGAAACTCAAGAAAGCTGATTGGGAAGAAAATAAACTAATTTGAGATGTAGTACATGAAGAGAGTTTTGCAGATACTATGGACTGCTAAAGAGAACAATAAATGGGTCCTAGAGTAAATCATGCCTGACTTCTCACTAGAAGCCAAGATGAATAAGCTGAAACTGTCAAACCTTTCACATATTATGAGAAGACATGACTCCTTAGAAAAGAGAATGATGCTTGGTAAGGTAGAAAGCAGTAGGAAAAGAGGAAGATCACATTACAGATGGATAGCAGGGCTGTTGGTGACATGGTGACTTGGAGATATCTTATTCTTGGAGTTGTCATAAGTCAGAGTTGACTTGACAGTTAACAATAACAGTCATGTTATATATAAAATGCATTTTATGTTTTCAAAGTAACAAAGTGACTTCCAATTGCTAAAGGATGCTAGTATTACATTTTTAAACCATTCTGAAAATTTCCATTTGCCCCAGGGGGAAAAAAAAAACAGAGAGAAATGTGTCTTTCCTGCCCTGGCTTCACATTTTTTCAAAATTGTACAGCTCTATCGACACCTGAATTTCTTCTAGTCCCCTTCAAACATTCCTAAAGCAAGTAGAATATAAGTGAGAGGAGATGGTGTAAAATAGCCTTATGCCCCTTTTAACATGCTCCTAGCACCCTTCACTAGAGATGAGAAAATCTGTCAGATTTGCTTTCTCCCATATTCATTTAAATAACATCATCAACAACAGCAGCAAACTTCCACTTATTGCTGTTGCACATATGAAGAAATAGGCAAATTTCTGTATATTCTTCACAAACCAAAAATAAATTCTCCCATATGTGTTTCAGTCAAATTCATTATGGACAGCTCAACATGGGGACTGTCTTGCTATTATTACACCTGATAATCTAATGGAGTGGAAGAATAGTAGGGGTATGTTTCAAGTAGAAGAAAAGAGGAAGTACCGTAGAATCAAATAAAGAAGAAAAAGGGATGAAGTAGTGGGAATGGAAGGAGATGGAGTGTAGAAGGGAAAGGGACAAATGGAAAGAAGTGGGTGAATATTGACAATATGAAGTTGGGATATAAACAAGAATATCAAATGTAAAATGTATTGATATGTAGAGATTATGTTGTTATGCTTCTACGAATGTTATGAATGTTGTACATTGTAATTTCAAAATGGTTTAATAAAATTGGTTTTTTTAAATCTCAAATTCTTGTGACCCTATAAATATGAATTCAAAGATATAGCCATGTTAGTCTGTAGAATCAGTATGTAGAGAGATCTTGTAGCACCTTTGAGACTAACTGAAAAAAAGCAATTGTCAGCATATGCTTTCATAGATTTTAGTCTACTTCCTCAAATGCATGAAGAAACTTACAAATGTTAGGAAATTCATATTAAAAGTATAGAGGAACAAAATGTTCCTTAATGTTGTTAAAATCTCCCAGTCTTATTATTTCCCAGTTCTGCAGAGAGCACTGTGCAGTTTTGCCCTTGCTCCATTAAATGTGGATCATTTCTTTCTTTTTTAAACACACAGCTAAATAAATAAACAAACAAACATGATTGTATAGAGTTGCTTTTTACATGGCTTTGTACAAAAAGAAGAAGAAGAAGAAGAAGAAGAAGAAGAAGAAGAAGAAGAAGAAGAAGAAGAACCAAACTTGATGGTAAAGACTGAGACTGATGGGCCAATATATTTCTGGTCTATGTCAGATTTGTGGTCATTATCAACACTGTTGGTCTCTTATCAACACTCATAAACATTTTGGATAAAAGAAGAAAAAGCAAAGTGTTACCTACACTCCAACCACAATTCATAGTAGGTCAATATCTATCAGACCATGCAAAACATCACAAAATGGTGTACAAGCATTTGAAAAAAGTGAGACATTACCAAAAAAAAAAGTGTTATGAAGGGTAAGCAAGAAGAAGGAGGGAAAAGCTCATTTAATGCTGAAGTTATGAATCCTTCCCAGTCATTTTGTAGACAGCAGTTGCTAATGGGGATGTAAATATTTGCTTACTTTTGACCCAGTGGCCAGTTGGAACTAGTAAATAAACTTATTGCCACATGACCTCTTCATCCTGATGTCTCCCTGAAAATGGCTCTCTTGTGTCAAGGACTATATATCCTGCCAAGTCCTGTCTGAAGTCTCATGAGACCTTTAGTCCCACAAGACTTCAAACATGATCCAGCATGAAAGTCATGCACAATCTTGCACAAAGCCTCACATTATACATTAGATGCCCTCACAAAAAAAAATTAATGGGCAACATTTGTTGTGCAAGCATTTGAAAACATCAGACATTACAAATAAAAAAAGTGTTGTGGAAGGTGAACAAGAAGAAGGGGGGAAGTCTTATTCAATACTGGAGATATGTAGCCAACCTGGTCATTTTTTAGGTAGCAGTTGCTACTGGGTATGTAAAACTTTGCTTTCTTCATTCCACCTCACACACACAAAGACGAAGACAAATGTTTTCTCACAGGTGCGCTCTTCCAATCTCTTTTTGCATTTTGCACATTTTTTTTTTGTTTGTTTAAGAAAATATTGTTTCCATAAAAAAAAATTAATCAGAATCTTGTGTGACAGTTACAAACAGTGATGTCCTCATCCAGGGTATCACCCAGTGTGAGGGCCAAGACTTCTGGGGGATGGGGCTTCTGGGGTGGGGCCAAAAGGGTACTCCTCTCACCTTGCTGCTGCTGCACATAGAATGGAATGAGGAGGGGTGCACTCGGTCCTCTCAGGCCCATTCCTGGTCTTCCAAGTCCTTCATGGGTATGGCCATGTGGACCAGGAATGCAGCTGGCCACCCCCTCCCTGGCCTTCCAAGTCCGTTGTGGTCATGGCTACATGAGAACCGAAGGGAGCAGCAGTAGCCCCCCTCCCCCAGTATACTACCCCACCAAGTGATACCCCACTTGGGGTGTCACCCAGTGTGTTCCATACCACCACACACCCATAGTGACACTATTGGTGACAAATTTGTAACCTTCAGTTATGTGCTTGTGATTGTTACATCATGATTCCTACATAGCTCCAGGGCTATGTAACCAATAGGGCTTCAATCTCTTGTTGCTCAAGAAGCAGGTGACTGACATTCCTACCTACCTACTCATGTGGGCAATCTCCAGCATGAGGGAAGAATTATGATGGGATCCTGTTTCTTCCTGTCCCACCAGAGTTCTCCCATGTGTGTGGGTGGAAATGGCAATCATCCACTTCCTGAGTTGATGACAGTGGGTACTGCTTGGTAAGGAGAGATGGGGAAAGGGGCTCAAGCCAGAATTCACTGTATAGCACTGCCAAATGAGAAAGTGCAACAGCTTAACACATAAATTTACCAAGGAGGATGAAGACTTTTTCGATAAAATAGAGAAGATTCTGCTATAAGGAAAATATACAGGGGATGCCTCTATGGAAGAGGATAATTTTCTGATACAGAAACCAGATACTTGGAAAATTATGACACATAGAAGCAAAACTAGCAAGAATTGTGCTGCAAATGTGGAACTGCAGTGTCAATTTCAAGCGCTCCCCTTAATCAGTGATGATAAGAGACAGGAATGGGGACAACAGGCTCAGTTCTTAGAAGGCATGTTGGGGGGGGGGGGGGACCTTTGAGATTTCTATAGATGGAAGGTTTTCCATCAACTAAGAGGCTTGTGCTGGTGCTAGATGATTTTCATGTGGAAATGAACCAAAGCAGTAGGTAAATATCTATCAGGCCATGCAAAACATCATGTGTGTGGTCCTGATAAGATTTCTTGGGAGGTGTGTTGTCTCCCATATGAAAGATAAATAGTGTAACAGAGAGATTGACAAGGCTCATCAAAGCTACCAAGCATGATCTCTTCCCTCTGATCCATATGGGGGGGGGGGGGTCAAAATATAGTTCCCATCTAGAAGATTTGGAGGATACTTTCCTAGAATATGCAACTAAACACCAAAAAAGGAGAAAGGTAATAATAATGAGAGGCCTCAGCCTATTTGATTATTTGTTGGAAGTCAAAATTATCCAAGAATGTATGTTACAACAATTTCCTCACTTGTCTTCCTGATAATTTATTGACCAGAAGCTGGAAGAGGCAACAAACAGATCAACTATTTTGGACTCTCCCCTCCCCCTGCAACTAGCAGAAAATAACTCACAATGAAAGTAGTGGGATTCTTAAGTGATCACATCCTCTTGGAATTTGATATACATGGAAGGAAGAAGACAAATGTAGTCAGACACACTCTCTGGAATTTAATAGAACCAATTTCAACAAATGTAAGGAAACTATGGGTGAGATCTCATGGTCAGAAATGCTCAAAGAGAAGGTAATTCGTAATAATGGGAGTTTCTTAAAGAGGAGGCAATGGCAGCATAATTGCAAGTAACTCAGATGAGAAAGGAAAGAAACTAGGGTGAATGTGGGGGGAAAAACTTTCAGGTGAGCTGAAATTAAAGGATTATGAACAAGAAAAGGAATAAAGGGGGAATCACAAAAGAGGAATACAAATCAGTAGTGAGTACATGTTGGGAGAAAGCCAGAAAAGCTGATGTCCAGGGCAAGCTCAGCTTTGTTAGAGAGGTTAACAAATAATAAACATGGGGGGGGGGTTGGGGAGGGAGGGCTACATAGATCCTTCATCTGATCGTGCAGACCATGGTTCTTAATGTTCTTGTGCCAGAACTTTAAAGGTAATTTAGGAAAGGATGTAGATGCCAAGTTCAAATAGTGTTAGGTGTCATACATTTTTTCTGGTTACATGTAGAATTGAACCTCTGACTCCCCTCCAGTTTCTGGAAATGTACAATCCAGTTATTACTCATGTTGATATGCAAACCTACTTGAAATACACAGAATCCTTGGGAGGCAGGGCTTACAAATAATGAAAAACAGAGCAATGCCAATGTTTATATCAGCAAAGCTGGTGGTGACTTTAATGGTGTGCTAAAAAGAAAAGTAAAGAGAAGCCAAATTACATAGTGTTGCCTATTGGTTGGGGCAAAGGAAAATTAAATATTAAAGTCCCATCTGCAAATGGTGCATCCTCATTTTCTTGATATGTAGAGTCTAGCCTCCAAATGGTTTTAATTAGATATTTTCCAGGTTCCACCCAAACAGCATGCCATCGTAATTGACACTGTGATCTTGCCTTATTGTATATCTATTAACGTGGGTATATCTATAATGAACACAAATCTTCATTGAATGCTTTTGCTTTCTATACTCTATGTGCCCATTGCATTGGTGTTCTGAGCAAGTATTCCATGGGGAAATACTCCATCTGTATTGTGTATGGGTGCAATTGTGAGTGTAAGTCTATATTTGTATTGGCACAAGCCACCATGCAATGGAGGTCTAGAGTCCTCCCCCCCCCCCCAATTCAATTGTATGTTCCTTTCTGTGAGCATTCTTTACTAGCAGAATTCCTTTAAACTTCCATTTTGATGAGAAAGTGGAAACAGGAGAAGCTTGCATGGAGAGGCACAATATGTGCTCCCCATTTCAGTTGGATTTGCTAAGCTGTTAAGCCACTTTGGTGTAAAATCCTATGATTAAACTTCAAAGAGCACAGTCCCACAAGTTAAGTATATTTTATTCCTATCGATTTCATTGTGGGAACTCAGCACTTCTTTAACTCTTCCTCCACTGAAACAAATAAGATACGCAGCGACTTTTCCTTTTCTCCCTCACAAACAAGTTCTAATGATTAAATTAGACTATTAGGAAGTGGGTTTATGATTGCACTTTTAATCATGCTGGAGGAAAAACATGCCAAAGTTTCACATTTTATGTTACTTAAATGTTATGGCTTTAATTCTTCTGTGTGGTATTATTATGACACATGAGAAATTGTGCATCATGAACAGATTATAATCAAGAAATGTGCAGGGGTAGCTGTGTTGGCCATTTAGCAAATTCAAACAAAAATCCACCAAACAGTGATACCTTTATTGGCCAGCCAAAATGCACAATATACTTGTTGAAAGCTTTCAAAGCTCCACTGGCTTCTTCATCAGGCAAGATGTTACAAACCAAACAGGAGGAAAATAATTGGAGATGTTAGTCAGATACCTGCATTTTGATACTTCTGTCCTTAGTTAAGATGGTAAGTAGAGGGTATTTTTTGAAGGCTGGCTCCTCCTCCTTCTGTTCTTGTGGCTATTGGGAGATTTGCAAAGACAGGAAATTACACTCCGGCTGTGCTGACCCCTGTGATTTCCCCAAATGCGGGAAACTTGACTGCATAATTTGTCTATTTTTTTCTCCTGTTTGGTTTGTAATATCTTACCTCAGTGGAGCTTTGAAAGCTTGCAACAAGTATATTGTGCATTTTGGTTGGCCAATAAAGGTATCACTGTTTGGTGGATTTTTGTTTGAAGATTATAGTCAAACATGTGAGAAGAGCAAATGCATTTGTCTAACAATATAAGAGTGAACTGTCTCTCCCGGAAGCCTTATTTTAAATAGGTCACAGGAATAACACTGTTATTCATTTTCATTTTCCCACCCCACAACTTCTTGGCATACAAATACATGAGATATTTACTACTTGAATAATAGCCCTCAGACACATCAAACTAGTCCAGGCATGATTCATGGATACATATAAATGGGGTCTAGGGGATCCATCTGTTTACAAAATGGGTTCCTCGCCACAGTAAGGAAAGCTAAATAAATAGGGTGGAGCAGCTCTTAGTAGGCAAAACATATAATATCACTTCACATCATGTCCTTCACATGCTAACAATGAATGTGTAGCACATGGAGGATACAAGACATGTTTAGTGGGTACAATTCTGCAACCTATTGCTATGCTTACTGAATACATATATGTGGGAGGGTTACAATTTAAATGTGTAGAGAATGTGTAAGTTGAGGCAATGACTGGAAAAAATATTGAAGTTGTGGTTTATTTATTCTGAGCTGGAATAGTAAACTTAACAATAAACTGGATGTGCATGTATTCCTTTCAATTCTATAAAATGTATAGTTTCTAAAGTTTGATCAAATTGGCCCTGATTGGGTCATCTCCATTCACCTTTAGCAACATCTCCTGCCTTTTCCTTTAGTCCTGATAAGCAGCTTTGGAAGTCTAGCATCTAGGGAGACAATACTGACCTTCCAACATCTGTTGAGGAAAAAAAATACTGCTGCTTCTTTGACATTTTCATTATTATGGTTGCCGCAGCCAAGGGTTACTGTAAATTGATGATTTAGCGGGATTAGTTGCTAATATGTGGCTTGATATATATTATTCATGAGAGTGAGTCACAGGCCTAATTAGAAGCATGACATGAAAAGCTTTGCAGCCCACAATCTGGATTCTCCCTGACATGAAAGATTTGACATGCGAATAAATTTCCACTTACTGTGAATGACCTTTTACATCCAAATCTGGAGTGCTAGGTTAGATATTCCTTTGCTGTTCTTTTCTGAAGACTCAGCGGGCATGGGTGGGGAATGACTTTAGAGGTTCTAAATTTGATACAACCCAAATAGAAGTCCTTCAGAACTGTAAAGTCTTTCTCCCCTAAAACACTCTCTTTCTTAGTGCCAGTTCCTGTCAACTGAGAGGGAAGGGGCTGAGAGATCCATCTCAGTCTGAGTGCATGTTCTTCACCTTTCCTGTTTTAAAAATATATTAAGTTTCAGTAAGAAGGCATCTGGGATCAGTCAATAGAACTTGCTCTGGAGTGTCTGGTGAATGACCTTGCTCCCAGTAGATGAGACTGACACCATAATATTATGGGCTTGTAAGAAAAGTGACAGTTGGAACTATTCCTTAGCGGCCAGAACCAATTTAGTCATTATAAGATTAGGAAAGCAGATGAATTATTTAGTGATGTGTACTTACAAAGTGGCATGAACACACACACACACACACACACAGAGCCAGAATGATCCTTTTCCAATAGGCAAAGGAACAGTCTTTTCGCTTCAGTTCTGTAAAGTTTAAATTAATTCTTGTAAAGTCTAGTTCATATATAGAGACTGGAAGATGCTTTTAATTTTTTCAACTTAATTGATAATTAAACTAATCTTAGTGCACCATTAGTTAACATTCCTCCAGAAGTACTGTATTAGCAGAATGGGCAACACTGAGTTTAAACAGCAGCAGAAGGGAAATGCCATTCAATTAATGATAATGGCAAAATAATAGTACTGGTCAATATATTTAACAGTGAAGGCATTAGCAAAGTCTCGTGTAAGGGGAATGCTTGGTGCAGTAGGTTAATGTGCTAGACATTTATTTCATAAGGAATGGGTTCAAAAGGCAACACAATATAGATGTAGTGGGGAGGAGTTAAGCAGGATGGACTGGATATTTGATTGCATTAAAAAAAATACCTCTGCACAAGAAAATGGAAAACCAAGATGTGATCATTTTCTTCACTGGGAGACTGACTGGAGTGAGAAGGAGAATAGAAATAAATCAGCTCCCCTAGGATTGTGAATTTAGTGCTAAGCTCATGTTCTTCACAAAAGATGACCCTAATTTCATTTCAAGGTAGTATATTTTGGAATAGTTACAAGCAGTAACTTTTTAAAAAGAGCTTTGTTCTTAGGGTATTGTAGCTCTTAGTACATGTGCCAGGCAGAGACTGACCATGTTGCAAATATGTTTAATAACTATAGGGGCAAATGTTTGCTAACTAGCTGGACCTCACTTGAATGTGCTGTAGCAATAAATATTTTTTTAAAAAAAAAATCAGTTCCATCCAGCATTCTCTGTTGTGCTTTTCTGTCTTCATAACTAAGCCTCCATAACTGAATCATTGCCAGTAATCTGACTGATCCTGCCACAAAAATGGTCGATATGTTGTTAGAGTGTTTGCCATTTTATTTCTGTGTGTAATTCTGCTGTTCATGCCTTACAGAAGCATGTATGAGGGGTTTGGTGGTAAAGTTGATGGGATTTGTAGAAAAGCCACACCATTGCTTAGCTAGATAATGGGCAGATGTGTGGGGGAAGATGGTAGTAACTTAAGGCTGGTCTGGTGAGCAGCTTGAAAGGGCTTGGAAGAGATGAGTGGGGAAAAGACAGGAGGTGAATAACACTGGCTATAGAAATGATTTTGCTTATGAATGAATGGGGGGAAAGCCCACAAACATATGGGGTGGGTGCATTGCTTACTCTGTGTGTGCATCTGTGGATTACAGTTGTTCTGTTTGCAGAAGTTATACTATTAACTTGTTTGTTATTGAAACAAACAAGTTAATAGTATGCTGATGAAATGCAGAACACTGGTTTACTGGACCAAAGGAAGTGGCCAGTTCTTGATGATTATCAAACAGCTCCTTTGAATATGCTATAAAATTGGTTAAAAAATGTTTCTGAAGTGCCAAGTAACCCTGAAAAGAAGGATCCTGGACAAATGAAAATCTTCACAGTTTGATACTTAGGCCCTTTACACACTGCCAGAAATAGTGCAGCTTGAGGCCGCTTTAACTGTCCTGGCACAGTGCTAGGGAATCATGGGAATTCTATTTTTTTCTGGGACATTGAGCCTTCTCTGACAGAGAGCTCTGGTGCCACCATAAACTACAGTCTCCATGATTCCTTAGCACTGAGTCAGGGGAGTTAAAGTGTCCTCAAACTGCACTATTTCTGGCAGTCTGTAAAGGCCATTACTCTATTCTACTTATTCTACGCAAAATTTGTATGTGGTTGTTTTCTGTAGAATACAGGATTTTCTACACAGGAAACAGCAATTTCAACACATAAGGCAATATTTCTGCACAGCAATATTATTTGCTGTGAAGAAAATGCTATTTTCTTTGAAAAAATAAAAAAATGAATTTTGAATAGAATAAATCTCAAACTATCAGTAGTCTGCAAAACTGCATTTGAAAAAAAGAAAACACTCTCACAGTAAGAAGAAAATTGTCAAAATTACTCATTTCTTCCTTCAAGAAGAAAATTTAGACAACAATTACATCCCTAGATTGGATTTAGGCCTATGATTGATGGCCAAACATGAAATAATGAAATTAGACACAAGACACTGGATTAAACAAGGGCCACTTTATTTGACCTAAGAACCTATTTTATGAACTGAACCTGGGGATAGGCTGTTGGGGTATGCAGACAGGCAGGATCTAACATACACACATGCAGAATTGATGCACGTAGGCAGGAATGCCCAAAAGATGGCCTTCTGTAATGAATCTTGCTCCAGACTGCACAGGAAAAATCCTCCCACACACAGGCTGCTACTTTCAGCTTGGAGAAATGAATCACTGGACAGCAAGACTTCACTCAATGGGGGCTTTAATCTTTGTTGCAAATATTTACAAAGATACATAGAGTACCAGATGTCCATCTTGAATTCTCACAGATATACAGACCAACAAAGTACTTCATCAACTATCAACCATAACTAACCAACAAAGGAGATTCTGACCCTCTCCGATATATAGGTGGTCTTCTTGGGAACATGTGACAGCCATGCACTAATGAAACCTGACTGGTTTCATCTCCAGTGCCTGTTGCATCAGACCTCCCATGATGCATACCTAGCTGGCCTCATCCACTTTGCATGTTGCGTCAGACCTCCTATGATGCACACCTTTCCAAATGCTGACTCATGAACCTGCCACTTGTTACCATTGCTCCAGTTCCTTTCAGTGGCCACATCCATGTCACTTTCCAGACCAGGGTGCAACATGGTCTTGACATAGGTAACAGGAGCAAACTGGTATAGGTCCAGCTGAGTGTCAACTTGTGACCACTTCCTCACCCTTCCCTTGGGCATAACACCTGACCCTGAAGGCAATCTAATATCATGGTTTGCTCCATGGCCAACCATTTACTGGAAGGCCAACTGGGTGCACTCCTTTTCAAGTCAATAGACATTACAGGAGAGACCCACCCCCAGTCAGCCTCAAGCAAGGGCATTTTCTCCCCCCCCCCACACACACAGCCCTCCAAGTCTATGGAGGCTGTTCTGGATCCCAACTCATCACTAAAAGGATGCCAAAGTGTACATCAAACTTTGATATTCCCCCCCCCCCAAAAAAAAAACCCTCTGCTATTAACAACCTATTTACAGATACCACCTGAGTCAATTGACAGTGTCCCTTAGATACAGTGAAGGGTGGTGGTGGTGGTGGTGAAGCAGGTAAAGAGGAAAAATTCCTACCCGGTGTCAAAGCGACCAGCATAGCTCACACTACACCAAGGCTGGGAAGATGGGCCCAAGAAGAAAATCCAAAGGGGCTAAGGAAGGGGTGGCAGGGCCATGAAACACCTCTGTCTCTGCCCACCTCATAAACTACAGCTTGGCCTCTGTTCCTGGGAGTCATTAAAATGTTCCTTCTCCCAGAGCATCTGTCAGACACCCGGATTCAGGCACGCAATAGTATAAAGATTCCATCCATGACTTATGGGTTAAAGAAATGCAGCCCACTAGGTTCTTTCTACCTCCTTCCATGCTTATTTTGTTATAGGCTTTTCTTGTAAAATGAAAGACAATTTTGTGTATCTACTTCTTTACTGATTAAATATTTTTAATAATAACCTTATTAACAAAACAATTATTTTCTTCATTGCTATTGTTGTTAACTGATCTCAAGTCAACTTTGACTTCTGGTGACTCCATGAATGAGAGACCTCCAAGTACCCTGACATCAACAGCTCTGCTCAGGTGTCATCATCGAGGGAGAGAAGGCAGACCATCTCCATCAGGCCTAGCCTGAACAAGAAGAAGGGCCCTCCCTCCATCTACCATCATCAAGGGAGAGAAGGCAGGTCAGCTCCATCGGCCCTAGCCACAGTAAGAAGAAGGGCCCTCCCTCCAGTCCATCTGCCTTGGTCCAGGCTTGAGAAGGACGGATCTTCTGGACTTATTCCCCTTCCACACCACCATTCCCTTCTGCTTTTGTGTCTTGTCATTTTAGATTGTAAGCCTGAGGGCCAGAAAATGTCTAATTAACCATTTGTAAGCCGCTCTGATAGCCTTTTGATTGAAGAGCGGGGTATAAATAAATAAATAAATAAATAATGTAAAATTTTATATATGATTTATAATGGTAACTTTTGTATATTTTAGTGGTCACTTTTGTATGTTTTTAATTATACTGTGCTTTTAAATTGTAAGCCATTTTGAGTCCCAATTGTTGGGGAAAAGTGGAATAACAACAACAACAACAACAACAACAATAATAATAATTTTTATTTAATACCCCGCCCGTCTGAGTGCAATTGGGGTGGCTTACATCATAAAATCACAACAATAATTAAGAACAATTTCCTCCCCCTCCCCCCTTAAAAGTTATTAAACCAAATTCAAGTTAAAATGAAATATAAGAGGTAAATTCCTCCATACAAACACGAACAACAATACATACAAGAAATAAGTACTGGCGGTGTCTAAGCACTGGCTCCTGTGAGAACCTGGTCACAGAAATGGGAGAGTCTCGGGGGAGATTCTGGAGCCGGAGCTGGTAAACTTAATTAATCCGGGAAGGCCTGCCAGAAGAGATCCGTCTTGACAGCTTTCTTGAAGCTGTCAAGTGATGACAATTGACGGATCTCCTCCGGCAGGCCGTTCCACAGTTTGGGGGCAACTATCGAAAATGCCTTCTGGGAGGTTGTCACCAGCCTCGTTTTTTGAGGTTGCAACAGGTTCCTCCCAGAGGACCGGAGGGTGCGGGAAGGATTATATGGGAGGAGGCGATCCTTGAGATAGTCTGGACCCAAGCCATTTAGGGCTTTAAAGGTAATAACCAACACCTTGTACTGGGTTCGGAAGCTGATAGGCAGCCAGTGGAGGGACTTCAAAACCGGAGTAATATGGTCCCTCCGAGATGTGCCTGAAACAAGTCTGGCTGCCATGTTCTGTACCAGCTGTAATTTCCGAACCAAGGACAAGGGTAGCCCCATGTAGAGTGCATTGCAGAAGTCAAGGCATGAGGTTACCAACGCGTGCACCACAGTCTCGAGATCCCTTACTTCCAGAAACGGGCGCAGCTGGCGTATCAGCCGAAGTTGATAACAGGCGCTCCTGACCGTCGCATTAACCTGATTTGTCATCAGGAGCGACGAGTCAAGGAGCACCCCCAAGCTGCGAACACAGTCCCTGGAGGAGAGCGTGACCCCATCCAGGACTGGAGGTTGCAACCCAATTCCTGGTTTCGGGGCCGCTACCGTGAGCACCTCCATCTTGTCTGGATTCAGCTTCAATCTGTTTTTCCTCATCCAGCCCATTACCACCCCAAGACATTCATTGAGAGAAGAGATGCCATTGGAATTCGAGGCCGACGAACGAGATATGGAGAAATAGATTTGGGTGTCATCAGCGTACTGATAGCACCCAGCACCATAACTCCATATAATCTCACCCAGCGGCTTCATATAGATGTTAAACAACATCGGGGACAAGATAGCTCCCTGAGGGACCCCACAAGTGAGGTCCCTCTTACAGGAGCTACAGTCCCCGAGCAGCACCCTCTGGGACCGGCCCGAGAGGAAGGACCGGAACCACTGCAAAGCAGTGCCTCTGATACCTAACCCCCTCAGGCGGTCCAAGAGGATGCCGTGGTCTATTGTATCAAAAGCCGCTGAGAGGTCTAAGAGCACCAACAGGGTCACGCTACCCCTGTCGATGCTCAGACGCAGATCGTCGGTCAAGGCAACCATGGCCGTCTCAACCCCAAATCCTGTCCTAAAGCCAGTTTGAAATGGGTCTAGATAGTCGGTTTCATCCAAGACAGCTTGGAGTTGAAGAGCAACCGCCCTCTCGATTACCTTGCTCAAAAATGGCAACAGTGAAACAGGCCTATAGTTCTTCATATCCAGGGGGTCCAAGGAAGGCTTTTTTAGAAGCGGCCTAACTGCCGCTTCCTTTAAACATGATGGAACATGTCCTTCCCTGAAGGATGCATTGATGATATCCGTGAGGAATCTCACCAATGCATCCCCCCCCTGGACAGCCAGCCATGATGGGCAAGGGTCAAGAGGGCAAGTTGTCTTCCTCACCTTACCAAGCAGCTTGTCCACGTCCTCGGTACTCACAGATTGCCACTGATCCAGTATAACTACATCTACGGAGTCATTGGACACCTCGCCTATAGACTCTGGGATAATGGTGGCGTCTAAGTCGGCTCTGATCTGAGAGATTTTATCTGCAAAGAAGTTGTTAAATGCGTCACAACAGGCTGTTGTCGGGTTAAGCAAGGGATTTGGCGCAGGGGGTACCTGTGTCATCTCCCTTAAACAGCTCTGCAGGACGGGACTCTGCAGACGCAATACGTGCAGAGGAGAAAGCTCTCTGCGCTGCACGTATTGCCTCCTGATAGGACCAAAAAAAGTTCCTATGGCGAGTTCTGTCAGATCGGAGTCGAGTTTTCCGCCACGTGCACTCTAGTCGTTGTCCAAATCGCTTCATTTTCCTAAGCTCAGAGGTATACCATGGCTTACGGTTTGAAGCGAAATGACAAGGATGCTTGGGAGCGATCATGTCTATGGCCCTGGTAAGATCACTATTCCATGTATTAACCAGGGCTTCGACAGGATCAATAATAATTGGGTTTTGTGGTACTAGTGATGATGCTGATCAGATAACATGTTTACCTTTTGGGAAGCTGGATAATGAACAGATGTGAGGAAAGAGAAAATGCATTGGAACTGTCAAGGTCAAGGTGATGGGAATGCTTGCTAAGGGATAGAATTAGGGGGCAGTTTATCCAATGTATGTTTGCAATATGATATCTAGTGCCTTCTCCTTTCTTGAACTCAGCTTGGACATCTGGCATTTCTCACTCCATATATGGTTATATATGTCCTCCTGCTGGATGTAAAGCATGCCCACTCTTAGTTTAAGTTTCCCTTCAGTTTCTCAAATCTTGTGGAAGAGGTCTCTTGTTCTTCCCTTTTTGTTGTCATTTTCTATGCCTCTACATTGATTATTATAGTAGTTCTTGTCCTTGCACTTGTGCAGTCATTGAACAATGACACTCTGCTTTCTGACGTTATTTTTGTCTCCTTTAATTTTTGCTTCTTTTCTGTCCTTGACTGCTTTCATCTGTCATGCACTGAAGCTTTTCTTTCTTTTTGGCTATAGACACTGTCTTTTGCATTCCTCCCTTAAAATGTCCTGGCTTCAGCCCAGAGTGCTTCTGAGTCCTGGGCAATTAGGCTTCTATTAATTAGGTTTCAGAATCAAATTTTCATATTATCTTTAAATTCTATGGGGATGTTCTTCAGCTTGTATTTTGGTGTGATGGTTGGTTTACTGTTGTTTTCATAAATTTTGGTATTAGTAGCTCATGATCTGTGCCACAGTCTGCTTTTGGTCTTGTTTTTGCAAAAAGAGTGGAGCTTCTCCATCTTCTGCTTCCAATTTTGTAATCTATCTCATTTCTATATTAGCCATCAGGTTATGTCCATGGGTTGCTTGAAAAATCTGTTTGTGGTGAATAAATTGTTGACCTTGCAAAATTTAGTTAGTCATTCTCTTGCTTCATTTTTTTATCCTAGGCCATATTTTCCTACAACCTGTTTCCTACTTTTGCATTCCAAATGTCTAAGATTAACAACAAATCATGTTTTGGTGTGTGAACAATTTCCTCCTAGACTCCAGCACATAATTTTTAATTTCTTTTTGCCTCTTCTGCCTTTGTAGTCTGCCTCTGTAGTTTTCTTCTGCCTCTGTAGTCAGAGCATAAACTTGGATTAAGATTATATTGATGGGTTTTCCCTGATGTTTTATTGATATTACTCAGCAAGACTTTGCATTGTATCTTTTGAACCAAACCTCAGTGGATACCAAGGGCTCAGTGTATGTGTTGTGCAGCTTTGGATGTTTATTCCACCTCTGAGTCCTGTAGCCAGATGCAAAACAGTTACAGCAGCACTAAGACCCCAGGAAAACCCCTGCAGATCTCACTGTTGATGTCAACATTTTGCATTGTCTACAAGAATGTACCCAGTGGATTCTCCAGTCATGCCTGCTCACCATGAATAGCAAATGGCTGTGTAGGGTGCCTTAGGAAGTGAGAGTAGACTGGGCACTGTAGAAGGAGAAGGGATTTGTTGTTATTGACTGCCTTCGTGTCGATCTTGACCCATGGCAACCCTATGGGTGAGACATCTCCCACCATTCTCTACTGCTCTGCCCAACTCCTGCAAACTCATATTCATGGTCTCTTTAATAAAGTCCATCCAACAAACATGTGACCAACCCCGTAGAGCAGTCAAAAATGACCATTACACGTCAATTCTGTCCATGTTTTAAAGTCTTTTATCATTTATCATTTCATTTTTTAAAGAGCCCTTTTCTCTATGCAAAGAAAAGTATCTCTTTTTTAGTATAACCTCATTATATCTTCTCAACCCCTGCTTACAGTTTTAAGAATTCCTACAGATTAATATATATATTTCCAGCATTTATGTGAAGAAAAAATAATAAAGAGGGCATCTCAAAAAAGAACAAAAGGTGCTATTGAAGTAATTTGAAAAGAAGAAATGGATATGACTTCCCACACAATGAAAACAATGATAAACAACATATTTTATTCAGTTTGCAAAAAGCACAACCATGATGTACTGAATAGCTGCTAAGCTGGAAAGAGTATTAAAAATGCTTTCAGAGCATGAACAAGGAAATGGGTGAGTGAAAGCTTTCTGGGCAAAATGAGACAAAGGTAACAGAAATGTTGTGATTCTGTACTAATTATGTTGAGGTTGTTATATTAAAACACACCATGAAACATTCAAGAACTGGGGACAACACAGGACAATGGGAAGTTGAACTGCCTTACAGAGTTCTGTCATACATTGTGAGAAATGCAACTCATGTCGGAACTCAAATTAATCACACATCCAATAACATTATACAGTATAATAAATGGTGAACAGTTCAAACTCTCCCATGCATACAGACGTCCCTAGATATTAAATAAATATACTAGTACTGAACCTAAGTGCTGATTTACCATACCTGTACCTATAACTATAACATGTTTCCAAACATAAACATTCATTCCAAATGACTACATGAAATGGAGAGAGATATACCTGAGGAATACCCAAAGTGTAAAAAAGAAGAAAAACATTGGGGGAATGACTAAGTGGGACATAAAACCTACACCTCATGCTAGCCTGAAGAGAATGGAACAATCTTAATAGGCAGAGAATGCTGATACTCTTAAGATAAAAGGAAGTGAGAATACATTGGAATGGGAGGTGTAGCAGCATGCAATGGAGATTCCTGAATACTTTGCAAATACCAAAATCTGTGGATACCAAAATCTGTGGATGTTCAAGTTCCATTAAATAAAATGGCATAGTAAAATGGTGTACCGTACATAAAATGTCAAAATCAAGGTTTACTTATTGAAATTTTTATATGTTTTGAATATTTTCAAGCTGTGGATGGTTGAATCTATGGATTTTAAAAAAGTGGATACAGAGGTCTAACTGTATAGGCTGGAATTCATGATGGTAATTATGAATGTGTAACTGAGAGTTACTTATCCATAACTTGTAGTATAGGGAGTATGTAAAGTCCTCTAGTCCTGACAGACTGGGCAGCAGTTGGTGTAACCAACAGAAGCCTGTTCTCCTGTCAATTGGAATGTAGCAGACTGACGTTTCTACCTTACTCCATGCAATTTCTAATGTGAGGGCAAATTGTGGCAATGATCCTGCTTCTGACTGTCACAATAGAGATTGTTTGTAGGAAGGGGGAACTGAAATGTTAGTCTGCTGCATCCAGATCAACATGACACTCCCATCACATACAGCAGCTGCTTCCTAGTAAGTCAGGATTGGGATCAAGGCGGGGGGGGGGGGGGCAGGAGAAGCTACTTAGTTACCCAAGTAGCTGATGATCTAGAATCACAGCCCTTATCATCATCACCTGGTGGTTCTGATGTCAGTGGAGCAGTGAGTCCATTCTAAGCTTTAGTCAAAAACTTTAGTCACTTTAGTCAATTTAAAGCCACTTTCCAAAGTGCTAAAGTCCAGCCCCCCAAATGTATTTAGCACCTTGGATAGCTCCTTTCATGTTCACAGTCAAGCTCAGAGTACATTAACTGCCAAAAGGACATAAGAGCCACCAAACACCAGTGTCTGTAATAGAGACAGACAGACAGGCAGATGTGGATCAACCCAGCTGCATCCATTACTAGACTCTCCTGGGGAAATGTTATAACGGCTGTCATAATAAGTGCCGACATTTCACAATTTATAAATAAACTGCTATTTTTAAGTGAAACAAACACTGCTTTGACAACTTAATTTGAGTTCACAAAGAATCACCTTTATGGAAATCTTTATTTATTTATCACATTTATACCTTATCATTCCTCTAAGAGTTTCAGAATAGTGTATTTGGGACTCCCAAGTAGCATCCCATCCAAACCAACTTTGCTCTAACAATGTAACAGCATTTTGTGACCTCTGGCCCTTTTCAGATACATACATCTTACTTACTGTTATATGATACACTGCTTTGTATTTAGAAATCATCAGCACTCCAGCACAGTGTATGGAACATTATCAGAATCCACTGCTGTTTTTCTTTCTTTAAGTAGGAAAAGACTTTTGAAACTTCGAGGCTTGACAACCCTTGAGACAAGGAATGTCTCAAGATTCAAATCATTGTACATGCCAAAGACAGAACTCCATGTTTTGGAAGATTATAAACACAGACTGATGGTTTCTTGGTTTGTTTAAAAAACATGGTCTATTTTTAAGTATTCTACATGGATGACACTGGTTGTAGCAATTATTTGTATGCATTGATTATTTTACAGTTATGTTGTTGATTTTACTCCTGGAAGAATCTTGACAAAAGTGTAAGAGCTAGGAACTGTTTGCCACATGTGGTATACTATAATCAAGAATGATCATAGGTTCTTTTCTTATGTTGCAGGAGTACTGAAATTGGCAAATTGAACCTCTTCAGTAAAACAATTGCTCAAAGCAACTAAGACAAAATTAAAGGCAAACTGTTATTCTCCCCATGACAAGTCCTTTCTCAGCTTGAGAGGAATCAGTAGCTTGAAAGGAATTATAGGAACAAGAATAGCATAGTGTGAAGCCCTCACAGGAGGGAACCCAGAGATTAAAAAAACTAGCCCAAATAGATGTTTTACTCATGGATATCCAAGCACAACTTTCTATGATCCAATCTCTCCCAAAAAAGAAAATGGAGAATGTACTGATTGAACAGGGCATACTGTTTGCTCCTATCATAATCTAATGGACTTCCATAAGTAGACCAAAGTTTTTCACTGAAACTGTATCATCTGCCAAACCATACATATTGCAAGAATCAACCTTTGTTGGGAATGACTCTCTGGTATGGAATGTTAGTCATGATTTGGGGAGGGGATCACTACTACATGGATAATAACTTCTTTGTTTATGCTTCCTCAATTGAATCAATCCACCTGTAGTGTGGTCTCCTTCTTTTCCTATTGCCTTCCACTTTACCATACAGTATCATCTTTTCCAGTGTCCAAAGTACAACATCTTTACTTCTAGTGAACATTCAGATTGCTCTAATTTTTCTAATACACCTACACTCATCCATCCACCTCTCATTTTATCTAGCTATATAAATAGATGTGTGTGTGTGTGTGTGTGTGTGTGAGAGAGAGAGAGAGAGAGAGAGAGAGGTAACAACAGCAACAAGAACAACATTTTATCCCCAAAAACATGAACCATGCCCAGTCCTTTGTTCCTTTATTGTCACAGCAATGCTTAGGACATTCAAGTGAGAAGTGAATTTCACCAATCAACAAGGAATTGGATCTGATCAAGAATTTGCATATTCTACATAAAAACACTACATGTCCCCTCTTTCTGTATGGATTTTAATTAGAGAATTGCACCCCAAAATTCAGATAAGAACTCTCTGACCTAGACCAGGATGCCTGTCCGGAACACGGTCCACTTCGAGTGCATGTACCTCAGCCTGCAGACCAGGGATAGTTTGGGGATTCTGCTAGTCTACCGGCCACCCCGTTGCCTAGCAGACTCCCTGACTGAGCTGACGCAACTGGTCTCTAAGCTGTTGTTGGAGACTCCCAGACTTTTAGTCTTGGGGGACTTCAACATTCCGCTCGAGACCAGTTTAACAGGTGCGGCTTGGGAGTTCATGGAGACCATGACAAGCACGGGCCTATCCCAATTGGTCAACGGGCCCACACATTGTGCAGGTCATACACTCGATGAGGTCTTTAGTACGGAACAGGAATATCCATGGGCGGAGGTTGTAAGCACCTCCACATTGTCATGGACGGATCATTTCCTGGTCAAGATGGAAATTAAGGCCTACATCTGCCCCACCGGGGGTGATGGACCTATTAAAATGGTCCGCCCTCGAAGGCTAATGGAGCCAATTGGATTCCAGAGAGCCTTAGAGGGTTTAATGTTGGGGAATGCCAGTGACTCTGTTGACGCCCTGGTTAATACTAGGAACACCAATCTTACCAGGGCTATTGACAGAATCACTCCCAAGCGTCCTTGCCATCCCACTTCAAACCGAAATCCCTGGTATACACCGGAGCTTAGGAGGATGAAGCGGTTTGGTCAACGACTAGAGCACAGGTGGCGGAAGACTCGACTCTTATCAGACAAAACTCGCCATAGGAACTTTCTTCGTTCCTATTGGGAGGCAATACTTACAGCGAAGAGAGTCTTCTTCTCTGCACCGATAGCATCTGCAGAGTCCCATCCAGCAGAGCTGTTCAAGGTGGTGAGGGAGACGACGCAGATATCCTCTGTGCCAAATATCTTACTAAACCCGACGATGGCCTGCTGTGACGCGTTTAATAACTACTTTGCAGATAAATTCTCTCAGATAAGAGCCGACTTGGATGCCACTTTTGAATCAGAGTCTATAGGCGAGGTGTCCAGTAACTCCACCGATGTAGCTATACTGGATCAGCTTCAATCGGTGAGTACCGAGGACGTGGACAAGCTGCTTGGTATGGTGAGGAAGACGACCTGCCCTCTTGATCCTTGCCCATCATGGCTGGCCATCCGGGGGGGGGGGGATGCACTGAAAAGACTCCTTGTGGATATCATCGGTGCATCCTTTAGGGAAGGATATATTCCATCCTGTCTGAAAGAAGCGGCTGTTAGGCCGCTTCTGAAAAAACCTTCCCTGGACCCCCTGGATATGAGAAATTACAGGCCGGTGTCATTGCTGCCATTTTTGAGCAAGGTAATTGAGAGGGCGGTTGCTCTTCAGCTCCAAGCGATCTTGGATGAAACCGATTATCTAGACCCATTTAAAAATGGCTTTAGGACAGGCTTTGGGGTGGAGACTGCCATGGTTGCCTTGACCGATGATCTGCGTCTGAGCATCAACAGGGGTAGTGTGACCCTGTTGGTGCTCTTAGACCTCTCAGCGGCTTTTGACACAATAGATCATGGCATCCTCTTGGGCTGCCTGAGGGAGTTAGATATCGGGGGCACTGCTCTGCAGTGGTTCCAGTCCTTCCTCTCGGGTAGGTCCCAGAGGGTGCTGCTTGGGGACTGTAGCTCCTGTAAGAGGGAACTCACTTGTGGGGTCCCTCAGGGAGCTATTCTGTCCCCGACATTATTTAACATCTATATGAAGCCGCTGGGTGAGATTATACGGAGTTATGGTGCTGGGTGTTATCAGTACGCTGATGACACCCAAATTTATTTCTCCGTGTCTTGTTTGTTGGCTGCGAATTCCAATGGCATCTCCTCTCTCAATGAATGTCTTCAGGCAGTAATGGGCTGGATGAGGAAAAACAGATTGAAGCTGAATCCAGACAAGACGGAGGTGCTCACGGTAGCGGCCCCGAAACCAAGAATTGGGTTGCAACCTCCAGTCCTGGATGGGGTCACACTCTCCTCCAGTGACTGTGTTCGCAGTCTGGGGGTGCTCCTTGATTCGTCGCTCCTGATGACAAATTAGGTTAATGTGATGATCAGGAGCGCCTGTTATTGGCTTCGGCTGATACGCCAGCTGCACCCTTTTCTGGAAGTAAGGGATCTTGAGACTGTTGTGCACGCACTGGTAACCTCCCGCCTTGACTTCTGTAATGCACTCTTCATGGGGCTACCCTCGTGCCAGGTTCGGAAGCTACAATTAGTTCAAAATATGGCTGCCAGGCTTATTTCTGGAATGTCTAGGAGGGACCACATCACTCCGGTCTTGAGGTCCCTCCACTGGCTGCCTGTTCACTTCTGGGCCCAGTACAAGGTGTTGGTTATTACCTTTAAAGCCCTAAATGGCTTGGGCCCAAGTTATATCAGAGACCGCCTCCTCCCATACAATCCCCCCAGCGCACTCCGTTCCTCTGGGAGGAAATTTTTAGAGCCGAAAAGAGCTAGGTTATATGCAACCTCCCAGAGGGCCTTTTCTGTCTTCGCCCCCAGACTCTGGAATGGCCTGCTGGATGAGATCCGTCAGTTAACATCTTTGGACAGTTTTAAAAAGGCTGTCAAGACGGATCTCTTCCGGCAGGCCTTTCCAGACTAGATACCCGGCCTCGGGCTATCCCTACTTTCTAGGACATTATGTGGTACCTGGCTCCTTCACTGTGTATAATTGAAAATAGCTCATGGACTTACTGTGACTGTAATTATTCGATTTTAATGTAATTGATACTTAAATTTTATTTTGTAACTGTTTAATACTGTTTTAAGGGTGGGAGGGATATATTTTGTATTGTATTTTATGCTGTTAACCACCTGGATTGGGAAACCATTGGGCGGTATACAAATAAATTTTATTATTATTATTATTATTACAGAATATGATTACAAAAGAATTATTATATATATCATTTCAAGTATTGTTCAATTCATGTGAATTAGTTAGGTATTAATCAAAATGCAAACTGAATGTATTTTCCCACATCCCTAAGGTATAGCCATATTGTTATAATAATTATATTTTCTTTTGTTGAAACTCTGTCCTAATTCCAATTAGAGTAGCCCTGCTGAACAACTGGGAACTTGGTACACAAGAGTTATGCAAATTCCATTGATTTGGTGAAACAACCTGTGCATTTAGATCAATGTCCAATGTCCTCTATGGAAGTTACAAATGTGTAATCTGGAGCACTTGTGATTTACATATTAATGATCCATATGTTTGGGGCTACGTAGGGACTATGGAAATCCACAAGTCTTTACATACTGGGCAGCAGCTACTGCAATTGACAGGGCTCTGTTCTTGCACCAGCACAAAAGAATCCACACTCTTTTTCTTGGGTAATAAACTGGCCACAACTTTATTTATCTGTACAGGGTCTTAAAACAGTTTTCATTTACAAATTCTCAATTAACTATATTTCGTTCTTGACACATGTGTCCATGCAGATAACTGGAGCATCTATCGGAGTAAACCACGGCCAGCACGCCATGTGTCAAGAATATCCTGTTCAAATTAGTTACACAATTTCAACAAATCATCCCCCCACAACCGGAAATGACATCATAATTAAACATATGACATAAGCAAGTTATGATGTCACCAAATGTTTTATGACGTCATAAAACAAAACTACAGTTCGGCCCCGGGAAATCTGATCAGTCTTAGTACGCCTGAAAGAAACATGAATGCCCTGCCCCAGAATTTGAACATTGTATAAGCAAAGTGCCTTGCCTGACTTATCGGAGCGTGAGCTGGGAACAAGTTTGCTAATCCTGGTGGATGCAAAAAAGGCCAAGGAAAATGCCACCCAGAAAAAATAACCTCCTCAGACGAGGAGCACACAGATTGAAGCAATTGCCAAATCTTGATAAGAATTGTACCCGTTATCAGCAAACGATTATCACGTACCACACTAAGCTCCCTAGACCATCCATCTAAAGCCCTGCGAATTCTAAAGTCAACAGTAGGGTCAATAACCCCCCCCTCCCGCTCAAGAATAAAAGGCCAGGGCTGCCAACCTTCCCCTGATGGTAACTGGGGACAAACCAGACTGCCTAAGGTGAACTGCAAAACGTAGTACAATTTCTACCCTCGGAGGCCAAACTTCAACCACCCTAATATCAGACAAAAACCGTCTGAAAGCTCAGATTGCAAACTGGCATGACTTGCATGTAGACGGAGTGATGGACTGAAGAATCGTCCTGTCGATCTCTATTCTCCAAGGCTCCATAGATGTGCTGGTACCTCCAATGGTTGCGCTGCTGCCTCCGGATCCAGTTGATGAAACTTGGAAAACTGAAAACGTGAAAGGGCATCCACCAAAGGATTTAGTAAACCAGGAACATGGTGAGCCTGGAATGATACATTGTACTTTAAACACTGCGCAACCATAGCCCTAACCAGAGCCATCACCCTAGGGGATATGGAGTTCAGGGAGTTCACCATATGAACCACTGCTTGGTTGTAACACCTAAACCAAACAGTTCTATTTGCAAATTGGGTTGGCCACAAATGAACTGCTACCACAATAGGGAAGAGTTCAAGAAAAGTAAGATCGCGAATCCAACCATCATTCACCCAAGTCTGAGGCCAACTCTCAGCCACCCACTGATCTTTCCAATATACCCCAAAGCAGTGGGCACCAGAAGCATTGGAGTGTACCTGAAAGTCCGCCTTCAAAAGCATTCCAGACCTCCAAAATGAAACACCATTAAATTGCTCCAAAAATGACTCCCAAATCTTCAAATCCTCCCTTATCCCACTCATAATCCGAATATGGTGATGAGGGACAGACACTCCTTTTGTGGCATTGTATAATCAAGCACAAAAGGCCCGTCCCGGGACTATAACCCTACATGCAAAATTTAACAAACCTGTCAAGGATTGGAAGTTGTGCAGCGTGGCCTTGTTTTTTCCCCTTCATTACCCTGACCTGTTGTCTCATTGACTCCAGTTTTTCAACTGGAAGGCAGGATAAACATTCAACAGTGTCTAATTCAATACCCAAAAAAGTAAGATGGGTGCTTGGGCCCTCTGTCTTCTCATCAGCCAAAGGAACACCCATTTCTGCCATTAAAACCTGAAAAGCCAACAGAGTGTCCACACAATTTCTTGTGCCGGGAGCTCTCGCAAACAAGAAGTCATCCAAATAGTGTATAATTGCATGATTGCCTAATCTCTTAACCGTACACCAGTGCAAAAAGGTAATAACCTTTTCAAAAGCAGAGCAGGAAATGGAACACCTCATTGGCATTGCTTTATCAAAATAGTACATCCCATCAAATTGAAAACCCAGCAAATCAAAATCATCAGGATGTACTGGAAGCAACCTAAAAGCAGATTTTATGTCACATTTAGCCAAAAGGGCTCCCTTGCCCAATGCTCTCACCATTTGCACTGCTGAGTCAAACAATGCATATTTTACAGATGCCAACGCTGGGTCAATAGCATCATTCACAGAATCCCCTTTGGGATAAGACAGATTGTGGATTAAGCGGTATTCACCAGGTGCCTTCTTAGGCACAACACCCAAAGGTGACAATCTTAATGTCGGCATTGGCAGAAGTTTATGGGGTCCAGATATCCTTCCTGCTGCTAGTTCTTTGGCCAGCTTATCTCTAACAATCCCTGGTAACTCCCTCACCGAACGTGCATTAGGTGCAAATCGGTGAACTCTCAAACCTGAATAAGGTATATGAAAACCGAATGAAAAACCTTTCAACAAATACTTCTTGCATTCCTGTTGGGGTATATCCGCAGTCATGCAGCCAGAACTTCCGATTTAATTGGCGTTGGTGCTTTTCCCTCCCACTGTGATTGACTGAGAAGGGACCCCCACCCCGGATTTCTTACCTATGAAACAGGGAGTGCCTGGGTGATTGCCTCCGCAGGTGTTACATTTGTGATCAAACCTGCAGGACTGCCTCCTGCACTTACCTGAATTGAAATCCCAACAGAGTCCTGTTGCTTTCCTCCCCCCAGTGCTAGGCCTCGTATATTGCCCTCTTGGCTGTGTGACCATAGGCACAGAGCCATTGTCACACCTGCTCGAAGGGGAGGCCCCACCATAACATCCACCCACAACTCTGACTGTACATGCCGCCATGACAAAGAACGGTCTAAAGCGGCCCTCATCCTAAACTGCTCATTGTACTGGAGCCATGCAGACCCCCTCTGGTTGAAATGGCAATTGGTGTATGCCTTAATCATTATCTCCTGATATTTAGAATATTCAGGAGATCTTGCAGGCTCTTTTTCCTCAATAACCCCCCTGTAAATGGTAAAGCCCATCATCCTGTTCACAAAGTTCCTCTCAAGCTTAGGGCGCTTGTGAGCCTGGAATTCTTTTGGTAAACTAAACACAACCTCATCCTTTACCATAATCTGAGGTTCGGGATCGCGAAATGTGAGGGGAAACAAATCAATATATTCCCCTTTCTAGATCCTTTCTTTCGTGGAAAGCAGGAGGTGCGATCCCAAAGGAGTGGACATCCCTGCATAAGGGTTGCACTCAGCCGCTCTGTCCACCCTGGCTACAGCTAAAGCTCCCACTGTCACCACCTCACTTGAGTCACCTACCTTAGGGACCGAGGGCTGCTCAGCCTGCACCCTTAATTGAGGAACCTGAGATGTTCCAGGTGTTATTGATACACCAAAAGATACAGGTGTTGAGTGTTCCACTTGACCACTCTGACCAACCTGCCCACCTGGAGCCCATACTGAGGTGGGCCAAGAAGCCATTGAATTAGGAGACACACCTAGACTTGACAATTGCTGTGAAGCATCTCATGATGCTTGTGAAGCTCCCACCGAGTGTGCAACTGTAGCTTGGGTGCTCTGTTGAAGGGCAGAAGCAGCACTTCCCACATCCCTGTTTGATGCCTCCGATGTTTCAGGGGCTATTCCACTGCCTTGCCCTGAAACGGCCACCCTCTAGACAAAATTATACAAATCTGCCAGAGAGGGCTGCACTGACACAGGGGCAGCTGCTCACTGTTGTCCTACACCAGGTACCTTTCTCGACAAGTCCATTACATCAGCTACAGTTGGTTGCCCAACCTCCAGCAGCTGAGGTAGTGTGGGGACCACGTGCCGTGCCATCCAACGACATATCAGGTGAATAAGCCAATTGCACCTGAGTAGTCTGCAATCCCACAATTTGATCCTCATTAGGAGTTGTGCCAGCCTGGGATCCCGAACTAGGACCCTGCACCCCCCCCCCCCCCCCCCTCTGAGCCAATTGCTCACAAATCACAATGCAGGCCTGCATGGTCAGGCCCAACTGTGCTAAGTGAGCCACAATTTCGTCCTCTCTGCCTTCGGTTTCAGATGCCCACTTAGGTGCTGACTGGCCAACACTAGGCCCAGCAGACACCGCACGCCATTTAGACTGCATCTTGCTGCAAGGCATGATGCCTTGGTCAAACACAAATCAAAATAACAAGGCTATTTTGGGTATAGTATTCCCTTAAGGGCTACACCCTTCAGTTAACCCCCCACAAAAAGGGCAGACTGTACAAAATGGCTGCTGCCATGTGGCAGCCGAGGGCTATATAGCCCCCAAATCTCGCGGGTAATCTCACGAGATCCATGGTCTCGTGAGATTATCTGCATGCTGGGGATCTTGCGAGATCCCCCCTGATTGGCTGGGTGGTGCAGAAAGGGCGGGACTTCCTGCCCACCCAGCCAATCACAGCGTCAGCTTCTTTAAGAGGCCAGCTCAACAGAGAGCCCCTCCCGACATGTTGGGGGGGGGTTCCTTCTGTCAATTGGGAAGTAGCTGACTGATGTTCCCACCCTCCACCCCTTGTGTGAGCTATCTGTCGCACAAGGAAGAATTGCAATAAGGATCCTGTTTCTGCCTCTCGCACTAGAGATTGGCCATGTGAGGGGATGGAAATGGCAGTGAGCTGCTTCCTGAATGACATATGAAAGGCTGCTTTCAACTGTACATCCTATTTATAATGCAGATCACAGGGGCTATATATAAATCAAATGCCCAGAAATTTGAGTTGGGAGAGTTAGCTGGGTTTCATTGCATGGCACCCGAACTATGCTGCTTATACATACATAAATCTCATAGAGGATTCTGCCCATTGTTTCTGTTCTCTGGCTTTAATCAGTCTTGCAGGGCAAATTGTACCTGGCATAGCAGAAGGGTGACATTGACCCAGGACATCTCCATACAGATTATTTTGGCCAATAAAACCCAGTGGTTTTCAATGAGCAATGGTGTCACTAGGGTTGGTGTTACCCAGTGAGGTAACTCATGGTGTCAATCTCCTCCCCCACTGACCTCCCATATTGTGCCATATAGAATCCTTAGTAATGTTTTTGTACTAGTTACTCTTAAATTGTAATTCCCATGTATTGCTGAATATAATGACAATAGTTGTAGCATAAACAACTAGCAAACTTAAAATTATACCTTTAAATTACAATATCATATGCACAACCTACATGTATTTACATGTGCATAGTTTCACACAGTTAAAGTGAAAGTTTGGTAAGATGTGGGTTTTTTTAAAGAAAATAAAAAATATTTTTAAAAAATAAATTGAAAATGCCCCCCTCCCTTAGGGCCTGGTGTATTCTGCACTCCCTGCACACTCCTAGTGATGCCCCCCAAAACCACCTTCCATGTAGGTAGAAGAAGGATGGGATGCAAATGTGATAATTAGGATAACTGCTGCCCACTTCAAGGTATAGTTATGTTGGACATAAAATGCATATTGTACTTCCTTGGACTGATGTCTTCATTAATATTTTCAGTAAATGTTTTAAAATGAAATTCAGCACTTGAGGGCTTTAGCTCTATTTAACAGCAGTGAGAATGGAAAGCTATTTAAACAGGGATTAAGCTATGGCATATTGAATTTTGATAATATCTTAGCATGCATGGGGTTACAACAACACAATATCAATCAAGGTTTTTGATTTAAATTGTTTAAGCAGGTAAGAAAACCCAGCTTCATGTTCATATCATGAAGTATTACAGGCAAGGAGACCATTTTGCTGACCCCAAATGGGAAAGGGTGCAGTATAAATGCATCATGGTGCTTTGTGCTGCAATGGGGACAGTGTGTTGGTGAGGCTAGGGTTGATGTAAGCTCTTGGTGCCTTTCCTCTCCCTCTTTGCTGGATTTTGACTAGAAATTCTTATGGGTGCTGAGAGCAATGGCAAGTTTTGATATGGTGGCTGGCAGGAGCAGTGGGCACTGCCCTCTTTGGCAATTTGGTTGCTGGAGGGAGGCTTGCAGGTTGGTGGGCAACATGGGAGACCCCTTTTCGGTCTTTCAGTGGCTGGTAGGTGGCTTGCAGAGATTGGGTGGCTGGGAGCTGGTGGGCCTAGATGGTATGGAAGTGGAAATATTTCAGGCCTTACTATTGCACAGTCCACCCAATGGCAGTTCTCACTCACACCAGAAAAGGGATCTTTATGAGACTTGGGTCTGATTGCGAATCAGGTAACTATGGTGGTGGCTGGGCTGCAGTGAGGTGTCATGGGCCCCACAGTCTGAGAGATGGCAGCAGAGCTAGGCCTCAGCTAGGCCAGTAAGCTTTGGTCAGGCTTGTTTGGCCTATAGGTGTTTACTGGGCTGTTGTTAGACCCAAATCTCACAGTAAACCTTGATTAGGCCTTGCTGGGTCTGTAAGCTCCATTGGGCTGTTGTCAGACCACTTTTTGCCACATCTTGAAATACTGTTTCAGAAGTCTGAGCTTTACAGAGTTGATGGCATTCATTTATCAAAGTCAGGTAGCATATTATTCTTTGTAGGTCTGCAACATGGAATGAGGGCCCTTTAGCCCACCTTGATTTGCCCTTTAGCCCTGGTATGTAGTAGGGAGAGAGAAGCAGGATTTGGTGAACACCTATGGCACCCTTTTGGTGAAAAGAAGAACTCTATATCTGTCTCTTTCGATTGTGGGACCTGGGAAGTGGGGAAGGAGACTTCCTTGGGGTTGCTGAGCCCTCTCTTTAAGTCTTGAGTCTTGGGAGAGGGATTCCCAGGATTGGCCTTCCAGTGCTGGGCTAGCTAGAGGTTTTGGGTTTCTTCTAGGGGTCAGGTGTTTCTCCCAGAGAAGCTGGGGAGAAAACCACTTGCCTTAGTGCTCCCACACCACGTTGCTCCCCTCTTGTACCTCTCAGCAGTTAAAGGTTAAATATGTTAATAGTTAAATAAAGTGACCCATATTCATCCAATACTTTGCGCCTTGTCTTTTTATTTCCATGATTGATCAGCAATGTTCATTTTTACATCAAGTGACCCTTGTGTCATATTAAAAGGAAATACTATATATGTCTATATTGAATTCATTCAGATTTACCTCTAGATAAGTGTGTGTATAAGATTGCACCCTCCAAAATGTAGAATCAAGGTACACCTATATGGGAAATTGTGCACCTCACAATATCTTTGGACTTCAAATCCCATGATCCCTCACCAGTCTCTACGTGGGCTACGCTGTTGGCAGGTGTTGGCCCCAAAGGTGTTGGCCCCAAAGAAATTCAAGCTCAAGAGCTGTGACTCTCCTATTGTTTTTGAACAGTTGATAAAATATGCTGCAGTAGTATATTTTAGGTAAGATGGGCCCTATTTTTCTTATTAGAAGCGATAAAAGGTTACAGTTGACTTAGGGGGGTTGCAGACTGCCAGAAATAGTGTGAATTCAGTCCACTTTTAGGGTTAGGGTTAGAGTTAGGGAACCATGGGAACTGTATTTTATTGTGGCATCAGAGTTGTCTGACAGAGAAGGCTCAATGTCTCAGAAAAATAACCGTTCCCATGACTCCCTAGCACTAACCCTAACCCTAAAAGTGGACTGAATTCACACTATTTCTGGCAGTCTGCAACCCCCCTTAGTTTTGCAAATCTAGACACTGATTGTTTTCACAGCTGACAGGCACTTCCTAACGATTAGCTGAATTAGTACTGAGAACTGTATTGATCATTGTTCAGCAGCCCTGGGAGAAGCAGACAGAAAAAGCTTCCAGTATGAGCAGTGAACATCCATCAACATTACTCTTGGCCATTCCTGGGAGGGAAAGGAAGAAGGAAAGAAGGGATGTGTAATGTGAAGTGATTTTTACTATTTCTGAAGCTATGATGGGTGTTTCTATCTTAAACAAAGTTATGTTCATTCCCCTGTCTCTCACCAAATCATGTCTTAATTTCTGTGAATGAAGTTGAATGATACCAGATAATTAAAATGAACAGTGAACTGAATGGCCTTTGACATTGTAGCACACAGTGATGAAGACAAAGCACTACCATATTCTCTCTTTTTGAAGATTTCTGGTGAATTAGGAATATAAATCTTCACTTATGAAAAATGGAGAATTTGGAAAACTTTCTTCCTACTGGATGAGATTATATATATAAATTAAAGTGGCTTCTTATTGCATTTTGGGACCTTTTGGCACAAAATAAAGAAGGCATTGTTCAAAAACCTTTACAGTTTCACAGAGGAAATGGTATGTGTGTTCAAAATACAGTTTTCTGCATAAAACATTGATTTTTTTTTTATGTATTTATTTATTTTTTTGTTTTAAATACATGGCCAAAATCCTGTATCATCAGATGTTACTATAATGATGCAGTTCCTTTGTCACAGCAATATGTGATGATGCCACCCTCTAAAACTACTTTTTCAGCCAGACAGCACCTTAAGTGAAGGTTTTCCATGGTGCTGCCAATGAAGGTGCAGGGAAATGATGGCTGGAATTCACCAAGATAGTTACAAACCTAGAGTTACACATTTGTGATTCAATCACATTCACAATCCCTGTGTATTTCCTAGTTTAGGGAATACATAGGGGCTATGAAAGTCCTCCAGTTCTCACTTATTGAGCAGCAGCTACTGTGATAGATGGGGATCTGTTCCCCTATCTATCAAGAAACAGTTGACTGATGTTCCAATGCCACCCCATATGAACTATCGCCAGTGTTGGGGTGACAAGGACCCTGTTTTTGGCTGTAGCACCAAAGATCACTCACATGAGGGGTGGAAACATCAGTTAGCTAATTCCTGATCAACAACAGAACAGACTACCATCAATTATGGTGGCTGCTGCCTGATAAGTGAGGATTGGGAAGTCGGGCTGGAAGACACTTCATAGCTATGTAACAACGGAGGTTACACATTCGTAACTAGCTTAGCAAATTCTAGCTGACATCTACTGTACTCTCCCAGTTGTGGGGTATATTGAGAGAAGCCGTGGAGGCAGGGTCCTGAGGAGTCTCTCCAGATGCATGTTCTCAACATGCCCTGTGATCAGGAGAACATTACAGATACAATTTCCAAACACCTGAAACTGCATAATCTCAGAGTTCCTTCAACTGAGGCATTGCCTAGCTGCAACAGTAGACTTTTGCAGTTACATTTGATCCTTAAGAACCATAAACGTGAATCCCAAAAGTCACAAGAATCTGTCTCTTGGTTATGATCTCGTAATGACTGAACAGGATGCCAGGACAAAAATGTGAAAAGTCTGGTGACAGTAGAACCATTTTCTGGCAGGGTGTCTCATACAATCAGGAAATCTTTTCATGCAGAGGATAAGAAAATTTCTCTTAGAGGATTAGAAAAATGTGTTTACATCTCTATGATGAAGCCAAGCAACAGAGAAATTTATGTAAATCTTGATACAGTTCAGTCTGATACATCTCTTACAGAGATGTCAAACTATAGCACCTTTTGAACAGATAGTAAAGCAGGAATGTCCTGGACAAATCCTAATGGTAGACACTGTGCATGTTTTAGCAGGCCATATCCCCAGTACAAGGAGGATGGGGAAATGATTTGCTAAAAACCAAATGGATGGTCTCACAAATTTGGAAATCTGAGAACAACTGTAGTGTAAATACTTGGATTCAGCATATTCTACTACCATACTCATAATTCATGAAAACACACTTTGTACTAAATTAGGCAAAAGAGTCCAGATTCCAAACAGTTTCTGAAATTTTCTTGAATTATATGTAGAAAAATTATGTCCAGTCACAATACTCCACCATTACAATGTACAACTGAGTGAATTACTATTTTACTTTTTTATTTTTCATTCTCTCCTTTCATCTTCTATTTCTTCATTTTCCTCTCCCCTCTCCATTTTTCCCTCTTGTTCTTACCTTTCTAAAAAAATTGAATTGTAATGTGCAATTTGCATTAATTAAAAGCATAAAGCTGTAAAATATGAACTTTGGATGTAATGGATGGTGAAGTGTAATTTGTATTTGAAAACTAAAAACATTGTAAATCAATTGTAAATATGAATGAGACAATGATCAGTAGTACAATTAATGTCACATAGATGAACTGATGCCCTAGATTGGCTCAAAGAGTTGCCTCTGCTATTGACTAGGTGCAGAGGGAGAAACAACCAATTCTGCTTTGTTTTGTGTTGGAGGTAGGGGGGGAGGCAGCAGAATGGAATTGTAATGAGAGAAGAATGGGACATATTCTCATCCAATTTCTGTTACTCACAGTGGCTGGCATCGTGTTAGGGAGTTACAATGAGATAAAGCCAATTTACACTATCACAAATTCCTAATTTTTGGTCATTGAGGAGGTTGGAATTCTGTATTACTGGTGCAAAGACCCAAGTTGCTCTCCAAACCCACTTTTCTCAGCTGCATCCATGCCCTAAACACAGCCATTTCCCAGCCAGTGGAGAGTGGGAATTGCAGTAGAGAACCATCCAAATATTTTTCTAGGCATCCTTTGGAAGCTCCCAGAGGTGTTCCAAAAATCCCCGAGGAGCGTGTCGTTAGTGTGCATCCAGCTTCAAGAAAATAGCTGGATGCTTCTCTGGTGCTTTTCTTACTTCCCACCAGCCAGTAAATGGCTGTATTAGGCAGAGCTACAGAAAATTAAATGTTTGGTTGTCGGGGTGTTGAATGAGAGATTTATCTTTGGTCCGAAACACACTGCAGAAATAATCCACTTTGAGACTGCTTTAACTGCCCTGGCTAAATGCTAGGGAATCCTGGGAACTGTAGTTTTGTGAGATATTTAGCCTTCTCTATCAGAGAGCTCTGGTACCACAACAAACTACAATTCCCAGGATACCCTAGCACTGAACCAGGGCTGTTAAAGTGGTCTCAAACTGGTCATTTTTGCAGTGTGTTTTAGACCATAGTTACACAAGTATGGGGCATTCCCTGATGCAGGACCTTGGCCCATAAGTTTTGCTATGTGGACATGTGGAGGGAGGTGAGATATTTCATACAGTTTGTTTTAATCCCAGTCCCTTCTTTTAACATTCCCATTCTGCCACCTCCTGGATCTGTTTTTAAATAAGTCTTGTCCAGAATTTTAGAATAAGAATATTGGGTCATTGGAAGACCCCTCAAATGACAGAATTACAAATTAGCAAAAGTGTGGGTGGACGTATTCCTAAGAGAATGGTGGAAGTAGGTTCTCCTGCTCAGAAAGTTATTACTATTATAGGGCCTTTGCAGACTGCCAGAAATAGTGCAAATTGAGTCCACTTTAAGGGTTAGGGTTAGGGAATCATGGGAACTGTATTTTATTGTGGCACCAGAGCTCTCTGACAGAGAAGGCTCAATGTTTCAGGAAAAAAAAATCCCATGATTCCCTAGCACTAACCCTAACCCTGAAAGTGGACTCAATTTGCACTATTTCTGGCAGTCTGCAAAGGCCCATAGTTGACCCTTGCAGCACTTATTAGATGGCATCTGCATGGGATAGAATACTCTGGGAGCAGCCCAGGGTATTCTGGCCCCAAAGTTTCCCCCATTACCTCAGGCATACAATTGCAACAATGGGCAGCTGTTTGTATGTACATCCCACTATGCTACCTGATGTTACTACTGCTGGAATGAGTTGCTCACTCTGAGGTCAGCACAAGACATCTAATATTAATCACATGACTGGATATCTTAATACTACCTCAAAGCAAGTGACACATGTCAGCAGTGGTGGTGGCAGGTGGCACAGTGCGTTGCATTTGTAAACAGTCATCTGGCATAACTCTGGAGGCCTCCAGATTTTCTGGGAAGATCCAGAGCAAATGATGATTTTTTAAAAAAATCTGTGTTAAGAATGTTATACCTTGCATTTGATGCCAAACTGGCCTGATGTCATCTGGGCAGTTTGCATCAAACCCAGCGATTGGGCCCTGCATTGTCTGCACTGGTCACCATGAGAATGGGGGGGAGAACATTTTATTTGACCCATGCAGACAGGATGTTAGGGCCTTTGCAGACTGCCAGAAATAGTGCACATTAAATTGAGACACTGCCCTGGCTCAGTGCTAGGGAGTCATGGGAATTGTATTTTTTTCTGGGACATTGAGCCTTCTCTGTCAGAGAGCTCTGGTGCCACAATAAATTACAGTTCCCTGATTCCCTAGCACTGAGCCAAGGCAGTGCCTCAATTTAATGTGCACTATTTCTGGCAGTCTGCAAAGGCCCTAGTTAACTTTAAAGTCACAACTTGTAAAAAGGTAACTTGCTGCTTTTCTTTTTTTCAAGCAGTTATTTTTGTATTTATAGGAAAGCATCTCATGCTATAAGATGTTTACACTCTCCACAACACATGTTCTAGCCTTCAATAGTAATAAAACTTTATTTATACCCCACCTTTAGCTGAGGCTGTCAAGGTGGCTTACAATTAAAAGAATACACCCATACAATCAACAACAAATACCCCCCCCCCTAAAATATATTAAATCATTATACAGATTAAAATCTTACTTCCTTACCTTACTATCATTTCAACACTAACAAAGAGTATAGACATTAAAAAGCATGGGGCAAGTGAACATGACCCACAGCACTTGAACCTTTTGACATTTAGTGAGTTTACACCTCAGTAAAGATAAATGTTACTCCACAAAAGGAGTAACATTATCCTTCTTATTTAACAATCAGAATCTAATGTTCCCATTACCTTAAGAAGTCCAATTTTGAATCTATCCCAAGATAGAGAAATCTTCCTTTATATCTAATTCTATAATGGTTCTAGTCTTCAGGGAAGCATCCGTATTCTTTGAATATCCTACCATATTTCAATTCATATGGAAAGTTACAGTCACCTTAATTTTATGTTGCCATTTCATTCCCTGTTCAGTGCTATATATTCATACCACATATTCTCAGGGAAATGATTCTGGCAGGAATTTCTGGTAAAGCCATGCAGTTCCCAACCATCTGTTACTCAACTGGCAGTAGGGAAAAAAATTACAGATCATGGGCCAACAGCTAGCAGATTGGCTGTTGCTGGCATTTGAATGAGAGAGAGAGAGAGAGAGAGAGAGATATTCAGGGACAATAAAATTCCATTCTTCCCTGCTTCTTACAAACAAACATGGTTTGTTTTAGAATTTTTCCCTAACTTCATATGCTCTCCATTTTCTATCAATATGGTCAAATGTTAATTTCAGGAATTAATACAATTTCACTGAGTTGGGTGAAATACTGCTCTGGGTGGCTTTCAAATTCTTGTTCAGTGTGGATGGGGCAAAACAGATTTATTTGTGCTTCTTTTTATTATTATTTTGGTTTTTTTTAGATTTAAAATACATTTACAAACAATACATTCTTCCCACAAATATTATTTATTTATTTCATTTATATGCCACCTTTCTCCCAGAGTGGCACCCAACTCACAAAAATAATTCAAATAAAATCTAGCAATAAAATTTTAAATATAATTAAAAATGATTACATTAAAATGTTAAAAATTCATTTAAAAGGCACACAAAAGTTAAAAGTAAAGCAGACAGACATCCATAAACAGCCTCTCTACAAGTAATTAGACACTAAAAGCCTACTCAAACAAAAATGTCTTGCCTGCTGGCATAAGGAGAGCAGAGAGGAGACCAGCCTAGTTTCCCATGGAAAGGAGTTTCAAAAGGTGGGAGAAGCCACTGAGAAGGCTATCTCTTCACAGGTAATGGTGGTGGGACCAAGAGAAAGGCAGATCTTAAGACTCCAGCAGGTTTATGTAGGCAGGGGTAGGGAACCTATGGCCTTCGAGGTTCTGATGAACTACTTCATGTAGCATCAACATAAGAAGCAGAAATACAACCAAGCCCTCATGATCCTGGCTAAAATTTCCTTCAGCTTGGCTGGTAGTGAGGTATAATGGCAATGGTAATTCATCAGATCCTGGAGGGCTATAGGTCCCCACTCCTGATATAGGAGTACAGAGTCTTTCAGATAATCTGGATTTAAGATGTATAGGGCTTTATGGGTCTAAACCAGCCTGGAAATGAACTGGTAGCCAATGAAGCTGTTTAAACAAGGGATATGTTCCCTGTAACTGGCTTCAATCAGTTAATTGGTTATTTAAATTAATAAACAATCATAGTTTATACAATATCCACCTCCTTGTGAGAAGACTGTCATTTCTTCTTTGGTGGTGGCAAGAGGGGAGGAAGAAAATAAACGAAAGTAAAAATGCCAAAAAATAACCAGCTCTGGAATTGCAAAGGGGAAGAGGAGGAGACATTGACACCATGTGATTGCCCAATACCAGAGGAATTTATCACTCCTGATGACAAATGCTACAACAGCATATTTGAAGGCTTATTGATGGCTTTTCCTGTCAATAACAAAGTGTGTCCTAACAGTGCTTGGAGGACAAGATAGGAATGAGATAGAAATGGAGTCATGCCAAAGGAACTATTTCCTAAATTTAACAGTGGGAGTACAAGGATTTGAAGATATGCTATCAATACACTTTCTCCTTCGTGGCTCATGGCAGACTTGGAAGTGGCTGAGGATGGAGAGAAAGCAAAATTTTAACCATTGCACTCATGATCATGACCTGAAATTAATTCCAAAGGCAGGCAGGCAGGCCAACCAGGGATGTCCAGTAACAGAAGTCCAACAGAAAGTCTAGGTTGAACCTCAAATAAGTCTATTAATATTTGCTAGTTTAATAGCTTATCTCCTCTCTATTATATCATCACCTCTATCTTGTGAATCAAGTGCCTGAAAGAGAGGCACTTATCCAAGGTCATCCATGGGTTTCATGGCTCAGTGAGGCTAAAATCTGGATCACCCTATTTCTGGTCCAGCACTCAGATCATTGCACCTTACATGTTATATGGGAACAGTCCAACTCACCAGGTACATCTCATGGAGGTTAGAAAAGGCATTCATTCTTATCTGAGAATTGTTCAGCAGGTTAAGTGCCATGACATCAGGGGAAAATATCATGGAAGCAAAGGGTTACAGTATTATGATTGTGATCAAAAGCTGAAAAGAATATGTTATGGTTTGCATATGGTTTTAATTTCAACTGAGAATATGCTTGAAATGGAGTAATTTCTAAGATCATGGTGTGATTTGTTAAAGTATTTTTAAACAGCATGATGAAACTTTTAACTAAGTACATCAAACAATACATTTCAACTCTTTTAACTTGCTATGTTTTAAATGTAGGATTTCCCCCATTCAAAACAAGATTTAGTGGGTGGTTAATTCCTTGATTTAGTTTTCATTCTTGTTCTCTGATACCTGCTGCTGTTATACTTCCTGTTCCATCTCTAGTAATTATATGGTAACTTGAACTAACTGTGTCATGATCTGCAGAGAATCTTACGTCCAGCAATGTATAGTAAGTGTGGGCCTTTACAAATGAAAACAATCATACCCTTGTGTCTTTTCCTCTTTCATATACTTTTACTGTCCCCTGAAGAGCATATGAACCAGGTAGAAAGAAACTATTCATTATTTTGTTCTTTTTGAGATGAAGCATTTGAGTCATGTCACCTTTTAAATGACATTTTATGTTTCTATTTTTCATTAAAATGATAATGAATACAGTTAAACTTCATGGTTAAAAGCAGGGGTAGGCAACCTTTCCCCTTTAAGGGCCGAGGGACTTCAGCTCCCAGAAGCCTCAGCCATGTTGGCCAATAGTCCCATGTTGGCCAATAGCTCCTGGGATTCTGGGAGCTAAAGTCCCTCGGCCCTTAAAGGGGAAAGGTTGCCTACCCCTGCTTAAAAGGATGTATATTGACACAATCATGTTCACAATTGAAACTATTGATAGTGCAAAGGTACAATCTTCTGGTTGGTTTCCCATGTATCATTGAAAGGACAGGACCTCCATTTTCAAGGTCAGAAATGAGAACTTCTACAGTGGAGGAAATATTACCTTGATCCTGCCTGCCAATCCCTACAGAAGATAGCTGCATTATGGCAGTGGAGCTCTGGTGACAAAGAAGAAGGAAATGAAGGATATCAAAAGAGTATCACAAGTAGATCAGGAAAAGCCTTGCATTTAAGAGTTTGTCTTCCCATCTCCCAATCTCATGGAATGCCAGGCAAACAATGCAAGGTTTTGTTGATGAACATAGCTCCTTCTTCACTTCCTGCTGGGAGGAAGTGTTGGATATACTGAGCCTTCCTACATAAAAAGTTGGACTGCCCTGTCAGTATACAACATTGAAAATATGAGTATCCTGACCTGTTGGGGGACTGTGGGCAACTGTGCTGTTGACTTTTGACTGAGTTTGTAACTGCTGGCTCCTGTGAAACTGATTAAATGGAGATACTGTAGGCAACTAACTCCTGGAGCCTGATCATGATGAAAATATCATGTTCTTAGGCATGGGAAGGATTGTTGGACCCCTTCCTCCCAATGGAGCAGTTTATATCTCTTTGCTTATCTGAGGATGAATCTATACTGTAGAAATAATGCAGCTTGATACCATGTTAACTGTCATGGCTCCATCCTACAGAATCCTGGGATTTGTAGTTCTGTGAGGCACCAACACACTTTGTGAGAGTGGTTAAAGATCTTATAAAACTACAAATCTCAGGAATCACTTAAAGGAGTGTCAAGCTGCATTATTTCTATAGTGTAAATGCACTCCAAGTCATTCTCTGGAGAGTGTAGGGTCTAGGTCTGGAGGTGATGACAAGATGGGTTTGTTTGTTTGTTTGTTTTTGGACATTTATAATGACCTCACTCATCCTTGGTTACAGCCTTATGTAACTGAGGGCCTCTGCAGACAGGCCCTTTGCGGCGTGTTGGAGGCAAGAAAGGGGAGGGGCAGCTGGATGCTGGGCACCCCATCCCCTTCCTGAGGACGTTATCGGAGCGACAGCCCGTCCACATGACGGGCGCTCCAATGATATCCTTCTGGCTCAGCATCCACACACGCTGAGCCAGAAGAGACGCCAAAGAGGCTCGCCATGCCTTTTGCGGCGGCCCTTTCATGGCTTGCAGAAGGAACGCTATTTTAGCGCTCCTTTTGCAGGCAGCGAAAGGGAGGATTGGAGCCCAGGTGTCTGGCAGCCTCGGCCTCAATCCTCTGCTTCCAGGGGCGGCCCAGGGCTGCCCATCTGCATCCCCCGTAAATCTCATGTTCTATGTAGCATTGTGACATTATTCCAGTCACTGTGTGGTCCCTGCTTCGGTGGGTTCCAATCAACTGAAGAGATCTAAGAAGAAGGAAGCAGAAGTCACCATAGTATAGGATCTGGGCAGAAGTAATATACAGCTGACATTTCTGTGAAGAAAGGGAATCATAGGCGAACATTTAGAAAATGTGTGTAGAGATGTAGCATCCATTGTGATGTGGCTGCTCTCCAGGAGAAAAGTAGAAAGGACTTAGCAATCAATGCATATTTACAACATTTGTGTGTGTGTGTTTAATTCACAGCCAGATTCTGAAAAAGCTTACATACCCACTCTCAAATATATTTCATTATTCTTTGGTTCTACCTGTTCTCAATAAATCCAGAATGTCAGAAAGACAGGAATGGAATTATTCCAATATTTGTTGCATCCAGATCAGAAAAGTCAAGAAGGAGCAAAAAGTAAGCTTCATCCTTCTTGATTGTTGGCCTCATTTCAGGGCCGATAGAGATGACCTGAAAAGAGCAACGGATCAGGGCTTCAGCAGCTGCATGCCGCAGCCTCGGTCCTCCTTTTTGCCGCTCCCAAAAGAGAGTTCAGCCATGGTGGCAACTTTTTGGAGCCCTTTTGGCATAGCATGTGCGCATGCTGCGCCAAAAGGGCATCTTGATGCTGCACACTGTGTGAATGGGCATGCAGCATCAGGGCAAGGTTGAGGTGGACTCAGGCTAGCTGGCATGTGGCTGCCCCACCCCAACTCCAACCTCACACTGGCCCTTTGTGCAGGTCTGCAAATCCCCTCAGTTCTTTGTCCACTGGCAGAGAATGACCTTTCTATTTAGGCAGGCCTTTAGTACTTAAAATTATGAGGCAGAAGGGTGCTTTGAACATGGTAGACTATATTTCAATGTTTTTATCTTTTAATTATGTTTGAAAAGTGTTCAAAACTCTTTGAATTATGTGGGTTTTTTCCACAGATTTAACGGATTAATTGCTTTTTAATTTTCGAAATGGTTCAAGCTGAACTTTGTTTTAATATTATTATTTTTTTGTAATCCATTTGCTGAGTGAAAGGTGGAATATAAATTAAACAAACAAATAAATAAAGTCATTTTTCACATATCAAGCTGTAGGCCATAGGCTTTAGCCTATAGCACCCGTATTCCCAGGTGGTCTCCCATCGAAGTACTAACCAGATCTGACCCTGCTTAGCTTCCGAGATCAGACAAGATCAGAAGTGTTCAGGGTAGTATGGTTGTAGGGCACATTATCAAGCAGAAATCACTTATTTCTATTTCTCTCACAAAATCTTTGCCACACTCCTATTTGTTCCTGGGTTTCAGGGGCTGCTGCCACTTCAGAAATAAAGCAGTTTCACACCACTTTAACTGTCATGACTCCATGGTTTGGAATTCAGGGATTTGTAATTTTTGAGGTATTTAGCATTCCCTGTCAGAGTGCTCTGGTGCCACAACAAACTATAAATTCCAGGATTACATAGGAGTGAGCCATGGAAGTTAAAGTCAAAACTGCTTTATGTCTACAGTGTGTCAGAGCAGCAGATTTGCTCCTCTTACCCATCTCAGCCAAATTATTTTGGCACTTGAGATAGAAAATCCCACAAGAACCTCTCCCCTTCTTCATGACAGTAAAAATACCAGGAAGTATTTAACTATCCTAGCTAGAATCCTATATCAATTTACATTTAATTAAGGAGACTATTGCTCTACACTTTTAAAATGGGGCTAGGTTGCTTTAACTGCTCTGGCTGCCTCCTGTTGCATTCTGGAACTTGTAGTTTAGTAAGAGGCATTTAAATATTCAGCCAGAGAGCCTTTAAGCCTCAATGAACTACAAACCCCAAAATGCAACAGGAGACAGTCAGAGCAGTTAAAGCAACCTAACCCTGTTTCAAGAGTGTAGTGCCAGGGTAGGCAGCCTTTCCCCTTTAAGGGCCAAGGGACTTCAGCTCCCAGAAGCCTCAGCCATGTTGGCCAATAGTTCCATGTTGGCCAATAGCTCCTGGGATTCTGGGAGCTGAAGTCCCTCGGCCCTTAAAGGGGAAAGGTTGACTACCCCTGGTGTAGTGCAATAAGCTCACATGTAACTTCTCCTGGTCCAGCCCCCTAAAACCTGATAGAAACATCATTCAACCATGCTTTGACAACTGATGGGATGGCTGTCTTTCTCCCCATGCAGCTGATGTAGGTTGGAAAGTGAGGGATTAAACAGATGGCCCCCGATAGAGTGGCATCTGGCTGCCTCTTTGCTTGCTGGATTGGGGCAGCGGCAACCGCACCCCGCACCCTGATCTGGTGCTTTGCTGGCTCTAAAAAGAAACAGCAAAATACTGTTCCTTTTTATAATGGCAAAAAGCTGCCTTTGCCACCGTGGTGACAGCTTTTTGGCAGTTCTTTGGTGCAGCTCATCTAAACTCTGTGCTGAAGAAATGCCCTTTCATCACCCGCCATCTGGTCAGGTGGGCAACATGACGCCAGCATCAAGGCGGGTGATGTGCGGTCACCATGCCCCCACTCCACCTTGATGCCAGTGCTTTTTGCCACTCTGTAGAGGCCCTCAGTTATGTTCATAACAGTAGTGTTAAATCATGTAGCAATCATAAATACGAAACTATTATCATCATAATCAAATAACTGACATCTTGCTACCATTTCATGACATGAAACCTAGGGCTGGTCCTGTAGAGTTTGTGTTTGGCAGTGGAGAGCTTTCCATCCCCAATCCACTTTTGACTCTGTTGTTTAAGTGTCTGCAATAAGGTCAATAAATATACCGGTAGTTGAAGCATCTTTTTTTAAAAAAAAAATGCATCACAAAAAGCTATTTAAGGTGCTGTACTTTATTTATTTATTTATTTATTTATTTAAGGGATAGGACTTAGAAGACTGGATTCTCATTTCAAGTTTGAACTGAAATCCAGAATGGATTCATTACCATGATGAAATGGAGGCCACCAGCCAGCACTAGGTGCTCTACAGTATCTGTTTTAAGACTATGACATTTCAGCACCATCTTGAGTTCCCTTCACATTACTCAGTTGTAGGAAAACAGAGCTTGGGAGCTGAATTTAATTTAAAAAAGCAATATGTTCCCATTAGTTGTTACAATTTTTAAAAGAGTCATTTTCTCTACTCAGTACACCACTGGGGAAAAAATAACGTATGAACCTAATTGCAATGAGCAGTATATTTTCATTACAATTATAGAATAATTGAGTTGGAAGGGATCCCAAGGATCATCAGATCCAACCCTTTGCTATGCAATAACAGAACTCTCCCAAAATGGCCATCCAAAATGACTATCCAAAGAAAGATAGTCTATCATCCTTTGAGCATCCATTCCACTGTCAAACAGTTTTTTTTCAGTCAATTTCTTCCTAATGTTTATATGGAATCTTTTTTCTTGTAATTTGGATCCATTGGCTTGGGCCTTCTTTCTTAAGGAGCAGAAAATATCACTCCATCTTCTACACAGCATTTAAAGATGACCATCATGTCACCTCTTAGTAATCTCTTCTCCAAAGTATATATAAATACCCTGCTGTCTGAACTGATCTTTGTAAAGTTTAGTTTCCAGACCATTGATCATCCTAGTTGCACTCCAGTAGGCACATTCCAGCTTTTAAATATCTTTTTTGAACTGTGGTAACTAAAAATGGACACTTTATTCCAGGTGAGATCTGATCAAAGCACAATAGAGGGGCACCGCTGCTTCACTTGGTCTGGACACTATACTCCTACCACTATACTATCACTATACTTGTTTCCCTCATTTCCACTATGCTTCTATCACTATACTTAATTCCCTTATTTTCTATCTATAATCTATCACTGTACTTGATTCTCTCACACAACAGGGTATGCTAATGCCTGCCATGCCACCTCTCAATTTTCTTTTTCCTCTGGAAAGTAACTTAAAAAGTAACTAGCACTATCAGTAAACTAAACCACTTGATATGCCACTTTATTACTCTCTTTAAAACCATGACAACAACAATTATCCCCTCCCCCCCCCCCAAAAAAAAGAAGATTAAGAACAAAAGCAACTTATTGTAGGTAACTACATTTCGTCAGACTTATTACTTCAAAGCTCTGTTGAAAATCTACAAAAACATTATGACCACCCAGCCATATTAATTCAAATTTCACCAGCCTTGTACTTGAAGTCCTTAACTTTCTCATCTTTTAACACCCAGTCCTATCCATTATTATCAGATAAGTGATTTACCCTTTCTTTCTTTCTTTCTTTCTTTCTTTCTTTCTTTCTTTCTTTCTTTCTCTCTTTCTTTCTTGTCAATCTCCTTTCAGGGAGGTGTGTTGGACTGCATCCTCTCTGTTATGGAAACCCCTTGTATGACCTTGTTGGACAGTAACTCCCAGAAATCATAAACATCATATGTCTTTGTCTATTTTTTTCCCCACAGTGTTATGTTGTCATGATCTTGAAGTCTCTTTTTGCTTCTTCCTAAATTGAACAGGACATCCCGGAAGCCATCTCTCTTAGTTGCCTCACTCATTGATTTGAATCCCCCTTGCACAGTACTGCAATGGTACATTGCTGGGGCACATATCTACACTGATTGAGCTAAATAAATAAACAGTGAAGGCTGCTGGAAGTTGCATTCCTGCAACATCTGGAGGATCACATGATCCCTTCCCTTGATTTAGAGGGTAAGCTCACCAGACAGCAACAATGTTCTTAACACAAAATTGGGCTACATCAAATAATTAATAACAATTATTTATTTGTCTAATGGTGTGTCAGGGACTTTAATAATAATGGAAGCAGACAAAACATTTCAACATCTGCTCCAGGGGTCGGCAACCTTTTTTGCTGACGGGCTGGGGGGAGGGGAAGATGGCGTTGGGGGCCAGTGTGCACGCTCATGCGCACCCCCCCGTGGGTGCGGGCACCACCATTTTGGAAAAAATTGTGGCGCCCCCCCCCCGCGTGCGCATGCACATGGCGGTGAGCCCCCGCAGGAGGGCTCCCTCCTAGAGGCCCAGCGCCACCAAGGGTCCCCCCGGGGAGGCTTGCCTCGGCGGTGACAGGCCTCCTAGAGGCCCAGCGCCACCGAGGGTCCCCCCCGGGAGGCTTGCCTCGGCGGTGACGGGCCTCCTAGAAGCCCAGTGCCACTGAGGGTCCCCCCGGGGAGGCTTGCCTCGGTGGCGACGGGCCTCCTAGAGGCCCAGCGCCACCGAGGGTCCCCCCGGGAGGCTTGCCTAGGGGCCCAGCACCACCGAGGGTCCCCCTGGGAGGCTTCCCTTGGTGGTGATGGGCCTCCTCTCCACTGCTGCGTGCGCAGCTGCGCGGCGACCAAAATGCGCAGCGGCAGGGGTCCGCCTGGGCCGGTAAGTCTGGCGACCTGGGCCGGAACCAGCCCGGGGGCCGTAGGTTGCCGACCCCTGATCTGCTGTTTTGCCTGTAAACTTTTCAAGTTTCATATACATGAATGTGAATAGTGTAGAGCTAAGTAAATATGTACCAGGGGAAAAATCTGCTAAATTATTTTGGGGCTTTACTCAGAATACTGAATATTTTTTTTTTCAGGGAGCAGGTTGGTTGGAGACTATTCAGTGATCCCCTCTGCAGTTCTTCCTCCTCAAAGTGGAGAATTTCAAGCACAAATGTGCACTCAGACCATTTGATTGATTGATTGTTGCAAGAAATCATGGGCTCATCTATATGCTTTTTTAAGATAATTTTTTTAACATTTCCCTACCACCATCACCAAACGGTTAGAGAGAATTCAGCCCTCCCTCTCCTCATACACATAAAGGAGCTTATTGCACCCCTTTTTAAACCGGGTTACCTCTCCCAACTTAAATTTTAATTCTGGTGACATCCTGATACTTTCTCAGGGATTTTACCACCAAATCCTCCATCCAGGACCATCCCAGGTCCATCCCCACTCCCAGGAGTGCTCAGGGCACCTCTTTTCTAAACTGGGAGTTTTCTGGCTTAAGAAAATGGCTGCCAGAACTGGGATGGACCTGGACAGCAGATTTGGTGACAAAATCCCTGCGATAATATCAGGATGCCACCTGAATTAAAAATTAAGTCAGAAGAGGTAAGCTGATTTAAAAAGTGGTGCAGTGAGCTCCAAAATCACCTTTAAACAAGGTGGGAAAATTTGACTTTGTTAAAGAAAGATGGGATCTCACCACTTGATTAACCAATGCAACAACTGATAACTGGTGAGGGAATGAGAGGTACTACAGGTGCTACATGGTGTGAAATACTATGACATTACCTTCCTGTGGTTGTGGGATTGTGTGCTCTTGTGAGGCAAGAGGCTAATCTGATAGGAGCAGTGCTATTGGTGGGATCTCCCATGTCAGACAAGCTTTTGCTGAGAAGCCAGACGAAATGTGCCAAACAGCTTCTGGGCAGCTTGTGAAGGATCTCTCAAAGGCGACAGCAGTGGCATCATAGCTAATGCTTGTTAGCATTGCACAGAAGGAAGCAACGGCAAACCACTCCTGAAGTCTTGAAAAATCCTATGCTGAAACTGCAAAATGAAACAAGAGTTAGTACCAGACGATGAGACTCCCTGATCAGAAGGAAGTGAATGAGATATTGGGGTAGAGAAGGGGATAATTGCAAGTATCACCGTGACTAATGGCACAGCTGGCCTGAACCCAAAATTATATTCTGCTGTTGCTGTGCTCAGAGGCGAAAGGAAAGTCTGAAGCTGCACAGTACAAAAAGTAGAGATTTAGAACTGTGCAGAAACCTTTGTCTTCTTATACAGTAGCATACAAACTTTGGAAAGTATTCATTCATGCTTCGAAGAATAAATAACGTGAAGTTTTTTGTGGCTTTTTCAGGCTGTGTGGCCATGTTCTAGAAGAGTTTCTTTCTGATGTTTCGCCAGCATCTGTGGCTGGCATCTTCAGAGAAAGCTTTTGCTGAGAAGCCAGACGAAGATGCCAGCCACAGATGCTGGTGAAACATCAGAAAGAAACTCTTCTAGAACATGGCCACACAGCCCGAAAAACCCACAAAAAACTATGGATGCTGGCCATGAAAGCCTACGACTTCACAAATAATGTGAAGATTTACATTCTCATTTGTAGCTCTACTAGAGCACACCTTACTAGCAGGGACATGCAAATCGGTCTGTTTCCTATCTGCATCACTTTTACATGTGTTCGGCAAATATGTCTGTTTGATATTTACTCATGTCCAATTTTTTTACTTTTTAAAAGTTCTTGGGATCTTGCTCAGCAAGGAGAGACAAGTTTTAAATTGTCACAGCAAAATGTGATGTACATCATCTCATGCAGAATGGCTGCAACCTATTAATAAGTTAGAATGGTCATATGCAATTGTTACTCACATCTTCATTAAGAAGGTTGAAATTATTTACCAGCTAAACAACAACCAGCCGAGTCCCAGTTTCATTTAAACTTCCTTTATTGCTAAAGAGCACATTCCTGTTTTCTTTTTAGCCAATAGGCTAAGAAACAAGCCACCTTCCTCTCTGTTTGGAACTTTCAAACTCATGATTGTCTCAAATATCACTAAAACATCAGCAGAACTGAGTGGAATAAAAATCCTACTAGATGTATATTTGTTATCCATAGGCTTTGCTCTCTTTTTTTGATCCAGGATGAGTATCATATATTACAGGGATAGTTGGTTTTGGCATCCTGTGACAAAGCAGAAGGTACATTCATTGTTCAGTCAGACCATTTAGTTTTCTATCTCAGCCTTTATGAGCAGATATGAATTTCATTGTATAGCCATCATGCACATTTTCAGTTTTATTAACTGTTTGGAGTTAGAGTCTGGCTTCAGAAAGCACAGTTACTGAGTTTACCACCTAAAATATTTCACCTGTTGGTTTGTAAAGTGTGATGCAATTTTTCCATTGCGTCGTTGTTATCAGTACCTCTTCTATAGCAGAAATAACCATTTAGGATGCAAACTGATTTGAAAACACACTGTCAGGAAAAGCAAGACTAGACCAATTTACTCACCTTACGTTTCATATGGAGAGTATCATCTGCATTCAACACTCAAAAGATACATGGAAACCTGGAGGTTGGAGTGTACACAAAGCAGAATGAGGCTGTTGAAAATTGACAAGAGAGGACAAGCTACTAAATTGGGGTGAGCAATTATGGCAGGTCTAAGAGCAAATTTCCCATCCAACATTCTCTGGGGGCTTCAAGGACTTCCAAAAAACAGAACAAAAACTGGAAGAACTTGGAAGTCCACTTCTGATTTTTAAAAAGAGGATATTTCTTGATGTTAAGCAGTACCAGTGCAGGAGCAGGGGGCTGGTGGGAAGTGGAATAAATTTTAATAATAAAATATTGTTCCTGAAGGCTCCCAGGAGAGGCTAGAGAAAGCTAGGGTAAAGCCACAAATGCAGCTTTTTCTGAGAAAAAAAAAAAAAAACCTTGAAAGGTTTCACACACTCTCCCCATTCCTGTAGTACACTTACACTATTTATGGTTGTCAGATGGCATTTTTCAGTGCTCTTCCATATTGGTGCTACTCAAAGTCCTGGTCCATGAGCCATTACAGCTGGTGCCTGACGAGTTTCTAGAAATTAATAATTGTAGCCAATAGAGAAAAATATAGTGCCATCAAAGGGGGGGGGGGGTTGAAATTACTGCCTCCCCACATCAGAGAACTCAAGAAGCACTGCCCTAGATGAAAACAAACCTGCTTGTGAAAGAAAATTAAAACCTTTTTGGCACAGTCACAACTACTGGTGTTTAAAACCAGTTTTAGCAAGTAAACATTTCTTTGGTTCCTGGTTATAGTAAACCTAATCATGTTGTGTGAGCCAACAGGGTATTGTGGTTTGAGTGTTGGATGAAGATTGTGGGAATCCTCCCTAAGCCATGGAAACCCACTGCATAACCTTGGGCAAGTTACACTCTCTCAGCCTCAGAGGAAGAAAATGACAAACTTCCTCTGAACAACCTTGCCAAGAAAATGCCATGATAAGTTTGCCTTAAGGTCATTATAAGTTGAAGTGATTTGATAGTAAACAGCAGCAGCAGCAGCAATAATAATAACAACAATGAAAAATATACAGAAAAAGTTACACAGATGGTTGAAGGGCTGGAATAATTCACCCACAAGAAAATTTGCAACACTGGAAGCTCTGAAGTTGAAACAGACAAGAAAAGACATGATAGTCATGTATAAAATCATGCATAGTGTAGAGAAAGTGAATAAGCTGAAAGCCTTCTTCCTCACAATATTGAAACTTGTGGTCACCCAGTGAATAAAATGGTGGGTGATTCAAGAAGGATACAAGCAAGGGAATGTTTCTTCAGACAACACATAATTGAACTATACAGAACATGAAGTAGTAATGGCTGTCAACTTGGGGTGCTTTTACACCATAGAAATAATGCAGTTTGACACGACTTTAACTGCCATGACTCCATCCTACAGTATCCTGGGATTTGTAGTTTTATGAGGCATCAGCACACTTTGACTGAGAAGGGTAAAGATTTCGTAAAGCCACAAATCCCTGGATTGCATAGGATGGAGCTATAGCATTTAAAGTAGTATCCAACTGCATTTATTTCTGCAATGTAGATGCACTCACAGGTGGATTTAAAAGGTACTTAGACCAGTTCATAGAAGACAAGCCTAGCAATGGCTAATGCACTCCATACCTATAAAAGTAAACAGAAATTTACAGTTACATCACAGAAGGAAGGGCATTATCCTCTGCTAAATTGCAATTGTAAAGTAAATTAGTCATGTCTTAATTGTCAAAAATGAAATGACTAGTTATTTTTAACTGATTTATTCCACACTATGGACAAGACACACATATCCCACCTTGTAATATCAAAGGAGAATGTATGCAGGGAATGCTAAAATATTTATCTATCATATTGTAGACAGTATTGCATATTAACACAACTGCTCACCAGGAAGCATTTCTGTTTCTAAAAAAGCAACATTTTGTGCATTCTGTTCCACAGAAAGGCATAGAAGTAGTTGTTTCCTTTGACAGAAAGTCTGAGCAAAATGCACATTTGTGTGGGTGGCAGAGAGATAAAGCAAAACAAAGCTACATATCATCGCTGCAAATGAATACAGCTGAATTAGTATTTGAATTTGCTACATTTAGAAAAAGTGACTAAATATTGAAGTCTAATTGACTTTTTGTAAGTCAGTTCAGGCTGGTTTTTGCCTTGACAGTTGTCAATGAGATATGCTTGAATAGCTTATTGAGTGTCAAGAAAGTAAATCACTCACATTCTAGACTGAGATTACATTTTTTGTGTACTAGAGAACAGCTAAGAAAAAGAAAAATCCATCAAATGATGCCTGGCAGGGAACAGATTTATAAACATGACACTTGGAATAGCCACTATTTCAACTCAGTTTATTTCTGTTGCTAAAAGAAGACAGTGAGATGGCATTATTATCATGATTATTATAATCATTCCCACACATTTATGCATACCACTGATCTAGTTACTGATATGGTTATTCACCATCAGTCATTCATATCATAACTAGGATTGTCACCTTGCAACACAAGTATCAGATGCAAATCTTTCAAAATTTCCTTTTCAATGGGAACCAGGGCAACCAAATTTCCTGCCCAGCTGCTGTTAGGAGAAGATTTTATAAAATCAAAGATTGAGAACATGTGAAATACAAGATGCTGTTGGACTGCTATACCCATATCATTGACAGGCTAAAGCTCATAGGAGTTGTCAATAGAATTGTGACAAGCATCTGAATGGCCATATGTCCCTCATCCCTGTTCTAAATGCTACACAATAGGGAAGAAAAAGAGGAAAAGGGTGTGGTGAGTTGGAGTAGCTTCCTCCTCCTCTTTTTCTTCTTTTTCCTTCTAATTCTCCTTGAGTTTTATGTTGAAGCAAGTCTAGCCTTGCCTTCAGCTTTAGTGGGACACTTCAAGGGGTTTCAGTTGTTCCCATATCCCAAGGTGGCAAAATTTCTTTTACTTTACTTCTCAGACATACTAAGACAGAGAACAATACACACACACACACTCATGCAGGTCTTGGGAAATCAAATATAAATGCTGGTATAAATGCTGAGGCAGCACTACGGCGATACTTACTACCGACGAAGCCTTCTCCGGGATCCAGTTGGGTGAAGTGATGTGAGACACAACCATTCCAAGAGCATGGGTTGAACAGAGGTGCCGGTAACCAGTTCAGAGAACAGAGTGATGCAGGGTCCCCCTGAACTCAGACTAGGGACACTGAGAGGAGAAATCCAGGGGTTTTTAAGAACTCAAACTGGCCCCTGGTGAGGGGCTTGATTGCTCAGTTAAGCATAACCAAAGGGGTTTGATTGTTTGGCTATAGCTTAGACAAAGGTGTTAGATTGCCTGGGTGAGGTAATCTGGTCTGGCAATATTCAAGGGAGATGGGAGTGGATTAAGGTGTTTGGCTGGCTCATCAGGTGAGACATCTCAGCCATTATTGCCCATCCTTCTGATTATGGAGGTGATGATAGTCCATTTGCAACTCCCACACTATCTGCCTGGTTCTGGGGTTTGGGGGATTTTACAGCCTTCCAAGTGACCTGGGCATGACCTATCTGCCCTGTTATGGAGGCACATGGAGTCTGCTGCAGATTACATCTTGGGCCATGTGGAATTCATACACACCAAAATTCAGAAAAATGCACTTTTGGTAACAAGACACAATTAGAAACATGTTTGTAACTTCATAGTTCCCATATAAAAAATCATAGTCAGACTCCAGATATGAAGGAACCCTGGGGAGAGAAAAAAATCCCTTCCACGTATTTTTCATCCCCACTGGGCTTTTCTAGTGGCAGTATCACCAAATTAAAAACTGTAATGACTGCTGGAAAGTTTTGAGTTGCCACTGTATTGTCCCACAGTACATTCATCATAGTTTTGCTCCAGGAGACTATGGGGAATTAAAATGGTTAGCAGGTTCCAGACTTATCCAGTTCAAGCACACACACGCACACCACAAATAGATATAGCAGAGTTTAGAAATATTACTTTTTGGAAAACAGTTCCCAGAATTTCCCAGCCAACGTATCTGCTTTTAAAAATCTGGAAAGCAGTACAGTAGTGGGTTCAAGCAGAAAACTGGAGATACCATATGCTGATTCCAGGCCTTCCAAATATCACTGCTGGATAGCCCCACCTCTGATTCTTCTCATACATATACATTGTGACTGAAGTCTCTACCCTGGTTACTACATGAGATATTTCTTTACCTTTTCATGGGCAGTCAGACACCACTTCTAAAACAACAGAGCATTTGTCCTTATAGTTAAAAACAAAAGTGTTACTGATGGTATTAGCACTTTAAAACATACTTTGATAGCTGCAGTATCTAAAAGATGAGATTTCACACTGCAGGAGTATCTTCATGTTCATGGGTATTTTTTTATGTGCATGTGCACTAGATACAACAGAGATAGAAGACCTGTGGACCTCCAGATACTGCTGGACTGCAAACTCCTAACATTTCTCACTATTACCTAGATTGCTCAGGGCTGCTTTTTGTTTGTTTGTTTTGTGCCTTTGAGTCATTCTTGCATTTTGGTGACCTTAAGGTGAGCCTATCATGGGGTTTTCTTGGCAAGATTTGTTCAGAGGTGATTTACGTGAGGACGTAAAAAGCAGCCTTTTTAGCTGCTGCATCGCACTGTTGACTCATCATGTTCAACTTGTGGTCCACCTGGATTCCTAGATCCCTTTCACACGTAGTCTCATTCAGTCACGTGTCCCCCATTGTATATCTGTACTTTTCGTTTTTCCGCCCTAAGTGCAGTACCTTACATTTCTCCGTGTTGAATTTCATTTTGTTAGCTTTGGCCCAGCTTTCTAGTCTGTTCAAGTCATTTTGAATTTTGATCCTGTCCTCTGGGGTATTAGCTACTCCTCCTAATTTGGTGTCATCTGCAAATTTGATAACTATGCCCCCAATACCGTCATCCAAGTCATTAATAAAGATATTGAATAGCACTGGGCCCAGGACAGAGCCCTGTGGCACCCCACTGGTCACTTCTTTCCAAGTTGAAAAGGAGCCATTGTTGAGCACCCTTTGCATTCGACCAGTCAACCAATTACAAATCCATGTAACAGTTACTTTGTCTAGCCCACATTTTACCAACTTGCTTGCAAGAATGTCATGGGGAACCTTGTCAAAGGCCTTACTGAAATCAAGATATACTATATCCACAGCATTCCCTTCATCTACCAAGCTGGTAATTTTATCAAAAAAAGAGATCAGATTTGTCTGGCATGACCTGTTTTTCTGAAACCCATGTTGACTTTTTGTGATTATGGAATTACTTTCCAGATGTTCACAGACTCTCTGTTTAATGATCTGCTCCAGAATCTTTCCGGGTATTGATGTCAGACTAACTGGATGATAATTGTTGGGATCCTCTTTTTTCCCCTTTTTGAAGATGGGGACAACATTTGCCCTCCTCCAGTCCGCTGGGACTTCTCGTTTTCCAGGAATTCTCAAAGATTATTGACAATGGTTCCGATATTACATTTGCCAGTTCTTTTAATACGCTTGGATGTAATTCATCTGGTCCTGGAGACTTATATTCATTTAGATTAACCAGATGTTTCTGTACTATCTCTTTACTTATTCTGTGCTGAAATTCTCCTATTCTGTCCTCTGCTCCATTATCCTCAAGTTGAGCACCCTTTGCCTTTTCTGAGAAGACTGAAGCAAAGAAGGTGTTGAGTAATTCTGCCTTTTCTCTGTCCCCTGTTAACTTTTTGCCATCTTCTCCACACAGTGGCCCTACCATTTCCTTCTTTTTCCTTTTGCTGCTGACATACCCCCAAAAGCCCTTTTTATTGTTCTTAACCTCTCTAGCAAGCCTGATTTCATTCTGTGCTTTAGCTTTTCTGACTTTACCCCTACACGTGCTAGCTATTTGTTTGAATTCCTCTTTGGTGATTTCCCCATTTTTCCATTTCTTATACATGTTCCGTTTAAAACATAGTTCAGTTGCAAGTTCCTTAGTCATCCATCCTGGTTTCTTGAGACACCTCCCATTCTTCCTCCTCATTGGCACAGTTTGAAATTGTGCCTTCAGTATCTCCCTTTTGAAAAACTCCCATCTGTCTTGAACTCCCTTCTCTTTTAGTATTCCTGTCCATGGGATCACCCTCAGTATTTCTCTAAGTTTAGTAAAATCAGCTTTCCTAAAGTCTAGAATGCGTGTCTGACTATGCCTGGCTTCTCCTTTCCACTGTATAATAAACTCCAGGAGGACATGATCACTCCCACGTAAGGATCCAACCACTTGCACCCCATTAACTAGGTCTTCCCTGTTAGTTAGGATCAGATCCAAAATAGCTGACTCCCTCGTTGCCTCTTCCACCTTTTGAACAATGAAATTGTCTTCGAGGCAAGTGAGGAATTTGCTAGACCTTGAGGATTTTGCCGAGTTTGACTTCCAGCAAATATCCGGATAGTTGAAGTCACCCATCACTACTATATTTCTCCTTCTCACCTGGGGAAGAGAAGTGTTTTCTTATAAGGAACTCAACATACAGCGCTACCCACCCTTCAGTTACCTTGTGACCTTTGTGACAAGAGCTGCAAAGGAAAGGAATGACCCACAGACTGGGTTCCCAACACTTTACCAGAGCATGCATCCAGAGAAGACTATAAAGGAGGACAAAAAACCTATCAAAGGGCCTAAGCAGATGGCTTAAAAGGCCATCTTGGGAGCAGAGAAGGGGAGGGGCAGCCACACGCTCGGCGCCCCCTCCCCCTCCCGAGGTCGTCCTGGGAGCAGCCAGCCCTCCGCACGGCCGGCACTCTGAGGAGGACCTCCCACCGCAGCCTTTACACACGCTGTGGCGGAAAAATCAGCGGAAGTGCGCCGCAGCCTTTTGCGGCGCACTTTCGCTGACTTGTGAAAGGAGCGCTAATTTAGTGCTCCTTTCAGGGGCGGCGAAGGTGCGCTGCAGGATCGAGGCATGGGGATGCCTCGGCCCCGCGGCGCAGCTTCCCAGGGCGGCCCACAGCTGCCCGTCTGCTTAGCCCCAAAGAGATGGGAAAGAGCACAGTTGTAGTTAAATCTAATGAGGTCACTCAGTTTAAGTCAGATAAGAAGCAAGAGACTAAAGAAATTCCATGTCCCATTCATAATAACCCACATAGCTTTGCAGATTGTAAAGAGTTCTCAAAAAAGGCCTTATGAAGAAAGGCTGGAAATAGCAGCTAAAGCAAAGGTTTGCTTCAGATGCTGCGGTTCAAGAATTCACTTTGCTACAAACTGCAAAGTAAAGGTGAAATGTGCAGAATGCGGTAGCCCACAGCACTGTTCAGCAATGCACCATTTTAAATCACCTTCAGTGTCCCCTAAACTCAAGAAGAAAACAGAGAGTCCTAAAAGTGAGGCTGCAGAAAAGACAGCTGAACCTACTTCAGAAGCAGAGTCAGTGGCATGTACAAAGCTATGCCAGGACTCAACACAGACTAGGATATGCCATCCAATTTGTTTAGCTGAAGTTTTCTCAGAGAACAAACTTCACTTTAGAAAAAGACTTTATATTGCCCTAGACTCACAGAGTGATGCATCCTTGGCCACACCAGACTTTTTCAGTACTTTTGCAGTCAAAGCCAAGAGGCTTGATTAAACCATATTTACCTGTGCTGGACAACAACAAATTCAGGATAGAGTGGCAACTGAGTTCCTGATTTCACCGTGCGATGGCAAAAGGTGCATTAAATTTCCTCCATTAATAGAGTGCCCTTCTATCCCAAGAAACAAGAACCAAATAGCAACCAAGGCTGTAGCTGAAAGCCATGCACACCTGAAGGCTATAGAGCAGGGGTAGGCAACCTAAGGCCCGGGGGCCGGATGCGGCCCTCCGAGGCCTTTGGACTGGCCCCAGGCCGGTCCTGCCGCCGCCGCCGCCGCCTGCCATGATGATATTGATTATTGTTGTTATTACTTGTTCTTGGGGTTTTCTTGGCAAAATCTCCACAGGGGTTTTGCCATGGCTTTTATGGGGCTGAGAGTGTGCATGCATATTTTTTAATGTTTTTTTAAAAATATATTTTTATGTTTATTTTATTTTTTATTTTTTTATTTTTGGTGCTTCGGCCCCCCAATTGTCTGAGGGACAGTAACCCGGCCCCTCGCTCAAAAAGGTTGCCTACCCCTGCTATAGAGAAAGAAATTCCTGCATTGGACAAAGATGCCGAAATTTCCCTCCTGATAGGCTCAGATTGCCCAGAGCTGTTCCAGGTCTTGAAGCAAGTAAATGGACCTCCAGGTGCACCAACAGCACAAAAATTGCCACTAGGATGGATAGTAATTGGACCTGTGTTCATCCACAGCAAAAGCCCACCAGCAGCATTCAGTCTTATAGGCAATAGCCAATTTCTGAATTCAAGACCCATGCAACTATTAAGGGCCTCGGCAGACGACTAATTGAGCCATCTTGGAGGCCTGGAAGAGGAGGAGCAACCACACGCGCGGTGCTCCTTCCTCTTCCTGAGGTCGCCCTGGGAGCTGCCGGCCCTCTGCATGGCCGGCGCTTCCGGGGCAACCTCCTGCCACAGCGACCACACGCGCTGCAGCATAAAAGGCAGGGAAAGTGTGCCCTACACTTTTAGGGCACTCTTTCCCTGTCTTGTGGAAGGAGCGCTGATTTAGCGCTCCTTCCAGGGACGCCGACGGTGCGCCTCGGCCCGGCTGCCGCGGTCCCGCGGCACACCGTCCCAGGGCGTCCCCAACGCCCTGGTCTGCTTCCCCCCTAAGTTGCCTAAGCCACATTAAAGTGTGTTGCCTTGGTGTTATCCCAGACTATGGTGCCATTTTTGAAACTTCTGCAAGAGATGAGGACATAGCCTTTTCCCATGAGGAAAGAAAGTTCCTAAACATAATGAATCTAGAAACAGTCCAGAATAGTGAAGGGATCTGGATGGCACCCCTTCCCTTTAGAGAAGGTCGACCCATTTTGCCTAACAACCATCAACTTGCTGAGAAAAGACTTTTTGCTTTGAGAAATAGAATGCTCAAAGACCCCACTTTGAAGGAACAAATTATACAGTTCATTGAAGATCTGTTTGTAAGCAACTATGCTGAAAGAGTTCCTTTGTGCAGTGAACCCCAAGAACAATGGTTCCTGCCATACCATAAGGTAACTCACCCACAAAAGCCAGAAAAGGTGAGAATAGTTTTTGACTCAAGTGCAAAGGTGCAAAACATTTCACTTAATGATGTTCTTCTTAAAGGTCCAGATTTGCTTAACAGCTTACTAGGAGCACTTCTGAAGTTTAGAGAAAGAAAAATAGCGGTGACAGCAGACATACACAAAATGGTCTATGCTTTCCTGGTTAAGCCAGAACATTGCCGCTTCCTAAAGTTCCTGTGGTTCCAGAACATGGAAACCTTGGAAGATATCACTGAGTTCCGCATGAGAGTGCATGTTTTCAGAAACCTCCCTAGCCCAGCGGTAGCCAACTACTGTCTTAAAAGGACTGCAGAAACTTATAAAAATCAGTGTAGTACAGAGGCTTATCGAGAAATCAACTCAAACTTTTATGTCGATGACTTACTGGTTTCCTTTGACTCAGTGCAGGAAGCTAGCCAAGTCATTAAAGAAGTACAGTCTGTGCTAAATTTAGCCAACATAAAGCTTCATAAAATAGTATCTAACAGCAGAGAAGTTTTGGAGACCTTTCCTAAAGAGGAGCTTGTTGAAAAGGATGTCACAATGATCTTTGAAGACAACCATACACAGAGTAGCCTTGGTATTTTGTGGAATGTCTTCACTGACAGACTTTCGATCAGAATTCCAAAACTTGAATTTCAGACTACAAGGAGGAAAGTGCTCTCTTCAATTAACAGTGTTTATAACCCTTTGGGTATTACAGCACCAGTGCTTATAGTGGCCAAAAACATCTTTAGAGAGGTAATAAACCAAGTTAAAAACTGGGATGAAAATCTGCCCCAGGCCTGGATTTAGCATGGAAGACCTGGGCATCTCAGATCAAAGACATTGAACACTTTACTGTGCCCAGACAGTATTTTTTGTAGGGCCTGGACCAAATACCATTTATGAGTTACACATTTTTTGTGATGCCTCTGAAAAGGCAATTGCTGCAGTTGCATATTTGAGAGCAAGAAATAATACCGAGAGGTATGTGGGATTTATTATGGCCAAAGCAAAGGTAGCACCCAAACAGACAATACCCAGATTAGAGCTATGTGCTGCTTTGCTAGCTACCCAACTTCTTCAAACTATTTGTGAGGAAGTGGAAACAAAATTCTATGAAATATTATTATACACCAACAGTATGGTCATACTAGGATACCTCACAAGCACTACAAAGAGATTTAAAATGTACATAACCAACAGAGTGAACAAAATTCTTTCTTGCACTCAACCAAGGGCCTCGGCAGATTGAGTCATCTCCGAGGCAAGGAAGAGGAGGGGCAGCCGCATGAGCGGCGCCCCTTCCTCCTCCTGAGGTTGCCCTCGGAGCTGCCGGCCCTCCGCACGGCCGGCGCTCCGGGGGCAACCTCCCGCCGCAGCATCCTCAGATGCTGCGGCGGAAAAGTCAGGGAAAGTGCGCCCTACGCGTTTAGGGCGCACTTTCCCTGACTTCTGAAAGGAGCACCAATTTGGCACTCCTTTCAGGGACGCCGCTGGTGCGCTGCCATGCGAGTGCCTCACTCCAGCGGCGCACCGTCCCAGGGCGTCCCCGGCGCCCTGGTCTGCATCCCCCCAAAGTCAATGGAAATATGTTCCTTCTGAATTAAATCCAGCTGATATTGCTACAAGAGGAGCTTGAGCCCAAAAGGTGCTGTCATCCACTTGGCTGACCGGTCCAAAATTCCTGATGGAGTTAGACTTTCTTGATCACAACAGAAGTAGAGGTGAAACATGTTCTGAGTTACCTGAGTGCCTGCCAGAGATCAGAAGCTGCAAAATAGATCTGGTAAATGCACCCAGCACAAGGTTGCTTCATTTAGATGCCAAAATTCACAAAGTTCTCACAGTGGCTGAGTCTTCAACATGCCCTTGCTAGACTCATCCATTTTATAACTTTCAGAGACAAAGCCACACTTACAACTATTGACATGGTTAAAGCTAAAACCCTGATCTACAGGTCCGTACAGAGATCTGAATTCAAGGAAGAGTTCAGATGCTTAGAAAAGCAACACTGTTTAGCTAGACACAGTGTCCTTAAAGATCTATATCCGGTTATGGACAACAGAGGTCTTCTTCGTGTTGGAGGTAGACTTCAAAGAGCTAAAATCAAGAACAGCCTAAAAAGTCCTATCATTCTGTCTGCAAGTAGCCATGTAGCCCTTCTAGTAGTCAGACACTACCATGAAAGAGTGCATCATCAAGGGTGTACCCTGACTGAAGCAAGTGTCAGAAATGCTGGCTTGTGGATTATAAACTACAGAAAATTAGTCAGCAAAGTTATTTTTCAATGTGTGACATGTAGAAAACTTCACAGAAAGTGTGAGAGCCAGCTTATGGCTGAACTTCCAGAAGACCATATCTCTATGGATCCTCCATTTACGCACATTGGTCTCGATATTTTTGGACACTGGGAAGTATGTGCTCATAAAACCATAGGAGGAATAGTTAACAGCAAGAGATGGGCAGTGTTATTTACTTGCCTAGTAATCAGAGCAGTACACATTGAAGTTATAGAAAGTATGGACTCATCTTCCTTTATTAATGCCCTGAAAAGATTCATTTCTTTAAGGGGCCCAGTAAAGACTATCCAATCTGACCGAGGCACTAATTTCATTGGAGCCTCTAAAGAGCTTAATTGCATAACTAAACTGGTTGAAGACAAGACTGTAATGGACTTTGCTAACAAAGAGAAAATTCAATGGTTTTTCAATGTGCCTCATGCTTCCCATATGGGGGGAGCTTGGGAGCGCATGATTGGCATCAGTAGATGCATTCTAGAGGCAATGATTGCAAAATGCAAGTTCCTGACACATGAAATCTTGGTTACATTTATGGCAGAAGTTGTGGCTATCATCAACAACCGCCCGCTGGTGCCCATTACTACAGATTCAGAAAGGGCTCAAATTCTGACTCCAGCCATGATCTTGACTTTTAAAAGCCCTGACTGGAAAGATATCAGCCTTCCAGTTCCAGAAGGAATTCATACCATTCAATGGAAACAAGTTCAGTGACTAGCATCAGAGTTTTGGAAGAGATGGAAGTCTGAATACCTTTGTCACTTGCAAAAAAGGAAGTTGTGGCAACGTCCCCAAATTGATGTAAATATTGGATGTCCTTCTTAAAGAAAGAGAGAGCCCTCACTATAAATGGCCTACTGCAGTTGTGGAAGAAGTATACCCAAGTGCAGATGGAAAAATCCGAAAGGCTACCATAAGAACTATAAGTGAAGGCAAAGTAGTCAAGTATCAAAGACCTTTAACAGACTTAAGGCCTAAGCAGACTGCCAGAAATAGTGCACATTAAATTGAGGCACTGCCCTGGCTCAGTTCTAGGGAATCATGGGAACTGTAATTTATTGTGGCACCAGAGCTCTCTGACAGAGAAGGCTCAATGTCCCAGAAAAAAATACAATTCCCATGACTCCCTAGCACGGAGCCAGGGCAGTGCCTCAATTTAATGTGCACTATTTCTGGCAGTCTGCTTAGGCCTTTAGTTACTCTGTTCAAAGTTAGATAAAACTTTTGATTTATTGTATAAATGGTTAGAATAGGTCATTAGATTGCAAAATTTCATTGAAATTTTGAGCGGGGAGTGTGATGTCCAGCTTGGACTGTTTAAATACTCCCCTGCATTTTCTCTCATTTTAGTTAGTCCTTAGTATGTTTGAGCATAGGAATGTTCCATTGTATTAATTTGTGGGAGGAGCTGTAGGAATCCCCTGCATTTTTCTAGTTTTTGGTTTGCCCCTTCCCAGCAAGCTCTGCTTCAGCTTGGGATTTTTAGTTTTCTTAGGCAGGCTTGGCTTTATCTGTTTGGTGGCAAACAGGCACAGACAGACGGAAAGGCCTTTTCTTACACCATTTAGCCACTTTAACCATTTAGCCAATTTTCAGTTACCATTTAGCCAATTTATTTACCATTAGACAATTTAGTTACCATTTAGCTAGATTAGTTACCAAAAGCAGTTAATTAAAGTAAATATCAACAACAAAGAAGTCAAGAGCACCAGAAGCGGAAAGACCCTGCACCAGCTTCATTGAGTAGGAGATCAAATCAAGATCAAACCCAGAGAGATGAAAACACTGAAGATTGCTGAAACCTAAACTGTAAAGTACCTTTTATTTTAAACCAGTTAGAGTTGGGGAAGAGAAACCTTTTTCTTTTGTTCTTCAAAATAAATTTCCTCCTTTTGGACTTTACATTCAGCATTGGAGCCTTTTTGGGTAAAAGAGTTTGATCTCGCCAGGGTACTGCTGTTGCATACCCATATTTGCCACCACCTTTAGTTGGGTGTGTCTTCACAGGCGGGATATAAATTATTATTATTATTATTATTATTATTATTATTATTACAGCAAATTACAGTACTTCTCCTTTAGCAATCCTGGGGCCTTTACAAACTGCCAGAAATAATGCAACTTGAGTCCACTTTAACTATCCTGGCTCAGTGCTAGGGAATCATGGGAATTGTTTTTTTCTGAGACGTTGAGCCTTCTCTGTCAGAGAGCTCTGGTGCCACAATAAAATACAGTTCCCATGATTCCCTAGCACTGAGCCAGGGCAGTTAAAGTTAAAGTGGACTCAAGTTGCATTATTTCCGACAGTCTGTAAAGACCCATAGTTAGGAGAGACTTTGCTTTCCCCTACAATGTTTGAGAATTACTGTTGTTACCCTCACTGAAATCTTCCAATTTTGTGGTGTGATTATCTTCCATGGCCACAAATGGACTCTGGACTGGGAATCACCATAATCCTAAATACAGAGAATCATGTACTCATTGCATCCAAAAAGACATTAAACAGATTAGTTTAGGAGTTGCAAATGAAAAGACATTCACGCTTCACACACAGGAAGATAGGTGATTTACAAGCAGGATGCTCTGCTGGACAAGCCAGATAAGGCTAATTTACATCTTCATTCTCACCCCAGAATTGCCAGACTGAATGATCCTCCGTCATGTAGATTTGGATCCCTTTGATGTAGGACAAACACCTTTACCCTTAGGCTAGTTTTGGCTTATAAAAGATCTCCAAAATCTATTGTTAGCAGGCTAGGTAGAATGCATGTAAACACTCTGTCACTGTGAATTCTGACTTGTTCCAATACATCCATTCCCCACCACTTACCAGAACAGTTGTGTCCCACACTACACAAATCAATTAGAACCCAGAGCGAAGTCTCATCTTGTGTAAGCATTGCCATTAGTTCAGCCTCTAACTATTCTAACACTAATTCCTGATTTCCTTAGTCCTCATATGTGTGTGAGTGAAAGTGCTTACTGTGTGATTTCCCCTTTAATAAAAGATACAACTCATTTAGAGAATTCTGCCTCTGTGAGATTCCTTAAAGCTCCTTTCCCTTGGCATACATATGGGAACAACCCTAGTGGGCTATTGCAGGCCGCCCAATAGTTATTTGAGCTTATTAAAATTCCCCTATGAGACCCTTGGCTACACTGTATGGTTTCAACCCAGCTTCCCAAAGGCATTATAGGAAAACTCTACAATTGACTTATAGTGGGAAAATATGGTAATGGGCTGACTTACAAAACTGGATGGGAATTAGATGTGAATATATCAATTTCAGGGGTCACTTCAATTAATTAATGAAGTCACCATCCCCAATTCAAATTTAGATCTATCTGGCCTAGTACTCCTTAAAAGTACTCCACAACTTTGCTGTGTAACTGGCTAGATTGTCTCTAAGCAGTTAACTGCAAACTGTTGGAGAGGTTGTAATTGTAAGGGAATGTGGTTGAATTGTAATAAAATTAGCCAGTTTTGGTTAAATGTCCTAGTTATTATCTCTGAGATCACTCTCCAAGAGATGGCTCCCTGTCCTGTTCTCTTATTACTTTCAATGTTTCTGGGAGAAATCAAGGACTCAAAACATAAATCATTGATTTGTTTTCTCCAAGCCATCAATAGAATTGAAATAGCCAAGAACTGGAAGACAAACAGCTTGACAATGGATAATTGGTGGCACAGGTTATGGGATGGTTTACTAATGGAAAAATTGTCAGACAGGATAAATAACCTCCACTGTACCCCTTTTGAAAAGAAATGGCATCCATTTCCAGAGTACATTAGCAATCATTACTGTCAGCCAGAACCACAGGACCAGCATTTAAATATCTGGAAAAATGTTCTCAAGGAAGACTAATAATAATAATAATAATGTTTTGTATGTATATGGCTGTGTTGTTAGATACCTATATACCCCTCCTAGGACTCATCCAATGAAGCTGAATAGTGGGAGATGCAGGGTGGTAGCACAGTGCTGGCATTTTAATGTTTTAAAAATCTTTTTCATTATATTTAAAAGCAACAGTGCAATGTGGCAGCCAAAAAGTCAAATGCGATTTTAGGCTGCATCAATAAGAGTATAGTGTCAAAATCAAGGGAAATAATAATCCAGCTTTATTCTGCTTTGTTCAGAATGCACCTGAAATGTTGTGTCCAGTCCTGAAATCCAAACTGGAATTTATCCAAAATAGGGCACTCAAGATTATAAAAGGTCTGTAAGCCAATGGGAAATGGCTTAGGGAGCTGGTTACATATACTTTGGAGAAGAGAAGACTATTATGATAGCCACCTTTAAATATTTGAAGATATGTTATTAGAAGATGGAATGAGCTTGTTTTCTGCTGCTCCAGGGAGCATGACATGAACAAATGCATTCAAACTACAATAAAAAGAAAGATTCCACTTAAACATTAGGAAGGATATTCTGGCAGCAAGAGCTGTTCAACAGTGGAATAGATTGTCTTGGAGGAGGTTTGTGGACTCTATTTCTTTGTAGGTCTTTAAACAGAGGAACAGATAGGCACAAAAGAGGAGCATAAGTCCACCCCAGCAGGAAGCAGGTTGCAATCCTGCTGTCTGTACAGCCCATTCCCAAGGCAGGCCATGGATGCAGTGGCTGACCAGTGCCGCCAGAAATCAGACTATCTTGGATCTTTTTTGCTCTGGTCCTAAAGACTGAAGTGTGGCTTCAGCAAGGCCTCCAGCCACCTTGGGAGCATAAGTCATTTAATCAGCATGTCTCCAAAACGGCCAGAAGCTGCTTAATTTGTTCTGTCTGTTTAACCCCAGAGATTGGTTGGTCATTTTCTAAGAGTCCTTTAGATGTGTATTTCTGCATGATACAAGGGTGGACCAGATCACCCTTCAGGCCCTTTCCAGCTCTATGATTCTATAATTCTGAAAATGTATGTCTGCTCTCCTGAAAAAAAAAAAAAAGAGTCACACCAAAGCTTCTATATCCTTCAGTGCCTGGTTTCTTTTTATTGCCAGTCAAATTAAAAAAATCACCCAGTAAAATAAAAACACAAATTTTCCTAATTTTTCCATCACTTTAAAAGCTCAAAAAATATTATTCACAGCTACTGCCCAGGAACATACGCAATTTTCCTTACAAGACTCTAAATAAACCGAGGGGTAGTTAAATAGAGCAATTCTCCCGCACTCCCCCCCCCCCCAAGAAAATACTGGCATAAAACATTTTTATTATGTCAGAGATTTTTATGAAGACATTGTTGCAGCTAGGTGCAAATAACTGAGAACCGAGACCAAGGTTGGAAAGGAAAACAGACTTGGCCAAAGATCCTCAGTTGGAATAGTTTCCAAAAGAACTGAGAGCCTCTTGCTGGGCTCAAGGAGCTTATTTTATACCATTTAACAGTAGCAGGCTGGACTTTACATTATACATTACATATAAGGCACAACTTGGCATTTCATTGGTGAAAGCTCATTCTTTTAAGTCAACCCCTATAGGCAATAATTAGCTCATCACCTTTTGCAAAACCTTGCAAGAACAGAAAGCTTGACTCTTGGCTGAACTCAAAGAGAACAGGATACTTGCTACAGAAATAACCTTCAGTCATGAGTATGATTCACTCTTTTGGTCTAACTGCCTTGAGGCAGCTAACTAGTCTAACATAACAGGTAACTTCCTCAAAAGTTTCAGCCAGAGCATGTATTCCCCTTTTGCCTGACCTTTTCCACCAAAAGCAATTACAAGAATATAGCTAATTTAGGTTTTTCATCTATGCCTGCCTCAACATGACAACAAAATTAAATCAAATGGTGCTAAGATTTAATTCAGATGAGCTATACCCACACCCACCCACATCATCTTTGGTTTACATTTGAAACAAAATCCATATTGGAAGTTTCAAAGCCTAAATATATGGGGATTAGAGGGAAGAAGAAGCTGCTGGTGCTACTGCTGCTTGGACCTCTGCTTCCTAGTGTCTTCCTAATGGGATTCCTTTCTCTTCAGGACTGATGCTTTTTTCTGGGTTTATTATTTGTTTTGACTATCTCTGTTCTTATTATCAGCCTTTCTGTTTAGTGGACTGTTTTTAATAGCTACTAGCCTGTCAGCCAAACAGAGAAAGGATGTGCTTTTCAGAGGAGAGAAGGGAGACCCCGTTTCAGAAAGCAACCATTGGAGTCATACAGGGCAGAGGCAGACAACAAGGGAAGAGAGAGGTAAAATATCAAGGAAGAGGGGAATGCAAGAGGGTGCTTGTTGTCCCCAAACTGCCTCCTGGCTTGGATAACCTTGGTGACAGCCCCTCTAGGTTGAAGATACTGCTGCTGAATGCCAGGTCAGTGAGTGGCAAAACATCTGCCATTCAGGACCTGATACTGAAGGAACAAGCTGACCTGGCCTGTATTATGGAGACAGGTTGGATGAGGGTGGGGGCAGGGGGAGGGTAATCTCTCTCAGCTTTGTCCACCAGGCTTCTGTGTGCAACAGCAGGCAAGACCTGGGGGGGGGGCAGGGAAGTGGATTTGCAGTGGTCTATGATTCCATCCCCCTGATGAGATGCCTCCTTGCACTGTCTGCAGATTTTGACTGTGTGTGCCTAAAGATGGGTAAAAAGGACAGAATAGGGATTCTGTTGATCTACCACCCACCCTACTGCTCAACAGTCTCTTTTCCTGAGGTAGCCAGGATGGTCTCAGGGTTGATACTGAAGTCTCCTCATCTATTAGTGCTGGAGGACTTCAAAATCCATGCTGAGACTGCCCTTGCAGGAGTGGCTCAGGACTTCATGGCCTCCATGATAACCATGGATCTGTCCCAAGTAGTGTCTGGCCCTACTCTGTTAGCATGGTTACACAGCGTATGATGTACCATGTCACTGTTTGGCACCAGGATCACCACCTTCTGAGATGCAGGCAGCAGCTTGTGAGCTGGAGAAGCACCTCTCCCCTTCCAGAATGAGTGAAGGAACACTGCAGACAGGTGTCTCTCAGTTGAGGCTTTTAATCTTAGTTCCACTGTATACAGAATTATTGTACAATACCCACGCCTTCCACCGTCCACCATCACAACAACCCACACTGTGACTTGAGGCACCTCCCTTATATAGCAAGGGCTTCATGTGGCCTTTTGGCCCTGCCTCTTCCTCCTGTGTCACAATGAAACCTGTCACCCAACCAGGGTGATTTTGCAGTTTTGCAGCCTTTTGCACTGCTTTACTGCACTTGGTGACCATCATCTGATGTCACTTCCCATGACTCAGCACCAGGAGGAAAGATGCCTTGTCATCCTGACTGCCAGTGACCCTTTGTTGCCCAGCCACTATTATATCCTACAATATACATTTTCCTTGGGACTCTATCTCAACAATCCCCTCCAGAATGTACAATGTGTGCACAAAGCTTGATTCATAACATGGAGTGTGTTCTCATAGACCTTCCTATCCCACCATGTCATATCCCAATGGCCTGACACCTTCCAATGTCCTCCCACCGGTGCCCAGTGCCCTGGTGTACCCATCTGCCACACTGTCTTCCAACCCATATTTTCCAGACCCAGAGCTTTCTGGTTTTATCGGCAGCACTCTTTTGATATAGACACCCCAGGCATCTTGTCGATCACTCCAGGTATTAAACTTTTTGGTGCTTCCACACTCTGGCCCAGCAGCTTATGTCCTCAGGCTTAGAATTTCTATCCACTCAGGACCTTGGGTTTGGAGCTTCCGCTCACGGTGCCACGCCCAACTGTACTGACAACCTCTCATGTCTATCCACTTGTAGGGCCTTAGTGAGGATGTCTGCTACATTGTCCTCCGAACTAATGTAGACCAGACTCAGAACAACATTCTGCAGCAATTCTCTCACATTCTGGTACCACACCCCTATGTATTTCATCCTATTCTTCAGATTTTCCACCTCAGACATGGCAATGCAAGACTGTGAGTCCTCGTATACAACTGTTGGGCCTGTACACTTTTCACCCGTCTTCCAGCAGCTGCCTCACCCACTGCACTTCTCCTGCCAACTCAGATAGTGCAGCAAACTCAGCTTCTGAGGTGCTCAGTGCCATGCAGCTCTGCTTTCTGCTCCTCCAAACCACAGGACAGGCTGCAAACTTGATCAGCAAACCAGTCACAGACTTCCTGTCATGAAGCTCTGAGGCAAAAGAGCTGTCCACAAAACACTCCAGCTGTGTCTCAGTTCCCTGCAGCACTAGCTTCTTTTCCTTGCTCCCTTTCAGGTACCTCAGCAACCTCTTCACCACTGTCCAGTCCTCCACCTTCAGATTGCTTACTCTTCTGCTCAAGACACCTACAACAAAGGAAATGTTTAGCCTGGTGTTTTTGGCAACAAAAAGCAAACTATCTATCACTGACCTGTATAGGTCTGGATGTTCAAACATTTTGTCAGACTCACTACTGGCATGGGGCTCTTTACCACCTTGGCACTTTCTAAATCACCAGCCTCTCTATCTTCTTTGTTTGACTCAATAAGATCTTAGTCCTCTGTTCTCTCCACTTCAATCCCAAGGTAAGCCTTGAAGTTTCCCAGGTCCTTCAGCATAAACTTCTTCACTGGCTCCTCCTGCACAGTCTTTACTTCCTGCTCAGTCTGAGCAGCTACACACAAGTCATCTACATAAATTACTCCTTTTGTGTACATGCAAGCATCTGCTATGCTGCGCTTGTATCCCAGCCTCACCAAGTCATCATGGATGCAAAGATTCCAACAGCATGCATTCTGCTTGAGCCCATAAAGAGCTTTCCTTATACTGTATACCTTGTCCTCATTGGCATCATCAAAACCAGGCACTTGTTCCATGTACACCTCCTCATATAGCTGTGCATTTAGGTAAGCTGTCTCAAAGTCAAAATGTCTTACCACTTGACCCTTTCTTGCAGCCAATGCCAACACCAACCTGAGGCTTTCAGGCTTTGCAGTTGGAGAGAACGTCTTATTGAAACTCTCAAAATGCTGCTGAGAGTATCCTTTATCTACCAACCTGGCCTTATACTTGTGGGTCCCATCTGGCATCTCCTTCCTCTTAAACACCCACTTGCAACTTATGACCTTCTGGTCTCCTGGTCTATCTACCACTTCAAACACCCCCCTGTTCACCAAAGACAAAAACTCACTGTCTATGGCCTCAAACCATTTTTCCTGTTTATCTCTAGGGTAGGTGAGAAGCTCCTGCTAGCTTTCTGGCTCATCAGCCACAACAGTGCACACTCTGGCATTCTGCACAACAAAACAGTCAGGTGGCCTTCTGACTTTCTGAGTCCTCCTGGGGATTATTACCATGGTACATTCCTTCTCATCTTCACTATCACTACTGGTCTATACCCCTGCATCTGTGGATGGTGGTTGCTCAAACTTTCTGGTAGTGATGGGTGAGGTCTGTATACCTGTGGATTCCCTGGAGGTGCTAGGCTGGCCTTCTGGCATAACCTCTGGTGTTCCCACCCCTCCAGTTGCACTACTGACTCCTTGTTGTTCCACTCTCACAAACACTTCCTGGTTCATGTGAATCTTCTCCCACCCAGAGTGTTTTTCAGAATTTGCACTTCTGGACAACAGGATGTGACCATTCCCCAGGAAAAACCTATAGCTGTTCCCTTGGTACCCCACAAACATCAATCTCTGCTACTTGAGGTCACCTTTCCTCCTGAAAGTCTGGGGAACCAAGACATTGGCATACTGCCCAAATACCCTTAGGTAGCTGAGATTGGAGGCCTCCCATATAACATGAAATACAGTGTTTATTTGACTGCAGAGTTCCACAACTGGTGAGTGATGTGGCAGGCAGCAAGGATTACCTACCCCCAAAGTCCCTCTGGGGCCCCTGCATTGAGCAGCATGCAATCCTTTATCTATTTTAACACCCCAATCTTTCTTTACACCAAACCATCTTCCTGCAGAGTGACTGTGTTAGTGGCATTATAGCGGATGCCCTTCTGTTTCAGCTAATTGCTCAAGTGTTGAGATAAAAACTCACCCCTGTGGTCTGTCACCAGAGCATCAACCTTGTACTCAAATTCCCTTTCCACCATCTCCACCCAGTTCTTGAATGTGGCAACAGCCCCATTCTTCTCCTTGAGTGTGTAGGCATAGGAGTATCTGGTGTGCCTATCAACTACAACCATCAGATATCAGCTATTGCCAACAGTTTTGGTGAATGGACCAGCCAGATCAGCATGCATCATTTGAAATGGCCTCTGGGTGGTGTATTTGTCATTCTTAGCAACAGGAAAAGCCTTCAGCTTTATCTTGCTGCACACAGAGCACTCCAAATGATTTTTGCACTCATTCAACCCTAGCTCAGGACAAACAATCCCCAGTTTCCCCAAACTAATAAAGCTTGTGTGCCCCAACACTCTATGAAAATAGTGTGTGCAATTTGAGTGCAGTGGCACATTGCCTATTGTGTCACACTCTGCATGATTATTCAGATAATACAATTTGTTGTGCATGTGTGCCTTTGCACAAACCTCCCCCCCCCCCAGCGATGATACAATCTTCCTCCTCACAGTGTAGGGCACACCCATCTGAAGTCAGTGAGGGCATGCTTACCAGACAATTTTGCAACTAGGGAAGGACATTTTCAAAGTCTTTGGCAAACCCTCAAAAATGCACAGTCCCCATGTCCCTTATTTGGCTTGAACTTTCATCAGCCAAACCCAGAGACAACACATGAGGGCTTCCTGTCCTTCAGCAAGGACTTCCTGTTCACCAAATGGTGAGTTGCACAACTGTCAATCATCCAAAGGTATGTGGCTGCAACAGCCAGATGGGCTTGATAGTCACTGTCCTTTACTGCCAAAACAACTCCCTTCCTGTTTCCAAGAGACCAGTGTTGTTCCTTCTTTCTGGCAGCAGGTGGCTTCTTACAGTTCCTCTTGAAGTGGCCTGGCTGTCCACATTTGTAGCATCACTTGACTTTGCAGACAGCTGCACTCTTAGCTTGTTGAACTGCCTCTGATGATGTATTTGCTGACCTTGGCTCGGCATGTTGCCGTCTCTGAATGTCTTTCTCAAAATGTCATCTCTGGCATTCCTCCAAGACACATGTCAACACCAGGTCCATTGTGAGCTGGGTCTCTGACACCCCCTGCAGGCTGTACTGTATGTGATTAAAATCACTGGATAAGCTGCCCAGCAAAATATATGCTTTTTGCTCTTTTGGAAGGTTTATTCCTCTGGATTCTACCTCCCAAAACAGATGCTTCATGGTGGCCAGATGCTCCTCTGGAGACTGTCCTTTCTGCATCTTACAAGCTTACAACCTCTTGCTCTAAAACATCTTAGAAAGAGCAGAGTCTGACTGATGCACATTCCTTAAGGCAAACCAGACCTCCTGACAGACATCCTGCTCTCACATGGTCTAATTGTCTGGGTTCCAGAGTAGGATTCAGCATGGCTCTGGCTTTCCTATCGAATTCAGCATTTTTTCACAGTTAAACCTTCTTCAATAACATCCCAGAGTCCTTCCCTTACTAGGACCACCTCGGCATAAACTGCCCACCGGGAGCAACTTTGATCATTTCACTTCAGAAACTTTACAAAATCCATGCTGGCAAGGAACAAAGCATACGTTCAGCATTGGCAGCCTTCCCAGCTCTCATTATCTGTTTAAGATAGGAGCACGACAAGCAGCTTAGCTTCTTAACTCTATGCCTTCCAGCACTTAGGCAGCTAGAACTGCTTTTCTGGACAACTGCACACAAACAGCTACTCACACAGTCATCCAGGCAGATCCTCTGGTGCACCCTGGGCCCATAACCCTTGTTAGCATGGTTACACAGCGTGTGAAGTACCACATCAACATTTAGATTGTTGTATACAAAACTATCATACAACATCCACACCATTCACCGTCCACCATCACAACAGCCCACACTGTGACTTCAGGTATCTCCCTTATATAGCAAGGGCTCCATGTGGCCTTTTAGCCCTACCTCTTCCTCCTGTGTCACAATGAAACCTGTCACTCAACCAGGGTGACTTTGCAGTTTTGCAGCCTTTTCCAGTGTTTTACTGCATTTGGTGACCATCATCTGATGTCACTTCCCATGACTCAGCACCAGGAGGAAAGATGCCTTGTCATCCTGACTGCCAGTGACCCTTTGTTGCCCAGCCACTATTATATCCCACAATGTACATTTTCCTTGGGACTCTATCTCAACATACTCATGCTGCTAGGCACACTCTGCACCTTGTTTTCTGTGCTAGGTAGAGTGATGATGATCTCAGTGTGGAGGAACTCTCCACACTTCCATTGTCATGGACAGATAATTATCTGGTCAGATTTAGACTCACTGGGACTCAGAACCTCTGCAGGGGTAGGGGACTGATTAGGATGGTCCACCCCAGGAGGCTGATGGATCCAGATGGATTCCTGAAGGTTCTTGGGGAGTTTTCTCTCACCTCAGCAGGCAATTGTGTTGAAGCCCTGGTCAACCTTTGGAATGGGGAAATGGCCAAGGCCATGAACACAATCACTCCTGAGTGTTCCCTCTTATGGAGTGGAGCCAAACCAGCCCCCTTGTTTTCCAGGGAGCTGGTGGTGATGAAGCAACTAGAAAGAAATTGGCTGAAGATTCGAAGAGAATATGACCAAACATGGGATAGACCTATTTGGTTTTTTTAAAATATTTTTTTAATTTTATATTAATCCCAGGAGGACCTAAATAAGATGGAATATCGATGTAATTGGTTTTCTTATAGACAGATAAAGGAAAGGTTTTGGATGGATCAAAAATATAGTAAAATAGGATTTCTAAATAAGGAATTCGACGACTTGATTAGATCAAATTGTAGCCGCAAAATCTCTATATTTATATATTTTATAATTAAAAAACAAAAACAATTATGAAAAAACCATATACATACAAAAATAAACTTGACAAAAACACTAACAAAAAATATAACAAAACTTAAATAGCAAAAAAAGAAAGAAAGAAAAAACCCAAAAAAGAAACATAAAAAAACTTAGACAACAAATACTACACACATAACATATTTAACATAAACAAACAATTGATAAAAACACTTCCTAAACTTAGCTTTCTTGCGATTTAGCCCATAACCGTCTTACTTCCATCATAGTTATCAATTTAACATCGCATGCCAGACATTAAATATATCTTTTTCTAGCTTATTGTCCATTATAAATTACTGTTCCGATATACCTTTATCATCGATATAGCATGACATTACAACACTCAATACTTATACCTCATAAAATATCCATCCTCTTCATCTAATAATCATTACAAAACTATTCCATTAGCTAATTCACCTACTTGTTTCCAGTGATCAAATACAACTCTCCAATCATTACTAAATTTTTCTTCATTTTCTCCTTTAATCAAACCTGTTAATTTATCCATTTCAATTATATCCCGAATTTTCATCATCCACTCTTGAATTGAAGGAATTAAATTTGACTAAATTTTCCAATGGTATCTAATAAATTATTAATGCCTTCATTTGGATTTGACAATGTTACCATTAAGTCGTCAGTGAAAGCTTTGACTTTAAATTCCTCCTTCTTTTTTCTCTTCTTTTCCTTCCCTTCCTTTTTTCTTTTTTCTCTTAAACACCCATGCAAAATCTTCAGCTAAACAAAGATCCTTCAACTATACCAAAAAATCATAAGCATATACCAATGGATTCTTATTCCTCTATATGTCCACCCCAGCGGAAATTTCATCTATTTCCTCATCAGAGATATCTTCCTTTTTACTGTATCTCCAATTTGTGGCCCCAGCTTCCTCTTGACTGACACTATCCTGCGTGCCTCTTTCTTTTGTCACAGTTTTTTTTTTTTCTGTCTCCCTATTGGAATCATCAGTATCTTTTTTTGAATCTTCTCGCTGTTTATCCTTTGCTTCCCTTTTCCTTTCCTCTCTGTCCCAAAATCTCTTGGCTTCATCCAGTGATCTTAATACTACCCTCCTTTTTTTTCCACCAAAAAATCAGCCTGTCTGGGGAACCCCACCTATAGGAAATTCCTTCTTGCCTTAAAAAAGACGTAAGAAAAGCATATTCCTTTCTCTTTCTCAATATCCTTGCAGGAATGTCTTTCAATATCTGAATCTCTTTGCCCTCGATCTCTAGGGGTGTTTCATTGTGGGTTTTGAGCAATAAGTCTCGAATTTGCCTATGAACAAAATATATCACAATGTCACGAGGTACATTTTTTTTTGTTTCGCCACATTAGAGTTAAGTCTAAAAGCCCAATCAATTTCAAAATGGAATTGCTGTGGGTCCTTATTCAAGAATTTAGCTAAATGTAGAACCAAAAAATCTGTTAAATTTTCTTTTTTATCTTCAGCCACACCTCTAATCTTAACACATTTTTCTCTGATTTTTTGGTCCCATAAGGCTTTGTCGTCCAAATCAGTTTCTCTTGCCTTCCTTATATCTTCTAATTCTTCTGCAAATCTGTCACCCCTATTTTCTAAATGTTCAATTTTTTGATTGGCTAATGCTAATTCCCCTGTTATCCTTTCAAATGTTTGATTTATTTCCTGCAGTTCATTTCTAATCTCTTTTCTAATTTCAATTCTAAAATCGTGCATTTCCTGCTTAATCTCATGTTTAATTTCCACCTGAAGTTTTCTAATTTCCTCCAAAATATTCAAATTAGAGTCAACGATTTTAGGTTGTTCCAGAGACGGTCTCCTTGGTAGTTGGGACTGATTTTGTGTTTTAGCAGATTGGGTTCTTGACATCATTATTTCTAATGTCTGAACCACAAGTCAGAAATAAATAATTAATTTGGAAAAGGGGAAAAAAGAAGAAGAAAAAGGGGGAAAGGGAAATTTATGAATAAATTAAATAATGTTCACTAATTATAAACTAAAAAAAATACAAAAAGGAAGGAAGAAAAAAAAGAAAAAAATTAAATTTTTAATCAAATTATATTAACTAATTGCAAAAAAAGCCTATTTGAAGGTCTACTCTGTAGCAGTGTGGGCAGCAAAGATACTATTTTTGCTGCCAGCACTGCATCTGCATGAAGTCATCCGGCAGAGCTGTTATGAGTGGTCAGGGGTCTCTTACACACTCACTCTCAAGTAGAAAATGCAGACCACTCGGAGGCTCACTGTGAAGAATTTGCACAGCATTTTGCAGATAACGTCACTGTTCAACTTGAATGCTACAGTGATACAGTCCTAGTGAATGTAATCTTGGCATCTGTCTGTCCAATGGTAATTGATACTTTTCAGCTTGTGCAGCCTGATGATGTGGACAGGATTCTTGAAGAGGTAAAAGCCACCAAAAGTCCTTCTTTGCTTATTCATCAAGTCAGAGGGGTACTTGCTGAGTGGGTAAAGGAGGCAGTCAATGCCTCCTTACAACAAAACAGAGTTCCATCTTACCTAAAGGAGGCATTTGTGAGGCCTTTGTTTAAAAAGCCATCCCTAAATCCCACAATAATGAATAATTATTGGCCAGTGTCCAATCTACCATTTTTGGGCAAGGTTTTGGAATGTGTGGTGGCTTCCCAACTCTAGGGGTTTCTGGATGAAATGGATTATCTACATCCATTTCAATCTGGTTTCACACCTGGCTATGGAGCAGAGACAGCCTTGGTTACCTTGGTGGATGACTTACACAGGGAACTAGACAGGGGGAGTGTGTCCTGTTGGTTCTGCTAGATCTCTCAACAGCTTTCAACACCATTGATCATGGTATCCTTCTGGACCACCTCTCTGGGATGGGACTTGGAGGTACTGTTTTATGGTGGCTCCATTCCTTCCTGGAGGGGTGAACCCAGGGGTGGTGTTAGGGGACTCCTGCTCGACCCCTGGACCATTAGCCTGTGGGGTCCCTCAGGGTTCTGTGTTGTCCTCTATGCTATTTAATATATACATGAAGCCCCTGGGAGAGGTCATCCAGAGTTTTGCAGTGCGGTGCCATCAACAGCCAGTGACACTAAACTCTACTACTCCTTTCCACCCTGATCCTGGTTCTAAATCCGTGTCTGTCATCAGCAATGGACTGGATGAAGGCAAACAAGTTGAAACTTAATCCAGATAAGACAAAGGTGCTCCAGGTCAGTTGGAAGGCAGATCAGGGAATAAAGATTCCACCTGTGTTAGGGTTACACTCCCCCAGAAGACATGGATTTGCAATTTGGGGGTACTCCTGGACTCAGCTTTGAACCTGGAGGCCCAGGTCTCTGCAGTGACCAGGAGTGCTTTTGCACATTTTAAACCTGTATGCCAACTGCACCCATTTCTTGAGATGTCAGATCTGGCCTCAGTGGTACCTGTCTTGGTTACATCCTGTTTAGACTACTGTAATGTGTTCTACTTGGGGCTACCTTTGAAGAGTGTTTGGAAATCTCAGCTGGTCCAAGGAGCTGCAGCCAGGCTGCTAGCAGGGGCAGGTTACAGAGAGCATACAATGATCTCCACTGGCTGCCAGTTTGTTTCCAGGCACAATTCAAAGAGCTGGTGATGACCTTTAAACCCTATATAGCTGGGAACATCTGGTTGGGACGGTGAACCATAGAGGTTCCTCGTTACCTCCTGAGGGAACCGTCTAGCCAAAGGTGGAAGAAGGTTGTTTTGGAGATTAACAACCTGAATTGACCGCCTGGTAAGGGGGTCTCGGGGGCAAGCTGGGGACTGCTGGTTGGGAGAAAATGAAGAAAGAAAAGGAAGAGAGATATAAGAAGAACTTGTGACGGCAGCAAGCTGGGTGCCATATCCACCTACTGGCTCTCCCCCCCTTTTTTTTCAGGGGTTGAGGAACACCTCCAACTTTTAAACTATAAGTTATAAAGAACTGACACTCATTTTGTTAAGCGGGACATTGGGCCTTGGTTTGGGTAAAGCGCTTCCCTAATTAACTTTGCTTCTGTTCAGGAAGGACGCTATTTTATGTGAAACACTTTTTTTTTCGTTACCCTTATCGTGTTTTCCTGTGCCCTTGAAGAATTAAAGGAAGTTTTTTTCTCCCAACTCAATAGAGCCAAGGTAGAAGTACTTGGAAGGAAAAGGGAACTTCTTTTTTTTTTTCCCCTCTGTTTTTTCGCCCTTCGTTTGTTTATTTGGAGGAGACCAGCTTGATCTCAGTGCTTCTCAGGAGTAAGCATGGCACTGCTGATTAGAGGTGGAGGCGGAAGCGGAAGTGCGAGGGAGACGAGTGGAGGCTGCTGGGAACCATAGTCCAGAGTCCCGACGCGGAAGCTGAGGCCACGGAAAGAGGCAGGCCGTAATGTTGAAGATCTTAACAGAGCCTGCAGAGCTCGTAGTGACTACTGAGGTTTATTATTGACGTAGAGGTCGTATAGAACTTTGTTGTAGTGGCAAATTGAGTAAGGTATAGAGGTTGAGAGGAACAAAGACAAACAGAACCTAACAGGCAGATCTCAATTTAAGTCCGATCCATTCGCTGCCGAAGTTGGTGATAGACTGAAACACAAGCGATCTGAGAGATATGATGCAAACTGAAGGGATGATGATAAAGGTCTGAGGGACAGGACATCTTATATTGTGGCCCACCAAGACTAATTTAACTTTGCTACGTTTGGAATAGAATTTGAGCCAGACTTCATATTGGATCAGGGAACAAACTTGAACCGGATTAAAGCCCTAGTAGTTATTTCTATGGCTTAAAACTTATTGTATGCCACAGACCTTGTAATCTGTTAAATTGTGTTTTGCTTGATGATCTCTGAGGTGGGCAGTATTGCTAGACTGTGACAACATTACATTGCATGGTTATAGCTTTGACCTACATTGTTATATTTTGATAATGTTGTTATACTGTTATAGCTTCGATTTATCCACTTAAACATTGAAGATATTGCTCTGTAAATCTCTTAAATCCTTTAAGGATAAGGGCAGACTGGGGACCCTTAAAGTAGCTGTAGTATAATTGCTATTGTTTCTCTCCACATATAAATGGCTACTGGGAAGACAAGAGCGCAGACCCAAGCACAGATACAAGCTTTAACTGCTCGTAGCCCATCAATAGAACAAACTAAGACAATGGATAGTTATTTACAGATTCTGGAGGAAATAAAGAAAATAAGATCTGAACTTGGGAAAGAAATCCAAGACCTTAGGCAGGAAATGGCAGATCTACGGGGGGAATTGAAAAAAGAACTCCGAGATGACCTACAAGGGGTCAGTGGGTCCCTTGATAAAGTCACAACTGAAATTAACAAGATCAAACATAAGATAGATAGAATTGAGAACAAACACGAATCCTTCGAATGTAATTTAAAGGAAATTAAATTGAAACAGAAAGAACTGGTTGATGATAATATGGTTAGAGATCTGCGTGCCAGGGAAAAAGCGGTAAAAATTAGAGGAATTCCAGAACAGGGAAGAGAGAATCTATTGGAGGTGGTATCTCAAATATTGGGAATGTATATGGATATCGCCCCAGAATTGTGTGTTCTTGAAATAGATAATTTGTTTAGAATAAATTCGTATATAGCTAAACAAAAGCAGGTTCCCAGAGACACTATGCTTGTGTTTGTCTGGAAAAACCTAAGGGACTCACTATTGAATAAGTATAGGGAAACACCACTACAATGGGAGGGCAAAGAGCTGTATTTATACAAGGACATACCACCCGCAATCCTGAGAAGGAGACAGGATTATAAGCCATTAACATCAACCCTTAGAGAGAGACAAATAGTCTATAGGTGGTTAATCCCAGAGGGGTTAACCGTGTGGTACCAAAAGAAAAAAATAGAGATAAGATCGGTACAGGAAGCTAAGGACTTTCATAAATTCCATAAGAGAGGAGAACAAAAGGATGAAGACAGAGATGGAAAGGGTCAGGGTAGAGGCAGTGGTGTAGAGGAAGTTAAGCGCGACTTAGGAGGTATAAAAACACACCCAGAAGGTAAGAGTAATAGAAAAGAGAGAGAGAAGAAAGAAAGTAGCCAGTCGGATCTTGATCAAGAGGAGGTGAAAGTGAGGAAAGCAAGGAAATCAAAGGTCCAAAATCAGATAGATCAAGATACACAAGATAACACAGAAGACTTGTTAGACACAGACCCAGAAGTAGATAGTGAAAAGGATACGGATGGGGAATTGGTCTCAGACAAAGAAGAAAGAGAATTGTAGGAAGAGCCTTATCTTAGAGTCTTTAGTTTCTTTTGAAACATCATGAGTCGGAATGGAAAAGCTGACGTGAAGTGTATGAATAAATTGAAAATTGTTTCACTGAACGTGAAGGGATTGAATGGTAACACTAAACGATGAAAGGTTTTTCAATATTTGAAAAAAGTAAACGCGGAAATTTTGTGTTTGCAGGAACTAAGAATTAGAAAAGATAAGCTGAAGTTGTTGCAAAACCGAAAATTGGGTGAAGTGTTTGTTTCTGCAGCGGATAGAAAGCAAAAGGGAGTCGCTATTTATGTTAGAAAACCATACGAGGCGGTGGAAATGTTGAATGATAGCAAGGGCCATTATGTTGGGATTCAAATTAATTTAAATGGGAAAAAAGTCTTATTGGTGGGGATCTATGGACCCATGATAAAGCGAGGGAAATTTTACGAAAAATTATTAAATAAAATTGATAAACTTTCCTTTGACTCATGTATATTCATGGGAGATTGGAATGGGGTAATTAACCCACAATTAGATAGACAGTCAGTCAAGAAAATAAAGGAAAATCAGGGTAAATTACCGCATAAAATTTTTGATATCATGGATAGACTTGACTTAATTGATATATGGAGAGAATTAAATCCCAGAAGGAAAGAAGTTTCCTTCTATTCGGATAGGCATTGCTCGTGGGCAAGAATAGATATGATTCTGATCTCCAAAAATACTTCTCATCTGGTCTCAAATGTAGAGATCTTGCCAAGAGTAATCTCAGATCATGGCTTAATATCCCTGGATTTAAAACTAAGACCTAAAGAATATTGTTGGCGTCTGAATGTTAATATCTTACATAATGACAAAATTTCCCAAGAGGCATTAACATGCTTACAGAATTATTTTATGGAAAACCAGGACAAAGACACCCCCGTCACGGTGGTATGGGAGGCCGTGAAAGCGGTCATGAGAGGTTTTTTTATGGAAAAAAACTGCTATCTTAAAAAAAAAATGAAACTACAAAAACTAAGAACTTTACAGGACACGCTAAAGGAAAAAGAAAACCAGTTTAGACAATACCCAAATAAGCAAAATATAAAAAGGGAAATTAAAGACTTACAGCTACAAATATCTACAATCTTATTGGAGGAGAGACAAAATGAATTAAGGTTTATTAAACAAAAACATTTTGAAGGAAGTAATAAACCTGGTAAATGGTTGGCTTACCAACTGAGGAAAGAAAGAACTAAAAGACAAATTACATGTCTAAAGGTACAAGGACAAATGCTCACAGAACAAGACCAAATTAAAAAGAGTATCCAGGATTTTTATACACAGCTGTATAGAAAGGGGGACGAGATCCTGAGTGAAACCATCACAGATTATTTAAACAGCTGTGATGTTGTAGCTTTTTCCGCAACCCAAAAGGAACAACTTAATAAGCCTATTAGCATCCAGGAAGTCGTAGATGCTATTAAAGGGATTAAATCGGGTAAGGCTGCTGGACCTGACGGGTTCCCCGTAGAATTTTATAAGAAGTTTGTGTTGCAGTTGACACCAATATTAGTAAAAGTAATGAACGAGATAATACGTGGCAAATATCCATTAACCTGGACCCAGGCAAATATAGTGTTAATCCCGAAAGAGCAAAAAGATCTACAAGATATTGGAAATTACAGACCTATTTCCTTGTTTAACCTAGATTATAAGATCTCTGCTTCCATTCTAGCTACGAGACTAAAAAAAGTTTTAAAGAATTGGATCAATAAAGACCAATGTGGTTTTTTACCACAGAGACAAATCAGGGATAATTTAAGAGTGGTTCTCAATTTGATTGAGATCCACAAAAAAAAAAACATTGATAAGAAAATGGCCATGATTTTTATCGATTTCGAGAAGGCCTTCAATAAAGTTGATTGGTCCTTTCTGTTTGCAGTTTTAGAAAAAGCGCAGGCTGGGAAGAACTTTATTAGCTGGGTGAGAGCGATATACGAAATACAAGAAGCAAGAATCCTTGTCAACGGGGAAAGAACGGAAGGAGTTAAAATAAGAAATGGAACTAGGCAGGGGTATCCGTTATCCCCCTTACTGTTTCTCATGGCTATTGAAATGCTGAATAATAAAATTAGGAGTGAGGATAAGATCCCGGGATTTAAATGTAAAGGTCAGGAATTTAAGCTTCGAGCTTATGCTGATGACCTTCTTGTGATGACAGTAGATCCTGATGAAAGCATAAGACATTTATTAAATATCTTGAATGAGTTTAGCTTGGTTTCTGGCCTAAGGATTAATAGAGATAAAACCTCTGTGTTAGCCTTAAATATTTCCAAGGAAGAGGAAGCAAAAATTAAAGAATGCTCTGGCTTTCAGATCTGCAAGAAAGTGAAATATTTGGGATTAACACTGACTAACAAAAACATAGATCTGTATAAAAATAACTATGAGAAGATTGCTACAGAAATAGTCAATGAATTAAAATTATGGAACCAATTACAATTGTCCTGGCTGGGGAGAATTTCGGTAATAAAAATGAAAATTTTGCCTAAATTTATGTTTTTTTTCCAAAATTTGCCAATAATTACTAATTTAAAACCCTTTAAGACTTGGCATAAAGAAATTTCTAAATTTGTTTGGGAAAGGAAAGAAACCCAGAGTGAGGTTTAAAATCATGCAAAATAAGCTGAACAGGGGGGGGGGGGTCTGGCTCTACCTAACCTACAGGTGTACTACGCGGCATGCTGTCTGACTTGGATGTTAGATTGGTTTATGTTAAATGATGAAGGATCCCTGGTATTAGAGGGGAGAGAATTAAGATTTGGGTGGCATGCGTACCTGTTATATGGAAAATATAAAATACATAAGGAATTTGGAAACCATTTTATTCGAAAATCTTTGTTTAACGTTTGGGCAAAATATAAAGCTGGACTCTGTCTGGATCTACCTAGATGGACCTCAATTCATGAAGCATTCCACCAGAGGGAAGTCATAAAAAAAGGGAAATGGATAACTTATGATGATCTGTTGGTAAGAAACAAGGAAATTGGAAATATGCCTTTCAAAAGCCATCAGCAGCTAATTGAAGAGGAATACATATGTGGTTGGCTCCTGTATAGACAGCTGAGAGAGAGAGATTTCTCGGATCAAAGACTGATTGGCATTAGGAAGGAAAATAATAAATTAGATGAAATCATTTTTTCAGAAAACAGACATAAAATTGCATTATTCTATGACCTTTTGTTGAGTATTGAAATGGAAGAAGAGCTTATTACAGAGCCCATGATTAAATGGTCTCAAGATCTCAAATATAACATTAATTTGGATCAGTGGGAGAAAATGTGGAGGAATAGAATTAAATACTCACCATGTATGGATATTAGGGAGAACCACGTAAAGATGCAGTTCAGGTGGTATTTGACCCCAGCTAAAATTGGGAGAATCTATAAAGGGTGTTCAAATAAATGCTGGAGGTGTAATAAAGCCATGGGCACACAGATGCACATGTGGTGGCAGTGCAAGAAAGTTCAAAAATTTTGAAAAAAATACATGGTATCATCGAGAATATTTTACATCTAAAGTTTGAGCCCGAGCCTAAATTTTACTTGTTGAGTCTTTGTGATAACCAAGACCTAGAATGCAAATATGGAAAGTTAATTTTCCATATGACAACATGTGCTAGAATGGTGCTGGCTAGGAGTTGGAAAAAAGAAGAAGTTCCATCTATAGAGGTTTGGTTGAATAGACTAGGGGAGATCGAACAGATGGATGAATTTATGTATTTAGTAAAGGGACATAACTATGAAGTCAATAAGAGGGTTTGGAAACCGTTTTGCGACTACATGAACAGATTTGTAAAGGATAATGATATGTGAATTAAGAGATTTTGTAGCATTTTGTTCCGAGATCACGTAGCTATGAGAATGGCTAAACACGACTGGATTAAATAGTTTAGGCCTTTATTAATATAAGATAGATTGAATTTGGGAATAATGATATGAATCAACCAAAAGACTTTTTTGTTTTTCTTTTTATATGAAGCATAGCTAGAGGATAACAACACGGGAAAGGAAACATAAATTAGTAATAAGACTGATGTTCAAGTCCAGGAAGTTTTATTTTGTGTATATGTGTGTAATGTTTAGTTAGATGTATTGTTAATATTGCCAATATGCGTGTGTCTATGCCATGTTGGTTTTTTGTATGTTTTGTATGTTGATTATTTTAAGTAATAAAAACTTTAATAAAAAAAACCCAAACCCCTATATAGCTCAGGTCCAAGCTATCTGGCAGACTGTCTCTCCCTCTATGAGCCAGCCAGGGCTCTGAGATCCTCAAGGGAGGTCCTTATCTCCATCCCACAACCATTACAAGCATGGTTGGTGGGGACACGAGAGAGGGCCTTTTCTGTGGCTGCCCCTAGACTCTGGAACTCCCTGCGTAGGGAGACCAGAATGGCCCCTTCCTTGACGGCCTTCTGTCAACTGGTGAAAACCTTCCTTTTCAGACAGGCATTCAAAACAGAAAGTTTTTGAAAGAATGGGCTGGGGTGCTATATTGTTTCAATGTATTATTTTTATATGTTTTTAATTGTATTGTTTTTAAATTTTGGAAGCCGCCATGAATCCTAGTCCTGGGAGAAGGGTGGGATAATAATAATAATAATAATAATAATAATAATAATAATAATAATAATAATAATAATAATAAAAAATTCATCTTGGCAAAGATTCTGATCTTGTCCCTTTCCAAGCATGCTAAGTCTCATTAGGCTCAGTGGAGCCTGAACTAGTGCAGCAGCCTATAACATTTCTGTAATTTTTCAGTGTTGACCTTTTGAATAAGTTTGGTGATATCATTGCTCCTAAGGTACAAATCCTCCTTGTGCTGAAGAATGACTTCATAAACTGCCTTTATTTTTCCACAGATGACTATACTTTGCTGTGTATATGTGTTTTCTCTCAACATGTGGGAAGTGCCATATTCTTTCATTTATGCTGATGCAAATCACAAACAAACATCTGGTTGCACCAGCAGCAAAACAGCAAGTTCCTGATGTATGTAACCAGCCTGGGGAAGGAATCCTGCTGGTGAATTACATTAACCTGAATAGGTCTGTCATAGGCAGTGACCGTAGGAGGAGAAAGACAGCAGGCATGGTGGCCATGAAGGAAGTTAAGCCAGTGGAGAAAGACTGCTAGGTTTGTCTGCCTTCTGAAGGAGAAACCAATATTGATTTGCATGGGCTAACCGAGAAAAATGTTTTTGTATCACCTTGCTCTTACTCCAGAAGAACAAGCTGGCACTGTGGAGATTACATGGTATCTATTGTTCCATCTGACACCAAGGGATTGGGGAACATGTTATGTAGCAAAGACTGGGGAATAACTTAAGGAGGTTGTACATGGCCAACTGATGCCTAGCCTATAGTTAAAACTTCTATCATATTTGTTAGCTTGATGAAATTTTTCCTATTCATACACTTTGCAATAGAGACTTGGCCACCTTGACAAAGCTATATTAAACATGCTTGTGTCTCAGGGCTCCCATTTGGTTTAGATTCTGAACTATCAAAATGGGGGAAAGAAATCCATTTCTTTTTCTAAGTTAGATCCTTGATTCACTAAATGGGGGAAAGAAATCCATTTCTTTTTCTAAGTTAGATCCTTGATTCACTAAGTCAGGTCTTCTAATTTCTCCTAGATGTACAGGAGAAGGAAAGTCCTCTTTACTTCCTTTGATACTTCTAAAAAAAAATACAGCCTGTAGCATAGAATGCCAACAGGATCCTGGACACAGAGAGGTGTTTGGGGCCTCCAGATATTACATTTGATATATCCAGAATGGGGGAAATGGAACATATGAATGAGTGTGAACCAATAAGAACAGAAGAGAAGCTCAACTTTGTTGTGTGCCTTCAAGTTGTTTCTGACTGATGGCAACTCTTAAGATAAATCTGTCACAGGTTTTCTAGGAATATTTGTTCAGAGGGGGATTGCCTTTGCCTTCCTCTGAGTCTGAGAGAGGGGGACGTGTCCAAGATCATCCAATAGGTTCCCATGGTTGAGAAGGGATTTGAATCCTGGTCTCCAGAGTCATAGTCCAATGCTCAAATGACCGCAATGCTGGCTCTTGAAGCCTCAGTAGATATGCAATGTCAATGCAACAGTAGGAGTTTGTATTTTCACTAGCCTTGGTATCTAGGCCAATGTCAAGAACTGAGGTTTTCTGTTCTTTTGATCCAGAGAGAAATTTAGACTATAGGATTTTCAATATAGACACACAGGAAACCAGATCTGGGTTTAAACACTATGCATGTAACATTTACTGAGACATAACAAATAAGACAATCATTTAAGTATCAAGAGCTCTGACACACACACATTCATTCTCTCATACTCACAATCCTCCACTGAATGTTGATCAGGCATCCATGAAGGGTGGATGACACTCTTGCTGCGGATTGAAGTGTCACAAAGGAGAGGCTGGAAATCCCTCTCTCTTTATACCCACTTCTTGCCATCTCTTTGAGAAAAAAACATGTTTTGCTGGTTTCCATAGTTTCAGAATATACCAATGTCTTATCTGTTTATATTAAAACATCCTGTATCATGTCAATGTCTTATCTTTGTGGATGTTCTGTGCAGCTCAGAACATGCCTTGTTTGTGCAAATTCCTCCTTGTTTTGGAAATTCCTTCTGCTCTGGCCAAATCAGCATTTCTTTAATTTCTCACTTCACTGTCCAAGTCCATCCTACAGCAATGCCTTTCATGCGGCCATTTTCTTTGGTTCAGGACCTTGCTTTTGGTTCATCACACCAAAAGCTGTGGTTGGCAAGCTCATGTCCTTCCTTCCCCTCCTGATGCTTAGTGCAGTGCTGCTTGAGAAATTCTGTTTCAGTGAAATTCTACACAAATGACTGTGGTCACTGTATCTCCACTCCTTTCATTGATTACTTGTTTTGTGAGGGAGAAAAATGACATCTATCAATTTCCACATTTTGTAACTGCTCCTTGGTCTTTTTTTTCAAGGACATAGATATTGTCTCATTTTCTGGATTAGCTTATGGGTGCCTGACACATATTTTGGCAAATATGCAGACCACAGGGTCCCAGAAAAAGCCCACTGCTATTGATGCCTACCTCTGCTGCCTGACTGCCCCCTTTAAACCGATTCTGATACTAAGAGAAGTAGCGGACTGTTTCTCTTGCATGCAATGACCTGCCATCAGACTTCTGATGCTATGTCAAAAGCAACTGTGGGAGAATTGAAAGAACTGATAATGTCCCACAACTTTATTTAAGGCCTACAACACCAATGTGGGTCGAAGAGAAAGAGGCAGAAAGAAAGGGTGTTCAGGGAAGGGGTGGGATAGAATAGAAGGAAAGAAAAAAAACTGAATGTGCATCTTGCAACAAGGGGGGGGGGGAGAGAGAGAGAGAGCATCTAGAGAAAAGAGAGAGGGAGGGATGGTGGGAGGGAAGGAGGGGAAAGAGAGTGAGATACCTAGTTTGTTGCAGGAGTCCTTTTGTTGCAAGATGTTATTGAAGCTGTTCTTGGTTAAACAGAAATGACAGTTGGAGGCCTTTCACACTAAACAATCATAACACATCATTCCACTAGAATTGCCATGGATGTAGCCTGCAATCATGATATTTATATTTTATATCCATCTTGATTGTATATGTAGCATTCATGTCTTTCCAAGTAGTGTGTAACTTCCCTCAATATTTTTGTTGTATGAAACTATCTGCTATCTGCTTATATGTACTTCTGGTTCCCCTTTTTGTTTTAGCTGTGATCCACATCAGTCAGTGTTCTCCTAACCACTGTTCACTAAGCAATGCTATTAGTCTGTGCAACACTCTTCCTTGCCCACTGGCCTATGTACAGGAATTTATAACTGTTATGGTCTTCCAGATGCTATAACGTCCCTCACCAATGTTGTTGTTGTTGTTGTTGTTGTTGTTGTTGTTGTTGTTGTGTGCCTTCAAGTCATTTTTGACTTATGGCAACCTTAAGGCTAACCTATTACAGGATTTTCTTGATAACATTCATTCGGAGAGGATTTGTCTTTACCTCCCTCTAAGGCTAAAAGAGTGTGACTTTCTCAAGCACACACAGTGAGTTCCTATGGCTAAGTGGGGATTCAGACTCTGGTCTCCAGAACTGTAGTACAAGGCTCATACAAAACTAGGAGATTTACTGTTTCCCAAGTAAGCCACTATACTTGAGTGGTGGGCTATTTCCAGCTTTGTACAGGAATGGGGAATGCGCAAGTCTTGTGATTTTGTTGGACTTCAGTTAACATGAATCATCGCCATTGACTATTCTTGCTAGGCTCCTTAGAGTTGCAGTCAGACAAGCTTTAGAGGACTGCACATTGTCCCCACTGCTGGTTTATTGAATGACAAGTTGTTCCTGTGTTAAAGAAATTGATGTCAATTGATGTTTCTCTTTCATCCCTTCTACACTACAGTGTGGAAAAAAGGACAAAAGGCTACACACATGGACATCACCAGATGTTCAACACAAAAATCAAATAGATTATATAATCAGAAGTAAAAGATGGCAGAACTCTATACTGGTGGCCAAGACTAGACCAGGCGCTGACTGTGGCACAGATAATGAATTATTCATAACAAAAATAAGAGTCAGACTCAAGAAGCAAACAAAACCAGTGATTTTACCAAAATATGATCTAAATAATATCTCAAAAGAATTTACTGATAACATAAGAAAAGGATTCGCATTACTAAGCATAATAGACCAAGAACCAAAGGAACTATGGTCTGAATCCAGGGACATAATAAAATAAGAATGTAGACTGGCACTTTCAATAAATAAAAAGAAAGAGAAAAAACATGGATGACAGAAAAAACACAACAAACAATAAAGAGGAGAAGAGAAGAAAAGCAAAAGGGAAATAAGAACAAACTAAGAATTATGAATGCAACACTACAATGGCTTGTATGGGAAGATAAAGAAAATTACTACAATGATCAATGCCAAGAAATAGAAGACAGTAATAAAAAGGGAAGAACAAGAGATTTATTTCACAAGATCTGGGAAAGCAAAGGAAAATTCAAATCAAGGACTGGGATGATCTATGATGATGAAAATTACATAATTCAAGACCAGGAAGGAATAAAATGATGTTGGATGCAATACACAGAAGAATTATGCAAAAGAGATGACAAAATTAGAGACACATGGAATGAAGAGCCATATGAAGATGAACTCCAAATTCTAAAAAGTGAGATGGACACCAGGAAGCAATGATATTCCAATTGAACTGCTGCAATCCACATTGACAGAGTCATCTCTAGTGCCAACCAACATATGTCAACAAACATGAAAAACAAAACAATGGCCAACAGATTGGAAGTGATCAATATATATCCCAATCCACAAAAAGGGAGACACAAGAGACTACAACAACTATAGGACCATAGCACTGATCTCCCACACAAGCAAAATCATGCTCAAAATTCTGCAACATAGACTCCAACCATACATGGAAAGAGAGATCCCAAGTGTCCAAGAAGGGTACAGCAACAGAAGAGGCACTAGGGATCACATTGCAAACATATGATGGCTAATTGAGCTCACCAGGGAATTCCAAAAGAAAATCAGCATGTGCTTTATAGACTATAGCAAAGCCTTTGACTGCATACACCATGAAAGGCTATAGAATGCCCTTAAAGACATGGGGGTGCCAGCACATCTGATAGTCCTTATGAAGAATCTGTACTCAGGACAAGAAGCTACTGTCAGAACAGAACAAGAAGAAAAAGAATGGTTCCTATCTGGCAAAGCAGTCAGTCAAGGTTGCATCCTTTCACCCTATCTGTTCAACTTGTATGAATAACATATTATAAGAAAACAGGCTTGGACACAGAAGAAAGAGGAGTGAAAATAGGAAGAAGGAATATCAACAATCTAAGATATGCAGATGACACCATAGTACTAGCAGAAAACCCCACAGACCTGGAACACCTACTAAGGAAGATCAAAGAAGAAAGTGCAAAGGCAGGCTTAATGTTGAAAATCATGACCACCAAGGACCTTCACAAGTTCAACCTAAACAGTGAGGAAATAGAAGTAGTAAAAGAATTCCCATACCTGGGATCAAACATTGATAGAATTGGGGACTGCAATCAAGAAATCATAAGAAGATTAAGAATGGGTAGGGTGGCTATGAAAGAACTAGAAAAGAGTCTAAAAAGCAAAGATATACAACTCAGCACAAAAGTTAGAATCATACAAGCCATTGTATCCCCTATTACCATTTATGGATGTGAGAGCTGAACAGTTAAAAAAGATGATAGGAAGAAAATCAATTCATTTGAGATGTAATGCTGAAGAAGAGTGCTGAGGATCCTATGGACAGTCAAAAGGACAAACAAGTGGGTCCTAGAGCAGATCAAGGACAAACAAGTGGCCGGAAACCTCCTTAGAAACCAAGATGACCAAACTGAGACTGTTGTACTTCAGACACATTATGAGAAGAGAGGACTCTTCGAAAAAAAAATAATAATGCTGGGGAAGGTGGAGGAAAGTAGGAAGAGAGGAAGGTCACATGCAGATGGATGGACTCTATTAAGGAGGTCATGGATATTAAGGAGTTGCAGGAATTAAGCAGAGCAGTGGAGGACAGAGGTTCTTGAAGATGTCTCATCCATAGGGTCACCATTAGTTGAGATCGACTCAAGGGTAGTTAACAAACACTACAATGATGAAAATACTGAGCCCTTTGGTTTCATTTTCCACAAGTTTTACAAGATTCTAAAATTCCAGCTTGTGATACTCTACCATCATTCAGGCTGCACTTTCGGGGTTTGTTTGCAGGTTTCAGCTTCTTTGCTTACAAAGCTATTTCAAATTATTTCATTAAAAAAGAAGAAGAAGAAGTTATTCACACATAAAGAATCAGAATGAGAGACACTGACCCTATTTCTCTTTAGATATGCACCTGGGTACTTCCTTTTGAAGGAAACATGCCTACATGTTGTGGGAATCCTGCCTTGTTTGCAACAGCTGAATTCCCCAGGCTTGGCAATTCTGCTGTAGGAGACAATACACATCAGAGAGGCCTTTATCTTTTCATGATATACATCTTTGATATGTATTATTAAGGCATATGACAAGCCTAACTGCACTGTATTCATGCATATAAAACACATGTCATCAGTCACTGAAAACTGGGCCTGAGGGTATTTAAGCCTGAGTGGGTGGGTAACTTATTTGTAACAGTAATGTGACAACTCCTTTAATCTCAAAAGCGAAAGCCAGTAAATGTTTTCCTACAGCTAATGAAGTATTTCATCCATCCCCAAAAGGAAGAGCTTTTGACACATCACTTGTTTGTCAAAATTACACTGCATTTTCCCTATGTCCAATAAAAGATGTGGAAATGCATGATGAATTCAAAACAATAATATATTTCATTCCCTAGGATATCTTTCTTTGGATTGGGATTCTGTTCATTATTTTATTTTGGTTTCACTGGGTATGAATCCATAAGTCTAATAAAATGTTTGTATCACTGCATGGTGTTAAAATGTAAAAGGAAATGGAAAAGAAAGATGTCCCAATAGCACCTGGAAGGGGGTGGTGGTGGTGGTCACAATCCTATAAGAAAAAAGGTCAGCCATAACAGTGGCTTCTATGCTGGCATAAATCCAAAACTAGAGACCTTCTCAGAAGCTAACCTCGCTGCTGTTTCAGTAGTTCTAGTTGTGAGAGATGCTCTGGCAAAGAAACCAGACATTAAACATGAGTTTGGGGGGAAGCAGACAGGCGGCACAGGGCCGCCCCAGGAAGCTGTGGATTGGGGCCGAGGCATCCGCATTCCTTGGCCCCGATTCGCAGCTTCACCCCCCCAGGAAGGAACGCTAAAATAGCGCTCCTTCCACAAATCGCCGAAGGTGCGCCGCAAAAGGCTGCCGGTGCACCTTCGGTGCCTTTTCCGCCGCAGCGTGTGTGGACGCTGTGGCGGATAGGCATCCTCGGAGCCCCGGACGTGCCCTGAAGATGGCACTTTGTGCCGTCTGCTTAGGCCCTTAGAGACCTAACTGGTCTTCCTGACACTTTAGAAGACGCAGGTCAAGACTTCAGCTGGTAACCATTTCTGGGCATTCTATCAGTGCCAACATTGTCTCCCTCCACCACCAACACCAACACCTCTCCAGAAAGTAGTGTGGTGGCCAGCTTTTGCAGGGGAAGCTGCACTATCAACAGCTAAGTAAGGATGTACAAGCTGCTGCATCAATGGCTAGTCTGCCAGTGCCTCAAAACATCCAAAATATGTTTATTTGTCAGACTTGGGAACAGCAAAAGCAGGAATCAGGTTACAAATAGCAACCACCAAGAATAGCACAAATCCTGTCCAATTTTAGACCCTGCCACCTGTAATATAATGAGCCTTGACTTTCCATTAAATATCTGTTGTTGTTGTTTTGTTATAATTTTAGTGCAATCCTATGTTTGTTGATTGAGGAATAAATCTGCCTGGGTGGAATGGGATTCACTGACATATAGGTGGTGTGTGTATAGCAGTGGTGGGCAACATGAAGCCTTGGAACCATCCTACATGGCCCTACAACTGGGCCTGATCTGGACACTCTTGATGCAGAGTTCCTGCACTTTGCTCTAGCATTATGTTGTCATACCCATAGGGAAAATGAGCCAGATGGAGATATCGAAGGATGGAAAGATGGAATAAATTTTTATTGCTTAAGCTTTTCTGGATACTCCCCATTATTATACAGACAGATGAACATTTTGTTTCAATTCATTATCTAATTATCAAATTGTATGAATTTCTCCATATCTGGGATGGAAAGATCATGAACTTTTATAAAAAATTGAAAATCCTAATTTGTCAGATTTGTGAAACTAGGACTAGGGCTTGAAATGGCTAATTCTTAAAAAGTCTGGGCTTAAATTCCAGTGAATTCAACCAAATTAATACTGAATTTAAGCTGCCACCAAACACACACACACACACACACAGACACCACAATACTGTGGGTAGGCACAAGAAAGTCTTATCCATACTGAGAATAGCTGTAATTTTGTTTCAGTTTGTTTCTCAAGTATTTATCAAAATTCACATATCTCTTCTTATAAGCATAGGAATGACTTGTGATTTGAAGAAAAGCTGAATGTGACAGGAAGCAAAATTGTGTGTGTGTGTGCGGGGGGGGGGGGGGCAGCAACCTACAATTCTGTCCCTAGGTAAAGGCCAACATTCTCCTTGAAATTTTCTGAAATTTCTCCTACAGTCTTCAGGAATGTTTCCTTTCATTACAAATGGCTGAAGCTGACCTTGCACGACCCATATAACATATATGCTTATGGAAAGTCATGTCACCACTTCCAAATATAAGCTAACATCAAGATTCAAAAGAAAGACAGTGCTTGCTTCTATTCTCTCAGAGCAGAACCCAACTAATATATATAAGTCCCATTGATTTCAGCTGGAGAGCTTAACTCTTCTTTGAAAAATAGTGGGACTGAAGAGCTCAGACTGGTTTACATTATGCTCTTTCTGTTTTGGTTATAAAGCTTTTCCTCTAGATTGGCTTTTCTGGCTTTGTTTTATGGTTTGTGAAGATTAGCTTCCTATTTGATTAGTCTGATTTACATTTTGGCCTTTCTAAAGGATAGAGGATGCACAAAACAATCAGGGGGGTATATGGGGAAAAATACTTTTCGAACTACAGGGCTCTGCAGACGGCACAAAACGCCATCTTGGAGCCAGGGAAGGAAAGGGGCAGCCAGACGCTGGACACCCCAACCCCTTCCCAAGGTTGCACACGGTGAGTGCTCTGATGACGTCCTTCCAGCACAGCGTTCGGACATGCTGGGTCATGTGGAAGAGACATGCGGTGTCTCTTCGGGCACCCCTTCTGCCTGCTCTGGAAGGAGTGCTGGGCCAGCAGAAGGGTGGATTGGGGCTGAGGCATGGGGCATCCTCAGCCCCAATCCTCCAGTTCTCAGGGCGGCCCATGGCTGCCCGTCTGCAAAGCCCCTACAACTCCTAGGGAGGTTGTGGGAGTTATACTTAAAAACAAACAAACAATGGTTCCAAGCTCTGAACAGAACTCTAATGAGTTGCAGCATAAGAGCAGGAAGTGTCAGCAGAAGACCATAGACATAATTTCTATTTCTTTAAACTATTTAGAGCTGCATTGTTTTGATACATTCATGTAACTTGTATAATAATAATAATAATAATAATAATAATAATAATAATAATAATAATAATTTATTTATATCCCGCCCCTCTGCACGGCAATCGAGGCGACGTACATCAGTTAAAAAGAACAATTAAAATCTCAACCCCAACCCCAACCCTCCCCCCCGTAAAACAGAATTAAACTAGTTTAGGATTAAAACATGAACATAACATAACAATTAACATAATTAACAACATGAACATAACAATTAAAACAATAAACTATATAGGGTGAACATGTCATGGCGGCTGGAGGATGAACAAAGGATCGCCATCAGTTAACCAGGGAGTAGTAATATGACAGATCTCGTCTGGCAGGCCATTCCAGAGTCTGGGAGCAGTTGCGGAAAAGGTCCTCTGGGAGGTCTGTGAATCAATACCATTCACAAGTTTTTCCAGGTGATATAACTAGAACCAGCATTGTATCAATAGCATTCACAAGTTTCCAGGTAGTACAACTAGAACCAGCATGATGTAGTGGATTAAGAGTTGGACTATGACTCTGGACACCAGGGTAGGCATACAAATCAAATGGGTGACTTTGGGCAAGTCACACTTTCTTAGCCTCAGAGGGAGGCAAAGCAAAATCCCATCTGAACAAATCTTGTAAAAAAAATGCATGATAGGTTCACCTTTTACTACACAGTGACAACATAATTGACATTGTTGCTGGTTCCATAGAAAGACACAGGAGCATCTCTGCTTTCCCAGAGTTCTATTGGGCAAGGCAGCAGTCTACAAGTGTCCCTAGTCCCTTGCATAAGCCCCTTCCCATCTATGAAGGGACCCTATATGGCTTGGGTCCAGGTTATTTGAATGACTGCGGAGACCTGTCTTCCCATCTCACCACAATCATTTGGTGAGAACAAGGGAGAGGGTCTTCTCCTTGACTGCTCTCATACTTTGGAACTCCACCCCTAGAGAAGCAAGGATGGCCCTATCCCACTTTGCTTTTTTCAGCAGGTAAAACACGTTTGTGCTGTCAGCCTTTTTCAAACTGATGGGGTCTGTGCAACTCGGATTTTAAGGTCTGTATAGGATTTTTAAAATACATTTTAATATTTTAAGTATTTAATGTTTTTAGCTTTGTAAATAATTTATTTTTTAACCTTTATATTTTTGCTTTTTAAAGATATTTGTATTGTTTTTAATTTGTACAGTCAGCCCTTGGATCCCCCTGCGGATACCAAAATCTACAGATGTTCAAGTGCCATTGTCCTCAATGGTGGCACAGGTATGTGGCTGCTCCACCATTGAGGACAATGGGACTTTGCCGTCCCAGCCACCTGAAGCCTGCCGCACCACTCTCATTATGGTGGGCAGCAGGGAGCTGCCTCTTCTTCCTCCTCCTCTTCCTCTGCTTCACCCCCAGCTCTGCCTCCTCCTCCTCCTCCTCCTCCTCCTCCTCCTCCTCCTCCTCCTCCTCCTCCTCCTCCTCCTCTTCCCCTTCCTCTTACTTCTCCCTTCTCCTCCATGCTGCTGCCTCCTCTTCCTCCTTCTCTTCTTCCTCTGCCACCCTCCCCACAGGCTTGCCATCTGTGGATGCTGAGGGTCTACTGTATTGTGTTACCCAAAGAAAGGGGGCACTGGGGGGGGGCACCAACCATCAGCTTTATTTTAAATATTGGGGGAAATTAGCTCTGCAAGAGGCTGGGTAACCTTTAGGGACCCTTTGCACCTTTATATAGTAGTAATAACTGAGGAGAACTCCACATTTGGGTGAATTAGAAGAGCTTTATTTAGAAAAATGCAGAGTACAATCACACATACATGGTTAATTCAGCATTTAGAGCTAACTAAAATGGAATGTGGAAACTGAATTGCAAAGTTTAAGGGGTTCAATTGAGAGTGGTAATTACCTGTCCAAAGAGTAGACAATGGAAAGCTGAAGTGACTTTATTGGGAGGTCTGAGGGCTAAATGGTAGAAGAACAGCATCACATAGTGCTAGTTCATGCTGTACCTTGGACTCTGTTGTAGATAATATTTCAAGCTCTATTAATTTAAAATGCAATCCTTCATATGGTAATTTAGAAATAATCCCTGTTGTTGTGTGTCTTCAAGTTGTTTCTGATTTATGGCAAACCTATCATGGGTTTTCCGGAGCTCGAAGTGTGTGATTCACCCAAGGCCAACCAGTGGATTTCCATGGGGAATAGAACACTGGTTTCCAGAGTCATAGTCCAACACTCAACCACTATGGCATACTGGCTTTATGGAACTCAATGAGACTTATTTCTGAGCAAGCTGCCAGGGATGGTGGAGAGCCTGGACATTTTCCTTCCATGAACTTTCTTGAATTAACTTGTCCTAGGATCCAAACCATTGTTTTCATCAAGTTCAAGCACACACATCACAAGAATATGTTTCATTGCTAACATCATGCAAAAGCACTTCCACTGTCCATCACTTTTTAAGGATCTGCCACTGAAATAAAAACAAATGCAATTTTACTGATATAATTTCACAAAATATTATTCAGGACACAGCTCATATCCACATAATAAGACTTTCTTTAAAAGCTTAAGTGGATATTTTAAAGTTAAATGATATTATTCATAGACCACCAGAATGATTTCCTCTAAATCAAAATGCAGTCTCTAAAAAGGCATATGCATCACAAATGGAATGAGTACATTTGAAGAGATTTGAACTCTGGAGAATGCTCCTTAATTTCCATTTTTCCTTCTCTCCCTTTAGTATGACTTCTGCCTCCTTCATATGCAAAACAGAAAAAGGAACTGAAATATTGTTGTCTGTAAATAAATTGTATTTTTACTATTCTGCATAAAATACCTATATCATTTGTGCATATCTGACTGCACCAGTGACATCTGACTGTAAGGGTTTTTCTTATAAGACTAGAGAGTTCCAAAGATCTGCCATTAAGAAAGCTTAATTTCCTTCTCTAACTATTTTTGAGAATTACGATAAAGGTTCATTTTTTGCAGATGTGGGGAAGAAAACCTTGATGCTGGTTCTGGTTCCTTCCTCATGCTTCACAGGCAGGGCTTCTGATCTGTCAATCATCCTTACCACCCTAAGAGGGATAGCTGGTCCCATCTTTCCAGTAATGATATGAAAAACTCTGGGCAAACAAAAATATACTGCCAGTATTGTGTTTAAGCCAGTGGCTTAAAACCTACAAACCCACAATTACAGAAAAGGAACCTTCATGGTATGTACCAATGTTTAATTTTCCTACATTGTGGAGAAAAAATCCTTCATGCTGGGACCTACACAAGTGAGTGAGCAACTACCTACTACAACCTATTGCAGAAAATGCCTACCAAAGGAAGTGCCTGCTGAAGCAAATTTGTCAATCCTGTAGTGTCTGACAAAAGAAAATGGGGAAGCCCAAGTAGCTACCCTATGAATTACCAACAAAAATGCTGATGTGATCAATTCAGCAGAAGTGGCAAAATAATAATGATGATAATAATAATAATAATAATAATAATAATAATAATACCCCACCTCTCTGTTAAAAACAATCGGGGAGGCTTACAGCAATTAAAATTACATCAATACAATCTAAAAACCCCAACCCCCACCCTCCCCCATAAAAATGTATTAAACTAAACAACCATTAAAATCCAAGTAAATTTTAAAATAAATTAGAATAAACAATAAAAGAATCAAACAGCAGGCAAATCAGAGACACAAAAGGGCAAAGACTCAGCTCCTGAGGCCGGGATCTAATCAGGAAAGGCCTGCCGAAAGAGATCCATTTTTATCGCCTTTTTGAAGCTGTCAAAGCTCGTCATCTGACAGATCTCATCCAGCAGGCCGTTCTGGGGTCGATTACCGAAAAGGCCCTCTGGGAGGTAGTAGACAGCCTAGATTTTTGTGGCTGAAGCAAATTTCTCCCAGAGGACCAGTGAGCGCAGGGAGGATTATATGGGAGGAGGCAGTTCCAAAGATAAATTGGACCCAAGCCATTTAGGGCTTTAAAACTAGGAGTAGTCCCTTCTGGAACAGCTTAGAAGCCAACTCAGTGCACTGCTGCAACCAACAAGACAAAGTAGAAGAAGACACTCATTCATGTTTATCACATGGGGCAAAATTGGGACTTTAAACAGTGATTAACCTGAGAAAATCACACAATTGACATTAAAACACTATTAAAATGAGATTAACACAAGAGCCATTATCCTGTGAATAACCAGGGAATAACTAGGCTAGAAAAATCAAAAAGTCCCGTGAATGATTTGCTGCTGTTTCTTGCCTGGTTATTCATGGGTTAATGGCACTTTAATCATGTTTCACCTCCACATCATGTGAAAACCATTAGTGCAATTGTGTGATAATAACGGATTATTCATGGGATAATATCACTTTGAATATGACGTTCTGTGAAAACCTTTAGTGCAATTGTGGGATTACCACAGGGTAATCACTGTTTATGCTTCCAATTGTCTCCCGTGTGGTACACTCCATTGACCTTTAGTAGACTCTGTCTGTTTATGAAATACAACTCCTTGAGAATTGACAGAGCCATCCACTCAGAGAGTCAGGGCCTTTACAGACTGCCAGAAATAATCCATCTTGAGACCACTTTAATTGTCCTGTCTCAGTGCTAGGGAATCATGAGAACTGTAGTTTATTGTGGCACCAGAGCTCTCTGACAGAGAAGGTTCAATCTCTCAGAAAAAAAACTATAATTCCCATGGTTCCCTAGCACTGAGCCAGGACAGTTAAAGTGGTCTCAAGCTGCATTATTTCTGGCAGTCTGTAAAGGCCCTCAGTGAGCTGAAGTAATAGCAACCAAAATCAAAACTTTCATTGTAAGAAATGTAAAATGCACTGATCTCAAGGGTTAAAAAGGAGCCTTCAACAAAGTCCATAGAACCATTTGCAAATTCAATAAAGGAAAGCAATACAACTCCTAACTGAAGCAAAGACACACTCTTCAAAAAACTCTGCACATGCAGATGAGATGCACGTGGTTTTCCTGACTGATCTTTCAAAATAGAACTAAGGCTGAGACATCTCTCCTAAGAGAATTGGTAGTTAGGCCCATATTCAAACCTGCCTGCAGAAATGTCTAAACCAACCTCACTGCAGCCATTTCAGGATACACCCCTTTACTCTGACACCAGCTACAAAAAGCCCTCCAAGTAGACTCATCCAAGTGCTTAACAGAAGGTCTTCTAACTGCATGGATAGGCTGAATCACATCACTTTCATACCATTCAGCTACTAACCTTTTCCACATAATCTTCAGGTGTGTAATTGTAACCAGCCTGGGTTGGAATGCAACAGACCTCTTTGATGTAGCAGATCCAGCCAAAATGATAGAGGCCAATTCTCCTGAACCTGCGTAATGACTATCTTGGTAAAGCAAGGCCAATGACACCACCTAGGTCAGGGGTAGGCAACCTTTCCCCTTTAAGGGCCGAGGGACTTCAGCTCCCAGAAGGCTCAGCCATGTTGGCCAATAGTCCCATGTTGGCCAATAGCTCCTGGGATTCTGGGAGCTGAAGTCCCTTGGCCCTTAAAGGGGAAAGGTTGCCTAACCCTGACCTAGGCGCTATCAAATTTGCCTCCATCCCTTTCATCTTTATTTTTCATAACATTTTGGACAACATCATCACTGGAGAAACAGCATAGCACAACACCCTGGACAAGTTATCATGAGAGTACTGAAAGCCAATACTCCCTCTATCCAAAATCTCTATGCAAGCCAGGGCAGTTTGTGATTCTCCTGAGATGCAAAAAGATCCACCCACAGAATGCCAAACATTTGTATTATCTGTTGAAGTACCAGAGAATTTAGAGGCTATTTTCTCTAGTCCAGGCTCTCTTCTGTTTAATCCAACAGGCCTGACAATTTAGTTGGCCCTTCAGATACTCCTTTTTGAGTCATTGAAGGTGAATCTGCACCAAGCAAGAGGCCTCTCACACCAGTCAGCAACTGCATCCCCCTTGCTTGCTTCTGGTGATTGTCATATTGTCCAGATCAACATATGATTGCGTTGAACATCTGACTGCAGACTGAGGAGTATGAAACACACTGCCTATAGCTCAACCCAGTTGATACTGTGCATCCTTTCACTGGGTGGCCCCAAGCACTGCATCATCTGGTCATTAGAGTGCACCCCAACCCATAGAAACCAGCATCATTTCTCTTCTTGTATCCTGAATAGCACTCTATTCCTCAACACCTTTGAAAGCCACCAATGTAGAGAAAGCCTGTGTGGGGAAGATTTATATCCAGCTGACACTTTTGAGCAATCTTGTCTTGGTAGGGCAAAAGAAAACACTGTAGTTCCCTCAGATGAATCCTGGCCCAAGGAACCACATCTAAACAAATCATCATCAACCCAACAGCTAGACTAACACCATCAATTGCAAAGTTGTCTGACTCAACATTCTCCTGACCAGAGACTTGAGCTTTTCCCCCTTGAAACTCCAGGCAATCCATAGAGAACCACATAACTTCCCTGCCTTTCTCCAGCGAAGGTGCATGGACCAAATATCCATCCAGGTATGGGTACACATGAACACCCCACAGCCTCTGATGTGCCACCAAGGTCATCAACATCTCTGTGAACACCTGCAGGGAAGCCAAGTAAGGGCCTGTACTGACAGTGACCCTTCAGATAAGTCAACCTGAGGTACTTCCTGTGAGTTGCATGTACTAGAATGTGCAAGCACACCTCCTGGAGGATGAGGGATGCCAGATATTCCTCCTCCTGAACCCCTTCCAGAATCAATCACAGAATTTCCATGCAGAGTTTCTATTTGAGAACAAAATGATTGTGAACAAAATGATTGTGATTCAGTCCTTGATTTTCATGGAGACCCAGGAAAGGACTAAGAAGGAGCAGTGGTGTCCCACACTGAGGTGTCACCCAGTGCAGGAGGTGGAGCTTTGGGGGGGGGACCAAAACCCGTGCCAGGCAGGGAAGAATGGGTGCCCCAGGCCTCCCTTTCTCTGCCCAGCATTGCTTTACACACTAGTAAAGCTGCACTGGGCAGGAAGGAATGGGTGCCCTTTGCCTCTCCCTCCCTGATGAGCACCATGGCATGCAGCAGGGATGTGGGGGGGGGGCACTCAGCTGAGTGCCACCCCAATTCTGGAGCATCATCCATTGAGGTCTGAACCCCCGCACACACATCCCAGTGATGCCACTGTTGAGCAGGTATTAGAGATATTGCTTTTATCTAAAACAGATATTCTATGGCCACAAGCATCAGGAAGTGATTTTTCACAAACCTGGGACTGTATGATAAAAAAGGTCTGATGGCTTTTGAATGAAATGGAGGATGTAACCATCCCTCACATGCCCCCACTGGAAGCTACCCCAAATCAGATGGATTGCTTGGACTTTCCACTCTGCTTGTTGGAAGAAATGGAACTGTCTTTAGTGAACCCAAAGGACTATTGCCACCTGGGTTGTTGTTTAGAAGAACTATAACTTGGACTGAAAGACTTAAATTTCCCCTGTCAAAATCTGTGGTTTATATCCTTAAAAGGATTGCACACCAGACCAAAAAGGCTTCTTCTCTTTGAAATCAATGATGACTAAAAGGACCTGAACAGACTACCAGAAATAATCCAGCTTGAGACCACTTTAACTGCCCTGGCTCAGTGCTAGGGAATCATGGGGATTGTAGTTTTTTTCTGTTGCTGTTTAATTGTTGTAATTGTTCCTTGCTTTTAATTAACTTTTATTATTTTACCTATTGTTTTGTATTTTTAGATTGTACACCTTTGGCAGGTTTTTATTTCTATTTTATGCTTTGATTGTCTCTTTGTACAGCGCTGTGTAGTAGTTAGTTGCTGGTTCACAATTTTAATTTTATTGTTGTTTTAATATTTTCTTGGTTTAATCTTGTTTTAAGGGGTTGGGTGGGTGGATTATGTGAGGAGGGAATTTTTAACTTGTGATATTTTAAAATGTTGTAACCCGCCCCGATTGCTGTGCAGAGGGGCGGGCTATAAATAAAACTTATTATTATTATTATTATTGTTATTATTATTATTATTACATTGACAGCACTTTAGAAATAAAATAATAATAATAATAATAATAATAATAATAATATTCTGAGACTGTCACAATAAACTACAGTTCTCATGATTCCCTAGCACTGAGCCAGGACAGTTAAAGTGGTCTCAAGCTGAATTATTTCTCGCAGTCTGTTCAGGCCCTAAGTGATGAAGCTCAAGTGATGATGCTTTTTTTCCTTGATCTCAATGAACACCTCATCCAAGACCTCACCAAATAATTTGGAACCCTAGTTAAATTCACTTTGGATTTGTTATCCATGTTCCAATTTTTTAGCCAAAGCTGACACCTGGCAATGACATCAGCTGCCATAGCCTATGAAGCAAACTGAACAGAATCAAAACTAGCATCTCTCATAGAAACAGATATCTTACTTAGTTTATTTAGCCCGTATTGCAAATAAGTATCTTCCTTGGGAATCAGGGACCATAAGTCCTTAAGAACAGCAGCTCTTGTAAACAAAATCATCCAAGCACAAAGCTGAGATCTGTGCACCTCATAGAAATAAGTCCCATTGAGTTCCATAAAGCCATCATGGCATAATGTTTTGAGTGTTGGACTACGATTCTCGAAACCAGTGTACTATTCCCCCACCCCATAGTACTGAGCACCCCATAGTAGTGAGCCATGTGGCAGTTACAGTGGTGTCAACCTGGATTATTTCTGCAGTGTGGATGAATCCTCAATCACATTATGAATGCTAAAGAACTATATGTTGCACCAGACACATCAATAGTTAGTAGTATTACTGCTGATGGTGACTACTGCTGCTGTGTACTCTTTCCTGAAAAAAGCCTTGGGGCATTTCTTGATTGATTTTTGAAACCAAAAAGATGAAGACCAATGTTATTTTCAGTTTAAAAAGATTTTATATAAAAAGAACCTATTACATACATACACATATTCCATATATAAAATATACGTTTGATTTCTTTTATAAAACAGAAACAGAGAAAATTTGAGACAATTCTACAGGGAACATCTTCAGTCCAAAAATTTCATTTAGACCGTCTAGCTCTTCTTTACTGCAGTATCCTCTAATTCTGCCATACAAGAGGTCTTAACATACCAATCAGTCAGATTTGTCTGAACTTGCGTTGCCTCTCATAGGACAGTAGGCCCTTTGATTTCTGCATCATTACTGTCACACAAAATTGACATGGCCTCTCTGGTGCCATTATTCTCAGAGGCCCTGGCTCTCCAAGACAGTATGTCAGGGAATGACAGTTTCAAGCTCAGCACTAAAAAAATAAAATAAAATGCTAATTTGCAAAGAGTTTTGGAAATTACTCCTTTAAATGTCTGTTACTGACACATTCTTGTGGAAATACAGCAATACCATGTCACAGACAGTAAAAACATGATGGCTCCATTGAAAAATCAAGCCGCTATCTTTCATGTGTTATGCATCTGTGAGAACCATTGTAATACTAGCTAAAAGCTGCTACCCTGCCGTTGCTGCATTACTCATCTCAACAAGAATTGTAAACTCAGCTGCCAAATCCATCAAAGGTGGTTTGTGATTTCTCTACTATTTTATGGCTTCAGACTAGCAACTACAGTACAGGTTGAGTATCCCTCATCTGGAATTTCATAATCCTCAAAAAATATCCAGAATCCAAAATAGTCCACATGGGTGGCTGAGATAGTGACACCTTTGCTTTGTGATGGTTCCGTGTACACAAACTTTGGGCCAAAACACACTGCCCTGGCTCAATGCTAGGAAATTCCAAGAACTGTAGTTTTTGAGACATTTAGCCCTCTCTCTCAGAAAGCTCTGGTACTACAAGAAACTACAAATCCCCGGATTCCATAGCACTGAGTCAGGGTAGTTAAAGCAGTTTCAAACTGGATTATTTCTGCAGTTTGTATTGGCCCTTTGTTTCATGCACAAAATTATTTTAAATATTATGTAGAAAATTAACTTCAGGCTGTGTTTATAAGATGTACATGAAGCATAAATCAGTTTCATATTGGGTCTCATCTTCAAATATGTCATTCTGTACATGTAAATATTCCAAAATCTGAAAAAAAACAACTGAAATCCAAGCATTTTGGATGAGGGAGACGCCACCTGTCTTCATGTTTTTATATAGGATTGCCCTGTTGATAAAGGATTGCCCTGTTGATAATATTATTGCTCTTAATCTACAGATACTTTCCCTGCTCAGGTCAATATAAAACTGTGTTGACTCTAATTCTGTTTGTACTTCTGTTACAGTTTCCATTGCATCATCTATTTGTGTCCTGAATGTGTTTGCCTTGTTACACCTCCACAACAAAGGACTCTTCGAGTATTTGATCCACATTTACAACATGAATTGTTAACATTTATATTAATTGTATGTCTTTTGGAACCATAAATCATGACTTTAAAATAGTTGAACTTACACTAGTACACAACATAGTACTCTGCACCATTAGAAATATATTTAAAGCATTGGAACTATTCAGTGGTTTGGCCAAAGGGGTATGAGATGGGGAACGCTCCTTCCTTGGATCATACAGCTGGCTGGGTTGTATCTGCAACCCCGGGTTCTAGTAATACACCTGGGGGTGTAAAAATTAAAAAGAGAGAATTTAAAGTCAAGGCATTTGTGGATGACTTAATGATATCTTTAGCAAACCCAACAGAGGGAATAAATAAATTGAATGAATTAATGAACGAATATGGAAAACTGACGGGTTAAAAAGTAAATAGAGAAAAAACAGCTATGTTAATGATGAATTTATCTAAGAAGGAAAAGGAAGAATTAAAAGATAAGACAAAATTTAGGGAAAGTAAAATGGTGAAATATTTGGGAATAAAATTCACAATTAAAAATTCAGAGTTGTTTAAGAATAATTATGAAATCAAATGGAAAGAAATTAAGTCAGATTTGAATAGATGGAGGAACTTAAATCTATCATTGATGGGTAAAATTGCAACAATTAAAATGAATATTCTTCCTAAAATGTTATATTTATTCCAAAATATTCTGATTATGATAAGTGATATACCTTTTCAAAAGTAGCAAAACGATCTATCTAAATTTGGGAGGGGGGGCAAAAATCCCAGGATAAGGATGAAATTGCTTCAAGATACAATAGAAAGGGTGGTATGGGAATGCCTGATTTGAAAATATATTATTATGCTTGTAGTTTATATTGGATTATGGATTGGATAAATCTTGAAAATGAAAAAAAAAAAAACTAAAATTAGAAGGCTTCGATAATGCTTACCCATGGCATGGTTATTTAGTGTATGATAAAATTAAAAAAAACAAAAACATAAAGATTTCAATGGTCACTACTTAAGAAGAGCCTTATTAAGAGTGTGGTGTAAAGTTAAAGCCAAATGGAATGATAAGATACCACTATGGACTGCGGTGAATGAAGTAGCCCTAAGAGAAAATAAATTAGGGAGAGAGAACTGGTTGACGTATGATGATCTACTAATAAAGCACAAACAAGGACTAGAAATAAAAATGCAGGAACAGTTAAATTCAGAGGGATACAATTGCAATTGGTTCTCTTATAGGCAGTTAAGAGAGCGTTTCTTGATAGATAGAAAGACTAAATCAATTGGTCCCATGAACAAAGAGTTTGAGGAGATAATTAAGTCACAAGATAGCCATAAAATTTCAAAATTATATAAATTATTACTAGATTTGGAGATGGAAATGAATTGATTAAGCCTCAAATGGTAAAATGGGCTCAGGATATAGGACGGAATATCGAATTAAGACAATGGGAAAGAAGCTGGAAAATAAGACTTAAATTTACTCTAAATTCAGATATCAAAGAAAACTTCTACAAAATGCAATTTCGGTGGTACCTCACTCCTTATAAATTAGCTAAAATGAGAAGAAGTTCCACAAATAAATGTTGGAAATGTGAGAAAAAGATTGGTATGCTTTACCATTTATGGTGGGATTGTAAAATGGCAAGAGATTATTGGCGACAAATTCATAAAGAAATGGAAAAAATATTTCAAATAGTAATACACCTGGGGGAAAATGACTTAGTCAAAGTTCATTGTCTTCAGCTAGCAAAGTAGATGGTGAGAGATCTGTAGGAAATTCAAAAGCTTTTACCTGGAGCTGTAATGCTTTGGACTAAGCTCCTGCCAAGGCGTAGCTGGCCTGGAGCTCGCGAAGATGCTGCTATCAACAGTGTTCGACGGTGGCTTAATCGTCATGTGGCCAAGCAGTTGTCTAAACTTGGCATTTTCATAGTTGAATATCTAGGAATTAAATTGGATAGGCCGCAGCTGTACAGGGGGTGTGTGTACACCTCTCTCCAGAAGGTTCAGAGATGTATGTTACAGTACTCTCCAATCAAATTCTAAAAGCTGTCGGGGGGGGAGGGGATGCCTAGCTAGGCTGGCCCCCTCTTGTGTTGGTTAATCACCTCCACCCCACAGGATAAATCTGGCTAATTAAATTAATTGGGGTAAATTTGGAAAAGGTTAAATTAAAGGAAGTGGAGTATGCAGTTAGGCTGCAATCCTTTAGCCATTTACCTGGGACTAAATCCCATGGAACTCAGTGGAGCTTGTTCATGGACATTATAAGCAGTGATGGAGAAATCACATTTTTCCTGCACTGTGCCATATTCATACATGTTCCTCTGCTCTCTCTCATTTGAATTGCAGTGCAATGTGTAATGTTGCTATTGCATAGGTATGAAGGGCATATCACAGCAAAAAAAAATTGCTAACATTATGTGTGTAAGGCCTTCATCAATGTCTTAACCATTTTCTCATGTCATTGCCTATCTTTCTCCCTAAAGATTTTCTATTTCCTTGCCCAGTGAATATTTTGTAGCCCTGTTGAGACAAGTGCTTCATAACATTAATCATGTCTGCACTGACCTTTTCAGGAGACTCTGTGATTGTTTCCAATCATAGCTTCACATTGGTTGCTCTCATGCCTCAGAAGTTTTGTTCAACACGCATTAGTGATGCTAGAGAACCTGGCTAGAGAAAGCCAATAGGCCAGCATATGGTAAGAGTGATGGCAACAGTCATGTTATATTAGCATGAAGGTGGGGGAATAGAATGAAAGATGCTATCCCTGGAATATATAAGAAATTAGATCTTTTTTAAAAATAATTTTTATTTAGTGTTTTCACATTATACATTACACATACAAAAAAATAAAAATAAAACATTAACATTAACATTAAAACACTACCAAGCAATCATTTACTTTCTGTTCCTTATCCCTATTTTTTTTGTATTAGTACTAATTTTTCCTATATTAATCTAAACTTTATTTTAATCAGATTTATTTATAATTAGTATTATTTTGATAAAGCTAGACTTCAGATAGTTCCCAAATCCTTTCTTCATTTAAGCTTACTTCTTCCCTATCTCCTGCTCTCTAATTTAACCTTTCTATTTGCACTGGCACAAAGGACACGAGACGCCTCTTTTTGGGTTTAAACAGGCCGCAACTTTTATTTAGCTGTACAGGGTCTATTAACAAACCAATAAACATTAAGAAATTTGTCACTTGTGTAAGTGAAGGTGTAACTCCCCAAATGGGTGGTCCTTCACCGCACGTGACAAAACAAGTAAACAATAATATCAAGAAACTTACAAACCCCTCCTCCTGGAAATGATATCATATTGCATCATATGACATCATGAAATTAACTTCATATGTCATTTCCTTTAAATTTGTCTTAAGCCAATTTTACCCCAATTAATTTAAATAGCCAGATTAAAATTTCCTGTGTGGTGGGGGTCATTAGCCTAGCTAGGCATCCCCTCTCCCCCCCCCCCTCTGCAGACCGCTTTTACAATTTGGTCAGAGAGTGCAGTGACGTACATCTCCGATCCCTCTGGAGAGAGGTGGACCCCATCCCCTCTGTACAGCTGCAGCTGGTCAAATTTAATACCATGCTCCACTAAAAAGATGCCCATTTTAGAGAGCTGCTTAGCCACATAATGGTTAAGCCAGCGCCGAGCATTATTAATTGCTGCGTCCTTCTGCGCTCCAGGCCAGCAACGCCTTGGCAAAAGTTTGGTCCAAAGGATCACAGCACCTGACAAAATCTTTTGGACTTCTTGAATGTCCTTCACTATCTGTTTGGCCAGGTGCAAGCATGGAATCTGAACCAAATCATTTTCCCCCAGGGGCACCACCAAAACCCAGGGTCGTGACTGTGAATGTGCCAACTCCAAACCAAGGGGAAGGTGAGATCCCCACATCATGCCCCTTTGTCCAAACCACTCAGTGAGTCCAATGTGCGAAAGGCCCAGCATATTGTCATGGTGACTCTCCAAAATGTGGCGTTCCACCCAGAAGACCAGGCTGTGGCCTACAATCCATATATTGCCGCAGTAAAAGCCAGCTGAAACAAAACAAAACAAGTTAACGTGGCTTATTAGGAATCCGGTTACCTGATTGCCTGACATAGGACTTAAATGCACGTGAACTCCACCTGCCAATTCTGCAAATATCAGCTTCACTCAAACCGTAAGTGGCCACAGATGTCGCTGCTCCAATATGAAAGGAGTGTGAGAAGAAACATTCCTGAGGCAATTCAGCCCTCCTTACGGTCTCTTTTAACACAGCCCTAAATTGAAATTGTGTTAAGGGCAAGCCAGACAAGTGAATAAACAAGTAGCCAGCCAAATTATGCCTAATATTCAAGTAGTTAATCATCACTATCACTGGGCAAATTTGACCTTGCGGCACTTTAGCCAAGAAAATAGACTGACCCTTTGCTAACTGGTCAGTCTTAGAATGTCTAAGGTGAATTTGAATCCCCTGTCCTGTTAAATTGGTATCAGAAATTGATAGTGCCCTGCCAGATTTATCATTACGGGATTCAGGCACAATCTCACTGATTCTTAAAGCAGCAAAAAAGGCTATAGCAAATACCGCTTTAAATAAAGCCTCTTCCCCAGGTGAATAGCATGTGTGGGCTAACTGATCCCATAACTTAATGAGGACAGGGCCAGTTATTGGCCATAATGAATCTTTTGTGACAGGGGATTCTCTGGACCATCCCTCCACTGCTCTTTTGACACTAAAATCTATAGTAGGATCAAAACAGTCCTTTGCCCTAGAGTAAAATGCCAGGGCGGCCAACCTGCCCCTGATAGTGACAGGTGAAAGTCCTGCGTGCTTAAGATAGACAATAAAATGAAGGACCAAGTCAACATCAATTGGCCACTTTTGAACCTCCCCAATTTCCTGTAAGAATTGATTAAACGAATTCAAAGCTGTTTGGTAGGCCTTGCGTGTAGACGGGGCAATGGAGTTCAAAATTGCCCTATGAACTTCTGATCTCCAAGGCTCCAGAGCGACGCTGGTACCTCCAACAGGTGTGTCGATGCCTCAGGAGCCAGCTGCCAGAACCTGGAGAGCTGAAAAAGAGAAAGGGTGTCCGCCAAAGGGTTAAGCACACCAGGAACATGTTGAGCCTTAAATAACACATTATAATTCAAGCATTGCAACACCATCGCCCTTACCAAACCATTAACTTTAGGAGACTTGGAGGACTGAGAGTTTACCATGTGCATGACTGCCTGGTTGTCACACCAAAACCAGACAGTTCTGTTAGCAAACTGGTTTGCCCACAAGTGCACAACCACCACTATAGGAAACAGTTCCAAAAATGTAAGGTCTCTAGTCAAACCACTTTTGACCCATGCAGCAGGCCATGCCTCTGCAGCCCACTGGCCATTCCAATAAACACCGAACCCATGGGCACCAGCAGCATCAGAATGCACCTAAAAGTCTGCCCCCAGCAGCATTTCAGATCTCCAAAAAGATATGCAATTGAAATGCTCCAAAAAGGAGTCCCAGACCTTCAAATCCTCACGAATGCCCCTTGTGATTCTAATGTGATGATACTGGGCCACTATTCCTGCAGTAGCCCAGTGCAACCTTGCACAGAATGCTCGTCCTGGAACTACAACCCTATAGGCAAAATTCAAAAGGCCTGTGAGTGATTGAAATTCATGAAGGGTAGCTTTTTGTTTCCCTAACATAGTCCCAACTTGCTGCTTCATAGCCACTAGTTTTTCATTAGGCAAATGAGAAATTCCGGCTATGGTGTCAATCTCAATACCCAAAAAGGTAAGTCGAGTATGGGGCCCCTCTGTCTTTTCCTCTGCTAAGGCCACACCTAGCACATGCATTAATTCCTGAAATTGAATTAAGGAATCCTTACACTGTGAGGAATTGGGATTACCAGCAATTAAAAAATCATCTAAATAATGAGCTATGGCTCTATTACCAGTCTGCTTAACTGCACACCAATGGAGAAAGGTACTGAATGTCTCGAAAGCTGAACAAGAAATCGAGCATCCCATTGGCATAGGTTTGTCAAAGAAATATTTTCCTTCAAACTGAAAACCCAGTAAGTCAAAATCATCTGGGTGTACAGGAAGGAGTCTAAATTCAGACTTAATATCGCACTTAGTTAAAAGGGCTCCCATGCCCAAATTCCTAATCATCTTAACTGCTGAGTCGAACGATGTATACCTAACAGAGGTAAGCCCAGGATCAATAGCATTGTTCACCGACTCACCCTTTGGGTATGATAAATTATGAATTAACCTAAGTTCCCCAGGGGCTTTTTTAGGAACTACACCCAAAGGGGATAAGTGAAGTGTGGAGATAGGCAGCTGATCATGGGGTCCCGAAATCCTTCCTGCAGCTATTTCCTTAGCTAATTTTTCCCTCACCATGCTTGGCAAGTCCCTCACGGAATGAGCATTGGGTGCATAACGATGAATCCTAGGGCCTGTATAGGGAATACGAAAGCCTATGGAAAAACCTTGAAATAAATAGAAAGCAGCCTCCCTATTAGGGTAAACCTTTAGCCACGCCACCATAGTGTCTAATTTAATTGGTGACGGGGCCTTTTCCCCCAGGTGAAGCTGGCTGGGGGGTAGTACCCACTCCTGTTTTTTTTTGCCTCTACCACAGGAAGTTCCAGGATGGCCACCCCCACAGTTGTTACATTTGTGCTCAAACCTGCAGGTTGTCTTTTACACTTGCGGGCATTAAAGTCCCAGTATAGGCCAAAATGCCTTCTCTCTCCAGTGGCAGGCCTCGCATTCGGCCCTCTCAGCATGGTAACCATCGGGACAAACCCGTTGTCACACCTTCTCGAGGGGGAGGCCCCCACCATAACATCAGCCCAAAGCTCAGACTGAACATGCCTCCAAGACAAGGAGCGATCCTGTGCTGCTCTCATCCTAAACTGCTCATCATATTGGAGCCATGCTGCACCCCTTGAATTGTGATGGCAGTTAGTGTATGCTTTTATCATAATCTCCTGATATTGTCAGGAGATCTGAGTGATTCTTTTTTCTTTATGACACCTCTATAAATAGTGAAGCCCATAATCCAATTAACAAAATTGCGCTCTAGCTTAGGGTGTTTGAGTGCCTGAAACTCTTTTGGCAAACTAAAAACAATTCCATCTTTTACCATGATCCTCAGCTCGGGATCCCTAAAAGTCAGAATAAGTAAATCAATATATTTGCCCTTCCAAATCCTTTCTTTAGTGGAAAGGGGAAGGTGTGAACCAAGGGGTATAGACATTCCAGCGTAAGGTGTAGATTCCATGTTCCCAATCACTCTAGATAACAAAGGAGCACTTGAAAGAGACACCATAGAGGTGTTGTTAGCTACAGCCTTAGGCTGAACACCTTGAGCCTGAGGTCAGGGACCTGTGAGATTGCAGGCGCCTGCACGGGTGCATCCAAAACCACAGGGTTGGGCCATTCCAAAGCCACACCCTGACCCACCTGGCCACCTGGAGCCCATACCGAGCTAGGCCAATTAGTATGTGCAATATTAGGAGACAAACCTGAAACTGAAACTTGCTGAGAAGCTTCGCCAACTGACCGCACTGGTCCCCCGAAGTGTGGCCCCGCAACAGCTCGGGTGTCAAACACAGCAGAGGCAGCAGCAGCTTGATCACTTCTCTGCTCACCACTGGTCTGCTCCATTGCATCACCTGGAAGAACCACCCCTCGTAAGAGGTTATATAAGTCAGCCAAAGTAGGCTGCTCAGACACAGGAGCAACCACACCCTGTGTCCACAAACTCGGGACTCTTTTCAGGAGATCCCACACATTGGCAATAGTGGGGTGCCCAGTCTCCACTGCCGATACCACTGATGGGCCCGGTATAGCATCTGCCACCTGAGACTCAGATGCCACTAAAGGAAGTGACACTTTGGTGTTACTAGCACCCAAAGGGCTGCCAATCGAGCTGGTGGCCATAGCCTGTAGTTCCTTCTGTGCAAGTTGTTTGCAAAGCGCCACACAGCCTGAACAGTTTTGCCCAGTTGTGCCACCTGAGCAGAAATCTCATAATATCTGCTGCTAGACTGGAAGGCCTTTTTGAAGCAGAGTGACCTGAGCAAGGCACAGCTGAAGCCGCACACCTCTCGGATTGGGCCTTACTACGTGGCATCTTAACCTCAGCAAATAAAACGCGGGCCCAAACCAAATCACCCAACCATGGATGATTACCACCAGGCCAGCAGGCCACCCTTTCCCAAGTTTCGCAGGAGACACAACAGCCAGGAAGCGACACTGGCAACCACCATGGGGAAAAGGTGTCCACTGAGGGTCCTTGCGGATCCCTCACCTGAAGACTGCCATCTTCCACACATTCACCAGTGGAAAGAAGTGTAACCAACCCTCCCGAACCAGTGGTGGGGTCCCGACTTTACCAGACCGGGGTTACCGGGGCGTCTCTGGGCCTACAAATCCAGTACCGGGTCCACGCACCTGGTGAAAGATGCCTCCCGCAGAGCCCTTCTTGGGTGTGCACCCCCGAGAACTGGGGATGCGGAGGTGCCACAGGCCCAAGAAAGCCGGCTCAAAGGCCTCACTCACCCCACCCCCCCACGGGTTGCTCAAGGAACGATACCTGAGCCCCCAATACAAGCAAGAATAAGAAAAGGCAAAAGCTGAAATTAGCATAAGCCAAAGGAAGCGCTAGGCCGAAAGCCAAGCAAGACCAAAGCAAAGAGTGGAGCGATGTTACTCGCTCTGTTCCAGCTCTAAAATGGCTGCTTCCACGTGGCAGTGCAGAGCTATAAGTAACAAACTCTCGTCCCAAGTCTTGCAAGGCCAGTAGCACCGTGAGACTTGGAGCAGCAACCAAACAACCCAATTGGTCAAGGTGCGCAGGTGTTCCCATTCCCCTGTGCGCATTGACCAACCAGGTGTCTCTTGTCCTTATTTGGCCAGCACAAGAAGAAACCCCTCCCGACTCATCGGGGGTGTCTTTCTTTCTATATCTTCCCTAACTTAATTCTATCTATTCCTCTCTATCTTTCTTCTATTTACTCTTCTTTGAGTCTTTTGATACTTCTTTTCTCTCTCTCTTGTATTCTTCTTATTTCTCTTCCCTACTTTCCTTCAACTTGCTCTTACACTTGCTTTTACCTCCATTCACTTACTGATTTCCAACTTCTTTCACTCTTTCCCTGGGAGTTGATCCGAAGGCTATATTGACCTGCCTAAATAAACGTCTTCTAACTTATCTCACAAACACATTTGCATTTGTACTTTCAACACTTATGTGACATGTCCTTGTTATCTTATAATATTGATTATTTACCATTACTTCTTTTGTACTTCTTCATATGTTTGCTTTAAGGTGTTTGTTACATATTTCACTAATTTGTAAATATTTTTTCCTCTTAGTTCATTTAATTTTATCCATTATCATTATTTCACTTTTGTCACTCAGCTTCAGCATTCTATAAATCCTTCTACTGCTCCTTGACTCCCTCTCTGAGATAAAATAATACAACATTATTCCAGTCTTTTTGATATTTTTCCAAGTTTCCATCTGTCAAGAGTCTTGCTAATTTATCCATCTCTGCCATATCATAATTCTTTTCAATCCACTCTTCAATTTCTGGGACGCGGTCTTCTTTCCAGTGTTTTGCTGACGTCATCCTAGCTGCAACGATTAGGTGAAATAACACTCTGCCATACTGGTGTGTAGTTTTTTTTCCAAATTCTATGTCTAGAATGTTTAACATATATATATTTCAGGTTTAAATTCTAGTACAATATTGAATATATTACATATTATTTTGTGAATTCTCAACCAATATTTGTTAAATTTTTCACATGACTACCATACATTAAAAAGGTCCCTTTTTCTTTGGCACATTTGCAACACTTATTATTTAGTCCATATATTTTGGCTACTCTATCTGGTGATAGGTACCAATGGTATAACATTTTGTAATAATTTTCTTTTATGTTTTGATGTCTAGTATAATTCAGTCTTTTTACCCATGTATATTTACACTGAGACAATTCAATAGGGTGTCCTATATTTTGTGCTCAAATGATCATATTGTTTTTATCACTTCTTTTTCTATCTCAAGATTTAACAAATATTTGTATAATTTACATAATATACCTTTGTTTTCTGAGTCCAAAATTTCTTCTAATTCCATTTTGTTTGTCTCAATATTGTTTTCTCTTATATATAATTTAAATCTTTCTTCTGTTTGCCACTTTAGGTACCAATGAATATTTAAACCTTATTTTATTAACTCTTTTTCTGAATTTGTTATCTTGTCTGAATTTGTTATCTTGTCTGATTAATATATCTTTATAGCTTAGCCAATCTTTATGGAACCTTTTTATTTACTAATAAAGCCTCATGTGGTGAAGTTTCTAATGAAATTTTTTCTCCATTCTTTTTTCTAATTTTCTTCCAAATACAAAGAAGTGATTTTCTTATACAATGGTTATGGAATTCCTTATTGCATTTATCTTTATTGTAATAAAGATATGCATGCCACCCATAAACTATGTTGGTATTTTTGAGTTGTAATAATCTGCTTTCCTTTTGCTTTATCCAATCTTTAATCCACATTAAACAGCTCACTTGGTTGTTAAAATAATGTTGTAGGAGTGTTGAAAAACAGTCCTTTAAAACCAAACATCCAAACCTGGAACTTTCAGCAAAGCTTCTTTATTGTAAAAGAACAAAAGCAAAAAACAAATAATAATAATAATATTTCCACTTTAGCCAAAGCTGGCTAAGCAGGAATAAAAGGCCTAAGCAGACTGCCAGAAATAGTGCACATTAAATTGAGGCACTGCCCTGGCTCAGTGCTAGGGAATCATGGGAACTGTATTTTTTTCTGGGACATTGGGCCTTCTCTGTCAGAGAGCTCTGGTGTCACAATAAATTACAGTTCCCATGATTCCCTAGCACTGAGCCAGGACAGTGCCTCAATTTAATGTGCACTATTTCTGGCAGTCTGCTTAGGCCCAAAATCTATCTGCTACATGATTCAAGATGTGTTAGTAGCATCACCAAAAGAATGGTTTTATTAGTTCATTATAGTTCAAAAGCCAAAAAGCAAGTGAGTAGCTTTCTGATTCTCAGCCCTCAGTCCCACAAGACTCCACCTTTCTGGGTGTAACCTTTACAAGCTGATTGGGTGATATTACGTGAAGTGTACTAGTCCAACCCTTAATTACAATAACAAATCATGTGACTACATTTCCCATAACAAAAATGTGTTTACATAAACCATAATATAAACAAACCTTCTTTCCCATAGAATGGAGTCCTGTTAGCCTCCTGTTTTGGCTAAATCACACCTGGGACTGATAAACTGTGAATCTAGCTCTCAGAAAAACAACTTTTCACAGCATGGAAAAATACAGACACACATCTTTTACATTTCAACATTTTAACATTGACTCTATATCCCATTTAAACCTAACATTGGTAGTATATTTTTAAATCAGGCACAGATAGACCATCTCTTTCTTTGCTATCTTGTATTGTTTTTAGTCAGACTTGGGGGTTTTTGCCCAGCCACACAAAATTTATATAGTTCTCTTTGCCAAATTTGAATTGGTTTTTCTTTTTCTATAATTGGAATTGTTTAGTATAAGAACAATATCTTTGGTACAATACTCATTTTAATACAAGCTATTCTACTTAGTAAAGATAATCTTAAATTTGTCCAGTTTTCTAAATCTTTCTTAACCTAATTCCATAGTTTTTTCTAATTGTTTTTGTAAAGGTATTTTGTTATTTGTTGTTATGTCTATTCCTAGATAGCTTACTTTCTTGCTTATGTTAAAGCCAGATTCTTTGATTAATTCTAATTTCTCTGATTTTGCTATATTTTTAGTTAAAATATTGGTTTTGCCCTCATTTATTTTAAGTCTTTCTTCAAAATCTCTTAATTCATCTTTTAGTGTCTCTATACTAGTTAATGAGTTTTCCAAAAATATTGCCAAGCCATCTGCAAATGCTTTTATTTTAAATTCTGCTCCTTTATTCTTGAATTTTTTTGTTCATATTTATTTCCTTATTAATATTTCAATTATCATAATAAACAATATTGGGGACGACAGGCATCCATGTCTAGTGTCTCTTTGTATTTTTAATACCGTTGTTTTCTCTCCATTTAGTACTAGGTACACTTCTATATATAATGCTTTGATTCAATTTTGAAATTTTTCTCCATTTCCCATTTTCTTAAGAATCTCAAATATTACATCCCAATTTATTCTGCTGAAAGCTTATTCCATATCAACAAATATTAGTGCCAGTTCTCTATCTCTATTATTATTAAATAGCTCTATTAGATCAAGTACTAATTTCACATTTGATCTTAATTGTCTTTTAGGTAAAAAAGCCATTTTGTTCTACTCCTATCCAATTTAGTAGAATTTTTTAAATCTCTCTGATAATATGGCTGAGAAAATATTATAATCAATGTTAAGCAATGACATTGGTCTGTAATTATTTGATAATAATGGGTTCTTCTCAGTTTTTAAGATTAATGATACATTGGCTTCTCTCCATGTTGTGGGGAATTCTTTTCCTTTTATTTCAAGGCAACCCTACAGCAGCGTTTGGGGCTGTGGAGGACTGTTTGGCCCCGTCCTACAGCCCTCGGAGGACCATCAAAGGCAGCCTGAACTGCATCAGCTGTGGGAGCTGGGAGGAGCGCCAGCGGGAATAAAATCCCCGCCAGAGTCCATCTCTCCCCCGGCAACCCTGCAGCGGCGTTTGGGGCTGCGGAGGACTGTCTGGCCCCGTCCTGCAGCCCTCAGAGGACCATCAAGGCGGCTTGAACTGCGGCAGCTGTGGGAGCTGGGAGGAGCCGTGGCAGGGAGAGGACATTTTAAAACCTGTATATTTTATTATTGTTATTGATTTGATTTTATTATTATTAATTGATTATTGTTATTGATTTTGCTGATTTGTTGTTTATAACTTTGTAGTGCTGTGCGCCGCCCCGATTGCTTGGCAGAGGGGCGGGATACAAATAAAAAGTATTATTATTATTATTATTATTATTATTATTATTTTGTAGTGGACTAATTTATTGTTCTCCCAATGTTTTGTGGTACATAGTTGTGAGTCCATCTGGACAAGGGGCTTTCCCATTCTTGAATCTCTTATTGCTTGTTTAATTTCTTCTTTTGTGCTTAGTTGATCTAGCCAATTTTTTGCTCCTCTGTAATAGGTTGGATAGCTACCTTTTCTAGAGAATTGACTTTCTGATTTTCCTTACTTTTTTGACCTTCATATATTTGTGTATAACATTTGTGGAATACCTCTTTAATTTTGCCCTGTTCTGTAATTATTTCATTTTCCTCTCATTTTAGTAAGTAAATTTTTGTCCCATTCTTTCTGCCAACCATTTACCTGTTTTATTAGAATTTTTATTTTTTAAAATTAATTTTTATTAACATTTTAAAAATTGTAAACAGAGATTATTACAAACTATATGTAGTTGTCTTCATATTATATTAAGAAACAGTGTTGATTCATATAAAATAAAATCTTCCCCTTGCTCGGACGTTTTTATAAGTAGCTTCCTGAATACCCACATACACCCTCTATATGTTATTAATCTGATTACATATCGTTTCTATTTCTTAGTATTAAGTATGCCTTTGTTAGCTCCTTCTTTGGCTCCAATTTCATTTGCTTCTTTCTTGTTCCTAAGTCATAAATGCAAAGATATATTATTTATTAATTACAACTTATGTTCCCCATATTTTATCACAATACATATATAGACATTTCCATTTATCAATTCTAGTATTCACAGATGTTCCTTCAATTACGTCAGATAAATTTTCCATATTTGCTATTTCAATCATTTTCAGTAAGCAGTAATGGAATTATTTTGTATATTTCATGATTTTTTCTATCTCATCTGTTAGACACATTGATATTTGTTTTTGTAATATTCTTATTTCTTTTACTAATTCTGTTTTTTTTATTTTAATTTAACTCTTTTCCTCTTTCCTTTATTATTTTACTAATTCTGTTAATGTTCTCATCTCTTTTTCTTTTTCATTGTACATTTTGTTGTATAAAGAAGTTTCTCATGATGGTTTTACTCACTTGCCAAACTTATGTTATTTACTTCTTTATTCATGTTCTCTTGGAAGTATTTTTCTAATGTTATTTTTGCTTTTTCTATTACTTTATTCCTTAGTAATTTTTCATTAATATGCCATGAGAAGCTTCATCTTAAGGGTTTTTTTTAGTATCATTTGAATAGGGTTGTGGTCAGAAATAGATTTTGATAAAGATTCCATTTTTGCTAAATTTGCCCAGGATTTTGAAATAAAAAACATATCTAACCTAGATCGGGATTTGTGGATATCAGAATAATAGGCAAAATCTTTTTCTTCTCCATATTTGTATCAACAAACTTCTATCATTGCTAAATTTTCCATCATTTTACCATTTTGTGGGAGTTTTCCTTGGATTTTCTTTAGTTTTGTCTGATTTTCTATCTAAAGAGGGGTGTGATACCCCATTCCAATAGCCCATCATAATGATCTGTTCATAATCTAGTTCTAAGATTTCACCCATTAATTTCTGATAGAATTTTTCTTTTCCACCTAGTGGTCCATATACTCCTGTTATCAAGGGGCTAAACAGATGGCAACCGCACACCGCAGCCCTGATCTGGCACTTTGCTGCTCTAAAAAGAGCTGGCAAATGCCTCTCTTTTTTTAGAGTTGCAAAAAGCTGCCCTTGCCACTGCAGCAGCAGCAGCAGCTTTTGCACTCTCCTATTTTGTGTAGTGTGTAGTTGCCATGTTGTTGGAGTGCCCTGATGCTGCCTGCTGTGTGGTGGGGTGCATGGTGTGACAGTGACACCGGGACAGAGTTGGGCAACTGGCATGTGGTCAACATGCCCTGACTCCACCCCCAGGCTGGCCCTTTTGGCTAGTCTGTATAGCCCCTTATGGGTCCCATTTTTTTTTTGCTTCAGCCTCTACATAATGTCCTTCTTTGTCATTTAGTATTTCAACAGATGGCAAATTAGAATTTACATAGATAATTGTCCCTTTCCATTTGGATTTAGTAGCAGACACATATTCATGACCAAATTTCTTATTTTTTGAAGAGTCTGACATCTTTATCTTTGATTTGAGTCTCTTGAAGACACAAAATGTCCCAATTTTTTTCTTCAAATAATGGAATATTTTCCTCCATTTCTGTGGAGTGTTTAGGCCCTTTACGTTCCATGGGAGAATTCATTTTAAATATGTGTCTCATTTACTTTTATCTATTTACTCAACACAAACCTCTTAATTTGGTAGTTAAAGTTTGTTTGTTTCTTCTTCTCCTTCTTCGCTATCCTTGTGGTAATTTGATTCTTATCCTTCATTGGGTCATCTTCATCTGCCTGTGTAGGATTTTGTTCTCTCTTGATTCACCTTCTCATAGTTTGTTTCTTCCACAGTAGATTCTTGATTTTTTTCCTATATGACTTTCAGAATCCCTTGGTTTTGCTTACTGAATAAATCCTTATTCTTTTTTTCTTGCAAACAAATGAGATTCCCTCTAGGATTTCCCATCTGTGTGCAATCTTATGTCTTTTTAAGGATACAATCAAGAATCTATAGTCCATTCTTTTCCTCAGAATTCAAGATAGAAATCCTTAAAAATTATAAGTACTTCTTTGTCCACTACCAGTCTTTCCTCATAACTTTTCATTAAGACTAATTCTTTTGTTTTGGTTCTCACAAAATAAATATAATTTCTCTCTGTAGATTCTTTTCCTTGGCCACTCTGGAATTAATCCTAAACAATTTGTCAATTTCTCTCAAGAAGTCTTCACATGGTTCTCCTAAGAAATCTGCTAGTATTGGCACCAGATAATTGTATAAGTCCTCATTTTGTATCTCTCTTAGTCCTCTAATCTTCAAACAACATTCTCTCATTTTCATATCTGAGAGAGCCCTTAAGTCTAGTTCTTTTTCTTTTTCCAATGACAATTTTAATGTCCTGCCTTCCAAATCTTTTTTTTTCCACTTCCAGTATTTCCACTTTTGTGTCTGTTGCTTTCAAGTCTTTGGAAACACTTTCTTTTGTTTGTTTGAGACTTTTTATTTCTGCTTTGAAATCTTGTTTCAGTTCAGTTTTTAAGTCTTTCATTTCTTGCCGCATGTCTTTCATTCCTTGATTTAATTTCTTAATCTCCTCCAAGATAATGTTCTGTTCCATTTGTATTGTATGTATTCCAGTTCTGGTTGTCTTTACAATTGTGTTGTTTATTGTGATGTTGTATGTTTTCTTAGGGACAAGGCCATGTTTTTTTTTTTGTTCTAGTATTGTTTTTATTAATTTGTTTTTTGTTTATTTCTCTTATTTCTTCTTAGTTAGCTTTAAGTATAAAAACCTATTTGTTGTAGTGGACTTTAATTTTTAAATTTTGAATGTAATCTGCAATGTCCTTTTTTCACCACTAGATGTTGCTCTTAGTTCCTCTGTTAATTTCCAATATTTTCCCTTTTAATCTTGCTGTTGTGTCCATTCCCCACTAGATGTTGCTTTTGGTTTTCTTTAGACCTGGGTTCTTTTTATCTTGCAGTGTTCCTTTCCATCTTTGAGTTTTGTAAATTATTAAAGATATTTTAATTTCATTAAATGTAGTTTCTTTTGTTGCTTCTTTTTTGTTTATTTTATTAGCTCAGTCTCTTAGGCTTTTTTATTCAACCAATGAATTTCTGGGTTACAGTCAACCAGATTTTTCAATTAATTCTTCTTATTTATTTCAATATAAGGTGGGAAGCAAATTAATTAATATTGTCCTTTGGATGGGTTAAATTAATTGTCCTCTGAGCAGGTTTATTTAATTGGTTCCCTTTTGTTTTTCACTAGATAAGGTGGAAAACTAGTTCATTTGAGTTGTCCTTTAAGTCTTCTAAGTAAATTAATTTGTCTTTTAATCTAGGCATATTCAACTTTATTTTTTTCAAATAGAACAATAGATGAAATTAAATTATAGTATTCTTTTCTGATTGCTTTCTTCTCTTTTTTTCTCTTTCACTCCTTTCCTCTGCTTCACTCTGTTTCACTTTTCTCCCTTTGTTTACGATGTCTCTCTCCTGTAGTGTCTTTCCCCTTTCTTATTTAGAAAAAGATTACTTAGTATCTGTATCTCTCTCTGTTTTTGTAATGGTCTCCCTAGGATTCTTAATGGACTTAGTATTTGCAAAATCTTTGTATATTGTTAGATTACTTTGGTTGCTTTGAAGCTGTTGGTGATATTTGTGCCACTCTTCCAACGCGGCTTCAACCACGTGGTATTGTTAGCATTCCTGGCTCCCTTGACCTCCTCTGAGTGATTGGGTCATTCTTCTTCCCTTCTTCTCCATCTTTATCTCTGACTCACTCTGTGAGGTCCTCTGAGCCCCTTGAGAGCCCACCAATCTCCCCTTTTATTTTTTGCTTTATTTGTAATTTTGTTTGTTTATTATATTTCAGGGGTTCTTCCATGTGGTGATATCATCTCCAGAGCTCTCTAGAGATGATCTGCCATGTCACCAAGCTCAGCTGGAAGTCAAAATTAGATCTTCAGATAGTAGGATAGGAGGAGATGAGTCAATGCCTCCTATCTTTAAGAAAAAAATATTTGAACAGAGACAACCCAAAGAGGAGAGTGCTACCAAATTTTACTTTAAAGACTACTTTTCAATCAACAGTAGGGGAATTAGGTATTGAAAGAATATTCGATTTTTTTTTTTTTTAAATAAAAGTGTTTCTCAAGTGCTGGGAAAGACTATTGGGGAGATAGTACTCTTTGCACTTTGGGATTTATTCTGGGCACAATTTATGTTTTATATTTTGTGCAGCATTTTCTGCACAGGACACAGAATTGTCTGCACAAAAAATAATGGCCAGAATCCTGTCAGGGATTTACTTCACGTTAAACGCCATCTTTACATTGTTACCCAGTGAATCCATCCCAATTCCCCTAATCCCCACTTACTGGGACACATTGCTGCAGTCAACAGGGGTCTGTTCCCCTCAGTAGGGAGGGAGCTGATTGACTTTTTCCTCCCCTCCTATCTATGGTGCAACAAGCAGAATCAAGACCCCATCACAATTCCCCTGACACCCGAGACCACTCACATGAGGTGGGTGGGACTATCAGCCAGTTACTTCAATCAACAGGGGAACTGACCCCCATTGGTTATAGCAGTTGTTTTCCAGTAAGTGGAAATTGAAGGACTAGGAGATACATATTTTGCTGTTGTGTGCCTTCAAGTCATTTCTAACTTATGGTGACTTTAAGGTGAATCTATCATGGGGCATTCCTGGCATGATTTGTTCAAAGAAGGTCTGCCATTGCCTTCCCTGAGGCTGAGAGCATGTGACTTGCCCCCAGTGGGTTTCATGGCTCAATGGGGAATCAAACTCTGGTCTCCAGAATCGTAGCCCAACAGTAGTATAAGGACTCAAACCACTATGCCATACTGGTTCTCAGGGGCTACATAGGGAATATGACTATCAAACAATATTCTAGGTTTGGTATTCTATGTTAGACATTCATAACTGCCCGACAAGATTCCTGCCAATATTTCTATGTGGAAATATTTTCTGTGGAGACAATGTTATTTGCTGTGCCAAAAGTGACTTTAGCACAGTATAACTTTCCAGCTACAGCAGCTCTGTGTAACAAACAATATTTTATCAGAAATATTATTTTCTGTACAGAAAATACCACGTGAAAGTTTTCTGCAAAATAGATCCCAAACTGCAAATATTCTTTGAAAACAGCATTTTCTATGGGGTTTTGCACAGGAGAAATAGAATGACTAATTTAGTAATTGCTTCTTTGAGAATTAACCTAGTGAAGACTTATACCTCTATTGGAGGTTTCATGCATGAATTTCCTAGGAAAACACTTTTCTGTCTATTGATTGAAACCACTGGTCCATTTAATTTGGTTCATCTTATCTGGCTGGAGTTGTTTTTCCAGTTTTCAGATAGGTTCTTGTTCAATCATACCTGGAGATGGCATGGGACATTTTGCATGCAAATCATATGCTCCACCAATAAACCACAGACCTTCTTCAGCCTGTATTTTGCAATGTTGTAGCTGAATAACAGTTTGGTGATCTGAACAAGTACTTCTTACAATATATCAAATTACTAACCTTCTGATTTTACAGCTATATTAAATTATGCACAAAATTGGAAACATGTGGGGTAGAATCTCATTGATTAGTCCAAAAAAGAGTAAACCCACTGAATCAATTGTTGCATGGTGATTCAACATGGTGAATCCAATTTATTCAGAGATTCAATGCTAGTCAAGACTAACAATAGAATTTAGGCTAGTTCATTTTTTATCAGGTCATCAGTAGATTTTTAGAATTAAAATACTTGTAAGAGAATGAGATTAAGGACAACAGTTCTGGAAATACATTCATAACAAATAAAATTATTCTGGCCAGCTCGGAAACAATATAATTGGTTGTTGTTGTGTACCTTCAGGTTGATTCTGACTCTTATACAGTTTTCTTGGCAAAGTTTGTTCAGAGATAGGTGGGTTACATTGTCTTCCTCTTAGGATGAGAGAGCATGATTTGCCCAAGGCCATTAGCAGGTTTTCATGGCTGAGCAGATATTTGAACCTTAGACTTCCAGAATCCTAGCATTCAAATCACTAGACCACACTGGGTCTTGTTGAGATTTCTGCAAAACAAAATACTCGAACAGAGAAAAAAAAGTGCTGAAGTCAAATTCCCCCTCCCTTTGGGATTTATTTATGGGAGAGAGCCTTCTTTTAGGCTCATCCCCAGCAGGAGCTGAGCATACAAGGCTGTTGTGTGGAAGTAGAGCATGCTAATGATGGCACTTGGATGTGCCATGATTATATAAACTGTTTAAATCATATGAAACCACCCAGAATTTGATATCCACAATGGAAGTCCTGTTTGTGAATGTGTTTGAGGCCAGGTTGGTGAATGCACAGTTCTGGGCTTTCTTGTTGGAGGCATTTTGGCTGTGGAAGTGCACTTCCTCCAAGGATGTTAGGTTGAGTCTACTACTTTTTTTGTCTCTAGCAGTGAGTCAGTTTCTTAAACCTAAGTTAGCCTTTTGGTGATGTTTTAATTCTCTCTGTGTGTATGTTTAAAAAACTAGTGGGGGGTTTAAAAATATTTTTATCCATTTTTATCTGTTGTTCTTCACCTTAGGAGCCCACACAGGCTGAGAAGTGATAAACAAATACTTCAGTCAGTCAATCAAAGAATTAATCAATCAATTCATAAAATACACCCACATGTTCCTGGGGTATTGTCATCCTTGTGGAAGATTTTTTCATTATAGATGAAAACCCGCCACAAGATATACATAATCTTTTATATGGATCTTTTGTGCAGAAATTTCATTTTTGAAAAAAAAAAAAAAGCAGGGTTTTCTCCTGCAAAAATTGGAATTTTTACAAAAGAACAAACCACACATTTGCAAAAGTCCAGAAGTACCAAAAATGAATGAATAAAGAAAAAATATGCAAAATCTTTTGCACTCTCACTAAGCAGGGATTAAAACCTGAACTCATTCATTTATTCCTTATTAGTTAGTTTATTACTCTGCTTTTCCCTACGCATGATACTGAGATCAGTTTACAACAAGGTTAAAAGGTTACAAAGGTTAAATACAGCTAAAAGCCCACCAGGGCTATGGAATTTTGTTCCTCTTATCTCATCCTTTTAGTCCTCAGAGTGACACAAAAACCATTTCTGGAGTGTTTCACAGTCTTCTGCAAGTTTTTTAGAGTACTAAAGTATCTAACTATTTCAAAATTTTATTACTGTTGTTGTGTGCCTTCATGTCATTTCTGACTTACAGCAACCCTACAGTGAATCTAAGGTTTTCTTTGTGGAATTTGTTGGAGAGGGGTTGCTCCTCTGAGACTGAGAGAACATGGCCGGCCAAGGTCACCCAGTGGACTACCATGGCTGAGAGGGGTCTCAAACCCTGGTCTCCAGATTTTTAATCCAATGCACCACACTTTCAAACCTTAGATACCCCAATATGGGCATTTTCCTGGAGCTACGTTCATGATAGTGTAAGGAAAAAACATCTTTCCCACCTCCTTCCATTGGATTTTGCTATTCTACAGACAGACATCTAATGTTGAGTCCTGCACAATATGGTCTCCCATTTTTTGCACACGCTGCAATAAGACAATCAGAGTAAGAACTGCAAAACCACTTTATGTGTGTGTGTGTCTATAAAATTGCATTACTATTGGATGGTAGTGATAGTTGCTGATAAATGTTAAAATGGATAACTGTTCAAACCTTTAGATGTCATTGTATGGACTTCTTCTGGGGCCACTTTCATGATTTATGAAAGTACACTTAAAGTAATTCTACATGGCAATCATTATCAGTTTGGCTTCAAATTCACCAAGTGGCTTAGATTGAGACAGACAGTAATTCCCCCAACAGAGCCTTCCTCATGCATGTAGAAGAGAAGATAAATAGCTTCTCATTAACCTAAACTGATCTGCTTTTGTCATTCTACTTCTCCCATCAGGGAGTGTCTATCATCTGCCATATTTGCATGTTCACCTTGGGATCACTTTGCATACTTCTGAACTGAGCTAAATTCCAAAAGACATTTCCAAAAGGAGCCCTGAACAGCAGAATCAATATAATAAATGGGATTACATGGAGATGACTCACATTAAATGGAAATAAGCAAAATTGAGCTGGAGAGCATATTTTATGACAGTTTCCCACACAGAACTTTGGAGGCAGGCAATCATATTTCTAAAATATTGTCCTCAACCTGGAATGTTGGTGTGGGGCAGAGGAGAAACCTAACAGGTATATGTGCCATTATTATTTTATGCTACTTATATATTGCTTTGCAAAGTCAGTAGGCAAAGTGGTTTACTATACAGAAAGACAATAACAGTGTAATTGTAATTCAAAGACATGCTGACTGTAGGGGCTTAGGTTTAGCCTGCAGCTTCATCGGTCAGAAAACTGGAAAATTGTCCCTATTTTGATAGCTAATCTCAATGATCTGTTAACAAAGCAATCTGCTAGCAGCTTGTAACAGTCATTATTGTTAACTGATGTTGAGTCGATCCCAACTCATGGATATCCTGTGGGTCAAGACCCCCTATCCTCCACTGCTCTTCTTAGGTCCTGCAAATTCAGGCCTGTGACTTCCCTGATTAAGTCTATTCATCTGGTATGCAATCTTCCTCTTTTTCTATTACCTGCTACCTTTTCTAGCATTATTGTCTTTTCGAATGAGTCATGCCTTCTCATGAATACAACAGCCTCAGTCTGATCACCTTGGCTTCCAAGGAGATTTCAGACTTGATCTGTTCAAAGAACCTTTTGTTGTTGTTGTTTTTCCCGCTGTCCACAGTATCTTCACACTCTTCTTTAGCACCACATCTCAAATGAGTTGATTTTCATCTTATCAGCTTTTTTTCACTGTCCAGCTCTCACATCTATACATGGTGATGGGGCAGAAGAGCCAAAAAGAAGGGAGAGAAGGGGTGAAGCAAGGAAGGAGACAAATTACCCCAAATCCAAACCACTTTCAGTCCAAGAACACAGTCATAGTGGTATTGTAAAACTGGTAAAAAGTCTGTAGAATGCTGTTGCAAAGTTAGAAAAGTATTAAGTAATTTCCAGCACCCCAGCTAGAGAGGGAATGGAATTCATCACAGTCTCAGCATAGCTTCTCTAGTGTCAGTTCATCTGTTATTGGACCATTTTTCCAGTTAAGATCATGCTTTTATAAGCAATGCAAGCCAATAAAAATGCATAGTGAACAAACTGCAATTAATCTGCATTGAACAGTACTTTATAAAACAATAACCTCAAAGGCTAGGCAAAGTGCTATGTTTCTTTCTTTTTCACACTGGCTGCTTGCTGAAGTGATGGAACCATACTAATGAGTGAGTGAATTCCACATTTGTCAGTGCACCTATAGAGAATGCCTGGGCACTAGCATATCAAAATCTTTCACAAACAAAAGATAAAATGTTCAATAGTGCTGTCCTGCCTAATCTAAAAGCATGAGAGAGCATATGAGATTCTTTTTTGTTAAGATACAGAGATAAATATATTGTTGCATAGTTGATTCAATTTTTAAAAGTATAGAATCAAATATTGGTCCATGACTTAAGAAAGCTAGCTCTCTGTGTTTGTGTGTGTGTGTGTACATACATATAAAATACCCCACTTTATGAAATTCTATGTTTTTGATCAAGACAGAGTAATGCTCAGTGGGGCCTCACAGGAATGGAGACAGGTTGGATTGCAGAGAAGAGTCCTTGTTGAAATGCAAATGGACTTTAAATTTCCTGGACTTTGAAAATTTCCCAGTTGCCACATGGCCAGAAGGAGGAGGAGCCTGCCTGCAAAAGATACCCTTCCCATACCATCTTAACTAAGGACAGAAAGAACAAAATGCAGGCATCTGACTAACATCTCCAATTGTTTTTCTCCTGTTTTGTTTGTAACACCTTGCCTGATGAAGAAGCCAATGAAGCTTCAAAAGCTTGCATAAATATATTGTGCATTTTGGTTGGCCAATAAAGGTATCACTGTTTGGTGGATTTTTGTTTAAAAAAATAAATGAGTCAGTTCTCAGCTCTAGAAAGAGCTGCTATAGTACCTTGAAATCCTCTTAAACATACAATAAAACTGTAAGAAAAAAGGGAGGTGAAACCAGAGAGGTAAAATGAGTATAGAGGACAAATTACTCTCAGAAAGATGATCACATGCCAAGCATGAGTGGTATGTGTATAGTAATTCCCATGGATCTACAATTCTTTTGTATAATTAAGTTCAAAATCATTACTTTGGAGGAAGAAAGGGATGGGGAGAGAAAGAAAATCCATGCTCAACAATGAAAACCAGTGACAACACTTTTATTAAGTTCACTTGTCTGTATTTAAACATAAAAATTGGGGAGAAATTCAGATACATTAGGATATTATGATAATTCTGGTGCATTAATAATACAAATGGTATATGAAGGTTAATTACTTCTTAAAATGAGCAGCTATTGTTCCAAATCCTTTTATTTTTCCATTTAGAAAACCTTTCACCGCTTTCAGGGACAAAGCAATTCTCTCTTTTGTAACTACAACTCCCCATCAAAAATACCCCTGTGTATTTTTGATCTGCTGGATGTCAAAAAATTATTAGAACACTGTCATGTGCTTGTGCTTTGCACTCATGGCTCTGGAACAAACTGTCAATGAAATACTCTGACCTTTTCCAGAAGCCAGATGTTGGCAGGATTTTCTTTGTGAGAAAGGGCCATGTGACTGATAATAGGCCCCAAGGATTTACACAGCCAAGGCCTCATTCCTTTCACTAATTTAACTCATCTTCTGTTCAAGTCAGCAAGAGTTATGCTACCACAATAAGGCAGCCATAGACTGGCAGGAGATGAAAAATAGCTTTACAGAGAGTTCAAAATGGTATAATAAAAACACTATTTCCTTTTCTCCATTTTCCCTTCCTTCCTTCCTTCTTTCCTTCCTTCCTTCCTTCCTTCCTTCCTTCCTTCCTCTTCCATTCCCTTTCCAATCCCCCTTCCCCTTCCTTTTTCTATAACACAAGTCCTGGTATCATACCAGAGCTTGGGAAGTTATTAGCAGTTAGTTACAATTACATTGTTCTTGTTAACTGTCTTCAGGTTAACTTCAACCTATGGCGACAATGTGAATGAGAGACATCCAAGTCACCCTATCCTCTACTGTGAATAAGCTCCTGCAGATTCAGCACTTGCAGATTTATGGTCATGGCTTCTCTTATTGAGTCTATCCATCTGGAATGTAGTTTTCCTCTTTTGTATTGCCCTCAATTTTACTAAATATTGTAATCTTTTCTAGTGAGTTCTTTCTTCACATGACATGGCCAAAATACAACAACTTGAGTTTAGTCATCTTTGTTTCTAGGGAGAGTTCAGGCCTGATTTCCTCTAGGAACCACTTATTTGTCTTTTTAGCAGTCCACAGTATTCTCAGAATTCTTCTCCAATACTAGATTTTAAATGAGTTGATTTTTTCCCTCTATCAGCCTTCACTGTCCAGCTTTTAGAACTATACATAGAAATGTGAATGTGATGGCATGGACAATCCTAATTTTAGTAATTAAGAATATATCTTTACATTTCAGATATCTTTAGTTCCTTCATAGCTGCCCTTTAAAGTCCTAATATTTTTTTCTGATTTCTTGAATGTAGTCTCTACTCTATAGCCCTTTTCTTTGGATATGTAAACTTTGTTTCTAAATGTTCAGCTGAAGTTTTCAGTGACTGAAATGTTGGAAATTGAGGATTGAAAAGAAATTTCATCAGGAGCAGCTTTTTATTTAGTGGGGCAACACCCTTATCTTCCCAATAGCTATACACCCGCCCCCTAACTGCTTTCACTGGATTGTGGAAGTTGTGGGGGATGAGATACAATTGCAATAAAACAAAGATGCAAATGGTCAACCCTATTATCACAGCTAATCTTCTTCTGTGTACCAAGATGTTCACCTTCCCACTTTCTCTTGGGATGGGCTTACAAAAAACAAAAAAACAAAAAATAGATTCAGGGCTCATCTACTTGGGGCAAATAAAATGATTCTCCCTCAGACATCCCTGGCAGATGGCCATCTGTCGGGGTGCTTTAATTCTGTGTTTCTGCATGGCAGGAGGTTGGACTGGATGGCATGTGGAGAGAATACAGAGTTTGGTCAGCCTAGCAACAACCAATAGAGAGAGAGCTGGAGCCAACCAATCAAATTGAAGGCTGTAGAGGATAAATTGGTCCATTGGTGACAGTCAGATAAGGATGGTTAGAGGGTGAGTCCTGAAGTGAGGGACTCAGTACATGTACAGATTCTAAGAGAGGGAGTTGCTATGGTGTAATATCCTGTGGGATATACAGCCAAGTCCATCTTATACATGGATTCTTTATTCGTGGATTCAAGCATCCATGGCTTGAAAATACTTAAAATTCCAATACGCAAATCTTGATTTTGCCATTTTATATAAGGACACAATTTTACTCTGCCATTGTATATAATGGGACTTGAGCATTCATGGATTTTGGTAGCTATGGCGGGGGCAGGGGGTCCCTGGAACCAAATGCCAGCAGATCCCAAGGGCCCACTGTAGTTAGCCTTGGTGGCTGGTACAGAACTAAGTTTAGGGAAGTAACCTAATATAAGGACTGTGTGGGTCTTGGGTGAAAGTAACAATTGTTCTCTGGAGAGAGTGTTGTGAAATAAAATGTAGTAACAAAGTGAAACCAAGAAAGTAAGACCTTGAAGAAACAAATGCATAAAACATCTCAACAAGTGAAAAATTCAAATCATCTTTCAAATAAAGTTTTATTATTGTTCACATACAGGCTTATCTGGAACTTGAATAAGTAACCATGCTACTGACATTTACAGAGAAATCATTTCACATATAAGTTGGTGTACACAATAAAAATAAAGTGACCATCACACATAGGTGGCAGTGTCATAATTTAATGAGGAAAACATTTTTAAAAGTACAGGTGCTTGTCACAAATAGGTGAGGGACCCAAAACCTATTGCACTGCCATCATCACAAAACTGGTGGCAGGGGTGGGATGACAAAACCCATAAGGCTGCCACAATAGGAAAATAGTTGGATGAGTGGGACTCACCTTTACAGGCCCTTGTGCTCTATTCCAACTATAGGATTCTATGATGCTATGATTCTATCCTTATGGCAACCTGTCTTCATGACAGGGTCAAATCCCTAATTTGAGTACCAACTGTTTTCATGATGTAAGTTTTGTTCCATATCTATGCTATTCCTCCCTTAAACGGTTTTTTAAAACTTACTCTTTGCCCCAGATTTTGTAGGAAAACTCAAAGCACTCCTTAGTGACACCAGGTAGATGTCTACACATGTATAGCCACTATTTCACCCAGCATCACCACTGCTATTGCGAGTCATTCTCTCTGAGGTCACAGTGAGACACACAGCCAAATGATCAGTGCTGGGTACCTTTTTTCTGACCACAGAAGCAGTGACTTACACCAATGCAGTGTACTGGGCACAGTGGAGACACATGTGTAGACAGCTACTTGGCATCACTATGGGGTGTGGAGGTAACAGGGAGAATCTGAGGCAGCTCCTGGGCCAGAATAATCCAGGAGCCACCTGGTCAGTGTAGATAACCCCCTAGTGTTTTAGCCTGATTTGCTATGAGCCACTGGTCAAGGTTTTATGACAGGAATGGAAATTTCTAGATTACCAGATGTTGCTGTACTACAGCTCTCATCACACCTTACAATTGGCTATGCTGGTTTGGGCTGAAAAAAATTGCAATCCATCAGCATTTGGAGGGTTACATGTTCTCTCACCTTGTACTACATATTCAGTAGAGAAAAACATCAATTTGTTTCAGGTACACAGATTGTTTTTTAAAAGTAAAGTTATCTGTGCTAAAGCTTTGGATTGTCAATTAATTAAATGGGGACCATCAAGAAGCTAATGAGGAAAGTAGAGAGGAATGTTTTATAGATTATGCATCTCAAAACAACATAGCTGTACAATAGTTAAAATCCTTCATTGATCTGTTTCATTTTCTCTTTTTTAGAGATTGCTTTTCATTTCCTTAATTGTTACTGCTATGAATTAATTTCATAAAGTATTTCTCCTTGTTGCATCATCTGAACAAATTGAGTGCATTCATTGGCTAAAGACATTTTATTAGTATATTTAATATTTTGTATGCTCAGACTATCTTTCCTTAAATAAGATAATATAAGGGAAAAAACTTCTAAGATCAAAATTTACTTGTTCATTCAAACTAGGCTATGCTCATAGAATTAACAGGATTTATATCATAAGTGTTGACTTACTATTCAGCAATTGGCTCAGTATATCTACTCTAGCTGAAAGTATCATTTAGATTTAGGCCATAAAATTTCAGATAGCCCTGAGTTTTACCTAACTATAATTCAATATTTAAAATAAAATTTAATTTTTATTTTTATTACAATAATTTAATTGTGCCTGTCTTTCATCTCTTTTAAAGAAATGCTTGTTGTCATAGCTTTTTATTAGATGCAGTGTTATCTGCTACATTTGAATAGATGTGTATCAGCACACAACTGACCATATAGAATTTTCTTGAACTTCAGAGATTTTGCTTGCTTATCAAGCTTTTTGCTGGTGATTTATGGCTGTCTATAAGACAATATCCCATAACAGATATCACCATGTATTATAATTTTCTATAGCATTTGAAGGAACTTGTTATTGCTATCACATACTGCTCTTCAATGGAATGAAATTGCCAGTAGAAAGGTTTACTTGTGGTTAATAAAAAGATTTAGTTATGAACATTTTAATGGTTACAGATGTTCTATATTAAGGAATGGGAAGGAACAGAAATAGCAAGAAAAATATGACTCACTAAAGCTCTAGGGACACAATATATCTGCTAATAACTGGTGGAATGCTATACTGCACATCCCTTAAGCTGATTATTCAGTGGTTAAACTCTCATTCCATACTTTATCTGAAAATGTTCTGAGAAATTCTTTTGAACAGAAGTTGAGTCTTTTGCTTTAATGCTCAGGATGCTTTATAATGACAGAAAAAATGTGAATATATTCTGCACCATCTCCACCCCCAAATTGGTTCAAATATGGTTTCTTTTTGTTGTTGTTGTTTTTGTTTGTTTGTTTGTTTGTTTGTTTAAGTGTCAGAGCATTCCTGAATTATGAGAACCTTCACAGGTTGGAACTTCTTCAGTGCAAAATTTGGCTAGAAATATTTCTGTGTAGAAATCTTATTTTTTTGTCTGTGAAATACTATTTCCTATGCAAGGAAACCATGTCTGAATTTTGTTCAAAATAAGTGGAAGCAAAGCAGCTTCATTTATATACCACTTCATATCATGCTATGGGATGTCTAAGCAGTTTGCAACTGTAAGCTCATTGCCCCCCAACAGTTGGGTACTCATTTTAGCTACCTTGAAAGGATGCAGGCCTGAGTCTACCTTGGAAGGATGCAGGCCTGAGCCCTGGCTAGTATTGAACTTGCAACCTTGTGGTCTATGAGTGAGTGGCTGCAGTACAGGCATTTAACCACTGCGCTACCAGGGAGAAATGGCTGAAGTTACTTCAGTGCCTCCTCTCCTCAATCTTTCACAACCTGATAGTGGAGTAGAAGGCAAAGAAAGGCCAGAGAACACTCCTTACATTAGACAAGGTAGGAGCGGACAGCACACATTTATGTCAGTGGTATCACTGAGGTTGGTGTCACCTAGTGTGTGTGTTGGGGGGGGGGGTGAACTGCCTTGCTCTCTCTCCCCATTCCCCCTGACCACTTGGCTGCCTGAACTGCTACTGAGGGGGGTGTCACTGTGGCCTCTCGAGCACCCATTCAGGGTCTGAAGTGGCTGCTTTCCAAGTAGCTGAGCCAGATCAAGAAGGAATCACCTTCAGGCCAGAAAGGACTTGAGAATCTCATGCCTGACAACTGGACCCTGAAGACACTGCTCCCCAAAGGTTACTGCTGATGAAGAGGATAGCACAACTTCCTCTGGAGGGCTCTAGGGTTGGTGCAGCTGTTTGGTGAGTGGGAAACAAACCAAAGAGTGGACACTCTTTTTCACTCTCCCAGTGGCTACAACAGTCCCTCCAGGTGTACCACCCCATACCAGGTGACACCCCCCCCCCTTTGGGGTGTCATCCGGTGTGATCCGCACCCCCAGACTCCATAGTGATGCCCCAACTCTATGTGTACACAGAGGAGGGGAAAGGAGAGGGAGGGGGAAGAGAGAGTCAGAGTGGAGAGTTAAAGAAACCTCTACATCCCACTAGAGACCAGGTCTATGCAGAGCCAGCTTTCTTAAATACCTAACTCTGAGGAGTTCCCAGATTCAAAGGATCAGAGATTTTCCAGGCTAATCTTTCCATAGTGCCTTGACTGAACCCCTCAGAGCCAAGAATTTAGGAAGCATCTGTTCTGGAGAGGAGTGAGTAGTCCTCTGGACTATGTATGGAATTTGCAGCTCTTATTGTCCAGCAAAGGTGACTACAGCTGCCTGTCCTATGCCTATAGACAGCAAGTACCCAGTGTGCAAGTACCCAGACAGACAGGTTGAAGCAGCTACAGGCAAGTCAAGCCAGTCCAGACCATGAACAGATAAGTTCATGGAAGATGTGGAGAGATGCAGAAGTAAGGTTTCAACTAGTTCAGATTTTTTATGTGAAGCCAATAGTTCAGATCACCAAAGTTGAAAAGGTAAGACAAGGACAAGTTAAATAGAGTCACTCTAGAGATTAAATACCCCATCTTCTGAAAATGCAAGAGTACAGAGAGGACTTTCATTTGGGAAGATTGAATGGTTATGAACAACAAAGAGCAGTTGCTGGAAGACTGATAGGTGGCTGACTCTGGACGCCAGGTTATTCAGGGTTTTCTGTTTAACAAATGTTGACACCTATGACATTCTTCCTTCACTCCTCACTAGATTTCAAAGGACAGGGGTATCTCTTCAGCATCCATCATGTCCTACTGAGGAAACAGCCTCTTGGCTATTTTGGTCACCAGCTGCTCAGATTCAGGGAGGGAACTGTCATCTGGGGCTAGAAACACCCCAATTCTGTGTTAGGTTCCTCAGATGCCAAAGGATGAGTTGTGAAATCACCCTGTTTCATGATAAGAAGGGGTGAGGATCACAAATAAGATGGGATTATATTGTGATTTTATTTGGCATTTCAGATTTCCCTGGGATGATATCTGTGAAGCCCATTAAGGTTCAGGACAGCATTTCCTAATGACTATTTAAATCATGGCTCCTAGCTAATTAGGGATCAAGCAGTGGATGGGAATATGTCCCTGTACTGTGAAGCCATATTAAAAACTACCATAATATGTGGTATCACTGTGAGCAAAGTAGCTGAATGAATCTTAATGTGCAAAATAGGAGTTGTGTTGTTGTTGTTGTTGTTGTTGTTGTTTTTAAAAAAATCAGGACAGTAGCTTAAAAAAACATGTTTTACCATTGCCAAAATGTTCCCAGAAAAGGTATATCCCAAGTAATTGTTGCTAAATTTTAATATTCCACACCTAACATATCAATTCTTAATAAAAAACAATTCCATGTTCCAAACAATATTTTGCTGTGTAAAAGTATATTTTGTTTCACAGTTAAGACTGAAATAATGACAATACCCAGTATCTTAAAATGATCCAATGAAAGAAATAAGGTCCTCATGATTTATGTCACTGGTTAAGACCAAGATGAACTAAGATCATATTCACTTGGCTAGGATATTTCATTCCCTCTGGATATTGTATTAATAATAAACATAATTTTCTGGCCACAGAAAACAGGCAGCAGACAAAAGGCATTCAGTGCTATCCCCAGCTGCCTGGTGATAACAATAGTGATATATGTCTTTAACTATTTCTATAATGTGGCTTACCGTAAGCAAGGACAGTAAATTAACCTTACTGGAAGTGGGATTAAATACATCTTCCATATTATAGATTAATCTATTTCCATCCAGAAAGCAAGATTTGTTGTACTTGATTGGGAAAAGCAGCAACAAAAAAGGCTCAGATAATAAAAAATGTATACCAATTAAATTATAATGTAATAGTATTCTCTCTCTCTTGCTCCTAACTGAATTAGCCAAAGGTATAGTTTTTCTGTGCCATTTAGTTACTTACTCATACAGTTTATAATTTAAAAGTTCTGTTCTAAAAACCCGACATTGTCTTGTTTTATAATTCCTGAGAGCTGATTTGTTCCTTGATCCCTTCATTCTTCCCTTGATTCATTTGTTTTCAGGCAAGTGTCTCTAATAGAAATGGAACCCCTTAATATTTATTGGTGGCCATACCTTCATTTACCTAACTGGTGGTGTCCTCCTTACAGAGATGATTGAGAGGATAACATTTATCATGTACAAATGTACAGCCCCAAAAACACATGTGGAAGACCAAGGAATCCTTGTTTTTGTGGACTGAGGGTTAATTCACAAAAGATGCCATGCTCACACAGGAATATTCAACCTTATCAACATGCATCTTGCTTTTAGAATGGCAGCACATCATTATGAATCATGAAGTCCGGTTAACCAGCAAAGTCAGATATTTATGTTGTATTTTAATTCTTTTATCAGGTATACGTGTATATCTCTTGATATTACAAGTCCTCCAAACATCTCACTGTAGAACACAGCTGGAGAAATTGTAGCCTGTGAGCCACATTGAGTTTTCCAATCACTTTTTTGAGACTTCCAATACTCCCCAGCACCAACCCCAAAATGTTTTTTTTGTAATGCTCTCTACATTTCCATATTTTACCCTCATCTGTATTTTAGGCCCAGGACAGAGAAACAGGAAGTTGTTTTAAAAAGCTCTCCCTTAAGCCTAAAACTGGTGGTGTCAAGGAGTAAAATATGGCAAAATCCTAGGGTAACTGGGGACTATTTTTTGCCAAAAACATTTTTAAAAATAAATTTAAAAAGTGTGTGTATGCCAGGAGTTGTAGGTGTGGTAAAGCTCTCCAAATTCCCATGGGGACCAATGCAGCTCCCCAACCTATGTCTGTTGCTCACCCCTGCTTTACAAGTAGGTACAAAAAGAGTATTTACAATGTTCAAATCGACAAAAAATTAAAACAATAAAAATAATTGCAAAATTTGTACCTGTTTAACAACCAACCATGGCTACTCCAAGATATTTTTCAACCTACGGTGAAGAATAAAGTGATTCTCCAACCCTCCATTCCATGTATAGCCCAAAGGTTGATTAGACTGATTGCAAATCTTCAACACTTCACTGCACCTGCCTCCACCAAATCTGAGGGTGATAGCTTAACTTATGTTGTGCAGGACAGGCTGTGTGAAACACCTGTCACTCTATTCTCCAATACCTTACCAATATCACATACTACCACCATGGACAATGAAGGGTCTGACAGGGTTATATGCTGCCATGCAGACCTGTCAGACCCTTCATGGTCCATGATTATAGATAGTGCAATTTGCAGTCTATCAACACCAGAAGGGCCACAAGTAGGGGGCAAATGCCACTCAACATTATGGGAAATACTTTTGATTAAACATGCATAAAATCAGGCACTTTGAATAAAACACAGTAAACACAGTAAACAACCTAACATACAAAGTTAAGTCCAATCTGAAAATTAGGTCTTGTCTTGCAGCACAATTAAAACTAACAAGTTATACTTGACATATGTTTTCATGTGCTGTATATAGTCTACTTAATAGATGCATGCCATCTCTTCCTGCCATACTACCCATGTGTATCTGTACATTCCAGTTGATGATAACACTCTGTGTACCTGTAAACTTTACTTCATGAATGGCAGATAAAATTTGTGCCACAAGATGGTTTATGTTTTATTGCAACAAACTGAGGCCACAATCCTGTATGGCATAACATGGCATAGCAGTATCACATGCAGAACTACACTACAGCTGCCCATTCAACAGGATCTTGGCTTACTGTTGAGGCCTAAAGCCCCCACAGCCATTATGTAATATCATAGAACTGGAAGAAACCATGATGGCCAGTCTAACCCCCTTCCATGCAAGAATACACACTCAAAGCAGTCTTTACAGATGGCTATCCAGCCTCTGTTTAAGAACTCCAAAGGAGACTCCACCACACTCCAAGGCAGCATGTTCCACTGTTGAACAGCTCTTATCATCAGGATTTTCATCTTAATGTTTAAGTGGAATATGTTTTCCTGTAGCTTGAATTTATTGCTCCATGTCCTAGTCTCTAGAGCATCAGAAAACAAGCTTGCTCTTTCTTCCATATGACATACTTTCAAATATTTAAACATGGATGTCATGTCACCCCTTAACCTTCTCTAGGCTATATGCACCCAGCTTCCTAAGCTTCCCCTCATAGGGCATGGTTTCCAGACATTTTACTATTTTGTTCACCCTCCTGATAGAAACCCGAGGGGGGATTGGAAAAGTTTTTTGGCTAACATCCCCATAGTGAGACATTAAAATATTATGTCATCCAATGAGGATCTCCACTGGTTTCAGTAGACAATGTCAGACATTTATTTGATCCTGCACTGCTTTCTATCAGTCATCTAATGACACAGGGGCAGGGCTAAGCCAGAGTCTGGGGATTCCTTCCAGAACAAAGAGAATACCACCTTCTATAACAATCAAAAATAAAGTGGACTAACTCCTGCATATACCACTAATAGGATGCCAGCCTAAAATGGCTTATCCCCTTGCCTAGAAATTATTATAATGGAAAATCAATGTGATGTGTGACTAACTGTGTGATTAAAAAGCAGAAGTACAAGGAAGTAAAAGGCCTATATATGGAACACTCTCCAGATCTGAATGATGTAAAAATGTTCTGTGTATGACAAGTAGGCTTGGGTATTACTGTATTTATTTTCCTCATACTGAAATACATGCCCTACTATATATAACAAACATAACACATATGCATACAAAAATGACATGGAAAGTAAGCAGGGTCAACTCTGGTTAATAATAATAATAATAATAATAATAATAATAATAAATTATTTATATCCCACTTATTGGCAACAATCCAAGCGGCTTACAGTAAAAAAATCCCCACAACATTTTATCCAAACCAACCCTAGCCCCATAAAACAGCATTAAATAATATATAATTAAAATTACAATAGACATAAAATAAAACATAACAATATAAACTTAAACCTATTTGGCCAGGTACGGTGCCCTAAACTGCCTCTACTGCATTTCCCATCCATCAACATGATGGGGCCATGATGGGGATGCAGGAGTCAGAAGGACCTAAAATCCTGGCCAGGATAATCAGTCTGGAAAGGCCTGCCGGAAGAGATCCGTCTTGACAGCTCTCTTGAAGCTGTCCAAGGATGTCAACTGATGGATCTCGTCCTGCAGGTCGTTCCAGAGTTTGGGGGCGACAGCAGAAAAAGCCCTCTGAGAGGTCACCGCAAGCCTAGATTTTAGGGGCTGCAGCAAGTTCCTCCCAGAGGATCGGAGAGCGCGGGGAGGATTATATGGGAAGAGGCAGCCCCTGAGATAGTACAGTGGAATCCATAAAGATTCAGTTCTGTCCGTTCTCCACCCATCCTACAGATGGTAAAAAACAGAGATGGCAATGCCTCATATTATTCAATGGCAGCAACATGTGCACACACACCACTATTGATATGGGGCATAGTGATCAGCAGACATTTAAATCCATGGATCACCTTCCTGCTGACACAAAGGGGCCACTGTACTTGGATGGGAGACCACTAATGAATACCAGGTGCTGTTGGCTATATTTCAGAGGAAAGAACTGGCTTTATGAGAGCCAGTGTGGCATAGTGGTTTGAGTGGAGGATTAGGACTCTGGAGATTGAGGGGGGGGGGTTGATTCCCTGCTTGGCCATGAAGCCCACTGGTTGACTCTGCACAAGTCACACTCTCTCAACCTCAGAGAAAGACAATGACAAACCTCCTCTGAACAACTCTTGTCAAGAAATCCCCATGGCAGGTTTATCTTAGAGTCACCATGTCAGAAATTACTTGAAGACCCACAACAACAATATTCTATTGTTCAGTAAACTGCTGAAATGCCAACTAAGAATATGTGAGGATTATCACAAAACTGTCCAGCTGCTTACATTGCCCAATAGAAACTGCATTAATTTTGTCCTCATGTTTCCCTTGTATCTGGTGGTGATATAGGCAGTATGCATTATGCCCTTCTTTGTGTCCTATATCTGATTCTCATTCACTTTTGCCACTGCCAAAAGGCCTCAGCTTGTGTCAGCAGAGTGCTCTATAGATCCAGGTGTTCATTCAGTTTGAAATGAGTGTGAATCGCAGTTTGTCTGTAGCTAAAGATCAGCTATCCTATTATGTGTTCTTCTTCATGTGGACTGGCATAAGATTTGGCATGCAAGACCCTGGCATGAAGCAATGCTAAAATGAAACCCGTGCCAGACAAAACAATACATCATGTCCTCATTTGTTCTTTTGGTGAGGTGCAAACGTGATTCAAATTAGCTGAAAATGCACTCTTTATTATAAATAAATAGAAAAATACAGGAACTGGGAGGGGTCCCAAACAGATTTTTGTAAGCAGGAAGTAACGAAATAGCATCTCTGACCTCCAAAACTAAAGAACTATTTCCAGATCTTTCCTTTGCTTGTTGGTGTAATGTAATAAAAACCCATTGCCTCAGGAGCCAATTCACCCAATAAAAAAGCCATTGAGCACAGTAATAGCACAGCTAATCAGAAGAACTGCATGGGGGGGGGGAATGAAGATTTTAAGGGATTTCTGAGAATGAGACTCTGGCTGATACAAAACAAAGTTTGAAGAGTAACATAGGGCAATGAATATAATTGAATATGTTCCTGGCAGAGGGCACATAGGCATTCCCCTCAGATGCAATTATAGGAGATGTCATATCTCATATGAATCATAGTTTACAGCCTCATTTGTAAAGAGTTTTCTTTTCTTTTTCTGTTTTTTTTTTTTTTAATTCGGTGTGGTGAAAGTCCCAGTTCCCAATGGAAACAAAAGAGTTCAGTATACCATCCTTAAAGAACATCAGTCAAAAAAATCCACAATAGTTTGGTCAATTGACCTATGAAGATGGTTGAATGACAGGTAAGTATTCATTTCACTAATGCAGAGGTGGGCAAGCTGTGGCCCACAGGCTGTATGTGGCCATCCAAGGCATTTGTTTGTGACCTCAATCCTTCCTGCCCAACCAATGCTTTTCCCCCACCAATTAAACTACTGTGGGGACCAAAAGAGTGGGTTTCCCCCCCCCTCGATTCTTAGAAAAGTATATAAATCTTCATATAGTTCATTCTTACATTTTAATGAATAAAATCAATACATTTTCTCCCAACTCAGTAAAAGTACAAGAACATATGGGCATTTTTTATATTTTTGAACTATTGAGTTAAATTTCACCATTTTGCACAGCTAACACAGCTTTTTGCACCAAGACTTTTTTCCTGAGAAACTAAAAAAGCTGAAAAAGCTCCTCCCCTTCCCTGCCCCCAAAATGTCTCTTTAAGCCATCTGCTTCCCCCCATAGCCCTGTATTTGATGTTGTGGTTGTTATCCTCAGTTCAGATGGTATAGAAGGGTATTCATGCAAGTGCCCCCCTCCTCCTCCAGTCCAGAAAATAAACTTTAAATTCCATTAGCAAGACTAAAGGCTGCTTCCTTTGAGATACAGTTTGTCTCAAATCCAAGACAATCTGAGACAAGGATTCCATACCAATTTGATCCATGTTAAGCCCTTTTAACACCAGTATTGGGCCAGATGCATCAGATTCACTTCTGGTTTGCCAAGATCCAGCCTGATCCTGGCCCTGAGGTTTTAGCATGCATTGTCCAAACATAATGACATAAGGCCAGAGAGAACATGAGCCATTGGTCAGTGCAGACAGTCCCAAAGATAACATTGCATGACATCTCTGATTGAGACCTATAGTCATTTGGCCTGCCAAATGTGTTTCTGGGGGGTTGCAGACTGCCAGAAATAGTGTGAATTCAGTCCACTTTTAGGGTTAGGGTTAGTGCTAGGGAATCATGGGAACTGTTATTTTTCTGAGACATTGAGCCTTCTCTGTCAGACAACTCTGATGCCACAATAAAATACAGTTCCCATGGTTCCCTAACTCTAACCCTAACCCTAAAAGTGGACTGAATTCACACTATTTCTGGCAGTCTGCAACCCCCCTCTGTTTCTCCTACGGCTGAAATAGTTTCCTCAGTCATGTCTTAGTAAGCTTTCAGTCATTTTCAAGAATGGCCAGAGATACTTTGGCTTACTTTGAGAAAACCAAGGTCCTGCATCAGAGACACAAAGCCTTTGCAGTCTGCCAGAAATAGTGCACATTAAATTGAGGCACTGCCCTGGCTCAGTGCTAGGGAATCATGGAAACTGTAATTTATTGTGGCCCCAGAGCTCTCTGACAGAGAAGGCTTAATGTCTCAGAAAAAAATACAATTCCCATGATTCCCTAGCACTGAACCAGGGCAGTGCCTCAATTTAAAGTGCACTATTTCTAGCAGTCTGCAAAGGCCCACAGTTACAATACCATAGCTACACTCTATCCCCTGTTCCTGCCCCTGAAACCATCTTGAAAGCCAGACAGACATCTCAAGGAACTAATTTCTGTAGTGCTGGCATATGGGATGGTGCAGGATGATACAGTGAGTGATGGTACAATGATGATTTGTAACAGGAATCCTGTTTCAGCTGCTCACACTATCACTCCTAGATGGAGGGGGCTGGTGATGTCCTTCTGCAGCACCTCACTCACCAGCACCACAGAACTTCACTGCTCAGAATGACTGACTGGCTTTTAAAGTGCACTTCAGGAGCATTTGTGGTCATGGCAATGGTATCACAGTCACAAATGTGAATATGAAGAGGTTAAAGAGGTTAAGTCTAGCTTATACTATCATAACTGACTAACAGGATGGCAGCCTACATCTTTCCCCCCCCAAATCTCCTGTGTATATTTTGCACTACTCTGTATCTGTGCAAATGATGGTCCCCAATGTGAATTCCAGAGTAGACCTTATTTTGAAATATAGGTGCATAACATCTGTTTAAATTAAATAGTGTTTGGACACCTTTGTGGCATGACTTTTTTCAATATTACCTCACTGTACTTGTTAAAGAAGCAGATATTCAGACCTATCCTACTCTAGTAAGCAAAGTAAAATAAAAACAAAAAAGACAGAAGACAACTTAGTGGCATTAACTTCAATCACTAGAGAAAGATGTATCGAGAGGAAACATTCAGAAAATAAGTTAATATCAATGTTAACTGAAAGAACTGTGCATTTTAGCAATGGGTTATGTGTAGACAAATGAGACTTGCCTGTTGACATATGTTTCACACACGCCCTTACATCTCTCAGATTAATCAGAAGACTCCTAAGAAAACCTAACACTCAGCAATATTATTTGGATATGTGTCATACTCTCAGAAGAATTTTGGGTTAGCAAAGCAATGAATAAATTACTAGAAACATATATTCAGGGACTTTGAATTTCCATCTTCTCGTTTAGAGAATTTCATGCCCTCTAGGATAAATTTCTCTGAATAATGGAGAGTTTCCCTTAAGGAAAAAACACATTGACAGTATCAATATATATATATATATATATATATATATATATATATATATATATATGTCTTCAAAATCTGTGAGAGTGGAAGGAAGAGGATGGAAACCAGAGTAGCTACTTTGGTTCAAACTAACTTTAACTATTTATTTATGTAATTCTGCAGACCATTTTTCAGTAAAACAATGAAATAAACAAAAGCATCTCACAAAATATATTTGGAACTAAATATGATAAAACCTATTGATACATTAACAAAATAGTAAAATGTCTCATTCAAAGAGCCCTAGTAGTGCAGTGGTTAAATGCCTGTACTGCAGCCACTCACTCACAAACCACAAGATTGTGAGTTCAATATCAGCCAGGGCTCAGGCTCCACTCAGGCTTGCATCCTTCCGAGGTTGGTAAAATGAGTACCCAGCTTGTTGGGAGCAATTAGCTTACAGTTGTAAACTGCTTAGAGACTGCATAGCATGGTATGAAGCAGTATATAAATGAAGCTGCTATTGCTATTGCTAAATAAAGATCGCTGGTAGGGAAGAAGTCTTGCTAAATTACTCACTCTCAACAAGACAGGCCATCTCAACATATCAAGGGAGCCTGTAGAGAGAGTGTTAATCCTCAAGGAATTGCTTGCTGCCCACATAAGAATAAGACAGCTGGGAGGGGGAGTTGTGTGTGTGTTTTGAGTTGAGGCTTCCCCAATTTGTGAAAAATGTGTTTATGAAAAAGAAGGGTCTTCTTTTATAAAGCAAGGCAAGGATACAGAGCAAGGACAGAAAGAGTGGAGGAATGACCAGCAATATGAAAACAGCCTATTTAGTGCTAACTATTTTTTAAAAACTAATCAGCCTATAAGGTAGTTGCCATGATAGTTTAGCTAAGTAGCAGGTGCAATTTAAGCAATGTGCAAGTTGTATGATTTCTGCCATTTCTACAGAATTGTTTTTACAACTCTAAAACTCTCTTGAAACAGAAAAATGTCTCACCTTCACCTCCTTAGTGAGGAAGTGAGGAGAAAAATGTCATGGTTTCTCATACTGGCATGTGAGAATGAGATAAATCAGGCATCCTTAGTAGCAATCTATGAGAAAAGTTCCTGGACAACCAAGTAGGAAACAGAAATATGACGCATGAAGGGCCCTCCTATTATCAATGTAGAAATTATTCCACATATCATATTTATGAGAGATATCTGATTTTTTTCCCTTGTGGAGCAACAGGGTGTAATTTTGAGGAAGGTGATTTTGATAGGACAAATTGTTCACCCTTTCTCTCCCATTGAGATTTGTGGGGTTTTTTGTTTATTTGTTTGTTTTGTAAAACTATAGTTTATTGCAGTCCCTTTTGCAAAAATCCCTTTACAATTCCATGGTTAGTTTGAATGTTAAAGATTTGCTATGCAGTGGTTATAACCAGTGTGTTAGTGGTTTTCATAGAGCTCCATACACCATTGCACATATAGACAATACCAGAAGAAAAAAACTAAAAAATTAGAGAAGTCCAACACACCAAGTTCTTCCTCACTTTCAGTAAGGGTGGACTGAGAACGATTGACTATGATTTTGTACATGAAGAGGACCTCATCAATGCATAGAAAGTATCCCTTGTAACCAAAAGGAAAAGTAACTCAAATGAACATGTAAGGAAGAAGCTGGGAGAGTAAAGCTACTTAGTGAATTGCCAAGAGGTGAATCAAAGATTTTCTGGCCCATAGCCCATATATGTTGTTGTGTGCCTTCAGGTTGTTTCCAATTTATGACAACCCTAAGTTGAACCTATCTTAGGGTTTTCTTAGCAAGATTTATTCAGAAGAAGTCTTCCTGTTAGGCTTAAAGAGTATGACTTGCATGGGGTGATGAGTGTGTTTCCATGACTGAGCAAGCATTTGAATCTGGTCTCCTAAAGTCCCAGTCCAACACTCAAACCACTACACCATACTGGGCCATATACCTTCAATTAAATAAAAATATTGTGATTTAAATAGTTAGGTTTCATCCTGTTTAAATCATCTATCAAATGAGTTATTGAAGTTAATAAGTGGGATTATGTAACCAAATCTTTTGAACATATGTATAATGGAATATAGAGTAACATTCACATTGGCAACCAGAATTCATGTAAAAAATTCTCAGTTTAAGGACAGTGAATGATAGTTACAGATACTTGGATGTCTTTTGAGATAAAAATAGCAGAGACTCCTGCAGAGACTGACTCTGTGCCCTTCTCGGACAGATAGCTATTAGAATGAAAATGGAAGCAATTTAAAGTGTTTATTTATTTATTTGGAGTGTTTATACTTTTCAATCACAAAGGCTCCCAGAACAGCTTACAAATGGTTAATTAGATGGGCTCCCTGCCCTCAGGCTTATAATCTAAAAGACATGACACAAAAGTAGAAGGGAATGGCAGTGGGGAAGTGATCAACATCTGGATCAAGGAAACTGTGCTGGTTGAAGGTGCATGTGCAGATATCACACACACATATGCTGGATGGCCTTTAGGGGTCCATTCCAACTCTAGGATTCTGTGTATTCCTGCATGGCAGAAGAGGCTTGGACTGGATGGCCTTGGGGGTTCTCTTCCAACTCTAAGGCCCTCGGCAGACGACTAATAGAGTCGTCTTCTGGGCAGGGAAGAGGAGGGGCAGCCGCACGAGCGCCGCCCCTTCCTCTTCCAGAGGTCGCCCTCGGAGTCGCCGGCCCTCCGCATGGCCGGCGCTCCGAGGATGACCTCACGCCACGGCGACTGCACGCGTTTGAGTCAGGGAAAGTGCACCCGCCGCTTTTAGGGTGCCCTTTCCCTGAAATCTAAAAGGAGTGCCAATTTGGTGCTCCTTTTAGAGTTGGCGACGGTGCGCCGTGGTGCGGCTGCTGCGGTCCAGCGGCGCTCCGTCCCGCGGTGCACGGGAAGCTCCCGTCTGCTTCCCCCCTAAGAGTCTGTATATTCCTGCATGGCCAAAGGAGGTTGGGCTGGATGGCCCTTGGGAGTCTCTTCCAGCTCTAGGATACTGTGTATTCCTGCATTGCAGAACAGGGTTGGACTGGATGGCCCCTGGAGGTTCCTTCCAACTCTAGGATTCTATGTATTCCTGCATGGCCAAAGGAGGTTGGGCTAGATAGCTCTTGGTGTGCCTTGCAACTCTAGCATTCTATGTATTCCTACATGGCAGAAGGGGTTGGATTATATGGTCCTTGGGGGTCCCTTCCAAATCTAGAATTCTAAATAAAATGCAAGCAGTACTCTTTAGGAATCAATCCTTTGCCCTTCTGGTGCTACAGGGTCAGATGGGTCTCTGCAGATGGCACAAAGTGCTTTCTTGGAGGCACAGAAGGGGAGGAGCAGCCACACGGCCGCCGCCTCACCCCTCACTGAGGATGTCATCAGGGCATGTGCCATTACACATGGTGCACGCCCCAAATACGTCCTCCCGGTGCAGCGTCATCACGTGATGTGCCGGTAGAGGTGCAAAAGAGCCACATGGAGGCTCTTGATGCGCCCCTTCTGCCGGCTCTGGAAGGTCCGGCATTTTAGCACTCCTTACAGGGCTGGCAGAAGGGAAGATTGGGGCCAAGGTGCGGGGCAGCCTCAGCCCCAATCCTCCACTTCCCAGGGCGGCCCATGGTCACCCATCTGCATCCCCCCAGATATCTGGCTACAGGGGTGGCAGAAATAACAACGTGTCTGTGTGTCTGTGTGTGTGTGCATCTGTGTCTCTCTCTGTGTGTGTACACACACATGCACCTTCAAGAACGTGAATTTCCTAGGGTTTTCTTAGGTGAGGAATCTTGAAAGGTGATTTTGCCAGTTCCTTCCTCTGAAATTTAGCCTACAGCACCTAGTATTCTTCCCTGGCAGTCTCCCATCCAAGTACTAACCAGGGCTGACTGACCCTGCATAGCTTCCAAGATCCAGATGTTGTTGGATGGCAGCTCCCAGCATTCCTCAGCATTGGCTACCCTTGCTAGGGCTGGGGTAGCCAACCCCTACCTCTTCTGTGAGAATTTAAATGGGAGGGCAGAAGGAGAAAGGGAGGGAAATGACAATGAGCCTCAGAGGAAGGCAATGGTAAGCTGCCCTCCCATTATTATTATTATTATTATTATTATAGTTAATTTCTAAAGTGCTGTCAATATACACAGCGCTGTACAAAAAGAAAATCAAGTATAAAATAGAATAAAAACCTGCCAAAGACGTACAGTCTAAAATCCACACAATAATAAAATAATAAAAGTCAATTAAAACAAAAAATACAACAATTAGTTAACAACACCCACTGTCTACCCAAATGACAGAAAAGTAAATGTAGATTAGACAGTGCCTGGAAATGCCTCCCTGAACAATTGGTCTTTAACTCAGATTTAAAAGTAGACAAAGAAGTAATAACCCGTGTTTGAGGGGGAAGAAGGTTCCAGGAGTGAGGGGCGGCAAGCAAGAAGGGACGAATCCAGGATGGAGCAGTGGAGATCCTTGAGTACTAGAATGGAGAGTATGGATGGGAATGTAAGGAGAAAGAAGTTCAGATATGTAAAGGGGGGCTAGCCCATGCAGGGCTTTGAAAGTTAACAACTGAAACTTATATTGGATATGGAAGGGAAAGGGGAGCCAGTGAAGAGAAGATAACAAGGAAGAAACATGGTCAAAGCGGTGAGCGGAACTAGCCATGCCAAGAAGACCTCAAGATAAAGTTGCCATAAATCAGAAGCAGGTAATCATGGGAGATTTAATATTTCTTAACCCCTTTTATTAACATTTCCTGGGGCTGTTCTTTTGTTAAGCTAATGGATCTTTTCTGATGGCCCTTGGGGACCCCCTCCAACTCTAGTTCTCTGTATTCCTACATGGTGGAAGGGGGTTGGGATGGATGACCCTTGGGGGACCCTTCCTATTCTAGGATTCTGTGTACTCCTGCATGCACCTTCAAGAAGCCCATCAACCTATGGAGAGGGCTTTGAATTTCCTACAGTTTTCTTAGGTGAGGAATCCTGACAGGTGATTTCCCCACTTCCTTCCTCTAAATGCTAGCCTATAACACCTAGTGTTCCCTGGTGGTCTCTCATCCAAGTACTAACCAGGGCTGACTGACCCTGCATGGCTTCCAAGCTCCGGATGCTGTTGGACTGCAGCTCCCACCATTTCTCAGCACTGGCTATACCAGCTAGGGGCTGCTGGAATTTGCAGTCCAACAATAGCTGGACTCCATAACTCAGTTCAGTGCAGTGTATGTGCTGAAAGAGCAGGGCAGAGAAAAAAAATTAGAGCTTGGAAAAAGTTTGGACTACAGCTCCTACAAACTCCCTTGTAGCTATAGGACTTGTAGACAAAACATTTTACAACACTACTCAAGCCCCATATTTTTCACTGTGTGGCGATGTGTACATCTGTGTCAGTGTGACCATGTACACCATGCACCAACAGATGCCACCATTGACTAATATGGGGCATAGCAATCCATGGGCAGTTGAATCCATGGATTGCTAGCCAAGCAATAACGTAGGCACACTGTATATATATTTTTGTTGTTAAGAGGATTTTTTTCATTTTACTCAGAGTTTCCCAATGATTGGTTGGTATTTCTCATTTTTGCCTGATGCTTCCCTTTCCTTGGAAACTGAACTATTATGCACGTCTCAGCTCCTGCCAGCTTCATATGTTGATTGTGTGTGTGTGAAAGGGCAACAGTTTCTGCTTCACCCAAAATTAGGAGGCTATGGCCATTGGGACTGCACTTTTCAGATCTATTCTATTTCTATGTGATTGCTGCTACCAATCTGACTTTATATGGGCATCCAGTGAATTCATCTGGACATGAAGAGTTGCATGGAGTTATCACCTTGAAAATTCACCTGAAGTAATATTGCTGGTGAATTTAGTAGGTATTCAAAGCATTAAAATATTGGAAAGCACAGGAGACATTTAATCAGTGATGGCCAGAGAGCAACCCTCATGACATTGTTGGACTTCAGCTCTGATCAGAGGTAGCCTGTATAACCATGGGCAAGGAATACTGCAGTCCAGCATCATCTGGTGGATCACACTTCATTTATTCTTACACTGAAAAATGTAAATAAATAAAAATATTAGAGGTCTTTTTCAAAATAATGAAATGTAAGGAGTCACATCTTTAGTTCTTATTGTATCATTGTTTTTTGTACCATCATGTTGTTTTACAACTTATGGTGACCCCAAGGTGAACATAGCGTGAGGTTGTCTTGCCAAGTTTAATTCAGAAGGGTTTTAAGAGGCAGAGTGAGTATGATTTACCCAACATCATCCAGTAGGTTTCCATGGGTGAGTGGGGAACTCAGACCCTGGTCTCCTGGATCTGCTCCAGCACTCAAATCACAACATATTCTGGCTATGGAGTAACCTTGATATGAATATAGTAACATTGATGGAAGCTGCACAAATGTTAGAACATCAGTGAGTAAAACAGAGAGGAGGACTGTTGAGCCATGTCATTGATTCACAACTCATAAAAACATCAGACTTCAAAGACACGATTGATTTAGTTACCATATTGTGAAATAATTTACTTATTCCACACACACACACACACGCTTCTGTCACATAACGATTTGTTCTGCATTTCATTTTAAAGCACTGACAAAAAGCACATTTTCAAATGAATTGGATTGAATAGATGGATGTGAATAGTCAAATGATTGTAGCATAATATAAAAACAGAAGCTAATTATATTCATTTTATAAAACCTTGAACTCTATCCTTTGACTTGCATTCAATTGAAAGGCTTCATAGAGATATATGACATAATTTTAATAGTTTATATTTTGATCTTTCATTATTTTGGTATCTTTACACACACTTCAATACATTGTACTTTTAGGGTAGCATATGCAATTTCAATAGAAGAACTAAATATGTAAGTATATAAAGTAGAAGAGCAAGAGAGAGCAAATTAAAAGCATCAAAACTTAGGGCCGATGGAGATGGCTCAAAAGAAGTGGCACAGAGCTGCCCCTGGGAGTGGCGGATCAGGGCCATGGCAACCATACGCCGTAGCCCCAAGTCTCCTTTTTGGTGGCCCCAAAACAGTGACAAAATGCCACTCCTTTAGGGGCCAGCAAAAGGCCGCCTTTAGAGACAGCGTTGCAGCTCTTTTGCACTCTTTTGGTGCAGTGTGTGTGCACACTGCACCAGGAGGGCATCCTGATGCCACCCACCATGCAGACAGGTGCATGGCATCAGGATGGCATTGGGGTGGAGTCAGGGCAGCTAGCGTGCAGCTGCTCCACCCCAACTCCACCCCCAGGCCAGCCCTTTGTGCTGGTCTGCATCAGCCCTTAGTTTCTTTTCTTTTTTTCTTCAAGCAGCATAAAAATGAAATCAATTTGCCCACCTCTGCTTATTCACATGCCCTGGGCTACACCCTGGTGGGGGTATGCATTTGCTGCCCTCTTGAATGGAGGCCAGCAACCAATTTTGTGCCACATCGAAAAAGAGTTGGAGGTGGAGCTGAGGCTATTTAAGCCAGTGCTGCCCTCCATTTACCCCCTTTTGATTTGGTTGTTCCAAGAGGGAACAATGAAGAACAGAGACTTGCCTAGCCAGGCAACCATCACTGGAGTTTGGAGTGGCCCTGATCAGGCTAAATATTCTTGGTGGGGTGGTATTGTTGCCACAGGTGGATGTTTCCCCACCCTGCAGAGGTTGGACCTCTCCTGTGGTGTTTTAGCCATTAGCTGGCCAGTGCCATGGTTCTGGAGACTGGGGCATGGCTTGGTGGGGATTAGGCTGCACCTGTGGCTCATCGGGCCAGTGGCTAGCCTTCCCATCCCTGGTGGCTGGTAAATGGGTGCAGCCCCCCCCCCCCCGGTGGAGATCAGTCTGATTGTTTAGCGGTTTTTGCCACCAGGAGGCCTTGCAATCAGCCTTGGCTTAAAGCTTGATTGTGGGAAGGTACCCGGAGTGGGTGCCTCTTAGTTGGCCCAGGGTTGCTTTTTAGGCCTAAAAATGACCTCCTTCTCTTCTGTGGGTGCTTAACACTTCAATGGGTCACACTTAACTCCCCATAGTCAGTGCCTGCTATCCATCCTCCTGTTGGTTCTCGCTCCCCTTTACCTTTCTCCAGGCCTCTAGGACCTAGCTAAATTTACTGCTAGCATGTCTCATGGCCACTCACAGTTCACCTTTCAGTTCTGTCAATTAAGTCTGAATTGGGCTGCATTTGCACCAACCCCTTGTGGCTGTATTCCACATTGCATCCCAAGTTAAACTTATAGACCTTGCTAGTTGGGATTCCTAGCTATTCAGGTCACACTCTATCAGCCTTTAGCCTTGGCACCAACTTTTGTCTTCAGATCAATTTCCATTCCAATTAGGCGATGTCTTACATCTCTTATTACTATTATCTCATACAGGTAGATAATAATAATAATAATAATAATAATAATAATAATAATAATAATAATAATAATTTATTTTCTCTTTTCTTTCCACCTCTTCTTATTCCTTTCTCCCTCCTCTTCATCTTTTGTCCTTTCTCTTTCTTTCTCTCTCTCTTTCTATACTTGGCTATATTGACTACTAATTGTTCAAATATCCTGAGATTTGTCTGTGGTTCCCCCCCCCCCATGGTTCAAGGAGTGATCTGATGGCTATAGGATTACCAATACCAATGGGTTATGATGTGGCCCATGGCTTGGCTATCCCTTATCGGGTTATAACATTGCTGCTTGGCAACCATTTATCACAAACAACTAGGGAAAAGATTTTAAAAGGGGAATATATAGGCATCTTTTCCCTCTTATATCACGAATTAGACAAAATGGAGAAGGAGGATTTGGATGATAAAGAGAAGGAAAAATTTAAGAAAAGAAAGGTTGAACACAACCAGTGTAATCAGTCTCAGCCCTTACGAGCTGCGTCCCTCATACAGTACATGGATATAATTTACAGGGCCTATCTTGATTTTGCTGGTTCAGCATGGCTCCTCTGTGACAAAGCTTTTCACATGAGGGCAGCCATTTACCCTTCATTCAGATGGGGCATGATGCATTCACATTTGTGGATGCAACTCATGACCCTCTCCAGACCAATTCAAGAACTCACCCTCATTCAAAGGGCTGATGGCTCTAGCTCCTTTCATTGTCAATAGATTACTGGGCAACCAAATAAATTTTGTGCTGGGAATTTGGGTTGCAGGGCATTTGCACCCACAAGCCATGCAAATTTAAGCATGAATGCTCCATATGTGGAGCTAACCACTCCTTCTGTAATTCCTAAGGAAATCAACAGGACCAACAAGGAGGAAATAACCCAGCTGTCGGCCTCCCTCCTCCTTCAAAAGGCCCCTAGCCCTATAAAAAAAATGGCTGGGTGCTTATCTCAATCATCAAACAGCCTTATATTTAAGACAGGTTTTTACTGATGGTTTTCATATTCCTTTTTGTGGAGTTCGGCATCCATTTATGTCCAAGAATTTACCATCCCTTAATAGTTTAGAGCATGTTGTTGACAGAAAATTGCCAAGGAAGTTTCTGAGGTTAGAGTTGCAGGCCCTTTTCAGGAGCCTCCATTTCCCAATTTATGTGTATCCCCTTCAGGAATAGTATCAAAATGGGCCCCTGGTGAATACAGATTAATTCACCACCTCGCATACCCTAGGGAAATGCAGGAGCTTATTGGCCACCTAAATTTTGTCTGCAAGGTGATAGCACTAGGTCAGGCCTTTTTACATAGCCTTTTTGATGCGACTAAGGGCTTAAGGTTACCCCACCATAGGTTGTGAGTGTCTAGGGACATCAGGGAGGATTTAGATGTATGGATATCATTTCTTTGAGACTTCAATTGGTTTTTGTTTTGTTTTTTGGAGGAAAGAAAGGAAGTTCCAAGATGCAGTTCAGGTGTCTTCTGATGCTGTAGGTGCCTGCAGATTTGGTGTCTATTTTCAGGGATGCTGGTGCGCACAGGTTTGGCCAGATGAATGGGTTTCATCAGGGATTACCTCTAATCTAACTTTCTTTGAATTCTTTCCTATTCTTGTCACAACCATAATTTGGGCAAACAAATTGGCTAATTCTTCCATACACTTTTGATGAGATAATTTGGCTAAAGTTCATGTCATTAATGCATTAACATCCAAATCCCCAAGGGTGCTGAGGTTAGTCCTGGCCTTCACATTACAATGCTAGTGTTATAACATTTTGTTTATAACTCAAATGTGCCTCACATTGTTAATGAGATAGCTGATTCTCACTCCTGTGCACAGATGAAGTGGTTCAGATATCTGGCCCAGGCACTTCTGTGTCACCAGATCCAGTGCCACAAGACCTTTGGAGTCTTGGCATGAAAAAGTAATGTGGGCAATTGGCATGTCCCTAGCCACAAACATCAAAATGAGCTATTTAAAAGCCATTGAGGAATTTTTGTTGTTTCAAAGGCATGAAAACCTAGGTGAGGAGTTACTGTTACCAAGTTAACACATCCTTCAGTTCTGCATAGCTTTGCATTGCAAGGGACTTTGATCACACTCAATTCGGATTAAATTATCTACACTAGCCATTTGGTCCAAAGCTCAAGGCCTTACTGATTACACCAGTGATTGTCATATACATAAGGTGTTGGAGGGATGGTCTAGGGAAAGAGAGACCAGAGACATGCTTAGTTCTTTATCTCCCATGATACTTAAGGGCTTGAGTTCCACCTAGCCCTGCCTTTGTAATTCTTCCTATGAAGTTTTACTTTTTTAAGCTGCAGCATTGACTGCATTTTGGGGGGCACTTAGGGTTTCAGAGCTAGTGTCAGCCTCTAAACACAATAAATCAGACAGGGCTTTGCATCTAAATTATCTCAGTTTTATTCGGGAGGATATATTACTTAACATCCACTTTTCTAAGACTGACCAGTGGGACAGGGAGTCACAGATACAGCTGGGATGATGCAGTGACCATTCCATCTGCCCTGTTTTGGCCCTTAAATGTTTCACCAGGGTTAGGGGTTCTCATCCGGGTCCCCTGTTCTGTCAGAAGGACATGTCCCCCTTAACCACATTTCAGGTTTGGGCCATTACATCCAAAGCCCTCTCTGGCATTGGTCTACATGGTGTTAAATTTGGTACACACTCCTTCAGGATTGGGGCAGAGTCTATGGCTGCAGCTCTTGGCTATGAGCCTGAGGCTATAAAATGGCTGGGTCAATGGAGATCTAAGGCCTACTGCAGATATGTTTGGCCTTTACAGTTCTAATGATTGTTCTTTGTTTCATTTCAGAATCAAGCTTATGGCCAAGCTGACATCGAGAGTTGATCTACAGCCATTGCTTCATCTATTGGGCGGCTCGCCATGCCAGATGAGGACACATTGGGAGTCATGTGGGACTGAGCGAGTCTGCAGTTGTTGAATGGATGGACAAGTGTGGTTTACGTTGGCACAGTTTGATACCCATTTTGTTTGGAGAGCACCACAGGATTCTGCCAAACATCCTGGTCATTCACCTGGATTTGGGACTGTTGAAGGGCAAGGCTCTGATTTTACAGGTTATCTTTGACCTCTGATCCATTTTGGATCATTGGCCTTCTGTTCAAATAATATGGTCAGCAATGTTGCCCTGTACAGTTTGGAGTTGTGGGGGTGATCCTCATTTGCTTAATAGGGCTACTCTTAGAGTCAATAATGAGAAACACAATGCCTTGGACCATGGGTTGGGCCATTACATATCTCATCCAGCCATTGTTTTACAGCAGCCTGAATTATATAGGTCAGATGGAATTCACTTAAGTGAAGCAGGTAATGAATTTTTTTTCGTCAAGATCTGCAAAAGGGGTTATAGGCTTGTTTAGCCAGCCTGGTGAGGGATAGTGGCTAAGTAAACACTTGCCCCATATGTCAGGGATGATGGGAGTTGTAGCTCTTCACCTCTGGCTCTAACTCACCACCTTGTTATGCAGCAGAGCTGACCAGCTTTGATCAGTGGTTGATGCTTCTTTCCCAAGCAGCAGAGTTTCAGAGAATAGGCTGAAGACCCTGACAAACTCTCCAAGCCTTCTCTCTCTTCTTCCTGAGATGTCTCCAAACTTCTCCAGGATTCTTCTGGTTCTTGTATCTTCCCTCAAGACACCAGACAACTCAGTAGTCTTATATAAAAGATCTACTTTATTCTACTATATACATAAATACTATATGCCCTACAAATCACAATCTCTACACTTCACAATATCTCCAAAACTACTCCACAATATGCATTGGCAAACATTGCACTTATAGCCATTGTTAGTCACCACCCACTAGTCAGTTTCCACCCAGTGGGTGTGTACATTCATTTTGATTGGTTTACATGGATCATCCCATACTTAAGACCAACCCAAGTATTTCATCATTTTACCTTGACTACTTAATGAATCTCAGGTGTTTGCAATCTACAACAGGTGTTTTCAATATACACTCTATAACTTTGTCCTTGGCTCTCAAGGCTTCCAAATTACATTATCCTTTTCACCTGTGTAGCTTCATGATTGTTCCTGCTTAATCACTGTGACTTTCACATACACATTTTATTTCTATTACTGTAAGTCCCATGTTGCATTTTCCTTAACATGGCTGTTGATGGGGTGGAGAATTAGTTTTCAGGCAAACACCTATGGCACCCTCTTGGGGTGAAGGTTAGATCTCTTAAACTTTCTCTTTAAGTCATGTGACTAAGGGGAGAGGGAAAGAGACCTTTCTTAGGGCTGACTTGGGATATAACCCTCAATCAAGTCTTGTGAGTTGAGTAAGGGAGTCTCAGGTTGGCATTCCAGATTTGAGCTGGCCAGTCATGTTTTTTTTTTTTCCCAGGGAGCTCAGGTGTTTTGCCCAGGGGACTCTGAGGAGACAGCTTGAGTAAAGACCACCTGCCACAGCTGCTCCCACAACAGTTTGCTCCCTTCCCTTTTGCAGGTTTTCAAGAAGACAGTTAAATAGGTTAATTTAAATAAAGTGGCCAATTTTTCAATCCATGTATATGTCTGGTCCCTTTATTTCAAGTTGGACAGCAATGAACTTTATTCATTCTGTTGTGCTGCTGCATTTTAATTGTGTTGTTTTAAATCTAATGGAATCTCTCTCTCTCTCTCTTGTTACAATTGACCGTATGTCTTCCATTTTAATATCAGAAATATAGTGAAGTTCACCCCTTCATGACTCTGAATGGATCCTCTATAAGCCCCTAAGTGTGAGGCCAAATAGGCAGTCTGGAAATTGCAACAGGGATGATTCACTCACACACACCTCAGGAAGGCTAGGCAATCCAATCAAGAAATGTACACCAGTTTCCAGGTGCTATGTTTTCTCCTATCTCACATTTCTGCAGATTACCAAAATCTGGAGTTTGCTCATGTACACACCAGTTCTCACCTCAAATGCCTTCTCCTCAAATATTTACCTCATGCAATTTGGACTATTGGCCATGGGACCCCTCTGTTCTTTGCCCAGAGCTGATTCTCCTACAAAAGCTCCAAATTCCCAGTGCCCCTTGGACTAGTTTTGGTTTAAAGGCAGACACACTGTCCATTTGGACCCCACTAGACCCAGCTCACTGCTACCCCTCCAAGCACTCAGAAACGTCCAAGTCCCATATCACCACTACCACCCACATCTAAAGGAGCATCCTTGCTGCCGGTAATTATCACCATTAGTGGAGCCTTTTCATCTATTCCAACCTAAAACCTTTATTTTCTAGTTATTGTGTGAATGCGTGAATGTGTGCATTTTGTGTGTGTTTCCCCCTTAATATAATATACCGTACTTCATAGGAGAATTTTGCCTCTGTAATCCTTTTGCTTCAGCACCTCTGTAAACATTGGGAAGGATCCCAGGCTGTTTGTAACTCAGTCACATAATTGAGCTAAAAATAAATATTCCCCTCAGATCCCTAGTTACAATAGAAAAAGAGAGAGAGGTTTCAAAAACATATTTAAAAAATAGGTTGGATCCAGATATAGTCATAATTGGAGCAGATCCATGCAAATCTATGTTAATTATGTTTAAATTAAATCTCATTTATTTTGATGACTCTTTCCCAGCATGATTAATGCTAGAACTAGCCCAGTATCATATGTACATTTCATTATCAATGCAGTGGAAAAGTTAGGAAATAAATTTCTCAAATGTAAATTTCTTGAATGGATGGTATGAAATTGACATGCATACACAATTCAAATGCACACAAGAAGGTAGAAGAAAAGTATCCTTTCAAATGACTGCACCCTGTAGAGCTGCACAAATAGTCATGATTGGTACACATGTGGGATTACTTGAAACATATTTGCATGTCATGTTACCATGCATTTCTATAGTGTTTTAGCTTTAAGACAGCATCAGTAAAAAGCATCATTTGATAAATCAGGTACTGGTTTTCTTCCAGAATTCTTTATTTTAATAGTACAAAGCAAATTATGTGCATTTCATTGACTATGGTAGATGTCCTACTAATCCCCATTTCTGTTCTTGACAGAAGCAGAGGGTTGAGTATCCCAGTGCATGGGGACTTTTAGGATTAGAAGCAGACTTAATACATGTTCAGATGCAACCAACACCTTTCACTGATTGTGCTACAAGAGAGACTGAAGAGAAGCTGGACAGCAAATAGTTTCTTAGTTTGATCAACCATTGCAGACCTCCAGTCCATGGTAAATCAGGAGAGAACAGTTCTCCAGAGCTACCAGATGCTAAACTATTTTCAGACACCTTCTGGATAACACAGCAGGACATTCTTCATCATGTCATGGAGTGCCATATTCACTGCATTTAGAATTAGGAACTTTTCTGGTGTTGCAAATTTATTCACCCACAGATGACTAAATCAGGTTTGCAAGATGTCCCTGAAATTAAAGAATGTCCTTATTTTTAAAGGATGATTCTTACTCCAGAACATTACACAAATAAAGGAAGGGCAAACTGTCCTTGTTTGGAACCATCCTTCTGTAACATTACTTGAAAACTTTAGATTAAAACATATAAATCTGAGAAAAAATATAATACTTTACAAAAAGACAAAGAAGGTTTTGTTTGTTTTTACTATGACTACTATTATTTTAAAAATTAAAATTACCTTTCAGGATCATATAAAAAAGAAGCATAACCAAACTATTCACAAGAAAATATAATTTTAAAAAAATTAAACAACCTACATAAAACAAATTTCAGAATGTATTTTGGTTGCTCTGAGTTCCATATGCCTGGCTTATGATATATTTTATATGTTACAATACAATTGCTTATATGAACAGGAGCCAACAAAGGCCCAAAACACACTGGCCAAATGATGAAGATTCTGGTCACATTCAGCACATAGTGTTCAGATGGATCTGCTTCTTCCGAGGCTCAGTTCAGGACTGCAGCAGAGGCCCCGATTGGGGCCAGGTGCATGCTGTTTCTGTGGCTCCAGCATGATTTGTGCTGGTGCGGCCATGCACCATTCTTTTAGACCTGGCTGTTTTGAGCCAAATTATTCTTTTTTCTTGATTATTTTATTTAATTGATCCAATGGTTGGTTTAGAAATTTTAATTTTGCTGCAGGGTCATCCCCCCCACACACACACACAAATATGCTCCAAATGGAAGAAAGGGGTGGTTGTTACATCAAGTGGGGCTGGTGGGTTTGGGGGTGGGGTATGGAGGCAGTACACATACTAGTGGGTTAAAGGTTATGATGGTTTTTGATGTATCAGGCAAAATGTGCAGGTGTTATAATATGTTATACTGTAAATATTCTACCTGAAGCAAGTCCTCCAGAGTAATTTATATCTCCAACCAGATGGTATTGTAGTGGAAAAACCAACTGTTGCAAATTAACTCCCAGCATCCATGGTTCTTTGCAGAGCTTGAGGCAAAGCAAGAGACCATTAAGGTAGTTTAAAAAGACAGATTTATTTTGCCAGCAAGTCCCAATGAAATTAGCATTCAGATCATTGGGCAAAGGACAAGCCAAGATGGCCGTAGTTTTATGCACTCACAGACAAAGAAATTCAAAGCTGACCTTCTATTGGATGCTCTAAACCAGGGGTAGACAAACTTTTTAGGCCGGGGGCTGGGTCGCTGTCCCTCAGACTATTGGAGGGCCGAAATAAATAAATAAATAAATAAATAAATAAATAAATAAATAAAATACATTTTAAAAAAATAAAATAATAATTCCTACATACACTGCATACGTCATATTTTGAAGTAAAAAACAAAACGAGAACATATACAATATCTAAAAACCCACTTTGGCCAAGTCACATTGTCTCAGCCTCAGAGGAAGGCTATGGCAAACCCTCTCTGAAGAAATTTTGCCAAGAAAAGCCCAAGAAATCAGCAACAAATCAGCATCAACACAACAATTAATAATAGAAATTTTGCCAAGAAAACCCCAAGAAAATAATAATAATCATAATCATTATCATCATCAACAATTTAAAATGTTACCTTAAATGAAACAAACATGTGCAGGGGTGGCATGAGTGAAGCACGTGTCTGAAGCTGGAGTCTGAAGTGCTGGCCTCGAATCCCTGCTTGGCTATGCAAACCCACTTTGGCCAAGTCATATTCTCTCAACCTCAGAGGAGGGCAATGGCAAACCCTCTCTGAAGAAATTTTTCCAAGAAAACCCCAAGAAAACAGTAATAAATCAGCATCAACACAACAACAATTAATAATAGAAATTTTGCCAAGAAAACCCCAAGAAGAAAAAAAAATCATCATTATCATCATCATCATTATCATCATTAACAATTTAAAATGCTACCTTAAATGAAACAAGCAAGCACAGGGGTGGCATGAGTGAAGCACGTGTTTGAGGCTGGAGTCTGAAGAGCTGGCCTCGAATCCCTGCTTAGCTATGCAAACCCACTTTGGCCAAGTCACATTTTCTCAGCCTCAGAGGAAGGCTATGGCAAACCCCCTCTGAAGAAATCTGGCCAAGAAAACCCCAGGATAGGGTCTCCATAAGTCAGAAACAACTTTAAGCCACACAACAACAAAGGAGGCACACTCTTTCAGCCTCAGAGGAAGGCTATGGCAAACCCCCTCTGAAGAAATTTGACCAAGAAAACCCCAGGATAGGGTCTCCATAAGTCAGAAATGACTTGAAGCCACACAACAACAACAGCAAGGGAGACAACAGAAATGGCAAGTTCCCTCCCCCCCCCCCCCCACGAACCAACCTCTCTCCTCATGTCTCTCTCTCTCAGCCTCTGAGTTAGGCTATGGCAACCCCCCTCTGAAACCCCCAAGAAAACCCCAGGATAGGGTCTCCATAAGTTGGAAATGACTTGAAGCCACACAACAGCAGCAGCAAGGGAGACAACAGCTATGGCAAGTTCTCTCCCCCCCCACCCGCGAACCAACCTCTCTCCTCATGGCTCTCACTCTCCTCCCTCGCGCGCTCCCTTCCCGCTCTTCTATTTATGCGGGGCTGGACGTTCACGTGTGGAGGGTGGAGAAACAGGCGGAGGAAGCTGCATGCTCACTGGCTCACGCGCAACCCAGACACCATTTTGTTTTCCCCCCTGGCAGAACACAAAATGGCAGCCAGAGACATGCATGAGAAAGGCGTCGGCAGCAGGACGGTCCAGGGGCCGGTAACAAGGCCTCGATGGGCCGGGTTCAGCCTGCAGGCTGCAGTTTACCACTCCCTGCTCTAAACTTTAAGCACACAGAATCCTGAGCAATGAGAATACAAATTTCAGAATACATTATAATATGCTTAAATTACCATGTTGCCATGTCAACCGCCTACCAAAATCTCTTATCAGTAAATAAACTGGTGTGTACCAGACAGAAGGCCCTTTTGCACAAACAAGAGTAGTTGCCAATGATTTATTATGGCTCTCTGGCCCATGCTGGCTCCTAATGAAGGTCTTTAATGAATCAGGTTAACAGGTCTGGGGTCAGGCTGTATCTAAATAACCCTTTAGCATTCTTTGAGTTTAAACCTTCCAGCATTTTCCTTAGAGGCCCACTTCCCAGAATTCCCTTCGCATGGGTGCTTGACCATTATTTTACACTTATAATAGCACACATCTCTAATTTAGGCATATAAAACATTAATTAAAGAAATTCTCCTGCCTCTGTAGGAGCTCAAAGAAGCAACAGCAGAGGTATCCTGAAACAATGATGTGGAGCATCTTGTTGGTCTTTCTGGCCTCTTCTGAACTACATGCACTCTTGCACTCCCTATGGGTCACACCTGTTCTCTGCTGAATGTGTGCTTTTGATTAATGACATCTGTGTCTATTCTGTACATCTAAACAGATTAATAATAGTTCTGATAACTACTTCTCTTTATTTATGTCAAACAAGCTAGGGATGCATCTTAACAGACAATTGATACAAATTCCTCCCTACCTTCCAAGGTTGTACCAAGAATGTATTGGTGATAAACATAGTCAAATGCCAAAGGTGACATAAATCTAACATCCATGAAGGTCAAAACTTAGCATTAGCTAAAACTGTAGTGGTTTTTAGGAGAAACAGGGTAAGATGTTTAGCATAATGGAATAATGGACATATATCATCCTAATCCTCCTTGTACAAAGCTCTTCTGTCACACCACCACTACAGTGGTCATCTTTTTTCCCTCCCTCTGTAGGCTCTAGTACCACCATCTTCATTCTTCTTCAGGAACCCACCCCCTACCCCAAAGCCTCTGGAAACTATTGATATAGGGAACTTGAAGCAGAGCAGGATCAGTGAAGATCATTTCATCCCCTAGGATAGCTCTGTTGGATCTGATACTTCTTATCAAAGCTTCCTTGGACCGCACTCTGGGGGAAAAGTGGTATATAAATGAATTAAATTAAATTAAATAAAAAATTAATAGACAGAACCCTTCCATCTTCAGGAGGCTTTTTCTTGACCTGTCTCAGAAAACTGACAGAAAATCCAACTTACCTTCAGGTTATCCTGATCCACAGCAACCACAGACCTATCTACACATACTTAAGTGTCCACACATTTATCCTTTTAGAACACACCCAGTCCAATAAATCACAATATATGTTGCCATGGCTGCTCTGTTGTTGTTTTCTCAGGATGTAAGAATGTACAATGGCTAATGGAGTGCACCAAGGAATTCCAAAAGAAAATCAGCATGTGCTTTATGGACTACAGCAAAACCTTTGACAGCATATATCATGAAAGTCTATGGAACACCCTTAAAGACATGGGAGTGCCAAAACATCTGATAGTCCTAATGAGGAATCTATACTCAGGACAAGAGCCTACTGTCAGGACAGAACACAGAGAAACAGAATGGTTCCCAATTGGCAAAGGGGCCAGACAAGGCTGCATTGAATCACCCTACTTGTTCTACTTATATACAGAACATATTGTAAGAAAAGGAGGCTTGGACATGGAAGAAGGAGGAGTGAAAATAGGAAGAATGAATATCAACAATCTGAGATATGCAGATGACACCATAGTACTAGCATATAACTTCACAGACCTGGAACACCTACTAAGGAAGATCAAGGAAGAAAGTGCAAAGGTAATCCTAGTGTTGAACATAAAGAAAACAAAAAATAATGACCACAGAGAATCTACACAAATTTAATCTAGACAATGAGGCAACAGAAATAGTAAAAGAATTCTCAACAATCAAACATTTGAGTTTATCTCACGGCACTTTCAGGAACGGGAACTGAATGGAATGGAATGGCATGGAATGGAATGGGATAAGAATGCAAGTTACCACACAGGAGAATACCGCCAATGCTACCAGGAGTCCCCAGCCATTCTCCAGCCATTCCTGGCAGCCGATTTTGAAGAATGGTTCAAAATTGTTCTTCAAAATTGGTTGCCAGGAATGGCTGGGGAATGGCTTGGGGACTCTTGGCAGCATCAGCAGCATTCTCCTGTGTGGTAACCTGCGTTCTCACCCCATTCCATGCCATTCTGTTATGTTCAATTCCCATTCCTGAAAGTGACATACAATAAACTCAATTAATAGGAACAGGGATGGCCAGGAAATCAGAAGAAGATTAAGAATGGGGAGAGCAGCTATGAAAGAACTAGAAAAGATTCTAAAACGTGGATATACAACTGAGCACAAAAAAATCATACAAGCTATTGTATTCCCTATTACCATGTATGGATGTGAGAGCTAGACAGTTAAGAAACAAGATAGGAGGAAAATCAATGCATTTGAGATGTGGTTCTGGAGAAGAGTGTTGAGGATCCTGTGGACAGCCAATAGGACAAACAAATGGATCCTAGAGAAGATCAAGCCAGAAATCTCCCTGAAATCCAAGATGACAAAACTGAGGCTGTTGTACTTCAACACATCATGAGAAGGGAAGACTCAATAGAAAAAACAAAAATGCTAGGAAAAGAAAGTAGAAAGAGAGGAAGGATGCATGCTAGATGGATGGACTCTATTAAGGAGGACACAGGTATGGGCTTGCAGGAATTAAGCAGAGGAGTAGAGGATAGGGGGTCTTGGAGATGTCTCATCCATAGGGTCGCCATGGGTCAAGATTGACTTGAGAGCAGTTAACAAGAAGAAGAAAAATGTACACATTTCTGAACTCCTCTCCCTGACTGCACACACACAAATATCAGATTTTCTGGCCAAAACTGGGATAAATCCCCATTTCGCCCTCTGGAGTAAAGCTTTGAGGTGATTAAAAGGCTTGGATTTGGCCTCAGTTGTCCTGTGTGGTTTTTGGACAGCTTGCTGTGAAAACTCGGTGAGACTAGTTTTAATCATTTTCACTATGATTTAAAGTGAATTGCTGATTGGGTTATATGACCATCCTTCCCACTTGAAACTGGTTCCGATCCTATTGAGCTCAATTGCAATCACGATTAAGCAAGGCAAACAAAAAACCCGCTGTTTCCTGACACTAGTTTTTTGGCAGTTCTTATGAAAAGAATTGATTCCAAATTGTGTTCAACAAGTGGGAACGACGGACCTGAATCACATCATTCTGGAGGGGAGAGACTAATGGCAGAGGGGTGTTTACCATCCTTCCTCAGTTTTTGGGAAATCAGGCATCCCCCCCCCCATGCTGCCTTTCTGCTTGTAGTGTGACCTATGGGCGAATGTATATTTGCAATTACAGGTGGACTGTAGCTCAGCGAGGTAAGTAGTTGCAAAACCAATGGATCACATATATAGAGAGAAAGTTCCCAAACTGGGCTGCTCAAAGGGGAAATTGTGTGCCTGAGCAGCCTTGGTTGCTGAGGAGCAGAGGAAGGCTCAGTTGCTAAAGTCACTCCACTCGGCACCTGGAATGGCCCTGTCCTCACTGTGTTACCACTTGTGTCACCGATGATGTGCAGATGATTGACATGCATTTTGAAGTGGCACAAACTAGTAGGAACAACAATTGTGCCAAAAAAGAAGCAATTACAAGGGAATAATGAAAAGATCCACTTTCATAGTGGGAATGATGGACCTTTTGGAATTGATTCACTGACACAGAGTGAAGGCAAATCGCAAACTGGCTTAAATGTAAGTGGAAATGAGCCCATAGTGTGCCCCCAGTGACTCTTAGGATGGCATTCTTAGCCCATATGAAGTAAATAGAAATATACTAATGTGTCCCTAGATACATCCCAATTACCCATTGAAAGAAGTTAGGATTAGTTCAGTGAGTTTGCAATTCTATACACTTTTACCTAGATGTATGTCCCCCTGAATTCAGAAGGACTTGAACCTGAGTGGACATGGATTGTTCTTTTACTTGAATCATTTGCATATAATAGAAGTCATATCACATTCCTCCAGGAAAAAAACAACAACAATTTATTATTGGCTGTGTAGTTCTAATGTATTTATAAAGAAAAAATAATTATTTTCATTTATGCAACAGTGGTCCCCAATGCTATTTTTCTCATTTTCTTTTCTTTTTTTTATTGCCTTGTTTCAAAGCTATGAAGTAGAGAACATTCCTCCATTCTCCTCTCATGTTTGCCATTAAATTATTTCTGAACCAAATATATTCAGGGACAGATTTAGGAATAAAAGAAATACCAGAAAATGTTAAAGCCGTATCCCAAAGAAGCAGTGGCTGCATGGGCTCTTGGGGTGCTTGAGGAATTTATATATTCCAGATTGAACTGATTTGATCCACACTTCTCCGGCTAATGGGTGCATTTAAGTTTAGTTGCCCATGAGTGTTTGCACTTTCTGAGTATTCTGATACAGTTCTCAAATCAGAAATGCATCAAAGTTAATATGAAAATGTGTATTATAAGAAATATAAATTTTTTAGAGAAAGTTACATCCACTGGATTTGTACTAGCTGCAGCATCCAAGTTGGTATGTATCCAAACAAATTTGTCTACAAAGTGTTGTGCAAATTCTTTATAGTGGGCTATCAAACGGTCTCAATTCACTTCTGATGGGGCAGAATGCAGAAACCCCCTGATCACTTGATACTGTGCACATAAAATGATGGCAGAGAACTATGATTTCTTTTTTTACCCCCCCCAACGTCATGGCATAAGCTTTCCAAAGGGTTCTAGCCCATGTTCGGTCAGACTCAATCTGAGTTCTCCACCATCAAGACTCTAGTCACCACCCCACTTGTTTCACTGCTACCAACTCCCTAATAAGCCAGAGGGATTCACTTGGGTCCACACCAAGGGAGATGATACTTAGGAACAATCATGTCCACTACTCTGCCCTTTTTCTTGTTCCAAAGATCATCCAGGGCTTATAGCAATATAGATGCCTGTGATTATTATTTTTAAATTATTAAAATCTGTGTTTTCATTCTAATCTCACTACAGGAGCAATGTTCTCCTGAATTATAAGGCACAGGACTACATGAAAATAGTGTAATTTTGGTTGCTCATCACACCCTACTCTCATTTCTTACCATATCCATAGGCTAAGATAGAATGGGAGGGAAAAGACTTCAAAGCACCACTTTAGGTGCTGTTCATATTCCTTTCTCTCAACCCTAAAGACATTTCTGAAGCAATTTTTAGAGTTCATTATTACCGTGAAACTTCACTTTCTCTAGAGAGTTATCCTGTCACTTGAAGACAAGAAGAAAATGCCTGTTCAAGTCTTATGTGGAGAAGAGCAAAACTGGTTACTTTTTGCATATATAAGATTTTAACCAAGATTCATTTTGATAGATGAACGTATAAGAAAAGCTTTACTTCATTGGTTTTAAAAAATATATTTTCATTATATCGACCTTTACATCCAGTCTGCTTTTAGGCCAAATTTTAGGAAAGGGACTGCCTTTAAAAGTTGCAATTGTGCCATAAAAGGAATTGAGTTATTCCTTTTAAAGCTGTAATCAAATTATAAATTAAGTTATACCTTTGTTACTATTAAAAGAATTGGTTATAGACAACTAGTTATTTGCAACGAATTACTTTCTAACTTTGATGATCAGTAGATTTGGCATATAATTCACCATGGCATAGTTCTGAATTGGCTGACAGCTCAAGATACATTTGAAAACACATAGGCAAAGCCTGGGGTGGGGTGGGGTGGATGTGTGTTTTGTGTTTATTTGTGCAATCACTTTGACTTGATCAACACCATTAATTTGTTTGTGTAATATAATTGTAGGAAATTATTATTATTATTATTATTATTATTATTATTATTATTATTATTATTATTATCCTGCCCCTTTGCAATGCAATAGGGGTGGCTTAAAACAATAAAAAACATTGATAAATACATCCAATTACAACCCCTGCCCCTTAAAAAATTATTAAACTAGAACAATTTAAAATATTAAATAAAACAACATATAAAAACCAAACATCATAACAATACAACATAGTCAGCAGCAGCATCAAAGGGAGAGAGTTATCTGACTCTTTGGGCCTGGATAATTATAGAGGAAAGGCCTGCCACAAGAGATCCGTCTTAACAGCCTTCTTAAAGCTGTATAAGGTGAAAATAAGATGGATCTCGTCCAGTAGGCCATTCCATAATCTGGGAGCGGTAGCAGAAAAGGCCCTCTGGGAGGTCACCAACAGCCTAGTTTTTATTGACTGTAAAAAATTCCTCCCAGAGGACCGGAGTGCATGGGGTGGATCATATGGAAAGAGGTGGTCCCGGAGATAGGTTGGACCCAAGCCATGTAGGGCTTTAAACGTCATAACCAACACCTTGTACTGTGCACAGAAACTAATGGGCAGCCAATGGAGAGATTTTAGCACAGGTGTAATATGCTCTCTTCTGGAAGTTCCAGAAACCAACCTGGCTGCCATGTTCTGAACTAGTTGAAGTTTCCCAGTCAAGCACAAGGGTAGCTCCATGTAGAGTGCATTACAGAAGTCAAGACATGAGGGTACCACAGTTTCGAGAGCCTTAATTTCCAGAAAAGGGCGCAGCTGATGTATTAGCCGAAGCTAATAACAGGCACTCCTGACCGTCACATTTACCTGATTTGACATCTGGAGCAATGGATCCAAGAGCACCCCCAGACTGCAGACACAGTCTTTGGAGGAGAGTGTGACTCCTTCCAGGACTGGAAGATGTACTCCCAAACCTAGTTTCGGGCCCGTTACTGTTAGTACCTCTGTTTTGTCTGGATTCAGTCTCAATCTGTTTTTCCTCATCCAGTCCATTACTGCTTTAAGACAATCATTGAGAGGAGAGACACCATCTGAAGTTGAAGCTGAAGACCGCGACATGGAGAAATATATCTGGGTGTCATCGACATATTGATGACACCGTGCTCCATGTCTTCAGATGATCTCTTCCAGCGGCTTCATATAAATATTAAATAGTATTGGGGACAGGATGACACCTTGAGGGATGCCACAATTAAGCTCTACCATAGTAGAGCAACTGTCCCTGAGCCTCACCCTCTGAGATCTGCCCGAGAGAAAGGAATGGAACCAGTGCAAAGCAGTGTCTCCAATTCCTAACCCTCTTAGGCGATCCAAAAGGATGGAATGATCTATTGTATCAAAGGCCGCTGAGAGGTCCAAGAGCACCAACAGGGTCACACTACCCCTGTCGATACCCAAGCGGAGGTTGTCAGCCAGAGCAACCATGGCAGTCTCAACTCCATATGCCATCCTAAAGCCAGTTTGAAATGGATCTAGATAATCAGTTTCATCCAAGACAGCTTGGAGTTGAGAGGCAACCGCCTCTAGATCATCTTGCTTTAAAAAGGCAGCAAGGAGATGGGCCTATAGTTTTTCCTATCCAGGGGTTCCAGGGAAGGCTTTTTCAGGAGTGGCTTAACTGCCGCTTCCTTTAAACAAGATGGTACAGAACCTTCCCTAAGGGACGCATTGATGATGTCTCTAAGAAACACCCTCAATGTGTTGCCCCCCCCCCCCGGATGGCCAGCCATGATGGACAAGGATCGAGGGGGCAAGTTGTCTTCCTCACTCAGCCAAAGAGCTTGTCCACATCATCAGTACTTACAGATTGAAGCTGATCTAGTAAAAATTTCACCAACGAAGTTGCTGGACACCTCGCCTACATATTCTGTCATAACACTGGCATCTAAGTCGGCTCTTATCCAAGAGATTTTATCTGCAAAGTAGTTGTTAAACACATCGCAGCAGACCATTGTTGGGTTAAGTAAAGGGTTCTGAGCAGATGAAACCTGTGTCAGCTCCCCCACCACCCTAAACAGTTCTGTTGGACAAGACTGCAGACGCAATACGTGCAGAGGAGAAAGATCTCTGCGCTGCATGTATTGCCTCTTGATAGGAATCAAGGTAATTCCTATGATGAGTCTTGTCAGATAAGAGTTGAGTCCTCCACCAAGTGCACTCTAGTCGTTGTCCAGCCCGCTTCATCTTTTTAAGCTCCTCCGTATACCATGGCTTGCATTTAGGAGCAGGCTGGAAAGGACGCTTGGGAGGGATTGTGGTACCTAGCCAGGTCTTGGTAAAGCAAGCCAGGTCAGCAGCCTCATCTAACAGGTGGTCATAAATGATGTGAGTCTTGTTTTTAACTAACCTGGCATTGCAGAGGAGCAGTGTAAGGGTATGTGGAATGATTGGTGCGCTCCCCAATCCATTCCGGGAAACAGTTCAGAAAGCTGAACTGAAGGCAGGATAGCTTTCAAACATTGATCCCGCCTTCTTTTGTAACATCCTTTCACCCTGTTCCTGCCATACTTTCCAATCCCCCACATGACCTCAATTCCTTTTCTCAGATCATTCCTGGTCCCTATGGCAGAAAACAATATCACAGCAATTAAATAGCCATCTGCCGCAGATTCTCCCAGTAATGCAATTCTTGGTAACACCCAAAGTGAACGAGCTAGCTATCCCCCTCACTAACTCCCTTCCTCCAATAGGCTGCCGCAAATAATGATGGAGTTAGAGGCAGCCAGGCAACCCTCCAGAAGTCATACCCACTAAAATCAAGCGGGGGGGGGAGACCAGGGTCCTTGTCAAGGCCGCCGCTGGTGCCGATGGTCAGGCTGTCAGCCAGCTTTATAAGGCTTTCCTGGAGCCAAGTGTTTCAGGGGAGGAGGGGGCAGGCTAGAGTGCTCACCGCCTGGCTCAGAGTCCTCACCAAGGCTGCCAATAAGTAATTCTATTGTTGGACATTTCATAGATTCACTTATCATCCTTCACATTCTACCATTTCCCCGATTTTGTACATTGACTGTAGCATGTAGCATGTACCATGTATCATAGCCCACTATCTTATTTCTCTTTAAATGTTTGATTGGTGTTTCTTTATTGGTGATCCTTTATCCTGGCAGCATCTTACTGCAGTGTCATCATCCACTATTGTTATCATGGATTTTAAGATTTATATCTAGTATATTCTTCTGTTTTTGTATTTTGAGTACTCTGTTCAGCTGCTACGAAAGAAATATCATTGAAAAGTTTTCATCTCTAGATGTTTGCATAAGAAAGATCCACCTGAGACCTGGTGGCAACTTTGATCTTGACAACAAGTTTTTCACTTCACAATAAGACTCAAGGGGAACAAAAAGAGAGAAAAATATAGTGCTGCAGAGTCTGATAACCTTGAAATTAAAGTTTGAGAATAAAGAAGGGAAGCAAATAGAGCTCTTGCCCTATTGTCCCTGCTCCTGATGATCAATACTCAGTATCTCTGCAGATCTAATTAGTAGGCATTAGAAAGGGCCTTCTTCATTAATCAACTATTTACTGATTTCCTATTAAAATTCTCCAATTGAATTTCTGCATAAAACAGGATGCCTTTTTCTTCACCTCCTAAAATTGTTCTCTCTCTCTCTCTCTCTCTGTTTGCTTCTTCAAACAAATGCCTTTACAATATCAGTATTTGGGAACAAAGTGTTTAGGCACACCTATAAAAAATGGGCACACATTCTGGAACACAACACTAAGGGCCAAAACCAAGATAATTTAGGTAAGATGATTAGCAAGGTTGGGACAAGGGTACAGTGATAGGGGGAATAAGGGCATTGACTTTTAAAAAAAGTCTCCCATTCATAAAATTATTCATCAGGCCCCAAATTTCCAGTATTGTGGTAACTTAAAACATTAGTTGAGCATTTAAAAATATAGTTTTGGACCCAAAAAAGAGACAGGCAAAGTTGTCAATAGAATAATCATCATAATCATCATCATCATCAACATGGAAGAGTTCTAGGTATGAATAATTTTCAACAAATCACTTTGTGTGATGCTAGACGTTTTGGGAGAAAAGGAAATTTTCATGGAGGAGGGACAACATTTTTAGTTGAAGGAATAAAAATGTTGCCCCCATAGCTACACACTTGGGTGGAATTGGCCAAACAGACACCAGAGCAATCCCAAATTACAAATCCCAAATGTGGACATGTCATTCCCCTCTATAAGTGTTTGAGGAGCCACAAACATAATTTCTCTTCCCCCAAACTCAATAGCTCTCCATTTCTGAATATCCTGTTACCTTGGTCCCTCCCTGGCCCCCATGCTCCGAAGGGAAATATTTTCTCTCACAAAATGCAATGTGGTCATATTTATTTAACCTATTTTCAAAGTTGTTGCTATGTAGCATGGAAATCTTTTTTTTTAAATTATTCCATATTAAAACAACATACACTTACAACAAAATCAAACATAAACTAAAACAAACATAACATTTACTAACAATAACACAACATCTAACTTAAACTCACATAAAATGACTTCCCTCCTTTACTTGGAATATTTAATCTATTATATCATCAACTTTTAGATTTTCCCTTTATCTTCTTTCAAGTGTTCAATTACAATATTAATTTATTAACATAATATGTTATATAATTTAACAGTTTTTATTTAGTACTCATCTTGATATATATATTATTGTATATCTGTTTCAATTTCCAGAACTAATATTCGTGTATAGTAATTCATTACATAATATGTCTAACTGGTCCAACCATATTTATCAATCCCTCAGAGCAATCATGCTGTTTTCACCCCATATTGTTTTCAGATAATTTGTGATCGGAGCCCAGTCTCTCTTGAATTTATTTCTAGTTTGACCTTTCAAGAGACATGTTCTTCAAGATGATAAAGAAAGGGGAGGTATGAATATCCCAAATTTAAAATTATATCATCATGCTGCTTGTTTGGAATGGATAAAAGAATAGGTCAATATTAAAGATGAAAAAATGCTGCAATTAGAAGGTCTTGACTTACCATTTGGATGGCACACATATCTGATTTATGATAAAGAAAAGGTGAACAGAGATTTCAATAATCATATAATTCGAAAACCTCTGTTGAAAGTATGGCAAAAATACAAACATACGTTTCTGAAGAAAATTTCCAGCTGGGCTTCCGTTAATGAGACTTTCTATAGAAGGGAGAGAATGAAAGATGAGAGATGGATGACTTATAATGACTTATTAATCTGGGATTCAGAGAGACCAAGAATGAAAATGATGGAAGAATTAACTAAAGAAGGTAATAAATGTAATTGGTATTTATACAGACAAATTAATGAAAGATTTAAAATGGATTATAAAACGTACAAATACAAAAAGAGGAGCTAGAATTTGAAAAACTTCTAACACAAGAAACCCAGCATGTTATCTCAAAATTATACAAATTATTATTGAAAGTAGAGATGGAGCCTGAAACAGTCAAACAATATATGATAAGTTAAGTTGGGCACAAGATGTTAAAAGACCAATTATGATGGAAGAATGGGAGAAAAATTGGAATAAAAGGTTAAAATATACGTTAAGCCTATGAGGTGAGAGAAAATTATTTAAAATCTCAATATAGATGGTACCTAACTCCTGAGAAAATATCAAAGATTTACCAAAAAAATAATGGTGACTGTTGGATATGTGCTAAATCTAAAGGTACTTACATACATATGTGGTGGGAGTGTGAAAGGGCCCAGAAATTTTGGTCGTTAATACAAGGAGAATTAGAGAAAATTTTAAGCATGACAATAAGTAAACAACCGACAACTTTTTTTATTAGGAATAATTGATGATAATCTGGAAAGAAGATTTGGAAATATTATATATTATATGCTTTATGCGGCAAGAAATTTACTTGCCAAAAAATGGAAAAGTAAAGAATTCCCTACTCTGAGAGAATGGCAATACAAATTATACGACATAATGGAGCTAGACAAGTAGCATGGAAATCTAAAGGACTAATTTTTAGTACTGAAGGAGGGGGATAACAAATTTGTTGCTAAACAACAAAATAAATCAACAGGCTGTGTGAAAACACATATAGTCATGCACTGATACATCAGGGCCATTACTTCTTTTATTACTTAAATTGTGTGTTGCTTTTTAAAGGATTTTAGAAAACTATAACAACTAATGACTATTACATGATCTGCTTACCCTACCCAAAATTATCCTAATAAAGCTTGGTTCAATTCTATCTTGAAAATAAGTTTTATAGAAAACAGATCAAAATAAAAACACATGTTGGATGAAAATGCTAATTATGGCCACTTATGTCATTATTTTTAATTTTATTCAAGATAGAATTCAACTTTTATCCATGACAGATGGTTGACAGAACCTTCAGACAGAACATCCAGTGTACCTTCTGAAGAAAAATATTTAATAGTTACACAGTGGTTCTTTTCATTTCTTCTCCTGTCTTTCCTGTCATCTTCTGCTACCATGAGCTGAGCTATAAATCCTATTGTGCATCTCATCTGAACAGAGAGTTATTTGCATGTGGAAAAGTTTGTATTGTACAATTGCAATTTTGTAGTGCTCAGCTTATGTTACTCTGGTGCACGGGCAGAAGTCCATGGCAAATACTTGACATCTGCATGCCAAAGTAGCAAAGGGAGCCAGCATGATCATAATTCTCCATCCCCCCCACATATAAACATAAACATACACACACACATGACATACAGTTATGGGCATCCTTGTTTAGAACATACATTTCATTACAGTTCTGTTTATCAAGCAACTTGTGCAGTGAGCCAAATATAAGAAATGATCTAATGTCTATCCCCTTAAGAAAGCTGTTTGCAGGGTGATGAGTACTCTCATTAACCCAGCAGCCTTTTAATATTCTTATCTGTTTTAAACATTCATTTTCATTCCCTCAGGTTCTTCTGACATGTATGTAATATTCACAAGACTGAAATGAATACAGTACTTGAGGCCACTGAAAAATGGTTCTGATGAAACTCTTCATATTACAAAAATGACTTGCTAAAGTCATTAGTAATCATGAATACAAGTAAATCATCCCAAATTCCTTTGAGATTTGAAGGGTATTTAAAATGTACAAAGAAAAGTTTACTTACACAGATCCAACACATTCAGCATGTTATGGTAGCAGCAGAAACGAATGTGCCTGTTTTCTCCTCCTCTTTGAAATGTTATTTGCTGTGGATGTTTTACAACAGCAATTCAGTGACAAAACAAAGCCTTCCCATCACCGAGTAATACGTTCCACAATTATCTATATAGATAGGTTTCGTTATTAAGCCTCAACCCAAATCCTGTCTCCTTGCTTTCATTCACATCATCACACTATATGTTCTAAGCAGTCCTGCTATTAGACAGAGGGGGAGGAACTGCTAAGCTATATAATGATGAAGGAGCAACTCGCTATAACAGAGTAGCATTCTAAACTTTAAAATACAAGAGACTGTGTTTTGCTGCCAATAATCTAGAGAAAAACAGGACATACACCCCCTTTCCCTGTTTTTGGGACATAGAATCATAGAATTATAGAACCATATAAATTGGAAGAGACCTCAAAGGCCATCAAGTCCAACTTCTGCAATGCAGGAATACACAATCAAAGCACCTTCAATAGATGGACATCCAGCCTCTGTTTAAAAATCTCCAAAGAAGGAGACTCCGCCACACTCTGAGGCAGTGGACAGTTCACAAAAAAGAGCAATGTGGCTCTTGTACTTGCACAGTTTATATGAGCAGACAACCTTTGTGTTCACTTTTGACTTGGGGTTTGAAAACCACATCCAGACCCAACCAAAAAATTCTGGGCTACTTAAATCTGATGATGAATATGAACATTATGTATAGCTCACATTTTCCTCAAGATCAGAACTTTCTTCGTCCTCTCCTCCTCCTCCTCCTTCTTATTCTCCTTCACTCCTCCTCCTCCTCTTCTTTGTTTATATCTTATTTTCCCCCAAGAAAAGGTGGTTTACATATTTAAAAGATTACAATTAAAATCATGCTAATCTATAAACCATATTAAAAACATATACTCTAAATGGATTTTAAAAGTTAGACAATACAATTAAAAACAGTACAGCACTTTGTTAAAAGCCATTATTTCTAAAACTCTGCCTGATTTTTTTTTTTTTTAAAAAGGCTTCATCTGCCAACAGAATGACAGCAAGGAGGGGCCATTATAGTCTCCCAAAGGATAGAGGTACATAGTATAGGGATAGGCATTGGGAAAGCCTGCTCTCATGTTGCACTGGCACGAAAGAGTCCACACGCCATCTTATTTTGTTAAGAAAATGGTCACAACTTTATTTATCTGTACAGGGTTAGAAATAATATCTTTCCAATAATACATTATTAACTTGACAATAACTGCGTTCTTGACACATGTGTCCATGCATGTGACTTAACATCTGATGTAATATCGACTTTAATCAAGTCAATCTATCAGGAACAAGACGCCTTCATAAGCATATGTCAAGAAGGTTCTCACAGAAATTGCTAAACATATCAACAAATCATCCCCTCCCCATACCAAATTGGATGTCAATACCAAATGTATGACATACACAAAATTATGATGTCATCATTAAGGTTGTTGACGTAAGAGAATTTTTTAAGCTGGATGTAAACCCTTCATCCCCATTAACTAATCAAGTATTGTAAATTCAAATATCCGAATTATCCCTGGGGGGGGGGCTGCCCACCACAGAAGGGGGCCAGCCTAGCTTGGCATCCCCCACCCCAAAGAACTCGTTTAATATTACAAGTGATGGAATCAAGGTATACATTGCAGCCCACCAGGGAGAGATGAACCCCATCACCCCTGTACAGATGTGGCAAATGAACTTTAATTCCATCATGGTCTACAACAAAAATGTACAATTCTCCCAACTTCTTGCAAACAGTTCTGTTGACCCAACAACGAGCCGTATTGACAGCAGAGTCCTTTCTTGCGCCCGACCAATTACGACGTGGCAAAAACTTGGTCCATAAAACAACCGTTTTTGGGAATCGTCATTGTATTTCCTGCATGTCCCTTATAATCCTTTTGACCAGCAGCAAACTGGTAAGCTTCACTAAGTCATTCTCCCCTAAGTGAATAATAAGAATCTTAGGGAGTGGAAGAGACACTGTCAATTCGATCATGTGCGGAAGAAGAGCTCCCCACAGCATGCCTCTATGGCCAAACCAGTGGATAGGCCCAACTTCCTCCAACCCCAAGTTCGGATCTCGTCCCGACTGGATGATATGGCACTCAGCCCAAAAGACCAAGCTGTGCCCGACTATTCACACGTCCCCCTGTTCTTGTCCTGCTCAACAAAAAGATACATTAGTTGTGAATGTATGACCCCTTCAGCTTCCAACATCAAATCCATAACAAACCCAACTATGAACGAATATAAGATTTGAATACTCTAGAGCGCCAACGCCCAATCCTTCAGATCGCAGCATCACTTAAGCCATGAGCTGCTGCAGCAGTCACCGCTCCAATCCTAAAAGAATGAGAGGAGAATTGAGCCGCTGGCAAAACCGCCTGCTTCAAAGTCTCCCACACCACAGCTCGAAATTGATACTGTGTCAACGGGAGGGTCAAAACATGAAGAAACAAATAACCAGGACCAGTCGGGCACAATCTGAGGTAGTCAGACAATGCTGAAACAGGGCAAATCTGACCTTCAGGGGCCTTAGACAAAATTATAGTTTGACCCCTAGCCAACTGATCTGTCTTTGAACATCTAAAACACACATGCATGCCCTGCTCCAAAATTTGAACATCCGATAAGAAAAGTGCCCTGCCTGATATGTCCAAGCGGGAGCTAGGAACAAGTTCACTAATTCTAGTGGCAGCAAAAAAGGCCAAAGAAAAGGCCGCCCGGAACAAAATAACCTCCTCAGGCAAAGAGTACACTGCTTGTAGAGATTGCCAAATCTGAATCAGAATTGTATCTGTAAATGGTAAGTGGTTATCCTGTGCCACAGGAAGCTCTCTAGACCATCCCTCCACAGCCCTCCGAACCCTAAAATCAACCATAGGATCATTAAATCCCCCCACCTGGGAGTAAAAGGCCAGAGCTGCCAACCTTCCCCTAATGGTAACCGGCGACAACCCGGACTGTCTAAGGTGAACAGCAAAAGGGAGTATAATCTCCACCCACAGGGGCCAAATCTCGACTTCCCCCACATCTGTCAAGAACTGTCTGAAAGCTCACATTGCAAGCTGGTAAGACTTGCGTGTGGAAGGAGCAACGGACTGAAGAATCGCCCTGGCATCTCTATTCTCCAAGGCTCCATAGATGGGTTGGCACTTTCAATGGTTGCGCCGCTGACTCCGGAGCCAGTTGCCGGAACCTGCAAAACTGAAAATACAAAAGGACATCTGCCAATGGATTTTGTAAACCAGGTACATGGCGAGCCTGAAAGAAGACATTGTATCTTAAACATTGCAAAACCATAGACCTGACCAATGCCATCACCCTAGGGGATTTGGAGCTCTGTGAATTAACCACATGCACTACTGCTTAACTGTCACACCAAAACCAAACAGTTTTGTGTGTAAATTGAGTTGGCCATAAGTAAACTGCCACCACAATAGGGAACAGTTCAAGAAAAGTAAGATCCTGGGTCCAACCCTTACTCATTCAAGTCTGAGGCCAACTCTCAGCTGCCCACTGCCCTTTCCAGTATAGCCCAAATCCGTGGGCACCAGAAGCATCGGAATGAACCTGAAAGTCTGCCTTTAAAAGCATTTCAGTCCTCCAAAATGAAACACCATTGAATTCCTCAAAAAATGACTCCCAAATCCGCAAATCCTCCCGTATCCCACTTGTAATTCGAATGTGGTGATGCGAAGCGAAAACCCCCTTCATGGCATTGTAAAGATGAGCACAAAAGGCCCTTCCCGAAACTCTAACCTTACAAGCAAAATTCAACAAACCTGTTAAGGATTGAAATTCATGCAGCGTGGCCTTATTCCTACCCTCATTATCCTCACCTGATGCCTCATTAGATCCAATTTCTCACTTGGAAGGTGAGTTAAACACTCAACAGTATCAAGCTCAATACCCAGAAAGGTTAGATGGGTGGTAGGGCACTCCGTCTTCTCATCAGCCAAGGGAACACCCATGTATCCTAGCACCTTGTTGTGCCGGGAGCCCCTGCAAACAAGAAGTCATCTAAATAGTGTGTAATTGCATAATTGCCGGACCTCTTGTCCACATGCCAGTGCAAAAAAGTACTAAATTTTTCAAAAGCAGAGCAAGAAATGGAACACCCCATTGGCATTGCCTTATCAAAATAGTACATTCCATCAAATTGAAAACCCAGCAAATCAAAATCGTCAGGGTGTACTGGAAGGGGCCTGAAGGCCAAGGCTCTAACCCAGGGGTAGGCAACCTTTCCCCTTTAAGGGCCGAGGGACTTCAGCTCCCAGAAGCCTCAGCCATGTTGGCCAATAGTCCCATGTTGGCCAATAGCTCCTGGGATTCTGGGAGCTGAAGTCCCTCGGCCCTTAAAGGGGAAAGGTTGCCTACCCCTGCTCTAACCATTTGCACTGCTGAGTCAAACAATGCATATTTTACAGATGCTAACGCTGGGTCAATAACATCATTCACAGACTCCCCTTTGGGATAGAAGAGATTATGGATTAAATGGTATTTGCCTGGTGCCTTCTTAGGAACAACACCTAGGGGTGACAACAGTAATGTTTATGGGGCCCCGATATCCTCCCTGCCGCTAGTTCTTTGGCCAGCTTGTCTCTAACAATCCCTGGTAACTCCCTCACTGAATGTGCATTAGGTGCAAAACGGTGAACTCTCAAACCAGAATAAGGTATGTGAAAACCGTGTAAAAAAACATCCATTAAATACTGGGCGGAATCCCGGTTAGGGTAAATCCGCAACCAAGGACCTAAAACGTCCAACTTAATGGGCGTTGGTGCTTTTTCCTCCCGCTGGTGTTGGGTGGGTGGCAGCTCCAGCCCCAGTCCTCTTTCCTCTGAAACAGGAAGTGCCTGAGTGATTGCCACCGCAGGTGTTACATCGATACTCAAACCTGCAGGACTGCCTCTTGCACTTACCTGCATTGAAATCCCAACAAATGCCCGGTGCTCTTTTCTCCCCCATGCCAGGCCTCGTATACTGCTCTCTAGGCTGTGTGACCATAGGCACAAAGCCATTGTCATACCTGCTCTAAGGGGAGGCTCCTACCATGACATCCGCTCACAACTTAGCCTGTATGTGCCACCATGACAAAGAACGGTCTAAGACAGCCCGCATCTTGAACTGCTCGTCGTACTGCAGCCAAGCAGACCCTCTCGAATTAGAATGACAATTAGTATATGCTTTAATCATTATTTCCTGATATTTGGAAAAATCAGGAGACCTTGAAGGCTCCTTCTCCTCAATGACACCCCTGTTAATAGTGAAGCCCATCATCCAATTCACAAAATTTCTCTCTAACCTAGGGCATTTGTGAGCCTGGAACTCCTTTGGTAAACTAAATACTACTACGTCCTTCACCATAATTCTTGGTTCCGGATTGCGAAATGTTAAGGAAAACAAATCAATATACTCTCCCTTCCAAATCCTCTCTTTTGTAGCAAGCAGGAGATGTGATCCTAAAGGGGTAGACATACCCACATAACGGTTGCACTCAGCCGCACTGTCCACCCCAGCTAGACTTAAAGCTCCCACTGTAATAACCCCACTGGACTCACCTACCTTGCCCACCGAAGGCTGCTCCACCTAAGCCCTTGGCTCCTGAACCTGGCTCAACCCCGTCGCCATTGAGGGTGCACTCAGAGAGACTGAGTTTGAGCGTTAAGCTCCACAGCTCTAACCAGATTGTCCTCCAGGCGCCCATACTGAAGTAGGCCAAGAAACCAATGAATTAGTTGAAGTAGACCAACCTGAGCAGGTCAACTGCTGTGAAGCATCCACCGATGCTTAAGAAGCCCTCACTGAGTGTAGCGCAACTGGAGCTTGGTTGTTCTGATGCAGGGTGGAAGAAGCACCTCCTAACCCCCTGTTCAGTGTCTCTGAGGTTTCAGGAGTCAGCCCACTGCTCTCACCTGAAACCACCGCCCTTTGTACCATTGCAAACAAATCTGCCAATGTAGGCTATTCAGACACAGGGGCAGCCGCTCCCTGGTGTTCCAAACCTGGAACTTTTTAAAGCAGTCCCATTACATCAGCTACGGTTGGTTGCCCAACCTCCATAGCTGAGGTAGCCAGGGGAGCACGTGATGTATTATCCACAGACATACCAGGTGAGAATGCCTCTTGCACCTGTGTAATCTGGGACCCTACCATTTGATCATCACTGGGAGCTGAAATATCAGGGGTTCCAGAAATAGCCTCCCGAACCCCCGTCTGAGCCAATTGCTCACACACCGCCACACATGCCTGCATATTACGACCCAACTGGGCCAAGTGTGCAACGATTTCATCATCCCTACCCTGGGTCTTAGATGCAAGTTTAGGTGCCGGTTGACCAGCACTAGGACCAGCAGGGGCCACGCGCCTCTTAGACTGAAACTTACTGCGAGGCATAATGGTCAATTTACTCAAACAAAATTACAAGGCTCTTGGGTTATAGAGTTCCTGTTAAGGGCTAAAACCTTTCAGCCAACAATCAACTTAGAAAAGAACCCCAATAATTAATGAGCCCAGGGAGATGAAATGTCCGAAGTAAGGACAAGCTGGGATAACAAGGCCCTTGGGTTATAGCGTTTCTGTTAAGGGCTAAAACCCTCCAGCCGTCAACAATGTATAGAACTTCACTTATTAGAATAATCAGCCCAGGGAAATAAAATGCCCCAAACAAAGACAATCTGCCCTGAAATGCCCCAAGCAGGGACAGCCACCAATCCCAATCACGGGTCCCCAATTACAACTGTCCCAAGCAGGGACTACCACCAGGCCCCACTGGCCTTATCCTGTCCCAAGCAGGGACTGTCCCCAGGCCCCGATGGCCTTGTCCTGACCCAAGCAGGGACTAAACCCAGGCGCCAATGGCCTAATCCTGTCCCAAACCGGGACAACGAACCCAATCTTTAGGGTCCCAAGCAGGGACAGAACCTCGGACAGCTACTGGCCTCACCACTGTCAGGATCCATTCGCAGCAGGCCTTCCCCTCCCCCGGTATACTAGGCCTCAAGGGGGCTATGCCGCCCTACTTTGCCCCATTCAGGCCTCTCCCAACCGGTGCTGGTACTCGGCCGATATGGTTGCAGGCCCAAGGAATGCCCCAGCCTCCTCCCGGGTCCCTCCCCAGGCCTTGAGTGAATGCCCCAGGCCTCCCCGATCCCAAGACCAGGCTGCACAGCCAACAACTACCACCTCCCGCCGAGGCTTCCCAGCTGCTATGGCCTCTTCCTAGGCCCCTCTGCCAAAGGAACAGGCCTGGAATGCTCGGCAGCTGACCCATCCACTCGGCTGTCCGAGCTAACAATGGCTGCTGCCACATGGCAGCCGGGGACTAAATAGTCCCCAAATCTCACCCGAAATCTCACAAGACTACCCAGTCTCGTGAGATTATGTGGGCTGTTGGGGGTTCTGGTGAGATCCCCCTGATTGGCTGGGAGGCGCAGGAAGGGCGGGACTTCCTGCCCTCCCAGCCAATCACGGCGTCAGCCTCTTAAGATGGCCGGCGCAACAGAGAGCCCCAACGAGTTGGGGGAGGGGGTTCTTTCCCTTCAGCCATACTGGTGAAAGTGGTGGGACTGAGAGGAGGGCTCCTCCTGTGTATCTCTGCACTTGATCTTAGCCAAAAGGCCGAGAAGTGGTAGTTTATTTTGTATACCATTTTACTTATTTAGCTGTTTATTTGAATGAATATGTTTTTAACCCCATTTAATCTTACATTTGTTTTAGGACTGAGCTATTTTACTATTTGTTTGTATTTTGATACACTGGATTTGTATTTTGTATTTTGTATTTGAAATACTGTATTCTATTGTTGATATGGTCAGATGACTAATCAATAAAATTTGTTCATGTTCATGTTTCCTGTGGATCTCAGGGGCTGGGCAGTTATTGTCTCTCAGAGAGCCTGAACCTAAGCCACATAGGGCTTTATAGATCATAACCATGTTGACTTGTGCCCAGAAACAGACTGGCAGTAAGTTGAGATGTCAGAGCAAGGGATTTGTATGATTCTTAAATGATTACAATGACATTAAAATGTCAACATTAAAACAGAATTAAATTATTTACAATATACAATTAAAACACTTATATGATGAAAAACATTTAAAACCAGTGCAAATTAAAATAACGCAGCATTTTCTTTGAAGCCATTCAATCACCTATTTGCCTGTTTTTATATCATCCAAACTTTTTTCATCCAGACAAATTTCTGCAATATAAAGACGGGGGGGGGGGGGGGGGGGAATTTGTCAAATTAAGGATCTCTTTAGGAACAGTAATCCCAAATCGATTGAGGACTTAGCATCAACATTAGATCCACTACCAAAATTGTGGTTTCAATTTAATCAAATTAGAACTTTTTCTTCTAATTTAATTCAGAATGGGAGAATGTTGAGATCTATGACTCCTTTTGAAACCTTATATAACAATCCTACTGGAAATAGTAAAGGCTTAGTTTCCCGAATTTATCACTTTACCTTGATAGAAACATATCAAAATATTATCTGTATTAAAATAACTTGGGAGAATGAATTGAATATATTAATTTCGGAATCTGATTGGTCTACTATTTGGTCATCTCCCATATTGAAATCAAAATCAGCTTTTACCAGAGAGAACTTTTTAAAGTTAATTCACAAATGATATATGACCCCTATTAGACAATCACAGATGATAAAATATATGTCACCTCTATGTTGGAGAGATGGTCAGCCTTAGGGACATATATACTTATGTGGATCGACTGTTCCAAAATTAATCAGTTTTGGCATAAAGTGATTAATCAAATTGCCTCAATTACTAAACAAAAAATAAACTTTTGCCCAGCTTTCTTGCTACTTTCAATATTCACAAAAAGTAATAAACCTTGAAAAATAGAAAGTTGATTTTGTTTCTGTTAACAGCAGCTTGACTTGAAGTGGCTAATGTTTGGAAAACAGGTCTTGTATCTTTCTATAACTGGTGGAAAAGAATTTGGGACCAAGGGCTTATGGAGAAATTAGGAGATAATATGAAATATAACTCAGAACAGCAAAATCAAAAATCTTTTCAGGAACAATGGCTTCCTCTTATTGATTATGTTAATGCTAATTTAATGGCAATCTCTTCCCCCCCCCCACTCCCCAATTGGCCAGCACTCTCTGTGGTCTGATTTGTTCCAAATAAATTAAACTGTATGGAATTTTAAATATGAGATGTTTTCTAAATGTGTAATTTTTGTAACAATACATGACATGTGAGTTCTAGTAACATTGCAAGATAATTGTACATTTTTGTATGATTTTAATTCCTTTTTATTCTAATTTTTATGTTTTTAAAATCAAATCAAAAATTAAAAATAAAAAGTCAACATTAAAACATAATTAAATTATTTACAATATTAAAACAATTAAAACACATAAATGATGAAAAACATTTAAAACCAGTGCAAATTAAAATAAAGCATTTTCTTTGAAGACCTTCAGTTCTAAAACTGTTGAAACAAAAAAGTATTTGCCTGATGATGGAAGGAGAGCAAGAAAAAAGTCATTCTAACCTCTCTAAGGAGGGAGTTCCAAAGTCTAGGGGCAACCATTTTGTTTAACAAGCCAAAATAATAAAGAAAATAAAAGAAAGAATAAAAACAAGAAACGTTTCATTTTACAATTGTTTTTGGATTACAGTTCTCCAATTGGCCATAGTTGATTCCCATCACTGTGGACTCTACTCTGTGACCAAAGTTAGGGGTGCCATATCCTTTTTTTTATTTTTTTATTTTTTTTGCTGGGGCATTCATGGTTTTTAACCCTTTGTGAATGTCTTGGCCCAGGTTTGGAGCCAGTTCCATTTCCTGGCTCCTCTTCCATTGCCTCCTGCCATGCTTTTGGCATGGCAGCAGCAGCAGCATGTGAGGCCTAGCTGCCTTGCATGGCAGGAGGCCTCCCTCTTGCTGGATCTGAGCAGCCGTGCTGCCTGCACAGGGCCTTGGTCAAGGACCAGAATCATTTCGCTCCTGCCTCTGCTGCCTCTGCCACCTCCGCCAACTCCACCACCACCTGCCACACTTTTGGTGCAGTGGTGGCAGCATGTGAGGCCTAGCAGACTCACTAGACCTTGCTGGGGTCTGGGGGGGATCAGGGCCTCTTCCTCCTCTGCTGCCACATGCCACACTTTCTGCATGGTGGTGGCAGCATGTGAGGCCTAGCAATTGCGCTAGGCCTCTCTGGGGTCTTGGGTGGGTTTGGGGCCTCCGCCACCACTGGTGCTTGATGTGCTTTCAGCATGGTGGTGGCAGCATGCAAGGCCTAGCAGCCTCGCTAGGCCTCACTGAGGTTTAGGGTGTCCAGGGCTTCTGCTGCCACTGCTACCACTGCCTCCTGCTGCACTTTCAGCACAGTCTAGCAGGCTTGTTAGGCCTTGCTGGGGGCTGGGTGGGGAGGTCAGGGCCTCCTCAGCTGTGGGCTGCGGCCCTTCCCTGGCCCCAGACTCAGCCCTCTTTGGAGCCCTCCAAGTCCTCCTGGGCCTGAGGAATAGCTGTGTGGGACCTCGGCTGAGGCCCAAAGAGATTTTATATTAACTGTTTTATTTTAATAATGGGGTTTTTTTTGGGGGGGGGGTGTTAGTTGGTCATGTCCTCTGATTTTCTTGAATGTCTTACATTTGTCCTACATTTTCCTGGTTTTATGGAAGAGAATTATGGCAACCCTAACCAAAGTGCTACTTGCCCTTTGCTTGTATAGAGGCAATCTGATGAGAACAGGCATATACAGGGTGGTATTGCATCTTTAGCGATGCAATGTGAAGTTCTTATTTTAAGAATTGACTACAATCAATCCTGTGCACATATACTTGGAGGCAATCTCATTCAATTTAATTGAATTTACAACATACAATTAAGCTTTTAGAGGGATTTAAACCTTCAGGTGAAAGTTCCTGTGAATGATATCCAGGTAATATGGGCACACAATATCCTTCTCTCTCTCTCCAATACACACACACACGCACACACACACATGAGAGAAAGCAAGAGAGTTAGAAAACAGGAACTTCCTATTAAAAAAGGAAATAATAAAATTTCAATAGGAATTAAAATCAAATTATATTTCCATAATTATTGTCAGTTGTATTTGAACAAAATGGTTATCTAAAATGAAATTCAAGTGTACTTAACGTTAGTGAGTTATGTTCTCCAATAATTTCAAACACATCTTTCTGAAAAGTCAAGTAGGCATTGATTGCATTTTAAAAAAATTGGATACATTTTTCAGACTCTGTGGGGACAAAAACAAATTTAAATGGCCAATGCAGCAGATACTTGAGTGCAATTTTGCATGCCCTTCATCTTTTTGTTAATTCCAAAATGCTGCATTAGGATGAAGGGTTAAATGCCAGTGCTATGTTGTTCTACTGTGAAGAATGAAAATTGTTAGGAAATGGAAAAGGTTTCTTCATAGAAGCACCAATGGATCACAGGCAAACTTAATGGGTTGGGAGAAAACCAGAAAACCAGAATTGTAAAAGAACTAGAAAGCTGAATGTAGGAGATCCAAGTTCAGGTTCCCCACTGATCCATGACATTCACTGGGTGCCTTTGAGCACTTTCTCGTAGGGATAAAATGGGAAGGATGAGAACCATGTATACCAAAGTGAAGGAAAGGTCAATGTAACAAATAAGTTGTAGGAGGAAACTTATGTATTCTCTTTCCTCTCATTATATAGATAGGGTTTCCTATTTAAGTCCCTCTCTCTTTAAGACTTAGAGCCTCTGCAGACCAGCCCAAAGGGCCGGTCTGGAGGCAGAGTTGGGGTGGGGCAGCTGCACGCCGGCTGCCCTAACCCCACACTGACGCCGTCCTGACGCCGTGCGCTGTTACACATGGCACACAGAGTCAGGCCGCCCTCCTGATGCAGCGTTCTGACACGCTGTGCTGAAAAGGGCAAGGAAGAGCCACGTGCCGGCTCTTAGGGTGGCCTTTTGCCGCCCCTAAAAGGAGTGAGGGAAGATTGGGGCTGCGGTGTGGGATGGTTATGGCCCCGATCTGCCACTTCCCGGGACAGCCCAGAGCAGAGGCCCTAAGTGTCTCTATCTCAAGATTCGAACTATTAATCTTACAGTTGGTATGTGTCTCTAGCCTGGCTGCTACTCATATATATATATATATATATATATATATATATATATATATATATATCCTCCTGCTATATATAGTTACCTTGAGTTAGATTATGATTTTCTTTGTTGTAATTATTTATTAAGGCCATTATTTTTTTTAAACTACAAGCTATATGTTTGTTGTCTTCTGAGTCTGTCTTCATTTTTTAGGAAGGCAAGTTTAGATAAAAATATTCAGGGCCACCTTTCTGTTGTTCTGCTAATGAAAGCCAGACTCTAGTTTGTCTTTCAACTTTTCAGATTTAAGTTTCTATTTAAAAGGATTAAAACCCTGGAAACTTAAATTCTACCCCACATAAATGATAAATGTATTACATTTCTATCTAAAAAAAGCTAAAGTTGTCACTACTTTATACACAGAAAATCACTGTGAGGTAAATTAAGTGGAGAAATAGTGGCTTGACCCAGGGTTCCCCTGAGAGTTTCATAGATTATGGGGCAGTGCAGATGGTCTAAAAAAAGGCACTTTCATGCTGGCTTGAAGACGAGGCGTTTAGACAACGTACCCCTTAAAGCCAGCATGGAAGCACCTTCTAGGTGCCTTATGCAGAAAAAAGCCACATCAAAAAGAAGCAGTTTTCCCCCGCTTCTTCCTGAGAGGGGCGCACCTTCACAGGTGTGCCTGTAAGCAGGAGCACCATTGTGGAATAAATGGGCTGTCTCAAATTTAATATGGCTATATAAATACCCCACTGCAGGTGTGCAGGTAAATGAGGCGTGACTCCGGAGCATGCACCATATGAACAAGGCTTCAATTTAAAGTTCCCTATACTTCCAGGTGTGGCTACTCCACCGCAGATGCACAGGTGAATAAAACACAGGTTGAAAGCATGTGCTGTATGAAAGAAGCTTCAATTTAAAGTGCCCTATACTTCCCATTGTGAATGCACCACCACAGGTGCACCTAGATATTACAATACTAACCCCAACCCTAATACACATGTACCCTAGCAGCTGTGGGATGCTTAAAGTGTTGCTGCGGATGTTGTGGCTGGAGAAAGTGATACGCATGAGTTCACTTCTAAGCTGGACACCCACACACATTCCAGTGCTTTTTCCCCAGTGGTCCTGTGCAGCTGCACAGCTCTACAGCAGTGCTCTGTCGACGCTCCTATTCTACACTGAGCAAAATGGCAGAGCAATCCACAAATGATGAGCCAAATAGAGGGAGAGAGATGTCCTGGTCCCATGCAGAGATGGCTGACCTGATAGCTCTGTAGTCATTGCCACATACTCTGGATAAACTGAGAGGCTCCTTCTTGAATGCCAAAACATTTAAAGAGGTGGCAGAAGGCATGAGGGCTAAGGACCACCAATGCAATTGGGAGGAGTGTCATCAGAAGACCAAAATTCTCAGGGGAGATTACAAGTAGTTGAGGGATCATACGGCTAAAGGTGACCATGGTTCCACCACCATGCCTTTCTATAAGGAGCTCTGTGCCTTCCTTGACAAGAATGGCCAAGCAGATTTTGTACCAGTGCTGAAGTTACCAGGGTGCCAGTGGGCCAGCCATCCAGAGTTGAAGCTGTGAAGGACTCCTCCAAAGCAGAATGTGTCCAGGAGCTTTATATTTCATCTCAAGGTAAGATGTGCCAGGGCCCCTGGGAAGGGACACAGGGGACAGGGGGAGTACATGACACCAAGGTGGGCATAGGGCAGACATAACCCTCTCCCCTTCTTATGCAAAGGACTAGGGGAAGCCCCTCACTGGATGAAACATCCTGCAGTCAGAGAGCTGTGGATATCTCCAAGATGAGACCACTATCCCATGGTGGAGAGGGAAGCTCTACATCTTGCATGAGCAGACCATCATCCCATGCTGGGGTGGATACCTCTACATCTTCCATGACCACTAGCTACTGTGACCTCTCTCCTCTCCCATGGACTAGTACAGTGGTCAGTGATGACAGTGAGGGTGAAGAAAGGACAGGTACTGGACAATTCACCCAACTGATGATTGAGGTCAAGGCCTCACATGGTACAGCCATTCCCTATAGTGACAATAAATGCATGCCTTCACAAGTACCCAATAGGCATGGCAGTGTCCATGGCTTTTTGTGACATCTTCTACACATGTGTGCAAGTATTCATATGAATTACACATCACCTTCACATCCTGACATGCTTGGGGGGCTCCTGGGGTAATGTTTCTATTATGTGTGTCTAGTTGACCATGTCACTTGCATGAACAGCAGCTGCATGTATCCAGTGTTTCTACACAACCCTGCCTTGCCTCTCCCCTCCCCCTGATCCCTACAGGACATGTTTTGTGTTCCAGCTGTGCCCTGTTCTATATCTCATAGAATGAGAAGTAGCTAATCCGAGAGCTGCAATGACATTGATGGCTCGCCTGGCTGAGATCCAAAAGAGGAAGGTGCATCACTCAGCAGCCACAACAATTGCTAGTGCCATGGATTGGCTCATGGATCACAGCTCAGACCACCCGAGGGTACTCCTGGAACAGTGGGACCATGCCCATCAGCTCAGGGAGAGGGAGGCAGAGCATCAGAGGGAGTAGAGGGAGTAGCCGGAGAGAGCTGTCCAGCAGCAGGAGCACCTCGTTTCCACCCTGGAAGTGAAGATGGGTATGTTGGGTGATATTGTGCAAATCATGAGGGTGACATAGGGTGGCATCGGTGTCAGAGGGGTGTGTGTGGAGCAGGGTGCAAGAAGGAGGGCCACCCCCCAACTCTAGCAGGAGGGGCTGTGGAATTCCTGGCCCTAGAGGAGGGGGTTGCTATGGAGGTGGAGATCCTTGAGTAACACCCCATAGATGAAGCTGCCAGCCACTTCAGCAACCCACCAATGGCAGAGCCCACTCACCACCCTTTAAGGTGGAGGGCAACTAGAGGGGGAAAGGATCTAGCAACCAGCACCAGTGATATGACAGTCACCACCATTGTCTTCCCAAACATCATCTCCCATCCCAAGGCTAACCCATCCCTTACTACCCCCCACCATGCTCACCTCATTGGTTCCCTGTGGTGATTCTGTGTTGAACCTGCACATTTTATTCATAAAAAGAGCAACTGTTTACAAGGGCAAGGGGAAAGGGAGGGGTGGCATTGGCGATCCTGCATAGGTGTGCAGAACATGTCATATTTTTTTTAAAAAAATATAATTTTCTACAAGAAGAACAATTATTTTTTTAAAAATTAAAAGTGGGAAGGGGAGGGGAGGTGGGGGAGGTAGGGACTTAGGGTTGGTGGGTCCCAGGTCTTTCCAGGATGGCTGCCATGGTCTCCTGGACTTGTTCCATCTGGTCCTCCATGGCAGCCACCCTCTATTCCATCTGGTGAGAAAAGGGTGGTTAGGAGGTAGCAGTGCACCCAATCTCCCAATGCCACAGCCAGGGCTCCTGGGAACCCTCCATTTCCTCCTCCTGTTTCTCTGCCACTCTTACATCATTGCCAATCCTGCTCCCAGGATTCTAGGAGGTGGGCAAGAGGATGGCATTGAGAGCTTCATCCCCTCCTTGGCCTGCCAGATGATGGCTTGGCCCCTGTTCCTCCTCAGCAGCTGCTGCTTTGAAAGGGAAAGAAACCAGTTACCCAGCTGCTATGGGAAGTGCTGGGAGAGGGGAGAAACAGAAATGCCATGGAAGTTGTACTCATGTAGCCTTTAGCCTTCCCCTTGGAGACCTACCTTCTGCCATAGGAGGCTCTTGTGGTTGCCACAGGGTGGCACGGGCTCCTCTCTGGCCCTCTCTGGCAGGATGGCTTCAGGCTCTGAGGCAAAGTAGTAGGAGGAGCTGGCTGGGTCCCCTCATTGTTCTTGATGCCAACTGTAGGTGGGGACAAGAGGGACACCATTCAGGTGAATGCATGTGTGAAGGGAGGGATGGGAGGGACAGGTAAGGGTGATGGGGGGTTGGAATGGGGATCGGGGAGCATGGCACTTACCTGGAGGATGACGATCCTCCCAGTTGTGCAGCCAGTCATAGAAGGGTGGCTGCTTCCTAACTAGGGGATGCTCCCCATAATCTTCCAAGGCTTCAAAGAAGACCCCCTTCTATACCTTGAATTTTGTTCGGCACTGTTGGAGGGTCCTCACAAATCCCTGGCATTGGAGAGCAAGGGAAGCCTGGTTAAAATACCACTGGTTAGGACAATTAGTGTTTGCCATCACCCTTCTCATGGCTGCCTCCTCAGTGGGGGCATCAAGGAGAATGAATGCCCACCTCCTCGTTCATCTAGTATGTCTCTTCTGTTTTGTCTGTGTCATCATTATAGTCCATGTATGCAGCTGTTGCTGTAGTCAGTGGTATCATCATTGCGGTGGATCCTCTGGCTGTGCATTGCAGGCTGACTGCCAGTGCAGGCCACACAGATGATGTGGCATCCATGATGTCATTGCCTTGGGCACTGCACAGGTGCACAGCGATGCCAACATAGCTATTAATTTGGCAATGAGTACTTCTTTGTTCCCGTGCACCTGTGCATGCACCTGAGGGAGCAAGATAAAAAATTAAAGCAGCACTGTAGCTCAAGCTGCAATTGCTGCCACCCCATGCAGTTGCTTCATCTGCCTTCACTATGGGGCCAGTGGTGTCGTTGGTGAGGTTTGAATACAGCTTTTAAAAAGTCACATTCACTTACTCCAGTGCAGTTGCTCTGTCCAGCTTCACACCCTCATGACCGGCAGTGCAGTCCTGCCACCTTTTCCTGCCTGTCTGTTTAGCCCCTATGTTTCATGTGAATTTGAGCCTGGGTTTCCTCCTTTCTGTCCTATCACTATACTACTCTGGTTTTCATCTCTTTACTATGCATACCTGTTTTCTTTACATATAATGTTGCATGTGGGTAGATCTATTGTTTTTTATAACAAAAGCATAGTTGAGTAGATGGGACATGGAACCTCACCTCTCACTGGTAAACTCATGTTCCAACACCCCAGGGTCTTTTCTTCCCACTTACCTTATTTTTAGTATTGTAAATGTCTTGAGAACAAAGTGTTTAAATTACTAGAGAATATGGAAGTGGAGTGGGAGAGATAAAGTCAAGGAAACGGAAAGAAGGGTTAGTTCCTTTGAATCCAGAAGAGGGAAACCTGGCATTTCTGGGACCAATCTTCTACAGTACTCATCATGGGATGCAACCTGCCAGATGACTTAAAAATTCCATTTCAATTTTTTTTTGGGGGGCGGGGGGATATATAATTCCCATTCAAAATAAGGTGTATTGCATTGTTTTAAAAGAAAAAATGACTTTTGTGAAAGTTCCAGGAACATGAGCACTCATTTTAGTGGCATCTGGAGCCCCAGGTGTGTGTCTCTTTCCACTGCCTTTTTTTTAGGGGGAGAAGGGGTATGAATAGAAAGAGAATCATGCATGTATGTATTTCATTGACATATTAGTAGAAATCCAAGCCCTGATTTTATGTCAATGAAATACATGCATACATACATACATACATACATAAATGTGGCTGCTGGAACATAGAACTTCTTTATGCATTGTTGAACTCAAGTCATTACTGCCATTGTACACAGATCCTTTTTGCTTTCTCCTACATCACGTGGTTGGACATTTTCCATGGCATGATCTATCTAAATCTGCCAGAAGATATGCAGGAATCCAGATGATGAAATTTGCTGAGCATAGGCAGGGTCTGTGTGGATTAAAAACTAGAAATAACAAGGATGCTACTTTAATAAACCTCATCTCACAAGGGCCTAACTTACCAAGGGTTTATTAGCCAGGGCCACATTTCTCCTTCACATATCTTTGGGATGAATAGTCTGAAGACCCAAAACTAACCCAAAGCTGTAGCTGTTGTCTCCACCTGCTTTCCTTTTTTTCATTAATGTAATGGTTTATTTTTATTCCACTCTTCCACCTTCAGGGACACACACACACACATCTTTTGTTGTTGTTGTTAACTGCCCTCAAGTCGATAACTCATGGCAACCGTATAGATGAGACATCTTCTAGATTCTCTGTCCTCCACTGCTCTGCTTAATTCCTGCAACCCCATACCCATGGCCTCCTTAACAGAGTCCATCCATCTGGCATGTGGCCTTCCTCTCTTCCTACTTCCCGCCCCACCTTTCCCATCATTATTGTCTTTTCCAATTCCAACTTTTCTTCAGCATCACATCTCAAATGAATTGATTTTCCTCCTATCTTGTTTCTTAACTGTCTAGCTCTCACATCCATACACGGTAATAGGGAATACAATGGCTTGTATGATTCTGACTTTTGTGCTTAGTTGTATATCTTTGCATTTTAGAATCTTTTCTAGTTCTTTAATGGCTGCTCTCCCAATTCTTAATCTTCTGATTTCCTGACTGCTGTCCCTATTTCTATCAATGTTTGATCCAGGTATGGGAATTCTGTTACTATTTCTATTTCTTCATTGTCTAGGTTAAATAATAATAATAAACTTCATTTTTGTACCCTGCCTTTTGCCTTTGGGCAATCAAGGCAGCTCACAACTATTGTATATAAAACAAATCCATAACAAACAGTAATAACATAATAAAACAACTTAACCCCCCCTCCTTAAAATTACATATAACAGTAAGCTTATTTTAAAATAACTGGTGAGTTCACACCAATAATATAAAATGAATGCCGTACAAAAGGTCTAAAACATAAAACATAAAAACATTAAAAAAATAAAAAACAATAAAAAACAATAAAAAGAGGGAGAGACATATGTTGGGTGCTGTCTGTTCTATTCAGGGAAGGCCTGCCGGAAGAGATCCGTTTTGACAGCGTTTTTAAACTTCTCCAAGCTAGTTTCTTGACGGATCTCCTCCAGCAGGGCATTCCATAATCTGGGAGCAGTGACAGAGAAAGATCTCTGGGAGGTTGCTGTTAATCTAGATCTTCTTAGTTGCAATAATCCCCTCCCAGAGGATCTAAGGGTGTGGGGTGGATTATATGGGAGGAGGCGATCCCTCAGATAGGTTGGACCTAGGCCATGTAGGGCTTTATATGTCATTACCAACACCTTATACTGTGCTCAGAAACTGATAGGCAGCCAGTGAAGGGATTTCAAGATTGGAGTGATATGTTCCCTTCTCGATTTCCCGGTGACTAACCTGGCTGCCATATTTTGTACCAGTTGTAGTTTCCGAACTAGGTATAAGGGTAGCCCCATGTAGAGTGCATTGAAGAAATCAAGTTGTGAGATTACCAGTGCATGTACTACAGTTTCTAGGTCCTTTGTCTCGAGGCAAGGGTGCAGTTGGCGTATCTGCCGAAGCTGATAACAGGCACTCCTGACTGTCGCATTCACCTAATCAGTCATATGAAGTGACAAGTCTAGGAGCACCCCCAAACTGCAAACACAGTCCTTAGTGGAGAGCATGACCCCACCCAGGACTGGAGGTTGCAACCCAATATCAGGTTTATGGGCCCCTACTGTAAGCACCTCTATTTTCTCTGGATTCAGTTTGAGTCGACTTTTCCTCATCCAGTCCATTACTGCTACAAGACAATGATTGAGGGGAGAAATACCATCTGTCATCATGGCTGATGACTGAGACATGGAGAAATCTATTTGAGTGTCATCAGCATACTGATAACACCCTGCCCCATGTCTCCAGATGATTTCTCCCAGAGGCTTCATATACATATTAAAGAGCATTGGGGGCAGGATAGCGCCCTGAGGGATGCCATAATTAAGCTCAATTTTTGATGAGCAACTGCCCGTGAGCATCACCCTCTGGAAACTACCTGAGAGAAGTAATGGAACCACTGAAGTACAGTGCCTCCAATCCCTAACTCTCCCAGGTGTTCCAAGAGGATGCCGTGATCTATCATATCAAAAGCTGCTGAGAGATCCAAAAGCACCAACTTTGAACTTGTAAAGGTTCTCATTGGTCATCTTTTTTTGTTTTGTTTTCTTTATGTTCAACATTAAGCCTGCCTTTGCACTTTCTTCTTTGATCTTCCTTAGTAGGTGTTCCAGATCTGTGATGTTTTCTGCTAGTACTATGGTGTCATCTGCATATCTTAGATTGTTGATATTCCTTCTTCCTTTTTTCACCCCTCCTTCTTCTGTGTCCATGCCTGCTTTTCTTATAACATGTTCAACATATAAGTTGAACAAGTAGAGTGATATGATGCAGCCTTGTCTGACCCCTTTGCCACACATCTAGATGGCGGGGGGCGGGGGGAGGAAGCTGAGGCATCACTGATTCATTCCCACAAATATAATTATCTGAATTTAGCCTGAGAGTAATGCATTAAATATGGCATGGGCATGGTAGCACTGAAGATGTATCACACCAATGTAAGTATGTAGGACTTCTTAACCAAAAATAATATATCCCATCCCTTTATTCCTTGGTTAGCTAGTAGGCAACTTGTAGCTGTGACCCACACAACTGAAAAGAGCCAGAAATATGATTCTCTGCTCAGATGCTGAAGGTATCAAGGACAGGAAAGAGATTTCACCTCCATTCCACTAGTGCTTCCAACTGCCACCCTCACTATACTTTGTGGGATTGAAAGGCTGCCATCTATCTACTTCAGAAAAGAAAAGAAAAAACTGTGGCTCATTCATACTATACAATTATAGCTGTATAATTCCACTTTGACTTCCATGACTTATGGAATCTTGGAATCTATAGTTTAGTCAGAAGTACCAGAGGATCTCTCTGGCTGAGGATCCTAATGGCCCCTCTCTTCAACTAACAATCCCAGGATTCCATGAAGCATTGCTATGGCAGTTAAAGCAGAATATATCATTATAATTGTGTAGTGTGAATGGACCCCTGTCTACAAACAATTATTAGTAACATAAAAGAGCATAGGAAGAATCATACTAGAGTAGAACAAGTCTTATTTGTGAAGCATTCTGTTCCCACAGTAGCCAACCAGATACTTTTGGGAATACCCACAAGCAAATTTGTAAAGCACCATGTACATGGATGGTATCATTAATACTACTAATAAAAGGGACCAATCTGCTTATCTTCCCTCATAAAGGGGACTGAGAGGCACATTCACTCAGATACCAGAATCAACAGATAAGCTATCATTACTAGTAGCCATTGATATAGCTGTCGATATACACTGAGTAGGGTAAGAGTAGGGATATAAAAATATTTTAAAATATTTTAAAAATGACCAAACAACCCTCATGAAGAATCCTGGATTAATCAGAATCTTTGCTGTTCAGGACTTATTCTGTGCAAAATTCAAATGTGGTTGTTTTTCACAGGGAATAGTATTTCTGTGCAGGAAACAGCTTTTACTGTGCAGAAAATAATACCTTTGTGTGGAAATAGTTTTATGTGCAGAAAAAGTTGTTTCCTGTGCAGAAAATGCTGCACTTGTGAGCATTCTGTGCAAATTTTGCACATCGTTGATTTGCAATCAAAACAGCTTTTCTGCACTTGAAACAAAATTGCCTGTGCATCAAACAATATTTCCACAAAGAAACATTATTTTATGTGGAGAAACAGCTGCCTCTTGCACAGAAAATCCTGTTTCCTGTTTTCTGTTCAAAACAACCACATGCAAATATTGTGCAGAATAAGTCCAAAATTGTGACCAACTTTGAAAACTGTGTTTTTTAAAGTCTTTCTCACAGTGGGAAGAAATTTGGAAAAAAAAAGACTTTAAAAATAAAATGAATGATAAATTATATTCCTAGGTGAGACAGAATTTTGTTCAGTTTGTATTTCATAAGAACTTACCTAACTCAAACTACCCAAATCAATAGGCAAATAGAAACTCCTGTGTTTGTGTGTTCCAGAATTTTGCAATACAGTTATTTAAGCAAAAAAGTGTGCATTTTAAAAGTACTATTAGGAAATCTCACATAAAATCTGTGTCTTCCATCTTCAGATCCTCTGTATTTGCCAAATTGTGAATGATTATGCTCTTGTGATGCACAGAGAGTGGGAAGTGTGGGACATAGTTTATTGTATGGGATCTATTGAGACCTCTGACACAATTTTATTGCTCTATATACCTCAGAGATCTCAAGCATTTCATACTGACTATCTTCTGTTAGATCATTTTCTTCTCATCATAGCAAAGCTAGCCATTTACTATGCAGTGATTGTGTATTAACATGGGGTGATAACTTAGAATTTAAGACATTATATGAAGTACTGAATAGCTGACTGCAGTGCAGCAGAGTTCTAAGGTGAGCTCTAGTGAGAACCCTATTAAAAACAAAACTCCTCCCTGCACCCTACTACACTGGATAACTACCTACTAATCTCCAATATTCCTTTTTGGACAAGGTTCTGGAGTGTGTGGTGGCTTTCCAGTTCCAGGGGTTCCTGAAATCTAGATCCATTTAGATCAAGCTTCATGTCTGTTCATGACACACAGAGCATTCATTGGCTTAGTGCAGGGAAATGGACAGGGGGTATCCTGTTGTTTCTGCTGCACCTTTCAGCATCATTTGATACCATTGACCATGGAATCCTTCTGAGCTGCCTCTTTGGGATGGGATTTGAGGGTATCACTCTGCAGTGGTCCTAGTCCTTCTTGAAGGAGTGAACACAGAAGGTGCTGCTGCATGATTCTTGTTTGACTTTATAGCCATTGGCTTGCAAGGCTCCTCAGGGCTCAGTTTTGTTCTCCATGCTATTTAACATTTACATGGAACTTCTAGGAGAGGTGATCCAGAGCTTTGGAGTTGGATATCACCAGTATGCTGATGACAGCCAGATCTATTACTCCTTTCCATCCAATTCTAAGGAAGCTTTCTCTGAACTAAAGCAACCTCTGCTGTCAGCAGTTTCACATAGATTTTAAATAGCATTGAACAGGGCAAAAATTTTGAAACTTAGGGCCTCTGCAGATGGCGCAAAGTGCCATCTTGGAGACACGGAAGGGGAGGGGCAGCTGCACAGCAGCCACCTCAACCCCTCCCCAAGGACATCATCAGAGTATGTGCCATTACGCATGACGCACACCCCAAATACATTCTCCCAGTGCAGCGTCATCACACGCTGCATTGGAAGAGACACAGAAGAGCCACATGGCAGCTCTTGATGCGCCCCTTCTGCTGGCTCTGGAAGGACCAGCATTTTAATGCTCCTTCCAGGGTCGGCAGAAGGGAGGATTGGGACTGAGGTGTGGGGCAGCCTCGGCCCCAATCCTCGGCTTCCCAGGGCAGCCCATGGCCGGCCATCTGTATCCCCCCTAAATCAATTTTTTACCTTTTGTTTTCTCTTTGTTTTGAAACGGTCTCTTCTTTTCTTTATTCTGTCTTTGTCTTTATCAGGATCTTTTGTTATAAATCTTTATTCAGATCTTATATATTTTTAATTTTTTCTGTCCTTGCCTTTATTAAAACATTATCTACTCTCATCTGTTGGAGTCAGTTAGAGTTGGAATTGAAGTCTACTCATTGGGAGTTGAAATCAGTAACTATATCTTTGTCTTTGTCACGTGTTCATCCTTTCTTCTTTGCTTTTACTTTGCTCTTGTCAGTGTCCTTGTCTTAATCTAAACAAGATAGAGGTGCTCCTGATCAGCTAGGGGAAAATAAGATCAAGATGAAGGTATTGGATGTGGTTTTACTCCTTGTGAAATCTCAGTTTGACAGCTTGGGCTTGCTTCTGGATTCAGCAGTTAACAACAACAACAACAACAAAACCTTCTGAAACAACTGCACTGGCTGCTGATTCATTTCTGGGAAGAATTCAAAGTGCTGGTTATGACATTTAAAGCTCTAAATGACTTAGATCCAGACTATTGGGGGAAAAAAATATCTCCCTGTATAAGCCTGACCATACTTAAGACCTTCAAGGAAGTTTTTCTCTTGATCCCACTATCATCTCAGGCATGTCTGATGAGGACATGAGAGAGAACCTTCTCTGTGACTGCTCCCAAGTTAAGGAACTCTATTTAAACTTGTGTTTAACTTGTGTTTTGAAAACATAAGTTTAGTTTAATTGCGTTTTAACTTTTGTATTAAGAGGGTTTTTATTGTATTCTGCTTTAAAAACGTTGTATGCCAGCTTGGTTCCTCTGCTGGGAGAAAAATAGGATATAAATTAAAATAAATGAATAAGAAACAGAGAGAAACCAATCATGAAGATCTGTCCATTTCTAGACATGGTAGCCCAGTATTGTTACGAATACCAGAAGTCTTCCAATTTTGTGGTTTGTGTGTACCCCTCTATGGCCCTAAATGTACTCTACATAGCAGCCATGAGCCTTGAAGCATCAGGTCATGTAGCAAAGAGCTTCAAAATGCAGATCACGTAGGCAGTTTGGGAGTTGCGATAAGAGGGCAATTAACACCTCCAGATCAGGAAGGCTAGGTGATGGATCAACAGAATGTCTACCACCCCAAGCCAGAGAGTGCTCATTTACAACCACCATTTCCACTTCAAGGACCTCTATTTCAAGTGACCATTCCTCATGCAAATTTGGACTTTTGATGTAGGATACCTGGTCTTTGCCCCAGGCTAGATTTGCTCAATATAAGATCCCCAAATTCCTTTGTTCCCTGGGCTAGTTTGGATTTCGGGCTGACTCCATGCCAGTCTGAATTCTGTTAGTTCTGACTTGCTGCCATTCCTTTGTACATTTCCAACAGCTGAGTCCCATGCCCAACCATCCAATTGGACCATCAGGAGCTACCACATCTTTGATATCACTATTAGTGGAGCCTTTGAATCTATTCCAATGCTCACCTCTTTATTTCCTAGCTCTTGTGAGAGTGTGTGTGTGTACATGCATTGGTTTGTGTTTTCCCTTTTAATAAAATAAAATTCAAAGGAGAGCTCTGTCTCTGCAGTCCTTGTCTCACGACCATAGTATATAGGTGGGAAAGACCGTGGGGTTGCTTGTAACTCAACCCATTAATTGAACTAATAAAAATTCCCCTGGTTCTTGGTTACAGTATTGAATTCACACTGAGGTGCCTTGGCCATCTATCTTTGACAATATACAGGCTTTTCCTAAGAGCCAAGAGTTACAAAATTGCATGGGGTCTCAAAGACAAACTCATGTATATCTTGACCACTGCTTTGTGCACTGCAAATAATGAGTGTTTTATTCCTCTACTATTATTTCGTGTCACTACACAAAAGAACAGTAGAGGAATAAAACAATAAAAAGTATGGGGAGAAACTGTCATCTGGAAAAACAATGAACTAACAACTTCAGAGTTTAGGAAGATATTTGACTGCCACTGATAAGTCTCAAGAAGGAGAGAAATCAATATTTATTTCAGTGGGAGTACTGACCATGGCATGGGGTATTGATGTTTTCAACAGGGTAAAAAAGCTTCTCACAGCAAGACTTACACTTTTCCCCACCTTGGACGTGATCTATGCATTAGTTGATTACTATCTGGTAACACTTTTCTTGTTTATATATGACATATAGTTCGCACATAAACACACATTTATTCTCTCTCTCTCTCTCTCTCTCACACACACACACACACACACACATGCACTGTTTATTTTAAAGACTCAGCCATTCTGTTCTGATTTTGTGACTCTCGCATGTTTTAGAAAATTGATACAGTTCTTTTTTTTTTTCCCCGCAAGATAATGTTTACCATAGAAACCTTCTGAGGAAATTACAAGCTGGCTGAATTGCAAGTGTCTGGCTTTCTTTGAACCCAGTGAACAAAAGACAGGGCCTTCTTCCCTGCAAAGGGTCTGAGACACTCACTGATCACAGTACAGCCTACTGACATCTTTAACAACTTTGTTCTCTTCTTCGTACCACTGCTTACCACCCTTCAAAATGTATTTATGGAATACAGAGAAGTTGTCATCTTTGTCTTTCCCCCTCATTATTCCATTCTCTTTTATGCCCATAGGAACTTGTCAACAGTGGCTATTTCTCTGACCTTTTGGTTCACTAGAAGAAGGGTTATATTTCCATATGAACTCTATCCCTGACCCTATGGACTGGCCAGCTGAAAAATGAACATTGATCCTCTTTGCTCCTACTTCCAGTGCATTTTAACCTTTGGATGTTTATCAGATTGCTATTCCATCTCCTTGGTCTGCACAATGATGGGAGGGAGGGGAGAGTTGGGGAGAGAGATGGCTCATCTTTGTTGAAAAGACAAAAAGTCATTGGAAACCATTTTAACAAGACAATCAAGAGTGTGAAAAGAGGATATCTCATTGCAAATTGTCCTGCTAATAAAGTTAAAAGCTTCTAACTAGTTAACTTGAAGTAACTTTTAGGGACATTATATACCCACTCTAGATTAAAACAACACTCTAGGTAAGTAGAAAATTGATTAGTCAGCCTTTCTGTTCTCTCAGTGACTTTCAGCATCTTGGGGCAGCCAAAAATGTTGTTTCATTACAGCTCATCCTTACCAGTTTTGCTGCAGACACTACATGGTCACATGGCCATTACTTCTTTCACATCTAGCTTTCCATTTTTGCATTAAAACAGAGGGGGGCATCAACAGCAAAGTCATAGGAGATTATCACATTACCTTTGCTCCCAGCATAGACATGGGATGTCTCTTTAAGAAGACAGATCTTATCACACTCACACATCTCTGGGCAGCAGGCAGCCTATTTGCAAACTGGGCTTTTCTGGGCTTCTCTCACATCCTTTCATGAATCAGAATGCAAAGGGTTCTTGAAGCATCTTTGAGACAAAGGGAGGCTGCAGACAGGCGGCTGTGGGCTGTCCTGAGAAGCGGTGGACTGGGGCTGAGGCTGCCTCACACCTCGGCCCCAATCCACTCTTTTTCCACCCTGGAAGGAGCGCTAAAATAGCGCTCCTTCCTCAAGGCGTGGAAAGGGCATCGGAAGAGGTGGTGCACACGTCTTCGGTGTCTCTTCTGTTGCAGCATGTCCGGACACTGCAATGGAAGGACATCATCAGATGCTGCAATGGAAGGGGTTGGGGCGCCCGGTGTCCAGCTGCCCCTCCTCTTCCTTGGCTCAAAGACTGCAAAGCCCCAAAGAGAGAATTGGTAGTATGAGGTTTCATAGATTGCATCCAAGGATGTAGACTCAAATCTATGAAACCTCATGCCACCAACCTCTTTCTACCAATCTCAAAGGTTATATACTGATCATCAGAAAATGCTAGCTTGTTGATAACAATTAATATTATCTATGAGGATTAAGGCAACTGAGAAAAGCAGAATGAGGGTGAGGTTGTGCAACCAGCAGAATAACACAATCTTTGAGTGTACTGCTCCAGTTTTCAGATGGGGAGTTGCAGTTCTGTTGTGCATTTGTGTATTTTTTTAAACATTGCCATAGAATTTTGAAAACAATGTGAAGATAACATGCCATATTAAAGAACACTGGATAGCAATACAAAAAACATATTTAGAAGATTTGCTTCTAGAAAAACATCCACAGCAACCTCATTCCATATGAGCCAAGGCCTACAGAACCAGGCAGTTATGTTTTAAAGACACAGAAACTCCTCATAGGTTGACAGGATAGAACTACCAAACTTTCAGAAAATCTCAAAGATGCTGTGTACTTTGTTGAAGCAAGCAGCTTCCCTACCTTGGATAAGAACTTCCTAGCCATCTTTCTTAGTAATGATTTGTCCAAGGTCCTTATCGCTTCTGCATGGTCCAAGCCAGTCTTGCTCTATCTGCTTTGACCTGACTTTACTGCATGTGAGTTCACCTTACTGCCCTTGTCATTAACTCACTGGAGGTGATTCTGCCTTATTCTCCCTTTACAGTGAACTGACAGTAACTGTCACTATTGCTTTCGAGCTTAGAACCCAAATCAAAGCAAGACAAAGGAGTTTCTCTACAAAGTGCTCAATTGGAACTTTCTGTAAAATGAAAATCACCTTCCTGCAGGCATCTGTTCTGGTGGCTCCAGGGCTGCAGAAAGTAGAAATGGATCCTGCCAACCCCAGGGCCATGACAGTCAACCTCAGATGCCAGGATAAAATGCTGGTTCTGGAACACACTCATCAAAGCCTTAAATACATAATGCATTGCATTGTCAGTTAATTAGATTAATTGAGGGGCTTGAGAAGAATCCCAGAGAATTTGTACATTTAAATTAAGTAGCCATTATTGTGACCAGGAACTTGATGGATTTCCACAAAGTGGAAATTATTGTGCAGTAATAACTTCTCTCCCCCCCCCCCCCAAAAAGGATATCTTTCTTTGTTATATTTGCTGAGTAGACTTGATTGTAACTGTGGTCTTCAGATGTTATCAATCTATTGCTATTTACTGACTTACTTGGACAAGAATATCTGTGCTGCTATGGCAAATTTAAATGTGCCCCTACCTGTATGCTCCTGTACTCTTCACATCTTATGCTCTCTTTCATTCCCCTACATATCACAAAATTGTGTGTTATATCAGCAATAATGTTTCACAGTTAGTAGGGGCTTGATTTTCAATGTTGTTGTTTTACACCTCTGTAACAACAAACATGGAACCCCCCACTACCATTTATGACATGAAGCCAGATAACCCAAAGACAGCTTTGCCATTTGATTTTTCTTATTATAAGAATTAGTCCTCATACAGCCATTATTAAGATGGAAGAGACGCTGAGATCTTTGGCTTTTTGAAAAGATCCTTGAGTAGATCCCTGGTTGCACTGTATGGTAGTTGAAGTACTTTGTAACAGGCTATTCAACTATTCAGGGGGAAGAAGAATGAGGAAGACATTGGACATTATCACACGGGGGCAAATCTGCTGGTTAATCCACACAAAACCCAAACAGAAACTGGATTAGTACCTCATGTTTTCACACGACGTCGCACAGAAACTGGACAGAAAGTGGACAGAAACTGGTGTTAACGGAGATCTTTTGAAATTCGGTTGTTTTGAGGAAATGCAAATGCGCAATTAAGATAGTTTTGCATTTGCCGTAATGTGAAAAGCAAATGCGCATTTGGAAGCATTTCCCTGCATTTTCCCATGGTTCCGTGGGGTCCTCGAGGCAGCGTAAGCGTCTCCTTCCCCCTCAGCAGACAGCTAATTGAGCCGTGTTGGGGGCAGGGAAGGGGAGGGGCAGCTGCACAATCGGCGCCCCAACCCCTTCCCCAGGTCGTCCTCGGAGCAGCTGGCCCTCCACACGGCTGGCGCTCTGGCACTCCGAGGAGTACCTCCCGCCACAGCATTTGCACACACTGCATCAGAGGAATCAGCGAAGGTGCACCGCAGCCTTTTGCGGTGCACCTTCGGCGGCTTGAAGAACGGGCGGACGTGGGCCGCCCCGGGAAGCTGCACTGCGGGGCCAAGGTATCCCCACACCTCGGCCCCGTGGCACAGCTTTGCCGCCCCTGAAAGGAGTGCTAAATTGGTGTTCCTTTCACAAGTCGCTGAAGGTGCACCGCAAAAGGCTGCAGCGCACGTCCGGCGACTCTTCCACTGCAGCATGTGCTAACGCTGCGGCGGGAGGTCCTCCTCAGAGCGCCGGCCATGCGGAGGGCCGGCTGCTCCGAGGATGACCTGAGGAAGGGGTGATAGCCACGGCGAGTGACAGCCGTGGCGAGTGACAGCCACGGCGAGTGACAGCCGCGGCAAATGACAGCTGCGGCGAGCATAGTGCGCATGTGCTAATAGATCATTTCTAGTACATGTACAGGATTTTCTCACTTGTGTGTGAACGTTAAGTGTGGTTTCAGTGGGAGCTTCCCTTAATTGCGCAATTACGGTAATTATGTGTGAAAACCATTTGCGGAATCAAGGTTTATTTTCGGAATTTGTCATTTCCAGTTTATTATCACTTTGTGGCCCATGTGTGATAACATCCATTGAAACAGAGGTGAAGCCAGGGAAACATTCCCTGTTGATTCAATCTGAACATTTCTTTAGCTGGAATGCATTAGTCTTCATGTTTCATAACATGAAAATTATCTCCTTATGTAAAGAGGGTGCATTAAGAGTTGAAGTTTTCCCTTGTACCCTCATGAGATACCATCAATATCAAAGCAATTACCTAGGAAGGCTAAGGCTTCAAATAATGTCTTTGTGGTTTTAAATGAAAATCAAAGAATGGCAAGTATTCTAATAGGCTCAAGGTTGTGTGAGTATGAGGCAATGCATCATATTGCATTGAAGTATGCTGTTTGTTTTGTTTAAATTAAGAAAAACCAAACCAAGAAGAAAAGACATTAAGAGTAGTTTTATTAGAAGTGCTTGGTGTTAAATTGTGACAACAAGAGTAAGACAAAGTAAGATGAGGAATTACACAGGAACTCATGAAAATAAGATAAATGGGATGTAATAGAGGGGTTGTTTGTTCAGCAACTGAAAAATATAAAATATCTCTTATGGCTTATAGCCTTTGACATCAACTGCTTATTTTGATTTAAGCTCAGTGTGTTGTTTTTGTGCAAACAAAAGTGCAATAAAATAAATTCATGACAATTTAATTACAAATAAGAGACTGTTTCATAAATGTAAGCTTCTGAGAGGAAAATATCAGCTTTAAGTTTTGGAGAAATTATCACTGAAGTGTTGCAACTAAGGTTCCAAGCCTTTAAACAAGTAGATATGTGACACCCATATGAGTCTATTGGCATGGGACACTATGGATTGCAATGCTGGGATTGAGTAATGCTGGGATTGAGTATACAAATGCATCCAGAAACATTTGCTACTGTGTGCCTTCAAATAATTTCTGACTTATGGTGACTCTAAGATGACCCTATGATGGGGTTATCTGGGGCTGAGAGTGTATTATTTGCCGAAGGCCACCCAGTGGGTTTCCATGTCAAAGTGGGGAACCAACCCCTGGTCTCAAGATTAGTCCAGTGCTCAAACCACTATACCGTGCTGGCTCTCATCCAAAAGTTTACTAATCCAATTTCTTTCACTCTTCTCACTCTGCTTTTGATATATAAGAAGAATCACACAAACTGGTAACACCATACATACTGATTTCAATGCATGAAGCTGAATGGTTATTTCTTATGGGTAGCAGCAGGGAGAGATGGATAAATCTGCCAGTTTTGTTCCATTCACTTATTGCTTTATTTGAATAAAAAACACTCAGGTACTTCCATTTCTTTTTATGAAGTAATATTCATAATTTGGTAATTTTCCCCCCCTAAAAACAAAAATACCCACAACTGAATCTGCCAAAATCCATAGGAACAACTTTCTTCAGAAAGAAAACAAGCATGGTTTTATCCGTACAGTGTACAGCTGTTAAAAATGAGACAAAGGTTCCTTGGAACAGTTCAGCATAGAAATCATCAGTGATGCATTCATGAGTTTTACTCCAAGTCTCAAGTCAAGCCTCAAGCCTTTACTTTCAACTCTCAAATTGAGTCTCAAGTCCGGGAGCCAAGTTTAACAGGAAAAAAGGAAGTGGTGGGAGTGGGTCGGGGTGGAGTAAAAAATTAAGAAGATGTGGATAGTGTTAGCTTTTAAAAAATAAAATGATAACCAAAACTAGTGTTGTAAAATGATAGAATTAATAATAATAATAATAATAATAATAATAATAATAAAATAAATTAATTTATACCCCACCCCTCTGCCAAGCAATCGGGGAGGCTTACAATATTAAAATCCAACAAATTACAACATACATAAAACCTGAATTATTATTCTTGCACCTGAAGAATGATGGGCAATAAAATTACTTTTGTCCCCACATGAAAAGTGTGAAATAATTACAATGTCTCATCTCTCACAATGGTCAGCAATCAGCCATTCCAATCAGAGGCAGGACATTTCTTTTGAAGCTAGTTCATTTACTTTATGGCATCATTGCAATAAAACAACAGGGGTGCAAGAGGGTATGAATTTTCACACAATAGTGAAAGTAAAGCTGTCTTGCCAATGAGGTGTTGAGATTCAGTTTTGTCTACAAGTCCTAGCTACAAGGGAGTTTGTAGGAGCTGTAGTCCAAACTTTTTCCAAGCTCTAATTTTCTTTCTCTGCCCTGATCTTTCAGCACATACACTGCACTGAACTGAGTTATAGAATCTAGCTATTGTTGAACTGCAAGTTCCACCAGTCCCTAGCTAGGATAGCCAATGCTGAGAAATGCTGAGCAATGCAATCCAACAACATCTGGAGTTTGGAAACCATGCAGGGTCAGTCAGCCCTGGTTAGTATTTAGATGGGAGACTGCCAGGGAATAATACTAGGTGCTGTAGGCAGGCTTTTAGAGGAAGGAACTGGCAAAATCACCTTTGAGGATTCCTCGCTTAAGAAAACTGTAGGAAATTCACAGGCTTCCCATACACTAATGGGCTTCTTAAAGGCATACACACACACACACACACACACACACACTGTTATTTCTGCAGCCCCTATAGCCAGATATCTGGCCCTGTAGCACCAGAGGGACAAAGTGATGAGTCCTAGAGAGCACTGCTTGCATTTTACATAGAATCCTAGAATTGGACGAGACCCCCAAAGGCCATCCAGTCCAACCCCTTCTGCCATGCAGGAATACATAGAATGCTAGAGTTGCAAGGGACACCCAAGGGCCATCCAGACCAACACCCTTCTGCCATGCAGGAACACATAGAATCCTAGAGTTGGAAGGGAACCCCCAAAGGCCATCCAGCATATGTGTGTGGTGTCCATGCATGCACCTTCAACTAGCTCAGCTTCCTTGATCCAGATGCTGTTGAATTGTAGCTCCCAGCATTTTCCAGCACCAGTATAATAAAATTTTCCAGCACCAGAACATTGCTGTGAGGTCTGCCAGTTCTAATATAACTTTGAAATTTGAAGTTTAGTTGAATTAACCTGGGCTCTGATGGGCAATCAAGGGCCATGAATGCTACAAAAGACATACTTACATGAATGCCCCTGATTGCCCATTTGAGACCAAGTTATTTTGGTTAGAAGGAATGCTGAAGAGGGCACAGAGAATTCCTGACAGAGGACAAAGTAAGTAAGATATTGAGGACAGGTTAGGAATTACTACCTCTTTAAAGCCTGCTCAACCAATATGCTGGATGACTGAAGGAAGCCAGAAGAGCAGTGTGTGAGAGAAAGAATGACTGATACCTCTGGTAGCTGCAGTTTTATATATTCATATTCATCTATTATATCATTGTGTTCCCCCATCTTAATATTTTGGTAGTACAGGAAGTGGGCTGCATGTGGCCCACTGCCAAACTACCTGGGGACACGTGTCCTACTAAGTCTGTTTTTGCAGCCCCTGGCATCTCCATTCTCTCCTGGCTACACTTTTGTGACCACAAGAAAGGATGAGTTGCCTCTCCTGGAAGGCTCCTGGAGAAAAACTTTGGCTTTTAAATAGCTTACATCTCCCCTGCACTATTTAATGTGCCTCCCAGAAATCCAGAATGGATTTGTTTGGGGCATTTGGGGCAATCCATGAAGTCCCCAAAAGCCCAAGGAGCCAAAACTGCCTCCCTGAACTCACCACAGCTGCACACTGTAGCTGGCAGAGGTATCAGCCATTCTTTCCAAATAACTTGCTCTGAAATGGGCAATCATGTAAGCATGTATTTTGTAATGTTCATAGTTCTTGATTGCCCATCTGAGACCGAGTTAATTCAACCAAACTTCACATTTCAAAGTACTTATCTTCAGGGGAAACGTGGATGGCAATGACACCATTGTACCCATTAAAGATGAAGTTCCAGCATTTGCAAATTTGCAGTCACTTTAACCAGAAATCTTGGGAAGGAGTTGTGAATATCATTTTGGGTGGAGATAGAAGCTGTACACCTTATTGTAACATATGCCTCTCCAGGTATTGTTAGCTTGCAAGTCCGAGTATCCTCTAGCTGGTGTAGCCAATACTGAGAAATGCTGGGAGCTACAGTTCAACAACATCTGGATCAAGGAAGCTATGCTAGTTGAATGTGCATTCATGGACACCCCACACAGTCATATGCTGGATGGCCTTTGGGGGTCCCTTCCAACTCTAGGATTCCATGTATTCCTGCATGGCAGAAGGGGGTTGGACTGGATGGCATTTGGGGGTCCCTTCCAACTCTAGGATTCTATGTAAAATGCAAGCAGTGCTCTCTTGGACTCATCCCTTTGCCCTCTGGTGCTACAAGGCCAGATATCTGGCTAAAGGGGCTGCAGAAATAATAAAGTTTGTGTGTGTGTATGCATGTTTGTGTGCATGTACACACATGCACCTTCAAGAAGCCCATTAATGTATGAAGAGTCTGTGAATTTCCTAGGGTTTTCTTAGGTGAGGAATCTTCAAAGTTGATTTTGCCAGTTCCTTCCTCTGAAAGCTACCCTACAGCAATCTCCTCTGAAAGCAATTGTTCCCTGGCAATCTCCCATACAAGTACTAACCAGGACTGACTGACTCTGCATAGCTTCCACGATCTGGATGTTGTTGGACTGCAGCTCTCAGCCAAATGGGAATCCAGTCATTGCAAAAACAACACTTAAAACATCTCATTGGCAAGACAGCTTTGCATGTGACTTGAGTGTGAAAATTAACCACTCTTGCACTTATGGCAATGATGCAATAAAACAATAAAACAGTTTGGAACAACAAACTTCAAAAGGAATTTCCCCTCTCTTTACTTCATTTGCGATTGAACCATGTAAAAATTCTCACACCTATGTCTCGCTCATACATAAAACAATTAAAGGGGCTGAGAAATTACCAATTCATTTCTTTAGCAAAACATGACAAATAATCATCTAATCACTACCCAGAACTCATATATTAAACATGTGGTCTGCTCTTTTGAGATGTATTGAATTCATGGGTTCCAGTTATAATTGAAAATGGTCAAACAAGCAAATGAATCTGTACTGTATGAGGATGGTTGGAATTGGTCACACAAACACTCAGAGGAATACATAGGTTTATTTTCCTAGAACTGAGTCAGCTGAGGGGAACAATATGCCAGTGCAGAAAGGTTTTTTTTTATCTTGATGGACAATCCCACTACTGAGAACAATGTCCATGGCATCATTCACTTTGAAGACCAGCAGGCAAGACTCACCCCTGAGAGCATGGGCATATTTATTGGAGGGGAACAGCAAAAGTGTTAGGCATGAGCCCTGCACTTGGGCGGGGAGTGAGTCTTGCCTGCTGCACCTAAGAAAGGCTTTAGAATTATTGTTCTGCCTCAAGTCCATTGCCTAATGCATTTGCTGTTCTCCTTTGAGAAACATGCCGTGTTCTGTGCTCGGGGCAGAGTTTTAGGTCTACTCAGCTGCCTGTCTTCACTGCACATCAGAGATCCTTCTAAAGCATTTCCTAGGAGAATCAGGCAAGACTCACTCCCATAGTGCAGGGCACGTTTTACAGAAGACTACAGATGATGGAGTGGCCCAAAAAAGTGATGGCCACATTGTAACTAGGGGCATGCATACAGCCCCACAATCCCTTTTGGATGGCCAAGCTCCTCCTGAAAGTGTCTTGACATGCTTTCACTAAAATATTTTCACAATTGCCTTGAGTCAAACCAATAAGATGTGATCCTGGGCCAATATGCAGTCAGCTCACTCTAAAATCAAATTGCAAGAAATCTAATGCAGAAATTGTCAATAGTGTTGAGTAACAGCTTTCATCCTGGACATATAACATTGAGAAAGAGTAGAGACATTTTAGGAAGTAACAGCAATGTAACCTTTATTTTACATGGTGACCTTCACAAAACTAATTACAAACAGTTACCTATGGTGGCAACTTGCTTGGTTCTAACCTACAGGTTAAAGCTAGATGTGAGCTGAGAACACATGCCATAATTTAGAGACTTCCTTGAACATGTATTCTGGAGGTGTCTACACAGCAATTATAGTTTGAAACCAATTTAACTGTCATGGCTCCATCCTACAGAACAATCTGTTTTGTAGTTTGTTGAAGGGGTACTTGTAATTTCTTTTTAAATTTTTTTTTAATTTATTTATGAAAAACAATACAATAATAAAAAAACATAATTTACAAGATGTTAAAACATATAGCACATATTTACAAAACATTAAAATATGACAAACATTACACACTTACCAAAATTGCAAACATTACAAACAAGACTTCCTGTATACCAACCTATCATCGATTCATATATATATTCTTTACTGTTCTGCTAATCAGCTTTTAACTTAATCTTTACATCAGTCTACCCAACTTATAACTACATACATGCCTTGACATATTATAAACTATAATGTATATTAAGTAATCTTCAACCTCCTTCTTTGTTCTTCTCAATTATTTCCAATTTTCTTTACATGGCTTAATATATTGTAAATTATAATATATATTACGTAGTGTTCAACCTTCTTTATTCTTCTCCATTTTTTTCAATTTTCTCTACTATCAGGTGATTTGGCCATTTCTTCTTTATATATGTAAATATTTTGTCCCATTCTTCTGTATCACGTTCCTTCATTTTTTCATTTAACTTTTGTGACACCATATCCGCTTCTATCATATCAAACAGCTTAATGACTCATTTGTCAATTTGCATATCTTTTTTTAACTTCCCAGTATTTTGCATACACTAATCTAGCTGCTGTTAGCATATAAAAGATAGTCTTACCATATTTTTTTTCTATTTTTTCTTCTATCATATTCAGTAGCAAAACTTCTGGACTAAATTTTACATCGATTTCTAATGTTTCTTTTATACCTCAATTTATAACTTTCCAAAGTTTTTTTTTTTGCCTTGACACATTCCCACCACAAATGAAAGAAGTTCCCTTTTCTTCTCTCGTATTTCCAACATTTATTTTCTCTATTTCCACATATTCTAAGTATTTTTTCTGGCGAGAGATACCAGCTACACATAGTTTTATAAACATTTTCTTTTACATCTTGACTTGCCAAATACATTAGCCTTGTATTCCAAGATTTTTCCCACTGAGCTAATTCTAATGCATTCTCACAATTTTTTGCCCATAAGATCATGTTTTCTTTTACCAAGTCTTCTTCCAAATAGATTTCTAACAATTTTTATATATTGCACCAGCACAAAAGAGTCCGAACGCCATCTTTTTGGAGTAACAAATGGCCACAACTTTATTAATCTGTACAGGGTCTTGAAGCCTGAGTGTAATGTAATCAACAATTTTAATCAAGTCAGTGTATCAGGTACAAGACACACCTCTCACAAGCATATGTCAAGAAGGTTCCCAATTAATTGTTAAACATGTAAACAAATCATCTCCCTCCATACAAATTATTATCGTTAATTCTGATGACGTAAGGAAATTTTTCTATAGGCTGATGATATAACCCTTCATCCCCATTAACAAATCAAATATTGCGAATTCAAATATCCAAAATATCCCCGGGGAGGGTCCCTGCCTGCCCAACCTAGACAAAGCATTGCACCATAATTTACCAAAAGACCCCGTTCCAAGTTGTGACAAATCAGTAGTAACACACAAATACACACATATGTAGCATAATAACAAACAATGACAACAGCAATGTCACTACATGTAAACCCACACAACAACAATTAATCTCAGGGAGGGCAAAAAACCCAAGTTACAATAACTATGAGAAAATTCCCTCCCGGCCCCTGAAAGTGACCAGCCGAAGCCTGAGTGTAATAAAACTCCTGCTGAACTAAGGGTGAGTGGGTTGGGTTGCGCTGCTGTCTGAGCACAGAATGGCTGTCTCCATGTGGCAGCCAGGGATTAAATAATCCCCAAATCATGCCCAAAATCTCACAAGACTATCTGGTCTCACGAGATTGTACAGGCTGTTGGGGGATCTCACAAGATCCCCTGATTGGCTGGGAGGCCCAGAAAGGGTGGGACTTCCTGTCCTCCCAGCCAATCGCAGCGTCGGCCCCTCTAGGATGGCCAGTGCAACACAGAGCCCCTCCCAACGCATCAGGAGATTCTTTGCACCGGCACAAAAGAGTCCTAATGCTGTCTTTTTGGAGTAACAAATGGCCACAACTTTGTTAATCTGTACAGGGTCTGAACAATATCTTTTCATAACAAGTCTTAACTTGATTATAACTTTGTTCTTGACACATGTGTCCGTGCGCGTGTTCTGACGCCTGATGTAATCAACGATTTTAATCAAGTCAGTGTATCAGGTACAAGACACACCTCTCACAAGCATATGTCAAGAAGGTTCCCAATTAATTGTTAAACATGTAAACAAATCATCTCTCCCATACAAATTATGATGTCATCACTAAAAGGATGATGTAAGCACATTATGATGTCATCATTAATTCTGATGATGTAAGGAAATTTTTATATAGGCTGATGATATAACCCTTCATCCTCATTAACAAATAAAATATTGCAAAATCAAATATCCAAATTATCCCTGGGGGGGGTCCCTGCCCACCACAGGAGGGGGTCAGCCTAGCTTGGCATCCCCCCCCCAGAAGAATCCATTTAATGTGATAAGTGATGGAATTGAGATATATATCACAGCCTACTGGGAGAGATGAACCCCATCCTCCCTGTACAGATGTGGCAAGTGAACTCTAATTCCATCACGTACAACAACATGAGCCCCCAAGTCTCCCAGCTTCTTGCTAATAGTTCTGTTCACCCAACGGTGAGCTGCGTTGACAGCAGCCCTTTTTTGCACCCAACCAATTTTGACGTGGCAAGAGCTTAGTTCATAAAACCACAGTTTGCAGCAATTGTTGTCGAACTTCCTGAAAGTCCCTTAGAATCCTTTTGACCAGCTGTAAACTGATGAACTTCACCAAGTCATTCTCACCTAGGTGAATAAGGAGAATCCTAGGGGGTCAAAAAATTGCAGTCAGTTCAATAATACGTGGGAGAAGGGCCCCCCACAGCATGCCCCTACAACCAAACCAGTGAATGGGCCCGATGTGCTCCAACCCCAGGTTCGAATCGCGACCCGACTGGATAATATGCCATTTGGCCCAAAAGATTAGGCTGTGCCCAACTATCTACATGTTACCCTGTTCTTGACCTGCTCAGCAGAAAATATATGTAAGTTCATATATGAACCCCTCAACTCCCAGTATTGGAAATAAAACTAGCCCCAACTACGGAAGAATATAAGCTTCAAACGCTCTAGAGTGCCAATGCCCAATACGTCGGATCATAGCGTCACTTAAACTGTGACCTGCAACAGCAGTCGATGCTCCAATCTGAAAAGAATGAGATGAGAATTGAGCTGCAGGCAAACCCGCATGTCTCAAAGTCTCCCACAACACTGCACAAAATTGAAACTGCATCGATGGAAGGCCCGAGACATGAAGAAACAAGTAACTAGGACCAGTCGGGTGTAATCTGAGGTAGTCGGCCAGTGCTGATACAGGACAAATCTGACTACCATGCACCCTGGACAGTGTTATCGTTTGACCTGTAGCCAACTGGTCTGTCTTTGAATGCCTAAAACACAGATGAATGCCCGGCCCCAGAAATTGAATGTCAGATAATAAAAGCACCCTGCCTGGTGTGTCAGAGCGGGAGCTAGGGACAAGTTCACTGATTCTAGTAGCTGCAAAAAAGGCCAAAGAAAAAGCCTCCCAGAATAAAATAACCTCCTCTGGCGAAGAGCACACTGCTTGGAGAGATTGCCAAATCTGAATAAGAATTGTATCTGTTATTGGCAGATGGCTGTCATGAGCCACAGGGAGCTCTCTAGACCATCCCTTTAAAGCCCTCCGCACCCTAAAATCAACCATAGGATCAGTAAACCCCCCGGCCTGCGAGTAAAAGGCCAGGGCTGCTAACCTCCCACTAATAGTCACTGGGGACAGCCCAGACTATCTAAGGTGAACTGCAAAATGAAGTATGATCTCCAGCCGCAGGGGCCAGGCCTCAACTTCCCCTACATCTGCCAAGAACTGTCTAAAAGCTTGCATTGCAAGCTGGTAAGACTTGTGTGTGGAAGGAGCGACGGACTGAAGAATCACCCTGTTGATCTCTACTCTCCAAGGCTCCATAGATGGATTGGCACTTTCAACAGTTGCGCCGCTGCTTCCGGAGCCAGTTGTCGGAACCTGCAAAACTGAAAACGCGAAAGGGCATCTGCCAAAGGATTTAGTAAGCCAGGCACGTGATGAGCCTGGAAGTAGACATTGTATTTTAAACACAGCAAAACCATAGACCTGACCAATGCCATCACCCTTGGGGATTTGGAGATCTGTGGCCAGAAGTGAACTGCCATAAGTGAACTGCCACCACAATAGGGAACAGCTCGAGAAAAGTAAGATCCTGAGTCCAACCCTTACTCACCCAAGTTTGAGGCCAACTCTCAACCACCCACTGCCCTTTCCAGTATAGCCCAAAACCGCGGGCACCAGAAGCATCAGAGTGAACCTGAAAGTCTGCCTTTAAAAGCATTTCGGTCCTCCAAAATGAAACACCATTGAATTCCTCCAGGAATATTTCCTAAATTCTCAAGTCCTCCCGTATCCCACTTGTGATTTGAATGTGGTGATGCGGGCCCAAAACCCCCTTTGTGGCATTGTATAAACAGGCACAAAATGCCCTTGCCGGAACTACAACCTTACAAGCAAAATTCAGCAAACTCGTTAGAGATTGAAATTCGTGCAACATGGCCTTATTCTTACCTCTCATTATCCTCACTTGATGCCTCATTAGATCTAATTTCTTACCTGGAAGGTGGGATAAACCCTCAACTGTGACAATTTCAATACCCAAGAAAGTTAAACAAGTTGCAGGGCCCTCTGTCTTTTCCTCAGCTAAGGGGACACCCATCTCTGCCATCAAGGTTTGAAAAGCCGACAAAGTATCCCAGCACCTTGTCGTGCCAGGAGCTCCCGCAAACAAGAAGTCATCCAAATAGTGTGTAACTGACTGGTTGCCAGACCTCTTAGCTGCACACCACTGTAAAAAAGTACTAAATTTTTCAAAAGCCGAGCAGGAGATGGAACACCACATTGGCATTGCCTTATCAAAATAGTACATTCCGTCAAATTGAAAGCCCAGCAAATCAAAATCCTCAGGATGTAATGGAAGCATCCTGAAGGCAGATTTTATGTCACACTTTGCCAATAGTGTTCCCCTGCCCAAAGCTTTAACCATTTGCACTGCCGAGCCAAATGAAGCATACTTCACAGATGTCAAAGCCGGGTCAATGGCGTCATTAACAGATTCCCCTTTGGGATAGGATAAATTATGAATTTAACGATATTCACCTGGTGTCTTTTTGGGAACCACACCCAGGGGTGATAACCGTAAAGTAGGCATTGGCAGATGTTTATGGGGTCCAGAAATCCTCCCTGCCACTAATTCCTTGGTCAATTTATCCCTAACAATCCCCAGTAACTCCCTCACTGAACCTGCATTAGGTGCAAAACAGTGAACTCTCGAACCAGAATAAGGTATGTGAAAAACATGTGAAAAAAAATCCATTAAATACTGGGCGGAATCCCATTTAGGGTAAATCCGCAACCAAGTAGCCAAAACGTCCAACTTAATTGATGTTGGTGCTTTTCCCTCCCGCTGAGGATGGTTGAGAGGCAGCTCCAGCCCTGGACCTCTTACCTCTGAAACAGGAAGTGCCAGAGTGATTGCCTCCACATGTGTTACATCGGTGTTCAAACCTGCAGGTCTGCCTCCTACACTTACCTGCATTAAAGTCCCAACAAACTCCTGGTGCTTTTTTCTTCCCCATGCTAGGCCTTGTATACTACCCTGTTAGGATTGGGTCCCAAAGAAAAATGTACATTGTAGGATAGTGCAGCAGCCATGATGACACAGCATTTGGCTACAGCTGAGTCATGCAGCCTCATGCTTATGTAACAGGACATGGCATCATGGGGATAGTCACCTGGTGCTGGAAAGCACAGAAACTGCTGCAAAAGTGCAGTAAAACTGAAGTGTCACTCAGGTGAGTGACAGGTGTCCAGCAGGAAGAGACAGGGCCAGAAAGCCATGTGGAGCACAGGCTATATAAGGCACAAGCCTCTGGACACACATGTGGGTTGTTGAGTTGTTGGATAGTGGATTGCGGATTGCTGTTGGAGTTACGTTGGTGTATGCTGTACATATCTGTATATAGAGCAACAAAGATTAAAGCCTCATTCGTGAGACGTCTGGCTGTAGAGTCTCTGTGCTCTATCTAGAAGGGGAGAGGAGTTTCTCCAGCTGACAAGCAGCCTGCTTCATTGGAGAAGTCTGAATCCTTGTGCTTCATGTTACATGGTCTCCACGTGCTGCGTTACCATGCCTAACACGGGTTATGGGCCCAGTTTGCGCCAGCAGTTCTGACTAGATGCAAGTAAGTGGCTGTGTGTGTCTGCATCCAGAAGAACTGCTTTCTACTCTCTAAAGTGACAGAGGGCAAAGAGTTAAGAAGCCTTGCTGTTTAGCAGCGTTTTCTTATCAACTCCTGATAGTGAAAGCTGGGAAGGCTGCCAATGCTGAATTTTGTTTTGATTTCTGGCAAGAATGGAATTCTGGGGTTCCCTAAGTTGACAGACAGCAACTATTCTCAATGGGCTGTGTACATTGAGGCTACTTTGATAAGAGATAATCTTTGGGAACCGGTGGAACAAGGTCTCACTGCTGTGAATGCTGAAATAGACAGAAAAGCACACACAACTATCTGTCTCAGCGTGGACCCAAGCCAGCTGGTCCACATGTGAGATAAAAGGTCTGCCAAGAAGTTTGGTTAGCTTTGAGAAATGTGCATCAGTCTGACTCCTCCCTGTCTAAAATGCTTCGGTCAAAAATACTCTATGCTTGCAAAATGGTTCAGGGTCAGTCTCCAGAGGAGCACCTAGCCAACATGAAGCATTTGTTCCTGGAAGTGCAGTCCAGAGGAATAACCCTGTCAAGGGAGCAAAAGGCATACCTTCTATTCTATTACACCGGTGCTTAAATCCCTCCACTGGCTGCCAATTAGTTTCCGGGCGCAGTACAAGGTGTTGGTTTTAACCTTTAAAGCCCTACATGGCTTGGGTCCATCTTATCTTAGGGACCGCCTCTCCCCGTATGATCCCCCCCGCGCCCTTTGGTCCTCTGGGAGGAATCTGTTACAGCCAATAAAGACCAGGCTGTCCCAGACCTTCCAGAGGGCCTTTTCCACCACTGCCCCCAGGCTATGGAATGGCCTGCCTGATGAGATCCGTCTTATCTCCATGCTAACCGCCTTTAAGAAGGCGGTGAAGACGAACCTCTTCCGGCAGGCCTTCCCTGAATAATATCCCCCGGAACATTTGCCCTGGGAGACGAATTTGTCCGTTATTTAATTAATCCGGCCTATCGCGTGCGATATTTGTATTAGACTGTACTGTTTTTAACTGTTAATTTGTTTTAATTCCTTTTCTGGTTTAATATTGTTTTAAGGGGTTGGGAGGTGGGACTTAAGTTTGGGGATGTTTTTACATTGTTCTGTTTTTAAATGTTGTAACCCGCCTCGATTGTTGGGCAGAGAGGCGGGCTATAAATAAAAATTATTATTATTATTATTATTATTATTATTATTATTATTATTATTATTGAGCAGTTTGTCCTCTGACTTTGACCATATACTGTACAGCCTCCAGGGAGTGCCAGAGAGTCAGCTCACAGTAGACCTAGTAACTACACATGTTTTGGAAGAATGCCAGAGATGGCATTTTGAGACTGTCATTCTGAGACAGCGACAGACCGAGTCAACAACAACAATCACACCACCAGAGGCAGTTAAAGAGACTGAGAGTGCTGCTGTCTGCTGCGGTCAAGAGGTGTTTTGCTTGTGGATAGCCAGGGCATTTCCAGAGGAACTGCAGGAGGTCGCCTGCTGCCAGAGGGAAACAACTATGTTGGTCTCCTGAGAACAGGAGAGGAGTTGTTTTGGAATAGAGGACAGTGACTCTCAAGTCCATCATGCTGATGCTGCCAGACATTAATGGATGGTCGATAGTGGCACGACTCACCACATCGTGAACCAGAGGTCCTTGCTGAAGGACAAGAAGCCCTCCTGTGTCAACAAAGTTGGCTCGGCTGATGGGGGTTCAAGCCAAATGAGAGACATGGGGACAGTACATTTCCCAGGGTTTGACAAGGACTTTGAAAATGTACTTTGTGCCCCCCCCCCCAGTTGCAGAATTGCCTAGTTAGTGTCCCAGCACTGGCTGCAGAGGGAGACAGATGAATGTCTCATCACCAGAAGGGGGAAGGTTTGTGCTAAAGCTTACAAGCGCAATAAGCTTTGCTATTTGGATGCCCGGGCAGGGTGTGCTACAGTTGGAAATGTGCCATTGCACTCAAACTGTGCACACTATCTCCACAGGATATTAGGACATACCAGGTTCACAAATTTGGAGAGATTGAAGGGGTGTGTGTCCTGGGCTAAAGTGGGAGGACTGCAGCAACCACTTGGAATGCTCTGTGTGCAGCAGGATCAAGCTGAGGGCTTATCCTGTTGCAAAAAGGAGCAAGTGCACCACCCAGAGGCCATTCCAAGTGGTGCATGCAGATATTGCGGGCCCTTATACCAAGTCAATAAGGGGCAGCAAATATCTGATGGTGGTTGTGGATCGCCACACAAGGTACACCTATGCCTTCACCCTGAAGGAGAAGAATCAGGCAGCTCCCACATTTAGAGCTTGGGTGGAGATGGTTGAGAGGGAGTTAGACTACAAGGTGGGCTCCCTGGTGACAGATCGTGGTGGCAAATTTCTTTCTTCCAGTCTGGGGAACTGGTTGAAGCAGAAGGGCATCCGCCACAACACTACTAACCCTGCCACCCTGCAGGAGGACGGATTGGCAGAGAGGAAGGTAAGGGTGCTGACTCAGATAAAGGACTGTCTGATGCTGGATGCTGGGGCCCCAAAAGGCCTTTGGGGGGAGGCAATCCTGACAGCATGGCACATTGCCACGCAGAGGGGTGGGCTATAAATAAAAATTTATTATTTTTATTATTATTATTATTATTATTATTAGCAACAGACTGTGGCATTCAGCTGTAAAACAGACCCCATACTTCATGCTTTATGGGAGGCCACCCAATTTGAGTTATCTGAGGGTGTTTGGGCAGTTTGTCAATGTGCTAGTCCCCAAAATTTTCAGAAGAAAGGTGACCCCAAATGGTGATGAATGATGTTTGTGGGATATGAGGGGAACAGTTACAGGTTCTACCTGGGGAACGGGTGCATTCTGTTGTCAAGGAGAGCTAACTTTGAGAAGCACTCCAGGTGGGAGAAGATTCACTTCAACCATGAAGTCTTTGTTAGACTGGGACAACAGGGTCTGGGACTGGAGGGGTGGAAACACCAAGAGGAACATCTGAAAGCCAGCCAAGCACCTCCAGAAAGCCCACAGATATGCAAGCCCCCACTACCACTACACCTATGTTTAAGGCATCAACACCTACATCCATTGACATAGGTGTGCAGAGCAATAGTGATAGTGAGGTTGGGAGGGACAAGACAAAGGTGATCATTCCCAGAAGGACCCAAAGAGTCAGAAGGCCCCCAGAGTGGTTTGTAGTTCAGAATGCTAGGGTGTGTGCTGCAGTGGCAGAGGAACCAGAGAGTTTTCAGGAGTCTCTCACATTCCCCAGGAAGGAACAGGAGAAGTTGTTCCAGGCCATGGAGAGTGAGTTTGACTCACTAGTGAAGAGGGAGTATTCAAGGAAGTAAGCAGGCCAGGTGACCGGAAGGTCGTAGGTTGTCGGTGGGTCTACAAAAAGAAGGAGATGCCTGATGGGACCTACAAGTACAAGGCCAGGCTAGTAGCTAGAGGATTCTCTCAACAGAGGTTTGAAAGTTACGATAGGACCTTATTTCCCAAAGCAAAGCCGGAAAGTCTGAGATTGGTGCTTGCTTTGGCTGCCAGGAAAGGAGAGATAGTGAGGCACTTTGATTTTGAGACTACCTACCTGAATGCCAAGCTTGAAGATGAGGTTTACATGGAACAGGCACCAGGCTTTGATGATGGCAAAGAGGGCAAGGTCTACAGACTCAAGAAGGCCCTCTATGGTTTGAAGCAGAGTGCGCGCTGCTGGAACATGTGCATCCATGAGGAGCTGGTAAGGCTTGGATTCACACTCAGTGTAGCAGATTCATGTGTGTATACGAGAGGAGGGGTCACTTTGGTGATTTATGTGGATGACCTCTGTGTGGCTACTCGGACGGAGAAGGAGGTGAAGGCCGTGCAGGCAGAGTTGGCCAGGAAATTTGTTTTGAAGGACCTAGGGAACCTCAAGGCCTATCTTGGGATTGAGGTTGAGAGGACTGCAGATGGTATGGTGTTGCTAAGTCAGACCACGAAGATCAAAAGGTTGCTGGAGAAGTGTGGCTTGGAGCATCCCAAGGTGGTAAGAAGTCCCATAACTCCAGGGTTCACCAGCAGTGCAGAGTCTGACAAGGTGTTTGAACATGCAGATCTGTATAGGTCAGTCATTGGCAGTCTCATGTTCATCGCCAACAACACCAGGCTGGACATAGCTTTTGCTGTGGGCGTGCTGAGCCGAAGGGTGAGCAGTCCCAAGGTGGAGGACTGGACAGCAGTCAAAAGACTTTTGAGGTACTTCAAGGGCAGTAAGGAGCAGAAGCTGGTGTTGCAGGGATCTGAAGCCCAGCTGGAGTGTTATGTAGACAGCTCCTTTGCATTGGAGATGCATGATAGGAAGTTGGTAACTGGGTTACTCATCAGGTATGCTGACAGTCCAGTGGTCTGGAGGAGCAGGAAACAGAGCTGTGTGGCACTGAGCACTTTAGAGGCAGAGTTTGCAGCTTTGTCTGAGATGGCAGGGGAGGTGCAGTGGATCAGGCAGCTGCTGAAGGATTGTGGTGGGAAGTGCACAAGTCCAACGATTGTGCACGAGGACTCACAGGCCTGTATTTCCATGGCTGAGGTGGAGAATTTGAAGAACAGGACCAAGTACATCGATGTCAGATATCAAAATGTGAGGGAGATGGTCCAGAATGGTGTTTTGTGTCTGTCCTACATTAGTTCGGAGGACAATGTGGCAGACATCCTCACAAAGGCTCTGCAAGTGGAAAGGCACGAGCGAATGACATTGGAGTTAGGCTTGGCACCAGGAGCGGCAGTGGAAGCTCAAGGCTCTGGGAATTGGTTGGTTCAGCCAAGGCACTGGCAGAGTGGAAAACATCTGGGCCAGAGGGCCAGAAGATCTAGGCCAGAGTGCGGATGCACTAGAAGAGATGTGCCTGGAGTGGTGAACAGTTTCTAGTATAGAGGTGCATATCAGGAGAGTGCTGCTGGGGAAAAGAATGGGGTTCTGAGACTAGAACGGGGTTCTGAGGTCTGGGGCGCACTAGGTCAGGTTGACAGTGGCACAGACAGGGGACCAGAGCACTAAGAGCCAGCAGAAGGACATTGGTGATGTCAGGCTGGTGGGATATGGCACACTAAGGAAACTAAGGGGTTCTCACACAAACACTGCAAGAAAACAAGCTAAGAGATGTGCACACCTTGTACATTTTGGAGGGGATTGTTAGGATTGGGTCCCAAGGGAAAATGTACATTGTGGGATAGTGCAGCAGCCATGAGGACACAGCATTTGGCCACAGCTGAGTCATGCAGCCTCATGCTGATGTCACAGGACATGACATCATGGGGGTAGTCACCTGGTGCTGGAAAGCACAGAAACTGCTGCAAAAGTGCTATGTCACTCAGGTGAGTGACAGATGTCCAGCAGGAAGAGGCAGGGCCAGAAAGCCATGTGGAGCACAGGCTATATAAGGCACAAGCCTCTGGACACACATGTGGGTTGTTGAGTTGTTGGATGGTGGATTGCGGATTGCTGTTGGAGTTGTGTTGGTGTATGCTGTACATATCTGTATATAGAGCAACAAAGATTAAAGCCTCATTTGTGAGACGTCTGGCTGTAGAGTCTCTATGCTCTATTTGGAAGGGGAGAGGAGTTTCTCCAGCTGACAAGTAGCCTGCTTCATCGGAGAAGTCTGGATCCTGCTGCTTCACGTTACGTGGTCTCCACGTGCTGCATTACCACGCCTAACATGCCCTCTCGGCTGCATGACCATAGGCACAAAGCCATTGTCACACCTGCTCCAAGGGGAGGCCCCTACCATGACATCCCCCACAACTCAGCTTGTACATGCTCCATGACAAAGAACGGTCTAAGGCGGCCCGCATCCTGAATTGCTCATCATACTGCAACCAAGCATACCCTCTGGAATTAAAATGGCAATTAGTGTATGCCTTAATCATAATCTCTTGATTAGCCCTGGTGGAGCAGTGGTTAAATGCCTGTATTGCAGCCACTTACTCATAGACCACAAGGTTGTGAATTCAATACTAGCCAGGGCTCAGGCTAGACTCAGGCCTGCATCCTTCCAAGGTCGCTAAAATGAGTACCCAACTGTTGGGGGGGCAATGAGCTTACAGTTGTAAACTGCTTAGACATCCCATAGTGCGATATGAAGCTGTATATAAATGAAGCTGCTTTGCTTTTGATATTTAGGAAAATCAGGAGATCTGGAAGGCTCCTTCTCCTCAATGACACCCATCATCCAATTAATGAAATTCCTCTCTAATTTTGGGCGTTTGTGAGCCTGAAACTCCTTAGGTAGGCTAAAAACAACTCGATCCTTCACCATAATCCTTGGTTCGGGATCACGGAATGTCAAAGAGAACAAATCAATAAACTCATCTTTCCAAATCCTCTCCTTCGTGGCAAGTGGGAGATGTGATCCCAAAGGGGTGGACATACCCACATAGGGGTTGCACTCGGCCGTTCTGTCCACCCCAGCTATGCCTAAAGCCCCCACTGTGACAACCCCCTGAGACTCACCTACCTTGTTCGCCAAGGGCTGCCCCATCTGAACCCTTGGTTCCTGAGCCTGACCCACCCCAGCTGTCGCCGAGGGTGTACTCAGAGATACTGAGTTTGAGCGTTCAACTCCACAACTCTGACCAGCTTGCGCTCCTGGTGCACATACCAAAGTAGGCCAAGAAGCCAATGAAATAGGTGAAGTAGACAAACCTGAGCCCGCCGCCTGCTGCGAAGTATCTGCCGATGCTTGAAGGGCTCCAGCCGAATGTGATGCAACCATCCCTCGGCTGTCCTGCTGTGGGGTGAAAGAAGCACCTCTCACCCCGTTGTCCTGTATTTCTGAGGTTTCAGGAGTCGTCCCACTGCTCTGGCCTGAAACCACCACCCTCTGCACCAAGTTGAACAAATCTGCCAGCGTAGGCTGTGCAGACACAGGGGCAACTGCACCCTGAGGTCCCAAACCTGGCACCTTTTTATGCAGCTCCATCACATCAGCTACGGTTGGTTGCCCAACCTCCATAGCTGAGGTAACCAGGGGACCACGTGACGTAGTATCCACAGACGTAGAAGGTGAGATTACCTCTTGCACCTGCATAATCTGAGACCCCACCAGTTGGTCATCATTAGGAGCTGTAACAGCCGGGATTCCAGAACTAGCATCCTGAACCCCCGCTGAGCTAATTGTTCACAAGCCACTATACATGCTTGCATAGTACGACCCAACTGGGCCAGATGTGCCACAATCTCATCCTCTCTTCCTTGGGGCTTAGAGTCTCGTTTACGTGCTGACTGACCGGCGCTTTGTCCAGCAGGTGCTGCCCGCCACTTGGACTGAGACTTGTTGTGCAGCATAATGGCCAGTTTTTCCAGAGTGAAATTACCAGGCTCTTAGGTTGTAGCGCTCCTAATATGGGCTAAAACCCGCCAGCCAGCAAACAATATATGTACAAATATTATTTAATAAGATCAAAGATATAAAATGGCCCAAGTAGGTCAAACTTCACTAAGAGCCCCGCAGTAGAGACACACCAAATACAGTCACGGGTCCCCTTATTTAAGGCCTGTCCCAAAGAGGGACTGACAACAGGCCCCAATGGCCTGATCCTGTCCCAAGCAGAGACAAAAGCCAAGCCTGAGGGTCCCAAGCAGGGACGCAACCTCAGTTTAATGGCTACCAAGCAAGGCACCATGCCTGACACCCCAGAGGACAGTAAGCCAAGCATGAGGGTCCCAAGCAGGGATGCAACCTCAGTGTAATGGCTACCAAGCAAGGCACCACGCCTGCCACCCCAGAGGCCGATCCCCTTTCATGGGTGCCCGGGGCAATATACAATAAGCCCCCATGGCCCCAAGGCCCATCAACCTTTCCCCTCAGGGAGACCAGGCTGCACTAGGCCCACTACCAAAGCAATTGACGGCCTCTCCTCCCATGGAGACCAGGCCGTGCTGGGCCCAAAGGCCCCAAGGCTCATCAGCCTCACCCAGATGGGCTATCAGGCCGCACTAGACTGCAGGCTGCCACACACGCGGCCTCCACCTGCCAGGAGGGAAAGCCAAAGATCAGGCTGAAGCCATGCCTCCCCGGTGCGACTGGCCGCTCGGCCTCCTCCTAGGCTCCTCCGCTGCAAAATCGGGCTGCTCTGCCCGCCAGGAGGCCCACAATAGGCCACGGACCCACTCAGCAGCAGCCTCTCGTGGTGCTGTCCGAGCACAGAATGGCTGCCACCACATGGCCACTGGGGATTAAATAATCCCCAAATCACACCCTAAATCTTGCGAGACTATCTGGTCTTGTGAGATTATACTGGCTGTTGGGGGATCTTGTGAGATCTCCCTGATTGGCTGGGAGGCCCAGGAAGGGTGGGACTTCCTGTCCTCCCAGCCAATTGCAGTGTCGCCCTCTCTAGGATGGCCAGCACAACATAAAGCCCCTCCCAATGTGTCGGGGTGGGTGGGTTCTTTCTTGATAACATAGCAAGTTTCTCCATCCATATGATTTCTTCCTGCTCTGCCTTTACATTAGCTATTCCCACCATTTTTTTTAATCTACTTGAAATCTAGACTTCATTTGATGATATAAAAACCATCCAAAATTTAAACCTTCTGCTCTAATTTGTTCTAGTGGTTTCATTTCAAATTCTCTCACTTCTTTCTTTAGAATCTCACCATATTTCAACCACTTCTCTTTCCTCTGCATATCTGTTCTGAACAGAGCCTCATGAGATGATAACCATAGTGGGATTTGAGAACAAATTCTTTGTTTATATTTCTTCCATATTCTATATAGAGCTGCCCTAATAAAGTGGTTGTTAAATTCACGATTCACCTGAAATTTTTCATAGAATAAATATGCATGATAACCAAATCTTAATTCAGACAACAGTTTTTTATCTTCCAGCTTTATCCAATCCTTCAACCATAGAAAGGAACTGGCTTCAAAATATAATTTTAAGTTTGGTACTGCCAAGCCACTTCTTTCCATTGCTTCCTGCATATATTTTTGTTTGATTCTGGGTTTCCCCCTGGCCCATATATATTCAGAAAGTTGCTTTTGACCGTCTTTAAAGGCACATTCATTTTTTTATTATTATTGGAATAGTTTGAAGTAGAAACAAGAGTTTTGGCAGGATGTTCATTTTAATTACAGAAATTCTTCCAAATAGTGATAGTTTTCAGTCCGTCCAATTTTTCAAATCCTTTTTTATATCATTCCATTTTTTCACATAATTATTTCTGAATATGTACAGATTTTTATTGGTCAATATTATTCCTAAATATTTAGCTTTTTTAGTTATATTAAATCCTGTTAGTTCTTTTAATTTTAGTTCTTCTAAGGTAGTCATATTTTTAAAAATTACATTAGTTTTGTCTTTATTTATTTTTAACCCAGAGACCTTTTCAAAAAAATTTAATTGTTTTAGCAGATGTTGTATGCTATATAACCTAGTGTTAAAGCAATATCATCTGCGAATGCTCTTAATTTGTATTGACCTCTTTTAATTTTGACTCCCTTAATCTCTGATGATTCCTTTATTTTCCTTAATAAGATATCCAAGGTAGGAACAAATAGTGTTGGTGACAGGGGACATCCCTGTCTTGTTCCTTTACTGATATTTATTGGCTTTGTTCTAGTTCCATTTATCAATATTTTAGCTGTTTGTTTTTTATAAATTGCATTGATCCAATTTTGGAAATTTTATCCTAATTTCATTCGATTTAAGAGATTTTTCATCAATTTACACTCTAAATTATCAACCTACCTTGATATTCCTACCTTGGATATCTTTATTTTTACTGTTTATTAATTCATTTTCTTTTTAAATTATTTCTTCTGTAATTTAATACATTTTTTCTTCTTTTTCTTTTGTATCAGCTTGTGTTTTTATATAAAGAAACCTCTTATTACAGCTTTACTTGCTGTCCATACAGTTCCCAATTCTACTCCATTTCCTAAGTTGTTTTGAAAATATTCTTTTAGTACTTGTTTATCTTCTTTTACAATATTATTATTTTGGAGTAAATAGTTCTGCCTTTGCCATCTATATTCTGTTTCTAAGATCTTTAGCTTCATGCTAATTGGATTGTGATCTGAATGCGTTCTACCTAGTATCTCTATTTTTTGACTTTATCACATATTGCTCTTCAGGCTAAAAACATATCAATCCTGGTGAATGATTTATGCCTTTCAGAAAAGAAGGTGTATTCTCTCTCATTTTCTTTCTTATATCTCCATATAGCTAGTAAATTAAATGTGCCTGTAAAATCAAATAATGTTCTTGGGAGTTTTCCTTGTTTCTCTTTCACTTTTTTGCTGGATAATCTGCCAATTTGTGGGTTGATCACTGCATTAAAGTCTCCACATATTATAATCTCTTTCCCATTTTGTGCTGTATTTTTTCTTTGATTTTCCTATAAAACTTTGCCTTCTTTTATTGTGGTGCATAAATCACAACCAATATTATTTTCTTATCTTGTAATGTTATTTCTTTTATATATATATATATATTCTTTATTAGTTTCAATTCATAAAAAGACATATATTTCTCAAACTTTCGAAACTACACTCGTTTACAACCTTAAATCACACAATAGACAAAACAATACAATACAATACACATTACATTACACTAACAATATCCATACATCTACATTTAAACCGACATCACTCCAATTTAAAAAACGAACTTCCTCAAGGCTATAACTAAGGTATTTTACATTAAATTAATGTCTCTAGTATTTTGTTACAAAAAGAAAATCTATTTTGACTTCTATGTTTTGTACCTATTATTTCTAATTGTTCCTTTGTTTTTATTCTATATACATGTTTTTTTAACTTTCTTTGTCTATATACTCTATTTACTTATGTATATATGATACAACATATACTTATTTTAATTTCTTATATCATTAAATCATTTAAGTAACTTTCATGTCTACTTCACATTTCGATTAACACTTAAATATTTCCGTATCATTTAATTTCCTTAAGTATCCATCTATGATTGTATTTCGTGTTGGATCCATTCGATTACCTCTGTCCATTCCTTATTAAATTTCTCATGATTTATTTCTTAACATTTGAGTTAATCTATCCATTTCAATGTATTCTAATAGCCTTAAATACCATTCACTTATTTCCAGTACTTTATTTTGCTGCCAATTAGCTGCATATGTTATTCTTGCCGCTGTTATCATGTAAAAAAATTCTTTCCATGTTTCTTTTTGAATTTTTCCTCCATTATTCCTAACAAGAATATATTAGGGTCTGTTTCTAGTTTATATTAAAGTATTTTCCTAATTTTATCATGTATATTTCCCCAGAAATTGTTTGCTAGTGGGCATGACCACAACATGTGGAAGAAGGTACCTTTATATTTTTGACACTTCCAACACTTATCATTTGGGTTGTTTTTAAACTTTGCTAATTTAACTGGGGTGAGGTACCATCTGTATAACAACTTATAAAGGTTCTCTCTGAGATAATAACTCAGTGTGTGTTTTACTTTTATTTTCCACATCTTCTCCCATTCCTCTAGCAGAATCGGTCTTCTCTTTCACTTTTTTGCTGGATAATCTGTCAATTTGTGGGTTGATCACTGCATTAAAGTCTCCACATATTATAATCTCTTTCCCATTTTGTGCTTGTATTTTTTTCTTTGATTTTCCTATAAAACTTTGCCTTCTTTTATTGTGGGGCATAAATCACAACCAATATTATTTTCTTATCTTGTAATGTTATTTCTATGTCTAAGAAATAGCCATTTTGATCATTAAAAACTTCTTTAGAGGGTAATTTTCTTGAAATATAAGTTACAATTCCTCTTTTTTGTTGTTGTTTGAATGCTGAAATATACTCCACACCCAATTTTGGATTTCTCAATAATCTTTTATCTTTATTTCTAATGTGGGTTTCCTGTAAATTTATTATGTCACAATTCAATTGACTTATTTTGTGGAAGATTTCTTTCCTCTTTTTTTTTTTTTTTTTGGTCATTCAGTCCTTTTACATTCCACAAAAGGAATGTCAACTCTTTTAAATCAGTCCTCATTTTGTACTTTTGTCTCAAGGTTTCCTCCCCCCCCCCCCAGTTTAATCAGTGGTTTGTTCTGTCTCTTCCAAATTTATTTCCTCTTTAGTGATTTCCCTCTCACTGTTTAGTTCTTCCTCTTGTTCTCCTTTTTCAAATTTGTTCTGTATATCATCCTTTTCTTTCCTTCTTTGAATTTGACTGCTGACCTTAGTCTGCTTTTATATACCTGTGCATCTTGTCTCTCTAAGTTCTTCTTTATCTCTTTATTGCATTTTTTTCCAGAAGTCTTTTGCTTTTGAATGAAGTTCAGTTTATATCATCTTGGTTTATATAAGACTGAGTCTCCAAGTTTTTTTAGATTACTCACTGATTTAATACTGTTTTATGGGGGGGAGGGGGTATGTTGTATTATTTATGCTTTTATGAGGTGCTGTATGTTTTATGGTTGTAAGCCACCCTGATTGGAGTACCATTGGGCGGGATATAAATAAATTATTATTATTATTATTATTATTATTATTATTATTATTATTATTATTATTATTATTTTGTATATCATTCTGTTCTTATTGAGAAAAGAGGTAAGAAATTTATAATCTTCTCTCTTCCTTAATAATCTTTTGGGAATATCCTTAAATATTTTTGCCTCCTCATCATTAACAGGGGTTTGTTGTAACTCAATTCCAGTATTTTGTCTCTCATTTGTTTTCTTAAAAAATATATTACTATATCCCGAGGTCAGCCTTTATCTCTGGCCACTTGGGAGTTAAACCTGAACATTTTATTTATTTCCCAATTCATATCTTTTTTTTTTTATAAAAAAACTTTATTTCAATTCAGTAAATCAATCATTAAAACATCTAACACTCATATACATTCTTTTCCCACCATGTACATCTTTTACACCTTTCTTCCCTTCATTCCCTCTTTCCATCTTCCTCCCTTTCCTTCCCTCTCTCCTTCTCCCTCTCCCTCTCCCTCTCCTCTCTCCTCTCCCCCTCTCCTCCCCAGCTCCTCCGTCCACACAGACCTTCCATTCTCAACATACTCAAACCCTCAACTACTTTCTATATCTTCCTTACTCATCTCACTCCTTAACATTCATAACTTCCACACCTCCGATTTCTTTCTGTTCTTTACACCATTTTGTGTCCTTCTTAATAATATTTTAGTAATCTTCTTTGCTACTAATCTTTCTCCCTATTGTTTCAATAATATAATTAATTCTATTCTTTCTCTTGAATCCTCTGTTTTACTTACTTATTCTCAATATTGTTCTACTGTAACCTTCAGTATAGTCTGATATTTCTCCCTATCTCATATTATTTTTTCATTATTTCTCATTAGTTTCTTTTTCTAACAAACTAACAATTGCTAATTCTCCCCATTGTTCTCTCATATATTTAATAACCAATTTCCAATCTTTATAAAAATTCTTCAATGTATCTTCCTTCAATAATTGGGTTAATTTATCTGCCTCCATCATTTCGTATAATTTCCACATCCAATCTTCTTTTGAAGGTATGCTCGTTTTTTCCCAATTCTGAGCATAAGCAATTCTAGCCATGGTAAATAGATAAAATAAAACCTTCCCATATTTTTTTTCCAAATTATCGTCTAATATTCCTAATAAAAAGATTTCAGGTTTCAATTCAATTTTTATCTCTAATATCTCATTGATTATATCTCTAATCATTTTCCAATATTTAATGGTCTCTTTACATTTCCACCAGCAGTGGAAGAAAGTCCCAGGTGACTCTTTACACTTCCAGCATTCATTATTAACCTTTTTATACATTTTTGCTATCTTATCAGGAGATAGGTACCATCTGTAAAACATCTTGTACCAATTTTCTCTTAATCTTTGTGATACTGTGTATTTCAACCCTTTCTTCCAGATTGCTTCCCATTGATTCAATTGTATTGGATGCCCTATATCCCTAGCCCAATTTATCATTGCATCTTTAACCACCTCTTCTTCCATTTGCATTTGCAAGATTTTTTTATACAATAACCCTATTACTTTCTTATTTTTCCCAACCAAAATTTCTTCTAATTCTGTTTTTCTTTCTGCTATGCCTTGGTTTTTAATATCTAATATCGCCTTTTCATATATCTGCCTATACTGAAACCACCCGAGGTTAAACCCTTTCCTTTCCAAAATTTCTCACTTAGCTTTTTTAACTTTCCCTCCTTGTTTATCTATTATATCCTTATATGTCACCCATCTGTCATCTCTGTCCATTTCTTTTCTATAAAACGCCTCTTGTGGGGACAACCACATTGGTGTTTTTTCCATAATCCTATTTTTATATTTTTTCCAAATTTTCAGAAGTTTTTCTTATAATATGATTATTAAAAGCCGAATTCGTCTTTTCCTTATCATATGCTAGATAGGCATGCAAACCAAATTTAATTCCTTCTCCTTCTAATTCCAAAATTCTTATATTTTCTAATTTTAACCAATCCTTAACCCAAACCAATGCACAAGCTTCAAAATATATCCTTAAATCTGGTAAGGCCAGTCCACCCCTTTCTTGGGCATCCTGTAGTACCTTGAATCTTATCCTTGGCTTTTTCCCTTGCCATATAAACTTGGAAATGTCTCTATGCCAGTTCACAAAAGGCTCTTTGCTGTTAATAATGGGTAACATTTGAAACATGAATAATATTTTTGGTAAGACTGACATTTTAATTGTTGATATTCTTCCTAACAAAGAAAGTTTTAACCTATTCCAATTCAACATATCCTTTCTAATCTCTTTCCACAATCTAACATAATTATTTTCAAATAGTTCATTTGACTTTTTTGTAATCTGAATTCCTAGATATCTTACCTTTTTCTTTATTTCCATTCCTGTTTTCTCTATTAATTCTCCTTCTTCTTTTATATCTATGTTTTTGGTGAGTATTGCTGATTTCGATTTGTTTATCCTACATCCTGTCATCTCTCCAAATTCTTTCATGATCTCCATTAGTCTCTCTACATTTTCAGATGGATCATCCAAATTAACCACTAAGTCGTCTGCATAGGCTCTTACTTTATATATATATATATATATATATATATATATATATTAATTTTTATCCCTTTTAATATATCCTCTTTGTTAATTTTCCTAATTAGTAATTCGATTATGATCAAAAAAATCAATGGTGACAAAGGACAACCCTGTCTTGTTCCCCTATAAATCTGAATAGTTTTAGTTTTATCTCCGTTAATAATTATATGAGCTCTTTGATTCTTGTATATCTCTTTAATAAAAATTTGAAAATTTTCTCCTAGTTCCATTTTCTTAATAATTTCCTGTAATGTTATCCAATTAACCGAATCAAATGCTTTCTCAAAATCAAAAAAAAAATTAATCCCAACTTTTTATCACAATGTTTTTCATAATATTCTATTATATTCAAAATATATCTTATATTGTCCTTCATTTGTCTCCCAGGTAGAAACCCTCTTTGATCTTCACTTATTAGCTCCTTCAAACAATTTTTTAAATCTCTTTGCTAGAATTGCTGTAAAAATTTTGTAATCTACATTAAGTAGTGAAATTGGTGGATAATTTGCTGGATCTTCTAAATTCTTGTCTTCTTTGGGGATTAATGTTATGTTTGCTTCCCTCCAAGAGTCTGGGACTCCTTCTTGTTTGACTTTGCCAAATAATACTTGTAAATATGTACCTATTTCATTTTTAAATGTTTTATAAAAAGTTGCTGGCAGTCCATCTGGACCAGGGGTCTTACCCTCCTTGCTCTGTAGGATAGCTTCTATTACTTCTTCCTTTGTAATTTCTTTATTTAATTGTTCTTTTTGTATCTCATTTATAATTGGTATCTCTTCACTATTCACGTATTTCCCTAATTTTTCTTCATCTATTGGGTATTCCTTATATAATCTGCTATAAAATTTATAAAATACCTCTTTAATCTTTTCGTGTTGTGTAAAAATATTACCCTCTTCACTAATTTTGATTATTTGTTTTTTCTCTGTGTCTTTCCTTAATTTTTGTGATAACCATCTGCCCACTTTATTCGCATGCTCGAAATGATTTTGCTTTGATATTTTAAGTTTACCTTCAATTTCTTTAACCATTTCTAGTGAGACTTGCTTTTGTAACATCTTTATCTCTTTCATTACTATTCTATCCTCTGGATTTTCTTTTAGTCTCTCTTCTTTAGTTTTAATCAATTCCTTTAACATGTACATTTTTTTTCTTTTATTTTTTTGTAATATTGCATTTTGCTGTATAAAAAACCCTTAAAACTGCTTTAAAGGTATCCCAAGCCACTACATCTCTTATACCTTTATTTACATTTTCTTCAAAAAAGTTTATATCTTCCTTGCTTTTTCTACTATACCTGGGTTTTTCTACTTCCTTGCTTTTTCTACTATACCTGGGTTTTTAAGTAATTCCTCATTTAATCTCCAACTTCTTTCCTTCCTTATCTCTTTAAATTCCAAAATTAGTGGGTTATGATCCGAAATCATTCTTGGTAATATTTCTATTTCTGTTATTTCATCCAACAAATTTTTACTAGCTAAAATTAAGTCCATTCTTGCTAGGGATTTATGCCTATCTGAGTAGAATGTAAATCCTTCTGATTGGTTATACAAATGTCTCCAAGTATCAACTAATAATAAATCTTCCATCATTTTAAACATTGTCTTCGGTAATTTCCCCTGTTTCTCCCCTATTTTTTTCCCAGATTTCCTATCCATTTTAGGTTCCAGTACTCCGTTAAAGTCCCCTAATATCACAATATTTTCATATTCAAACTCATTTATTTTCCTATTTAAACCATCATAAAATTTCCCCTTATTTTCTTGAGGTCCGTATACTCTAGAAAGATGCTAGATTAATCAAAAATAAAAAACTAGGTAAAGAATATATAACCTCAATAGATAAAAAGAAAAAGGGAGTAATTATATATGTGAATGGTCAATGGAATTCTAAAGAAATCTTTAAAGATAAAGGAGGCCAATGGTTAGGAGTAGAAATTATAGAGAATGGGAAAATTTTTTTAGTGGTGGGAGTATACGGACCTCAATTCATATCTTGAAGAGGTATTTCTGCATATTCTGACAGTATTGGGAGAAAATAATCATATAAATCTTCACCTTTTAATTATTTTACTCCTCTGATTTTCAAACAGTTCTCTCTTTCTTTATATTCTTCTAATGCTTTTTGATCCAATCTTTTCTCAAATTCTTGTTTATCAATATTTCTTGTGTTTGTTAAATTCTCTTCCATAATTCCTGTTTTTCTTCTAATTTATCAAATCTTTCTTTCATCTTACTTATAGATTTTGCTATTTCTTCTAATGATGCTTTTATATCCTTAAGTTCCATCTTTATATCCTGTTTTATATTTGCCCTTAACATTTTTATTTCTCTTTTCATATTATGTTCCATTTCAGTGTGCATTTTTAATCTCTTCCAATATAGATATTTGTTCATTAGATTGTCTTCTGTGTGTCTGTCTCTGTGCTTGAGGAAGTGTAGTTCCATTTTTAGAAGTTGCCATTATTTTATTTTCCCCTCTTTATATTTTTTTGTATTCAAAATGGAGTCTGCACTTTTATTGTTTCTGTTAGTTCATTCAATATATTTTGATTACCAGTTTTGAATCTAATATGTCTTTTAAATCCAGATTTTTCAAAAAAATTTTTTTAGAAAAACAGAATTAATTCAAATATAATCCACTTAATTCAAATTTAATCAATTTCAGAGAATTTGCAATTCCTTTATATATAGTTTTCCAAGCTTTCCTTAGACAAATCAATAAATCAAAATTTTAGACATTCACAGTTGATTTATCAATTTTCAGATTTGATTAATCAATAATAGTAATAGTCAGTTCTCAATGAGTTCTCTTTCTCAATTCTCTTAATTTATTAACCAAAAGGATTAATTTGATTACTTATCTCATTTGATTAATTCAGTTGTGTCAGCTGAGTCAATTCCTTCAAGGCAAGTTAAATCACTTGGGTCACTTTAACTTTTTATTTTGTTCCTCCAAGAATCAAGAATTCAAAATTTAATAATGGGGTGGGGGGGGGGGTAATGGTGAGTATTAATATTTAGTTTATTGCTTCTTATCTCTGCACTCCATTTTACTCTTCATATTTGTTCTTTACTATAGACTTCTTTTCTTATTCTTTCACTCTGTTTTTCTTTCCCCTTCTCTCTTCTCTCACTTCTCTTCTTTCTCCCACTTTACTTTGTAGCTTTTTAAATTCTTCCCTTTCCCTTTTCTTTTCCTTTCTGTTCCCCCCTCCTTAATTTTACCTTAAGACCTCCAAGGAACTGCTACTGTGTATCTTTTCAGCTTTTAATCTTCTTTCTCCCATCTCTCCACTGTTCCGAGTCTTTTTTTCCCCCTTTCCCCTTGCTTTACTCTTACTGACTTCTTAATTCTTTCTGTATGCCAGGTTTATTCCTGTCAATAACTCAGTGTCTCAGGTCTTAGAGTGGATTTTTGTTGTTTACTATATCCTCGATGTTCTTTAAGAAAATTTTTTGTTGGCATCTGGCATTTTGTGGCTTAGCTGCTTCAACTGCTACTGTGCTACAGGGATTTCCCCTGTGGCTCTTTCTGGCTTTCTTCGAGTTTGTCACTACACCACTCTATTTATGGTCTAGGCATCACTCACTCCCAGCCCATATAGCGCCTGGCAACAGTTTCCTAGAAGACTTTTTCATCTACTGTCCCCAGACTGTAGAATGACCTGCCAGAAGAGATATGACAGCTGAAAATGTTGATAGCATTTAAAACAACATTAAAGACACATCTCTTCCAACTGGCCTACACAGTCCGTTTTAAAACATGACTTTTTAATCTGTATATTTTGAATAATGTACTCATATATTTTGAAGAATGTACTCATATGAGTATACCGCAATGGTTTTAGAGTATTGTATTTAACTGTTGGTTTTATGTATTTTATTTTTAATTGTTTTGTATTTTAATATGTTGTACCCTGCCTTGAAGAGAGGCAGGAAAGAAATAAAACCTATCATCATCATCTGATAAGGTCCAGCCATAGATGGGTCTATTCTGCCTTAACTCCATTTTTTAGTCTCATATGATACTCTCCAAACAAGCTCCAATATACCATAGGATGCAGACATGTCAGTTAAAGAGACATCATAGTGCTATAATTGTGTAATGTAAAAGGGCTGCAAATAAACGTAACTCAGGAGATTCTTGTGAGATCAAACAGGATGAGCCTTTATATGCTGCCTTGTTCTTTCTAGGAAAATAGAAATGTGATTAATAGTCAAAATTGATACTTCAAGTTAGAATTTAGCTGTTGACTCCTGCATCATTTGGCAGGGTACTAACAACTTACTGTACATTACCTCACATTTCTACAAATTGAATTTCATGTCATAAATTATAGTGCTAGACCATTAGTAAACCCTTTAAATAATTAAATTTCTCTGAAGAAATGTAAATAATCCAAGGGTGTAATATAATTCTGTGGCATATGTGACCATAGAAACTGCATTTTTGCTGACTGCATTGTTTTTTGTTGGTGGTCAAGAACTGGCACTTCTGAAAGATTTTTAAAGTTTACAGCTCAGAAATTCCTGATGCTGTTTTCAGATATTGTAATATCCAAAATATTGTCTTATTAAAGAAACCTACCACTTTTGTTTTAATGGTGCTTTGAAATTTTATTGGAGATTGTGAGAGAGATTCAAGTTGAAAATGCTAGGGTTGGTTGTGAATCTGAGGCTGTCCATTCACTAATAGCGGATGGAATATTATTGGAATATTTTAATAGGTTGCAGAAAGAGTAAAATATAGTCCTTTCCATGGAATTTTAGCATTATATAGGGATAACAAACTGTCATTCTCTCTGTAATTATCTGGGTGCCAAACTGGGAGAAACGCAGGTAAATAAATGAATGCATTCAATTTTCATAGTTCCTCTTGGTCATGAAGAACCCTTGACATTCTGGCTTTCACTTCTTAAAGCCTCAAATTCCATTCAAACCCACAGACATTCTTGCTCTCTCCAGTGATCCTGATTATATAGGAATCCCTATAAATAGCAGGAAACAAGGTTCTCAGCTGCACTGAGATAACATTAGGTGGGTTTTAAAACCCCTTTCCCCCACCATTCCTAATGATCCCCATCAAGACTGATGCCCATTCCTTCTTCTGATGTCCAACTGATTAGTGGTCTGTGTGGGATGCAGATAGATTTCCCCAAGACTTTGCAAGCCACATAGAGGGTGGTGAAGGACCACAAGCAGTCTTCAGGCTATAGATTGCTCATTTATGGTGTACCGTATTTATTGTTTCATGTCACTTGAAATTGAATGCTTATTGGCAATGCTATAGTATTTACACTTTTAAAACAGATGACCCCAACTTGTATTCTCCTTTCCATGCATTTGTTTTACTAGATGCTTGCCTGGTTGATATCCTACATTGCTTTATTACAGCGTAAATATCTGCCAGATGAGTTATGCTAAACAATTCCTATACCAAATACCAATGTAGTGCAATTTATGTGAATCAATGGACAATGCACATGACTGACAACCCATTACATAATTGCAATACAATCCAAAGGAAATGCAAGGTGACAATATGCAGCCTCATCCTGCTTTGTCTACTTTAATGTGCTACTATTGCCTTGAGCTTTCAATTTGGGAGAAAGGCAGGGTATAAGATAATAATTGACATTCGTTATTATAGTTATGAGAGAGCCAGCATGGTGTAGTTGTTTGAGCATTGGACTATGGTTCTGCAGATCAGTTTTCAATTCCCTGCTTGGCTATGGAAACCCACTGAGTGATGCACACACTCTCAGCCCCAGAGAACCCCATGATAGAGTTGCCCTAGATTTTCCATAAGATGGAAATGACCTAAAGGCAAAAACAACAAAAATTGCAGTTACAGATTCATAACCTAGAATTACAGATCAGTAACTGCTCCGTATTCAATAAGACTATTTAGTCATGATTGTAGCATTGATGCCACATTTATAAATGTCCTCCAAGCTCATGTTAATAGCCAACAGTCAACACTGAGCAAAGGTCTATTCAGTTGCTGATTGGGGCACAAAGAGAATCTCTGACAGGGCATTGCAAAAGGGCTCCTGCTTCTGAATGTCTCACTATAGCTCACTGGTGGGAGAGGGATGGAAATATCATCCTCCCTTCAACACAATCAGCAGCTGAACAAACCTCTTTTGCTCAATAGGGCTGCTGGTGTTAGTTCGGCTGGGAAGGGGTTGGCACAGGGAGATATTACTTACTTACACATTTGTAAATAACTAGCTAATGTAAAATATTGGATGATGATGATATGAGGGCATATCATAAAGTTTTAATTATCATCTTTAAAAAAATTGATAGAAAGTTTGTTTTGATTTGTAGTTGTTAACTTATCTAATTTTAGATGTAAGCTGCTTTGATTGCCATGGCAAAAGGCGGGGTATAAAAATAAAATTATTATTATTATTATTATTATTATTATTACATAGTCACCATCCAGATTTACATATTTTTCCAGTGTTTCTTGACTCTCTGAATACCATTATTGCAGAAGTCTGCAGATTGCTCCTTAAACCACTCTTCCACTTCATGAATGACATCATTTGTGTTGTCAAATCAGTGGACCCACAACATATTTTTCATTTCTGGGAACAAGAAAAAGTCACTTAGTGCAAGGTCAGAAGAATAAGGCATTATTACCCTTCAAATGCCAGAACATTTATCACAATCTTCTCCATCTTACACTTTAGTCACTTCTGACACAACCTGTAACATAAATAAAGGACATAAAGAGCTGATTTTCTCAAGGTCATGCATTTAGGGACCAATGATGACACTGACAAAATTTCATTGGTATACCATAATAACTTCCAGGTAATAATTATTACTTTACTATACCCCCTCATAGATGTGCAACAATCCCACAAGTGCTTAAGCCACTGCCAATTGGATATGACTGTTTTACATTGTTCAAAAATCACTCCATTAGCATGCAACTTTCATCTGCATATGTTACTGGCAGGATGCCAGCCTGAATCTCAACCACACTGGGCAATCCTAGCAAACATATGTCTAATGCTATTTTGGATGCTTTCAAAAAGACCGAATAGGACCTTTAGTAACCAAGCATATGTGCATTTTGTCCCTTTATAGTATACTAGGAGAAACAAGGTTTAGAAATACCTTTTTAAAAAAAGTGTGTTTGAGTGGCAAGTAATTCTTATTTCCTTTGCTAAAAAAACCACATGTGTTTCAATTTAAAAAATCCAACTTGATTTAAAGCTTCCTTGGCTATGTAACTATCCCACTGTGCTACATTCTGCTAATAAGCACATATCTTGGCTTTGTATGTGAAACAAAGATAACTCAAATTTTCTAAGGGTTCATTAAAAAAAGGAAAAAAAGGGAATGCCTATTGAGGAACATAGCAGTGAAAAACATGATTATTGTTATTGCATTTAAAAATTGTTGTATTGTGATGTTTGCTATGTTCAAAATTATACTAGTGTAATTGCATTATTATATATTTTTTATGGTTTACTTGATTTTAAATTGCATTGTAAACTGCCCTGGGATAAATGTATATGAGAGCTGGCATATAAATACCATAAATAAAATACACAAATAAAGACATTATAAGATCATCTGAGACTATGTGTCAAGGAAATTAATACTAAGCTTATGTTTTGGCTGAGGAAGTGTCCTGGGTGTTTATTCTGGTTGAGGGAACTGATGTTCTTCAAATATGCTTTAAGAGAGAGCCTCTGTATTCTTTAAAGCAGTGGAGGGGGGGATACATGGCACTCCTGAAGTTGCTAGAAATTGCTCCCATCACTCCCAACCATTGGTTGTGCTGATGGGAAAAGCGAAGTATGCTATGTGCCACCAAACATTTTAAACAGAGGAATGAAAACCTTCCCCAGAGTTTATTAATTCTCTACAGGCAAACTGAGTATACTGCATTGTTAGAATACTGAAAACAGGTATTCATTGGCACCATGCCAACAAAGTGGAAGCAAAGACCCCAGAGATATTTCCATAATAATTTCTCATGTGACTAAGCAGACTGTTTCCTCTTCCTCACTCCCTCCCTATCTCCCTCTCTTCCTCTATTTATGGAGGAAACTTGTAAGGAGTTTATCACACAAGGGAAATTGGAAGTATAAATGGTGATTAACCCTTGATTAAACTGCAATTGCACAAATGGTTTTCACACATCACATGCAAAGTGTATTATCCCATGAAAAACCCATGATTATCTTGCAATTGTGTGAATGGTTTTCACACGACATTGAGATGAAATGTGATTAAAGCGCCATTATTCCATGAATAACCAGGTAAGAAACAACAGTAACTCAGTCACAGAATTTTCCAGTGAATGACTTTTTGCTGTTTCTTGTCTAGTTATTCCCTGGTTTTTCATGGGACAATGGCACTTATGTTAATATCATTTTAAGCATGTTTTAATGTCAATTACATGATTTTCATGGGTTAATCATTGTTTAAACTCCCATTTCCCCCCCATGTGATAAACTACATAGCTACCATGCCGCTCTGTGATCACAGCACTGTAAACCACTAAGCAGACCTCCTACAGAGCAACTGTTGCTCTATTGATATGGATTTTTGAATTACACCATAACTTTCAAATGATTGCACTTCTTAAATCAAAGAAGAAAGTTTATTTATTGTAACAACTTTTCTGAACATTCCTACCTATACTTAAAGATGGTGTAGATTTTCAGATCTGAAGATTAAAGTGAATATCTATCTATCTATCTATCTATCTTTGCCATTAATTTTATTTTATGAGCGTGTGAAGTGCAAACCACTGTGTCCCTTCATTTGGGAAACTGTTTTTGACAAGGATAGTTGGGTTGAAGCTAGTGATAGGTTAATATTCCCTGGTTTGATTAGAAAATGGGTTGAGCAAACTAAGGGGGGTTGCAGACTGCCAGAAATAGTGCAAATTGAGTCCTCTTTTAGGGTTAGGGTTAGTGCTAGGGAATCATGGGAATTGTTTTTTTTCCTGACACATTGAGCCTTCTCTGTCAGAGAGCTCTGGTGCCACAATAAATTACAGTTCCCATGATTCCCTAGCACTGAGCCCGGGCAGTGCCTCAATTTAATGTGCACTATTTCTGGCAGTCTGCTTAGGCCCTAAGCCATGTCACTCATCAGTATTGGAAAAAAATTTTTTGGACCTCATCGTGTTGATGGGGGTGGTTTTGTATGACAATTTTTAGGGGCCATCACATAGTGGAGAAGCCATTAGGGGAATTGGAAAGGAGACTTGTGTATCAACATAGTTAATCCTATTGCAGTTTACAATAATATTGCATTTCCAGCTATAACTGAATTTAACATGCATTGTAAGTTTAAAAACTTTCTAAAGTATAATCTAAGGAAGGTGCCATGAGATGTGGAACTGAGTATTAAATGCAGTATAGCTGTGGTATAATTACACCCTACAAGTATGATTAACTCCCATTTCCAATGGTAAACAACCTGTGATGTAGAGACTTGTTGTTGTTGTTGTTGTTGTTGTGTGCCTTCATGTCATATTCAACCTCTTGAAACCCTAAGGCCTGGGGTTTTCTTGGCCAGTTTGTTCAGAGGGATTTAATTGGACTTGGTGCAGGTTGCCAAGCTGCTATATGTGATGGAGACATAGCCAGAGGTTGTTTAACACTGGGTGTCCCTCTCACAAATCCTCTGTGATCTTTGTTTTGTGAATGTCTGACTGCCTGATCATTGCTCTGGCTAAGATTTGTCCAGAGCCTTTGCTATCTTCATCTGTAGTGAGTGCTGTTATTTTTCTTAAGCTGTGTTATCTTTGCACTTTACCTTTGCCTTCTTTCAAATTGATTTGCTTCCTTAATTTTGCTTTGCTTCATTTGTTCTGGGGAGAGAGAGACAGACAGACACACACACAGAGAGACACAGACACACACAGACACACTTTTGTTTTAAACTGGCTTCTTATTTCTGTCATCCTCCCCCCCCCCCCCCCGGAGTTTTCTTTGCTTTATCCATTTGTTTGTCTTTGTTTTGTCTGGTATTTACATTATTCCTTTTCTCTCTGGAAGGGGTCTGGGAGAGGCTGGGAGGAGGTGAGTATGTGCTGAATCTCACTGGTTAGATGGTCGATAATGTTAGGTCCCTGGGGTAAGTCCAGTTTTGTTTTTGGTTAATGTGGGTGCTTGTTTGCTATTGGCAAGGGGGGGGGTTATTTTCATTTAGTTTAGGCAAGGTGATGCCATTTCAGTTTATTTATTTGTTTAATTTCTATGCTACCTTTATCTCAGAAAGGGACCCAAGGCGACTCACAAATAAAGAAAAGTTTAGCAAACCATCATCAGTAAGGTGCTAGGCCTCTACCTGGCATGTGGCCGGTGGCATGAGTATGGTGGATGCCATTTTATTTTTTTGTTTATGGGCAATCATTTTGTGTTGCTGCATCTTGTGGACACCATTTTGATTGTCAGGTAGTCCAACTAGGCCATGGCCTTATATGGCTTTACAAGCTCTGCCTGTTAGGTTGTGGCAGAGTTGAGTCATTGTGGGACCCTACAGGGCAATAAGGGGGGAAGATTCTTGGGCCTGTTACAACCCTTATGATATACATCCCTTAGCATAATATTCATCATAATATATTACTTTTATATTGTATCTGTAATATTGGTTACACACACACATCCACACAGAGAGAAAGAGATTATCAAGGTAAGCCCCCACTGACTTTATCACCCATTCTATTCCCTTTGTCATTGTTTGCAGTATTGCCTGGTTGTAGCACAGCTCTTTTGCACCATTCATGGTAATAGATGTTGTGCTTTGAATTTCCCTGTCAAGGTTTGAGTGTTGGACTAAGTCTTTGGTTTAACACTATTAACTGATTTTTACTTGGCATACTAAGGGGGGTTGCAGACTGCCAGAAATAGTGTGAATTCAGTCCACTTTTAGGGTTAGGGTTAGAGTTAGGGAACCATGGGAACTGTATTTTATTGTGGCATCAGAGTTGTCTGACAGAGAAGGCTCAATGTCTCAGAAAAATAACAGTTCCCATGATTCCCTAGCACTAACCCTAACCCTAAAAGTGGACTGAATTCACACTATTTCTGGCAGTCTGCAACCCCCCTAAGTTTAGTTTTGAGTGGTGATTCAGTGTGGTGTCTAGGAAGAGTTCAATGACATCCAAAGGAAAGGGCCTGAGTAAGTAGTCTTCAGCTAAATGCCCTCCACTGGCATCATCTGATTCTACTGATGAGGAAAGTGAGATGAATGAAAGGACATCAGTTCTGGCTGAGAATTGGAAAGGCAACAGGTTCCCTCTAAAAAGGCAATGAGTCAGGTTAGCAGGAAATAAAGATGTATTTAATTAAATGGTTTTATCTTGCCTAGAAGCTCTTGATAAGTGGTTGCAAGCTGAGGATCCCAATGGATTACTACTAGTGATGAAAATGATGCACTGTACAGTTTGCTAGATGAGTTGGTTGATACAGTGTCACCTTTAGCTGACACTCAGAGTAGAGGGGGAGCCACCTCCCATATTGGCCTTGGAATGTTTAGAGTAAACCAATTGAGTAGGCAGGAATATGAATCGATGTCTCGGATAGTAGTGTAGGTTGCCGTGGTTTGACTAGTCTTCAGAACATTTGTAGTGGACAGGTTGATATAGGCTACTGTAAATATGATATTAAGGGGTGAATTTGTGGATGTTTCCTCATTTCTCTATTTTTTGTTGTTGTTAACTGCCCTTGCATCAATCCTGAACTATTAATGAGACATCCCCATAGGGAGGATAACAATTTTTTTAAGGAAAGCCTAAATGAAAGGGAAAGGGAAAAGGTTCACAAGAGGAAGGTGATAGGATAGGAAAGGGCACAGTTGGCTTTCAAGGTTTTTCGCCTATGCAGGCAAGACAGAGTACAGCCGTGGAGAGCATATTCCATTATCAGGTACATGGATATTATTCACAGAGTTTATGCTGACTTTGCTGGGCTAGCTTGGTATCAATATGGTAAGGCCTTCAGAAAGAACCTTGTTATGTTTCTAGCAATTAGATGTGACCCAATGCATTCACAACTTTGGATATACCTGTTGATCACTGTGTGACCAATCCAGAGTGAGACTGGTCACATAGGTGTGACTGTCAAGGGTCATTCAGTACCCATGGAGCAGACTAAGGAGTTTATCACATGGGGGGAAATTGGGATGTAAAATAGTGATTAACCCAAGAAAACTGCACAATTAGCATTAAAATGAGATTAAAATAAGATAAACACAAGATCCATCATTGAATAACCAAGCAATAAATAGCAAAAAGTCTTTCAAGAGAAAATCTCATGAACAATTTGCTGCTGTTTCTAACCTGGTTATTAATGGATTAATGGCACTTTAATGACGTTTCACCTCGACATCACGTGAAAACCATTAGAGCAATTGCGCAATAATGACGGGTTATTCACAGGATAATATCACTTTGAACACGACATTGTGTGAAAACCATTAGCACAATTGCAGGATTATCATGAGTTAATCACCATTTATACTTCCAATTGTCCCCCATCTGATAAATTCCTAAGTTGTGTTGGGAGTTTGTAGTGCATAATGTGTGTAATTGGTCCCCTTATAAATTTCAATACAAATCTTCTGTTTGCAAGGGATCTTATTCCTGTCAGAACTGCCCAAATATGAAAGGAATGGTTGGCTTTAAGGATCAATCAGATAAGAATGGACCAAGAGGCCCTTCAAAAGGGGGCCAGCCCAGTTAGCCCCAGACAGTTGGAATATAATGTTACACATTTACCAAAATCATGAGGCAGCATCTTGTTTGAAGAAGGGATGGTTTTCAGATTCCATTTCAAGGAGTCCTCAAACCTTATTTTTTCCAAAAATTTACATTCAGTGATTGGTCTGGAGGATGTTTTTAGGAGCAAGATCCACACAAAAGTGTCTGAGGGTAGGGTACCTGGCCTCTTTGCCCACCCCTATTTCCTAATTTGAGAGTGTTCCCAAGAAGACACCTGGTAAATATAGACTCATTCACCATTTGTCTTTCCCAAAAGGGAACTCAGGGCCTTTGCAGACTTCCAGAAATAGTGCACATTAAATTGAGGCACTGCCCTGGCTCAGTGCTAGGGAATCATGGGAACTGTACTTTATTGTGGCACCAGAGCTCTCTGACAGAGAAGGCTCAATGTCCCAGAAAAAAATACAATTCCCATGACTCCCTAGCACTGAGCCAGGGCAGTGCCTCAATTTAATGTGCACTATTTATGGCAGTCTGCAAAGGCCCTCAGTTAATGATGCTGTATCTGCAGAACTTTGCTCTGGGCAGATTAGTCTCAGGGATGCTGTATGTGCCTGTAACCTTTACAGGTATGAAACCTTAATAAATCTAAATGTCAGTGCAATCTTGTATGTTTGTTCAGTAATAAGCTACTGTGTTAAGTTACAATTGCTTTTAGGACTGCAACCTTAATCTTGCTCTAGGTGCAACCCACAGTGAATCTGTTCTAAGACAGACTGGGGATTTTGCCCAGCTACTGTCTTGTGTTTTGTCAGTTCCAAAGGGAAAACTATTCAGTTACACATTGGCCTCAGAGAACCAGTCTCAGCAATTCATTTTTCTCTTTGTATTTTATTCTCCCACTCCACCCCATCCTTTTCACTCTTATAATATGTTTTTACCTTATCATATTTCTTTGCTGCTGAGAAAGTAAAGCCTTTGGCAAAACTGAAAATGTATTGCCAATAAAACTAGCTAGTTCTTGGTCACTCACTCTCTCCAGTTCTATGGATCCAATGATTATACTTTTGTATCAGTATGGTCAAGAACAGACTTTTAAAACTGTAGAAAATGCAACCACTTTTTCACAAGTGACAGAGCCAAACAGAATGATTTCTTACAGAATGATTTCTTCTGGATCCAGGAGAATTAAACAGATCAAAGCTTTGGTGAACTTTTCAGCACAGGCTAACTCAGCTGAACAATTGCCTGTAAATTCAGGAGGTGGTGGGGTTGTTTGGATGGCTCAGAAGCTTTGTATACTGGATTATCAGCCTCTTTCATAGGTCACTGGTTCAACTCTTGTCCATTTAAGGATAAGCTGTGCTTGGTATCTAACTGGTTAATATGTTCCATGAGAAATCTATGACACATAGCTCTTGCAACCTGGATTTCCCCCTGTTGGGATAAATGGTTGCAGTCTCAAGGCCTGGTTTGCAAGAGGTGAAAAAGCAGAGTATTTCTACCATGTTATTGTTTACACTTCCCTGACACAGACTCAAATGTAGGCTGATTTTTTTCAAGCAAAAGAAAGGGCAGGGAGGGAAAAAAATGGAAGTAGCCTTTCCCTGAAAAAGGAGAAAAACAGAATGAGGATAATGCAGTAGCTTGAAAGCATTTAACACAAAGTTGGAGCAAAAACAAAAGAGAATATAAGTAAAATAAACAAGCAATGCACACCACAAGATGGGTAAAATGTGATTAAACATCTATGCACTGCAAATGTATTTTGACCTACATGATCTTCTTTGGTGTTTGGAAGTAAAGTGATCTGTGCAAAAGTTTACGCTCATCCCTCTCAATTTGTGGGGGGTCCATTCTGGACACACACACCCCGAATTTGAAATTTCATGGATATTCAAGTCCCATTGTGTTCAATGGCAGCACCATTGAGGACAATGGAACTTGAGTATTTCTTTCCCTCCCTCTTTCCCCTCCTTTCTTCCCTCCCTCCATCCCTCCCTCCTTACCTCCTTCTTCCCTCTCCTGGAAAGGCTGGTGCAGCAGAGAAATTGCTGCACTGGCTGCCTCCAGGCCTCTGGGTCCAAGGCAAAGCTGTGCTGGATGCAACAAAGCTGTGCAGCCAAGGAAAGGCCAGTGCGGAAAAGGGAGGGAGGGAGGGAGTCACGGGCTTGACATTTGCGAGTAATCAAAGCCGTGAATGGCAAGTCTGCGAATCTGGAGGGACAACTGTAGTTATATAATTGCAGCGCTTTCAGAATCTTCTTAAAGGATAATTTAAAAACAGAGTATTTGTACCACATTGTTGTTTATATTTCTGACATAGACTTGGTGTAGGCTGATTCCTTCAAATAAAAGAAAGAGGAGGGATAGAACAGAAAACAGAGGAAGCAGTGTCCTCTGAAAAAGGAGGAAAACAGAAATCTATTAAACATAACTCTTGCAACCTGGATTTTCCCCTATTGGGATGAATTGTTATGGTCTCAAGGACTGGTTTGCAAGAACTGGAAAAAAAATAAGAGTAGTTGTACCATATTATTGTTTAGTTTTCCTGACACATACTTGGAGTAGGCAGATTACTTCATGATGTAGGCTGATTTGGGGACAGTTCCTCTGGCAGAGCAAATGCCTACATGTGGAAGTTTTCAGTTTCAATCCCTGGTATCTCCACTAAAATGTTGCTCAGAATAATCTAAGCCTTCTATCTGCCCTGTTCTAAATGATAGTGTCTAGGGATGTAATTCTTCACTAAGGAACAAAACAGACAGCCTTGAAGAGGCGGCTTGATGCAACCCCTTTGAACACTGGATGGGGGCCATGGCAATGTGACCCAAATCTGGCTATTTTCTGGCTCAAAAAGAAGCAGCAGAAAGCTTTTCTGCTGTGGCAGCAGTGTTTCTGCAGTCCTGCAGCGTGCAGCATATAAATGCCACACCTCCGGAGTGCTCCAATGCTGCCTGCCATGTGGTCAGGCAGGTGGCATGACACCGGCTTGAGGGTGGTGTCAGGGCATGCATTGTCTAAACCCCATGCCCCCACACCACCCCGAAGTCAGAATCTTGTGCCAGTCTGCTTTGCCCCTAAGGTTCTTCTCGAAGGAAGCAATGAGTATTTTTAGCAATTTTAATTTCATCAGCAAGAAAGTGTTTGAAAAACACAGTTTTTGGAGTTTATTCACAAACGGGGACTTATTACATGCAAAATTCACACATGGTTGTGTTGTGGACAAAACAATATTTTCTATGCATGAATGTACTGTGCAGAAAAAGTTGTTTCCTGCACAGAAAATGTGGTAATCGGGACTTCTTCTGTTTAGAATTTGTGTGGTTGATAGAAAATACAGTTTTCTATAAAAATCAACCATGTCTGAAGTTTGCATAGAATAAATTTCTAATTATATTACTTTCTGTTCAGTAAACAATATTTATGCATAGACATAATATTTTCTATGCAGGAAAAAAAACTTATTTTCTATGCAGAAAAATTGTTTCTTCTGCAAAACAATCCAATGTGAATTTGGCACAGACTAAGACCTGAACTGTGAAAATTCTTCACAGTCCAGGACCTTCTCATCAGAGTTTCTTGACTCTTGGAAAACATTTTTCCTAACATTTTTTCTAATATTTTCTAACCGTTTAAAGGAGCTATCCAAGGTAAATCCCAGAGAGGATTCACTGGGTTACTGACATGGAAACCACCATTGCTAAATGGACTTACGCAGGCCACACCAAAAATATCCTGGTGTCAAGTATGAAATAAATGCAGATGCAAAGCCACATGTATCCTTTAAGAAGATTCTTAAAGATCTGTAACTATTATAACTATACTTTTTACACATATCATTTTACATGTAAACATTGAAGAAGACCATGTAAGTCAAAATACATTTGCACTGTATAGATGTTTCATCACATTTTACCCATCTTGTGGTGTATGTTGCTTGTTTGCTTTACTTATATTTCTATTTTTCTATTTTTGCTCAAACTTTGTATTAAATGCTTTTCAAGCTACTGCATTTTCCTCATCCTGTTCCCCCCCCCCCCTTTTCAGGGAAAGGCTACTTCCTCTTTTTCTGTTTTTCCTCTGCCTTTTCTTTTGCTTAAAGGAATCAGCATACACTTGAGTCTGTTTCAGGAAATGTAAACAATACTAGATGGACATACAGGTTGGCCTAGTAGAGAAGTTAGGATTGTCGTTGAATATCAGATAGGGCTCCTGTTGCTTTAATATTTATATGATGCTTGATCAGGACAGGTTGAAAGCAGGTGTTGGTAGCAGAGAGTCAGCCTGCTCCATTTCTGGAGTATGATGGACAGAAACAGGCATGATTTGTGACCTCTTGCAGATCATCAGAAGCTCACAGAAGTTATTTTCTGTCTCATTTTTGTGCATGCAACAACATAAATGGAGCAGGATGCTTCTCTGTTACTGCCATACTCTTTCCCACCAAATAGTAAATAGCCATGTTTTATATGTGGGGTGGGTGTGGGTGTCTGCATCAGGAGTCCTATCTTATATTCTGTCTGGCAACCCTAAGACCAGTTTCCCATGTTCTCAAATTTGCTTATGGCTTCAGATAACATATCTTGATGTAAGGACTGGTGAGAGGAAAGGACCAGAGGTAGAAGGACCTGAGCCATTTCAAGAATCCCCCTTACTATAAACAAGGTGGGAAAACATATCACACCGATACATAAAGAAGAATTGAAATACTAGTCTTTTAAAAGAAAATTTATTTATTTATTTATTGTGTTTACACCCTGCTCTTCAGAAATGCTTTTAGAGCAGCTTACAAATTGGTAATTAGGCAGTCTCCTACCTGAAGGCTTACAGTCTAAAGACATGACAGTGATGGTGACAACATGGTACTACTCAAAATTTCTTGTTAAAACCTTTTATTCCTTAGTCTCTTTGTGTCCCCACTCTGTGACAGGGACCTACTTTCCCCAAACTACTCAAGGTGACTTAACACCAAAACATTTTTCTTCAATGTTGGTAGCGTGTAACTGTATTTTGAAAGCACTGCATACAGATACTTGTTGAAACAAAGCTATAAGTTTACTTGCAAGTTAATTCAAATACGGTATCTCTTGTGTTGAATGTTGTTCACATTTGATTTTTGTTGTTGTTAACTGCCCTCAAATTGATCTTGACCCATGGCAACCCTATGGATGAGACATCTCCAAGACCTTCTGTCCTCCACTGCTCTGCTTAATTCCTGAAACTCCTTAATACTCAGTTACCTCCTTAATAGAGTCTATCCATCTGGCATGTGGCCTTCTTCTCTTCCTACTTCCCTCCACCTTTCCCAGGATTATTGTCTTTTCCAATGAGTCTCACCTTCTCATGATGTGTCCAAAGTACAACAACCTCAGTTTGGTTATCTTGGATTCTAGGGAGATTTCTGGCTTGATCTGCTCTAGGATCCATTTGTTTGTCCTTTTGGCTGTCCATGGGATCCTCAGCACTCTTCTCCAGCACCACATCACGAATAATTGATTTTCTTCCTATCATCTTTCTTAACTGTCCAGCTCCCACATCCATACATGGTAATAGGAAATACGATTGCTTGTATGATTCTAACGTTTGTGCTGAGTTGTATATCTTTGCATTTTAAAATCTTTTCTAGTTCTTTCATGGCTGTTCTCCCCATTCTTAATCTTCTCTGATTTCCTGACTGCAGTCCACATTTCTATCAATGTATCACATTTGCTATGTTACTGGAATACTTTATCTGTTACATTGTTTGACTTTTGTTGTTTCTTGTCTTTACACTTGTTTCTTATATAAATTAAAACACTCAGAATCCCTATTACACTTTTATTTCTTGCACCTCTATTAATTGTTTATGCTTCACTTTTCAGTACGTACTATGTACCTTACAGAACAACAATTCACCCAGGGCACTCCTAGTCTTCTCTTGGGCACTTTTAACTCTTTAAACTGCCTTTCTCTGCAGCATAACCTAGCCACTAAGGTTCTTCATCCTCTCAGGGTGCACTAAAACATCAACTCTAACTCTGAGTTCCATCCCTATCCAACTCTTTATTCTCTCTCCCACTCTATTTATATCTATTCCTGATTCCACTCTCATTGGCTGGTGCTTGACCTGATTAAATGTTGCCAAGGCTTCTCTCTGCCTGCCTAAACCTACCTTATCTCCACACACCTCCTCCTTTCAAAAAGTCACTGATCTGTACAAGCCTCTATCAGGTTTGTATGTAGCAAAGGAAGTGTTACACAGTATCAACTCAAAAGTTCTAAATATTTACCTGTTTCCAGTACTTACCATCACTATCATAAAGGGTCATCACATTACATACCATTACTTTAAAACATATTACACATTCTTTATATACTTAAAGTAAAGGTAAAGGTATTCTCCATTGACAAGGTTGTCAAGTTGTGTCTGACCATAGGGGGCGGTGCTCATCTCTGTTACTAAGCCAAAGAGCCAGCATTGTCACATACCACTCTATGATCATGTTACCAGCATGATTGCAGAGAACACTGTTTACTTTCTCACTGAAGTGGTACCTATTTATCTACTTGCATTTGCATGCTTTCGAACTGCTAGGTTGGCAGAAGCTGGGACTAGTGACATGAGCTCACCCCATCATGCAGCACCTGGGCCTTGAACTGTCAGCCTGCCAATCTTGCAACCAACAGAGTCAGCATCTTAACTACTTGAGCCACTGCATCCCTTTATATACTTAGTCCACTCTATATATACATAATATAGCTTTATCTTTGGTACATTTTTCCTACTTACTGAGCTTTAGGCTGTCTTGACAAACTATCATTTCAGTCGAATATTCAACACACTTTTATCTTATATTTTCATTACCTTAGTTACATTTTAAATTCTATTACTAATTCATACATCCTCAGGCTTCCTTTGTAAACTAACAGCAATTATGTGTTTCTTATCCTTAAATATACTTTCAATATTTATTTCATTTGCTGTATCTTCTTACCATATACATCTTATTAGTTTAGCATATTATTTACATTAGAGGTACAAAACATATCAGTTGTTTGTTCTCAACTCCTTGAATCCATTCTAACCTAACTTCAAATTCTTTATATGCTCCTCTTAAACTCATTATCAAACATTCTCAATCTTCTAACCCAGGGGTAGGCAACCTTTCCCCTTTAAGGGCCGAGGGACTTCAGCTCCCAGAATCCCAGGAGCTATTGGCCAACATGGGACTATTGGCCAACATGGCTGAGGCTTCTGGGAGCTGAAGTCCCTCGGTCCTTAAAGGAGAAAGGTTGCCTACCCCTGTAACCCTATCTTTTATTGGCTTGAAGACTGATGGAGCCTTATCTCTAAGCACTTTTCCTTATTCCCAATATGGGTCTGGATTTCCCCCCCCCCCCATCTCAATAATGGCATACAATAATACCGTATATACTGAACTATAAGTCAACCTCATGTATACATTGAGGGCATATTTTGGGGCTGAAATTATGGATTTTGATAGGACTCAAATCAAGGGTAAAAGTTAGGGGCATATAGTAAAGGATATAAAGGATGAAACAAAGCAAAACAATGTCAAAGAAAATTCCAGCAGGCGTAGTTCTTTGTGCTCATTCTTAAAGCTGAATGGACGAGAGAGTAGAGGGGATCAGTGCTCTTGCCTTTCACCAGGAGATGGTTCCTTCTTTCAAATAAGAGTAAAGATACAGTACTTACATTGATTTATTATACTTGGTACTGCTAATCTGTTCCTTATATTGTCAATGAATTCTGTGGAAATGTTGTTTAAATTGTATCTTGGTATGATGATTGTATCTTGGTATGATGATTGGTTTTGTTCTCTTCTTGAGTTTTACTTTGATTTTTGATATGAGTAGGTCGTGATCTATGCCAAAACCAGCACCTGGTCTAGTGTTGGCTACCAGTATGGAGCTTCGCCATCTTTTACTTCCAATTATATAATCTATTTGGGTTTTGTGTTGGCCATCTCATGATGTCCATGAGTATAACCTTTTTTCTGGTTGTATAAAAAATGTATTTGCAACAAATAAGTTGTTGGCTTCGAAAAAATCTATCAGACACTCACCTGATTCATTTCTTTTGCCTAGTCCAAATCTGCCTACTGTTTTTGATTCTCCTTTGCTTCCAACCTTTGAATTCCAATCTCCAGTTATCAGCTTGACATCCTGTGTTGGTGTGTTGTCAATTTCTTCCTGTAATCCTCCATAAAATCTATCAATTTCTTCTTGTTCTGCCTCAGTGGTTGGTGCATATACTTGAGTTATGGTGATATTCATAGGTTTCCGATGGAGCCTTATTGAGATGATTTAATCTGATTTTGCATTGTATCCTCTGACTGCTTTTGCAACATCTTTTCTTAGGGCCTTTGCAGATTGCCAGAAATAGTGCAAATTGAGTCCACTTTAACTGCCCTGGTTCAGTGCTAGGGAATCACGGGAATTGCATTTTTTCTGAGACATTGAGCCTTCTCTGTCAGAGAGCTCTGGTGCCACAATAAACTACAGTTCCCATGATTCCCTAGCACTAACTCAGGGCAGTTAAAGTGGACTCAATTTGCACTATTTCTGGCAATCTGCAAAGGCCCTTAGTATGAAAGCCTCCCCATTTCTTTTTGTCTTTTCATTCCCTGAGTAGAACACTGTGTGGATGTATGATTCAGAATGGTCCATTCCGATCCATTTTAACTCACTCACTCCCAGTATTGCTATGTTCATGCATTCCATTTCCATTTTTACTATGTCCAGCTGTCTTAGGAAAGCAACCAAGTATGCTGATAGCAACACAAACCAAACTAAATAATGTCCCCAAACAAGTGAAGCAGCAAAGATCTGTGCAAATCCACAATTCCAAAGCAAAAGATCCAAACCAGAAAACACAGCCAGAGAGAGAGAGTAGTCAATGATCCAAGTCCAGAGTTCTAGAGAGAGATGAGACATGTAGGCAAAATCTGAAGGTCAAAGAGTCCAGGGAGACAAAACAATCAGCAATCCAAGAAGCAAGGTTCCAGCCAGGAAACAAGGGAGGTCAGGATCAATGTGCTTTTGCCAAGAAGCTCAGATAATCTCTGATGCCGAGCTGGATGTCTTGCACTGGTTTAAATGCCCAAGTTTCAGGAACCCAGCTAATCCTGATTGCTTCAGTGTTTCTCTTAAAGCCTCCTTGAATGCAAGAGGTCCTCCCTTTCTGCTTGACATCTGAAGGCTCTGCTGCTGGAAGGCTGCAGACTCTGCTGGAGCTGGCAGAGGCACACTAGGGCCAGGCTCAGGGTCAGGCTCCACTGCAGCTTCAGACACAGGTCCCATTTGAGGCTCTGACTCAGCACCCTCCTCATCCTCCGAGTCTTCCAGCTGGCTGGGCATGACATCAGCTTCCCTTGGCTTATGCTTCTCACATTCCATTACCCTTTTTTATGTGTGCTGTTGCTTCTCATGCAATTTGTCTTTCTGAGCATGTTTATTGCTTGCTTCGTCATTTTTGACTGCCCTCAGCTGTTCTTGCAAGTGTGTTTTCCTTTAGTTTCTGTCTCTTCCGTTAGTGCTCTTGTCCTGCCTGTGTGACATGATTGATGTCTCAACATAGGCTTTTCTAGGTGGGGGTTATATAAGGAGGACCACCTACACCTCCCTGTGCACAATGCTAGCAAGTGTTAGCTATGATGTCACTACTGCTCTTTCACTATAGTGACACCCATCACTACTGCTGCTACCCAGTAGTTGATTCCTATGTGATCCCCCCGCCATTATTGTTGAATTGATCATTTCCCTACCCTTCTCCTCCAACCTTTTACCTTTCCCCCTCATGTCCTTATTTATTTCAGTCCCTGTCTTCTAGCCCCTGTTTGAATTTCCTTGTCCATCTTCTCTATTTTCTCCTCTCCTCCCTCTGGAAAGTGTGTGTGTGTGTGTGTGGGGGGCTGATATGGACTCACCGGCTTCTCTTTAGTCTCATGGCTGGCTCTTCCCTTCCTCTTGCAGTACCTTGCAGTACTAAGTATAATAGATTGTGAACCGGAAGAGCTTTGGTCTGAAGCCAGGGACATCATAAAAGAAGAATGCGTAATGACACTTCTAACAGACAAAAGGAAAGTGAAGAAGGCAATTGTGACAGATAAAACATTACAAGCAATAAAGGAAAGAAGAGAAACAAAACAAATAGGAGATAGGAATAAACTAAGAACCTGACTCTGACTCTGATGCTGACTCCGTTGATTGCAAGATAGGCAGGTTGACAGTTCAAGGCCTGGGTGTTGCATGATGGGGTGAGCTCCTGTTACTAGTCCCATCTTCTACAAGTAGATAAATATGTACACTTTGTTGGGAATATAAACAGCATTCTATGCAATCATGCTGGCACATGATCACAGAGTAGTCTCTGACAACGTTGGCTCTTCGGCTTAGTAATGGAGATCAGCACCACTCCCTATGGTCAGACATGACTTGACAACCCTGTCAGTGGGAAATACCTTTACCTTTAAGAATTGTGAACACAACAGTACAATGGCTAGTGTGCAAAGATAAGGAAAAGTACTACAATAACCAATGCAGAGAAACAAAAGACAACAACAAAAAGGGAAGAATGAGAGACCTATTCCACAAGATTCAAGAAATCAAAGGAAAGTTCAAACCAAGGATCAGGACTCTCTATGACAATAAAATAACATAATTCAAGACCAGGAAAGAATAAAAAGACATTGGATGTAATACAGAGAAGATTTATATAAAAGAAATGACAATATGAAGGACACATGGAATGAAGAGCCGTATGAAGATGAACCACAAGTTCTAAAAACTAAGATGGAAGCTGCAATAAAAGAAATGGCAAAAAACAAGTCTTCATGAACAGATGATGTTGCGTCTGCACAAAGGACACCGACTCCAATTATGGATGAAAATAGGCCACAACTTTATTTGTACAGGGCCTGACATACTAATTATTATATCTAACAAATAATTTGTTAACCACAATTTCAAATATTTCTTAACAATAATTTATTTTGACGCATGCCCAAATGTTCTGGGCGCAAGTGCTGAAAATTAACCTTTTCTAGGCATGCGTCAAAACTTCAAGTGAGTAAATCACATAACAATTTATAATCCCCTCCCAACCGGATATGACGTCAAAACATTTTATGACGCAATCACTTTATGACGTCATTAGTTTAAAATGACGTCATAATGCATTTGTTTAATCACCATGACATAAATCCAATTACTTTTGTTCAGTTCCAATTAATACTTTCACTTAACCTAGAAATTCCCAAAAGGGGGGAGGGTCCCTTCCCGCCAACACTCAAACTTCATAACCATAACATTGACAGACCCAACACCCTAGTTGCGACAATTATAACCTCTATCCTCCCAAATCCAAATACATTTAACATACCATAATAATACCCAACCCTATAACATTCTCCCACAAAGTCAAATAGCCAATAACAAGATCATAATAAAAGTTGGTAATGTCGTTTACCCCAAGGAGGGCGAAAAACCCAGACAATTGCTGGGAAAATTCCCTCCTGGCCCCCATAGGGCGACCAGCCGCAGCCTGGGTGTCCACAACATGTTAACCAACAATTAAAGGGTGGGAAGGGTGGGTTGCTTGTCCGGAGCTAAAATGGCTGCTGCCACGAGGCAGCGTGAGGCTTTAAAGCCTCGCAAATCTCGCGGCGTAATCCCGCGAGACTTCCAAATCTCGCGAGACCACAGCCGCGAGATCAACCCCATTGGCCAGGCGGACAGGATGAGGCAGGCCTTCCTGATCACCTGGCCAATCATGCGTCGATGCCCTTTTAAGGCAGACGCAACAGAAGGCCCCCTCCCAACTCGTCGGGGGGGGTCCTTGCGTCTGCACAAAGGACACCGACTCCAATTATGGATGAAAATAGGCCACAACTTTATTTGTACAGGGTCTGACATACTAATTATTATATCTAACAAATAATTTGTTAACCACAATTTCAAATATTTCTTAACAATAATTTATTTTGACGCATGCCCAAATGTTCTGGGCGCAAGTGCTGAAAATTAACCTTTTCTAGGCATGCGTCAAAACTTCAAGTGAGTAAATCACATAACAATTTATAATCCCCTCCCAACCGGATATGACGTCAAAACATTTTATGACGCAATCACTTTATGACGTCATTAGTTTAAAATGACGTCATAATGCATTTGTTTAATCACCATGACATAAATCCAATTACTTTTGTTCAGTTCCAATTAATACTTTCACTTAACCTAGAAATTCCCAAAAGGGGGGGAGGGTCCCTTCCCGCCACAAGAGGGGGCCAGCCTAGCTTGGCATCCCCTCTCCCCCCCCCCCCTTATAGAAGCCTTTAAGGAAGACTCCAATGTAGATAAGTAGATCTCATTCCCCTGGGTTGAGAGATGCACTCCGTCACCCCTGTACAAATGTGGTAACCCAAAATGAACTCCCTGGTGATCAACGATGGCCACCCCCATCCTCTTCAGTGTCTTTGCCACAAATCTGTTAAGCCAGCGCCGGGCTCCATCAATGGCAACGTCACTTCTGGCACCGCGCCAAATGCGCCTGGGCAGGAACTTTGTCCACATGAGGAGTGTATTAGGCAACATTCGCTGAATCTCCTTCATGTCCTTGATTATGCGCCTAGCCAACTGCAACGAAGTCATTTTTGGAAGGTCGTTTTCCCCCAAATGAATCAACAACATCCCTGGCTGGGCGAAAGATGACATCAGTTCAATTATTCTAGGGAGAATGGCTCCCCAAAGCATGCCTCTGCGCCCGAACCACCTGATGGTCCCCGCTAGTCCCAGTTCAGCGGCCAAATCGTAACGCTGTTCGATGCAGTGTCTCTCAGCCCAGAATACCACGCTGTGACCAAGAATCCATACGTCTCGAGGAATCAATTCTGCCAAGTGAAACCAAACAAGAACATTAGAACTACATGAACTTTTAAGTGCGAACGTAAGATTTAAATGCCCTAGAGCGCCAGCGACCAATCCTACGAATCGCCGAGTCACTCAGGCCCTGCGTTGCTGCCGCTGTGGCTGCCCCAATCCTGAATGAATGGGATGAAAATTGATCCGCTGGTAAACCAGCATGACTTAAAACCCCTTTCAATACTATTCTAAACTGGTATTGTGTCAATGGTAAACCAGATATATGTAAAAACAAGTATCCAGTTGCGCTCGGCCGTATTTGCAAGTAATTAGTCAAGGCCTGCACCGGACAAATATGACCTTGAGGAGCCTTAGCTAAACTTATGGCCTGTCCCTTTCCTAACTGATCAGTTTTTGAACGTCGAATTGTCAATTGCATGCCCTGATCAGAAACTTTAATGTCCGACAGCAAAAGAGCCCTACCAGAACTGTCGGAACGTGAACTAGGAACAAGTTCACTTATTCTTAAAGCTCCAAAAAACGCCACTGAAAAGGCCGCCTTAAACAAAATCACCTCTTCAGGAGAAAAACATACAACTGGTAGGAATTGCCATAGTCGTAACATTATTGACCCCGTTATGGGCAAGCGACCATCCTGAGAAATAGACGACTCCCTGGCCCATCCTTCCAAAGCCCTACGTACTCTGAAATCAATCGTGGGGTCTTTGAAACCTCCCGCTCTAGAATAAAAGGAAAGAGCCGCTAACTTCCCCCTAATAGTGACTGTAGACAAGCCCACTTGTCTGAGATGCACTGCAAAACGAAGAACAATGTCCACATCTAAAGGCCAAACCTCAGCCTCCCCAATAGACAATAAGAAGGATCTGAACGCTCGCAGTGCGAGTTGATAGGACTTGCGTGTCGACGCGGCGACGGAGAGAGAGATCACCTTCTCAATTTCTACTCTCCAAGGCTCCAAAGATGATGTGGTACCTCCAAAGGGTGAGTCGCTGCCTCTGGCGCCAACTGTCGAAATCTGGAAAACTGAAAACGCGACAAGGCATCCGCGACGGGATTTAGTAAACCACAAACATGCTGGGCTTGGAACAGAATATTATAATGTAAACATTGGACCACCATTTTTCTTACCAATGACATCACTCTGTCAGACTTGGAGGACAAGGAATTAACTATAAATACTACAGCCTGATTGTCACACCAAAAACGAACTGTTTTGTCCGCAAATTGATGTGGCCATAAATGAACCGCCACCACTATCGGGAATAATTCCAAAAAGGAGAGGTCTCTAGTCCAGCCTTTCTCAACCCAGTCTATTGGCCATTTCTCAGCCGCCCATTGGCCATTAAAATAAACTCCAAAACCACAGGCCCCAGAAGCATCCGAGTGAACCTGAAAATCTGCCCTAAGGAGCATTTCAGATCGCCAAAAGGATACACCATTAAATTGTTCCAAGAATGACTCCCAAATCTCCAAATCCTTTCGTAGCCCAGAATTTATTCTAATATGATGATGTGGTGCCTTCACCCCTTTAGTGGCTCTATATAAACGGGCACAAAATGCCCTGCCAGGAGCTATAACCTTACAAGCAAAATTTAAAATACCTGCTAAAGATTGAAATTCCCTAAGCGTGGCCTTTGATTTATTTTTCATCATCCCTACCTGCAGCCTCATAGCTGTTAGCTTGTCAGGTGGAAGACGAGAAATACACTCCTGAGTATCCAATTCAATTCCCAAAAAGGTTAAGCGTGTATCAGGGCCCTCAGTTTTTTCCTCAGCCATAGGTACTCCCAATTCATTCATTAATTGTTGAAAAGCCAACAGCATATCTGCACAATCATTTGTCCCAGGGGCACCCGCAAAAAGAAAATCATCCAAATAATGAGTAATTGCTTGACTACCTAACCTTTTTGAAGCACACCAATGCAAGAAAGTGCTAAATGTTTCGAATGCTGAGCAAGAAATGGAACATCCCATTGGCATGGCCTTGTCGAAATAATACTTCCCTTCAAATTGAAACCCCAGAAGATCAAAATCCTCTGGATGAACTGGAAGCAGGCTAAAGGCGGATTTAATATCGCATTTTGCCAATAATGCTCCTTTGCCCAGAGCCTTAACCATTTTGACCGCCGAATCAAAGGAAGAATATTTCACTGACGTCAACTGAGGATCAATGGCGTCATTTACCGAATCACCCCTGGGATAAGACAGATTGTGTATGAGTCTAAACTCCCCTGGGGCCTTCTTAGGAACCACACCCAAGGGCGATAATCTCAAGTTTGCCATAGGCAAATTTTCATGAGGGCCTGAAATCCTCCCTGCTGCTATTTCTTTTGCCAGCTTGCCCCTCACAACCTCTGGCAATTCCCTAACAGAACGTGCATTGGGTGCATAACGATGTACCCTTAAACCCTCATAAGGAATACGAAAACCAATAGAAAAACCGTCCCACAAATACCGAGCGGCCTCCCTTTTTGGGTAGATCCGCAACCAACTGGCCATGGCCTCCAAATTAACTGGCGTTGGTGCCCTTTCCTGTACTAGCTGGTTGTTGACCAGAGGGCCCCCCGCTTCCTGATTTTTTACTTTTAAAGCATGCCGATCCTGGGTGGTTTCCTTTACAGTTATTGCACTTATGCTCGAACCTGCAGGGTTGCCTTTTACACTTACCTGCATTGAAGTCCCAGCAAAACCCAAGTTGTCTCTTTTCACCCGTGCTAGGCCTCGCATTTTGCCCTCTCGGCAGGGTGACCATAGGCACAAACCCATTGTCACATCTGCTCGATGGGGAGGCTCCTACCATAATATCAGCCCATAATTCCGACTGTACATGACGCCAAGACAAGGAGTGGTCTAAGGCGGCCCTCATTCTGAATTGCTCATCATACTGAAGCCACGCCGAACCTCTGGCGTTGACATGGCAATTGGTATAGGCTTTTATCATAATCTCCTGGTACTTGGAGAAGTCAGGAGATCTGGCAGGGTCTTTCTCTTCCATAACACCCCTATAGATGGTGAAACCCATCATCCAGTTTACGAAATTTCTTTCTAACTTGGGGCGTTTATACGATTGAAATTCCTTTGGGGGGGTAAACACCACCCCGTCTTTCACCATTATCCTAGGCTCGGGATCCCTGAATGTCAGGGAGAACAAATCGATGTACTCTCCCTTCCAAATCCTTTCTTTTGTAGTCATAGGAAGGTGAGACCCCAAAGGCATAGGCATACCCGTATAGGGGTTACAATCATAAGACCGATCGGTCCTTGTAATGCCTAATGCACTGACCACAGCCGTTTCCTTTGTTTGACTCACCGAGGCATTGGCCTGCAACCCCAATACCGAACCCTGGTTTGAGGGAGAGAGCTCCAAAGGTGCTGTTACAGGTTCCAGGCTAGGGCGATCGCTCGGCGATGTCAGCCCTGTCAGCCCACCTGTAGCCCAAACAGCCGAAGGCCATGCCGCCTGCGAACTAATATCATTGAACAAACCTGGACTCGCTGTCCGAGGAGCAGCATTTGCAGATTTTTGCTGGACTCCTCCTGCAGGTGTCAGTGCATCAGCTCTAGTGTTGTGCTGTTCGCCATGAGTGCCTGGTACATCACCGCTGGAAGCCGCAGATGACTCAGGTGTTGACAAATTACTCTGGCCTGTAACAACCACACTTTGGAGAAATTGAAACAAGTCAGACAAAGTAGGTTGACTAGATGTAAGCGCCGTGGCACCGCGGTGCCCCACACCAGGAACCTTCTTTAGAAGTTCCATTACATCAGCTACGGTTGGTTGCCCAACCTCCATAGCTGAAGAACCCTGGGAACTACATGCAGTGTTAGATGAATGACCCAAATTATCAGCAGCGAGATGTGCAGTGGCTTGTCCAGCATTAGCATTCGTGTGCGCAACCGAAGAAGTAGCAGCTTGCGCCCCTTTTTGCAAGTGATGTTGAGCCAACTGCTCACATACAGCCGCACAAGCCTGCATGGTGCGGCCTATCTGGGCCAAATGCGTGGTAATGTCATCATCCTTGTTAGCAGTCTCAGCCGGTCGCTTAGGAACTGGCTGTCCACTTCTTTGACCAGTTGAAGTGGTACGCCGCTTCGATTGAGTCTTACTTCGCGGCATGATGATTAATTTTTTTTTTTTTTAAAGCAGAATTGACAACCAATTGATTGTTGCAGGATATATATTAACCGAATACCCCTGTGCCAACGATCATAAAACAAACTGCATGTACTCCCAATCAATACTGCCAACCGAAGTAGGTCAGCCCACCTGAAAGGGGGAAGCCCTCTACCAGACTCACCCCTTTGAGTATTATTATTATTATTATTATTATTATTATTATTATTATTATTATTATTATTAGTTTGACAATATGGCCAGGCCTAGCTACTAATTATCCCCTGCCAGGCCTGAACGAGATAAAATTCACAGAAACTGTAGGAAGGAGTGGCGTGGGGGAACACTTCCCACTACCTTCCCATTAATAGCCACTGTGAAGTAAAACAGGGGTGGCGGAGCAATGGGAGGGGGCTGCCTAATTTATTTAGACGTCTGCCCGATCCCGGGGCCTGTCCCTACCCTTTCCACCATAATGTGCCGCTTGGCACTACACAAAAATGGGGCCAATTGGCCGATCAGTGTGCCCCAGCAAGCAAAGCCCAGGGCCCCAAGACACCGAATACCAAATTTGCGGTTTTTGTTTTTTTTTAAAACCCGCAGAGAAAGTCCTCCGAGTTATGGAGGACAGCCCAGGCCTCGCAATAAAGGCCTAAACGAATCCCAAATGGCCGATGGGGTGTATCATGGCCGAAGCCACCCCTATCCAGCTACTGAATTTGTGTGGTCCACGCCACACTAGGCCGCACAGGCCTCACCGCCCCCCAATACTTGCGTCCTCGATGTCCGGATGAAGGCCAAGAGCCCCCAAACAATCTGGCTCGATGCGTGGGGAGGGTCAAAATTAGGCCAGCTCAGCCTCCAAGCCACGTGGTGTGTCGAAGGCGGCCCGTCAGCCAGGGCCCAGCCGCTGGCAGGGACGTGCCTTGACTGCGGCCTGGTGGGGACCCCCCTTTTCCAGCGCTCCCTTGCAGCCACGGAGGCTTGCAGAGAAGGGGAGGGGGGGGACTCCCCCTGGGAGCGTGTCCTCCAGCCGAGGCCTCCCTCGTGTGCTGCCGCCCTCGGCCTGAGGCGCCTCCCTGGCTCCCCGGCTTTCCTCGCACTGCTCTTGCAGCGGGGAAAGGAAAAAACGGGCCAATAACCCAAGGCAAACCGCCTAAAAGGCCCAAAACCAACACGAACAAGCAAGGTGCTCCTTGCTTGTCCGGAGCTAAAATGGCTGCTGCCACGAGGCAGCGTGAGGCTTTAAAGCCTCGCAAATCTCGCGGCGTAATCCCGCGAGACTTCCAAATCTCGCGAGACCACAGCCGCGAGATCAACCCCATTGGCCAGGCGGACAGGATGAGGCAGGCCTTCCTGATCACCTGGCCAATCATGCGTCGATGCCCTTTTAAGGCAGACGCAACAGAAGACCCCCTCCCAACTCGTCGGGGGGGGGTCCTTCCAATAGAACTGGTCCAATCCACATTGACAGTCAACTATAGTGCTAACCAACATATGTCAATAGATAATGGTAAACAAAACAATGGCCAACAGATTGGAAGCAATCAATATACATCCCCATCCACAAAAAGGGAAACACAAGAGACTGCAGCAACTATAGAAACATAGTACTAATCTCCCATGCAAGCAAAATTATGCTCAAAATTCTACAACATAGACTTCAAACATACATGGAGAGAGAAATCCCAGAGGTCCAAGTGGGGTTCAGGAAAGGAAGAGACACTAGGAAGCACATCGCAAATATATGTAATATAGCAGGGAGTTCCAAAAGGAAATCAGCATGTACTTTATGGACTATAGCAAAGCCTTTGACTGCATAGATCATGAAAGGCTACAGAACACCCTTTAAGACATGGGAGTGCCAACACATCTGATAGTCCTGATGAGGAATCTGTACTCAGGACAAGAGTCTACTGTCAGGATAGAACATGGAGAAACAGAATGGTTCCCAAATGACAAAGGGGTTAGACAAGGCTGCATCCTATCACCCTACCTGTTCAACTTATATGCATAACATATGGTAAGGAAAATGGGCTTGGATATGGAAGAGGGAGGAGTGAAAATAGAAGGAAGAAATGTCAACAATCTGAGATATGCTGATGACACCATAATACTAGCAGAGAACCTCACAGACCTGGAACAACTACTAAGGATGATCAAAGAAGAAAGTGCAAAGGCAGGCTTATTGTTGAACATAAAGAAAACAAAAATAATGACCAGAGAGAACTTACACACATTCAAACTAGACAAAGAGGAAATAGAAATAGTAAAAGAGTTCTCATATCTGGGATCAAACATTGATCAGAACAGGGACTGCAGCTAGGAAATCAGAAGAAGATTATGAATGGGGAGGGTGGCTATGAAAGAACTAGAAAAGATCCTAAAATGCAAAGACATACAACTCAGCACAAAAGTCAGAATCATACAAGCCATTATATTCCCTATTACCATGTTTGGATATGAGAGCTGGACAGTTAAGAAAGAAACTAATAAGAAAATCAACTCTTTTTAGATATAGTGCTGAAAAATAGTGCTGAGGATTCCATGGACAGTCAAAAAGACAAACAAATGGGTCCTAGAGCCAGAAGTATCCCTAGAAGCCAAGATGACAAAACTTAGACTGTCATACTTTGGACACATCATGAGAAGGCATGAATTGCTGGAAAAAACAATAATGTTAGGAAAGGTAGTAGGAAGTAGAAAGAGAGGAAGGCCACATGCTAGATGGATGGACTTTATTAAAGAAACCACAAATATGAGTTTGCAGGAGCTGCGTAGAGCAGTAGAGGAGCCTGGAACAGAGGAGCCTGGAGAAGTCTCATCAGCAGGGTCACCATGAGTTGAGATCAATGAGAGGGCAGTTAACAACAGCAACAGCAACAACAACAAACTTACATTGACCCATGGATAAGTCAACTCAGGTTTTTTGGGGATCAATTTTTTAATCTAAATTTCTAGAATTTTACATGAGTATATATTGTATATTGCTTTTCCAGTCCATTATATCATTTACATTTTTTTGCTGTTCTCAGTGATTTCCACTGGATAAGTTCTTGTGAATGCCAACTATTTCTTTCCACTGGTCGAAGAAGTAACACTTTATCTCTTGGTAAAAAAGTTTCTATTTTTCACTGATTTGTCATACTAGGTCTTATTTTGCATTGAGCAGCCTTTACATTTTCTCCAGCATACTGCAAATCATCTCTTAAAGATGTCATCAAGTTTTCCACATATATCACCACACTATCTGCTTCGTCCTTCTCTGAATTCTCCCACTCATTTTGAAATAGTTCATCTTCTTGTGTTGCACTGTTTAGTTGGCAGATTAATAATTCTTTGTTAGTGTCCAATTTAATATACAGTTCCCAAGTAGATGTCAGAGCTGAAAGAAACTTTATCCAGCTGAGATTTATGAAGTTCCACCTCCATTCTCACAAGACTTGCATAAAGTACAAATCTGTGATTTGTATGCTTTTTATGAAGCTAATTGTTGCTTAATCTCTGCTTCAAGAGACTCTGCTTTTTCTTTCAGTCTGTGGCTCTTAGACTCTACATTGAAAAGTTCAAATTGGATGGAATTGCAATCCGCTTCTATATGGTGAAACTTTGTTTCCCATTCTTTTGCCTGTTCAGTGGCCCTATGGCATTCCTCCAAAAGATCTTGATTTTCTTGATCTTTAGAGTTCAGCACACTTTTCAGTCTTGCAATATCTGTGTACAAATCCTGTTTTCAACTTCATGTTAAGTTCATTTTGACATTTATAGACTTTTTGATGCAGATTCTGATTGTCCTGCTTAAAACCATATAGTTGCTCTTCTAGCCTTTTATTCTCTTTCACTAAAGGTTCTTTCTCTCTGCCAGTCTAAGGGGGGAGGCAGACGGGCGGCCCTGGGAAGCAGAGGATCGGGGCGGCTGCTAGCAAACACAGTGGCCCCAATTCTCCCATTTGCCGCCTCTTAAAAGAGCAATAATGCACTTCCTCTTCTGCTGTAGCGCATGAGGATGCTACACCAGGAGGACGTCCTGGCGCCGTGCATAAGGGCACGTGGTGTCAGGATGTCTTCGGGGAGGGGTTGGGGTGGCTGGCGTGTGGCTGCCCCTCCCCTTCCCTGCCTCCAACCCACCACAAAGGGCCCGTCTGCAGAGGCCCTGAGTTTATTAGCACCATCAAGAAGTTCATGTAGTCTGGAAATATCCTTTTCATATCTGCGTAGTGTTTCAGTGGAATGTTTGGATGAATGTTTCATATCAGAAATTACACACTCTAAATCTGAAATGGTCTTTTTTTCAATAGCCAAGCCAGGGTTTCAAACTTTTCTCCTCATCAGATCTCTCATTTGAAGCTTGCCAGTTTTCAGAGGGTTTCTTATTATATTGTGTTTTAATTTCTTTTAACTTTCTCTAAGATTCCCTAATAAATCTCTGCTATGCTCCAGTTCTCTCAACTGTCTCTTCAGCTGCATTTCTCTTAACTGTCCTTCATATTCTTTTCTCCTTAATCCCGTCTCATGTTGCCACTCTTTTTCTTTTATTTGTCTCTGATATTTTAGTTCTCTTAACTCTCTCTTATATTCTTTTTCCTTTAATTCTTTTCTATGTTTCAGTTCTTTTAATTCAAGTCTAATCATGTCAAGCTCATTCTCTTTTATCCCCATATCATCACAGGCTTGCTCAAAATTGGCTACATATAATTCAGGGTTAACTCCTACAGCATACATAGGAAAACTTTTTATATCAAATAGAGAAAAACTATTAATGCTACTGTTGACCATTTTCTCAGCTCTAGATCTTAAACTGTTAACTGAAGTTCCTTCATTTTCATGTCATGTATTTCTCCGTCATGAGCACTCCCATTCTCTAGTTCCTTCATTTTCATTTCATGCACAATTCTAGCCATTTTAATTTCTCTGTCTTTCTCAGTTCTACTCATCTTAATACTCTCTTTAATTTTCCAGATCTCCACAATGTTATGAGATTCAGATATTGAGGTGTCCATACTAGCTACCATTTCTTCATCAATCACTTCTGTTTCTGTTGAAGTGGGTTTTAATTTATTTGGAGGCATTTTCCTAGTATTTCCTTACTAACACCACAAACGCTTACCTCAGGAAATACTTATATGTGTGTGCTAATAAGGTGTTTATTGAGGTGGTGCCTGATTCCTTGTGGCTAATTAGTGATTTCTTACCATACACCAATTTTTTACTTCAGAAATCACTTAATTTCTTTATTATCCCAGAAATTTCTTACTTTACCCAAGTCTTTTACCTCAGAAATCACTGTTGTTGCTGTTTTTTAAAGTCTCAGTGTGCTCTTTCTCCTTTACTTTTCCAGAGGGAGTGTATTTACCCACTCTCACTCTGCACCTTTTACTTATTAATTGCAGTCCCCTACAATTACATAAAACAATTCACCTCAGGGACTGTTACACTTCAAGACATACTCAGTCTTATTTTACACCTTATTTCACACTCTGTTCTGGTGATGTCAGCCTCTAAGTAATCTCCTACAAATTACCCTCAGAGATTACCTCAGAAATTACTCTAACTGACACACCTTTTAAATTCAAACCTCTGAACTTTACTCTTTCCAGTTCAGTCAAAGTTCTGGATTTCTGGATCCCTTTATTAGATCTCAGAATCCTCTCACAACTATTGCCACAAGCACACCTCTCAGCCACTGGATCTATTGAATCCCATCGCTGCCACCATTTTGGGACAGGCAACAATGTGGCACTACTCAAAATTTCTTTTTAAAGCATTTTATTCCTTAGCCTCTTTGTGCCACCGCTGCCACCACTCTGTGACAGGGACCTACTTTCCCTGAACTACTCAAGGTGACTTAATACCAAAATATTTGTCTTCAATGTTGGTAGTGTGTAACTGTATTTTGAAAGCACTACAGACAGTTACTTGTTGAAACTGAGGGGTGATGCAGATGGGCAGCCCTGGGCCACTCTGGGAAGTGGAGGATTGGGGCCACTGCTAGCACACACAGCGGCCCCAATCCTCCCTTTTGCCAGCCCAGAAAAGAGAAGCAAAATGACGCTCCTTTCAGAGCCAGCAAAAAGGGTGCCCGAAGAGCTACCACGTCAAGACGCTGCACCGGAAGGACGTTTTGATGGTGTGTGACATGCATAATGGCACAGAACGTCTTTGGGGAGGGGTTCGGGTGGCCACTGTGTGGTTTCCCCTCCCCTTCCCTGCCTCCAAGACAGTGTAAAGTCATAAGTTTACTTGCAAGTTATTTCAAATACAGTATCTCTCATGTTAGATGTTGTTTACATTTGATATATTATTGGAATACTTTATTTGTTACACAGTTTAACCTTTGTTATTTCTTGTCTTTACATTTGTTTCTTATATAAACCAAAAAATTCAGAATCCCTATTACAATTTTATTTTTTACTGCTCTATTAATTGTTTATACTTCAGTTTTCACTAACCTATTATGTACCTTATAGAACAACACTTCACTTCACCCAGGACACTACTAGCCCTCTCTTGGGCACTTTTAACTCTTTAAACTGAATTTCTCTGCAGCATAACCTAGCCACTAAGGTTCTTCATCTCCTCAGGGTGCACTAAAACATCAACTCTAACTCTGAGTTCTGTCCCTATCCAACACTTTATTCTCTCTTCCACTCTATTTATATCTACTCCTGATTCCACTCTCATTGGCTGGTATTTGACCCATCCTGGTTGGATGTTGCCAAGGCTTCTCTCTGCCTGCCTAAATCTGCCTATGACACACATAGAAAGGGGATGGCAGTGGGAAATTGGGACTAAGTCCAGCAGAAACTGCCTCTTTTTATTTCCCTCCAAGGCCAGGGCAATGGCAATTGGAATGGAGAGAGGGCCTGCCTCTGAGCTAGGCCTGCTGCAGCTGTGCCTGCCTCTTCCCTCCCTCTGAGGCCAGGACCATAGCAGATGGAATGGAGGGAGGTCCCTTCTTCTGTCTCTGGGCTAGGTATAGTGGAGCTGTGGTTTGCCTCTTATTCTCTCCTTCTTAGGCCAAGGCGATGGTAGTTGAAATAGAGGGAGGCCCTTCACCTGTCTCTGGGAAAGGTATGGTGGAGCTGTGTCTGCCTCTCATTCTCTCCCTCTGAGGCTAGGGCAATGGCAGTTGGAAGAGAGGAAGAGCCCTTTATCTGTCTGTGGACTAGGCATAGTGGAGCTGTGTCTGTCTCTTATTCTCTCCTTCAGTGCTTAGTTATTTAGTCCAAATATCACTTGATGATCATCATTTGTATAAGGTGCTTTGAGCCCATATGAGAAAAAGGTGGCCATAATTAATTAATTAATTAACTTACTAATTAAATAAATGGATGATTTCTCATTCAGGAACAAATCTCAGTATGCTAATTGGATCTAGTGAAAGGCCAGTGCTATGAGCAAGGTCAGTTCTGTGAACCATGAATCATGATACTTGTTTCATATAAGTTACTTCAACAACAGATGAACATGCATGTGGAAACTCATTTTCAAGATAGCGGTTGACAGGTAGCAGCAGTGATAGCGTTCTACTCCATGAATCTGCTGATCCCATTTAAACCCATTCACACCAATACTTCTTGTGGAAGCAAATGCTATCATTCAGTGGTACACTGTATGAAACTATAATTCCTTCTGTTTTTTTCCCCTCCTGAATCTTCCAATATTCAGTTTCACTGGATATCTGATATTGTGGGAAAGAGAGGAAAATTTATACCTGGTCTTTCACTTTCTTTGCACAATAAATAATTTTATGATGCCCCCCTTGCCTTTTCTCCTAACCTAAAAGCTCCCTAAAAATACCCAAACATTGTTACTTTACCTCATACAAGCACCCTGATCATTTTTGTTGTCCTCTTTTTTAAATGTTTCCAGGCCCTCAATAGCTGGCAAGTGTAGCCACAAGCCTAGGTCTTGGGGGAAAAATACTTTTTTCCTTTTTTACTACTGCTCATTGAATCTTCAAGCTGGCATGAACTGTGTGTGGCAACACTCCATAGTTTTGTATTGCTATTGGCAATTCTATTTTCAGTGTGTGTATGGTTTGGTTTTTTTTTAATAATCTCAACATGCAATTTCCTGGTTTCATGGCAATCACCCACAAAGTGAATATTTTCATTAAGCTGTCCACCAGAACCCCAAGATCTCTTTTCTGGAAATTCCACATCTCTTTTTGAACAAGACTTAAGTCCTTGATTATAGATTTAGCCTGTCTTTCCAGAAACATCATTTATAGCAACTTGATTCCTGATGGAACTTGGAGTGGGGGATAACCTCAAATGATCTGTTGTATCATAAAGGACATATTTAGTGTTAGAGCAGTGGTCTACAGATTGGCCAGATACATTCAAGCTCTATTCAGTCTATTTGAGCTTTGAAAGCTTGCAACAAGTGTATTGTGCATTTTGGTTGGCCAATAAAGGTATCACTGTTTGGTGGATTTTTGTTTGAATTTGCTAAATGGCCAACACAGCTACCCCTGTATGTTTGCCGGACTGTAAGATACCACATTGTAGCTGCAACAGGAAAATCCTGAAGAGTGAGCCAGTTGACTGAGACCTTCAACAAAGATAAAATAATGTTTTTCTTCTTAAATTTGGATTGGATTGGCATGTTTTATCTCTACACCTACCAAAATGTTCCTGATGCTAAAACATGGAGGCTTCTTGAGAAATCCATTGTCCTTTGCATAAAAAGAGGCCTGTACTTCACAGGAATGGAGACACATTGGATTGCATGAGAGGAGTCCTTGTTGAGATGTAAACGGACTTCACATTTCCTGGTCTTTGAAAATCTCCCAATTGCCACATGGCCAAAAGGAAGAGAAGCCAGCCTGCAAAAGATACCTTTCCCATAGCATCTTAACTAAGGACAGAAACAACATAATGCAGACATCTGACTAACATCTCCAATTGTTTTTCTCCTGTTTGATTTGTAACATCTTGCCTGATGAAGAAGCCAGTGGAGCTTTGAAAGTGTGCAACAAGTATATTGTGCATTTTGGTTGGTCAATAAAGCTATCACTGTTTGATGGGTTTTTGTTAAAACTTAGTAAAGTTACTTTAATAGCTTACAGTTCCCTGAATCTTCCAGCCAACATGGTCAATGGTCAAGCTTTTGACAAGCTCTATGGGTGAAACAGATCACCCCAAAGGGGTGGCATCATACAGCCTCTGCAAAAGCCAGGTGGGTGCTACAGGAACCAGTCACTGCAGCCCCATTCTAGCTTGTGTGTGTGTGCAAAAAGAAGCGGTAAAAAACCACTCTTTTTTGTGCCAGAAAAAAGACAGTTTTTCTGCTACTGCCATGGCTTTGTGGCACTCCTATGGCATGTTGGGTAGGCAGAGTGATGCCAGCTTGGGGGTAGTGTCAGAGCATGCGGCGTCTAAACACTGTGCTCAGATACCACCCCCAAGCCGGTGCAAAGAGGTGGTCTGCTTTGCCCCTTAGTCCAAAAAAGTAATTCTACCAAGCTCTGTATTCAAGCATCCATAAATTGTACCAGTGAAAAGGCACAGATGTTTTATCTTCTTCATCTACAGCTGGGAGGATTTGAAGAGGATATATAATCCACACTTGTGTGAACACAGATGTACTCCTTCTCACAATGATTACTTGCAGTTCCTCTTTGGAATTTCCCACTCAACTGAGGAAGGATGGGAGTGAGGGTGGGACAGGAGCTCTGTGTAATAATTTTATTTTGTGCAGTTTGTGATATGAATTTACCAACATCCAGATTTGTTGCCAGTTGCCAATGCTTTCAGCCCATTTATTGCTCTTTATGCAGCAATTTGGGCACTGAAGAAGGGAATATGCATAGAGGCTGCCCAGTATATGACACATCCAACTGAAGCTGTGTTGACTCAGAGGTTACTCAAATGATACAAAGTATGTGTGCCATTCTTCCTTTATCTATAATGGTCTGAATCAAATTCCAGTCCCTAGTCTGGAATATCTCAACAGATATTCAAAACTACCCATTTTACAACGGCTTCTTCTCCTTCCTCTTCCTCACCTCCTACTCCATCATTTGTTTATACCAGGGGTAGGCAACCTTTCCCCTTTAAGGGCCGAGGGACTTCAGCTCCCAGAATCCCAGGAGCTATTGGCCAACATGGGACTATTGGCCAACATGGCTGAGGCTTCTGGGAGCTGAAGTCCCTCGGCCCTTAAAGGGGAAAGGTTGCCTACCCCTGGTTTATACTTTAGCCTTCTTCATTAGAAACCAAGGTTTTGAAGTATGCACATAGAAACACAGCTATTGATAACCAACTATGAAATCATGAGACACAACACAGAAAATTTGGTTAAAGAAGGGCCACTTTATTTGACCTAACCTATTTAATATGTGCTGGCCTTGAAATGAAGCGAGAGACCTGGCTGGGAGAGACCTGGCTTGTTTCACAGACACCTGGCTGGGAGAGGATAGTGCTGCTACCTGGGCACAGGCCCTCCCAGCTGGGTACTCTGTTAGTGAGCAGGTGAGGGGAAGTGGGGGGGGGCGGTGTGGCTCTAGTCCATAAGAACACCTTGACCTTGACCAGGATACCTCTCCGGAACACGGTCCACATCGAGTGCTTGTACCTCAGCCTGAAGACCAGGGATAGTTTGGGGATTCTGCTAGTCTACCGACCACCCCGTTCTCTAGCAGACTCCCTGACCAAGCTGACGCAGCTGGTCTCTGAGCTCTTGCTGGAGTCTCCCAGACTTTTAGTTTTGGGAGACTTCAACATTCCGCTCGAGACCAGCTTAACAGGTGCGGCTCGGGAGTTCATGGATTCCATGACAAACATGGGGCTATCCCAATTGGTCAACGGGCCTCTCGATCACTGGCCACATTGTGCAGGTCATACACTTGATGCGGTCTTTAGTACGGAGCAGGAATATCCATGGGTGGAGGTTGTATATACCTCTGCATTGTCATGGACGGATCATTTCCTGGTCAAGATGGAACTTAGAGCCAGCATCCGCCCCGCCGGGGGTGGTGGACCTATTAGAATGGTCCACCCTCGAAGGCTAATGGAGCCAATTGGATTCCGGAAAGCCTTGGAGGGATTAATGGTCGGGAATGCCAGTGATCCTGTCGAGACTCTGGTAGACACTTGGAATAGTGATCTTACTAGGGCCATCGACACGATCGCTCCCAAGCGCCCTTGCCATCCCGCTCCTAATCATAAGCCATGGTTTACACCTGAGCTGAAGAGGATGAAGCGGTATGGACAACGGCTAGAGTGCAAGTGGTGAAAAACTCGACACTTATCTGACAGAACTCGCCATAGGAATTTTCTTCATTCCTATCGGGAGGCGATACGGGCAGCAAAGAAAGCATTCTCCTCTGCACGTATTGCGTCTGCAGAGTCTTGTATGGCAGAGCTGTTTAGGGTGGTGAGGGAGATGACGCAGGTACCCCCTGCACCAAATCCCTTGCTTAATCCGACGACGGCCTGCTGTGACGCATTTAACAACTTCTTTGCAGACAAAATCTCTCAGATAAGAGCCGAATTAGACGCCACTATTGAGACAGAGTCTATAGGCGAGGCATCCAACGACTCCGCCGATGTGAGTTTACTGGATCAGTGGCAATCTGTGAGTACCGAGGACGTGGACAAGCTGCTTGGTAAGGTGAGGAAGACGACTTGCCCTCTGGACCCTTGCCCATCATGGCTGGCCGTCCGGGTGGGGATGTATTGGTGAGATTCCTTATGGATATCATCAATGCATCCTTCAGGGAAGGACATGTTCCATCCTGTTTAAAGGAAGCGGCTGTTAGGCCGCTTCTGAAAAAACCTTCCCTGGACCCCCTGGATATGAAGAGTTACAGGCCTGTGTCATTGCTGCCATTTTTGAGCAAGGTGATCGAGAGGGCAGTTGCTCTTCAACTCCAGGCAGTCTTGGATGAAACCGATTATCTAGACCCATTTCAAACCGGCTTCAGGACAGGCTTTGGGGTTGAGACTGCCATGGTTGCCTTGACCGACGATCTGCGTCTGAGCATCGACAGGGGTAGTGTGACCCTGTTGGTACTCTTAGACCTCGCAGCGGCTTTTGACACAATAGATCACGACATCCTCTTGGACCGCCTCAAGGGGTTAGGCATCGGGGGCACTGCTTTGCAGTGGTTCCGGTCCTTCCTCTTGGGTCGGTCCCAGAGGGTGCTCCTCGGGGACTGTAGCTGCGGTAAGAGAGACCTCACTTGTGGGGTCCCTCAAGGAGCTATTTTGTCCCCGATATTATTTAACATCTACATGAAGCCGCTGGGTGAGATAATACGGAGTTATGGTGCTGGGTGTTATCAGTATGCTGATGACACCCAAATCTATTTCTCCGTGTCTCGTTCGTCGGTCTCGAATTCCAATGACATCTCTTCTCTCAATGAATGTCTTGGGGAGGTAATGGGCTGGATGAGGAAAAACAGATTGAAATTGAATCCAGACAAGACAGAGGTGCTCACGGTAGCGGCCCCAAAACCAAGAATTGGGTTGCAACCTCCAGTCCTGGATGGGGTCACACTCTCCTCCAGTGACTGTGTTCGCAGTCTGGGGGTGCTCCTTGACTCATCGCTCCAGAGACAAATCAGGTTAATGCGATGGTCAGGAGCGCCTGTTATCAGCTTTGGCTGATACGCCAGCTGCGCCCTTTTCTGGAAGTAAGGGATCTCGAGACTGTGGTGCACGCATTGGTAACCTCCCGCCTCGACTTCTGCAATGCACTCTACATGGGACTACCCTTGTGCCTGGTTCGGAAATTTCAATTAGTACAGAACATGGCGGCCAGGCTTATATCAGGGACATCTCGAAGGGACCACATTACTCCGGTTCTGAGGTCCCTCCACTGGCTGCCTATGAGTCACCCAGTACAAGGTGTTGGTTATTACCTTTAAAGCCCTAAATGGCTTGGGTCCAAACTATATCAGGGACCGCCTTCTCCCGTACAATCCTTCCCGTGCACTTCGGTCCTCCGGGAGGAATTTGCTGCAGCCTCAGAAATTGAGGTTGGCGGCTACTTCCCGGAGGGCTTTTTCAGTCATTGCCCCTAGACTCTGGAACGGCCTGCCAGACGAGATCCGTCTATTAACATCCTTAGAAAGCTTTAAAAAGGCTGTCAAGATGGATCTCTTCCTGCAGGCCTTTCTAGACTAGTTACCCTCCTTAGATGAGTTATCCCCCCTCGGACAACTATTCCTGTATAATCGATGTTCCTCACGTGGCTCCATCTAGATGGAAGGAGCATTGAGCCAGGCTTTAGTTAATCTGGGTACTAGGTTTTAATTTTTTGTGATGTTTTAAATGATTTGATTTAATACTGTTTTAAGGGGGGGTGGGGGACGTTTTTTGTATTTTATGTTTTATTGGACTGTATATTTTAAAGTTGTAAGCCGCCTGGATTGGTGTACCATTGGTGCGGGATATAAATAAATTTTATTATTATTATTATTAGAGAGGGGACCAACCTGATGCAGGTCCAGTAGAAGCCAAATGTTACTCCCTTGACAACTTCCTCTGCCTTCCCTTGATTGAAACACCTCATGCCCAAAGGCAAGCCAAATACTTGGTTTGCTCTCCAGCTTGTCATAATTGAAAAGTAACCCAGGGGACTCCCACCCTAGCCCTATGATTGTAGAAGTAAGAGCTTGAATCCTGGATTAACCTGAAGGGTAGTGTCCTTCCTCAAGTCCCTGGGCCTCCAAACCCTAAAAAAGGAGGTTTCATATCTACCCTACACCAAAAGAGTGCCAAAGGTAATACAGAAGACTTATATTCTCATCTGGCTACCTGCCAGGTGAGAGCGTAATTAATGTCACCACCTAAGGCCATTTGTCCAAGTCACAGAGACACAGTATGGGGTGGGCATTAAAAAAAACTGGGAAAGGGAACAAATTCTATCCAGCCCCAAAGCAACCAAATAAATTGCACACTGCACAAATGGGATGATGAACTGTACTGTGAAGATCCAAAGAGGCTTGTGAGAGGGGAGAATAGGCCTTAAATAGCCTCTGCCTCTGATGTCATCACATGCTGCATTCGGGCACCTTGCTAAAAACATTGTGGGGAACACAAAGCACCCTAGTCCCTCCCATGGAAGATATCAAAGTCCTATCTTTCCCCACAATGTCTTTAGCCATAAGAGTCCCAATAGGTCAAATCACAAATTACAAATATCTTAAGATTACATTGTGCATTGTTCTGTGTTTATTGTATGGGAGAGACTGGGAGATCTGAGTTATTTCTCCAGGGTCTGGATAGTATTCAGGATGAAAATATTGCTGGTGGCCTTTTTAATTTGTTTCCAACGTTGGGATTGTGGAACATATCACATTATCTTTTAAACCAACATCACTCCAACAGGACGCAGTCAGGATGGATGGAGGCAGGAATTACTGCACTGTAATTCACTACCAATTCCACTGGGCAACTGCATCCTGGGTCCCAGCAACACTCAGACAGCCTTTTTTTGAAAATGGAAAGCTCCCCACTTTGAAAATGGGCCAGCTGAGCATGGCTGGGACCCAGGATGCAGTTGCCCAGTGGAATCAGTGGCAAATTACAGTACAATAATTCCAGCCTTCATACAGCATTCCAGCTGCATCCCATTGGAGTGATGCCAGTTTAAAAGGTAATGCGATAAGCTCCTGTGACTACTGTATTCCAATCAATGGATTTTACATCTTATAAACCAATCAACAAACATCTAGTCAAGAAAAATGAGTTACCTGTTTACTGGACTGTACCTTCATTGTGCCTTCAGCTTTGGGATGCAAATCTTCACTTAATTTTCATTCATCCCAAAGAAAGAAAAAAATGGAAAGTTTTCATTAGGCAAGATTGCAGTGGTTTGTGCACATTTTTCAATGTTTTTTTTTGAGGTATTTTTAGAAAATGCAAAAAACTTCAGTTTTTACTCAGAATGCAACCTTTTGTGAAGAAACAAGTTTTGTAAAAAAAAACTGTTATGGAAACCATAACGTTTTGTACAAAAAAAAAAAAAAACCTTTGTGAACTTTTTGCAAAATTCTTCTGCCAGGTTAAAAAAAAAATTCTTACAGCAGATGAAATTTTGGGTGGGATGTCCCACTGGGTTGAGACACCTTTTCTCATCAAGGATGAGAACATCTGAAAAAAAAAGTACTCTTTACATCCCTGCTTTACCTTTGCCCTTCCTCAAGGTATCTTGTAGAAGTGATACTCAAAAGAACTAACATAGTCTGAGTGCCTCTTCAAGGGTATTTTTTCCCTTTCTCTTTCAGCAACTCTTGTGCCAAAACCACAAATGGATGTTTAATTCTGAGTGAGTTGAAAATGCAATTTGCAGGTATAAGCAGGCAGGAGGAGGTGTTTCAAGGAAATATTATTGAATTTCTCCAATGTTGCTTCTGGGTAGTCTTCTGGATAGTGGCCATCCCATTTCAGAACTCTCCAACAAGAACTAGCTTTTAAAGCACTTCCCAGGACAAGAACTAGCATTTAAAGCACTTCCCAGGACATATCAACTTGTACCTGGGCACAGAGCTGGGATAGGAAAGGATTTCACTGGAAAATGAACTGTGATCTTTTAATGTGATAGTTTAGTTCATTAACCCTCTGATACCACCTACACAAATCTTTTGAGCTTGAAGGGCAAAGCACTGAATCACATTATACTGCACATTACAATGAGTTACTGTCAAGCACCAGGGACTTTTTCCTAAATTCTAATAGCACCACCAGAATTGTGTACGTGCAGAAAAAAAGGTTTGCAGGGACTTCCACCATCTGAAATAAACATGAGAACTCCTCCCATTAAAAAAGATCAATAGTGTTATACAAGGGCATCAGTCATGCTATTGTCAGAGGTGGTGCATTGCAGCATGTAAGCTGAGACCCCGTTGCTGGGCACTTAAGGCTTTCTGTGCTACAGTATGAAAAGAAACTAATGAATACCAGAGTGTTTTTGTTTTTCAGTCCAAAGAGACAGAGAGAGAAAGGTTAGGGAAAATTTCATATCGGCCACATTCACAATTGAGCCTGAAATGTTATTTACTGTCAGTTCAAAATGTCAATGTGCTGATTATAATAACTTGGCTTAATGTCCAGAGGGTGTGTGAAGAAGGATGGATTATAATTTCTTGTGTTTGTTCTTGATTTTTAAAATATTGCACATGTCTTCTTATTTTAGATAGCAAGATTTTTCTTTTTTAAAAAAATCTAAGTAACAGAGAAATCAAAATTGACAGATTCATCCATCCAAGCCCAGTCATTTGAGTGCTTCACTGTTAAAACTCTGGGTTAGTATCACTGTGGATTCAAGCACAGCCAGGCTGAGTCAGGGTGGCTCTTCTTTGTTCAGATAAGCACCTCATCTTTAACAATTTTTGTGGAAGGCACATACAAGATGGTCCTCACCATGGTGGTGACTGCTCTATACTTATTGAATTTTGTCAGGAGTCAATGGGGCAGAGGTTCCTTTCAGTTCAGTTTGGATTAATTTATAAAATTACTCACATTTCTTTATATCTGGCAGTGTAAGCACATGAGCTTTAAAAAAAAGAGATCAAATGTAGGAGAAAATGACACTCCTTCTTCATCAAACATGTTGAATCTATAAATCTAGAGATCTATAAATAATTATTCATTCAGAATAATTTTTATAATTAGTAAATATCATGAATAAAAGATGATTTCCTCCACCCCCCACCCATACCACTTATAGACCCTTTTCACATAACACAATTATTATGCTATGTGTCCACACCAACTGCCATGGCAACATCCAATGGAATTCTGGCATTGACAGATGATGATGATGATGATGATGATCATGATGATGATCATGATCCCACTCCATCCCCACCTCAAACTGGGAACTTTACAGAGCAGCATTTAGAATAATCAGCCAGAGTTTCTCTGGTGCCTCTGAAAAAACTGCAAACCCCAGGGACCCTTTCACACTACACAGTTTTAGCACTACAATTCTAATTTAACTGCCATGTCTACATCCAATGGAATTCTGGGGTTTGCAGTTTGGTGAAGTTCCTAAAACTATCTGCTGAGAAATCTAAAATCCTAAACTGCAAATCCTAGGATTCCACCAGATAACACCATGGCAGTAGAAATGGAATCATAGTGCTATTATTGTATAATGTGAAAGGGATCCAGGATTCTATAGAAGATTACTTTGCCAGTTAAAGTGAAAAATAGTGCCATGTCTGTGTCATGTGAAAGGGCCCTTAGCCTTGCAATGTGTGTGTCTGACAGGTGAGTGAAAATATTTATTGGGGACTGGGTTGGGGAAAGGAGGTAGCTGTTCATAAGTTTTTGAGTCAATACAAATATTTGCTTGTGTTTCTCCAAGCATACTAAGACAAAAGAGATAAATGGTATTGGCAAGATTTACTGTAGTCTTTCCCTGGAGCAGTTGCAAGTGGATTAACAGTAAATGTAAGGGACCAAGACCATTTGAGTCTGAAATGTCCTTCACAATGCTCATAGACAGAGCCATGCCAAGATTTTCTAGGTGCCAGTCCAGGATTCATAACAAAATACCCAGGGACACAATTTCATAGTTCAGTAGATGGGGCAAAATTCTTGACAAGGTTTAAATATTCTCAGAATTAAGGGCCCCCAAAGCAGTTTATTTTAAGATTATGTGTGGCAGCTGTCAGAGACAACACAAAATGTATCAGCTCAATAACTAGAGTGTAGTCATAGTATTGTTTTGAATAGTTTTGAATCTTTTGTGGAGAGGAAATCCATGGTTTGAGGGGGCAAATGCATTTAGAACGCTGTATGTTGAGAAAAATACAATTAGAAATGTGCAACACGAGAGGAAGAAAATATTAAATAAGTCCTTCAATGTGAATTTTTAATGCATATTTTCACAGATTACTGTGGAAAGGAGACAATATGGATGAAAATGACATAGATGGGAAATAGATGGATTTGTTCATCAGTAGACACTCATCATTTTAAAAAACTTAGTACATCTGTGTTGTTGAGGGCTGAATAAATTGCAACATTGATCCAAAACACACTGCAAAAATAATCCATTTTGAAACCGCTTTAACTGTCGTGGCTTAATGCTAGGGAATTCTGGGAACTGTAGTTTTGTGAGATATTTAGCCTTCTCTGTCTGAGGGCTCTGGAGCCACAATAAACTTCAATTCCTAGGATTCCTTAGCACTGAGTCAAGGCAGTTAAAGTGGTTTCATAATTGATTGTTTCTGCACTGCACAATGGTTTTTGGACCATTGGTTACTTTGTTTTGCTTCGTATGCACAAAATATCAGTGCTATAAAATACCCTGTGGTTTGGGCTGAAAAACACACATTAAGACATGTTAAGATATGGTAACCCTGGTGGAAGAAGAAAACAGCACATGGGATATCTGAACTATCCCAAATGATAGAGGGGGAGTCCTATCCAAGGTAAACCCAACACAGGCCAAAGGCAAAGAACAACATGCCCCCCCCCCACGCATTCCACAGAGAAAAGAGAAGCTGATTGGTAGATCTTAATTTGGCACTGGTGGTGGTGCGTCATCCTCTGATTCACCTGAAGACAGAAGGTCAACGTACAGGATGCAGTAAAGTTTCTATAAGGCACAGTTCTCTCTTCCAGCTGCTATCTCCAAACATCTGCCAGCAGAGGTTATTACCTCACTCTTCCTAATGGGACAGCCAGCCTTAGTCCTGGTTCAGTTGCTGCTTGTCTTGCCAGGCTACTTTTCCTTCACACAGTGAACAGAAGGAGAGCCAAACAAACAAACAAACTGCCAGATTTGGAAGCAGATCCTCCTGCACCATCCATCAATGCAACAAGCAAGGATTTGAAGGAGAGCATATAACCTATTTTAAAAATGAAGATAAGCACCCTGACTGAATCCTTGACAGATGTAGAAGTGCTTCATGGAGTGAAACTTCCCCCATCAAGCAAATAGTCAGTGGGTGGGGTGGGAGAATGGAGAGGTGCCTGCACTGAACCAGCTATTCCTCACAGTAGTGGGTGCTTTATCAGCAAATGTTTGAACAGGTTAGCTTCTGAATCATAGAATCATAGAGCTGAAAGAGAACAAAAGGACCATCCAGTTCAATCCCCTTCCATACAGGAACACAGAATCAAAGCACTCCTGACAGATGGCCATCCAGCCTCTGTTTATAAACCTCCAAAGAAAGAGACTTTACCACACTCCAAGGGAGTATGTTCCACTGTTGAACAGCTCTTACTGTCAGGAAGTTTTTCCTAATGTTGAACTGGAATCTCTTTTCCTATAGTTTGAACCCATTGCTCCAGGTCCTGTTCTCTGGAGTAGCAGAAAATTAAGCTTGCTCCATCCTCAATATGACATATCTTCAAATATTTAAACAGGACTATCACATCTTTTCATAACCTTCTCTTCTTCAAGCTAAACATACCCAGCTCTCTAAGTCGCTCCTCCTAGGGCATGTTTCCAGGTCCTTCACCATTTTGGCTCCCCTCCTCTGGACATGCTCCAGCTTGTCAACATCCTTTTTGAATGGTGGTGCCCAGAATTGGATGCAGTATTCCAGGTGAGGCCTGACCAAAGCAGAATAGAGTAGCACTATTTCTTCCCTTGGTCTAGACACTATACTTCTGTTAAAGCAGCCTAAAATCACATTGGTCTTTTTAGCTGCTGCATCACACTATTGACTCATGTTCAACTTGTGGTCTACGAGGACTCCTAGATCCCTTTCACATGTAGTCTTGTTAAGCCAGATGTCTCTCATCCTATATCTATGTATTTCATTTTTTCTGCCTAAGTGCAGTACCTTACATTTCTCCCTGATGAAATTCATGTTTGCTTAGCTTTCTAATCTATTAAGGTCATTTTGAATTTTGATCCTCTCTTCTGGGGTATTAGCTGCTCCTCCTAATTTGGTGTCATCTGCAAATTTGTTAAGCGTGCCCTGTATTCCTTCATACAATTCATTGATAAAGATGTTGAATAGCACTGGGTCCAAGACAGAATCCTGTGGCACTCTGCTAGTCACTTCTCTCCAGAATGAAGAGGAGCCGTTGCTAAGCACCCTTTGGGTTCAGTCATTCAACCAATTACAAATCCACCTAACAATTGCGTTGTCTAGCCCACATTTTAATAGGTTGTTTGCTAGAATATTATGGGTGTGTGTGTCAAAGGCCTTACTGAAATCAAGATATGCTACAGCCACAGTATTCCTTTTTTAAAATTTTTATTTCTATACCACCTTTCTTCCAAAAAGGGACCCAAAGCAGCTCACAATATGAAGGGAATGGACATTGCCTTCATCTATAAAACTAGTAATTTTATTTTAAAAAAATAAAGAAAGAGAGAGAGAAAGAGAGAGAAGATTAGTCTGGCATGATTTGTTTTTGAGAAAACTATATTGATTTTTTTGCAATTATTGCATTCCTATCTAAATGCTTATAGACTGACTGTTTAATGATCTGCTCTAAAATCTTTCCTGGTATTGATGACAGGTTAACTGGGCAGTAATTGATTGGGTCCTCTTTCCCTCCTTTTTGATGAGGGAGACATTTGCCCTCCTCCAGTCTGCTGAGACTTCTCCTGTTTTCCAGGAATTCTCAAATATTATTGACAATAGCGTTGAGATAATAATAATAATAATAAAATTTATTTCTATCCCACCCCTCTACCAAAGCAATCTGGACAACTTGCAACAATAAAATCTCACAGTACGTCTGCCTGTTCTTTTAATATCCTTGGATGTAGTTCATTTGGCCCTGGAGATTTGAATTCATACTACTTCTTTACTTATTCTGTGTTGCATTTCCCTGTGTCCTCTGCTCCATTTTCCTCAGGTTGAGCACCCTTTTCTGAACTCAGAGATTTGTGGATTTGACAAATGCAACCAGCTATATAGGATGTGGGAAGGATATATCCCTATAGAAACCATTTATATTAGCATAACCACTCCCACCCTCCACATCAATAGAAATAAATAATAATTGGCCTCCTAGTTCAGTAAATCAAATGTACTGGAGAAAAGTAGTCAGTATCAGTTCAAAGGTTCATTGGAGCCTTTATATTTATCTCATTTATCTTTTATACTGTTTTTGGAAAAGTAGTTTGGGATCTCTATTTATGTCTCCATCAGCACCATAAATTGCATCAACTGAGACCAATGTGGTTTAGTCCTAGATCTTCTAAATAGTTATATAAGTCTCCCAAACTATTATTTCCTTGTTTGTTTTTTTTAAAAAGAGGGAAATAATGTTCTTTTCTCATGATAATTAATTTATACTCTACATTGTAGAGTAATGGCCAGAATGAAGTGAGAGAATTATGCTTGATTAAATTAGATCCCTGGAGAACAAAACAAAGATCGGCTCTGGAGTAAGGCAGATGGCTTTAGTACTATTATTGACATTCTCAATACGTTGTTCCGGACCCTGCTTGGCTACCTATTATGTACAGTAGAATTTCATACTACAGTTTCTAAACATTCAGTCAGCATGATTACAGCTACAATATGATGCACACTAACTTGGGATGGAATAGGCCCCCTTGAAGAGTGGGGTTTATCTGTCCAAAAATCCACATGACATCATGCTGCCTAAAGCAGTGGTCCCCAACCCCCGGTCCGCGGCCCAGTACCGGTCGGCAGAACAAATGGTACCGGGCCGCCCTTCTGTGCAGCCAAAACCCATTAAGTTAAAAAAAAATATTGCAAGGCTTATTGCAAAGCTTGAGGTTCTTCAAACCTCAAGCCTAAGGCAAACTGAAACTCCTCCTAAGGCAAACTGGCCTGAAACCCAAAAAGCTCTAGATTTATTGTGGCGTCGTGCCCCCTTCTCTGAGGGGACAATATTTTATGGAGGCGAGATGCTCTCCTTCTCCCCTCGGCTGCATTCTTGAAACCCTGGGGAGGGGCCAGGAGTGAGGGGGAAATGGAGTCCCGCTGTTCTCCGCTGGTCCCAGCTTTCTTTGAAACAGGGTCCGGACAAGGAGAGCCATGGGCCAAACACCGTAAGGCAGCAGCCCCCTCAGTCCTGGAGGGGCTAATGGGACAACAAAAGCCCGCCAGAAAGAAAAGGGCGCCACAAAGGCGCAAAGGCGAGCGCACCTGCAGCCAAGGCTTGGCGCGCCCTTGGAGAGGAGCTGGTACCTGGAAATACGCCATAAAAGAGCCTCCTTTCAAAGCCTTTCAAGTCGGGGTCACCGTGTCTTCTGTCTTTCTGTCTGTCTGTCATCGCCCCCCCTCCATCTCCTCCTCCTCCCAGCCCCCAGAGCCAAGCTGTTGCTGCTGCTGACCAGGGCCGAGTCCATGGGAATCCCGCCACTTGTGCGCCCTGAGAGGAAGGTGGAGGAGAGCCTCCCTTGACGAAGGGGAAACAAATAGGACGCCATCGATTTGGGGGCGCTGAGGCAAATTAAAGAACAGGGAGAAGGAGGGCAGGAGGGGGAGAAGACGGGGGAAAGAGGCTTGGCAACACACACACACCCTGCTCTGTTGTTGTTCTTCTTGTTGTTGTTGCTGTGCGCTTTCAAGTTCTTCCCAACTTTTTGTTTGTTTGCTTTTTTTGGTGGTGTGTGCCTTCAAGTCGCTTCCGACCTATGGTTGAAACCCCCCACCCCACCCTATCATGGGTTTTTCTTGGCAAGATTTCTTCAGAAGAGGTTCGCCATTGCCATTCCTCTGAGACCAAGAGAGTGTGACTTACCCAAGGTCACCCAGTGGTCTTTCCATGGCCGAGCGGGGATTCGAACCCTGGTCTCCAGAGTATGAGTTCAACACTCAAAACTCAGTCTTGACTCTAATAAGCCACATCAGCCTTTATTTTAAGTCTCAATTAAGTTCTGGCATAAAGCGCACAGATTATGTCCAGGTAACAAATTCAAATTGTAAGAAAAAGTCAATGATGTGCAGAAGATGGTTTCTGCCTTCACTAAAGCAGTGGTCCCCAACCCCTGGTCCGCAGAACAAATGGTACTGGGCCGCCCTTCTGTGCAGTGGCGGTGGCGGGTCCTGCGACTTTTGCGAGTTCTGCGAGTCCCGACGCCGCAACCCCCCCCCCCCAGTGGGCCGCGGAAAAATTATCTAACGTTGACTGGTCCACGGCAATAAAAAGGTTGGGGACCACTGGCCTAAAGGATCAGAAACAAGTAATCAAAGGACTAAAGCAACTTCCCAGTGAGGGAAAATCAATATTTGTGGCTGCTGAGCTTAGGAAAATGAAAGGAAATATGGGGGAACTGATGGACATAATATACAATTTTTATATAAATGTTTATATACAACTATTTAACAATGATATGGAGAACCTGGGAAAGGATATGAGGTTCTCTATTACCCAATAATACTAGAGACAGCCAGAGTGCTACACTGGTTTGAGTGTTGGACTAGGTCTGTAGTGAGCAGGGTTCAAAACCCCATTTAGCCATGAAAATCACTGGGTAACCTTGGGCAAGTTACTCTCCCTCAGCCTCTGAGGAAGGAAATAGCAACCCCAGTCTGAATTAATTGTGCCAGGAAAACCTCATGATAGGTTCACCACAAGCCAGAAATTACTTAAAGGCACACAACAGCAACAACAACAAAAACAACAACAAACATGCAGGGGTAGCTATGTTGGCCATTTAGCAAATTCAACAAAAATTCAGCAAACAGTGATACCTTTATTGGCCAACCAAAATGCACAATATACTTGTCGCAAGCTTTCAAAGCTCCACTGGCTTCTTCATCAGACAAGATGTTATAAACCAAACAGGAGAAAAGATTGGAGATGCTAGTCAGATGCCTGCATTTTGATGTTACTGTCCTTAGTCAAGATGGTAAGTGGAGGGTATCTTTTGCAGGCTGGCCCCTCCCCCTTCAATCCATGTGGCTATTGGGAGATTTGCAAAGACCAGGAAATTTAAAGTCCATTTGCATCTCAACAAGGACCCCTCTCTTGCAATCCAATATGCCTCCATTCCTATGAGGCCACAGGCCTCTTTGTAGGCAAAGGACAATGTATTCCTCAAGGAGTCTTCATGTTTTTACATCAGGAATATTTTGGTAAGTGTTGAGGTAAAACATGCCAATCCAGTTCAAATTTAAGAAGAAAAAAATGTTTTACCTTGTTTGGAGATCCCAATCCACTGGCTGACTCTTCAGGGTTCCCCTGTTGCAGCTACAATGTGATATCTCACAATCAGGAAACATGCAGGGGTAGCTGTATTGGCCATTTAGCAAATTCAAACAAAAATCCACCAAACAGTGATACCTTTATTGGCCAACCAAAATGCACAAAATACTTGTTGCAAGCTTTCAAAGCTCCACTGGCTTCTTCATCAGGCAAGATGTTACAAACCAAACAGGAGAAAAAAAATGGAGATAAAAAAATAACAATATTAGGACTTGGGTTCACCTTCTGAAGCTGAATTGTTGAGAGATTCAGAATAGAACAAATAATAAAAACTTCACAAAACGTAAACTGAAGAATGCAATGATGGCCATCAGCGTGGACAGCTTTTGAAACCTCAGATTGACTCATTTCTTTCACTGTACCCATGCAATTGAAGGACTGACTTTCTAAATGTTTCACCATATTAAAGCAAAAGAGCACATTTAGCATGTAGAACTGCCCTTCCTGGCACGCACTGTTTCACAGGTAAGGAATATTAATTCTTGTGGGAGCTTTCAAAGTATGTATACTCTCCCCCTGCCATCTGAAGTGCTACCTTCCAAGATGGGCTCTGGTTGTATCTACACTGTAGACATAATGCAGTTTGGCATACTTTAAATGCTGTGTAGTGTCAGCCTATGGAATCCTGGGAATTGTGGTTTTACAAGGCCTTTAGCCTTCTCTGCCAAAGTGTGCTGATGCCTAACAAAATGACAAATCCCAGGATTCTTTAGGATGGAGCCATGATAGTTAAAGTCATGTCCAACTGCATTATTTCTACGTTTAGATGCACCCTGAGTCACATCATATTTTGGTATGGGTAGCCTAAAAGGACAGGGGGGAATAATCCACTCAGATCAGGATCTTTTGAAGTAGGTTTCTTTCAATTATGTCTAGCAAACACTCACCATAGCAAAACAGCCAGATCCTTCCTGCAACAGACTCAGATCAGTATTGGAAATTGGCTACATTGTGGATAGCACAATTCTTTTGAAGCAGAGATTTAAGACTTGTTGATTCCACATGCACTCACTTTATTTAAACCCTCCCAAGAAGGACCATTCATTGGAAAGAAAAATTTGATAGATGTCAGAAGATGAGAGTGTATCTTAGCTCCATGCTAATCGTGGTCTTTAGTCACAGCCCACAGCAAATATGGCTGATTGAACTGTTTGCCACAATTAATTTAACCAATTAATTTAAGCCCACCAAGAGAAAATAACTTTTAGGAATGTATTTATTTGCCATTGGCTGTACAAACACACTGCTGGCTAGGGATATGCCATGTAGCACTTGCTGTTAAATGGTCATTCATTATTTACTGTCTGCTGTTTGGGTTCCGTGATGTACTACTATAGCCATATGCTTAGCCCTGGCTGCCTTTCCCCTCTCTTGCTGCCTCTGACACTTTATCAGATGTGAGGGGGTTGGATATACCCACTCCACCTCTCCCTGAAGATCTCCTGTTAAGGTATCCAATTGTTAAAGACAAACATAGCTTAAGGATGGTATAACTCACATTTCTTAGGACAGAGCTAGATTAAGAAAGAAGGAAAGCATTGGGGGGAGCTAGATTGGACCCAACTCTTGGGAGCCAGTGGCTGGTAACATGCAGAAATATTATTAATCTTGTTGTTTATGGCAAGCTGCTTTGCTATAAGACATGAATGTTATGTTAACATTTTAAGGCCCACATCCCATTGTTACTCCCACTGTAGTAGACCCATTGAATCAGTTGGATTTACCTATGTGTTGAGTCACCATTCATGAATTGATTGAATGGGTCTACCTCAGTTGAGACAAACAGATTCTAGACCGGGGTAGGCAACCTTTCCCCTTTAAGGGCCGAGGGACTTGAGCTCCCAGAAGCCTCAGCCATGTTGGCCAATAGCTCCTGGGATTCTGGGAGCTGAAGTCCCTCGGCCCTTAAAGGAGAAAGGTTGCTTACCCCTGTTCTAGATTATATATGGAATGCTGAGAATCTTTGAAGCACTTTTAAAATTTGGACTAAAATCTAAAGCAGATAAACTGCTTTACTGATATCGAGGCTATTGTTGTTTTGCACCTTCAAGTCATTTCTGATTTTTTATTTATCAATTTATTAATTTATTTCCTGCCTTTCTCCTGGAACAGACACTTAAGGCAGCTAACAAAATTTAAAACAGTGACCTTAAGGAGAATCTATCAGAAGGTTTTCTTGGTGAGATTTCTTCAGAGAGGGTTTACCACTGTCTTTCTCTGAGACTGAGAGTGTGTGACTTGCCCAAGGTTGCTCAGTGGACTTCTATGTCTAAGCAGAGATTCTCTACTAGCCTCCAATTCAAAATTTGCACTTCAGAATTGGCAGCACCAACAATGTTAGGCATGTATCACAGTCAGTGAAATTTGGGTGCGAGGAAAGAGAGAAGAAATTCTCAGACAAGATTCCCCTCCCCCAACTCCAGACGCTCAGCAAGAAAACTTATCATTACCAAGCCAATTCCAAACCAAGCCAAAGGAAGTTTTCTCATCATTAATTTGTGCTTGACTTTCAGCATTTCTGGTTCATAAAATAAGATATTTCATATAACATGAATATTGTAGTTCCTGAATATCCAAGTCATTGTTTTCTTAGCAATTTAATCTGTCATAACAGTAAATCCCACAATGGCAACTATATTATAAACAAGAGTTCTGTAACATTTTTATCACAGCATCTATAGAACATTTTATCATAATATGCCCCAGGTATTAACCAAATTAAATATGCAATCATCTCACATGCCCGTTGTGTATTTGTAATTGCTCTCACTCTGTGTATTTAAAAGGTAACCTTTTCCTCATAAATACAGTAAAATAACTTTTTTTCAAGTAAAAATAGATATTTTAACCCCAAAGGAGGAATGGCTTTATCAAAGTGTCTTTTCCCCCTCTTTTGGAACACATTATTTTTCTTCTTGAAAACAGACAAGATTTGAAACTAAATTGATTAAAAGCCTCCAAAATTCAGAGCATAATTCACAGCACTCCCCTTTAACAATGGTAAATGCAAGGAAATGGAAACCCCTAATTTATACTAAGTAAAGTCAGAACTGAATACCTAGGCATGTCTGCACAGGCCATTTGCAGCCCTTTCCCACTGCCTTCCATCCCCCTGTCCACATGAACACTTGCAGAGGACAGTCCCACAGTGAATCCAGGTCATCCTTATGGTCATGCCTGTTAAGGAAAAAGCAACATGGGATATACAGTAATAGAAATAAAAATATTTATGTGAATGTCAAAGTGACTAAGCAGGAGCAATCAGGAAGATACACAGGTGAAAAAGATAATATAATTAAGAAGCCTTGAGAGCCAAGGTCAAAGTTATAGAAGGTATATTGAGAACACCTGTGATAGATTGCAAACACCTGAGACTCATTAAGTGGTCAAGGTAAAGTGATGAAACACTTGGGTTGGTCTTAGGTATGGGATGATCTATGTGGACCAATCAAGATGTATGTACACACCCACTGGGTGGAAACTGACTGGTGGGTGGTGTCTAACAATGGCTATAAGTGCAATGTTTGCCAATGCATATTGTGGTGTAGTGTGGAGTAGTTTTGGAGATATTGTGAAGTGTAGAGATTGTGATTTGTAGGGCATATAGTATTTATGTATATAATAGAATAAAGTAGATCTTTTATATAAGACTACTGAGTTGTCTGGTGTCTTGAGGGAAGATACAAGAGCCAGAAGAATCCTGGAGAAGTTTGGAGACATCTCTAGAAGAAGAGTGAGAAGGCTTGGAGAGTTTGTCAGGGTCTTCAGGCTATTCTCTGAAACTCTGCTGCTTGGGAAAGAAGCATCAACCACTGATCAAAGCTGGTCAGCTCTGCTGCATAACAAGGTGGTGAGTTAGAGCCAGAGGTGAAGAGCTACAACTCCCATCTTCCCTGACACTTCCGGAACATGGACATGGATCTTTACTCAGAGTCTGAAGCAGTGAACCTGCTGCTGAATCAGAGTCGGAGGAAGTTCCAGAGCCACATGTCTCAGAGACAGACCAGACTGCAGTACCAGCTCTGGCAGAGAGTTCTGCCCATTCAGATATAGAAGACTACTTATCCCTGCCTACCTTCACTGAGTGGAGACAAAAAAAAGGAGGTTTGAGGAGGTCTCAGAGGATTTATAGCAGTGGTCCCCAAAGTGGGCAGTAGCACCTCCCTGAGGGTGTTGGAAAGCTCCAAGGAGGCTCTGAGGGCAAAATGAGCAGCAGGGGGGCACTGAGGGGAGAAAGGGAACAGCAGGGAATTGTGGGGATGGGGGATGCAAGTAGGGTTACCATTGCTGCTGAAAAACCATAAAATCCTGGATTGAAGTCTTTGAAAATCATAATGTCTCAGATTCTTGAAGGCAGGAATGAAGTCTGGGGGGGGGGGGGGGGACCCTCATCCAGATCCCCCCTTGAGGCTCTGGGTGGTATTGTGCAGGTGTGTCAGACCCAGAGGTGGGAAGGTTAAAGGAGACAAGCAGAGGTTTGGAGCAGAGAGGAGTCTTTTTTGTGTCCTGGTAAACATGTGGTGGCACAGTGGAACTTTCTGCTTGCTTGGTACTAGAGCTGCCCTTCCTTCTGGCTCCACCCCCATATAGAAATGCTTGTGTGTGTGTTTGAAAAAGGGGGACCTTTCTTAAATTCCAGAGCTCCTCTTTCTTCTTAATTGCATGCTAATGGGATGGAGCTCCCATTTCCTCCATTTCCCTTCCCAATAGAAATGTGTGTGTATGTGTTTGGGAAAAGGGGGGGGATATGGGCTCTGGAAGACAATGAAACCCAGGAAATAAAATTTGGAAATAAATCCATTGGCATCAGAATGAGAAACCTTCTTTCTTTTTCTCTCCTGTGTGAAAATATCTGCCCCTGGCAAATAATATTGAATTTCTCAAGAAGTCTCTGTGTTGCTGCATCTGAAAAAAACTTTAAATGCTGTTTAAAACACATCAAATGCAGTCCCATTAAAAAAAAGTTTGACTTTTATTGGAGGTAAAGACCTCAGAAAGTTAAGTATCAGCCCTTTGTTCCTTCTTGTTTAGGATTCACCTGTTGTGTCTAAAATGCAGTATCCTGAAATCTAGAAAGTATATCCAGGAGTAGCTGTGTTGGCAAACAATAACATCCAAAATTCACAAAAGAGTGATACCTTTCTCCTGCTTGATTTTTAATACCTTTCAAAAGCTGTTTCATCTGTTTTGTGCATTTTGGTTGGCCAATAAAGGTATCACTGTTGTTTTTTAAATTATTATTTTGGATGTTATTGTGCTTTGCTGTATGGACTGGTCAGCATGGCAATCCCTGGATGTGATTCCTAGAGTAGGAGTCCCTACTGTCCTGGCTTAATGCTAGGGAAACATGGGAATTGTAGTTTTTCTGAGACATTGAGCCTACTCCGTTGAGTCCTTTACCTCCAGTTGGTGGTGCCTGAGGGGCAGCTCCCGCTCCGGACCATTTACCTTTAAAACAGGAAGTGCCGGGGTGATTCCCTCTGCAGGTGTTACAGCAGTGTTCAAACCTGCAGGTCTGACGCTTGCACCTGCCTGCATTAAACCCCCAACAGACACCTGAAAATTTATTTTCCCCGTGCCAGGCCTCGCATTTTGCCCACTCGGCTGAGTGACCATAGGCACGAAGCCATTGTCACACCTGCTTGAAGGGAAGGCACACACCATGACGTCCACCCATAACTCAGCCTGAACATGTCACCATGACATAGAACAATCTAAAGCGGCCCTCATTCGAAACTGTTCGTCATACTGAAGCCAAGCAGATCCTCTTGAATTCAAATGACAATTAGTATAGGCCTTTATCATTATCTCTTGATATTTAGATAAGTCTGGGGATCTCCTTCTCCTCAATAATACCTCTAAAAATTGTAAAGCCCATTATCCAATTAACAAAATTCCTTTCTAACTTCGGACACTTGTGTGCCTCAAACTCCTTGGGCAAGCTAAATACGACCCCGTCTTTTACCATAACCCTTGGCTCTGGGTCACGGAAAGTTAAAGAAAAAAGATCGATAAACTCACCCCTCCAAATCCGCTCCTTCATTGTAAGTGGGAGATGGGAGCCCAAGGGAGTGGACATAGCCGCATAAGGGTTGCAATCGATCATTCTTTCCACCCCAATTTGACCTAAGGCTCCTGATGAAACCACTCCTTTAGATGAACTTACTTGCCAGACAAGGGCTGGACTACCTGTAGATTTGCTTCCTGACACTGACTCACCCCAGCCACTGCTGAGGGTGTGCTCAGTGAAACTGAGGGTGAACACTCAGCCCCACCACCCTGGCCAGTCTGGACACCAGGTGCCCAGACTGTTGCAGGCCAAGACCCCAATGATATAGGTAAGGTAGATGCACCTGAGCCCGACGCCTGGTGAGGGATATCCACCGATGCTTGAGCGCCTCCAGCCGAGTGTGATGTAACCGATGCCCGACTGCTATGCTGCAGGGTGGAGGAAGCACCTCCCACCACATTGCTCAATGGCTCAGGGGTTTCAGTTGCCGGCCCGCTGGTCCTACCTGAAACCACCGTCCGTTGGACTAAGCTATACAGATCAGCCAATGTAGGCCGTGCTGACACAGTGGATGCTGCTCCTTGTTGTACTAAACCTGGAACCTTTTTCATGAGTTCCATCACATTACCTATAGTTGACTGCCCACCCTCTATAGCTGGAGCCTCGTCACTATGTGATACATTGCCTGCTGTGATACCAGGTGAGGGTACCTCCTGCACCTGTGTAGGTTGTAGTGCCACAAGCTGGTCCTCATTTGAAGCTGGAAGGGGCAAAGTTCTAGAACTACCCCCCCCCTGGATTCCCTTCTGTGCCAGTTGTTCACACACAGATACACAAGCTTGCATTATGCGTCCTAACTGGGCCAGGTGGAGAACAATCTCATCCTCCTTACCCTGAGCTTTGGCCGAACGGTTAGGCGCCGACTGGCTGGTGCTAGGTTCAGCAGGTGCCACATGCCGCTTGGACTGTGCCTTGCTACGTGGCATAATGACAAAGTTTGTCCTTTTATAATAATTACCAGGCCCCTTGGTTATAGTGTTGAAAGCAAGAACTATAACCCTTCACCAGAATAACTAGAATGTCCAGAACAAAAGCTATCTGTAATGCCCCAAGCAGGGACAACAGACCATGCAAGTCAAGGCCAATAAGGCAAACCAGGCCTTTGTATTAACCAGTCCCAAGCAGGGACAATAACCAGGCAACAAATCCCCAAGCAGGGGAGAAGTTATAGTGTTGAAAGCAAGAACTATAACCCTTCACCAGAATAGCTAGAGTGTCCAGAACAAAAGCTATTTATTAGGTCCAGCAGGTGCCACACACCGTGTGTATTGTGCCTTGCTACATGGCATAATGGCAAAAATTTATCATTTTATAATTGCCAGGCACCTTGGTTATAGTGTTGACAGCAAGAACTATAACCCTTCACTAAAATAGCTAGAATGTCCAGAACAAAAGCTATCTGCAATGCCACAAACAGGGACAACTGACCATGCAAGTCAAGGCCAATAAAGCAAATAAGGCCTTTTTTGTAGTAACGAGTCCCAAAAGGGTCAATAGCCAGCTACAAGGTCCCAAGCAGAGAAACTGAAACCCAAGCAGGGTCACAACAAACACCCAGGGGGTCCCTAGCAGAGGCAACCAACCCCCTAGGGGTCACTCACTAGGCCTCCTATGGCCTGAACCACCGAAAGGGTCCCAGTCAGGGACAATAACCCAAGTAGGGTTGAGAAACACAGCACCCAGGGGGGTCATAACAGGGTGATAGGCCCAATCAGGGGTGAAAACTGCACCCGGGGGTGGTCCCAAGCAGGGATAGCAAATCCACACAGGGTTAAAAGATCACCCGGGGCCTCCCAAACAGGGACAACAGACCTGAACAGGGTCAATCCCACACACAGGGAACCTCTCCTGGACTCTGACCTTCCTTCCTTCTTCCCACTGTTTGGGGCTCCTTGGAAGTAGCAGCAGTACCTTCAGCTCGGCAGGGAGAGAGATGGGGCCGGACTTTCCCCTTAAAAGGGCACTACTCTAGCCCTCCCCTCCTCTGAGAACAACAGCCAGCTTGCCACCTGAGAGGAACCTCTCCTGGACTCTGACCTTCCTTCCTTCTTCCCACTGTTTGGGGCTCCTTGGAAGTAGCAGCAGTACCTTCAGCTCGGCAGGGAGAGAGGTGGGGCCGGACTTTCCCCTTAAAAGGGCACTGCTCTAGCCCTCCCCTCCTCTGAGAACAACAGCCAGCTTGCCACCTGAGAGGAACCTCTCCTGGACTCTGACCTTCCTTCCTTCTTCCCACTGTTTGGGGCTCCTTGGAAGTAGCAGCAGTACCTTCAGCTCGGCAGGGAGAGAGGTGGGGCCGGACTTTCCCCTTAAAAAGGCACTGCTCTAGCCCTCCCCTCCTCTGAGAACAACAGCCAGCCTGCCACCTGAGAGGAACCTCTCCTGGACTCTGACCTTCCTCCTCGCATTCCATTGTCTGGAATTCCCTGGAAGTTGCAACAGTAACACCTTCTGCTTGCAGAAAGAGGGGCAGGGCAGCATCCCCTCAGCCTTTCTTCCCTCCACCACTCTTAAAATCTGGGACGCTCATCATAGCTACCCCTTTCTTTTCTGTTAATTCCCTCATGTCTTGGGATCACCAGCCTATCCCATTCTCCACAGTTGGACTTTATCTATGTGTTTCTGCTTTTCTCTCGTCTGCATTTTCTCCAGCTATCTGTCTCTTACCCAAACTTCTCTTTCTTATGGCTCCTCCCACTTCTCCTTCTCCCTATCTTATCCCCATCCGTCCACTCCCCAATTCCCAACTCCCTTTCTCGTGCGCTCTCTGGAATTGCCGCTCTGCTGCCTTAAAAGCAACGGTGATCCACGACCTCTTTCTGTCACAGTCATTTAACCTTCTCGCTCTCACCGAAACTTGGCTTCCGGCCCATGATACCACTACCTCTGCTGCCCTTTCTTTTGGCGGTCTCTCCTTTACCCACACTGGCCGCCCTGAGGGTCGTGGAGGAGGGGTCGGCATCTTATTATCCAAGTCCTGCCAGTTTCAGGTTCTCTTTTCTCCCCCCAGCTATTCTTTTTCTTATTTGAACTACACTCCATTAGGCTCTTTTCTCCTCTGCAACTTCGGGTTGCTATCAACTATCGTCCCCCTGGTTCAGCTTCTCAGTTTTTCACAGATTTCGAGTCTTGGCTGACATTTTTTCTTTCAGATACTGTCCCCTCCTTGATTTTAGGTGACTTTAACATCCACCTGGATGATCCCAAGAATTCTTCAACCTCTCGCTTTAGCTCTCTCTTAGCTTCTTTCGGCCTCCAGCCACATTCTAATGCTCCAACCCATTCTCTTGGTCACTGCCTTGACCTATTTCTCCCCGCCAAGTGTGTCATCTCCGACTACTTGGCCTCTGCCTTTCCGCTATCTGATCATCACCTACTCTCCTTTACTCTTACCTACATCCCACCTCCCCGCCATACTGTTCTCCGCCAGTTCTGTGATCTTCATTCTCTCAATCTTAATAATTTCACTCAGTCCTTAGACTCATCCTTTGTTTCACTCAATCTTGGGGACTCTGCTGACTCAGCTATGTCTTTATTGAATTCTACTCTCTCCTCAACTCTTGACAGCTTTGCCCCAGTATTTACGCGCGTGTCTTCCTCTTCCTCTATGACTAGGCCTCAGCCCTGGATTACTCCCATTGTTAGATTTCTCCGGTCCTGCTCCCGAGCAGCTGAACGTCTTTGGAGAAAGTCCAGGGAGTGGGCTGATTTTATCCATTATAAATTCATTCTGTTATCTTTTTCACGCGCTTTGTCAATGGCAAAACAAGATTACTTTAAATCATTGATCTGCGCCAACGAGAGGCGCCCACAGCGTTTGTTCTTCTCTTTCAATACACTGTTAAAACCCTCTCCACCTTCTAATTCTCCATTATTTTCTCCCTCCGATTTCGCCAACTATTTCATTACAAAGATCAATACCATTCGTTCTGAGTTAACTCTTCCTGACCTGCCTCCTACTACTAATCTTCTCGCCCCTCCTATTAATAAATTTTCTGTTTCCTCCTGTTTCTCTTGAAGAACTTTCTTCGCTGCTGAACTCATCCAAGCCTACCACCTGCTCCCTTGACCCAATTCCTTCTCGTCTTCTAATCTCTATAGTCCCCTCTTTGTTACCCTCCCTCCTCTATATTTTCAATCTTTCTCTCTCTTCAGGTTCCTTCCCCTCGGTCTTCAAACATGCCTTAGTTTCCCCCATTCTGAAAAAACCCTCTCTTGACCCCTCTTCCTTGGCTAGCTATCGTCCAATTTCTCTTCTTCCTTTTCTTTCTAAGGTGTTGGAACGAGTTGTCTATTCACGCTGTCTCGAGTTTCTTGAAACCAATTCAATTCTGGATCCCTTCCAGTCTGGTTTTCGCCCAGGGCACTCCACAGAGACGACCCTCACTAAGATCTCTAATGATCTCTTGCGGGCCAAGACAAATGGCCTCTATTCTATCCTTGTTCTTCTTGATCTTTCTGCAGCCTTCGACACCGTGGACCATTGTCTCCTAATGGATGTACTCTCTGACCTTGGTTTTGCGGGCCTTGTTCTCGACTGGCTTTCATCTTACCTGTCAGACAGATCCTTTTCAGTAGTCTCGGGTGGCCAAACCTCATCCCCTGTCCCCTTATCTGTTGGAGTTCCTCAGGGCTCTGTTCTGGGTCCCCTTTTGTTTTCTATATACACACTTTCCCTTGGTAAACTCATCTCTTCTTTTGGCTTCTCTTAGCATCTGTACGCTGATGATACCCAGCTGTACCTCTCCGTTCCTAAACTCTCATCAGAGCTAGAACAGAAAGTGTCATCTTGTTTAACAGCTGTCTCACACTGGATGTGCCATCGGCGTCTGAAGCTCAATATGTCTAAAACTGAGCTTCTTATTTTTCCACCTAAGCCCACCCTTCACTATACCTTTTCTATTTTAGTTAACAACATTTCTATTCAGCCGGTCCAGGAAGCCCGCAGTCTTGGTTTCATCTTTGACTCTTCCTTGTCATTTATCCCCCAGATCCAGACTACAGCTAAGGTCTGTAGATTTTTTCTGTATAATATTGCCAAAATCCGCCCATATCTCTCAGCCTCTACTGCAAAAACACTGGTCCATGCCCTAGTGGTATCGCGTTTAGACTACTGTAATCTTCTCCTGGCAGGGCTTCCTCTCTCCCACCTCCACCCATTAATCTCTGTTCAGCATTCAGCTGCACGCATTATTTCACTTGCTCGCCGTTATGATCATGTCTCCCCTCTGTTATCTTCCCTCCACTGGCTCCCTTTTCCTTTCCGCATCGGGTATAAACTTTTGTTACTCACCTTTAAATTCCTGCATGGGCTGGCTCCTCCTTATTAAACCTTTCTCCTCTCTCCCTACATCCCTACCCGCTCTCTTCGTTCTGGCAGTAAAAGTCTCCTGGCTCAACCCAGGATTTCCTCTGCCCTGTCCCGGATCCGTCCATTCTTTCTTGCTGCCCCTCATTCTTGGAACCGTCTTCCTCTGCATGTATGGCTCATCACCTCCCTAACCAGTTTTAAGACTGAATTGAAAACCATATTGTTTAGGGAAGGGTTCTCAGGGATTTTGTGATTATTATATGGCTGTTTGATAATCTGGTAATTGTTCTGATAATGTTAATTGTGTTGTGATTTGTTTGATATTTGATCTTTTAATTTTCTTTCCTCTATATGGTAATTTGTTTATCTATTTATTTTATTTTATTTCTTAGAGTGTACGCCGTGGGCAGGCTTTTTTATATTTGTAACTTTTTTTACTTTGTACAGCGCTGTGTATAATTACAGAGCTCTAGAAATAAAGTTTAATAATAATAATAATAATAATAATAACAGGGGGTCCCAGGCAGGGACAACAAACCCCCTATGGGTCATTCTGAAGGCCTCCCTGTGGCAAACAAATAGGCCTCACGCGGGAACCAAACCTCCCCCCATGTGTCACCAACCAAAAAGAAATTATCCACAAGTACTCCCCAAATTCGCCAGCCTGGACTCTCTCCGAAGCGCCTGCCTCACCACTGGAAAGAACCAGGCCCAAGGAAGCCCACTGGCTCCAAATGTCAGCAGCCGATCCTCTGTCTCAGCTGCCGACGCTCGGAATGGCTCCCTCCACGTGGCAGCGGGGATTAAATAATCCCCAAATCCCGCCCGAAATCTCATGAGACTGTTCGGTCTCACAAGATTATATGGGCTGCTGGGGGATCTCGCAAGATCCCCCTGATTGGTTGGGAGGCGAAGGGAGGGCGGGACTCCCTTCCCTCCCCTCCCAACCAATCACGGCATCGGCCTTCTAAATTTGGCCGGCGCAACAGAAATTGGGGTCTTTCAGTAAACCAGTCCTCTGCGTTCAAACAGCAAAGCTTTATTTGGAAACTGGAGAAGTTAAGAGTAAGATGTTGCAGATACAATCTATCATCCACAATCATAAGCATAGAATAGGCAATGCTTGTGGGCTTTACCTTTATTTACTTACAAATTAAAACATACCTGCCCTTAACCTTATTTGTCAAGCCCCTTTGTACACTTTGGCTTTTATCTCTTTCTGTCTTTCCCCATGAGATTGCCCTGAGAAAAATCCTCCCCTAGACATCTGTGCATTGTGCCAGGCAATTGTCTCTTCTTTGAACCACCAGTACCTCTTTGGTCCAACACTATATTTCTCATCATTCCCAACAAACCCCAATTCCATGTGCTATAAAACTTTAATATAACACTTTAAAACACATGAACAGTTGAAGTATTACAATTATCCATTTAATAAAACAGCAAAACACATCTCATGACAGACTTTGCCAGATTCTGACAATTCCAGATGATTTTTTTTCACCCCCTCTCTCCAAACAGCTCAAAACTGCTGCATAGTACCTCATATCCATTCTTTCAAAAGATGGTAAGACCTAAAGATTTATTATTTTACTTGATCTATTCTTTAGCTTGTTAGAATGTAGGCTCCCCATACATATGTAGATAAAAGCAACCAGTAAGCTTTTCATTAATTGCAAACTAGCTGTCTTGTTTGTTTTTTTTCCATTCTCCCAACCCCACCTCAAATACTTTGAAACCTCTTAGAAGTCCAAAAGAACATATATATTTTTGTTTCTGTTTTAGCCAGGTTTTGGCCATTTGGGAAATTCCAGGGATTGTCAAGGTATTTGGTGTACTTGAAAAGTAGGGGAGAAAAAATTTGCAGCAGTTCAGAACTGTTTGAGGGTTTGGGAAGAAAAAATGGAAAAACATGTTTAGCTGATTCAGGTCCTCTGACATACCAGTGCACCTGCCACCCTCTCTATTGTTGGCCATTCCTGGCCTATATCAAAGGCAAGCAATGTGGGGCCCTCCAGCATTCCTCATTATTGATTATAGCAGCTAGGGATGATGGAATTTATAGTCCAACACCCTGACCATCTTTGCCATATGTAGACCTTACACATCTCATAGCAGGAGACAGAATCCCCAACTCCATTAATTGCTAAAGAAATAAGAAAATGAGAAGGTAATTCTTGAACTCCTTTAATCATAATCATAATCATAATCATAAAAATTTATTTCTATCCTGCCCTTCTGCCGTAGCAATCGGGATGGCTTACAACAATAAACAACACAATGTACAATTCTAGAAAAAAAAAAACACCACCCACCCCTTAAAATAGTATTAAACATCAAACATTTTAAAACAATAAAAGAACAGCCAACAATAACAATTACAGAGTCCTGATAGAAAGCAGGCAACAGTTATAAATGTAGCAGAGGGTAGAGATAGGGTGGGCTCCTTAGGCCGGCAAAAAAACTAGTCAGGAAAGGCCTGCTCGATGAGATCAGTCTTTACAGCTTTTTTGAAGCTGTTTAAACTGGTAATCTGATGGATCTCATCTGGCAGGCTGTTCCATAATCTGGGAGCGGTTGCCGAGAAGGCCCTCTGGGAAGTTGCAGATAGCCTAGTTTTAACCAGATGAAGCAAATTCCTCCCAGAGGACAGAAGTGTGTGGATTGGGGTATATGGAAGGAGGCGGCTCAAAGATAGGATGGACCCAAGCCATTTAGGCCTTTAAAGGCAATAACCAACACCTTATACTGAGCCCAGAAACTGATCAGCAGCCAGTGGAGTCTTTTCAAGACAGGTGATTTATGATGTCTCCTAGATATACCAGAGACCAGTCTGGCTGCCATATTCTGTACTAATTGAAGTTTCCAGACTAAGCACAAGGGTAGCCCCATGTAGAGAGCATTGCAGAAATCAAGACAAGAGGTCACCAGCGCATGTATCACAGTTTCAAGATTTGTTACTTCCAGGAAAGGGCTCAGCTGGCAAATCAGCAGAAGCTGATAACAGGCACTCCTGACCGTCACATTTACCTGATTTGATATCTGGAGCGACGGGTCCAGGAGTACCCCCAGACTGCAAACACAGTCCTTCACGAAGAGTGTGACCCTGTCCAGGACTGGAGGTTGTATCCCAATACCTAGTTTCGGGGCCGCTGCTGTTAGTACCTCCATTTTATCTGGATTCAGTCTCAATCTGTTTTTCTTATCCCACCCATTACTGCTCTAAGACAGTCATTGAGAGGAGAGATGCCATCTGAAGTCATGAGCGATGACTGAGGCATGGAGAAATATATCTGGGTGTCATCAGCATACTGATAACACCCCGCCCCATGCCTCCGGATGAGCAGCTTTATATATATATATATTGAACAACATCGGGGACAGGATGGCGCCTTGTGGGATGCCACAATTAAGCTCCTTTTTAGTGGAACAACTGTCCCCAAGCAACACCCTCTGGAATCTGCTCGAGAGGAAGGAATGGAACCACAACAATGCAGTGCTTCCAATTCCTAACCCCCTCAGGCGATCCAAGAGGATGTTGTGATCTATTGTATCAAAGGCTGCTGAGGCATCTAAGAGCACCAGCAGGGTCACACTACCCCTGTCGATGCTCAGATGAAGGTCATCAGCCAAAGCCACCATGGCATTCACAACTCCAAATCCTGTCCTATAGCCAGGATCTACATGATTTGTCTGCATGCTTTCAGCATGAGAAGGCTGATGAAGGAAGTTGGTTTCCTAGCTCTGCTGCATTTCAAGCACACCACACCAATTAATCAACAAAAGGGTTATGGGCCCAGAAAGAGTTTTGTCTCCTGTGAGAGCTGGATTTATGGCCTCTCAGACACATCTTCAGCAGCGCGGAAGGGAAGCGGAGGAGTGTGCCGGGAATGGCATGGTTTCTGGAATTCGCCAGCTGTGAGTAGAGCAATGCATTTCTGCATGGTTTCAAGGAGCTGTCTGGCTGTTTGGCTGAATGCAAAGGTTTTAAAAAAAACTGTGTTCTGGCCTGAGCATTTTAAAGAGACAGTTTTTCCTTAAAGAGGCTGGAGGGTGGAAAGCTGCTAAATATAGCTGCTGTATAACAAGTGTGAGTCACAATGGAAGCAGTCAAGTTTTCAAAATTGACAGACCAAAATTATTCTTCCTGGAGCCTATATGCGAAAGCTCTACTGGTGAGGCAAAATCTTTGGTTGATAGTCCAAGATGGTCTGCCACAGGCACCTACTCCAGCAGATATAGAAAGGATTGAGAGATCCTGTGCAACCACCCATCTCACCTTATCAGAAGCCCAGTTAAATTATGTAAGGGAGAAAACTGTGGCTAAGGACATTTGGGATTCCCTGAGGGAAATTCACCAGGCTGCTTCAGCTTTAGCCAAAATGATGTGGTGCAAGAGACTGTATGGGCAGAAAATGGAGAAAGGTCAATCTCCAGAACAACATCTGGAAGTGATGAGGGACTTATTTACCCAAGTACAAATGAGATGAGTCGAAATTCCTCAAATTCAGAAGGCATATATCCTTCTGAGTCACTTTCATCTAATTATGACAAGAATTTGCATGGTTTGCAAGAAGTGCCTGAAGCACAAATTACTATGGAGCTTGTAGCTTCTAGGGTTCTTGAAGAAAGCCAATGCTGGAGATTTGAAGCAGGACAATGCAAACAGGCATCAGCAGCTTTAAAGTCCTCAAATACTACAGAGGGAGAATCCAGTGAGATGCAGTCAGAGAAGGCAGCTGTTTCGAAGGAAAAGATATGCTTCTTCTGCAAAAAGGCAGGTCATTTGAAGAAGGACTGCAGGAAATTTGCAGCAGACAAGAAGATGACTCAACAACAACCCAAAGACTTTGGGGGCAACAAAGGAACTGCAGCTGTTACACATGGCTGTGACAGTATGACTTAACAAGTGGTGAGCCAAGCCTGGATCCTTGATTCTGGTGCCACCGCACATATGATGAATAATCCTGAGCTACTCAGAAACAGGAAACCCTCCACAGTGAACTCTGTTGCTCTAGCTGATGGGTCAGTAAGAGAAATCCATGAAATGGGAACTGTCTACATTCCTGGTTTTGGTAAAACTTTTGATAATGTTTTGCGTGTGCCTAAATTACAAAACTGTTTAGTTAGTGTGTCTGCTTTGACCACAGAAGGATATACACTGCAATTTGTGGGGGATGAATGCATAATTTCCAAAGATGGGGAAGTTTGTGCAAAAGCTTTAAAGAAAGACAGAATGTATTACATGGTAGACAAGGCAGAATGTGCGGTTGTACAAAAAGTGCCTTTGCATTCAAATTGTATTCATTATTTCACAGAGTAATGGGCCATGTTGGTTTTAATAATCTTGTGAAACTGGAGGAAATTTATCCAGATTTTAAAATGTCACCCTGTTTAAATCACCTGGAGTGCTTGGTTTGCAGCAGGATAAAGTTGAAAACTTTTCCTGTGGCAAAGCGTAGCAAACACATTGCAAGACATCCATTTGACACGGTGCATTGTGACATTTCTGGCCCTACGGTTGCGACACTAGGGGGCAGCAAATATTTCATGGTGATTGTGGATCGCTTCACCAGGTTTTCTTATGTAAAGCTTCTGAAAGAAAAGAGTGAAGCAGGAGACAGATTTAAAGAATGGGTGAATATGATTGAAAGGGAATTTGATTACAAAGTGGGGTCTTTGGTTACAGACCGGGGAGGTGAATTCTTATCTCACAGTTTGGGAAACTGGTTGAGAAAGAAAGGGATTAGACACCATACAACCAATCCTGGAGTTCCTCAAGAGGATGGATTGGCAGAGAGACAAATTGGTGTCTTAAAGCAGTTGAAACATTGCATGATTTCAGATGAAATGCACCTGAGAATCTTTGGGGTGAGGAGATTCTTACAGCTGATTTTCTGGCAAATCGCACCTGTAACTCAGCTGTAAAGAACACACCTTTTCACATGCTTTATAAAAGAGCACCTAATCTGAAATACCTTAGGGTGTTTGTGCAGTATGCAAATGTCTATGTGCCAGCAGCTTTCGGAAAGAAAAGCCCAAGTGGAGAAGGTTGATGTTTGTGGGATATTCTGGGAATAGCTACAGGTTTTACCTTGGTGGTAAAGAGATATTGTTTTTGAGAAACGCAAACTTCAAGAAACATTCAGGATGGGATAAAGTGCACTCCAGCAAGGAAGTTTTTCTGAAATTTGGGGACTTAGTAACACCTACCAGAAATGGAGGGGTGGTAAAATAGGAATCAGCTTTTCAGACAGTGAAGCAAGTACATCGGATCAGTCAACATAAACATGACCAACGACATCCAGGATGTCTGAGACAAAGAGACACAGGGATAGGGATCGTCACACAAGTTCTGACACTGAAGATGAAGGAGGTAGAACAAAAGTTTTCATTCCGAGACAAACACAACAAGTCAGAAAACCACCAGATAGGTTTGTAGTGCAGGAAGCTAGAGCTTGTACAGTTGTGGTTGATGAACCGGAAAATTACAAAGATTTGCAGAGTTTTCCAGATGAGGAAAGGTTGAAATGGTTGTCTGTTATGGAGCAGGAATATAAGTCTTTGGTAGATAAAGAGGTGTTTGAGATTGTTGAAAGACCTAAAAATCACAAGGTGATTGGTTGCAAATGGGTTTACACAAGGAAGGTGATGCCAGATGGTAGTCAGAAATACAAAGCTAGGTTGGTAGTAAAGGATTTTGCTCAGCAGAGGTTTGAAAATTTTGACAAGACATTTTCTCCAACTGCAAAGCCTGAGAGCCTGAGGTTGGTTTTGGCTTTAGCAGCGAGGAGAGGTCAGTTGGTGCAACATTTTGATTTTGAGACTGCATACGTGAATGTTTGTCTTGAGGAAACTGTTTTCATGGAACAATCTTTGGGTTTTTAACAAGACAGTGACAGAAAAGTGTACAAATTGAAAAAGGCTTTGTATGGATTAAAACAGAGTGCTAGGAGTTGGAATCTTTGCATTCATGATGAGCTTGTGAAGCTTGGTTACAAACGCAGCATCGCTGACGTGTGTGTTTACACAAAGGGAGATGTTACATTGGTGATTTATGTTGATGACTTGTGTGTGGCAGCTAAGTCTAAACAGGAGATTCAGACAGTGAGGAAGGAATTGTCAAAGAATTTTGTTGTTAAAGATCTAGGTCCTCTCAGATCCTATCTTGGAATTAAGGTGCAATGGACTGAGGATGGCAGTTGTTTATTGAGTCAGAAGAAAAAGATTGAAAAACCGATTGATAAGTGTGGATTGCAAAGTGCAAAAGTAGCAAAAAGTCCTATTTCAGTTGGATATGTCAATGGAGAAGCAACTAGAGAGTTTGAGTATCCAGAGTTGTTTCGGAGTATTGATGGTAGCCTAATATTCATAGCAAATAACACCAGGCCTGATATTGCGTTTGCAGTTGGCGTGCTTAGCAAAAGGCAAATTGTCCGAAAGTTGAGGATTGGACAGCAGTTAAACATTTGTTAAGATACCAGAAAGGTAGCATGGACAGGAAATTGAAGATACAGAATAGCCAGGTTGGTCTAGAATGTTTTGTGGATAGTTCATTTGCTTCAGAGCTGCATGACAGAAAGTCAGTTACAGGATTGTTGATCAAGTTTGGAGATAGTGCGATAGTCTGGAGAAGTAGAAAGCAGGGATATGTAGCACAAAGTACAAGTGAAGCAGAATTTGCAGCATTGTCAGAAATAGTCAATGAGGTTCAGTGGATTAAACAGTTATTACAGGATTTGAATCAGGATTGTCCTGGACCAGTTCTGATCAATGAAGATTCTCAATCATGCATTGCCATGTCAGAGGCAGAAAACTTAAAGTGCAGAACAAGGTACATTGGAGTAAGGTACCAGAATGTCAGATAATTGGTACAGAAAGGAGTTGCGCATCTACAGTATATAGAAACAAGGCATAATTTAGCAGATTTTGACAAAACCATTGACAATTGACAGACATGACCAGATGTCACGTCTGCTCGGAATGTCATCTTAAGTGTACAGGACTAGCCATTGTGCTAAGATAGTTTTGCAACAGAAAATAGTGTGCTTCACATACACATCTGTACATTTTGGAAGGGATTGTTGGAATATGGATGGGTTATACCAGGGGTAGGCAACCTTTCCCCTTTAAGGGCCGAGGGACTTCAGCTCCCAGAATCCCAGGAGCTATTGGCCAACATGGGACTATTGGCTAACATGGCTGAGGCTTCTGGGAGCTGAAGTCCCTCGGCCCTTAAAGGGGAAAGGTTGCCTACCCCTGGGTTATACAGTCAAAGGTGAAATGTAAAGATGTGTGTGTGGAATTTTCCTCATGGGAACAACATCTAGACAAACAAAGACAACTCGGTCCAGATGGCCAGAGAAGTCATAACATGAGCAGTTTTAGCTGGGAAAACAGATTGTGAAATTCAAACAATATGAGATCATGGGAAAGGAGTCACATGGGTGGATGATGGACAGCAAGGGGGTGGGTTAAAACACATCATACAGACAACATCCAATTAGCATAAAGTTAACACCCAGAAGGTAGAGTAAGGGCGGGCTGAGAAATCTCTTCGTCTAGAATTGTTTATATTTCATGCATTATTGTGTGTGTGTGTGTGATCGCAATGGTTTAAACCATGGAGTTAATTTCTGGACTATAATATGCTTATATTGCTTTTACAATGTAACTTCTGGATCTGGAAACATGGATCTGTAACTTTTCTTTTCAACCACATCAGCAAGATGTGATCCGATGATGGACTGTATATTTTTCTTTGCTTATTTTTATTTTATGGAACAATAAAGCTCTCCTTTAGATCTACATGATTTGTCTGCATGCTTTCATCTTGAGAAGGCTGATGAAGAAAGCTGGTTTCCTAGCTCTGCTGCATTTCAAGCACACCACACCAATTAATCAACAGTTTGAAATGGATCTAGATAATCAGTTTCCTCCAAGACAGCTTGGAGTTGAAGAGCGACTGCTCTCTCGATCACTTTGCTTAGAAAATGTAATAAACAGACCTTCCTGTAGTTGTTCATATCCAGGAAGTCCAGGGAAGGCTTTTTCAGAAGTGGCCTGACCACCACTTCCTTTAAACAAGATGGAATATGACCTTCCCTGAGGGATGCATTGATGATGTCCCTAAGGAGCAGCCTCAATGCTTCCCCCCCCCCCCCAGATGGCCAGCCATGATGGGCAAGGATCGAGAGGGAAAGACGTCTTCTTCACACTTCCAAGGAGTCTGTCCATGTCATTGGTACTTACAGATTGAAAATGATCCAATATAATTTCACTAATGGAGTTGCTGGTGACCTCATCAATTGATTCTGTTACAATGCTGGCATCTAAGTCAGCTCTTATTTGAGAGATTTTATCTGCAAAAAAGTTGTTAAACGCATCACAGCAAGCTGTTATAGGGTTAAGTAGTAGGTTCTGCACAAGTGAGACCCACATCAATTCCCCTACCAACCTAAAGAGCTCTGCTGGATGGGACTCTGCAGACGCAATATGTGCAGAGTAAAAGGATCTCTGCGCTGCACGTATTGCCTCTTGATAGGAATGGAGAAAGTTCCTATGACGAGTCTTGTCAGATACAAGTCGAGTTCTCTACCAGATTCACTCCAGTCATTGTCCAGCCTGCTTCATCTTCCTAAGATGTATACCTCTGCTGTATACCATGGCTTTCTGTTGGAAGCGGGTTGGAAAGGATGCTTGGGGGTGATTGTGTCGATACCCTCAGTAAGATTGGTGTTCCAGGTGTTAACCAAAGCTTCGACAGAATCACCGGTGTTGCCAACCATTAAACCCTCTAAGGCTCTCTGGAATCCAATTGGCTCCATCAGCCTTCGAAGGCGGACCATTCTAATAGGCCCACCACACCCATTGGGGCAGACAGTGGTTCTCAGTTCAGCCTTGATCAGGAAATGATCCATCCATGACAATGTGGAGGTATTTATTATCTCCACCCATGGATATTCCTGTTCTGTACTGAAGACAGCATTGAGGGTATGACCCGCACAATGAGTGGGTCTGATGACCAATTGGGATAGGCCCATGTTTGTCATGGATTCCATGAACTCCTGAGCCGCACCTGTTAGACTTGAAAAACTAGTCTCGAGTGGAATGCTGAAGTCACCCAAAACTAAAAGTCTAGGTGACTCCAACAACAACTCTGAGACCAGTTGTGTCAGCTCAGTTAGGGAGTCTGCTAGAGAACGGGGTGGCCAATATACTAGCAGAATCCCTGGTCCTCAGGCTCAGGTACATACTCTTGAAGTGTATGTACCTGGTCTTCAAGCTCAGGTACATACACTTGAAGTGTATGTACCTGGTCCTCAGGCTCAGGTACATACACTTGAAGTGGACTGTGTTCCGGACAGATATCCTGATCAGGGTATGGTTATTTTTATCACCCAGAGCCACTTTGCCCCCTGCCCACTTCCCCTTACCTGCTCACTGATTACCCAGCTGGGAGGGCCTGCGTCAATGTAGTAGCACTATCCTCTCCCAGCCAGGTCTCTGAGAAGCAAGCCAGTCAGCATCCTCATCTACGAGGAGATCATAAATAATATGGGTCTTATTTTTGATCGACCTGGCATTGCAGAGGAGCAAGGTAAGGTTCTGTGGAATGGTTGGTGTGCTTTCCAAGCCATTCCAAGGAACAGAGTGAACTGAAGGTGGGATAGCTTTCAAACATTGATCCTGCCTTCTTTTGTAACAATTCTTTACTCTATTGCCGCCATACCTTCCCTTCCCCTGCACAACCTCAGTACCTGCTCCCAGATCATTCCCAGCCACTATACAAGATGGAGATGCCAAAGAATCCAAATTAATTTCCCACCCTACGTATTCATGACCATTCCGAAATGGAGGGCTTCAGTGGCCAGCTCAAGGGGGAAGCTATTTACTATTAAGGGTGGGAGGATGGGGAGCGGCGGCTAAGAGTCTCTGTCCAGTCTTAATTATCCGCCTGGCCCTTGGCATCAGTGCCACGGCTGCTATTAATGGTGAAAGGACTGGACGGACTGGATGGAAACTCCACATCACCGGAGGTGATGTTATTTGTACGGGCTCTTGAGCCTCCGCCCAACCTCTCCGCAGCTCCACACTGCTGCCACTATTGTGCTGCTGGAGATGTTCCTGGGTGGGCTTTTATTCTCCACCCTGCCTCTCTGCAGCCTAGCCGGTGCTGCCGCTGCCATGCCACTGGAGGTGGTGGTGCTTGGGCAGGCTCCTGAGCTGCAGGATAGTAACAGGTAGAGCAGGCTCCCAGAGCCTCTGCCGGAGCATTTTGAGGCCGCCACGCCGAGTTCTTCCTCTTCCCTCCTCTTCCACAGCAGCTGGATGACTCGGAGGGCAGGCAGGCGGGTGGTTTTGAAGCCTTCCGTTGAGTTCTTCCTCTGCCCTCCTCTTCCACAGCAGCTGGATGACTCGGAGGGCAGGAAGGTGGGAAGTTTTGAAACCTCCCACCAAGTTCTTGCTCTTCCCTCCTCTCCCACAGCAGCTGGAGGACTCGGAGGGCAGGCAGGCAGACGGTTTTGAAGCCTCCTGCTGAGTTCTTCCTATCCCCTCCTCTTCCACAGCAGCTGGAGGACTCGGAGGGCAGGTAGGTGGGCAGTTTTGAAGCCTCCCGCCAAGTTCTTCCTCTCCTCTCCTCTTCCACAGCAGCTGGAGGACTCGGAGGGCAGGCAGGTGGGCGGTTTTGAAGCCTCCCGCTGGGTTCTTCCTCTCCCCTCCTCTTCCACAGCAGCTGGAGGACCTCAAAGCCAATTAGTTTTCTGTTTCCTCCTCCATCAAATAAGATTTAAAGCTACACTTTGACCAGTAGTAATTCTCTTTCTCTACCTATAGAGTAGAGTACCTCTACTCTTGAGCTGAGTCAGGAGGAAATCTCAAGCAATAGGTAGCTAGCCCCAAGGTGATCAGAAGAATGATGATCACATGTTCCTTCAATTTATTATTTTATTGATAACAGTGTCAGTCAATAGCAGCATAAGGATAGGTGTTGGCCTTGATTGAAGCATTTGCTAGAAGCAGCTGATGCAGTGACATTTTGATCTTTATTCATTGTCCCCACAAATAAAGACTTGCTTACTGTTCTAAAATATCCTATTTCTCCAGCTGCCTCAGAGAAATATGGATTCAGCAAAGCTGTAAGTTGTAAATCAATATATCACTATGATTTGAAGTTGCCTTCAGTGTCACCAAGGGACAAAAGTGTATAATGCACACACACACACACACACACACACACACAAGAATAAGGAGTGCTGGTAAAGACTATATACAAAGTATATGCAAAACAAAAACTTTGGTCTGCATTCTGTTCAGAATTTAAGAGATTTTAAATGGGACTTACAAACTCATAACTGAGGAGGTTTCACATGTAGGATAATTAAAAACTGAACATGACCTAACTGCACCCCAAATGAAGGGTTGTTGAAATGCAACAGGTTGACCTGCTGGGCTCTCATTGTGAGGCACATATAGAGAAGTAGTTGAGGCATATGAGGAGTGTCTAGTTGCTTATTCTTAACATTCCCCACAACCAGGAGAGCACTGCAGACATTATATATTTGCCCACATGTATTCCTCTAATCAAACCTTTAGTTATATGCTACTTAGCTTATATTATCTCAAGGTTGATGCTATCTCAGCTTGAATATAAACATACAGAAGCCAAGACAATGTCAAGATGTTTTTGCATACTTTTGCATGAATTTCAACAGGGAGAAATGTAAGGTCCTACACCTAGGCAGAAAAAAATGAAATGCACAGATATAGAATGGGAGACACCTGGCTAGACAACAGTTAATGTGAAAGGTATCTAGGAGTCCTAGTAGACCACAAGCTGAATATGAGTCAGCAGTGTGATGTGGCAGCCAAGAAAGCCAACACAATTCTTGGTTGTATTAATAGGACTATAGTATCTAGATCAAGGGAAGTGATAGTACCACTTTATTCTGCTTTGGAAGGATGTTGACAAGCTGTAACAGGTCCAGAAGAGGGTGACCAAAATGGTGAAGAGTCTGGAATCCATGCCCTATGAGAAGCACCTTTGGAAGCTGGAAATGTTTAGCCTTATGAAAGAACGGTTAAGATGCGACATGATAGTCATGTTTACATATTTGAAGGGATGTCATATCAATGAGGGGAAAGGCTTGTTTGCTGTGGCTCCAGAGACTAGGATAAGGAGCAATGGATTCAAGCTACAGGGAAAGAGATTCCATCTAAATCTCAGGAGGATTGTCCTGACAGTAAGAGCTGTTTGACAGTGGAACATACTCCTTTGGAGTCGGTAGAGTCTTTTTCTTTGGAGGTTTTTAAACAGAGGCTGGATGGCTATCTTTTGGGGGTGCTTTGATTGTGTAGTCCTGCACAGCAGGGGGTTGGACTGGATGGCCCTTGTGGTCTCTTCCAACTCTATGATTCTATGATTCACTTCAGGTTACTATTGGTTAATGTTTGAAATTGATCCTAAGATAAAGAAAATTATTCAAAAACACAGGGGTCATTTTCCTGCCTATTCTTAAAATGCTGTCAGTTTTATTCTATAAGCATGGTGAGGCTACCCAATGCATTCTCAAGACTACTGTGCTGTATTTGTTCACTAGGTTTTTCATCCTCTTTAACTTTAAAAAATAGTAATTTATTTCAAATAAAGTTTTGCTGATGATCTATTCTGTATTAATATTCTCAAATTCTATGTCTTGCAGACCCCCCCCCCCCCCCGCAGTATGTGTAGGCTTCTAAATGTTGATTATGATGCTAAGGAACAAAATATGTGTAAATACACAATGAACATGGTGTGTTGTGACATTCACAGCAGCACCAATACTGATCACATATCAGTGTGCAGCTTTGCTATCTTCTCAAAAACATTACTATTGATATCCATCCTACCAATGTAGGATGGGCCGTGTGTGTGTTCCATATTTGCAAAAACTAACACAGTCTGAAGCTACCTGACAATCTCAGCATCCATTCCTTCTCCTCACTATTGTTTTAAAATTGTTACAAGATCATATGAAGATATACCTGAAAGTGTATAAGTGCCTATTGAAATCTCAAAAGATACAGAAATGGCTCAATATGCAGACCTTAAAAACAGGGTTGTGCAAAGCTCCTTAACACTTATAAGATGCGGAATTCTGCTTTTCTTAGTACAGTCAGCCCTCCATTTCCACAGATTCTTTATCCACACATTCAACCATCCACTACTTCAAAATAATGAAATACACACACCATAAATTAAAAAAAACAAACCTTGATTTTTATCATTTCAAGGGACACCATTTTACTATGCCATTGTAAATGGGACTTGAACATCCATGGATTTTGGTATCCATGGGGGGTCCTGTAACCAAACCCCAGCAGATATAAAGGGCCTGCTGCACATACCGTATTTTCCAGCATATAAGACGACTGGGTGTGTAAGACGACCCCAAACTTTTTCCAGTTAAAATATAGAGTTTGGGATATACTCGCTGTATAAGACCCCTCTTCTAACACACATCAAATAAAAATTTTAAAAACCCATGAGATTTGATTTCAATCTGGTAATTTTAATTCAAATGCTTATGGCATGCAGGTACTTAGCAGGAAAACTGTCACTTATAAACGCAACAAACTACAGCTCCCATGTTCCCTAGCATTTATTTCTGCAGTGTGTTTTGGACCTTACTTTTTAAAAAATAGTCCAGATTTAAATGCTGCTTTAAAAATTATTTCCATCTCCCAGCTATGAGATGGTTGGGGGAAAATGAGAAAGTGTTGGGGGGAAGGACTGCCAATATACTAGATGATGCATTCTAGGGTATGTACAATCTGTAGCCAAGGAAGTGGCCCTGGGCATGTCACTCTCAGCCTCAGAGGAGGGTAATGGCAACCCCACTTTGAAGAAACATGCCAAGAAAACCCCATGATAAGGTTGCCTTAGGGTTACCATAAGTCGGAAAGGACTTGAAGACACACAAGAACAACAAAAAAGTCTACAATTGGTTCATAGGTAGTACATGGGAATAGGAGCCAGCATGGTGTAGTGGTTTGAGTGTTGGACTACCTCTCTGGAGATCTGCGTTTGATTCCCCACTCTGCCATGAAACCCACTGGGTGAACTTGGACAAGTCACACACTCTCAGCCTCAGGGGAAGGCAATGGCAAACCTCCTCTGAGTGAATCTTGCCAAGAAAACCCCATGATCACCATAAGTCGGGAACAATAACAAAAACAATAACATTCTTGGAGGTCACACTCTCTCAACCTCAGGGAAAGCAATGGCAAACACTTTCTGAACAAACTTTGCTAAGGAAACCCCAGGATAGGTTTGCCTTTGAGTTGCCAAAAGTTAGAAGCGACTGGAAGGCACACAACAGCCACCACAACAATAGCATTTTTGGAAGTCACACTCTCTCAGCGTCTGGGGAAAGCAATGGCAAACGCTTTCTGAACAAACTTTGCCAAGGAAACCCCAGGATAAGTTTGCCTTTGAGTTGCCAGAAGTTAGAAGCGATTGGAAGGCACACAACAGCCACCACAACAATAGCATTTTTGGAAGTCACACTCTCTCAGCCTCTGGGGAAAGCAAATGGCAAACACTTTCTGAACAAACCTTGCCAAGGAAACTCAGGATAGGTTTGCCTTTGAATTGCCAGAAGTTAGAAATGACTGGAAGGCAGACAACAGCCACAACAATAGCATTTTTGGAAGTCACATTCTCTCAGCCTCTGGGGAAAGTAAATGGCAAACGCTTTCTGAACAAACCTTGTCAAGGAAACCCAGGATAGGTTTGCCCTTGAGTTGCCAGAAGTTAGAAATGACTGGAAGGCACACAACAGCCACCACCACAACAGCACAACAGCACAACTGTCACACGCTCTCAGCCTAGGGAAAAGCAATGACAAATGCTTTTTAAACAAACCTTGCCACCCTGCAAGGGGGCTTCCCTGCCCCTCTTCACCTCCTCCTTCTCCCATGGGGGGGCTTTTTCTGAGGGGAAGGGAGGGAGGAAGGAACAGAGGAAAGAAAGAAGGGAGGAAGGAAGGAAGGAAAGAAGGGAGGGAAGGAAGCTGAAGCCTTCCCCTGAGGCTGAGAGAGTGTGACTTGCCCAAGGCCACCCAGTGGGTTTTTACAGGGCCTTCTCTGCAGAAAGGCAGGGCAAAGGAGGGCAGCCCAGCCCAGCCCAGCGAGGAAGGGAGAAACACCTCCCCTTGTCCTGCTTCCTCCTCCTCTTCTCCCAGGCCAAGCCAGCAATGCCTCTGCCTCCTGCTCCTCCCTGATATTCCTGAGGGTGTGGCCCAGCCTGGTGAGTTGAGAGGGAGGAGGAGGGAGACAAAATGACTGCTGGGTGAGCAGGATATCTTTCTCTTCCCGGCGTATAAGATGACCCCCGACTTTTGGGAAGATTTTCTGTGGCTAAAAAGTCATCTTATATGCTGGAAAATACGGTGATTATATTTGAGGAAAGTATTCAAAAAGATAGCCCTCACAAACACAGCAAATGAGTTGAATGTGATCACATTCCTGCTCTAAATCTGGGCTAATATTGGGTCTGTATTCCACTTAAAGGGTAGGGCTACAGTCATATCAACAGAGAAAGCTTTAATTTCAAGACCAGAGTAGAAATGGGTATTTCAAGCACTGATATAGTCATGATGTGAATGCACAATTAACTTTCAAAGCAATCCTTTAAAATTAATATTCAAAAATAAAGATTTGGCAACACATTATCGTTTGTTCTTCATAGAGCAGTACTGGGAAATAATAGTGTAGTGAAGCACAGCATCAAGGTAAAGTCACTTTGACAAATTCACTGTTGACATTATTCCATTAAAGCTCAGTAGAGGTAAACTGTGCATGAATTTGCCCCATTAGTTCTTAAAAAGTGCATTAAGGGCAACATTAGGTTGCTAAATTACTTGTGCATCTCAGCTTGTATAAATCTGCAGAGATGTACACCCTGATCAAAAGGGTAATTAGACAAGGAGGGATATCATGAGTGATGTCTCAGCATTTATCCTTGAGGAAAGGGAAATGTATCAATTATTACGTGGGTTAAAACTTGTTCAAGGAGTAATTGCATTACCATTAAAAGAGTTACACCAAGGTTCAATGTAATCCTGCATGTTCTGAGTGTAAACAACATAATCATTAATACATTCAAACCTCTCTGCTCTTAATGAACTGATCAGGTTCTATTCCACTCATAAGCCTCACAATGATGAGGATCATTATGTATTGTCAAAAGAATCGGCACATAGCATTCATAATCCCGATACTTAACTGAAGTAACAATGTTAAAAGGCGGATAAATTAAGCAGCTTTAGAGTGCTCATTAAGAATGTCAAGCTGCACCACTGTATGTTTTGCCGTAGTTAATGGATTGAGTGACTAAAAGCAATTTACAATAGATCTGAGCCTGTAAATATAAAGAAAGACTCACCAGTGGGCCTGAAAGTACTGCTAACAAAAGGGGGAGATAGCAAGAAGAGAAGATAGAGTGTCTGCTGTGTTCTACCTTCTGAAAGGAAGGTCCACTCTTGTTAAGTCAGATTCTGTTATTTAAAACATAGCAGATTGGCATACTGCCTATGAATCAATTCACACTTCATGTTTTTTATCTTTTGTGCTCAAGTATGCATTTCTACATCCAAAATAGAGATAGATCTGGAATAATTTCTAGTGGTTAGTTAATCATAAAGACTTTTCTCCATCTACATCACCTGGAATGCAATGGGCTGGATACTCCTTGTGTTTAAGAATCCACATGTTGGCAAGTAGCTATAAGTATTTTTGATTTTAAAATGTACCCATTATTGGATATTAAAAAATTAGTTGAATGAAATTCTCATCCACCTGACCTACCAAATTCAAGAGATAACAGCTATCCATAGTATGGAGAGAATCATGCAGTGCCCACCATGTAGCTGTTAGAGAGAGAGAGATAGAGAGATGGAAACTTTAACAAAGCGTGGTTGAGTTTACAGGGATTAATGTATAAATATATATGGCAATGTATTCTAAGCCATCTCCCTGGATGAGCAAATCTGCCAGTACAGATTTGTTCTCCTACGTTAAAACAACAACAACAAACAACACACACACACACACAAGTTCATCACATATTTATGAAGTGATAGAGAGTGTGTGCAGTGGTTAGAGAGCCTGATCAAGGAGAAAAGACCTTAATGGTATGGAGAAACAAACTAAAAGCTTTATTATAGGAACTATATTCCAAGGTAGGAAAGTTACTCAGAGTATAGATCTAATCCAGCTTCATTCTAGGGAAACGTGAGTGAAGACTGAGGAGAAGGGAGAAAAAAAAGGGGGGGGAAGCATTCCTAAGAGTATCATTTTATATCTCAGAGAGGTCAGGATAGGTAGACAAGGAATGGAGGCATTTTGGGTCACTCAAACTCTCTAACCTTGTTTCTGTTGCCCTCTCTGGGGCATTCTTGGCTCTTCAAGCATATGCTGTTGCACTTCTAACATGAAGAAATTTGCAAATTTGGGGATTTATTTTTTTAAAAAATGAAGTAAACAAAATTCTGAGCCCCGCTGTAGAAACTTTATTATTCTCAAGTGTAGTTTCTGAGTTCCATTCTTATGTCCTCAAGGAAAATAGTGTAAATCTGGACTGAAATATAGGTGGTAAATATAGATATATTTGTAGATTTTTTGGATTAAATTGAAATACTATTATTTTAATATCTGTCCTATCACTTTCATATTTTTTTAAAAAAAATCTAATGACAGGTATTATGATGTTGAACAGGCTAATTGGTATTTCAATAGTAAGTCACATTGCAAAGTGTTGATCTCTAGGTTATTAAAATGTTGTAAACTGACATGCTGGAAAAGTAATTAAATGAAGGGGAATGTATTAGTGGCAATCTCTCCCTCTTTCTCTATGGCAAAATGTCACTGAGGCAATTCAGTGATTTTTATACTAATCTGAGTTCTAACCCACATCCATTTCTGCACTCTGCCTTCCCTTTAAAAGACACATTTGGTTTTGCTTCTGGGGCTTTTGATATTGTTGGTAGAATTACAATTCAGTATTTTTAAGGTTATGAAAAAGTTTTTATAGTTTTTACCCTGTTCTCCTATATCTGGAGTTATGATGCTTAAAAAAATCTGAAAGTTTCTTAACACAGTTCCTATGAACTAGTCCTAAATTTTGGAGTGTTAGCACATTGATTATACATCTGATAGCATGTGAACAACTTGTTTATATTTACATGGGGCAACTCCCACTCTAGATAATGAGACTCTACATAAATGCTTCTAAGCAGTTAGGTTTAGGATTCCATGCTTCATTGGTAAAATGAAACCTCATTTAAAAAAAGATAGAATAGAAATTTTGTGTTCCAGGATTTTGTGTCATGAGAGCCCCCATCATCAAATCCACCAAAATTGCCCCCCTTTTGGCCTGACAAGAGTTTGACAATCCTCATGATTATAGATAAAAAACAGAAATGGACAGTAAGGAAGGGCAACATGTAGTATTTGTCCCACAATGGTGAGCAAACCTTGAGGGAGGAACAGGTCCACTTTCGCCCATTGTTCAAAGTGCAACAATGAGAGTGCAAGTGGGATTGTTCTGCATCAAATAATGGCAGACTCAAGGTATAGTCCAAATTAAAGAATAAAAGCAGTTTGGCACCATTTTAACTGCCATGACCCTTTCCTATGAAATCCTCAGATTTGTAGTTTGGTGAGACACCAGGGCTCTCTGACAGAACAGGACAAACAAGTCACCAAACTACCGACCACAGAACTCTGTGATAGACTCATGGCAGTTAAAGTGGTATCAAACTGCTTTAATTCTGCAGTGTGGACACACCCTCAGTTACCTCTATTGGGTAAAAAATATGTGATGAATGTCATCCTACTTTATGAACTGCTCACCTCTTTCCTGTTGGGTGTAATGAGGTAATGGTGAAAACATGAGGACCTGAGATAACACAAGACTGGCATGGAATTGTTGACATTGCCCAACTTTGTATATAGGGGTGTGGTGGAGTCTCTTTCCTTGGAGGTTTTTAGAAAGAGGCTGGATGGCCATCTGTCGGGGATGCTTTGATTGTGATTTCTTGCATGGCAGGGGATTGGAGTGGATGGCCCTTGTGGTCTCTTCCAACTCTATGGTTCTATGATTCTATATGGATTGTATATATCATATAAAGGGATGCAGTGGCTCATGTGGTTAAGACGCTGACTATGTTGATTGCAAGATTGGCAGGTTGGCTGTCCGAGGCCCAGGTGCTGCATGTTGGAGTAAGCTCCTGTCACTACTCCCAGCTTCTGCCAACCTAGCAGTTCAAAAGCATGCAAATACAAGTAGATAAATAAGTACCATTTCGGTGGGAAGATAAACAGCGTTCTGTGCAGTCATGCTGGCCACATGAACACAGAATAGTCTCTGGCAACACTGGCTCCTCGGCTTAGTAACAGATTTGAGCACCACCCCCTATGGTCAGACACAACTTGACAACCTTGTTAATGGGGAATACCTTTACCTTTTATATATCATATACGGATTGTATATGGTATTGGACATATATCATATGTCTGAGTGTTGCATGCCAGTCAGCAGCCATACATATATGTTCAGTGCTCATGACTTTTGCAAGAAAAAAAGTATGGGAATCCTTTCCTCTTTTTCATCTCTGTCACTTTGGACACGCACAGACACACCTCTTACACAAACATCATTGGGCTTTTCAGCATAGTCTATTATGATTGTGCATCTTGCTTGAAGTTCTAATGCAGGCATTTCTTTTACAAACATGGCTTGTTAAGAATGAGCCTGTTCATTTAATGCTTTCAAATGATTCATTTTACTGTACCTTCATGTATTTCAATTTTCACTGATGCCCATGGCACCTTTTAAAAACTAGAATTCATTAGGTTGATCTCACTTAAAGGATTTTGATGAGATGGTGTTGACAAGGCCATCAAATTTCATGTTTCTGACTAATTCAATACCCTCTGTCCTGATTGTACATGCTTGGACTTTCTTTTCTCCTTCCAAACCTAATCAGGAAAAGACAAATCAGTAGCTTCTTTTAGCATAGGAAAAAGAAGATTTAAACAATGGACTTCCTGATTTATTACTGTTTCCTTCAGCCATTTTCCTACAGCAATTCTTCATCAGCATATAATACAGATGAGCATATCAAACTACAGGTAGAGTCCAACATTATTCTTTATAATTTTTTTGGGGGGGGGGGGGAATAGTTCTTCCTATTGATAACAGAAAGCATCTAAATTCAGGAGAATATGATATCCAATTTTAAATGTTAGAATATAAACACTTTTTGCTGTATCTGGAAAGTAAATCTATTAACAGCCTATTCTGTAGCAACTGTCCCCTCAACTATAGCATATAGCAAAATCCAAAGCAAACAACTACTAAGCCTCCTTCACATACCCAGCCTTAGGCACAGTCTCAGTTTCAGCAAACTTGAAACAAGGAGTGAAAAGAGACTTTTAAAGTGTCTTTCTTCTCTCCTCTGTCCAATCACATAGAGAGCATCAGCTAACTCCTTTAGGAAAATGCTTCATTTGGTCAATTGAATGGAATCTACAAGCAAAGGACAAAAGATTTTCTATTACCTGATGAAGGACTGTACTGATGATTTCATCCCCTTCAGCCACTTTTTAAAATATTCAATATGGTGTCCCAGTTGATTTTGATACCTAGTTAACCACTGAAATGTTCATCTCCAGCTTTGCCTACATGAAGACTATTATGATTCTCTGTATTTCTGTTCTATGCCAACTTGAAAACCTATGAGTTTCATCAAAGCCCACGGACAGATCTCTGAGGTGCTTAATCCAATTAGTTCAAACTAGAATAAACCCATTAAGACAATTGAACTTACCCAAGTGTTGACTTGCTATGTTTCCATTGATTCAATGGGTCTATTCTAGATAGGACTAATAAGTGCAGTTAGGTCATTGTGTTTCCTGAAGTAAAGAGTGGCCATTCTTCCTTTTTCCAAATCTCCATTGACTGGTGTAATCTGATAGCTGCACACTCATTCAATTTGCAGTCTCCACTTTGAGATTACTGCATACCTCTGGATTACAGCATCTGCAACCAACATTAGACTTTTCTATTCTCCCATCTACTATTTTCCCCACCTACCATTATAATGAAAAGTGATAGGAAACTTGGTAGCTTGCATGCTTTTGTGCAATTTTGTTTGGCCCTAATAATGACATTGCCCAATGTGCATCAGTCTTGGAACAACTTATTTCTGATAGCAGTATGGGCAGGGTAGGGGTACTGACTATGAATGTTAGGAAGATTTAGCATGCTTATTTTGTCAGCTCTGCAGTGTAGAGGATGATGATAATGATGGTGATGACACACCACTACACTTCACTTTTCTCTTTAATTTTTTTTTTATAATAGCATTTACTTGAATCCTTTGAAATAGCATGTCCAACAAAATCTGATCCTCTTTAAAGAATTGAAATGTATTTCATCTACCTTTTGAACAGAGTATTGTCACCTGTTTGGAGGTGTAGACAAAAATAGGGGAGCAAGGTTTCCTTTTTAACACTGAGCATGTTTCATTGCACTTGGGCATGCTCAGTAACATAAAGAAATCTGATGAGACAATGAGAAAATATGTTGCTCAGGCTGCTGAGAGTCTGAGTGTCTGCTGCCACCTGCTTCTAACCTCATCCACATCCCTTAGGAATTCTTTTTTCTTGCTATGAATGGCTAAAAGCCAGTCACCATTTTATGTTTCCTGCAATGCTGTTGTGGTTGTAGATATGTGTTGTCAGGGAAGTGCAAAAAAATTTAAAATGGTGTCTATCTTGCAGCTACTTGTTGCAAATCACTGTCTCTACAACCTGATGCTGGCTAGTGGGATACAAATGAAGGACGTATATTTGCCATCAGCAGAGGGCAATAAATATTGAGGGACTGGTCAGAATGACATCTTTTAAAAACAGGTTTCACTAAAGGTTCTAAAGAATGAGCAGGAATCTAATCTAGTTCTTTTGTCAGCCACTCATAAAGTCCTGTCTGGTCCTGCCTTCCATTAAAAAAATAATTTAAAAAAATTATGAAAATTGTTCCAGTCATGGAACTGCTTTGGCACCTATAGGAATATTGTTTTGCTACATTTTGTGAGCCACCTTGAATGCCTTAGGTCAGAAACAGGAAAATTTGGTGCTCCAGATATTTTAGACTGTGACTGCAACAATCCTTTGCTACTGCCCATTCTAGCTCAAGCTGATGGGAATTATACATGAAAACATCTGGAGTGCTAAAGGTTCCCCACTTGAGTCTTTTGCATGCCATTTTCCCAGATAAAGAAATAAGAATAACAAGGCTCAAGATAGTACACATTTATCTAAGAGGAGGAAGCCTAACTGAATGCATCACTACTTATCTCTGCACAATTTACATATTGGATTGTATTGCTAATTTGATCCAGAAAAATGAACTGGGGCCCTTTCACATTACACAGTTATAACACTATGATCCCACTGTAATTGTCACGGCTGCATCTTGTGAAATCCTGGGATCGGCAGTTTGGTCAGAGGCACTAGAGGAGCTCCAAGGCTGAGGATTCAAAATGTCCCTCCCTTCAATTGCTAATCCCAGGATTCCATAGGACAGAATCACAACAGATAAACTGTAATTATAGTGGAAACATATCCAGGGGTATCCAGCCATATAACAAAGTACAGTAAAATCCCAAATCCACAAAACACTGATACCTATATTGAAACAACCAAAATGTACAAAATGCACATTGCAAGCTTTTGAAGCTCCACTTCTTTGCCAGGCAAAGGATCATAGTGGTATATGTTTTGAGTGTGAAGAATTCCCAAGCTTCCCCATCTGAGCATGAAAAATGGTACCTCAAGCAGACAATATTTCTTGGCATATTTTTACCTTTCTAAAACTATTATGGATGTTAATAAAAGAAATCAGCTGAGAGTAAGCAGTAGATGATTGCATGTTATTGTTTTGCTTACTATTGTTGAGTGTGGCCTGCTATGACTGAGAAATATAAATGTGCTCTGAGTTCACTTTTGTGTGTAGATAAACATATCTCTACATTGCATTGAAATTATATTCGAGTTGGAAGAGACTACAAGGGCCATCCAGCCCAACTCTCTGTGCAGGAACACAGAATAAAAACTCCCCTGACAGATGGTCATCCAGCCTCTGTTTGAAAACCTCCAAAGAAGGAGACTCCACCACACTCCAAGGGAATGTGTTCCACCATTAAACAGAACTTACTGTCCTGACATTCCTCCTAATGTTGAGCTGGAATCTCTTTTCCCTTTAGTTTGAATCCACTGCTCCAGGTCCTGTTCTCTGAAGCAATAGAAGATAAGCTTGCTTCATCCTCAATATGACACCCCTTCAAATACTTAAACAGGGCTATCATATTATTGATAGGGATGTAGTGGCTTGGTGGTTAAGATGCCAATTCTGATGATTGGAAGATTAGAAGGTGACATAATAGGGTGAGCTCCCATCACTAGTTTCAGCTTCTGCCAACCTAACAGTCATGCTGGCCACATGACCACCAGAGTAGTCCTCAGACAATGCTGGCTCTTTGGTTTAGTAATGGAGATGAGCACTGTCCACTACACTTGGTTACGACTAGACATTCATGTGAAGGGACTACCTTTACCTTTACCTTTTTATCATATTATTTATTTATTTGTTTGTTTGTTTGTTTATATACTGCCATCCTCCTGATACAGAGACTCAAGGCAGCTAACCTCTTAACCTCAATATAAATATCACCTCTTAACCATCTCTTCTCCAGGGTAAACATATCCAGCTCCCTAAGTCTCTACTAATAAGGCATGATTTCCGGACCCTTCACCATTTTGGTTGCCATCCACTAGACATGCTCCAGTTTCCCAAGATCCTTTTTGAATTGTGGTTCCCAAAACTGGACATAGTATTCCAGATGAGGCCTGACCAAAGCAGAACAGAGTGACACTATTAGTTCCCTTGATCTAGACCAGGGGTAGGCAACCTTTCCCCTTTAAGGGCCGAGGGACTTCAGTTCCCAGAATCCCAGGAGCTATTGGCCAACATGGGACTATTGGCCAACATGGCTGAGACTTCTGGGAGCTGAAGTCCCTCAGCCCTTAAAGGGGAAAGGTTACCTACCTCTGATCTAGACACTAGACTTCTATTAATACATCCTAGAATCGCATTGGCTTTTTTAGTTGTGGCATAACACTGTTGACTCATGTTCAACTTGTGGTCTACTAGCACTCCTAGATCCCTTTCATCTGTACTGTTGTTAAGCCAGGGTTCCACCATTCTATATCTATACATTTCATTTTTTATTATTTATTTATTTATTTATTTTGCCTAAGTGCAGTACCTTACATTTCTTCCTGTTGAAATTCATTTTTATTTTATGCCCAGCTTTCTAATCTATGAAGACCATCTTGAATTTTGATCCTCTGCTCTGGAGTATTAGCTACTCTCCTAATTTGGTATCATCTGCAAATTTGATAAGCATGCCCTCTGTTCTTTCATCCAAATTGTTGATAAAGATATTGAATAGTACTGGGCCCAGAACAAAACCCTATGGCACCTCACTGGTCACTTTTCTCCAAGAAGAAGAGGAGCCATTGCAGAATACCATTTGGGTTCAGCCAGTCAACCAATTACAAATCCATCTAACAATTGCATTGTCTAGCCCACATTTTACTAATTTGTTTGCAAGAATATTGTAGGAAACCTTGTCAAAGCTCTTACTGAAATCAAGATATGCTATATCCACAGCATTTCCTTCATCTACAAAGCTGGTAATTTTATCAGAAAGAAAGAAAGAAAGAAAGAAAAAAGAAAAGAAAAGATTTGTCTGTTATGAGTTGTTTCTCAGAAACCCATGTTTACTTGTTGTGATTTTGGCATTCCCTTCCAAATGTTCACAGATTCTCTTATTAATGATCTGCTCTAAAATCTGTGCTGTATTGATTTCAGACTTAACTGGGCAATTGGGATCCTCTTTTTCCGCTTTTTGAAGATGGGGACAACATTTGCCCTCCTCCAGTCTGTTGGGATTTCTCCTGTTCTCTAGGAGTTCTCAAAGATTATTGCCAGTGGCTCTGAGATTACATTTGCCAGTCCTTTTAATACCCTTAGATGTAGTTCATTTGATCCTGGAGACTAGATTCATTTAAATTAACCAGGTGTGCTGTATTTCCCCTATTGTGTCCTCTGTTCCATTTTCTTCAGGTTGAGCACCCTTTTCCTTTTGTGAGAAGACTGAGGCAAAGAAGGTCTTGAGTAGTTCTACCTTTTACCTGCAGTTTATGATGGAAAGCACAGTCAAAGTGAAATTCCCTTTAACTTCCTACTGAGTTACTAGAAGAGCAGGGTTAAATCAGTAGGTGATTGCAGTTCATTTCAGATGGATGGTTTCTGGAAGGTCCCATTCAGAATAGACAGATGCAGGAGGGGAGCCCAAGAATTCACCAATCACTTTGCACTGTATCCAATGAAGTGGATTTGTACCCACACAAGTTCGTGTAAAAATAAAGGCATTACTACATTTCCCCTCCCTCTTTTAATCAAGAGACTCAGGGGGGTTGCAGACTGCCAGAAATAGTGTGAATTCAGTCCACTTTTAGGGTTAGGGTTAGAGTTAGGGAACCATGGGAACTGTATTTTATTATGGCATCAGAGTTGTCTGACAGAGAAGGCTCAATGTCTCAGAAAAATAACAGTTCCCATGATTCCCTAGCACTAACCCTAACCCTAAAAGTGGACTGAATTCACACTATTTCTGGCAGTCTGCAACCCCCCTAACATGCCTACTTCTTTGAAAACTACTAATGTGGAGGGTTCAATTTTTTTTAATGCAAATAGCATTGGCTGTTAAAGGGAGGTTAATTGTTAGGAGTGCAGGCAGACAGATCAAACCTAAATTATTTTTGTTCCTGCTACAGACCTGAGGGAAACCCTTCCTTGGAATCACATTCTGGAAAAGTTAATTTTTGAGCCAAACTCCCAGAATTCCATAGACAGCATGTGTAGTCTTTCAAGTTCTGCTGAATGTTCATCCCAATTCCATTCAAAATTTCTATGGCATGAGAACACAAGATACAATGCCTATGCTTGCTGGGAGATTCTGAGTGTTATCACCTAAGACATAATATTTCCAGGCTCTGGTCTGAATTTATTATTTTCATTAGAAGGATTTTCCTTGGGGCTTTACCACAGGAAGAAGCGCAGCAAAGAGAAGAGATGAAAGAGGAAACAGCTATCTGAAAAGGACAAAGATTAAAACAATAGCAACAACAACCCAGAGGTTAGCGAATGGGATGGAACAAAAGTTCACCTGATATGTATTTCAAGAAAGCCAATCATGCACAATCCTCAGCTAATATGAAGATCAAGACAGTAATCCTTCAGACTTCAGAGATTTCTCCAAATTTTGCAATGTCAGATTTATCTCCAAAAAACACAATAGAAAAAGTTGCATATAAAAATTTAATATTTTAATTTAATATAAATATTATACATATAAAATATTATATTTTAAAATATAAAATTTAATATAAAATATAAATTTATATGTACAAAATTATATTAGGGAAAACTATATATGAAAATAATTGAATATTTGAGAGTAGTAGGACAGTGTACCTCCCGTCAAAAATGATTTATGACTTTTTGATGCCTCTCAAAAATGATGTATGACCTGTCAAAGAATGGTGTATGAACTGTCAAAATTGATTGATTGATGATCCGTCAAGACTGACTGAGATGTCTCAAAATTATGAGTATGTCCCTCCTCCGGAAATATTAGGGCCAGACATCTGAGTCATGGGACCCCCACCCTGACCAATAGATGGTAGCTCCACCCCACCTCTGTCCCAGGTGTTCCCATTGGCTCCCTTGAGGCCTTGTGACCCCCCTAAGGTCACACCTCATCATGCCCCAACCAATGGGAACTGATTTCTGATCCCTCTGAACCACAGGCTCCATGAGGGTCAATCATACTAGATTTAAAGGACAAAACTGGTAGCAAATTTCCCAGTGCTTTTAACACTGTTTTTAGCCAAGATGGAAGAAAACCTGATAAACTACAAACAGATCATGGCTGGGAGTTTCTAAACAAAGCTCTGAGTAGCCTATTAAAACATCATGGGGTTCACCATTTTGTCACCAATAATGAAGTCAAAGCAGGGATTTGTTGTTGTTGTTGTTGTTGTTGTTGGAATGGTCTTATGATCAATGGTTTGAGACTGACACAGACTAAAAATGCACTGATTCTGACAGTCATCCTGTTAGGGACATACATAGGCAGAAGTTAGCCTTAGGTCTGCCTATGTCTTTTTGGGTCAATGCAGAAGTTGACATTCCCTTCCTCCCTCTACAGCTACCCAAGATCCACCCCCATGACCTACCTTAAAGCCACTAAAGCCCCACATAACTGTTCTGTGCCTGTAGGAGAGCTGGGGTAATTGCACAAGCACCTGTCCCAGTAGTTACATCAGCTACTGAAATAATTACATCAGCTACTGAAACCTCCAGAGAATCCTGGTTGACCTCAGTGGAGATGTGCTCACCTTGTTCCACCTTATGGAGGGATGGACAGAAACTTCTGTGATCCCCTCCCACATTCCTCCAGACACTAAATGTTATTGGTATGGGGCTTCAGCACCCTGTGGTAAATCCAAGGGGTGATAAATTCATTGGTGTAGCTTAGTTCAACATGTGGATCTACTATGTTCAAACAAAAATCCACCAAACAGTGATACCTTTATTGGCCAACCAAAATGCATAATATACTTGTTGCAAGCTTTCAAAGCTTCACTGGCTTCTTCATCAGGCAGGATGTTACAAACCAAACAGGAGAAAAACAATTGGATATGTTAGTCAAATGCCTGCATTATGTTGTTTCTGTCCTTAGTTAAGATGCTATGGGGAAGGTATCTTTTGCAGGCTGGCTTCTCTTCCTTTTGACCATGTGGCAATTGGGAGATTTTTAAAGTTCAGGAAATTTAAAGTCCATTTGTATCTCAACAAGGACTCCTCTCTTGCAATCCAATGTGTCTCCATTCCTGTGAGGCTGCAGACCTCTTTGCAGGCAGAGGACAATGGATATCTCAAGAAGTCTCCATGTTTTAGCATCAGCAACATTTTGGTAGGTGTAGAGGTAAAATATACCAATCCAGTCCAAATTTAAGAAGAAAAAAATGTTTTACTTTGTTTGAAGGTTGTGGGTCTTTTATGATATGCTGATCCATGCAGGGTTGCAGCCCCGTTCTCCCCCAAATGTCCTGCACTATGTTAATTAATATCCTACTTGAAACAGCAGTTTATGGCCCTTTAAAGCAATTGGGTGAGCTTTTTTTTTTCCTACCCCAAAACATTTTTAGCCAAAAATGTATTAAGGGGTGGCCCTTGAGGAGTTTTGAGGAGAGGTCTTAGGATCTGCACTTGATGTTTCTAAGAGCTATAGGGAGCCTATTGATCTCATGATTCTTTCCCCTTGTACTACAACAAAGGAGGCACTATGCCCCATGCAGGGTGCATATTCCACCCCACCCACTTTTATAATGCTGTCAGAGCATGGTTAACAGCAAAAAAAAAAAAAAAAAGCCTACTTTCATGTTTTTTTAGTGTGTGGGGTTTTAAAAAGGCTGAAACACAACTTCAAAACAATAATACTTTAAATGAGGTGAATATTCCATGTGGGCCTTGTTTTAAAGTAAAAGCAAGAGTTTTGTTTGTTGCTCTGTGTTCCCAAAATGTGCTGGTGAGACAACAGGATGCAAGCCTTTGGAAAATAATGTGTCCTCTCATCACACAAAGTTGCCCACCTTCTGCAGCAGGTGCAGGAAATTTGGTGCCATCAAGAAAGAAGGATTTATTACATCACAATTGTGGAGAGAAGGCAGAATTTGGCCAGCCCTAGCAACATCCATTAGGGATGGAGCAGGCTCCAGCCAATAAGATTCAAGTTAGAGAGGGGATAAAAGGACAGTTAGAATCAGTTAGTGGTAGTTGTAGTTGAGAGTGGGGTCTGACAGTGGGGGACTCAGGGAATAACAGAACTCTGAAAGAGAGTTACTGTTATAAAGTATCAAGAGAGATACAAATAGCCTTGGTGTCTGGTGTAGAAATAGACAGTAAAGAGTACCCAGAGAAGGACAGAGAAGTTCCTGGGGTAGTGAAGAAGTCTATTGATTTTAAAGAGTGAAACCTGATATAGAGTTAATGTAATTGTAACCAGGTGTAACAAGTAAAGCAAAGGGAACCATCTAATTAACCATTTGTAAGCTGTTCTGAGGCCTTTATAGCTGAAGAGTGGGGGATAAATACTCCAAATAAATAAATAAATAAATAAATAATAAAACTAAGACATATTTACCATCTCATAATGAAGATACATTTTTCAAGATATCTTTCAAATAAACTTTTGATCTTATTTGAAAGCAGGCTTGCCTGATGTTTCAATAAGATAAGGAAACACACTACCAAAGCAACATTTTAAGAGAGAGTTTGGGGTTAAGTCCCTTAAGAAAGGTAAAATAGTGAATCCGTTTCACACATAAGTGGCAGGTGGGATTAAAATACACATGGTGCTGTCATCAAAGAAAAGTAAATAAAGAGAATAAGGTGATCATCACAACAATGCTATAATTTTAGAACAGAACTTATTACATTTCTATGGAACAAAAAGTCTGCTTTGTCTCTCCTGTCACTTTTGATATAGTGGCCATGTACAAAAATAAGAACCAGGGGAAATGCTGTGCAGACATGGTTCTAGTGAAGAGTGAATTCTGCAGAGAGTTTCTCAATTTTAAAAGTATCCTAGCTTAATGACATGCTACAAAATGCCTATTTCCATTGACTTGAAATGGACAGGTACTTGGGGTATCTCTGCTTTATATATACTAACATTTGAACACTGGTGTCCAAGGCACACTGTAGTGCTACCCTGGGGAAATTGTCTAACTTTTGCTTCATATAGATGCTCTGAATTGTACAATATTCTTTTAACTTTGGAAGAATAAGAATTAAAAAAAATCACTACCACCACCCAAAAATAAAGCAGGACAGAGTGAATGAAAATGTCTTGGAATGAACAGAAACACAGCAGAAAGAAAATGCAGGCAGCTAAGCAAAGGCAAGCTCTCACTGTAAAGTTAAGATTCTAAAAACCAAATGTGAGAGAACAGCAGTGTTTCTGGGATGTGACTCATTATTCACAATTTTGAAGTTGCCTTCCTCTGGCAAGGGATAGGAAAATGAGTGCTGAACCCTGGAAACCTCAGCCAGCAGTAAAAGGGGTGCATTTTTATCATTATTATGTGAAGTGAACAAGGTCAAGAACATAACCTGGAGGAGAGAGATTTCTGTTGTCATTGTTAAAAGCTTGTTCACCGCATGTCTCTTATAACCAGCTTTCTCCCATTTTTAATGCTGATGTGATATCTCCCCCTGATGTCATTTTTCAAAGACTTATAGTCTTAAAACGTTATATAAATTGCCACTATCTTGTATACAATTTATAGGCATAAAGAGAGAGATGTCCATTCAAATAGCCTGGACCCAAGGTATACACAGCTTTATATGTCATCATCAGCACTTTCTATTGTTTTTGGAAATGGAGTGACAGTCAGTGGAGCTATTGCAAAAAGGAAGTTGTGTGCTCTCTGTAGTCAGCCCCAGTTGGCAATCTGGCTGCAGTTTTTTGGACCAATTAAAGTTTCTTTCAGAGGCAGCCCCACATAGAACACATCTCAGTAATCCAGATGGAATGTCAATGTTACTGTGGACAGATCTGACCTCTCAAGGAACAGGCACAGTTGAAACACTAGATTTAACTGTGAGAATGGACTACTGGTCACTGCCAAAACCTAGGTCTCCAGGCTCAGAGCTGGATCCAGGAGTATCTCCAAACAGTAAACCTGTGTTTCCAGGGGAGGCCTTTGCAGACTGCCAGAAATAGTGCAAATTGAGTCCACTTTGAGGGTTAGGGTTAGGGAATTGTGGGAACTGTATTTTATTGTGGCACCAGAGCTCTCTGACAGAGAAGGCTCAATGTCTCAGGGGGGAAAAACAATTCCCATGATTCCCTAGCACTAACCCTAACCCTAAAGTGGACTCAATTTGCACTATTTCTAGCAGTCTGCAAAGGCCCTATAACTCCATTTTACACAGATTGAATCCCTATTCCCTGACCTTTTTTTCAATTGCCAGGAACACATCTATCTTGTTTGGATTAAGCTTTAGTTTATTAACCCTCATTAGAGCTGCCAGGTACTGGTTTAGCACAGAAACAGCTTCCTTGGAATTAGGTGGAAAGGAATAATAGAACTGGGTATGACCAGCATACAGGTGACACTTGACCCCAAAACTCCAAGCAACCTCTCTCAGCGTTTTCATGTACATGTTAAATAGCACAGGGGACAAGACAGAATCCTGATGGACTCAAGACAGAATCCTGATGGTAAACCTATAGCACACATACCAGAGATGTCATGCAAAGCCATTTTCCCTGGCTCATAGAGGGTGGGGAGGAGGAGGAAGAGGTGCATGCTTGTTCCTCCTCCTTTCTGGCCATCCCAGGCTATCAGCTGCCTCTTCACAGGCAGCTGAAGGCCTGGGACGGTGTGGGGGGAGGACGAGGAAGAGGCACACATCTGTTCCTCCTCCTTTCTGACCCTCCTTGGCCTTCAGATGCCTCTGGTTGGGGGTGGCATGGGGGAGGAGGAGGAGAAAGAGGTGTGTGCTTGTTCCTCCTCCTTCCCAACCCTTCCTGGTCTACAACTGCCTCTCTGGAGGCAGCTGAAGGCTGGAGATGGTGCGGAGGGAGGAAGAAGTCTGCGCCTGTTCCTCCTTCTTCCAGAACCTACCCGGTCTCTCTGGAGAGGCAGCTGAAGGTCCAGCAGGGGGAAGAAGTCCCACCCACCCCCTGGAGGGTGAAAGTCCTGCCCCCAGCACTGGGTAACAGGCGGTGTCAGAAGGCCTTTTAGTTTGGGCACTTGGGCCCTAAAAGTTTCACCATCACTGCTATATGCCAATGGCCAAACATGAATCCCACAGAACTATCCACTAAAAACTCTCCTCCAGGACATAACAACCCCCTGTAAAGCAGTACTTCCAAGGCCCATCCCAGTGAGATGACTCAGAAGGATACCACACTTGATGGTATCAAAATGTGCTAAGAGATCCAGAAGAACCAACAGGGACACACTCCACATGTCCTACTCCTGATGTAAGTCATGCACCAAAGTGACCAAAGCTGTCTCCATCCTATAACAAAACCTGAAACCAGACTGAAATGGATCAAGATGATGGGTCTCATCCAGGAACTCCTGGAATTGCCAGGCTACCACACACTCTAGTATCTTGCCCAAAAATGGGATGTTGGAGGCTACCCTTTAGCTTTACAGGATAGTAGGTTCCAGATAAGATTTTGGGTTTTTTTTTCAAAATAGATCTTACCACAGCCTCCTTCAGGTGACTTGGGGCCCTGCCTTGTCATAAAGAGGTATTAATCACTTCCCTTACCCATTCATCCTGTCCTCCGCTAGCCTGTTTAATAAGCCAGGAAGGTCAAGGGTCTGGTGTATGGTGGTTCTCAGCTCTCCAAAGATCCTATTCACATCCCCAGGCTGCAGAAATAGAAAGTTAGCCATCAAGACTGGCCTCTGTATCAGCTCTGCTGTCTGAGTGATTTGATCTGTGAAGTGGTGGACAAAATTTTTGCAGTGGCCTACTAAATGGCTTAAATCTGCCTTTGGGCCAGATTGTAACAGATCTTTGACCATTCAAACCAGTTTTGCCAGATGATTCTGTGAATGCAATGCTATTAGACAAAAAAGTCCTTTTTTGCTATCCCCATTACCCCACAATAGTTTTTATCCTGTTTTTGATCAAACTTGCTCTGAGTTTTCTGTCAGTGTGTCTTCCACTTTAACTGTTTTGCCTCCTGTTGTATTTTGGGTTTGTAGTTCAGTGAGGCCTGAGAGCTCTCTGGCTGAATATTCCAAATGCCCTTTCCTAAACTACAAATCTCAGAATGCAAGAGGAGGCAGCCAGAGCAGTTACATTGGAATAGCAATGCTTTAAAAGTATAGTGTGATAATCTCTCTAATATCCTGTTTCATCCTTACCTGTTCTCCCCTCAGGGGAGCAGAGGCCCACCTGGCTGATCCACCCCACAACTGTGTCTGTTAATTCCTTAGAATCAGGTAGACTCTGCTTATTGCTGTATCTGTTTATGACCTTTTATTTTGTTATATAATAAAGTGTATTTACTTCACTTTAAATGAAGTGACAATCTCTTTGAATTGGTGGGTGCCACATCACTTGAACATACACAAAAAGATCCCATACATGTAATTGCAGGGAGGGCTCTAGTCTTGTGGAAGTGTATTCCTGAGTCTTCTGTTCTTTAACCTAAAAATTTCAAACCAGGTAAAGATATGGTCATCAAAATAGCTATTGATTATTGATTCATTAAGTTCAATCAGTAATTTCAGTAATTTTCTTCTTGTTGTAAAATAATATTTGAAAACCATGCAGTTTTCAAAGGCTATTCATATGCTGAACATATAATACATAAAGCAGTATTAGATTTAGAGGAAAGAGTCATAAAAATTGGAAGAAGGAACATCAACAGTTTAAGATATGCAGATGGCACCATATTACTAACAGAAAATAGCAAAGACATGGAAGGATTACTGAAGAAAATCAGGGAAGAAAGTGCAAAGGCAGGTTTACAATTGAACATTGAGAAAACAAAAATAATGATGAGAGATTATTTACATACCTTTAGCATAGACAATGAAGACACTGAAATAGTTCAAGATTTTCTTTTAACCCCAGAAATTATTTTTAAGATGTGTAAAGTTCTTCAAATTTGTGTTGGAAATGTCAGAAAAAAGAAGGAAATTTTAAATAATATGTGTTGGACTTGTGAAAGAACTAAAAACCTTTGGACACAAATTCACAAACTGATGGAAGATATTCCAAAAACCAAACTGCAGCTGGACCCTGAACTATTTCTATTAGGACTTTTAGATAAACATTTGGAGAAGACATATGGTAGAATATTACAATACATGTAAACTTCAGCCAGAATGATACACACAGAAAGATGGAAAGAGACAACAATCCTTTTGCAGGATTGGTTGTTAGAATGGTATGACTGCAGAAATTGATAAGTTGACCATGTTAATACATGAGAAACCTTTGGATAACTTTAAGAATGGAAGATGATGATTGAATATATGAAAAATAAGGAAGGTTCTGTTATGGTTTTAGGGTTCAGGAAGAGTGATATATTAAATAGAGGATTTGTTTTAAAAAGTTTTATATTTTTATTAAGACATTGGCTAGGACTCATTTCTAGTATGATAGTATGATTTAAATATTATTCTAATCATTAATTTTAACTTTTGAATAAACTAAGGGACGTTAGATAAGCAATGTAAAAGCTGTAAGGTATGCCAGAAGCCATTTTTCCCTGTTTAGTGTGCATATGGTTTGTGTCATTTATTTATTGGTTAGTTTAAATGTGTTTTTCCTGGATCAGATTTTAGTAATAGAAAATTAGTGTGCATTTGATTGGTTGGTTGTTTTAATTTTAAAAAATACAAGAAAGAAAGAAAGAAAGAAAGAAAGAAAGAAATTAAAAATTGTCCATACCCTGGCTAAAGGCCTTTGCAGACTGCCAGAAATAGTGCACATTAAATTGAGGCACTGCCCTGACTCAGTGCTAGGGAATCATGGGAACTGTAATTTATTGTGGCACCAGAGCTCTCTGACAGAGAAGGCTCAATGTCCCAGAAAAAAATCCAATTCCCATGACTCCCTAGCACTGAGCCAGGGCAGTGCCTCAATTTAATGTGGACTATTTCTAGCAGTCTGCAAAGGCCCTAAGTCATTAGTCAGAATGGAGACTGCATTCAAGAAATCAGAAGAAGACAAGGACTTGGCAGGGCAGCTATGAAGGAACTAGAAAAGATCCTGAAGTGTAAAGATCTATAAATGAATACTAAATATGCCATCATATTTTCAGTTTCTATGTATAATAGTGAAAGCTTGAGAGTGAAGAAAATGAATTGGAAAAAAATTAGCTATTTTGAATTGTGATGCTGGGTGAAGAATTCTGCAAATGAACTGCTAAAAAGTCAAGCCTCAACTCTCCCTATAAGCCAAGATGACTAAACTGACACTGTTGTACATGACAAGACACAACTTACTAAAATAAGACAATAATGCTTGGAAAGATAGAAGACAGGAGAAAAAGAGGAAGACTGCATTACAGATGGATAGACTCATGGAAGCCAGAGCCCTGAGTCTGCAAAACCTGACCAGGGCAGTTTATGATAGGGTGGCTCTGTCATTCATAGGGTGGCAGAAGTCAAAGTCAACTTGACAGCAGTTAACAAGTTTCAAACTGCAAAGAGTCTCACCACTCTTCTTGTCAGAGTTTCTCAGCACTTAAAATACATTTTTGATCATTTAAAAATATTTTAAAATATTATTTTCATCATTACTATTGATGTCTCTATAATATTTTATAAATTCACTTGAAATAATGCATAGTTTAATAAGTAAAAAGAAGGACAAATCAATGAATTTTTTTGGAAGAGGTGGTTCTGTAGTTTCTTATTTCTATTTATAGTGTGAATGACCAGAGGCTTAGCAGTTTTGGAAATAAAGGCAAACTGAGATTAGTATGATTATCCTACAAACATCATTCATGATCCACAGGTGGCATTATTAAAATTATATAGAAATTCCAACAAAAATATTCTATGTAAAGATTTGATCTCTTTTTTACTTGGAGTAGCCAAGCTTGTTACTGTGAGTAAATGGAAATAAAATTATACAATGTGTTTGCATGATTGTTCTAATAAAATTTGGACCTTTGCTCTAATAGAGAAGTCAGCCTATCATATTAGGCAAGTAAGGGAAGAAAAAAGTACAGGTTGGATCTCCCTTATCTGGAATGCCGAAATCGAAAATACTCCAAAATTGTCCACAGAGGTAGATGAGATAGTGACACCTTTGCTTTCTGATGATTTAAGCAATACAAACTTTGCTTCATGTGCAAAATTATTAAACATATGGTTATAAAATTACCTTCAGGTTATGTGTATAAGGTGTATAGGAAACATAAATGAATGTCATGTTTAGACATAGGTCCTATCCCCAAGGTATCTCAATCAAAATCCAAAATACTTCTGGTCCCAAGCATTTTAGATAAGGGAGACTAAGGGGGGGGATGCAGATGGGCAGCTGTGGGCCGCCCTGGGAAGCGGAGGATTGGGCCCGAGGCAACTCCATACCTCTGCCCCAATGCTCCCTTCTGCCGGCCCTAGAACGCTAAAATGCCAGCCCTTCCAGAGCTGGCAGAAGGGGTGCATCAAGAGCTGCCACACGGCTCTTTTGCACCTCTTCCAGTTCAGCGCATGCTGACGCTGCACTGGGAGGACATATTCGGGGTGCGCACCATGCGTAACGGCACGCCCCCTGATGACGTCCTCAGGGAGGGGTTGAGGTGGCCGCCATGCGGCTGCCCCTCCCCTTCCGTGCCTTCAAGGTGGCCCTTTGCATCATCTACAGAGGCCCTAAACCTATAATTCCACATTTGAAGCAATTTGACTTCCTTTTATTGAGCATATGAGATAGCAATAGATAGATACCACTGACACATGAAACCCGATGGACAGGATTATTAAATAATTTACACTAAGAACTGATAATAATGATTTCCCCAATAGTATAATTCATTCTGAATTTGCCTAGCCATTACAAATAAATCAATGGCAATGATTTTAGTATTTTTAAAAAAGATGTGTGTAGGTTTGTCTAAAAAAATAATAATAATAAGAAGAAAAAGAAGTAACATGTCCTTTGCTATTGAGCTATAGGTCCTTCCATACCTTTGTCTTATTTTTATTTTAGCAATCAAATTTCTGGTTACACTTCCACAGATGTACATTAGTTATAGATGTAGCTATATATACATATATATATATTTATGTTGCTGTCTGGTTGATTTCAAGAAGAATCATCACATCAGAAGTGACTCCTGTAAGCATCAGCATACTTATTGTGTGCCACAGTTTTTGATATTCAAATTATATTCATTGACTTGTTCAAAAGCTTGCAACTACAGAGTATTCCCCATGTATTTCTTGTTTAGTGGCTCTACTCAGCAGATGGAATTTTATGCCATGCAGCATTAGTCTACTGTTAAATTTTAATTTCAATTAATGGTCTTTACACTCTTTCTTTACACACCAGGGATATTTCATGCATTCATTTCCCTTCTAATTAGCTTTTATTGCTGAATTCATTCCTAATTTCCGGAAGTCATTAGATTCTTAAACATTCACAGTATTTTACTGACTTTAATAACATTAATTAGTCCTTTTGCAGAAGAAGGAAAAAATAACCAAAATTTGATTCACCTTGTAGTGTTAGTTGTGTTACTGTATTTCAGTATTTTATTCTTTACCTCAGCTTTTCTCTGGTGTAAGAGCAGTCTATATGCTTTGGCTGCTTTGAATATCCAGTTCATTTCAGATCCTTTTACCTCTAGTCTTAGGGCATAATGTGTAGAGTTTTACTGAGAATCATTTTGTTCTAGAGGTTTCCTTGGAAATATCTTGCAGAATTGTACAGTGTTAGGGCCAAATGTGTTGTATCAGAAAACGTGTCACTCTTTTGTTATTGTTTTGTATTGTTTTTAAAATAATAAAAGCTGCAAGGGATAGGCAGTATCATTTTTAAAACAGAATTGTATTTTTTCTGAGACATTGAGCCCTCTCTGTCAGAAAACTCTGGTGCCACAATAACCTACAGTTCCCATGATTCCCTAGCACTGAACCAGGGCAGTTAAAGTGGACTCAAGCTGCATTATTTCTGGCAGTCTGCAAAGGTTGAGCTGACCTTATCATTCTGGTACGTAGCTCCTTTTAGTTTCAAGCAGTTTGCCATTAATCCAGCCCAGAACAGATAATTCTTTATAAGGAGGTTTTTATTCATGATTAGATAGTAAAGAGAAAACTATATACATCCATCTTCATGCAGGTAGAAATATAAGAATGATAGACACACACAACACAGTGCAATGATTTGTAAGAACAAAGGAGGCTCTAAGCCAAACTCCAAACTCTTCCCATGGGTGGATACCTCCATAGACAATTTGCTGAATAGCTTTTAGCCCAGCCTCTAACCCACCCCCTTGCTGTGAGTCATGTGTCATGTGATCCTGGTTCCCAGACAACAAAGATGAGCTCATTGTTTATATGTTATCTGTCTGTTCCCAGACACCAACCTTGTGTGAAATTATTCACACATTTGCTACCTGCAGGCCCAAACTCTTTTCAGTAGAAAATTTTTCCACATCTGTACATTTCCACTTTTGGCTATATATCCCAACACTCCTAACATTCCCCTCCAAAATGTATTGATGTGAGTAACAAAATATTTACAATATTGAAACTTTATCTCAATAGCTAGAACTGTGCACTTAAGGTGCCATTCCAATCAGGCATGACAGTTGTTCATGTCTTTCATTGGATAAAGCTTTTGTGAAAACCTGTGACTAATTTTCTGTCATGTTGTTCTGAAGCAAATGAACTGTCCACAAAACATTCAAGCTGAACCATACTTCCCTGTATCAGAAGCTTCTTATCTTTGCTACCTTTCTTTTTTCTTTTTTATAAATTTTATTAAATTCTACAAATAAAAAATACAAATAAAATATTTCTTATTGTCATCTTTTCAATACGCTTAAACATAATTCAAACTTCTCTTTAGTTCTTTGAAAGTAAGTACATTTCTTAATCAAAAAACATTCGTGTTTTCTGTATCTTGTAAGTTAATTGTTTATACACCTTTTAACCGATTTATTAAACAATTTTTTTTTATCCTTTGCTGCTTTATTCCCATCTTCTATTTAAATATTCTACCACTGGAGCCCAATCTTTCTCAATTAAATCCACATTTTCATTATTCAATATTCTTGTCAGTCTGTCCATTTCCTTCATTTCTAAAAGTTTCAAAAGCCATTCATCCACGGTTGGGATTGTCTCTTTTTTCCATTTGGAGGCTATCAGTATTCTTGCTGCCGAAATCATATAAAGTATTATTCTCCAATGTTTTCTAGTTATATTCGGTTCTAATTTGCATGTCATGTTTAATAAATATAATTCTGGATATAATTCAAGTCTGCTCTTAAGTATATTTTCCATTATAATATGCAATTTTTCCCAATATATTTTCATTTTAGGGCATCTCCACCAAATGTGGTACCAAGATCCTACATTACGTTTGCATTTCCAACACTCATTTGTTTGTTGATTATATATTTTTGCCATTCTAGCTGGTGTAAGGTACCACCTTTGCTCCATTTTCCATTGATTTTCTCTTAGGTCTTGTGAGTGAGTAAATTTTCTTGTCATCTTTCTTGCTTTCTCCCAATGCTCTAACATAGGGCCTAAGCAGACTGCCAGAAATAGTGCACATTAAATTGCGGCACTGCCCTGGCTCAGTGCTAGGGAATCATGGGAACTGTAATTTATTGTGGCACCAGAGCTCTCTGACAGAGAAGGCTCAATGTCTCAGAAAAAAATACAATTCTCATGATTCCCTAGCACTGAGCCAGGGCAGTGCCGCAATTTAATGTGCACTATTTCTGGCAGTCTGCTTAGGCCTATAATTACTCTTCCAATATCTGATGCCCATTTTATCATATTGTCTGATACTATTTCCTTTTCTTGCTTTTGTTGCATTAACATTTTATATAACTTGCTTATTCTTTTTTCCCGTGTTCCTGTCAAAATTTTATCTATATCTTTGAGTTCTTCTTCAACTTCTTGTGATTTATTATCAGTTTTGAATCTTTCTTTGATTTGGGTGTATAATAACCAATGCATTCTTTCATCTAATTGTCCAAGCTCTGGCATAGATTTCAATTCAAATTGATTTCCAACCTTTTTCAATATCTCTTTATATTTTAACCCAGTTTGGAGGGCTGTCCATTTCCCAAAGAAAGCTTCATGTGGGGAGGTCCATAAAGGAATTTTTATGTATATAGTTTTTTTTATTTCTTTCCAAGTTTTGAGTAAGCTTCTCCTAATTACATGGTGTTGAAATTCTTTGTGAACCCGATCTTTTTCGTAACATAGATAACCGTGCCGTCCAAATCTATTGTTAAATCCTTCCAAATTCAACATATCCGATTCTTCTAACATTACCCATTCGGATAGCCAATCTAATACATTTGCTTTGTGATAGAGTTCTAAATCTGGCACATTTCTCCCTCCATCTTTATTTTTCCTCGTCATTGTTTTCCAATCTACTCTCGATCTTTTATTTTTCCAAATTAATTCTTTTAAATCCTTATGCCATTCTTGAAATATTTGTTTATTATGTATTACGGGAATATTCTGAAATAGAAAATTAAGTTTGGGAAGGATCATCATTTTTATTGTTTCAGTTCTTCCAGCTAGTGATAGTTGAATTTTACTCCAATTTGCTAAATCTTTCTTGATTTCTTTCCATTTTGGTTTGTAATTGTTTTTGAATAGATCTACATTTCTTTTGGATATCCATATTCCCAAATATTTAACTTTATTTTTAATCTTACAATGTGTTCTGTTGCCTAATTCCATTTCTTCCGTTTTTATCATGTTCTTGGTGATTATTACTGTTTTGTCATAATTTATTTTAAATCCAGCGATTTTCCCAAATTCTTCTATAGTTTTAAACATTTCCTCTGCATTCCCTAATGGATCCTCTGATATCAGTACAACGTCGTTGGCGAAAGCACACAGTTTGTATTCTTTTCCTTTAATCTTCATTCCTCTAATGTTTGAATGTTGTCTAATCTGATTTAGTAGTATCTCTAGGACCATTATAATGAGGAGTGGTGATAATGGGCATCCCTGTCGTGTTCCTTTGCAAATATTTATTTTCTGTATTTTATTTCCATTAATCACTAAATTTGCCATTTGCTCACTATATATTTCTTTAATCCAATTACAGAATTTTGTTCCCATCTTCATGTTTTCACACGTTTTTGTCATAAAAGTCCAATTCACATTGTCAAAAGCTTTTTCTGCGTAGAGGAATATAAGTTCCAATTTTTTTTCATTGTTTTTTTCATAGTATTCAATTGTGTCAATTATTGTTCTTATGTTATCTTTTAAAAATCTTTGAGGCAGGAATCCCGATTGTTCTTTTTTATTGTTTGTAGAAGTATTTGTTTTAAACGTTCTGCCATAATTGTTGCATATATTTTATAATCTGTATTTAGAAGGGATATCGGTCTATAATTCTTAGTTTGCATTTCATCTCTTCCCTCTTTGTGAATTAATATTATATTTGCATTTTTCCAAGTGTTGGGAATTCCATCTTTCGTTATCCAGTTAAGTGTTTCACACAATGGTTTTTTCAATTCCTCTAAGAATATTTTGTAGTAGGCCGCTGTGTATCCATCTGGACCTGGCGCCTTATCTGTTTTTAATTTCTTTATCACTTGTTCCACCTCTTCCTCAGTGAAGTCATTATTCAATCTTTCCCTTTGCTCATCTGTTATTTCTGGTATTTCTTGTTTGTCTATATAATTTTGAATTTCAATGGGATCTGAATCTTCTTCCATATATAACTTTGTGAAGTAATTATTAAAGATTTTTTGAAGTTTTTGCTGCGTATAAACAACTTTGTCACCATCTTGTATTTTTGTAATTAATCTATTTTCCTTTCCTTTTTTTAAATCTATAAGCTAACCATTTGCCTGATTTATTTGCTGACTCAAAGTGATTTTGTCATATGAATTTCATCTTTTTGGCAATTTCTTCTGTTAATCTCTTGTCTAACTGATTCCTTAGGTATTTTAATTGTTTGTCTTTCCTATCATTAGTTGGATCTTCTATTAATTCTTCCTCAAGCTGTTTAATTTTTTGTTCCCAAAGATTTGAATTCATGTTCTCTTTGTTTTTTCAACTCTGAAGATCTTGAAATTAGTATTCCTCGTGCCACAGCATTAGTAGCATCCCAAATAATCTTTGGTTTTGTTAATGTTCTATTATTGATCTCGAAATATTCTTTGAGTCTTGTCTTAAATTTTGTGACAAATTGTTTATCATTTAAGAGGTTGTCATTTAGTTTCCATTCAATTTTCTTCTGTGATTTGTTAATTAATTAATTAAATAAGACAAAGAATGAAGGCAAGATGGCGATGCCATGCCATGCTGAATGAATGAAGCAGACTGGACAATTTTTAGCTAGGAAAGGAAGAAATAATTGCAGATTAAGAGGGAAAATAATAAGGATAGATAAATAAGTAAATTTTGCCTTGGGAAAGCAGAAGGAGGAATTAGTAAAAAGAGGAACTGCTAAAAGTGATAGGCAATATTGAAATTATTGGAAATATTTCAAGAACTTTAAAGAAGACAATTGAAAGCACCCACCCACCCACCCCGCTCAGATAGTGAAGAAGACAGAGAAGCAGGGTGTAAAGAAGAGAATTTGCTTTTTGATTAAGCAACAAACCTTAATTAAGGAAAATTTGTGCTGAAAAAAGCAGGAGGAGGGGTTGTTTAAAGTGTTGAGTCTTTTGAAGTTTGGAAGTAACAAGAAAGACCTCGTCGGAAGGAGGATGGGAGGAGGGGATGACAGACATTTGGCAGCTGGGAAATAACAAGAAAGAACAAGAAAGATTTTGTCGGAAAGAGGACGGGAGGAGGGGACGACAGAGGATAAACATTCGGCAGTGGGGAAATAAAAAGAAAGATTTCGATGGAAGGAGGATTGGAGGAGGGGTCGATAGACATTTCACAGTGGATTTCACACTGAGAGGAAGAAAAGAGAAGATTTGGAGAGAGAAAAAAGAAACATTCTTAAATAAGAAAAATAGCTCTGGGAAGTAGAATAACTAAGATTAAGATCATTATGCAAATAATATATCAGAGCTTGAATTAGAAGGGATTGAATTAAGCCTCTAAATACTATTAACAAGTTTATTTACAGTCAATTTATTTCTTTATAATATATATATATTGATATATTTACATTTATACACTCATATATATAAACTACATCAGGGGTAGGCAACCTTTCCCCTTTAAGGGCCGAGGGACTTCAGCTCCCAGAAGCCTCAGCCATGTTGGCCAATAGTCCCATGTTGGCCAATAGCTCCTGGGATTCTGGGAGCTGAAGTCCCTCGGCCCTTAAAGGGGAAAGGTTGCCTACCCCTGAACTACATTCTCTTTCTCCCTATATATATATATTTTCTTTCCCCCCCTTTCTTTTTCTTTTATAAACCTTTCAGGGCTACTGTGGTTTAAATATTTACAAAAAGAGCTAACACAACACTAAAGTTACAATAGAAGAATAATTAATATTAAGTGATAATCCGCTATACCAGGGGTAGGCAACCTTTCCCCTTTAAGGGCCGAGGGACTTCAGCTCCCAGAAGCCTCAGCCATGTTGGCCAATAGTCCCATGTTGGCCAATAGCTCCTGGGATTCTGGGAGCTGAAGCCCCTCGGCCCTTAAAGGGGAAAGGTTGCCTACCCCTGCGCTATACTATCTTGATCATGAAAGTAGTGTTATTAACAGTACAACTGTATAAAATCATATGAAATAGTAGCATCTAGAAGCAATATAACACACAGGAACTCTAGGGAAATCTGAGGAAATTTGTATTGTATTTGTGCTAGGGAATATTTTTTCTTCTTTTTTAAAATCTCTCAAAATTATATTATTTTATTTTGATTATACTGAGGGGAAAAAAACATTAAGATAAAATGGCATTTGGAATAAAAAAAACCTTGCTCCTCCAATCAGTAACACTCAAAGGAGAACCTCAATTGATACATCTGGGAAATCTGACCCAATGCAAGCACTATTAGAGGCTTTTCAGAAAATGAGAGAGGAAGTGAGAGTGGAAATAAAGGCAGAATTAAAACAATCAAGAACAGAAACTAGAGATGAATTACATAAAGAACTATCGGAGTTTGGATCTAAGTTGGAGAAAATATCAGGTGAAATAGAAGGTATAAGAGGTGACGTTGAAGAATTAAAAGAAATGACTAAAGAATTAAAAATCACAACAACAGAATTGATGGAACAACAGAAGAAAGAAAGTAGTATAAACCTTCTTCAAGAGATTCATCACCCGGAAAGGAGCCTGAAGATTAGGGGCGTGCCAGAATCAATAAATCAAGAGTTATTTGAAGTAATAACGGCAGCCCGGCACAGCTTACTGAGATACCCCAGGAAGAAATAAGAAGAGAAACAGATTCTTTATTTCACGTAAATTCAAAAACAACAAAAGAAAAAAACATGCCTAGAGATTTAATCATTTCATTTACTAGGATAAGAACAAAAGAATTAATTTTGCAAGCTAGCTATCAAAAAGAGTTTTGGATTGAAGGGAAACTGGCAAAAATTTATAAGGATGTGCCTATGGCAATTCTTCGAAGGCATAAAGAATACAAGTTTCTAACACAGGAACTAGTAAAAAGAGGAATAAGATTTGCGTGGGATAGAATTGAAGGCCTGTCTTTAACATATGGACAAAGGCGCTATAGAATTAATTCAATAGAAAAAGCGAGGGGATTTTTGAAGAAATTAAAGGCTAGGAAACAAGAACAAGGGGGAGATTTAAATGAACTATCACAGGATGACAAGATGAAGACCAGATCTAGAACAAGACTGAAAAGTCAACAGGAATCAATGGAAGAAGAAGAGACACTTTGGGGGAATACGGATAGAGAAGCAAGTCAAGAAGAAACTGTGGACAAAGGACAAATAGGTGACAATGAGGAAGAAGGCCAACCCCAAGATTCAGCGGAAATATAAATAGTTTTATTAAAAATATAATAAAATCAATACAGACATGGCTATGAAGATCATTTCATGGAATATAAAAGGAATGAACTCAAAACATAAAAGGAGCAAAACATTTTATCTATTACAAAAAAAGAGACCACAGATTGTTTGTTTACAAGAAAATAAAATTAGAAGAAATGAGACAAAATATATAGAAAATCAAAAAGCAAACTTCATTTTATTCTAAATTAAAAGAAGAAATTATAAAAGTCCAACAGGACGAACATAACTTAATTCTACTTGGAGATTGGAATGGGGTGATAAACCCTCAGACAGACAGAACCTCAAAAAAGAAACTCAAACAGAACCAAGGGAAACTCCCGACGTCTTTCTTTGATTTAAAGGAACAATAAAACCTATCTGATGTATGGACTGACTTCTATTCACAAAGGAAAGGCTTTACTTTTTTTTCAGAATCTTACAAATCTCATTCCCGAATTGACATGTTTCTTATATCCAGTAATTTGAAGATAAAAATTAAAGAGATGGAAATTCTTCCAAGAACGATTTCTGATCATAATGTGCTTACGTTAAATCTTAACAAATCTTTGCTATCTTTCAAGTATCTCAACACATGTTTACTGCAGTCCAATCCTCAACTTTAGGATTGCTTATTTTTCTGCTAAGTATGCCAACTACAAACACAATATCTGGCCTTGTGTTGTTGGCTATGAACATCAAGCTCCCAACAATGCTTCTAAACAATTCTGGATTTTCAAACTCTTTTGTTGACTCACCACTGACATAACCAGTAGCCATTGAGCTTTTCATTATCTTAGCACTTCGTAGTCCACATTTCTCAATCAGCCTTTCTATCTTACATCCTAGGGTACTAAAAGAACTGGCAAATGTAATATCGGAACCATTGGCAATAATCTTTGGGAACTCCTGGAGAACAGGAGAAGTCCCAGCAGACTGGAGGAGGGCAAACGTTGTGCCCATCTTCAAAAAGGGAAAAAAGAGGATCCCAACAATTATCGTCCAGTTAGTCTGACATCAATACCGGGAAAGTTTCTGGAGCAGATCATTAAACAGAGAGTCTGTGAACACCTGGAAGGTAATTCCATAATCACAAAAACATGGCTTTCAGAGAAACAAGTCATGCCAGACAAATCTGATCTCTTTTTTGATAAAATTACCAGCTTGGTAGATGAAGGGGATGCTGTGGATATAGTATATCTTGATTTCAGTAAGGCCTTTGGATCAGCCCTGGTGGTGCAGTGGTTAAATTCCTGTACTGCAGCCACTCATAAACCACAAGGTTGCAAGTTCAATACCAGCCAGGGCTGAGGCTTGACTCAGGCCTGCATCCTTCCGAGGTTGCTAAAATGAGTACCCAGCTTGTTGGGAGGTAATCAGCTCACAGTTGTAAACCGCTTGGACACCCCATAGTGTGGTATGAAGCGGTATATAAATGAAGCTGCTTGGCTTTGCTTTGCCTTTGACAAGGTTCCCCATGACATTCTTGCAAACAAGCTGGTAAAATGTGGTCTAGACAAAGTAACTGTTACATGGATTTGTAATTGGTTAACTGGCCGAACACAAAGGCTGCTCAGCAGTGGCTCCTTTTCAACGTGGAAAGAAGTGACCAGTGGGGTGCCACAGGGCTCTGTCCTGGGCCCAGTGCTATTCAACATCTTTATCAATGACTTGGATGACAGTATTGGGGGCATAGTTATCAAATTTGCAGACGATACCAAATTAGGAGGAGTAGCCAATACCCCAGAAGACAGGATCAAAATTCAAAGTGACTTGAACAGATTAGAAAGCTGGGCCAAAGCTAACAAAATGAAATTCAATATGGAGAAATGTAAGGTACTGCACTTAAGGTGGAAAAACGAAAAGCACAGATATACGATGGGGGACAACTGGCTAAATGAGACTACGTGTGAAAGGGATCTAGGAGTCCAGGTGGACCACAAGTTGAACATGAGCCAACAGTGTGATGCAGCAGCTAAAAAGGCCAATGCAATTTTAGGCTGCATCAATAGAAGTATAGTGTCTAGATCAAGAGAAGTAATAGTGCCACTCTATTCTGCTTTGGTCAGGCCTCACCTGGAATACTGTGTCCAGTTCTGGGCACCACAATTCAAAAAGGATGTGGAGAAACTGGAGCGTGTCCAAAGGAGGGCAACTAAAATGGTGAAGAGTCTGGAAACCAAGCCTTATGAGGAATGGCTTAGGGAGCTGGGAATGTTTAGCCTGGAGAAGAGAAGGTTAAGAGGTGATATGATAGCCTTGTTTAAATATTTGAAGGGATGTCATATTGAGGAGGGAACAAGCTTGTTTTCTGCTGCTCCAGAGACTAGGACCCGGAACAATGGGTGCAAGCTCCAGGAAAAGAGATTCCACCTCAACATTAGGAGGAACTTCCTGACAGCAAGGGCTGTTCGACAGTGGAACACACTGCCTTGGAGTGTGGTGGAGTCTCCTTCCTTGGAGGTCTTTAAGCAGAGGCTGGATGGTCGTCTGTTGGGGATGCTTTAATTGGGAGTTCCTGTATGGCATGGGGTTGGACTGGATGGCCCTTGTGGTCTCTTCCAACTCTATAATTCTATGTTTCTATGATTCTATGATTCTATGATCTTCTTCTGTCGACCTAACAAACATCTACCATCCTCAGTCTACTGAACCTCAATTCCAAGGTAGGCTCTGGGAAAACCCAAGTCCTTAATCACAATTTTTTTTGCCAATTCTTTCTGCACTACTTTAATTTCTTGTTATGACTTTCCAGCCACACACAAGTCATCAACATAAATCAGCAACGTAGCATCACCCTTTGTGTAAACACACGCATCAGCAATGCTGTGTTTGTACCCTAATTTAACTAACTCCTCATGAATACAATGATTCCAACTCCTTGCACTCTGCTTTAAACTATACAAAGCCTTTTTAAACTTGAATTCTTTTCTATCACTGTCCTGTTCACAACCCAAAGGTTGTTCCATGAACACATCTTCCTAAAGACAAGCATTCAAATACACAGTTTCAAAATCAAAATGTTTCACCAACTGGCCCCTCTTTGCTGCTAAAGTCAAAACCAATCTGAGGCTTTCAGGCTTCGCTGTAGGAGAAAATGTTTTATCAAAGTTCTCAAAATTCTGCTCAGCAAAATCTTTTGCTACCAGCCTTGCCTTGTATCTATGACTACTATCTGGCATCTCTTTCCTCTTGAAAACCCATTTGCAACCTATCAACTTGTGATTCTTAGGTCTCTCAACAACTTCAAACACTTTCTTGTCTACCAATGACTTGTACTCCTGATCCATGGCAGAAAACCACTTTTCCTTTTCCTCCTCAGGAAAACTCTGCAAATCCTTAAAACTCTCAGATTCATCAGCCACCACTGCACAGGCTCTAGCTTCCTGCACTACAAAACAATCTGGAGGCTTTCTTACTCTCTGAGTCCTCCTAGGCAAGAACATCCTTGTTCTTCTCTCATCCTCACTGTCAGTGCTTGTCTGAACTTCTGTATCTCTGTGTCTCTTTGTCTCAGACATCCTAGGTGTGGTTGGTCGTGTCTGTGTAAAATGATATAATGTACTAGACTCACTGTCAGAGGAAGCTGATTCTTGTTTCACCACCACTCCATTTTTAGTACTCATTTCCAATTGCCCCATCTTAAGAAAAACATCTTTGTTGGAATGCAACTTCTCCCAACCTGAGTGCTTTACAAAGTTGGCAGTTCTGGATAGCAAGATTTGCCCACCACTGAGATGAAACCTGTAGATATTCTCAGAATAACCTACAAACATCAACCTGCGCCACTTGGGCTCACCCTTCTTTCTGAAACTTGCAGGCACATACACATGTGCATATTGCCCAAACACTCTCAGGTATTTCAGGTTAGATTGTCTTCCATAAAGCATATGAAATGGGGTTTTCTTTACAGCTGAATTCCAGACCTGATTTACCAAATGGTTAGTTGTAAGAATTGCCTCGCCCCAAAGCTGTTCAGATGCCTCTGCATCTAACATCATGCAGTCCTTCGTTTGCTTTAGGACACCTATTCTTTTCTCTGTCAAATCATCCTCCTGCGGAACCGCAGGGTTGGTGATGTTATGGCGAATTCCCTTTTTTCTCAACCAGTTTTCCAAACTATTTGATAAGAATTCTCCTCCCCGGTCTGTGACCAAAGAGCCCACTTTGTATTCAAATTCCCTTTCAATCATGTTAACCCAATCTTTGAAACATTCTGCTGCTTCTCTCTTTTCCTTCAGAAGCATCACATAAGAGTATCTGGTAAAACGATCCACAATTACCATGAAATATTTATTGTTTCCCAGAGATTTCTGAAAAGGATCTGCAAGGTTTGAGTAAACATATTGGAAAGGTCTTTTTGCTATGAGTTTGCTGCATTTTGCCACAGGAAAAGCCTTCAACTTTATCCTGCTGAAAACTGACCATTCCAAGTGATTTGTACAAGGAGACACTTTCAAATCTGGACACACCTCCCCCAGTTTCCCAAGACTATTGAAACCAGCATGTCCCAGTACTCTGTGAAAATAATGTGAACAATCAGAATGTAAAGGAACATTGTTGATTACTGCACATTCTGCTTTATCAAGTATGTAATACATTTTATTCCTTTTCACAGCTTTTGCACAAACCTCATCATTCTTGGTGATCAAATGCTCCTCCCCCACAAACTTCAATGCATACCCTCAGTGGTCAAAGCAAACACACTAACTATACAGTTTTGAAATTTAGGCACATACAATACATTATCAAAGTCTTTAGCAAATCCTGGGATGAAAACAGTCCCCATGTCTTTGATCTCCCTTGCCACTCCGTCAGCCAAAGCGACTGAAGCTACATTGGAGGGTTTCTTACTTTTGAGAAGCTCAGGAGTGTTTACCATATGTCTTGTGGATCCAGAATCAAGAATCCAGTCTGGATTGGTCTTGACCACCTGTTGAGTCACACTGTCACAGCTCTTTGCCACAGCCACAGTGCTTTTTCCAGTTCCAAAATCTTTGGGTTGATGTTGATCTTGATGCTTTTTCTTTTTGTCAGCTGCAAATTTTCTGCAATCTTTCTTAAGATGACCAGGCTTATGACAATAAAAAGATGCTTTGGACACAGCTGCTTTTTCCAGTTGCATATCCCTGGTACCCTCAGGTGCATGCGTGGACTTTGGCACTGCTTGCAGCTGTCTCTGAAGTCCTGCCTCGAACCTGCGGTGCTGGCTTTCTTCCAATACCCTGGAAGCAACAATTTCCATTGTAAATTGAGCTTCATGGACTCCTTGGAGGCCATATAGTATATTATCAAAGTCCCGTGAGAGACTCCCTAGCAAAATATAAGCTTTTTGTCCTCTTGGGGTTTGCACACCTCTCATCTGCACTTCATTAAACAGATCTTGCATGGCTTCAAGATGCTTTTCTGGACTCTGGCCATTTTGTATTTTTTGAGCATAGAGGCGGCAGCACCAAATCATTCGAGTCAACACTGTACTAGATTGGTGAATGTCTTTCAGTGCATCCCACACTTCTTTAGTTGATGTTTTATGTCTCACATAATTTATCTGATTTTCTGAGATTGTTAGCAAGAGAGAAGCTCTTGCTTTATTATCTCTTTCCATATCTGCCTGTGGACCTCCAGCTCCAATCCCAGTTTCGACTATTGCCCAAAGATCTTTGTGAACCAAAAGGGGTTCAGTATAAGTGCTCCAGGAGCTGTATCATTTAATTTGTATCATTTAATTTGGGGAACTTGACTGCTTCCATAATTCAATTAGCATTCAAAAGAGTCCTTGCAGCCTTCCCTCCTTCCACTGTCTAAAGAGTGTTAAGCCTCAGAGCACAGTCCTTGTGAGCTTAACACAGGGGTCAGGAACCTATGGCCCGTGGGCCGGGTGCGGCCTGTGGAGGCATTGGGACCGGCCTATGGTCGGTCCCGCCACCACTGCCGCCACCACCCTGTGTGTCCTGGTGCACTGCACGTGAGCACGGGCACTATTTTGGCATCCAAAATGGCACCTGCCCTTGCACACACATGTGCGTGAGGGCGGGTGCCATTTTGGAAGGCCGCAGCACACATGTGCCAGGCAAATTCATCCAGAACAGGCAAGGCTGCAGTGCACATACACCAGGCGAATTCGCCTGGAGCAGGCACGCTGCAGCCATCCCTCGGCCCTGGCAAGGCCACAGCGCCCATGCGCCGGGTGAATTTGCCCGGAGCAGGCATGCTGTGGCCTTCCTTGGGCTCTGGCAAGGCTACAGTGCGCATGCGCCAGGTGAATTTGCTCGACGCAGGCGTGCTGGGGCCTTCCCTGGCATTGTGCGCATGCGCGCATGGGGTGGAAAATGCGCCCAAGCACGCGCATACCCGCCCAGCCCCTGCGCCATTTCCCCCCGGCCCCCCAGCAACAAAGGTTGCCAACCCCTGGCTTAACACATCTGCCTTCCCAGCAAGACAGCTTTGAAATAAAAAACAGCAGTAGTTTCTCTTTACTTACAGCTGATGAAATCCAGACACCTCTTTGCCTTGTTCTAGCAAATGCTGCATGGCAGGAAGCTCATCTGGTGCCATAGCCTTTGTTGATTTATTTATGGTTGTGTTGTATTAGCAGAGATCTTGTGCCAAAAATGCCAGGTATCCATCCATCAGCCACCTCCACCAGAGCTCTCTGACAGAGAAGGCTCAATGTCCCATAAAAAAATACAGTTCCCATGATTCCCTAGCACTGAGCCAGGGCAGTGCCTCAATTTAATGTGCACTATTTCTGGCAGTCTGCTTAGGCCTTTAGTTGAGCTGATCTTATCACTCTGGTATGCAGCTCCTTGTGGTTTCAAGCAGTTTGCCATTAATCCAGCCCAGAACAGAGAGTTCTTCATAAGGAAGTTTTTATTCATGATTACATACTAAAGAGAAAAGTATATACATCCATCTTCATGCAGGTAGAAATATAAGAACGATAGATCCAACACACACAACACAGTGCAATGATTTGTAAGAACAAAGGAGGCTCTTAGCCAAACTTCAAACTCCTCCTATGGGTGGATACCTCCATAGACAATTTGCTGAATAGCTTTTAACCCAGCCTCTAACCCAGCCTCTTGCTGTGAGTCATGTGTCATGTGATCCTGGTTCCCAGACAACAAAGATGAACTCATTGTTTATGTGTTATCTGTCTGTTCCCAGACACTGACCTTGTGTGAAATTGTTTACACATTTGCCACCTGCAGGCCCAAACTCTTTTCAGTAGAAAATGTTCGCACATCTATACATTTCCACTTTTGGCTACATATCCTAACACTCCTAACAAAAAGCACCCCCGACAGATCTGGGCCATTCAGCCTCTGTTTAAAGACCTCCAAAGAAGGAAAGTCCACCACACTCCAAGAGAATGTGTTCCACTATCAAGCAGCTCTTACATTCAGGAAGTTCCTCCAAATATTGAGGTGGAATCTCTTTTTCTGTAGCTTGCATCCATTGTTCTGTGTTCTAGTCACTGGAGCAGCAGAAAACAAGCTTGCTCCCTCCTCAATATGACACTCCTTCAAATAATTAAACAGAGCTATCATATCACCTCTTAACTCATCTCTTCTCCGGGCTAAACATACACAGCTCCCCAGCACCCATTCCATCTTGTGGGCAGAAGCTAACTAGAATGGCAGTTGAGCCAAGACTGCCAATGGTATACTGCCATTATTATTTCCAAAGATTTGCTACACAAGTCAGCTGCCTAACTAAACTTGATGGTAGTGATATCCACAAAATTGGGAGTACATTTGTTCCAGTGCAATTAAGCCAGACATGCAAACCAAAGGGAAGAGGATATAATTAGTTTTATTTACTGCAAGAAAAAATGTGTCAGTAGTCTAATGACCAGAAAGACTGACACAAAGGAAAAGAATAGACATCCAAGCATATATCTATTTCCATATGATAATCACAAAACCAATTGGGAGAACAATTACTATAACCTCTGTGATGAGTAGAGGTTGATGAATAGAGCTGGACTTTCTCTATTTTTTTAAAAAAAGAACATGTTCTCCTTTTTCACGACTATTAATCCCAAGCAATATTTATAGTTGAAAATGTTTAAATATGCATGGTCTTGAAGTCTCCTGTAATCTCAGTTTTATGTTATTGAGATTCATGAAATGTGAAATGAAACAGTATGACTCCTCTCCCCATATAACATTCTTCAGCCTTTTTTTTTTTTAAAAAAAAAATGCTGACAAAAAACAGAAGTCTCTTTTTAAAAACTGACAAAGTGAAGAAAAGAAGGATTTTCATGCTAATTGAAAAGCTTTAATTTCTCCTCTTCAAAATCAGTAATGCACTTTTGTTGAGCCTTTTTGTTAGGGTTCTGCATAAATTTTCTTTAAACAATGTTTCTTCCAGATTTATGAATGTATCAGGCTAGAATTTAAATAAACTGAAGAAATCATGTCACTTAAATGTCATAATGATAATAATAATAATAATAATAATAATAATCCACCTGCTGCAATTAACATAGTCAATTTCATCTTTGACAGATTTTCTATAGCATTTCCCCTTCTATCATAAATCAAGATAATCATAAAGACAATTCTCTTGCTCTGCTGTTTTACTGAGGACAATAGTAAAATCTGAACTCAGCTTTTTATTTCTTATTTAAATTTGGGAGGCGGAGGAAAAATCTTGTATAGATATAAAGACATCCAGTAATGTTTACTGCCTCTTTTTGTTTAAACCTTAATGCTGAAGGTTTTCTATCTTTTTAAAGTGCTGAGTGAATCATTCTGTGCAATTTACATGTACTTTAGGGGATTAAAACAACACAACCAAACATGAATCTCACAGCAGTTTCTGCTTAGTATCCTCAGCACTCTGCATTACCAGCCCAGTTGCATGCACAAGCAGATCAGTTGCTCCTGTGTATTGCCAGGGGTGTGTTTCTAGTCTTTTCTTCTTCTTCTTCAGCTTTTGCTGAAGCTTGTTTTATTGTGTCTGACATACTGGCCTCCATGGACTGCTATCCTTTTATCATCTGTTCTTGCTAACTGCAAAACTAATGGCTTTTGGGGGAGGAAATCATGATTTCTTATAAGGATAGGGAACAGCCATTTCTGTACATTTTTCTTTCCAAAGGTTATAATTCCTGTGTTGGATTAGCACCAATGAAGTAGAGAACAGCTGCCAAATCTGTAATTCCCACTAATCCCACACTCAGGTGGTTGAGCTTTTGCAAGCAAAACAAGGCCACTCAAAAAATAAGATATTTGTTATAGTTATTCTTTACAATCTTTTAACAGTCATGTAAGGGAGAAACTGCCTCCTCTCCCACTGTTCATGTGTTGTATAGGTGAGGTTGATGTTCACAGGGATAAATATCTTCGTGATGTGAAACTGATGGGGAAATGCAATCTTGATATTGCCCAATTATTTACATGAAAATTGTATTGTGACTCAGCTGTATTCATGTAGGGTGGTTGTTGTTTTCTATGCCTTCAAGTAAAACTGTATTGTGACTCAGCTCTACTCATGCAGGGTTGTTGTTGTTGTTTTATATGCCTTCAAGTCAAGTCCAGTTTATGACAACCCTCTCTTCCTAAGGTTTTCCTGTCAAGATTTATTCAGAGGGGTTTGCCACTGGCTTCCTCTAAAGACAAGAGTGTGACATGCTCAGGGTTAGCTTGTATGTTTTCAGGTCTGAGAGGGGATTCTGATCCTGGCTTCCTGAAGGCCCAGGCTGCATCTGCACTGAAAAAAAATAATCCAGTTTAATACAACTTTAACCACCATGACTCAATGCTATGTATTTCTGGGAATTATAGTTTCTTGAGACATTTAGCTTTCCCTGTTAGAGAGATCTAGTAACACAATAAACCACTGTTTCCAGAATTCCATAGCATTGAGCCATGGCAGTTAAAGTGGTGTCAAACTATATTATTTCTGCAGTGCATGTGCAACCTATGTCCACCTTTCAGACCACTACACCATGATGGCCCTCTACTCATGTCAATCCCCCACATAACTTACAACTCATCTAACTGACCAGGTTCTCCACCTTATGATAAGCATATTTGTGATATTGCTTCAATATACTTTTCTACTTGGGAGGTCTTGCACTAGCCAAAGCTATGCAATGTGAATACAGTTTTCACACATAAGCAAAGTTGAGCCTCAGAACACTCCAAAGTGGCAAAACTGACCTTCAATCCTGTCCCAAAAAATGTACCAAAATTTGGATCAACCTTCCATTTGATCAAAAGCTCTGGACTGATCAAAGGTGAGGTTGATGTTCACAGGGGATAAAAATCTTCCTGATGTGAAATTGATGGGCAAATACAGCCTTAGTATTGCCCAATTATTTACATGAAAATTGTAGCCAGATAAAAAAATCCATTTTATATAAGATGGGTATTACTTTCACTAAATGAAAATAAAATGAAAATGTCTCACTGACCACTAAACACTTCATGATATTTAAAATCATCAAATCATTGGCAAAGATTGTAAGACTACTGAATCATAGTCAATTCAACAACTATGATTGCAATACTACAAATTCCAGTTTATTTGTTATTTTTTAAAAAGCATGTTGAATGTAATTTATAACCTGGCCATTTTGCTCAAAACCACAGTATTAACATTAGGTGGTCTTATGCTATGCTTACCAATAGAATATGAAATCTTTGTTTTGCATAAATTAATCTTAACCTTTATCACCAGCTCAGAGTTATTGAATACCCAATATTATAATAATGACAAAGATTAAAATGTAAGCCTGAAGTCATATACCTGATACAATAGATGAATCTTTAATTCAGTTTTTAAGATTGCTAAAATAATGTTAAATTCAAATGTTTCTGCACCAGTGAGCAATAAGTCATCTACAAAATAAATGATGCATGTTTAATTCAACACTTGAATTTGTTAGTGATTCAAAGAGATTTTATTTTCCCCTTCTCCTTTGGTAATTGGCTGCTTATTTAATAAAATGTTGAACCAACATGCATGAAGGAGAAAGTACAATGGAATATACATTATTCAACAACAAGTTTGGTGGTGGTTGGCAAGTAAGTTACAAGCAAACTGAAACAGGGCCAGTACATCAATCTGCTAGACAATTGATTATGTACATTCATCGTTTTTAATCATTATGATTACAAGTATTCCATTGTTTTGTATCTCAGATATCCTAAACATTTTCAGCATGGCATATCAAATATTTCCAGACCAGTTCCTTTGCTTTTTCCTACAGTAAAACAGAAATCTTCAGTTTACAAAAGAACTACAGGCAGTAAATCAGAAAGACAAAATGCATGCCAATTAACTGAAAGACAATTCCTACAATGTTCTCAGTCAAATCCACATTCTTATTTATGAGAGACACATCAAAGAACTGCCTTCTTTCATATGAAGCTGCTGGCACTTTCAGATCTTCTTTTGAGGCTCTGCTTTAGGTATTTCTGCTGGGAGAGATACCAACATTGATTGGCAAAGTAGCCAGGACATTCTGGGTGGCAGCACTCTTCAGAGGAAAGTTTCATTCACTCCTTCCCTGGTAGATATTCAGTCACTTGATAAAAGCTTTATTGTTTCAAAGGACCTTTTGAGCTCCTAGACTACCTTAGAACATAGGTATTGATCTCTCACAATATTCTCTGGATCTCTTCTATTGCTCTCGCTTGTTTTATTTTCTAAAATCTTCCTTGAGGATGCATTGAAACAAAATTCAAGGTGTAATATTTTAATGAATAAAGAAAATGTATATCAGCTGATATTAGAGATTACAAAACACAGTACAGAGAAAGCTAATTGATACCAAACCAGATCATTGGTTTATCTACCTCAGAATTGCTGACCCTGGCTGGCAGAAGCTCTCTTATGGTTTCAAGTGGAATTCTTTCCCTTCTTAGCCACACCTAGTTGTTATCATTGTCAGCTGCCATTGAGTTGACTTTAGCTCATGGCAACAATATGAATGAGACATCTCCTGTCATGCCCTGCCTGGACGAGGATGAGGAGGATGAGGAGGATAAGCCAGAACTTCCTCCGGGTCTGGAGCCTACATCGGAGGAGCCCCAGACCAGCTCTAGCAGCCCTGCTTTGCCAACTCCCACAGAGCCTCCAGCAGAGTCTGTGGCATCTCAGGAGTTTGCCCCACAACCAAGCTTCCCAACGATAGAACTGTCAGATATGGAAGAGGACCAAGGGACTGTGCATACCTTCAGTCAGTGTCGGGCAGAAAGGGCAGGTCTTCGGTGCTCGAGGAAGCTTTATGAAAAACGCTGAGGTAATCAAGATGATCAGCCCCAGCTGAGCTCCGACAACTTGGGGATTTAAAGAGGTGTGGAAATGCTGCCTCGGTGTCAGAGATTATCTGAGCTTCCTGGTGAAAGCCTCTGTCTCTCCTTGTTCCTTGGCCTAAACCCTTAACTCTTGGCTTATCATGGACTACTGGAACCCTCAACTTTTGGACCACTGACTACACTTGGACTTCTAGAACCCTTGAACTTTGGACTGCCTTGTCTCTCTCTGCTTCGTTGGAATCCTCGACCTTTGGACCGTGTTTGACTCTTCGCTGACTGACCCTTCAGATTGGTGACTAGTACTTGGTTTGGGACTTTCCTCAACCTTGGCTATCGGCCCTTCAATCAGCTTTCCAGGACACCTCCAAGCTCTCCTGTCCTCAACTGCTCTGCTCAGGCTCTGCAGATTAAGGCCCATGGCCTCCTTGACTGAGTTTATCTATCTATCTATCTGGTGTGTAATCTACCTCTCTTTTTACTGCCCTCTACCTTTCCTAGCATTATTTATTTTCTAATGAGCCCTGCCTTCATATGATGTGTCCAAAGTATGACTGTCTGAATTTAGTCATCTTGGCTTCTAGGGAGAGTTCATGTTTGATCCATTGGTTTGCCTTTTTGACTGTCCATAGTACCCATGACACCACATCTTCTTCAGCACCATATCTCAAATGAGTTGATTTTCTTTCAATCAGTTTTCCTCATTGCCCAGATCTTGCATCCACATATGGTGAGAAGAAATAGAATGGCTTGTATGATCCTAACTTTTGTGTTCAGTTTTATATTTTGCACTTCAATATCTTGTCTAGTTCTTTCATAACTAACCTTCCTAATGCTAGTCTTCTTCTGTTTGCTTGATTGCACTCCCCATTATGATGCATGTTTGAGCCAAACTATAGGAAACCTTCAACTATTTCAATTTCTACATTGACTAGAATGAATTTTTGTAACTCTTCTATCGTCATCATTTTTCTTTTCTTAATGTTCAACAGTAAGCCTGCCTTGGCACTTTCTTCTCTGACTTTCTTAGGTAATTCTTTTAAGTCTTTGATGTTTTTGACTAGTAGAATGGTATCATCTGCATATCTGAAAGACCTTGGATATTCCCTGGTGGTTCTAACAAGGTCCAATCAAGAGTGTAGCTATTATGTGCATGGCAAAATGAGGACATTGCACCCTAAGAAATCTCTCTTCAGTGAAATTTTCATTCAGTCCCCAGATTTCTAGTAATGTGGAAACTTAAAATTTAACTTGAGTATTCAGAAATATGGTTTAAGCCCCCCCCCAAAAAAAAGCAATTAGCATGGGACTGAAAACACGCACATTGAAGAGTTCTAAGTATGAATGGATTTCAGTGCCTCACACTCTATATGCTAGAAATTTGGAGACTGAAGGAAAATTTCATAGCAGGACAGAATTCTTATTTAGCAGGGGATTGTCCAGCTTCCCTCTGTGTCCAGTCATATCTAGCTTCCAACATCACATGAAAATGTCTGAGTTTCAGGTGCCATGGCTGTGTTTCAATAATAACTGTTATTATATAATAACAGTTAATAACAGTTCAATTATAACTGTTATTATAATTATCTGTTTCAATAATAACTGTAGCCAAAATGAGGTATCACTTAACAGATCATTACAAAATTTGTTAAACTGGGAAATTTAACAGAAAAATAAAGTCCATTTAGGGACTGATTCCAGGCTTTTAGACTTTCCAAATCAAGTATTTAATATTGGTACAATAGGACAATTAGTGATATTCTCCTGCCCTTCTCACTTTATCTCAAAGTCAGCACAGTCTATGACTTATGTGCTTTGCAGAAAAGCATAAAAGCCAGTATAAAAGCCAGTTTGGGATGGGCAGAGTCTTCAGGCAGAAATCAAGAATGAGATCTGCTAAACAGTAGCAGTTGAAGAAGAAAATGGCAACCATAGAAGGAAGAAATAAAACCCTATACTTAAAATGTGTGCTTTAAAAAAAATGTATTGCAAGCTGAAAGGCCTGTTTCACTTTGAGTTTTGCAACTCCATAATAGCTTGGAGCCCAAGTCACTTAAAAAAAGATGTCTATGTGGTATTATTTTCTTATTTCCAAGACTAGGTACTATTGAAGTCTAATTTGGAAGGAAATTGCACATATATGGTACATGTTCATCCTGGATTCTGATGTTTACATTTTCAAAAAGAGGAAGAGGAGGTCATATACACATTCTTACAATACACTGATGGTTTTACATATATGTTGTAATATGTCACCAAGCTGCTAGTAGTAGTATGCTGTTGTTGTTGTTGTTGTTGTTGTTGTTGTTGTTGCTGTTGGTGTTATAGCCATAGAGTTCTGCTGTGGTTTCTGTTGTTGCCTTAATGCCAAATGAGAATTAATAAAAACAAATACCCTGATGTTCTAAAGCTTTGAGACTACCTGGTCAGCAATAAAACACTGGAAATCATGCTTGAGAGAATGAATGCTTATTACACCAGTCCTAGAGGGCATGAGTGATAAAATCCAGAAGTTAATAGACACAGTCATTTGAGGGGGAAAATGAACAATAAATGCATACAAGTGAATTGGGAATGGATTTTCCATGGAACTCTTCTTCTTGAAAACTGGAAAACAGATTGGAAAATGTTTCCTGAAGGTATCACACATGATTAATCCCTTTATTCAAGACAACTTTCTCCCCCACCCCCCAGTACAGCAGAGGAACCAGTTAAGATCAACAACTGCACAAGGTTATTTTGTTGTTTTGCTTTTGCTTGAGCTTCCTTTTTAAAAAAATCAGAAAGTCAGCAACATGCTGAATCTCAACTGCTGCTAGCTTGATTTCCCTTAAGAAAAAAATTGCATTATACTTCAAGTGTACATTTAGGTGACACTAAAAGCTTAGTAAATATATTCATTTTTCATAAGACCTAGCATGCTAGGAATGGGATATGGTAGTGCATAGAGACAATGATATATAGCAAAGACATCTAAGGCCTAATTTAATCAATAAACCATTTGTGGCTGGATTGTTATGGTTATTACTGTTGTTCTCAGGTTGTTTTAGAACTCACCACCAAATTAACACTAAGCTAACTTTCAGAGGTAGCTGTGTTGACCATATAGCAAATCCAATAACATCAAAAATCCACCAAACAATGATACCTTTATTGGACCAACCAAAATGCACAATATACATGTTGCAAGCTTTCAAAGCTCCACTGGCTTCTTCATCAGGCAAGGTGTTAAAAACCTTACAGGAGAATTTTTTTTAAAGATCTCTGTCTAGTATGCTTGAATGTCAGTTATGTACATGGATCTGAAATGTACATAATGGGAAGAATGTTTATAGCAATTTAATTTGTGTATTTCAGCAGTAGAAAATTTGTTGTCCTTCACATACTTTCAACTACAGCTCTCACATTCCCTTATCATTGGCAATGCTAGGTGGAGCTGATGGGAATTTTTTGGCCAGAAGGCCAAAGGTTCCCCAAACCTGGTATCCAGGTGTAGACAATGACAGCTACTTACAGCTTGTTTTTCCCCTTTATCTGTATAATTAGTTAAAAATAAGCAATCAAAATGACACATATACAGGAATAACTGAGAATGATCACTGCCAGTAGAATTCTGTCCCTTTGGCAATGGAAGGGACTAAATTGACCAATTTTGCTGTGTTCAAAGGGATCCTGGATGCAATGGGGAAGAGAGACAATCCCCCCCTCCTCCCATGACATGCAAGTGACATTACAAGAACTTTTTGTCATGAAGTTGCAGCTTTACTGGTGTTAATTCTGAGAATCAAAGCCAGATGCACCAATGAGAAACTTGGTCATGAATACTTGTATCTATCTAACTTCTTCAGGTGATGCATTAGCTTTTCTAGAGGTACATGGTAATGTAAGATGCTGGCTAATGTTGAGTCAGCCCACTGATCCAACTACATTAGTATTCTGAACTTTGACAGGCAGTGCCTCTGCACCGTCTCAGTCAGGATTCCCTCCTAGCCCAACCTGGAAATGTCTGGGATTCCCTAGTATGCTCTCAACCAAGTACTAATCCAATCTCATCAGCCTTGTTTGAGAAATCAGATGAAACTGAGTATGCTCAAGATGAGGTTGTTGTAGATATATTTATGTATCTATATAAATATATAGAGAGGGACTCTTATTTATGTCCCATCAGTGAGGTCAACAAATTGTGTTATGATGTGAGACAGGACTTTCTCAGCTGTAGCACCCCAATTTATTTCTTTTTCCTTCTCTTCTTTTCCTCTTCCTCCTCCTCTCCTCCTTGCTATTATAGCCTTCCTTCATCCAAACATTTATGTATACATCTTTATTGACTATGGGGGGTTGCAGACTGCCAGAAATAGTGCAAATTGAGTCCACTTTTAGGGCTAGGGTTAGTGCTAGGGAATCATGGGAATTGTTTTTTTTTTTTTCCTGGGACATTGAGCCTTCTCTGTCAGAGAGCTCTGGTGCCACAATAAACTACAGTCCCCATGATTCCCTAACCCTAACCCTAAAAGTGGACTCAATTTGCACTATTTCTGGCAATCTGCAACCCCCCTAAGTCTCCAGACCATTTCAAATATATAGATATATAGATAAAAAAGATATATATATATATATATATATATATATATATATATATATATAGTTTACATTTGAATCTGGTTACACCCCTCTTATAATTTGCACAACAGTCTATTTGAGGCCCTTATCTACTTCTTGCTTCTGTAAAACAGCTGTTTTCACTGCAAACAAGGCAACCCTAAGAATTATGAAAGGCTCTACTCCTTGCAATCGCAGAGACATCTTGCTTTCATCATCCCTTTCCCTCAAATTTCTGAGGATGGGAGGCAGATATTGCATTATATAATTTTTTTAATTATTATTTTTATTAAATTTAATATTTTTACACATCTATTAGCAAATCAAATAATATCATTGTTACCGTCCCCAGAATATTCTGTCCTCATATTTCTATTATGCGAGAAAGAAAACAAAATTCAATACATATCCTATTAATCACTCCATCCATTTTGCCAAGTCTTGCTAAATCCTGTATCACATTTTCCTATCATGATTGAGATAAAGAAAGGTAATAGATATAACTTTTATAGGTGACCCAAATAATAAATTATAATTATTTTATATAATTAGTTTTTACAGACTATTTCAATATCCCTTCCCATTTCTTTTTATAATTTTGGTCCGATTTTCCTGATGAATACATCGATAGACAATCCATTGTAGCTAATTCTTTCATTTTCTTTTTCTAAGTATTTAAAGACGGTGTAACTTCTAATTTCCAGTTCTTTGTGTATATCAGCCTAGTAGCTGTTATCATATATAGGATAACGCTTTTACAAACCTGGCTTAACTTTATCTCAATTATATCCAAGATATTTAACAGAAATAGTTCAGTTTTTAAAGGTATATTTATCTGCAATATCTTTCTCATCTCCTTTTGAATTATTTCCCAAAAGCCAGATGCTTTTTCACATGACCACCACATATGGTATATAGTCCCTACTTCTTTCTTACATTTCCAGCACTTGTTGTTTCTAATAATGTTCATTTTTGCCAATCTTGAGGGGGGAAAATACCATCTATGTAGGATTTTGAAATAATTTTCCTTCATTATATTACATCCTGAAAATTTACTAGAGTCCTTCCAAGCCTTTTCCCATGCTTGTAGTGGAATCGGGGTATTGATATCTTGCATCCACTTAATCATACTATTTTTGATCAGATCTTCTTCCACTTCCAAGTCTAATAATAGGTTGTATAATTTTTTTATCCCATGTTGATCTTTTTCTCTAGCAATTTTCCCCAATCTTGAAGTACCCATATCAATACTGTAAATTTCTTTATCTTTCGTATAATCTTGTTTAATTTGTAAATATTTTAACCAATTGACCTCAGTTCCCTCCTGCAATAGCTGATCCCTTGATTTTAATATACACCTATCTTTATCTTTAATTAAAAGCTTCTCGTATGTCAATCTATTCTCCATGCACGAGGCTTCCTTATTATGGTAAGCGTTTTGGGGGGATGTCCAACTTGGTAGTTTGGTACCCCAATTTTTTTTATATTTGCCCCAGATTTTCAATATAGTTTTTCTTATTTTGTGGGATTTAAAGTTTTTGTCATTTTTAGCATCTCCGTAACAGAGGTAATAATGCCAACCCTTCTGCATATTTATTCCTTCTAGCGCTAGTAATTTGGAGTTTTGCAGGAGAATCCAATCCATAGCCCATAAGAGTGCACATGCATTGTAGTATAATTCCAAATTAGGGAGACCAGCTCCCCCTCTTTCTTTCCTATCTTCTAATGTGGAAATTTTAATTCTAGCCCTCCTTCCATGCCAAATGAAATCCGATATCTCTTTTTTCCATCTATAAAAGGGTTTCTTATCTTTTAGGATAGGTAGAGCTTGAAATAAATATAACATTTTGGGGAGCACTATCATTTTTATTGTTGCTATTCTACCAAGCAGTGACAGTTGGGATTTGTCCCATGTGTTAAGGTCTTCTTTTATCTTCTTCCACGTTGATTCATAGTTATTTTTGTATAAATCTGCCATGTTCTTTGTTATTGTAATTCCTAAGTATTTCATTTTATTTGTTAATTGGAATGTGGTTACTTTTTTGATCCTTTCCTCTTCTTTAATATCGCAATTTATTAATAATAAACCACTTTTGTTTTTATTAATTTTCAGTCCTGCCATCCTCCCAAAAGCTTCCAACACTCCTTCCAGGTATTTTATACTTTTTAATGGATTTTCTAAGAATATCACTATATCATCTGCGTACGCTCATAAACTGTATTTAAATTTCTTAATTTTGGGGGATATAATTTTGCTGTCTTTCCTTATTATAGTATTCAAAACTTCCATTATGATAATAAAAAGTAAAGGAGATAAAGGGAATCCCTGTCTGGTTCCCTTTCTAATTTGACAATTTTTGGGTTTTTCCCCATTGATAATTAATTGCGTTCTCTGCATTTTATAGATATATGAGATCCTATCCAGAAACTTACCGGATATACCAATTTTTTGTAACACCTCCAGCATAAATTCCCAATCCACATTATCGAATGCTTTTTCCAAGTCTAGAAAAAGCATTCCAAGCTTTTTCGATTTATAGATATCATAGTATTGCAAGATGTTTATTACAGTCCTAACATTGTCCTTAATATATCTTTTTGGTAAAAAAAAAACCAGCTTGATCTTCATGTATGCAAGTCGGTAACACTTTTTTCAATCTGTTAGCTAAGATAGAGGCGTATATTTTGTAATCTATATTTAATAATGTGATTGGACAGTAATTAGCAATGTCAGAGGGATCTTTATTTTCTTTGTGAATTAGTATTGTATTCGATTGTCTCCATGAATCTGGATAGTTTCCTTTATCTATTTCCTGCATCACGGTATACAACATCCCTGTTATTTCTTCTGTGAATGTTTTATAAAATTTTGCCATTAGTCCATCAGGACCCAGCGCCTTATTATCTTTAAGATTAAGTATAGCTTGGTCGATCTCTGCCATAGTTATATTCCTATTTAGATTCTTAGTATCTTGATCCGTTAATTGTGGCATTTGCACATTTTTTAAATACTCTGCTCTTCCTTTTTTCCCTTCTGACAGCTCTTTATTTATCATAAATAGATTTTGATAGAAGTCATGGGCAACTTTTTTATGTCTTCTTGTAAAGTGTATTCTCTACTCTCCTTTCTCAGACTTAGAATTATATTTTTTGCTTTCTGTTTTTTCAACTTATAAGAAAGCCACTTCCCTACTTTATTAGCGTTCTCAAAATGATAATGTTTCACGAATTTTATTTTATTTTTAATTTCTGTCATAGCGAGTTGATTGAGTTGATCCTTAATATCCTGAATTTGTAAGTTTAGTCTTGTATTATTTGGTTTTAATTTATGCTGTTTTTCTAATATCTCTAATTGTAATGTTAATTCTTTTTCTTCTTTTAGTTTCACATATAGTTTTCTTTTTTCTTGTTGTATCAGTAGCCCCCTTACCACCGCCTTACAGGCATCCCAAAATATATGGTTAGGTGTACCCTTATTCAAGTTATCTTGAAAGAAATACCCAATTTCTTTCTTGATCTTTTTCACGATCACCTCGTCCGCTAATATTGAATCTTTTAATCTCCAAGAGAATTATTTTATTTTTATTTTTTTTGAGATAAAGGATACCATTGAAGGACAATGGTCCAAGAAGATTCTTGGAAGTATTTTATTGTCTGAAACTTTAGTATTAATTATTTTTGATGCAAAGGCATTATATAATTGAAAATGCAGCAGATAATGTGTAAGATCTTCAACATTAGGTGCCTCACAGATACAGAATCTATCAAGAAAAGGAATACCCTGGTATCTTCCCTGGATCACTCTTGAATCCATTTACTCAAAGCAAAGGTTGGCAAAAGCCTACTGATGTTCTCTTTTCCTAGGGAAAAAAAAAAAACAGATATTTCTCTTATTTGAAGAACGTTTTGGCCCTTGATAGCCTTTTCAAGGATTTTACTGAGGCCAGAGCTACTAGATCCCATTGAGCCCTAATGTCGAGCATTCTTTGTTTAAACATGCTGCCAGCATTTTTATTGATCTTTCTAATGGCCATTACACTGAAACCCACACTGGAGAGCCTTTTTGAAATGTTGAAATGCCAGGAGTTTAATGTAAGATCATTCTCCTGTTCAATTAAGCATAGCTTGGGTAGTCTATCATCACACATTTGTGATAACTTGATCCAATAATTAAATATATAAAATAAACAGAGGTTAGAAATAGCTGCCATACCAAATTCTGCTCTGATTGTGCTGGGGTACTTCTTGCCACCTCCAATGTCAATCTTAAAAAATTATTCTGAGTTCTTTCAATTTTCATATTTGTATTGATTCCCCAGATTTCTGTGCCATACATCAAAACTGGCAAAACTTTGCCTTATATACTTTTAAAATAGGATAAAATGAGAAGGGATACTTAAAATTCAATAACTTGTTTAAAGTATGAATACAGGTAGATGCTTTCAGTTCATTCTTCTTTATCTGTGGAGCCCAGGATCCTCTAGATGTGAATGATATGCTCAGATAGTTATAAACTTCCACTTGTTCAACTTCTTTAGAATCTATACGCCATTTATGAATTTTCCTTTTTTTTTTTTTTTACCAAAAATGATGACTTTAGATTTGCTGTTGTTAATTAGTAAATCATTGAGTTGACAATAAGTAATAAACTTACTCAACAATCTACAGAGACCTATCACAGTATAGGAAAATAAAATCATATCATCTGCATATAAAAGCACATTAATAGTTATATCCAATACTTTGGGCATATGAAAATCTGCACCACACAAATCTTCAACAATATCATTAATATAAAATTTAAAAAGAAAAGGGCCCAAAATGCAACCCTGCTGAACACCTTTATAAGTAAGAATCTTATTGGTTAAAGCCAGATTAGCACCCGTTCTAACTTGTAGACTGGCATCTGTATAAAGCTCCTTTATTAAGAAAAGGAGTCTCCTGTCAATATTAGTCTTTAAGAATTTTTGCCACAAAAGATTCCTATTGATTCAACTGAAAACTTCTCTTAGATCTATAAAAGCTGTAAAGTCCTCCACCTCTTGTAGAATATTTTGAAATCAGGTATAAAAGGGTGAAACAGTTATCCATGGTACTTCTTTCTTGTCAGAAGCCTGCCTGTTCTTCAGCTAGAATCACATTTTGCTCAGCCCAATCCTCCAACTGCAACAGTAAGACTTTTGCATAGAGTTTAGCCACCACATCTATCAAACTGATTGGCCTGTAATTTTGGGGGTCTCGTCTATCTCCTTTTTTATACAAGGGTATAACTATGCCAGCTCTCCAACCTTTTGGGAAGCAGCTAGTATTATTTATATAAGTGAATAGGCCTGCAAATAAAGTTGCCCACAAGTCTTTTCTATGTTTAAAAAATTCAAAAAGGGGGAAAAGAAGGATTCCAACAACTATTGCCCAGTTAGTCTGACATCAATACTGGGAAAGATTCTAGAGTATTTCATTAAACAGAGAGTCTGTGAACATAGGAAATGCCATAATCACAAAAAGTCAATATGGGTTTCTCAAAAACAAGTCATGCCAGACTAATCTGATCTCTTTTTTTATATAAAATTACCAGCTTGCTAGATGAAGGGAATGCGGTAGACATAGCATATCTTGGTTTCAGTAAGGCTTTTGACAAGGCCCCCCATGATATTCTTTCAAACAAGATAGTAAAATGTGGGCTAGAAAATACAACTGTTAGATAGATTAGTAACTGGTTGACTGGCTGAACCCAAAGGGTACTCAGCAATGGCTCCCCTTCATCCTGGAGAGAAGTAACCAGTGGGGTGCCACAGGGTTCTATCCTGGGCCCAATGCTATTCAACATCTTTATCAATGACTTGGATGAAAGGATAGGGGGCATGCTTCTCAAATTTGCAGATGATACCAAATTAGGAGGAACAGCTAATACCCCAAAAGACAGGATGAAAATTCAAAATGACCCTAATGGATTAGAAAGCTGGGCCAAAGCTAACAAAATGAATTTCAACACAGAGAGATGTAAGGTACTGCAATTAGGGCAAAAAATAAAATAAAAAATGAAATGCATAGATATAAGATGGGGGAAAACTGGCTTAACAAAAGTACGTGTGAAAGGGATCTAGGAGTCCTAGTAGACCATAAGTTGAACATGAGTCAACAGTATGATGCCGCCTAAAATCGCATTGGCCTTTTTAGCTGCTGCATCACACTGTTGACTCATGTTCAACTTGTGGTCCACCTGGTCTCCTAGATCCCTTTCACACGTAGTCTCATTCAGCCAGGTGTCCCCCATCCAGTATAGTATCTAGATCAAGGGAAGTAATAGTGCCACTGTATTCTGCATTGGTCAGGCCCCACCTGGAATACTGTGTCCAGTTCTGGGCACCACAATTCAAAAAGGATGTTGAAAAACTGGAGCGTGTCCAGAGGAGGGCAACTAAAATGGTGAAGGGTCTGGAAACCATGCCCTATGAGGAATGACTTAGGGAACTGGGTATGTTTAGCCTGGAGAAGAGATGGTTGGGAGGGGATATGATAGCCCTCTTTTAATATTTGAAGGGATGTCATATTGAGGCGGGCACTAGCTTGTTTTCTGCTGCTCCAGAGAATAGGACTCGGAACAACGGATGCAAGCTACAGGAAAAGAGATTCCAGCTCAACATTAGGACACACTTCCAGATATTGAGAGCTGTTCGACAGTGGAACACACTCTCTCAGAGTTTGGTGGAGTCTCCTTCTTTGAAGATCTTTAAACAGAGGCTGGATGGCCATCTATTGGGGATGGCTTGATTTTGAGTTCTTGCATGACAGGGGGTTGGACTGGATGGGCCTTATGTTCTCTTCCAACTGTATGATTCTCTTCCAACTGTTTCTAATTCAGGAGGCATGCAATCCTTTGCTGGTGCTTTAATGCTTCAATAAGGCCTCTAATTTCCTGTACAGTAAGTGGAGCCCATTTAGGGAAATCATTTATATCCCCAAGTGATACCTCCAATGTTGATGTTTTAACTAACTTTGGTTGCTCTTTAAACATATTTAGGAAGTTTGTTTCCCAGGTTGATGCAGCAGTTGGGATCTCCAAATTGTATCTCACATCACCCAGCCTCCTGGCTACTAATTGCTAGAACTGAGTTGAATTATTACTACTTGCCTCTTTCCAATTCAGCCCAACAATTAGCCACATAAGAGGTTTTTATTTTATTTTAACTAGTCTTGTAATTCCTTCTGATGTTAAACATAGCTAAATATATGTTGGTTTAAAGAGGTGAATGTACCAATCTCATTTGTTTCCTCAAGAAGGCCCTCATCTTATGACATTCGGCATCAAACCATGGATAGTTTTTATTCCTAGAACCCTTTTTCCCATACTGGGATATTAACATAGGATTTATAAGGGAACAGATACTGAAATAAGCCTCTAATACTTCATTAATATTTGTTTTATCACAGCAAACCATGGAGCCAAGTGTACAGCCCAAATCTGACTTGTAAAAAGAGTTTAACTTCATTACATCCACCTGCTGCCATCTTAATCTTTTTTTCTCTCACTATGTCCATATATTGTGTTACCTGTCTTTGTGCCTGCATTACTTTCCTCAGATCGGAGACCAGCATAATCTGTGTAGAGATTGGTTGATGATCACTGTCTTATCTGGTATTTACAGTAATACCCCAAAAAAAGATGTCTTTTATGACTTGAAACACATATAAAATCAATAACACTTCCAGAGTTGTGAGTAAAGTATATAAAAGGGTATGGCAAACTGCAATCACAAGGACCCAGAATCTTCAAGTCAAAGGAGAGCAAGAGCCCCAAAAGCTTGATTTGCCTTTTTGTCACTGGAGGGCCAGCAGAACACATCATGTAACTCATCCTGAACACCTTTTAGGATTTGTATTTTATTGGGCAACGAACCTAATCGGGCATCAAACCCCCCCAGCAACATAATTAAAGCATCTGGAAATGTTGTGCTAATATCTTCTAACAAATGATTTAGGAGGGTCCATACCTCAACCTTATAATACATAAGAGTTAGCTGGTGGGATGTAGATGTTCACCAAAATAAGTAGAGTACCTGGTGTATGCAGCTTTACAATTTGGCAGTCAGGGGGATTACTAAAATTCAACATCAACTCCCCTTCCCATCCTAAATAATCTTTAATGGCTATAAGTAGTCCACCAGAAGCTCATCCCTTACTATTAGATTTGCAAGCTGGCTCACTCCAGGTTTTATACCCTGTCAGTTCGTTGCTGTTCCCATCTATGAGCCAAGTTTCCTGTAAAGCTATCAAAGCCATAAAGAAATCTATAAAGGTCTTCTCCCTCAAGGGAAGCCTTCCACCCAGCAATATTCCATGAAACCAATTTAATTGGAGTGAGATTAGTTTCACCAGCCTCAGAGGAACATAAGGTTGAAATAGGAACATCTAATTCCTGGGGCCTCTGCAATCTATAATCCTGTTTCTGGACCAATTGCTCCTCAGTAATTCAGACTGAATTGCCTGATCTTACTGGATGAACAGGAAACTCAGCCACCTCACATTCTAGACAAACCAGATCATCCTTAGAGGAGCTCACAATACAAACATTCGACCTGATTGGCTTAAAAACTTCCAAATCAGGTGTGTGTGTGTTAATATTCTATATCCAGAAACATTTCCCAACTCCATATTTTCCAAAAACCTCTTGTTAACTCATTTATCAACATCCGATGTACTCATTATCTTTTGGTTGGCCGAAACAAAATCATAAACCACTCCCTCTTCTGGGTTTATATCAGAGCCAGGAGATTTATCTCTGCCTGGAAATTCTGGGTTGATATTTTCTTCCTCAAGTCTACTGACATTGCAACTTTGGTCCATTAATTAACTGGCAGGCCTCAAATTTATCCGAATCTAATTTTAATTTTAAAGCAGTCAGCTGCATCCCCCCCCCCCCTTCAGAATCAATTAAATCCTTTGGGGAGAACAAAGTACCATGCTCTAGGCAATTTCTCAATTGGTCAAGTCTGCTCAATATCTCTTTTTGAACTTCTGAAGGCCATAACCTATACAGATTCACTAGAACATTTTCCTCTAGATTAAATAAATATAAATTTTCAAGGATGTTTTGATGTGTCTCTATGGTAACCATAGAAGACCCGGTGATATCTAAAACCCGATTCTTGATCTCTGACTGTTTTTCCTGGATATTTGACTCTTGGGCCTGATTCAAATCAATCAAAATATCAGAACTTTGATTATCTGTTTCATTCTGTTTTAAATGGGAAGCAGGACAAGAACTAAGTAAAGGTACCGGAGGGATCTGATTTTCAAAAAAATCTCACCACACTAATATCATAATTTAAAAAAAACATTTTTCCATCATAAATATCTTTAGCAATGTTACTGTTACTAAAGGTAGCATCTGCACGGGCATTATGTCCATCATAAGAGAGATATTCAATTGAAATCACATCTGATGGACACAGTAAACCTGGGAAAATCTCATTTGAGATATCTAAAAAATGGGTTATCCGCTTTTGCTTTTTAAGAACTCCTGCTGGCTTAGGGTAGTTTAAGAAAAACAACTTATGTGGGATCATAACAAGGTTCCATTTGTATACTTTGGCCTTAGCTTTTGAGCCATTAATCATCTAATAATAATAATAATAATAATAATAATAATAATAATAATAATTTTTATTTATATCCCGCCCCTCTGCCAAGCAATCGGGGCGGCGTACAACATTACAAAATTACAAACAACAATCAACTTGAAATTCCATCCCTCCTTTACCCACCCACCCATCCCTCAACATATTAAACAAAATCAATTACAATAATAAAATCAATAACAATGATAAAAATATACAAATTTAAAAATACAAAAATTCTTATTATTATAATGCTTCAAGGACTGCAGATGGCAAAACAGTCCTCCGCGGCCACGGCCCGCCGCCTCTTGCTGCCTGGTGCCGGTGTTAGCAAGGGCTGGCTGGGCTGGGGAGTCCTTCTAGCGGCTCAAGCACCGCCGCTGCCACGCCTCGGGAAGGAATTCTGAGCCGGCAGCCTGGTCCCTCTGCTGCTGGCATGCTGGTGGAATTGAGGGGCGAGAAGGGCGAGGAGGGAGCTCTTCAAGGCTCTGCTCCGCCCCGCCACAGGTGGAGAAAGGCAGGGAAGGAGTTCTGAGCCAGCAACCTGGTCCCTCTGCCGCTGGCGCGCTGGTGGAATTGAGGGGCGAGAAGGGAGCTCTTCAAGGCTCTGCTCCGCCCCACCACAGGTGGAGAAAGGCAGGGAAGGAGTTCTGAGCCAGCAACCTGGTCCTTCTGCCGCTGGCGCGCTGGTGGAATTGAGGGACGAGAAGGGCAAGAAGGGAGCTCTTCAAGGCTCTGCTCCACCCTGCCACAGGTGGAGAAAGGCAGGGAAGGAGTTCTGAGCCAGCAACCTGGTCCCTCTGCCGCTGGCGCGCTGGTGGAATTGAGGGGCGAGAAGGGAGCTCTTCAAGGCTCTGCTCCACCCCGCCACAGGTGGAGAAAGGCAGGGAAGGAGTTCTGAGCCAACAACCTGGTCCCTCTGCCGCTGGCGCGCTGGTGGAATTGAGGGGCGAGAAGGGCAAGAAGGGAGCTCTTCAAGGCTCTGCTCCACCCCGCCACAGGTGGAGAAAGGCAGGGAAGGAGTTCTGAGCCAGCAACCTGGTCCCTCTGCCGCTGGCGTGCTGGTGGAATTGAGGGGCGAGAAGGGAGCTCTTCAAGGCTCTGCTCCACCCCGCCACAGGTGGAGAAAGGCAGGGAAGGAGTTCTGAGCCAGCAACCTGGTCCCTCTGCCGCTGGCGCGCTGGTGGAATTGGAGCTGATCTTCCTGGAGCTTGAATTTAAATTCCAAAGGTTTAATAGTATCCTTAATAGATCTTACATTAGAACTAAGTACTTCCTCCCAAGGATCTTGTGGCATTCCTGAAGTAGCCCTTACTACCAAGTAAGAAACTACTGGTTTTCCAGTTGACAACCCATTGCAACCCAATTCATCTTCCATTCTCAGTAGACTGACCGAGCTATTACAGTTTAACACTTCTCATCTTGCCCAACCTTATTATTACTAACTTCTCACTATTTTTCTCCTGTCTACCATCATTTAAGTTATTGTCCAATAATTTGAGCAACGTTTCCCACTCTCTTTTCCGAGGGAGTTGTGAATATTTAACCTTTTTTCTTAAGTTTTTAATGTTTTTAGTTTTCTTACGGATTATGCACCCCCCCCCCCTTTGAGGCTACTTTGCTGTTATATTGAGAGTGACATCTTGCAAGGGCTTTTCTAGAACTTATAGTTGTAGTAGTAGTAGTAGTAGTAGTATCTTCGTTGGATCCATTAATCCTTAAGTCTCCCCCGTAGAATAAGTTTTTCTCAACTAATGATGTTAACAAATTATTACATTCAGCCAAAAAATTTTTTTAAAGCACGAGCTCTTCATAAATCATGAGGAGCCCCCCTTGTGTTATAGCTGAATTAACATCCAGTTTAACAGTTTGGAGGCACAAACATTCATCTTTTGAAGAGTCCTACTAAGTATATTGGAACATGCTAGCTTCTTGAGCTGTTTCTGTGTACATTCATCAAACCAGTTTGTTTCAGGAAGAATTCCAGTGGAGGGGGTAGTAGGAGAGGCTGGCAGAACAACTAAGGGGGGAAGCAGATGGAAGCAGATCCTCCCCCGAAACCAGAGGATCGAGGCCGAGGCTGCCAGACACCTTGGCCTCAATCCTCCATTTCGCCGCCTGTGAAAGGAGCACTAAAATAGCACTCCTTCTGCAAGACGCGAAAGGGGCACCTAATGCACGTTCAGTGAGGGAGACTCTCTGTTTAATGATCTGCTCCAGAATCTTTCCGGGTATTGATGTCAGACTAACTGGACGATAATTGTTGGGATCCTCTTTTTTCCCCTTTTTGAAGATGGGGACAACATTTGCCCTCCTCCAGTCCGCTGGGACTTCTCCTCTTTTCCAGGAGTTCTCAAAGATTATTGCCAATGGTTCTGATATTACGTTTGCCAGTTCTTTTAATACCCTTGGATGTAATTCATCTGGTCCTGGAGACTTATAGTCATTTAGATTAACCAGATATTTCTGTACTATCTCTTTACTTATTCTGTGCTGAAATTCTCCTATTCTGTCTTCTGCTCTATTATCCTCAGGTTGAGCACCCTTTGCTTTTTCTGAGAAGACTGAAGCAAAGAAGGTGTTGAGTAATTCTGCCTTTTCTCTGTCCCCTGTTAACTTTTTGCCATCTTCTCCACACAGTGGCCCTACCATTTCCTTCTTTTTCCTTTTGCTGCTGACATACCCCAAACAGCCCTTTTTATTGTTCTTAACCTCTCTAGCAAGCCTGAGTTCATTCTGCGCTTTAGTTTTTCTGACTTTACCCCTACACGTGCTAGCTATTTTCTTGAATTCCTCTTTGGTGATTTCCCCATTTTTCCATTTCTTATACATGTTCCGTTTAAATCATAGTTCAGTTGCAAGTTTCTTAGTCATCCATCCTGGTTTCTTGAGACACCTCCCATTTTTCCTCCTCGTTGGCACGGTTTGAAATTGTGCCTTCAGTATCTCCCTTTTGAGAAACTCTCATCCGTCTTGAACTCCCTTCTCTTTTAGTACTCCTGTCCATGGGATCACCCCCAGTATTTCTCTAAGTTTAGTAAAATCAGCTTTTCTAAAGTCTAGAATGTGTCTGACTATGCCTGGCTTCTCCTTTCCACTGTATAATAAACTCCAGGAGGACATGATCACTCCCGCCTAAGGATCCAACCACTTGCACCCCATTAACTTAACCAGAAAGGTTAAATGGGTGGCAGGGCCCTCGGTCTTCTCGTTAGCCAAAGGGACTCCCATCTTTATGATGTTTAATACTGTTTTAAGGGGTAGGTGGGTTCGGGTTTGGAGGGTGTATTGTGAGATTTTATTGTTGTAAGCTGCCCCAATTGCTTTGGTAGAGGGGTGGGATAGAAATAATAATAATAATAATAATAATAATAATAATAAATCTCATCCATCAAAACTTCAAAAAGCCGACAAAGGGAACCCCAGCAAACAGGAAGTCATCTAAATAATGCGTAATTGCATAATTGCCAGACCTCTTCACCGCACACCAATACAAGAAGGTACTAAACTTCTCAAAAGCTGAGCAAGAAATGGAACATCCCATTGGCATCGCCTTGTCAAAATAGTACATTCCATCAAATTGGAAGCCCAGCAAGTCAAAATCTTCAGGGTGTACTGGAAGTAGCTTGAAGGCAAATTTTAAAGCACATTTTGCCAAAAGAGCTCCCTTGCCCAAGGGTCTAACCATTTGGACTGCTGAGTCAAATGATGCATATTTAACAGATGCCAACGCTGGGTCAATAGCATCATTCACGGACTCTCTTTTGGGGTAAGAAAGATTGTGAATTAAACGATACTCACCTGGTGTCTTCTTGGGAACCACACCCAGCTGTGACAACCATAATGTTGGCATTCAGAACTGTTTATGGGGGTCAGATATCCTCCCTGCTGCCATCTCTTTCACCAGTTTGTCCCTAACAATCCCCGGTAACTCCCTCACTGAACGTGCATTAGGTGAAAAATGATAAACTCTTAAACCAGAATATGGAATGTGAAAACCATGTGTAAAACCATCAAGTAAATACTGAGCAGAATCCCGCTTAGGATAAACCCCCAACCAAGCAGTTAAAACATCCAACTTAATGGGCGTTGGTGCTTTTTCCTCCCGCTGGGGTTGCCTGAGGGGCGGCTCCAGCTCCGGTCCGCTTACCTTTAAAGCAGGAAGTGCTGGGGTGATTCCCTCCAAAGGTGCCACAGCGGTGTTCAAACCTGCAGGTCTGCCGCCTGCACTTACCTGCATTAAACTCCCAACAGACTCCTGGTAATCTCTTCTCCCCCGTACCAGGCCTCGCATACTGCCCTCTTGGCTGAGTGACCATAGGCATGAAGCCATTGTCACACCTGCACAAAGGGGAGGCACCAACCATCACGTCCGCCCATAGCTCAGCTTGTACGTGCCGCCATGAAAAGGAACAATCCAAAGAGGCACGTATTCGAAACTGCTCATCATACTGAATACAAGCAGACCCTCATGAATTAAAGTGACAATTAGTGTATGCCTGTATCATTATCTCCTGAAACTTGGATAAATCTGGAGATCTTAAAGGCTCCCTCTCCTTAATGATACCCCTATAAATTGTAAACCCCATTATCCAATTAATAAATTTCCTCTCTAACTTCAGGTGCTTGTGTGCCTCAAACTCCTTAGGTAGACTAAATATCTAAATAGTGCGGCAGTCAGGAGTGCCTGTTATCAGCTTCGGCTGATATGCCAACTGCGACCCTATCTGGACATGAGGGATCTGCAAGCTGTGGTACATGCTCTGGTAACCTCACGTCTAGACTACTGCAACGCACTCTACATGGGGCTACCCTTGTGCCTAACCCAGAAACTACAGCTGGTGCAAAACATGGCAGCCAGGTTAATTACAGGAACATCTAGGAGGGAGCACATAACCCCTGTGCTTAAATCCCTTCACTGGCTGCCAATTAGTTTCCGGGCACAGTACAAGGTGTTGGTTTTAACCTTTAAAGCCTTACATGGCCTGGGTCCATCTTATCTTAGGGACCGCCTCTTCCCGTATGATCCCCCATGCGCCTTTAGGTCCTCTGGGAGGAATCTGCTACAGCCAATGAAAACTAGGCTGTCTCAGACCTCCCAGAGGGCCTTCTCTGCAACTGCTCCCAGGCTTTGGAATGGCCTTCTGGACGAGATCCATCTTATTACTACTCTTGCTGCTTTTAAAAAAGCAGTAAAGACAGACCTCTTCCGGCAGGCCTTCCCGGAATAGCTGCTGTCTGATGGGAGATGAGTTTTTATCTGGTTTTATTACTCCAATTCCTTGTCTAATTGTTTATTTTTATTGCTGTATTTTATTGTTGTATTTTAACTTTCTTTCTAGTTTAATTCTGTTTTAAGGGGATGGGAGGGTGGGATTATGAGGGAATGTTTTAACTTGTCTGTTTTAATATGTTGTAACCTGCCTCGATTGCTCCGCAGAAGGGTGAGCTATAAATAAAATTTATTATTATTATTATTATTATTATTATTATTATTATAAATACAACTCTGTCTTTCACCATAATTCTCGGTTCTGGGTCACAGAATGTTAAAGAAAAAAGATTAATGACCTCACCCTTCCAAATCCGCTCCTTCATTGTGAGTGGGAGATGGGAGCCTAAGGAGTGGACATACCCGCATAAGAGTTGCAATCAGCCGTTCTTTCCACCCCCACTTGACATAAGGCTCCTACGGTATCAGCTCCTTTGGTTACACCTACCTTGCCCACCAAGGGCTGTTCCACCTGGCCCCTTGCTACCTGGGTCTGAATCACCCCAGCCGCAGCTGAGGGTGTGCTCAGAGAAACTGAGGGTGAACTCTCAGCTTCACTGCCCTGGCCACTTGAACACCAGGCACCCAAACTGTTGCTGGCCAAGACCCCAAGGAAATAGGTAAAGTAGATGCATCTGAGCTCACTGGCTGCTGCGTAATATCCACTGACACTTGAGCACCTCCAACCGAGTTTGATGCAACTGGGGCTCTGCTGTTATGCTGCAGGATGAAGGAAGCACCTCCCACCACATTGCTTGGTACTTCTGGGACTTCAGCAGCCGGCCCGCTGGCCTGGCCTGAAGCCACCGCCTGCTGTAACACCTTATACAAATCAGCCAGTGTAGGCTGCGCAGACGCAGAGGCCACTGCTCTCTGCTGTACAAACCTGGAATCTTTTTCATAAGCTCCATCACATCAGCTACAGTTGGCTGCCTCCCCTCCATAGCTGTAGCATCTACTGGACCATGTGACATGTCGCCCACTGTCATGCCAGGTGAGGGTACCTCCTGCACCTGTGTAGCTTGTTGCCCCACCACTTGCTCCTTGTTTGAGGACCCTGTGCTTCAGGCTGGAAGGGCCGAGGTCCCAGGACTACCACCCTGGATCCCCCTCTGAGCTAGTTGCTCACAAACAGCCACACATGCTTGCATTGTATGGCCCAACTGAGCCAGGTGGGCAATAATTTCATCCTCACGACCCTGGGCCTTGGCCGAATGCTTAGGCGCCGGCCGGCCAGTGCCAGCTCCAGCAGATGCCTCACGCCGCTTGGATTGGGACTTGCTCCTTGACATGGTGACAAAATTCCCTCTTTATAATTACCAAGCCCCTGGGTTATAGCGTCCCAAGCAGGGATTAGAGCCCTTCAAACCAGTCACAGACCAATGAGGAAAATTCTTCCTTTAAACCAAATAAGCCCCAGTGGCTACAGGGCCCCAAGCAGGGACAAAAACATTTATAGCATCAGAAGCAGGGACAACAAACCCTCCAAAAGTCACAAGGAAAAAGTCCTCCAAATTAACAAGCCCCAAGCAGGGACAAAAAACTGTTTATAGCATCCCAAGCAGGGACAACGAACCTTCCAAAAGTGACAAGGAAAAGGTCCTCCAAATTAACAAGCCCCAAGCAGGGTCAACATGGGAGGAAAAAACTCTTCCCAAACCACTAAGCTCCAATGGCCAAACCATCCCGAGCAGGGACAGGAACTCCCCCATGGGCCGCAAACTGGAGAGGAAAAAATTCCTCCCAAAAAGAGCAAGCCCCTGGGTGTTCTAAAGCCCCAAGCAGGGACCAGCACCACACTCTCAAACCAGGAGACCAGGCCCAATGTCCAAACCTTGCTGGCTCTCCCACATTCAGCAGCCAATGCTCTCTCTTGGATGCCAAAATTGAAATGGCTGACTCCATGTGGCAGAGGGGGCTTAAATAAGCCCCAAATCCTGCTCGAAATCTCACGAGACTATCCAGTCTCACAAGATTATGTGGGCTGCTGGGGGATCTCGTGAGATCCCCCTGATTGGTTGGGAGCCAAAAGGAGGGCAGGACTCCCAGCCCTCCCAACCAATCACGGCATCGGCCTCCAAAATGGCCAGCACAACTGAATGGAGACTCAGGAATGGAGACAGATTGGATTGCAAGAGAGGAGTCTTTGTTGAGATGCAAATGGATTTTAAATTACCTGGACTTTGAGAATCTCCCAATTTCCACATGGCCAAAAAGAGGAGGAACCAGCCTGCAAGAGATGCCCTCCCCATACATCTCAACCAAGATGAGAAACAGCAAAATGCAGACCTATGACTAACATCTTCATTTTTTCACCTGTTTAGTTTGTAACATTACCTGATGAAGAAGCCAGTGGAGCTTTGAAAGCTTGCAACAAGTAGATTGTGCATTTTGGTTGGTCAATAAAGGTATCACTGTTTGGTGGACTGTTGTTTAAATAAACATTTAGTTTCTGCCAAAACACTATTCCAAAGAATGATCTAAACTGAAACTCTTCTGGAAGGTCTTGGGAGGAATGAAGGAATGTCCATACCATTCTAATTATTTTGTTAGGAAATTAAATTCTATTCTGGAGTTACTAGAATCTTTATTCTAGAGTTACTTTTAGAATCACAAGTGGGACTATGCCGAATATTTGACAGTTTTGAATATTGGGAGTCAGCATTGCAGTTGGTTAAAAGTGTCCTGCACTGCAAAACATAAATTATATAATTATGTACAAAAATAAAATGCATAAATTCTCTGAACATTCACTTAAATCCAGTTAATAGTTCCAGATAAAACAGACCCATTGAATGAAATGCTAAATTAAGTCAACACTTTTGTAAATGTATGTAAATTTAGGTCACCACTTCCCATTGATTCAATACATCTAGTTGGGGCTTAGCTAGATTTATGTCATCATTTCTCCCTAAAACATTGCTTTACTTCTTTCCTGAATTAGTCACATGTATGATGGAAGTAATGGCTGGTGGATGGAAAGATCCAAAGATTCTGATTCATCATCCGCAAATAGGCTCAGAACCTTAGGTAGTTCCTTCAAAATTCAGAATAAATTCTGAAGCAGATTCACCTTGCTGCTGACATGGGAAGCATGAATTGCCACTGGATTATGCTAACAGCATTTAAATGTTATATACTGCTTCAGATAGTTTTATGCTGCTGTATTTGATGAAGCATCATTTCAAGACATCACTAACTAAAAAATAAATGCAGTTCAGCACAAAGATTTAAGAGTTCAGGATCAATAAAGCAACAGAGAATGAAAACAAGCCAGTGCAATTTAAACAGACAGTTTCTTTCCAGAAACAGCAAAACCTCCCCACCCACTCCCACCAGGACTTTTGTGCTTTTAGCACATCTGACAAAAATATAAAGAAGAAAGGTTTGTCCACTATTGAGTAATCATGTTTCATTTGTTGAAATTCTTGCTTGCTTGCTGTGGCAAGAACTGTGTCAGAGAAAGATGGCAACTAACTTGATTTCCCATTGCTCTGGTGATTTTAACACCAATCTTGTAGGGGACAGACCCTCCAATCCATAACTAAATTGCAACACTAGAGTTATTTAAGCTGATAATCAGAATTAACTCAGGCCGTTTGGATGCCTAAGGTACCAGATGGATAAATTAATTTTATTTCAATAATCCTGATGAGACAGCATCCTCCACTGAACCTGAAGACACAGGGCCTTTGCAGACTGCCAGAAATAGTGCAAATTGAGTCCACTTTAAGGGTTAGGGTTAGGGAATCATGGGAGCTGTATTTTATTGTGGTACCAGAGCTCTCTGACAGAGAAGGCTCAATGTCTCAGAAAAAAAAAATCCCATGCACTAACCCTAACCCTTAAAGTGGACTCAATTTGCACTATTTCTGGCAGTCTGCAAAGGCCCACAGACTTTCTTAGAGATACAGGGCAGGCTAGACAAAGCACACAATTTTGTTACCTGTACTACACTAGCTAGCATTTGCTGCATGGGGAAACTACTGTCCTTTGCCTAATAGTAAGACCAGGCCTGATGATAATTCAAACCATAAAGTTGCTATGCCAACATAAATGGCTATTTAGATAGACAAAGAAACAAATGCATGCAACAATTAGAATGGTTACAGTATCGTAGTTTTCCTATTTTACTGTAGTCCTCAAAGGATAAATTTCCTGAGTTCATGGATATACACATTCTTATCATTTTATCAAGAAAGTAAAAAAGAAACACCTCTGACACTTTGAAGGCTTTATTTGTGACAGATATGCATGTTTGGGGGTGGGGGAGTCTTTAGAGAATATACTGAGGACAGTGGGGGGAAAAAAACTGGTTTTCAAAGATATGAAATCAGCAAAGGCCCCAGGCCCCGATGGCCTAGATGCAATGTATTATAAAAGTTTAACTGAAATCATAGTGCCAAAACTAAGAATTGTAATGAACAAAATAAAAGATGGAGTTATACTGGAGTCATGGAAATCAGCAATTATAACACTAATCTTAAAAGAAGGGAAAGATCAGTTAGAGACCTATTTCACTCCTCAATTCTGATTACAAAATCTTTGCCACTATCTTAGCAAAAAGATTTTAAAAAGTATTAATTAGATGGATACATCAAGATCAAAGGGGGTTTCTCCTAAACAGATACATAAAAGATAATACTAGAAATTTATTGGATGTAATTGAATATTTTAACAGGATATCAGATAGACAAGCAGCATTAATATTCCTCAACACTGAGAAAGTGTTTGATAATATATGATGGAGCTTTATGAAAGAGATTATTCTTAAGACAACTGGGGAAGGCAAATTTTATAATTGGATTGAGGCCCTCTACAAAGAGCAAAAAGCCCAAGTGATCATAAATAGAGAGAGAACCAAAATCTGTAGCATTCAGAAAGGAATGCGTCAGGGCTGCCCTTTATCGCCATTACTATTTATCATAATGTTAGAGATCTTGTGTAACTCTATCAGAAAAGATAAAAGTATTACAGGGGTTAAAGTTAAAAACAATGAATTCAAATTAAGAGCATATGCCAATGATATGGTGATTGATCTTTCAGATCATTTGGAAAATATTCAAAGATTATTGGAACACCTAGGAATGTGGTCTATACTCTGGCTTTAAAGTTAATAAAGAAAAGACTAAAGTATTTGACTATGAACATGACTCAAAAAGAAAAAGATCTATTTATACTAAGATCAGGATTCAAAATAGAAAAGAATATAAGATATTTGGGTGTTACAGTAACGGCAAAAAATTCAGACCTTCTTAAAAATAATTATGATACTGGGCCACATTTCAGTAGTAAAAATGTATGTACTACCAAAATTACTATTTCTATTTCAGGTAATTCCCATTATAATGAATGAGAAACCATTTAAGGAATAGCAGAAGATTATAACAAAGTTTATTTGGGTGGGAAGGAAACCTAGGGTAAAAATCAAGGTGATACAGGATGATACTAGCAGAGGAAGATTAGGAGTATCAAATTTTAAATTGTATTATCATGCCCGTGGTCTAGAATGGATAAGAGAATGGCTTACATTACAGAATAGAAATTTGTTATTTCTAGAAGGTATAGAAAATGTATATGGCTGGCACGGATATCTATATTACGATAAAATAAAGGTAAATGGAGATTTTAAAAATCATTATATAAGAAAGGCATTATACAAAATCTGGGGAAAATATAAGTATAGTATAAATTCAAAAATTCCTAAAAGTCTGTCACTAAATGAAGTTTTACATACTAATGACGAAATGATAAAAAATAAATGGGTAACTTATAAAGAATTATTAATAGAAGAAAAAGGTGAATGGAGAATGAAAACAAGAGAGGAACTACAAGCAGAAAATATCAAATGTAATTGGTTCCTACATCTTCAACTAAAATGCCGATTGCACTGCAGAGGGGTGTGATAGAAATAAATTTTATTATTATTATTATTATTATTATTAGATTTAGATTAGATAAAGAAAAGTATGAATAGAAGGAAAAGAAACTGAGATGGAGAAGATTCTTTTGAGAGAATCAGATCATCTCATTTCAAGGATTTATAAGGTTCTATTAAAGTGGGAGATGGAACATGAACAGGTGAAAGTATGTATGATTCTCTGGGCCCAAGATATAAAGAAATTGATTCAGATGGATGAATGGGAAGATTTATGGAAAAGGAAACTGAAATATATATTAAATTATAATATGAAACAGAATTTTTATAAGATATTTTACAGATGGTATTTAACACCAGAAAGGCTTTCTAAAATAAATAAAAAACAATAATAAATGTTGGAAATGCAGACAGGAATCAGGCCCCCTCTTTCATATGTGGTGGAAATGCCACATAGCTAAGGATTTTTGGTCTAAGGTCTACGAAGAAATGCAAGAAATATTACACTTCAAATTTAAAAAATATCCAAAAATACTACTACTCAGGATAGTGAATATGGAATTTAAAAAAGATAAGGATAAAACTCTCTTTTATTTTATAACAGCAGCAAGAGTTGTTTATACCAGTCATTGGAAAAATAATAAAAACATGCCAATAAACAAATGGTACTGGAAGATTTTAGATTATGTTGAAATGGATAAACTAACATGCTTAATGAGAAGTAAATCTCTTGAGTGATTTAACAATGGTCGGAAGTGGCGGAAAAGGTACAATCCAAATTAAATCCAAAATAAAGAAAATAATAAATAAATAAATAAATAAGTAAGTAAGTATCTAAGGTAAAAAAATTCAGTAGGGAGGGTGCATATATAAATACCATATATCTTTACAATGATGTGATGTGAAGTTTTATGAATATAATTATATTGGAATATAATATTCAGAAGTAAAGAATTATACTCATATAGATACATATATATAAATATATATCTATATGATTTATGGTATGATATAAGAAATATAGCAAAGGTCAGAGGTTGTTTTTTTTTAATCTTTTGGATGTAAATAAACTATGATTTAGTTGTCCGTAAGTCTATTTTAAATAAGTTGATAAATCGATCTTCGGAATTTCTGTGCGAATAGTTAGATATAATATTGTAAATAAGTGATTGTTATTGCAATAAGTGTTATATGTGTTATATGTTCTGTTTGTTTGTTTGTTTGTTTTTTCTTTGTGTTATTACATGTTGTTTTTATATTTATATACCAATAAAGATTATTTAAAAAAACTGTTTTTGAATAACTTGTTTTTTATAACGGGTTACATTTTACATCTGAAAAATATTCATGCAAACAGGCCCTTGTTACTTGCTATGCATATGTCCAAGTGCTTTAATTAACAAAAGGTCTCTGTAATCATTTGCTCAGAGAACTTGATTATTAAAAGGCTGCAGCAATGACTTTTCTTAGTAAATCATAATGCTAATGGGATTAAACCATTCATGGACAATATTTCACAATTAGACTTTGGCACTGGATCTATGTGAAAGGTTATTTTTTGAGTTAAATTTCTGACTTTTAAGCTTATTGCATGGCACTTAAGGAACGGGAATGGAAAAGAATGGAATGGAATGGAATGAGGCAAAAGTGCATGTTACCGGACAGGAGAACACCACCCATGCCACTGGGAGTCCCCAAGCCATTCCCCAGCCATTCTTGGCAGCTGATTTTTGAAGGATGATTCAAAATCATCCTTCAAAAATCAGCTGCCAGGAATGGCTGGGGAATGGCTTGGGGACTCCCGGCAGCATCAGTGGTGTTCTCCTGTCCAGTAATATGCATTTTTGCCCCATTCTGTTCCGTTTCTTTCCATTCCCATTCTTGTAAGTGCCATGCGATAAGCTTATTTGTAATTAAAATCCTACTTGGAGTTTCTGTTCTGTTTTTAATCAGTGTTTTAATTAGCTTTGACAATATTTATAGCTGAAGATAGAAATGGTATAAATGGCTATAAAATGAAAAGTGTGTATAAAGGTGGACCTGATAGAATTCATTAGCAGCTGCTCTGCTTCACCTCCCTGTCTTAAATAACTGACAGAAGTAAAATTTGGGGTTTGAAGACCAAAGGAAGGGGAAATAGTTTGTTTTAATGTAACAGGTGTCAAAAACTGTTAACAGTTGATGGCTACAGGACAGTTACTCTCAAATACTGCATATAGTGGTAAAGCTATGGCAAGTCGGTGACATAGACTGCCAAATGTTGATTGCTGCAATACCATATTTAGTCAAATGCTCTGTACACACTACAAAATAGTCTTTTGTGTCATGTATCAACTGTCGGGTGTCCATGGACGATTAGCAGAAAAAGCTTCATTCATACATGGCCAGATGTCAAACACAAATGTTGACAATTAAATACAGAAAAGATATTCACATAACAAACATCTACAGTGCTATCCACTCTGAGCTGTAAATAAGTCCCATTAACTACAGTGGAATTCATTCCTTAGTAAGCATTTTAAAAATGGATGGCAGCTTCAGAGATAAAGCACATTAGGAGACTGCTGGGAAAACCAGATTTCAGTGCCAAGACCAAATGCCTTCCTGACCAGCATAATTTCCCAGGAGACATTACAAAGTGTAAATACCTCTCTTGAACTGTGTAGAAGTTTCTTTTTTCTTGTGTGTGTATGTCTGTGTTTGTGTGTCTGTATGTGTTGGGAAGCTGTGGAACCTATTCATCCTTACATGCAAAGATGCAAAATATGAATATCAATATCATTAGCACAGGCTAGACTAGTTCCCTACTTCTGCTGTAGACATGACCCTTGTCATGTGTCAAATGGACCTATGTGTATGCTGATGTATGCATGTAGAGCTTGCCAATAAGATAAGGAACCCTGATTAAAACACAATAGCCCCTTGGGATAGAAATAAATGTTGTTGGGCTCAAGATCTGCTTCAAGAAAATGCACATCTACCTTGAGCATTCACAGATTTACAAAGATTCCAGTGCAATTCTTAGAAAGAATATGTGCATAAAACAATGCATATATATCTTAATAAATACCATTGAATTGTATCATCATTAAGAAAAATAGCACAGAAATGTGTTTTAGTCAATGGCAGAAATGTTCCATCTGTTAGGTGGATTCTGGAAATAAATGTACAAATTAAGAAAATATATATTTAAAATAACACAGATTTCATGGCAGTAAGAAAACACGAGTCCTGTAACTAGTACAAAATAAGAAAAGCGGGGAAAATGCAAGTGGGATTGAAAAATTTCAATAAACTAAAGACAGAGATTTTTCAAATGTCACCCTTGGAAAGAGGTTGAAACTGTAATCCTTTATACATGTACCTAGGAGTAAGAATGACTAAACTCACTGAGCTCTGCCTCTGAATGGAGAGAGATTAAACTACAAAATGCTGTTTAGGTAAGAAGGTAGATATCAGTCTCATTTCACAACATATTTGTCCATGCCAATAGTTAAAAAATAAAATAAATTGAAGAGTTCTGAGCCTTCTGAGACTTCAAAGACAGTGGGCTTTCTTTATAAATGAGTAGTTCCTTTATCTAATCCTTAAAATCTTGCCTTTGAATTCTTTCTTCCTTATTTAAGTTGGCTAGACTGAACTGGAAGAACCAGCCACTGAATGAGTCTTTCAACAGATCAGGACATGAAAGGCAGTTTCAAGTGGTAAAGAAGAAAAAAAGAGAGTTGTTTCAGAAGTGTTTAAAAAACTCAGGAAGAAAAACTTGAGTGCCTTTAGAAATGTAAATGTGCTGCTAGCATCTTAAATTCCACCTGCACTGTCAAAGGGATAGCTGACATTTTAATTAATTGTTCTTCCACTAATAAGAAAGGGGGGAAGGTCTATTTCTCTCATTTCTTAAGGTGGATATCTGGGTCCCTTATACCATTAGAGTTTAATCTAATGCACTGTAGGGTAACTTCTTAGATGAATGGATAAATAAATTAAAAACAAACTCTTGCGGGAATGGCTGAATTTAGTCTTGAAGTACCAGTGTGTGTTCTTTAACCATGTCTGTTTAGCACCACAAGAAATTAGGAAAATGATCTGTGACATGTGGATACATCCAGGTTTAGCTATCTTGGCCATATAGCAAATGCAATAAAAAAACCACCAAACAGTGATACCTTTATTGGCCAACCAAAATGCACAGGTGTCACTGTTTGGTGGACTTTCAATTGCAATTGCTATATGGCCCCTGGGTGTTTTCTGGATTTTAAGATAATGCATTATAGCTGCAACAGTGGAATCCTACAGAGTGAACCAGTGGACTGGAGCCTTCTTATTTGAGGTTTTGACCAGTAAGAAAGGTAAAACATGTTTTCTTCTTCTTCAATTTGGACTGGATTGGCATGTTTTACCTCAACACCACCTAATGTTTTCCTGATGCAAAAGCATGAAGGCTTTTTGAGAAATCCAGTGTCCTCTGCCTACAAAGGGATCTGTGGCCTCACAAAGGATGGAGACATATTGGATTGCAAAGGAAGTATCTTTTTTGTGTTGCAAATGGATGCTACATTCCTGGACTTTGAGATTCTCCCAGTTGCCACATGGGCAGAAGGAGGAGATGCCAGCCTGCAGCCTCTCCATAGTATCTTAACTAAGAAGAGAAAGAGCAAAATGCAGTCCTATGGCTAACATCTTCATTTTTCCCCCTCCTGTTTGGTTTGTAACATCTTGCCTGATGTGGTTACAGCGTAGGAAATTCATCCACTTTTATACTTCTTGACTATCTCATTTTATTTCTTCCCCTGTTTCAAAAATTAAATTGCTAAAATGCTTATGCTGAACATGAAAATTGGTCTAAGATGTTGTATGCCAGCTCCTATGGAAAAGCAAATAGGAATGCCTTGCCTTCAATTGCAGGGAAGAAATCACCAATGAAGCCAAAAGAAATCTGATGTATAGTGTTGCTGATTATGTGCTAGGCATTCTAATCCTATTCTACATTCATTTGTGACAATGACTGTGATGAATAGGAAGTGGAACATTATGAATTCATTCTTATGATGATAATTATAATGAGAATAGTGATTGGTACTGCAAATCAAAACCATCCTTATGACAATTTGAAGACTGTAATTTGGTAGCTGTGTTGTGATTCTTCCAAAGTAGGTATTGAAACACAAGAAAGGAATGTGACTCTTTGCACTCTGTGGGAGAAAATAAAACCTTAATTGTACTGAAATATGAGTGGTTCTGCTCTTTGTCCTGGTACATTTAGATTTCCAAGAGCCATCTACACAACTCATGCCTGAAAAGAAAGAGAAGGAGAGGGGACTGCAAAAATAATAATCCATTGCCTAAATTGCACTGCATAATGATGCATAGAATGTAATGGGGGAGGAAGTTCAACATGGAAAACATGGTGGGTTTACTCTAAGCTGATTTGTGAACTTTTCAATATATAATACTGAAGATAATTAATATATTTTTAAAAGATGCTTTTTTAAAAAAAATGATCCAATTTATTTTGACATGGGGGAGAGCTATTTAAAGGCTGAGCTAGAAAGTTATTCTGTTCCTTCTTCTTGGGTTCTATGGAAAATTGCACCTCCAACTAGCCTTCTCCTTCACCCTCGTCTTTCTTGGTCAATTAAGATTGTGTGGTCAGGATTTGTTTGTATATTATTTAATATGTAACTGATTTGCCTCTGCACTATACCAGTGACCAGGGCATTTTCTACAAACCGATTCTTCCATAATTTTAAACAAAGGAATAATTTCACTAAAAAGAAATCCATTATATTATCATGAGAAAGAAAGAAAAAACTATGTGGATGATTTTCAAAATGACTTTACTGAAATCGTTATCCTCATCATCAATCTACAAACAAGAAATAGAAACTCTCTGGATATAATGGAAGCTAGAATGTAAGTTTTTTATGTTTGGGTGCTGTTGGGAATGCATGTGTGTGTGCGCGCGTGCACACACACACACATAGAGGACTTCCTGAAAAGGTGATACATAGAGGAATAAAAGTGAAGAGGTCTCCACATATCATCTACCACAGGGCCAGGCCTCTCAAAGTACAGTGGCCACCTCAGGCAGAAGGTCTACAGTGTCATAAAAATACTCAATCACTGTTGTAGTTTTACTGCCAGGAACAGGGAAAGTTGCTTGTGGGCTTTTCTATCTCAGGTGCCAAAATAACTGGACTGTCTTAGGATCTTATGCCTCTTGTATCTAGCTGGATAACTATTGCCACTCTGTTTCAGGCAACAAAATTTATTAGGCTGCTACTGAACAAACAGATCATCCAGAGAAGGCACCCATCTCCTTCAGGATGCCCAGCAAGAAACAAGGAAAATACAGTTGGCGCTTCATAGCCATGGGGGTTCCATTCTGGACCTCCCCCCCAGCAGATGCCAAAAACCATGGGACCTCAAGTTTTGTCATTTACAATGATACTGTGGTGGCACAGCACAGCTACATGTACATGCTGCCATTAGGGATAATGGGGTGGAGCCATCTGCAGATATTCCAGTCTGCAGAAGGCAAGCCTGCATATAGTAAGGACTGACTGTATGTTCTCCTTTATGGATTTTTAACAGGTGCTGGGAACATGAAGGACTTCTAAGCTATCTCACTTAGCATGAAATATACTGAGAGAGGATATGAGCTAGTGGTTGGTGAGGTTGTTTTTCATTGTCAGCAATCTCCACCATTTCACAGTTGTCAATGGGCCCAGAAGGCAGAAGAGATAATTAAGCAGGCAGAAACTGGAAGGAGAAGCAGCCTTCACCTCACTTACTGTCATTAAGGTCCCAGTCATAGTTGTGGTATGGCTACAAGTGTAAAAGACGAAGAGCAGAGGCACTAGTTAGCTGAGGAACCCTGCAGGTATGTAGTCAAGGGAATGGATAGATTAATCTAACTGCTGCTTCTTAGCCTGATGCCATAAAACCTTCCAGCTTATTGTAGAAGCTAGAATTTTCTACCAATCTTGTGTGATGACCTATCTTTCCCCAATCCACCATTTAGCTGCTGCAGTCCCCAACACAACAAACAAACAAACAAACATCAGTGAGTGATAACAAGTTAGGGAATCATAGAGAAGTATCCAGCAATATTCCTATTAGCTAGATGCAACTCTGACATCATCTGCCTCCTGGCAGGATTTGAATGCATGGGAGACATTTCACAGTTTCTCTTGTAACATCTCCTGATACAGGATCTTAGCCAGTAACTATTTATTGAGATGCAATATAGACAAGTATTTTGTTGTCTTGATTCAACCACAAATCTAGATGGCAGGAGAATATATTCAAGAGCATATAATTCCAAAAATGTCCTGTGGCTACACCCAGCATTGTAATTTTTGAAGGAAGAGGCAGGGTGGAGAACAGGATTTTAATTTGTGTGGATGGAACAAAATTCCTTAGATCAGAGATTCTCAGTCTTCAGGTCTCCATATGTTCTGAATGTTATCTCTCAGAAGACTCAGACAGCTTTGTCAATTGTTGGGCATCTGGAGAATGGAAGTTCAAAAGTTCTGGAGGATTAAAGGTTGAGAACCATTGCCTTAGATCTATTGCCACTCAATATGAATCCACATAATTCTCTGATGATTTTTAAAGTCTTGTTTCGTTCAAATAATGATTGAGGAAGCAAGTAGGCAAATTATTATAAACTATTTCAAGAAGAGTTAATAAACCCAATGAAAGAAGTTTTGAGTGGATTGTTAAAAGGCTATTTCCCTAAATCATGGGAACAGGTTAATATAGTTGCTCATTCCCAAATAGGAGAAAAATCAGACAGATCCAATAAACTTTCATTCAATTTCACTGTTAAATATAGACTACAAAAGTTTTACATGGATACTAGTAGAGAGGTTATAGAAGATCTTGATGGAAAAGATACACATAGATCAGAGTGGGCTCTTACAAAAGAGATACAGGGCCTCTACAGACGGGCAGCCATGGGCTGCCCTGAGAAGCCGTGGATTGGGAACAAGGCTGCCCCACTCCTCGACCCCAATACACCCTTATGGTGCCTCTGAAAAGGAGCACTAAAATAGCGCTCCTTTCAGAGGAGCCAAAAGGTGCAACGGAAGAGGTGCCGGCTTAGCGTGTCCGGATGCTGAGCCAGAAAGATGTCATCAGAGTGCTCGCCATGTGCAATGGCAAATGCTCTGATGACGTCCTTGAGAAGGGGTTGGGGTGCTCTGCACCCGGTGTCTGGCTGCCCCTCCCCTTCTCTGGCTTCAAGACAGTGCTTTGCACCATCTGCATCCCTCCATAGTGGAGATAACATAAGACAGATTTTGAATTTAATAGAATATCACAAAAAACACAATGGGAAGAAGCTGGTTCTGATATTTATAGACTTAGAAAAAGCTTTTGACAGTATAAATTGGCAGTTGATTTTTGCAACCTTGAAACATTTAGAGATGGGGAAATTATTAGAGCAATTTATAAAAGACAACAGGCACAAATTATAATAAATGGAGGAAAGCAAAACAGGTTGAAATAAAGAAGGGAACAAAACAGGGCTGTGCACTCTCCCCTTTATTATTTATGTTGACATCAGAAGTTTTGTTAAATAATATAAGAGACAACAAAAAAGGCACTAAATTTAAATTAAAAGCATTTGCCAACAATATACAGTCACCCCTCCATTTTTACGGCCTTCAAGTCCACGTTCCTTGCCCATTTACAGATGGCAAATGGAGGGGGTCAAAATGAGGGATGTGTCTGTGGCATGTGCCTGCAGGTGCCCACGGGTGTTGCCACTGTTCAAGCCTATGGGGCTTGTATATTTGAATTTTCCATTTTCACAGGTATGTTTGTCCAGAACAGATCCCCCACAAAAATGGAGGGACAACTGTAGTAACATCTTTAAGTGATTCAATAAATCATATAAAACAGTTGTTAAATTAATTTGAAGAATTTAGTAAAATTTCAGGACTCAAAATAAATATGTACAACACAAAAATATTTTTAAAAATGTAGACAATAAAGAAAAAGCTGTATTGGAAAAACAATCAAATTTTAAGATAGTGAAAAAATAAAATATTTAGGCATTGAGGTAACAAACAAAAAGATTTATTTGAAAATAATTATAAGAAATTTTTGATAAAAATTGAAGACCAATTTAGGATATCGAGAAACCTACAATTATCCTTTCTTGGGAGGATAGCCGCCTTTAAAATGAATATCCTACTGAAAATAATATTTTTATTTCAAAATCTACCAATAAGCATTAAGGATGCATCTTTCAAACAATCGACTAAAGATTTGACTACTTTCATTTGGAATGGGAGAAGACTGAGAATTAAATTAAAATACTTACAGGATAGCCATGACAGGGGAAGACTATCAGTGCCAAATTTAAAATTATATTTTGAGGCGTCCTGTTTGAACTGAATAAAAGAGTGGATACAACTCGGGTGGGAAAGACTTGCTTAAAATAGAAGGCACAGATTTACATTTTGGGTTTCATACATATTCATTTTATGAGAAACAAAAAGCAAACAAAGATTTCACTAATCATTTTATGAAAAAATATTTATTAAAAATCTGGAAAAAATACAGAGCATACATATGTGTGAAAATACAAATATAGGCCTCCCCCCATGAGGCTATATTTAGATCAGACTCATGGCTAAATGAGAAGTGGTTTCTGTATAAAGATGTATTATTTTTAAGATGAGCAGAGCCATAAATCTTTGCTGAAGCCTCTGTGAGCAGCATCTCCCCCTCCTTTTGTCTCACCACTTAGGAATGCAGCCTGCAGTGTTCGGCTTTAATTCCAGACAAGAGGCAGAAGTTAGCTCTCAAGAAGCACATTTTATTTCTTTAGTTGCAGTAAATACATAATAGCTATTTACAAAGGAAATTAATCCATCAGCAAGAAGAAAACAAAGAATCTTCACAAAACAGTTAACTAGCATAATAAAAGAACACAGCTCCACCACCACCCCAAGCTGAGGGCTCAATTGATTTGTGGACATTTGTAAACAGCCTCAAAGTCCCGCCTCTTTTTGTGACTCATAGGGGGGAAGCAGACGAGGGCGTCCAAGATGCCCTGCGATGGTGCGCCGCGGGACTGGAGCAGTCGCACTGTGGCGCACCGTCGGCGCCTCTGAAAGGAGCTCAAAAATAGCGCTCCTTTCAGAAGTCAGTGAAAGTGCGCCCTAAAAGCGTCGGGCGCACTTTCACTGACTTTTCCGCTGCAGCGCGTGCGGTCACTGCAGTGGGAGGTTGTCCCCGGCGCGCCGGACGTGCCGAGGGCCAGCGGCTCCGAGGACGACCTCAGGAAGAGGAAGGGGCACCACGCGTGTGGCTGCCCCTCCTCTTCCTTGCCTCAGAGATGGCTCAATAAGCTGTCTGCCATGGCCAATAGTCACATGGGTAATGGTTCTCACAATTCCTGATGATCTAATTTATTTACACTCTGCCTTCCATGTTCCCAGAAACAATGACCTTGGCTATGTTTCTCTAAGTTGTTTTTGTACTACACCTGCAAGCAAAAACTTTCCCACATCTGTACATTTCCACTCTGACTACATATCCCAACAAGATGAACTATTATATCAAGGGAGGGAGGTAAGCTTGGAGACATTAGAGGAGATAACAGATGAAAGGAAAAATCTGTAACTAGTTCTTATTTAGATAAATGAGAGATAGATATTTGCTGGATATCAGAACTGTTGGAATAGATTCATCAAATTCAGAAATAGGAAACGTATTAACTTCAGAGAAAAAAAATCATTGATTATAAAATATTGTTAAAATATGAAATAGAACCAGAAATAGTAAAAGAAAATATGGTAAAATGGGTGATTGATTTTGGATACTCGATAGAAATGGAACAATGGCAAAGAACTTGGGAAGAAAACTATTAAATATACAGACTGTCAAACTTTAAGGGAAAACTATTATTAAGTTTATTTTAGGTGGTATTTGACCCTGGATAGATTACATAAGATCTCAAAACATCAATCAGACAGATGCTGGAAATGTGGAAAAGAAAAGGACTCATTGTTCCATGTCTGGTGGTCTTGTATTAAGGTAAGAAAGTATTGGAGGAAAGTTCACCATATTATGTGTAATATATTACAAAATAAATTGAGTTTTTGTCCAGAATTATTTTTGCTGAATATAGTCAAAGAAAATATAGAAGAAAAGCATGGTAGAATTATTATTTTTTACTTTCTAAGAACAGCTAGGGTACATTATGTGAAAGAGTGGGAACCACCAAAGATTCCAGAAATAGAAGATTGGTTGTATAAGCTCTTAGAAGCAATAGAGATGGACAAAATAACAAGATTTCTACAGGAACAGGAAGAAACCAAAATAATAAGTGAATGGAACAATGTGATAAGATTCTTAAAGGAAAAATGGAGAAATTTAATTACGATAGATTAACTAATATTGTATATTATGATTTGAGCTATTAAGAATAATGTCTGCATAGATGGTTAGTAAAGAATTATAATAGGAAAGCAAACATTTATATAGATATAGACTTGTAAATAAAAGTAGATTGGTAATCGATTATGTTGTGTTGGAAAGGTGTGGAAAAACATCTCATCTGATAGTTAAAGAGGATTAAAAAGACTTAATATGTTTGGATTTAAAAGGGGAAAAAAAGGACAACCAGTGAATGAAATCAAAAAAGAGAAGGTAAGGATACAGAAAAAAAAATCCAAGTTAAAAGAGTAACACATTGGAAAAACAAATAAAGAAAAGCACCAAAAATACAAAGAAAGAAGTAACGGAAGACAGAAGGATGAAATGAATGGGAAATGAATGTGAGAAATATGTAAGATGTGAGTTTCTTTTTTTGTCTTTTTGTATGTGTTTATTTATTATTATTGAATAAAAAGATTTTTTTTAAAAAAAAAAAATCAAGTTTCAGTAGTTAAAACTCAGGAAACCTCTATTAAGAAACTATAGATCCAGTCTGATGACTATCATTGTCAGAACTGACCAAGAATTGTTAAATTGTCTAATTAAACTGCAGAGAGTTTCAAACCTCAGGTGGGCTTATTTCTTATTCATTGTAACTAGTAAACACATTTCCCTTTGTTGGGATCAGGTCTACTAGGGAATTTTATAATTAGCTCAAATATGCGAGAGTGAAGCCCCAACATGGCTTCAGAGGGCCGAAACCAAGTGTATACCAGAGTCCTAAGAAATCCCGCCAGGGAGGATGCTGAGACAGGTTTATCCAATTAAAGTCTAAAATATTTATTAACATAATATGCACGCATCCAAATATAACACACACACACACACTAGAAGGAAAGGTGGGTGAAAAGCGGGGATAGTTGAGAGGGACCTAGCTATGAGGGATATACTTACGTCCGAAAGACTTCTCCAAATGTGGCTGCAAATGCGGATGATTTTCAGTGATGGAACATGGCTGCCGGAATGGAGGAGAGGGAAATGGCCATGGGAGCTAGCTTAGAGCACAGACTGACATAGAGTTGGCATGGACTCCCAAGACAGTACATGGAGCCTAGAAATTCAAGGGTTCTCATAGGGAATTTCTGCCTTCTAGCTATAAGCCTAATGTCTTTCGGACAAAGGCGTTAATGGGTTTAGTTTTGTTAACCTAGGTGTGAGCATAATCTGTGTGAACAATGCATTTGGTTTCAAAACTATCAAGGAAGGGAGGCTAGAGAAAAGGGTGCAGTCAAATCTGATCGCTGCCCCATTAAGTTTGAGAGTCAAAACAAATAAACACCATTGTGTATCTTTTCCAGTATAATAGGATATTCCCTTGGGCAACTCCCAAACCTGTCTGTTAGGGAATTTTCTAGTGGTCTTGGGCAGGTCTCTCAGTGCCTACATGACATGCCATCTAGGGGATTATAGATGGCATTCCTCAGAAGTCAGTCTGGGGTCATAGAGGAAACTCCACATGCTTCCAAAATTTTATGAAAATAGCACATGTGCTAACATCTTTCCTTTCCAATACATCCTCTTTTCCTTTGTTGTTAGTGCCAGACACTTTCACATAAACAACCCTGAGCTTCTTTTTCTGTATTATCTCAGCACCTGTGTCTGAGCTCACACTTCTTAATCATACTATTACTACCATGTATCTCCTCGTTACATAACCGAACAAAAGCATATGCAGCTCCTGGCACCTAGCTGATATTTTAACTTTGTTTTAGTATTCTGTGAATTATTTCTTCAGAGACTTCTGATTACAATACTATATGATTTCCACCATACCCACCCCCTTTCCACAGCTTTCTTAGGCCTTTATCGCATAGCCATTTACCTGGGAATAAGCCCCAACAAACATAGTGAGTCTTATTTCAGAATGGACACATGCAGGATTGCAATGTTAATGTGCTAGGATTGACAATTTTGTCAAAAACAATTTGGTACATTTTATTCTTATATTTGAACTGAAACCTTAATTAAGATCTGCTTAGACTCTTAAAGGAGTAATTTATAGCTTTCTAGTTCTTATTCCATTAAAAGTTAGAGATCTACTCTAAAAGCATGAAATAAAATAATATTACTTTTTTAAAAAGAAATAAAGGAAGAAAGCTTGCAGTTATTATGTTGTGCTGGTTTTAAAAACAAAACAAGACCCTGAAGGTTGAGAGTGCTTCATAAAGCACTGACTTGTATTGGAGTAGTCACCTTCATAAGTCATGGGTGGAGCTTATTGACTTTTTTTAAAAGAACATTATTGATTTGCTTAGGAAAACATGTATTTAAAAAGTGCCCCAGTGGTGTAATTCTACTCATTATGGAAACACTAAATAGCTAAGGGGCATTAAAATTGTATTTTGAGCCAAAAGGAATCTATTTTTAACCAATTAGCTTTGAACCATTTGTCCTGAGAATCCATGTTTTCAATCTTTGGCAGCATTTGGAATGTAATTGAAAACTAGTTCTCCAGCTGATGTGCCAGTCATTCTTAAATTGCTCCTGATGTGGAATGATTTGCCATTGCCACAGATTTATTGGGGAACATGTAAGAAGTGTCAAATGCAATATTAAGTGAAACCACTGGGTTAGGATATGATTATTAGGTGAGAAACAGTCTTGTTTAAACACTGACTGAAGCTTGCATCCTAAGTAGACTTGGAGGAAATCAGTGGAACATCTTTACAAATCAGCATCTGCAGGGCTGAGTTAATATTCAAACTGAAACATTACCCCCAATCACTTGATGGAGGAGTAGGGAGCTAAGGAAGAGAGCAGAAGAACAAAAGAATAATTAAGATTAAAAATTAAATTCATCTACTGAGAATAGATTTTCAATTTCTATAAATTGTGTACAGAGCTTGTGTTACTGGAACATGTTGCATTATTTTCTCCACACAATGATCAATAAGCAAGAGTCAATTATATTGGGAGCACATCTATAAAGGCATAAAAAAATAATAATGGGGCCTAGCAATAGGAACACAGGGTTGCATTAAATTGTGTCTGGGCAGCGGATGTGTTCCACCAGGAGCACGTTCAGATTCATTAGAAGGAAAATAAATGGGCCAAAGCTAGCTACAGAAGCAATCGGAGGATGATCCCAAAAGGGGTGTCACTAGAAACATTTTATGAAAGCAAAGCAAGCATTAAGAATGCCCACACTGAAATGGCCAATTAAAAATCAAACTAAGCCAGACCAAATAAAAAGGTCTTGCAGTTCTCCTGAAGTTATGAGTTTCAACAGGAAGAAAATTCCATAGCTGCCAACAAAGACACCCCCCCGACGCGTCGGGAGGGGCCTTCTATTGCGACGGCCCCATAAAAGGGCACCGACGCGTGATTGGCTGAGCAGACCAGAATTCCCACCCTTGCTGGCCTGCTCAGCCAATCAAATGGAGGTCTCGCTCCAGGGTCTCGCAAGACATCAAATCTCGCGAGATTTCGAGCGAGACTTCAGGAGGCTATTTAGCCTCACACTGCCACGTGTCAGCAGCCATTTCTGAATTGCAGACGAGCAACCCATCCCTCCCACCCTTAATTAATGGGTAAACATCTTATGTACTCTCAGGCTTCGGCTGGTCGCCTACTGGGGCCGGGAGGGAATTTTCCCAGAGGAACAATTTGGGTTTTTCTCCCTCCCTGAGAATAATAAGATTACCAATCGCAAGTAAAAGTTTTACTGCTATGCTGGTTAACAGTTAGTAGGGGTGGAATAATAAATAATTTCTTTGAATTGTTTGTGGTAAAAATTATAGTTTTGTAATGTGTAATTTTAGTCACAACGGGAGGTTCAGGGTCTATTGTTATTGGGTATGTTAAATTTGGTTGGCGGGTATGGACCCCTCCCCCTTCGGGGAATAATTAGGTTAATTAGAAAATACTAATTGGGTTAATAAAGAATTCCTAAATTCGGTATATGTCATTAGGTTAACCATATTCATATGACGTCATTTTAACTTTCGGTGATGTCATAAAGTTATGATGTCATAAGAATTCTTATGCCGTCATATCCGGCCGGGGGAGGGATTAATTATTGTGGTGTAATACTGCACAAATTAATGGACTTGACACATGCCGTGTTAGAAGCAATTAATTCATAGCGCTTGCGCTTAACTACACGTATGCATGCGTCAAGAACGAATTCGTGTTTAAGAAACTGCTATTTAAATGTTTAATTGATTGATATCAAGACCCTGTACAAAATAAAAGTTGTGGCCAATGATTTACCCAAAATAATCGCATTCGGTGTCCTTTGTGCCGGTGCAATGGTCCCTTCTCTCTGCTTCCATATTTGAATTGGATGAACTAGTGAAATAAATAAGAAGACATAGCCAATCTGAGATACAGGGTCACAGGGAGGAACAGATGTCTCTATGTGGTTGCTCAAGACCAGGCCACTTGCAGCATTATAGATCAGAAGCAGTTCCATGAGTAGTATATTTAAAAAATGGAGAGTTTTCAGATGTTTTGGTTGTGGTATTGTATGTTCCTGATGTTCCATCCATGCAAGGGTTGATGTTAGCTAAAGTTAATACTCTAAAGCAGTGGTTCCCAACCTGTGCACCAAGGATCCCTTAGGGCTCCATGTACACTTCTCAGGTGTTCATGGCCATTGCAGTAAAATGAAAGAAATAGAAAGTGAATGAAATTAAATAATAAGAAACAAAAAGTAACACTACTCCTAAACACCATTAACTTGTAAAACATAGGGTAGGCCTCTCAGGGGCTCTGTCATAGAAGTGGATTCCAGAAAGTGTCATGGCCAGCCAGGCTGAGGACGAGGAGGTTGAGCCAGGCCCTAGCTTTCCTCTGCCTGCTCTTACAGAGTTAGCTGAGCCAGGACCTAGCTCTGCTATCCCAACAGCAGCAGAGCCCATGACTCAGCAGCCTAGCCTCCCCATCAGAGGTTCCAGGCCTGAGAGACATAGAGGAGCAGGACGAGGAGCTGCCTACCTTTAGACAGTGAAGGACAGAAAGGTCGTGCCTCTGGCGTTCTCAGAGATTATATGAGAAATGCTCAGCAAATACCAAACAGCTGTGATTAGGAGCTGGGCCAATATAAACAGCTGGGACACGCCGAGCTTCTTTGTCAGAGTCGATCTGCATTCTCTGGTGAAAGCATCTGACTCTGACTCCCTTGTTGCCTGAAACCTTGCCTCCTAGACCTTGGATTGACTTGGAACTCTTAACCTTTGGACTGGACTCACTGACCTGTTCTCTGGAACTATTGACCCTGGCTCTCTGGAAATATTGACCCTGGATTGGATTCACTGACTTGCTCTCTGAACTACCGGACACTTGTTTTGCCCCTTGGTTTTGCTTCTTGGAACATTGGACTGGTACTGTACATTTGGAAATTGCCTTTGTGCTTTTACAAGCCTTGCATTTCTATGGTCTGCTCTTATCAGCTACTCCACTGGCTACTTTCCCGGACAGAATAGTCTCTGACCATAATTAGGCTGATAAGAGATGGCCGAGGCCACTTTAATAAAGGAGCTCTGGCTCAAAACCAGCAGCTATCAGCTCAGGTGGCCCAATTATCTCAAGGCCTGACCGCAGTCCAGAACCAAGCTCAACCCAGGCCATGTAGGAAGTCAATTACAGTTATGCCAGAAAAAATTTCGGGTGAAAAAGCTATGCTAGACAGCTTTCTCTCAAATTGTAAGTTGCATTTTAAAATCAGAGAGGCAGACTTCCCCACAGACTTGCACAAGGTAGCCTTTATTATCAGCTTGCTGTCTGGGCCTGCACTCAAATGGGCTACTCCTTTCATCAATGAGGATAGCCCTGTCCTCAACAGCTTGCAGGACTTCTTGACAGAGATGAAGGCTACCTGGGGAGATCCTATCAAGATGGAGTCTGCAGAGCATGAAATTAAGACTCTCCAGCAAGGCAAGGGCTATGTAGCAGATTATTCTACTGCCTTTCACCTCATAGCCCAGGACTTGACTTGGAATCAGAGTGCCTTGCAGGCCCAGTTTCATTGGGGTTTAGTGGACCCCATCCTGAATGAACTGGCCCTCTCAAACCATCCAGATACTTTGGCTGCCTTGATCACGCAGGCAACCAGCATAGACTGCCACCTCTCAGCCTGCAGGCAGGCCTAATGGACTGGCCTGCCACTTCCTCTGTTGCCTGTGCCACGAACTCCTGCAGATTTCCCTGAGGCTGCTTCTCCTGGGCCTTCAGAGGAACCAATGCAGTTGGGAGGAGCTTGGCCATGGCTCACCGGGGTCAAGAAAGAACGGAGGATGAGAGAGGGTCTCTGTTTGTATTGTGGACTCTCAGGGCATTTTGCCACATATTGCCCTGCCCAGGGACATCAAATACTGCTGCAGGGAAATGGACGGTCCCAGGTTCACCACCTGGAAGTGCCTCTCAAACCTCCTCCCCTCAGTTTGACCTGCAGCAAGGACCCTTTGTTGGTGGTGGCTAACCTCAGACTACCTACCCTGGAGCTTATTCCCCTGGGAGCCATGATAGATGTGGGAGCCTCCAGCAATTTCATAGACTTGGGGTTTGCTACCCATCACCAGATCCCTATGGAGTCCCTGGCCGAGCTGAGACCCATGGAGACCATCGATGGGCGGCTCCTGTGGTCTGCTGCACTTGGAGATCCAGGTCCATGTCGAGGAGGTCCAGTTCCTGTTGGCCAATGTGTGTCATTTCCCCTTGGTCCTGGGAATATCCTGTCCAAACATGATCCGCACATCTCGTGGGCCCGTCGAGAGGTTCTGTTTGCCTCTGAGTTTTGTCAGGAGCACTGTTGGCCAGGGAGTATCCCGGCAGCGGTGGCAGCAGATGCTAAGGAGTGCTCAGTGACGCTGTCTGAGAAATACCAGGACTATGCTGATGTTTTTGATAAGAAGGAGGCGGATTGGTTCTCGCTGCACAGACCTTATGACTGTGTGATTGACTTGGTACCAGGGGCCCCTATTCTGGTGGGATGCCTCTACTCCCTCTCAGAGCCTGAGCTGGCGGGCTCTGAGGGATTTTTTGGAGAAGAACCTCCAGAAGGGGTTTATCCGTCCTTCTAAGTCTCGTGCAGGCACCCTTGTGCTCTTTGTGTGGAAGAAATGTGGGGAATTGCACCTTTGTAATGACTACTGGGCCCTCAACTTGATCACCATCAGGAACCGGTATCCATTGCCGCTGTTTCTGGAGTTGTTGCAGTGGCTCCACCATGCCAAGGTCTTCACCAAGTTGGACTTCAGGGGAGGCTACAACTTGGTGAGGATACAGGCCAGGGACGAGTGGAAGACGGCCTTCTAGATGAGGTACGGGCATTACAAATACATGGTCATGCCTTTTGGCTTGTGCAATGCCCCAGCCATCTTCCAGCACTTCATCAACAACGTCTTCAGGGACTATTTGGATGGGTTTGTGATTATTTACCTGGATGATTTTTTTATTTATTCCCCCAGCCAGGCTGCCCATGATGCCCATGTCTGTGCTGTCCTTCAGCGACTTCAAGAGCACCTACTCTATGCTAAGCTGGAGTAGTGTGCCTTTGACCTCCAGGAGGTGGACTTCTTGGGCTACTGGCTCTCCATCCAGGGTGTGGCCAAGGACAACTCCAAGGTGGAGATGGTGTTGCCATGGCAACCCCCTCGCAATAGGAAGGGGTTCCTGGGGTTCACAAACTTTTACAGAAAGTTCATTTTGGAGTACACAGCCCTGGTGAGCCCTCTTTCCCAACTGCTGCAAAGGATGGCCCACTTCCAGTGGACGGATGCTGCCCAGAAGTCGTTCGAGGTTCTTAAGGAGAGATTTATGTTGGCCCCAATCCTGCAGCACCCTGACCCATGGACGCCTTATGTAGAGGAAGCAGACACCTCGGATGTGGCAATCGGGGCTGTGCTGCTTCAGCCCACGAGAGCCAGGGGACATCTGCTGCCTTGTGCTGTCTTCTCCTGAATGCAACTACACAATTTGGGAGAAGGAGCTGTTGGCGATTAAGGCAGCTTTCGACATGTGGTGACATCTACTGGAGGGGGCAGCTCATCCGGTCCTGGTCCACACTGACACAAGAACTTGGAGCATCTCCAAATGGCCCAGAAGTTGTCCCAGAAGCAGAAGCAGTGGTCCCTGTTTTTTGGCTGCTTCAACTTCTGCCTCTGCTATGTTCCTCAGACCCAGAATCAGCAGGCTGGCACTCTCTCCCAGAAGCCAGAGTACACCATGGACCCAGAAGGGGAGCTTTGGTCCACCATTCTGCGCCAGGAGAATTTTGCCATCACTCTGAGAGATGCCATGCTGTTGGACCAGATCTGGGACCTCCAGGGCCGGGACCCATTTGTGGCGCAGCATTTGGTGGAGGGGGATGCCTCTTCCTTTGTGCTTTGGGATGGCCTGCTTTACCACAGGGGCTGCCTTTACATGCCAGCAAATCCTTGTTGGGAGGCGGTCTTGTGGTTGTGCCATGACTCTAAGCCGGGAAGGGCACTTCAGCTTTTGTAAGACCCTGCACCTCCTCATCTGGGAGTTTTGGTAGCCTCAAGTCCGGGCAGAGGTGGCTCTGTATGTGGACACTTGCTGCTGTCTTTGCCAATGTCATCAGGGCCCTGGAAGCTCATCTCGATGGACTTCATCATAGATCTGCCCCTCTCTGCTGGCTTTACCCTCATTTGGATGGTGGTGGACCTTTCTACCAAAATGGCCCACTTCGTGCCTTGCACTGGCCTCCCCAAAGGAGATGGCCTGGATGTTTGTGCAGCACATCTTCCGACTCCATGGCTTTCTTGAGGGGGTGGTCTCTGATCAAGAGGTCCAGTTCACTTCCCAGTTTTGGACCAACCTGCTGCGGCTCCTGGACATTGCACCTCACCTGTCCTTGGTGCACCACCCTAAGTCCGATGGGCAGATGGAGCTCACCAAGGGGATGCTGGAGCAATACCTCCACTGCTACTCTAGTTACCACCAGGAGAACTGGGTCGACCTGCTGCCATTGGCTGAGTTTGTTTATAACAACTTGGTCCATGCCTTGACCCAGCAGATGCCCTTCTTCGCCACCGGTGGCTTCCATCCAAGGGGATTTCCAGCTGTGGCTCCTGTCTCAGCAGTCACTGTGGCAGACCAGTGGCTTCAGGTGGCCAAGCAGGCATATAAGCGGGGTGCGGATCAGTGCTGGCATGAAGGTCCTCCTTTGGAGGTGAGGGGTTCGGTCTGGCTGTCCATGAGCCATCTTCAGATGCCATGTCAGAAGTTGGATGCCTGGTTTGTGGGGTCTTATAATATTGTAGCCCAGGTGAATCCCGTGGCTTTCTGGCTCCAACTTCTGTGGACTTGCCGGATCCATCCAGTCTTCCACCGCTCTTTGCTGCTTCCGGCCTTGGGGGTTTGGCCCGATGCTGGTTCCATGCCTCCACCCAATCCAGTCCTGGTGGATGGGGAACAGGAGTTTGAGGTGGCCCAGATCCTGGACTCCCATTGCCAACAGGGCCATCTTCAGTACCTCGTTGACTGGGTTGGCTATGGGTGGGAGGAGTGCTTCTGGGAAGATGCCTCTGATGTACATGCTCCCCGCCTGGTCCGGGCTTTCCATCACCACTTCCCTGACTGGCCTCGTCCTCCTCAGGGTGAGGGGGAGGATGATGGGAGGGGGAGTGATGTCATGGCCAGCCAGGCTGAGGATGAGGAGGACAAGGAGGCTGAGTCAGGCCCTAAGCTTTGCTCTGCCTGCTCTTGCAGAGTTAGCTGAGCCACGACCTAGCTCTGCTATCCCAACGACAACAGATTCCATGACTCAACAGCCTAGCCTCCCCTCAGCAGAGGTTGCAAGGATGAGGAGGTACCTACCTTCAGACGGAGAATGACAGAAAGGGTGTGCCTCTGGCGTTGTCAGAGATTATATGAGAAATACTCAGCAAATACCAAACAGCTGTGATTAGGAGCTGGGCCAATTCAAACAGCTGGGAGATGCCGAGCTTCTTTGTCAGAATCTATCTGCATTCTCTGGTGAAAGCATCTGCTCTGACTCCCTTGTTGCTTGAAACTTTGTCTCCTAGGCCTTGGATTGGCTTGGAACTCTTGATTTTTGGACTGGACTCACTGACTTGCTCTCTGAACTCCCAGACACTTGTTTTGCCCCCTGGTTTTGCTTCTTGGAACATTGGACTGTTACTGTACTTTTGGAAATTGCCTTTGTACTTTTACAAGCCTTGCGTTTCTGTAGTCTGCTTTTATCAGCTACTCCACTGGCTGCTTTCCTGGACAGAAAGGGCTCCACAAGTCAAAAAGATTGGGGATGCCTGCTCTAAAATATTATAACAGAGCTTAGAAATATTGAATATTATTTAAATATTGTTTGCACTGTAACATTATTTTCCACACCTAGACAGCAAACTCTCCTCTAAGAGGTGAACAATCTCAGGAGCTAGTGCACTGATAGCAATGGTATGCACAATATAGGCTATTGGAAAATAAAGTAGTGTTAAGTTTTGAGCTAAGGGTCTTTAAAGCAACCAATCTGAGAGGAGGAGTCTTGACCAAGAGGTCAAAAAGGTCCCAGACTGAGGGCCTGTACAGACTGTCATTTTGAACTGGTGTTGGGGCAGAATGGGGGCATGATGACTGCATGCCGCATGCCCAAATGCCATCCTGACAATGGCTTCACACTGCTCACCTGCCCAGATGGCAGGGGGTATCACGCTGCATCTTCAGCATAGCGTTTAGGCATGCTGCACTGAAGAATCAGTAAAAAGCCACTGCCACCATGGCAAAGGTGCCCTTTTGCTGCTCAAAAATCTTGGTTCTTTTTAAAGTGGCAAACTGCCAGATTGGAGCCTTGGCGTATGGTTGCCATGGCCCCAATCCAGCGAGGAAAGGGGTGGCCAGATGCCACTTTATTGGGGCTGTCTGTCAAGCCCCTGAGTTACAGATCTTCTCAGAGTAATGTGCTCACTCAGAAATCTCCCAGGTGCTGCACTGTTGTGAAGATTCTCTGGGTCCCCCTCCCTGCTCCTGCCTGAGCTGGATGGAACCCCTTAAGAACACCTTTTATCTAAAGAATGTACTGCCACCACACAATGATTTGCTTTTCGCCTCTTTAGCAATGCAGCAGAAGTAGTCAGGAATTCCCTGTCCTTGACTTGGAGATATGCTTCCCTCTCACACTCCTACTTGTGAGAAAGAGCTAGATCTTTCCAAGCTAAGGCACATGAAAAAGGCAGTGTGAGAGTAACAAGGTACTTTGAAAGAAAAGCTTTATTCTAAGCAGGGACATACTATATCAAAAGGATATATCTTATATGAAGAACCATCTTGTCCTTCAGGCACTAATAGCAAGTATAAGTTACAGAGTAAATCATTTCAGCCAAATCAAGAAAAGAATCAAAATATCCTAATGCAACTAGCTGATACATTCTCCTACTCTTACTCACAGATCAGGAATAATATTAATCTTTTTTAATAAGTTTATTAAATAAAAAACATTATAAAACAAAGAAACATCAACTAATAAAGACAAATAGTAAAGCAAAAACATACATACATACATAAAAAAGTATGACAATTACACACAAAGTAAAAAGGGAGAAAAAGAAAGAATGAAATTACACACACATATCAAAATAACTTCCTTCACTTATCTACTGAGTCTGCCTTGTCATTGATTACATTTCTTCTCCTGACTTTCATTATCTATCTATCTGTATGCCTATGAATATGATTATACAGTTATATTACCTTGCCTATATCTTCCTACTTGTTTTCTGAAAGGAAAGGAAAGTTTATTAAATAAAAAGAATCATAAAAATATCATATCAGTTTATCCTTCTCAATCCCTTATATCCTAAATCTGTCCATTCTTCACCTCATAGCTATGTATTCTATCATAGATAAGGTTGTAATATATTTGCTTATTCAGTTTTATACTTTAATTTGTTAAGGTTATATGTTAGTTGTTTTGTTTCCAAACCGAATGTCAACTGTTGGTCCTTTTCTCTTCTCAAATATTCAATAAAAGGATTCCATACTTCCTTGAATTCTTTATGTGGTTTTTTCTGTATAATTTGCATTAATTTATCACTTTGCATTATGTCATATAATTTCGTAATCCAATCGTAAATATCTGGTACTATTTTTTGTTTGCATTTTGCTGCGTATATTATTCTAGCTGCTGTAGTCAAATAAAATATTAGTCTGCCGAATTTGTTTTCTAATTCTTCTTCTATATTCATACTTACTAGATATCTCAATGGGTCTTTCTTAACTTTTGTCTTTAATATTTTTTCTGTTGCTTCGTGAATCATATTCTAAAATCTTTGTGCCAATTTGCATTCCTACCAAATATGATAACATGTACCTACTTCTTTCTCGCATTTCCAACATTTGTTCTTTTGGTTTTTGTAAATTTTTGCTAATTTGAAAGGTGTTAGATGCCATCTAAATTGCACCTTAATTGGGAATGTTTTAACTTGTCATGTTTTAAATGCTGTAACCCACCTCGATTGCCATGCAGAGAGGCGGGCTATAAATAAAACTTCTTTTTCTTCTTCTGATTCTTCTTCTTCTTATTATTATTATTATTATTATTATTACTATTATTATTTTATAGAAGTTTTCTTTTCTAAAAGAAAAGAAAAAAGAAAACATTCCTATTAATCTGAGCTATTAAAATTACCCTATAATATATTAATTTGTGGGTGCCATCTTGGTAACCTAGCAATCTGAGCAGCAGCAGCAGCAGCAGCACAACCACAATAACAATTCTATAATGCTTGCAGGAGGATAGCAAGGAAACAAGTGGTAATGGAAAAGGTAGAACTGTGATTTAGACATTCTTCCTGCATGAGTGCTCTAAATTTGAGCTAAAGGTTATTTACCAAGATGTTTGAACTACTAGCGCCTTGTGTTCTCAGCAAAGGAAGTACTCCACTATCCCACAATTCTGGGATGAGTTTACCTCCTGCTTAGACTGCATAACTCCCCAACTGTTAATACAGCCATAGTTACTATCAACAGGCTTTTGCACATATACCTACAGAACAGTAACCTTAAGCAAACATTTCTATGACAAAGACCACCCCCCCTTGACATGTCGGAAGGGGATTGCGGTTACACTGCCCATCTTAGAAGGCTGACACCACAATTGGTGTCTGCACCTCTTAACCAATTAGGGGAATCTCGCAAGATCCCCCAGCAGCCTGCATAATCCCGTGAGACTTTCAAATCTCACAAGATTTCGGGCGGGATTTGGGGATTATTTAATCCCTGCTGCCACGTGGTGGCAGCCATTCTTAGCTTTGGCAGCCAAGAGACCCAACCCACCCACCCTCGGCTTGAATGTTGTATATTACCCTCAGGTTTTGGCTGGTTGCCTTCGGTGGCTGGGAGAGAATTTTCCCATAGTTATTGTAACTTGGGTTTTTCATCCTCCCTGAGGATACTGTAGTTATGGTTTAGAATATGGAATAATTGGTATGGTCATTTATCTGTTAATAATTCATGCATATCTGTTGTTTGTATGTTCCTTGATCACTGATTTTGTCACAACTTGGAACAGGGTCTTTTAGTTACTTTTGTGCGATTGCCTTGTTTCTGCTAGGGTGGGGCAGGGAGCCCTCCCCCCCAGGGATAATTGGATATCTGAAATTACAATATTTGACCAGTTAAGAGGGATGAAGGGTTTACATCATCAGCTTAAAATGTTATGACATCATCAATTTTAGTGATGACATCAAAATTTGGATGGGGAGATGATTCATTTATATATTTAGCAACTTGTGTGAGAACCTTCTTGACATATGCTTTGTGGTATGCGTGACTTATCCCTGATGGCTTGAATTGATTAAGATGAAGATTACATCAGGTGTTATGGCATGTGGACATACACATGTGTCAAGAAGGAAATTATTATCAAGTTAAGAATTTTTGATATAAAGTTATTGTTTTAGACTTTGTACAGATGAATAAAGTTGTGGCCATTTTGCTATCCATAAAATGGCGTTCGGACTTCTTTGTGGTGGTGCAACTTTCCCAAATGCAAGAGACTAACACACAGTTACAAAGTAGCTTGGTCATATTTCTTTATGTGATGTCCTTCTTTATCCATTATAATTTTATCCAGCTCTGTATTTTGGTTTTCAAATCCAACCATTTTCATATCCAATTTAAATCTTTCTTTTAATTGTAGATATAAAAACCAGCTGTTTTCAATTCCTTCTGAATCCAAATTTACAATATTACAAATTATTCATAACCAGAAATTTGGAAAGCGAAATGATTAAGCAAGTTATGATTGACTGGGCAAGAGATATGAAGAAAAGTTTAAGTATCGAAAGCTGGGGAAAAACTTGGACCCAGACACATAAATTCACAGCTTGTCAAGACTTTAAAGAGAACTTCTTGAAAATGATGAACAGATGGTATCTCACGGCAGTTAAGATAAATGCAATATACAAGACAGGCAAAAGGGAATGCTGGAAATGTGAGATGAAGAAAGGGACATTATACCACATGTGGTGGCGATGCCCAAAAGCCAAAAGATATTGGAAAAGGATAAGAAGAACAATAAATGAAGCATTAGGTATAAAAATATCGAATTGCCCAAAAATCTTTCTACTCAATATGTTAAACGAAATAGATAGGAAAATAGAGAAAAAAATATGGACATATCCTCCTCTATATGATTTCGGTTGCTAGGTTAACCTACGCAAGATGTTGGAAAAATAAAGAAATCCCTAAAATAGGAGAGTGGTTTATAAGACTGAAGGAAGCTATGAGAATGGACATACTTACTGCATTAAGGCAAGATAAGGCAGTAAATAAAATCAAGAAACAATGGGAACCAATAGAGGAATATATAGAAAAGGAAATGAATAAGAAAAAGAGAAAGTGAGAAGATAAAGGGAATAAGATAAAAGGTTAAAGCTAGAGAATGAAAGAGTATAAGAATATGAAGAATAGATAGAGGCATAAATAATGGAAAATAGATAATATGTAAAGAAATAGAGAAGGAAAAATAATAGAATTAGAAGGATTAAATGATACAAAAAGAAATATCATGATGACGCAAGATTACAATATAGGAAAAGTAAAGGAATATATGGAAATATGATAAAATGTTACCAAAATTGTTTATCTTAAAAGTAGGAAACAGGAAATAAGATAGGAAGATATAGCTAGTCTCAGTAGATAAACAGTGAAGAGAGATGATATAGGAAGTGTAAAGAAGGCAAGTCAAGTTAGCCAAACTGGGAAGAAAGAAAATGCAAGAAACAGTAATTAAAGATACTTTTTGTTGTATGTAAGTATGTAAGTTAAATCAAAATTAGATTGGAAATTATGAGTAAATAAGAGGATAGGTTTGAATGTTTTTTTCTATGTATATGATAGTTTTGTTTGTGTATTTGTTTGTATAGTTTGTATGTTTGTATAAGTTTTCAATCTTAATAAATAAAATAAAATAAAAAAACAAAGTAGCTTGGTCAGCCTGAGCTCTGTACATGTATGTGCAGAAACCCATTTTCACCCTAGGCCAGAGAAATATTTTCTGAGAAGATGCTCTAAGCATTCTGAGCCTGCCAAATTTGTATTCTAAAGCGACTAATTATGAACCTTTATGGTGTGTTAGTCTCTAATTTCAAAGGATGGGAGGATATAAGTATTCTCACTATAATACAAGTGAACATAACCAAAGAAAGTAAAAGAGATGAACATCTAGTTGAAAAAGACATTTTTAAAGTAAGCATTTAAATAAACTACTGAAAAAACCCTTCAGAGGAAATAGAATAATGATGAGTTGGAAATAAAAGTAGACAAAGCAACAAAGCTGAGACTGACCCTACAAGCACAACAATACAAGTAAACAAACAGGATTAAGGATTTGATTTCCTGGTCTGTGACAGGAGGCTAGTCTGGAGTATTTTCAAATTTTATAAGATTTTGGGATTTTCCATATGTAGGTACTGATATATATTCCTCACAATCTCTGTATATAGTAGAAAAAATAATCTTCCCACGGTAAATAAACAGGCTATGTGATTAACAGGTAAATTCAGTATCAGTAATTGGGGGGGGGGGGGAGTAGACCATGGCATTTGGACCAGGGATGTAAATCTTTGATTAATAATTCCTATAATTTTCTTCCTGCCATGAGAGAAAACACATAATTCTCCATAGTTTTCATCTGGTATTCACAAATCTTAGTGTCATGGGAAATAATTTTGTTCAGAAATACATATGGGGTGTGTGATTTTTTTTTTTTTTTTGGTTTGTTTTGCAGTTGTTGATGTTAATTTTTTTTCTCTGCAAAAAGAACCACATGGAAATTCATGATTTGGCCAAAAAAAAAAAGGCCACTTTTTCATATTAAACAGCATTGTTCCCCAAAACACATTTGTTTTTTTTTGTTTTCTGTATAAATTTGATAGAGCTGTTACACAAAATGTATTTTACTTGCTTTAAGATGCCCACCCACACCCACATACAGAATTTCTGGGGGCAGTGCTTTTTGTTTTTATTTTGGCATAAACATATTATTTTTTACAAAACCCCTTCCCCCAGAATTTTTGCAGGAAAAACACATGATTTCCACACACAAACGCAACTTCATTTGTGTTGCTGCTGCATAAAATAATTTGCCAAAACACTTTGAGAAGTGAGGATAGTATGCAAAAAATGTGCAACATTATTATCTGGCTATTCTTTTTGACCAAGTATCCTGGGTGACATGAAGCCCATTTTTCAGATGGGAACAGAATAATGGTGTATATTATTTCCATCCCTATTCTCACCCCAGTATGTTAGAAATATCAATTTTTCCTTATTTCATTCCTACACATGAGAATAAAGCTAACAAAAGATTTCTCCAAGCTGGATAAAATTTCCAAGAGGTTTTCCACATTTGTAATGATTTAGAGCCTTTTTTTTGGCAAATATTTTATGAAGGAACTTATATGAAAAAAAAACCTTATTGTTAAGTCTCAATTAGAGTGAATCAATGAATATGAAAAAAACCTTATTGTTAAGTCTCAATTAGAGTGAATCAATGAATCAGTGAATTTAGCCACATATTGACTCACTAATCAACCATTGATTCTTTTGGCCTACTCTAGCTAGGACTAGCAGATAGGATTTAGCTATTGCATTTTCTGCAAAATGCAACACAAAATGGAGAAAATACAATTTTCCTGTTCAAAATCTTTTGAACAGTTACTATTGTTGAATCTTACAAAATGCTGATCCTTTGCTTTGCACACAGGGGTGTAAAAAATTCCAGATTACGTTCCTCCAATAGCTACCCTTTCTCTTCAAAGATGAAAGCATTTGGGAATATTCCTGACATCCCACCATTAGCTCACTTTCTAAAACTTGGTAGAACTGATGAGGACTCATGGTGCTTCATGTCAAGTCTTTCCACTTATACCTCTGAGCAACAAGGAGATAGTTCTAGCCTCTTTTCTTTACCTGGAATTCTTTCCCCTTCCACATTGACTTTCATATTTTTGGCTTTTGTTTTTCATATATATATATATATATATATATATATATATATAGTCCATTGGGTAGAGTGAGACTTCAGAAGCAAATCTGGGGTGTGAGGAAAGAACAACAAATTATTCAATATTTATTTTGCTATCATTGCAATTGTATCACCAGGAATGAGGAGTAATTCTTGTAAGACTTCCTGACAAGGCCAAATGTTCCCAATACATTTCTCTGTTTCAGAGCTAGTATAATTAGTAACTTCCAAGTGAAACCTCTACATCTGAAAGAAAGAAAGTCATGACAATGATTGAAAAAGTGCTGCCAATGAGCCAAACCATTTGGGATGATATCAAAAACATTAAATGAACTGATTTTAGGATCACAATTAGAGTCATTACTATAATGTCCGACCACATAAGAAAGCCATTCTGAGGACTGACCATGGAAAACTTATCAAGGTAGGACTATGAATTGAAGTAGAGCTGATACATGAACATTTTCTGAGTTTGTCTTAAAGCTTCCTCTGTATCCCTGCTGTTTCCCACTTTTCAGTAATTTGAAAGGAAATAGCACCCAAAGGTCTAATATAATACTCCCAAAGGAACTCAGAACACATTGGAGACATATTTCCTGTTCATTCAGATTGTCTTCTCGTTTCCTTTCTGCAATAGGGAACAGTAGCCAAAGTGAGACAATCTATTATCTTGTTTCCAAGTGCAAAGAACCACAAAATCATTTGCAAATGGAAGGTAGTTCAGTTTATGAATTCTCTTGTGTTTCCATGTGTGTCTCTATTTTCTTCCTTTTTGGGGTTTGTCTTGCTCTTGTTCTGAATGCTCTTGCTTTTTCTCACTCTTAGTAGATGACACGGAGCCTGTCTGTTTCTGTAGGATGAGTGAGAAAGCATCACCAGCAGTTTCTAATGGTATTAACTAGAAGAAAAGAGGAAAGAAACTGACAGCAGGAAACAGACAATGCAAGGCGAAGGGGGGAAGCAGATGAGGGCGTCCAGGACGCCCTGGGCCGACGCGCCGTGGGGCCGCAGCCTCCACACCTCAGCGCACCGGCGGCGTCCCTGGAAGGAGCGCTAAATCAGCGCTCCTTCCTCAAGACAGCGAAAGTGCGCCCTAAAAGCGGCGGGCGCACTTTCGCTGTCTTTTCCGCCGCGGCGCGTCCGGTCGCTGCGGCGTGAGGTCATCCCCGGAGCGCCGGCCGTGTGGAGGGCCGGCGACTCCGAGGGCGACCTCAGGGAGAGGAAGGGGCGCCGCTCGTGCGGCTGCCCCTCCTCTTCCAAGCCTCCAAGACGACTCTATTAGTCGTCTGCCGAGGCCCGAAGTTGTCTAAATAATCTGCAGGCATGCTTTAATTTCCCTCCTTATTAATTTCCTACCATGCAGTCACTGGCTACAACCTTTGCTTTAATTCAGCCATTAATTGGTCCAAATTCTTGCACAAATAGCTTGGAAGAACCAAAGTCTGATTACTGAAACCTCAGCTATGTACATTTACTACTTGCGGGGTGGGGGAAGAGCCATATGTAAATGAAAATGAAAAGTACTGTTGTTTACTGAACTAGTTTTATTCACTGAACTGTTTGCTTGTCCCATACAAATCAGGCATTCATGTTCAACAAATGCTACAAGGTCAGTGCATTGTTGCTTGTAATACAATTGAGTTCCAACTGTGCCACAAAATGAATATTATAAAACACATTATCCACAGACAAATGATGCTGAAAGAAGGAATGAGAACCCCATCTAACCAGCTTTGTTTGGTAAAATAAAACATTGGCCCATGAATCTTTGTCCACATAACTTGCCACCATTTATCTTGGTTTCTTTTCATGCATATCTTTTGTTGGCCTTCTGCACTGGTGAAGATTTGGGAGAAAACAAAACAAGAAAAATGAAGAGATAAGGCATTATTGCTAAGACTATAAAAGCACTACTCAAGGAATCTTTACAGGTACATATCTTTCTCTTTGCTCATTGTTACATAAGGCATAGCCATGTTAACCATGGAAGATAGTTTTAAAAAATGGCAAACTGCACTGAAACTGGCTTCAGTGCTGGAGGAGCTTAGAAATTCTTCAAATGGTATGCACTGTATGGTCTTGTTTATTGATTTCTATGTCTTGTTTTCATACACACGTGCACCTAATAGGCTAGGATCTCAACTAGGATAGGAAGAGTTCTTTCCATTTGCAGATTAGTCTTTTATTAGAGGAAGTACTTTTGTAATAAATACCAGATATAACAAAGAATCAGCTTTATTAGTGCCATTGTGTAATTATGTAGCTATTGATAAGACAGCTGGCACATATGAAATCAATTGAAACATAAGGCAATGGAAACTGGCTTTAACTTCATTAAACATTGACTCAAATGCTTTGACAACTTGTAGAAAAGAACAACAAACTGCACAATAATATGTCAGTGATAAACTCTAATGACTGATAGAGTAATTGCAAATGAGTGCAGCTGTGCACGTTGGACCAAAGTTCCAGTACTAAGATAAAATTACATTCGTTGGAATTTATTGTGCAAGTTTACAATTAGAATCCTTAATTACCAGCTGCTCTTAGACCCTTTGTATTCTACTTCCTGCTCTCTCTCCTCTTGCACCTATAGTTACAAAAGTGACATGATTAAATTTTGTAATGCATGAGGTGCATGATAACATTTTAAATATTTTTGAACTACATCCAATATGACTTCATAGGCTACCATTTGCAAGGAGCAAGAAAACTCAGTGACATGACATTGTATTGCAGAGCTGGGGTGTGTGCATCCCTCCATACATTATCAGATGGCAGTTCTCATCAATCCTAGCTAGCTTAGCCAATGACGAGGAATGATAGGAATTGTAGTCCAGCAAATCTAACTGCACCCCACTTTTGCCATATGGTGTGCTTTGTGTTAAGAGGAGGAGGGCTATGCCCATTCTGGACACCAGTACTTTAAAGAAGGATATCAACAAACTAGGAGATGTCTAGGGGAGGGTGGCAAAAATGCCTGAGGCATGGAGATCAAATTCTGTGAGAAAAAGATGAAAGATCTGGATATGTTTAGTCTGGAGAAGATTTTCATTTGTTCCAAAGGCTCAAATAAAAAAGGGGGGATTTTAAAAAATAAAGTAAATAATAATAACAATAATAATAAATTTTATTTATATCCCGCTCCTCTGCTGGGCAATCGGAGCAGTGAACAAAATTAAAAAGAACAAAGTTAAAACAATTCCATCTCACCCTCAATCCCTAACCCACCCCCCCATAAAATCAAATTAAACTGTATTAGAAATAAAATAAAAATAACCAGCAGTAATTTAAAACCATTAAACAAATGTAAATCACAGAAACAACTTCCTGATGGTGCAAGTAGTTCAGCAATGAAACAAACTGCTTCAGGAGATGATGGACTCCTGTTTACCAGAGGTTTTCTAGTAGAAATTGGATGGCCTCTTTACATGAACACTGTAGCACTGGAATCCTTACTGTGCATAGCCTGTATAGAGATGCCTGTGTCTCTGGATGGCTTACTGAGAAGTAATATATTTCTGTGAACTAGGATCAGGTCTGGCCCTATTATCAGGCAGACTGAGGCAACTGCAACTGTGTTTGAATTACAGAAGGACAGAAAGGAATTACATTTTTCCTTGTATTAATTTTCAGCCTTTTCTAATGTTTCTACAAACATGGGACATACTTACAATTTTTAATCATTTTGTTGTTACAGGGTACAGTACTTACAATAGTTACTTCAGCAGCATCATTGTGGATGAAGAGAAGCACAACCATTCCCTATGGATTCAGCTAGCACCCATAGACATGACAACCTATCTGTGAAACCAGTTTTGACAGAATTTCTCCCATTCCCAGCTCTGTGTCTATCCTATGCTAAAATTATGTGGATCTTTAAATGAAAAAAGCAATCTGCATCCACAAGTATTTCATATTCTCTAATTATACACTGATGGGAAGATATACATATCTGAAATTCAGCATTAATATATTAATACACTGGACCCTTGGTAACTACTGGAAATGTTTGGTTACAGGACCCCTGTGGATACCAAAATCCATGAGTGCTCAAGTCTCATTATATACAATGATGGTAGAATAGTGTCCCTTATATAAAATGGCAAAATGTAAGTTTGCTTTTTGGAATTTTGTAGTATTTTCAAGCTGTGGATGGTTGAACCATAGATGCAGAATCCATGGATATGGAAAGCCAACTGTAATGGGTCCATGCTCCCAGTGATGAAATTGTGTTTCTATGCAGTTGGGAATTATCCACAGTGTTGTACGTTTTGCACTGGCACAAAAGATTCTGCATGCCTTTTCTTGGGTAATAAACTGGCCACAACTTTATTTATCTGTACAGGGTGTTAAAATAGTTTGCATTTACAAGATCTCAGTTAACCATATTTTTGTTCTTGACACGTGTCCATGCACAAAACTGGAGGATCTATCAATGTAAACCACGCCCAGCACAACATGTGTCAAGAACATACTGTTCAAATTAGTTACACAATTTCAACAAATCATTCCCCCCTACACCAGAAATGACATCATAATTAAACATATGACGTAAGCAAGTTATGACGTCATCAACATGGTTTATGACATCATAGAGAATTTAGTTAACCCAATGACATATACCCTTCATCCACATTAATTAATTCAATTTGGTAAGTTCAATTACCAAATTATCCCCTGGGGGGGGGGTCCCTGCCTGCCACAGGAGGGGGCCAGCCTAGCTTGGCATCCCCTCCCCCCCCAGAAGAGCTCGTTCAATGTAACAAGCAATAGAATCCAAGTATACATCACATCCCTCAGGGGAGAGATGAACCCCATCGTCCCTGTACAAATGTGGCAACCAAACCTGAATTCCCTCATGTTCAACAACCAAAATCGCCAATTCCCCCAACTTCTTGGCCACAGTTTTGTTCAACCAACGGTGAGCCGCGTTGATAGCCGAGTCCTTTTGTGCACCTGTCCAAGTATAATGAGGGAAAAATTTGGTCCACAGAACAACAGTATGTGGCAATCTTCGCTTAATGTCCTGCATGTCTCTCAAAATACGCTTGGCCAGCTGCAAACAGGGAAGCTTCACCAAGTCATTTACGCCCAGGTGCACAAGAAGAATCCTGAGGGGTGGAAAAGTGGTTATCAACTCAATAACACTTGGAAGAAGAGCTCCCCACAGCATGCCTCTGCGTCCAAACCAACGTATGGAACCAATCTCCCTTAGCCCCAAATTCAGATCACGGTGAGATTGTAAGATGTGACGCTGAGCCCAAAAGACGAGGCTATAACCTAGGATCCATACATCACCCTGTTGCTGACCTGCTTGACAGAAAAAACAAGTTAACTATAAATACGCAACTCTATCATTCTTGTAATGAAATTACAAGCAACCCCACTATGAACGAATATAAGATTTGAAAGCCCTGGAATGCCAACGCCCAATCTGTTGAATTGCAGTATCGCTTAAGCCCTGTGCCACTGCAGCAGTTGCTGCTCCTGTCCGAAAAGAATGAGAGGAGAACTGAGCCACAGGCAATCCCACCCATCTCACAGTCTCCCGAAGCACAGCTCGAAATTGAAACTGCATCAGTGGAAGACCAGAGACATGAGGAAACAAATAACCAGGGCCATTCGGTCGCAATCTAAGGTAATCAGACAATGCCAAGACAGGGCAAATCTGACCCTCAGATGCCCTGGACAAAATTACAGTTCGGCCCTGGGCTATCTGATCAGTCTTAGTACGCCAGAAAGAGACATGAATGCCCTGCCTCAGAATTTGAACATCGGATAAGCAAAGTGCCTTGCCTGACTTATTGGAGCATGAGCTGGGAACAAGTTCTCTAATCCTAGTGGCTGCAAAAAAGGCCAAGGAAAATGCCGCCTGGAAGAAAATAACCTCCTCAGATGAGGAGCACACAGTTTGGAGCAATTGCCAAATCTTGATAAGAATTGTACCTGTTATCAGCAAATGATTATCACATACCACAGGAAGCTCCCTAGACCATCCCTCTAAAGCCCTGTGAATTCTAAAGTCAACAGTAGGGTCAGGAACCACCACCACCACCACCACCCCCGCTCAAGAATAAAAGGCCAGGGCTGCCAACCTTCCCCTGATGGTAACTGGGGACAAACCAGACTGCATAAGGCAGGGGTAGGCAACCTTTCCCCTTTAAGGGCCGAGGGACTTCAGCTCCCAGAATTCCAGGAGCTATTGGTCAACATGGGACTATTGGCCAACATGGCTGAGGCTTCTGGGAGCTGAAGTCCCTCGGCCCTTAAAGGGGAAGGGTTGCCTACCCCTGGCCTAAGGTGAACTGCAAAACAGAGTACAATTTCTACCCTCAGAGGCCAAACTTCAACCACCCTAACATCAGACAAAAACTGTCTGAAAGCTTGGATTGTGAGCTGGTATGACTTGCGTGTAGATGGAGCAACGGATTGAAGAATCGTCCTGTCGATCTCTACTCTCCAAGGCTCCATAGATGTGCCAGTACCTCCAATAGTTGCACTGCTGCCTCTGGATCCAGTTGATGAAACCTAAAAACCTGAAAACTCAAAAGGGCATCCACCAAACGATTTAGTAAACCAGGAGCACGGTGAGCCTGGAACAACACATTGTACTTTTAACACTGTGCAACCATAGCCCTAACCAGAGCCATCACCCTAGGGGATTTGGAGCTCTGGGAGTTCACCATATGAACCACTGCTTAGTTGTCACACCAAAACCAAACAGTTCTATTTGGAAATTGGGTTGGCCACAAATGAACTGCTACCACAATAGGGAAGAGTTCAAGAAAAGTAAGATCGGGGGTCCAACTATCATTCACCCAAGACTGAGGTCAACTCTCAGCTGCCCACTGACCTTTTCAATATACCCCAAAGCTGTGGGCTCCAGAAGCATTGGAGCAAGAGTAGGCAACCTTTTCCCTTTAAGGGCCGAGGGACTTCAGCTCCCAGAATCTCAGGAGCTATTGGCCAACATGGGACTATTGGCCAACATGGCTGAGGCTTCTGGGAACTGAAGTCCCTTGGTCCTTAAAGGGGAAAGGTTGCCTACCCCTGCATTGGAGTGTACCTGAACGTCCACCTTTAAAAGCATTTCAGACCTCCAAAATGAAACACCATTAAATTGCTCCAAAAACGACTCCCAAATCTTCAAATCCTCCCTTATCCCACTCGTAATTTGAATGTGGTGATGAGGGACAGTCAATCCTTTTGTGACATTGTATAATTGAACACAAAAGGCCCATCGCAGGACTATAACCCTACAAGCAAAATTTAACAAACTTGTCAGGGATTAGAAGTCGTGCAACATGGCCTTGTTTTTTCCCCTTCATTAACCTGACCTGTTGTCTCATTGACTCCAGTTTTTCAACTGGAAGGTGGAATAAACATTCAACAGTGTCCAATTCAATACCCAAAAAAGTAAGATGGGTGCTTGGGCCCTCCATCTTCTCATCAGCCAAGGGAACACGCATTTCTGCCATTAAAACCTAAAAAGCCAACAGAGTGTCCACACAATTTCTTGTGTCGGGAGCCCCCACAAACAAGAAGACATCCAAATGGTGTGTAATTGCATGATTGCCTGACCTTTTGACCATACACCAGTGCAAAAAGGTACTAAACTTTTCAAAAGCAGAGCAGGAAATGGAACACCCCATTGGCATTGCTTTATTAAAATAGCATATCCCATCAAATTGAAAACCCAGCAAATCAAAATCATCAGGATACACTGGAAGCAACCTAAAAGCAGATTTTATGTCACATTTAGCCAAAAGGGCTCCCTTGCCCAATGCTCTCACCATTTGCACTGCTGAGTCAAACGATGCATATTATACAGATGCTAACGCTGGGTCAATAGCATCATTCACAGAATCCCCTTTGGGATAAAACAGATTGTAGATTAAGCGGTATTCACCAGGTGCTTTCTTAGGCACAACACCCAAAGGTGACAATCTTAATGTCGGCATTGGCAGATGTTTATGGGGTCCAGATATCCTTCCCGCCGCTAGTTCTTTGGCCAGCTTATCTCTAACAATCCCTGGTAACTCCCTCACCGAACATACATTAGGTGCAAATCAGTGAACTCTCAAACCTGAATAAGGTATATAAAAACTGAATGAAAAACCTTCCACCAAATACTCTGTGGTCCCTGTTGGGGTATATCCACAGCCATGCAGCCAGAACATCTAATTTAATTGGCATTGGTGCTTTTCCCTCCCACTGTGGTTGACTGAGAAGGGACCCCAACCCCAGACTTCTTACCTCTGAAACAGGAAGTGCCTGGGTGATTGCCTCCGCAGGTGTTACATTTGTGATCAAACCTGCAGGACTGCCTCCTGCACTTACCTGAGTTGAAATCCCAACAGAGTCCTGTTGCTTTCCTCTCCCCCGTGCTAGGCCTTGTATATTGCCCTCTCAGCTGCGTGACCATAGGCACAAACCCATTGTCACACCTGCTCGAAGGGGAGGCCCCAACCATAACATCCGCCCAAAACTCTGACTGTACATGCCGCCATGACAAAGAACGGTTTAAAGCAGCCCTCATCCTAAACTGCTCATCGTACTGGAGCCAAGCAGACTCTCTTTGGTTGAAATGGCAATTGGTGTATGCCTTAATCATTATCTCCTGATATTTAGAAAATTCAGGAGACCTTGTGGTCTTTTTCTCCTCAATAACCCCCTTGTAAATGGTAAAGCCCATCATCCAGTTCACAAAGATCCTCTCAAGCTTAGGCCGCTTGAGAGCCTGGAATTCTTTTGGTAAACCAAGCACGACCCCATCCTTTACCATAATCCGAGGTTTGGGATCGCGAAATGTGAGGGAAAACAAATCAATATATTCCCCTTTCCAGTTCTTTCTTTTGTGGAAAGTGGGAGGTGCAATCCCAAAGGAGTGGACATCCCTGCATAAGGGTTGCACTCAGTCGCTCTGTCCACCCCAGCTACAGATAATGCTCCCACTGTCACCACCTCACTTGAGTCACCTACTTTAGGGACCGAGGGCTGCTCAGCCTGCACTCTTAATTGAGGAACCTGAGATGTCCCAGGTGTTATTGAAGATGCACCAAAAGATACAGGTGTTGAGTATTCTGCTCGACTACTCTGACCAACCTGCCCACCTGGAGCCCATATCGAGGTGGACCAAGAAGCCATTGAATTAGGAGAATGGTACACACCTGGACTTGACAATTGCTGTGAAGCATCCCATGATGCTTGCGAAGCTCCCACCAAGTGTGCAGCTATAGCTCGGGTGCTCTGTTGAAGGGTTGAAGAAACACTTCACACATCCCTGTTTGATGCCTCCGATGTTTCAGGGGCCATTCCACTGCCTTGTCCTGAAACGGCCACCCTCTGGACAAAATTATACAAATCTGCCAGAGTGGGCTGCACTGAAACAGGGACAGTGTCCACACCAGGTACTTTTTTCAACAATTCTGTTACGTCAGCTATGGTTGGTTGCCCAACCTCCATAGCTGAGGTAGTCAGGAGACTACGTGCTGCGCCATCCAATGACATATCAGATGAAAAAGCCAATTGTACCTGAGTAGACTGCAATCCCACAATTTGACCCTCATTTGGAGATGTGCTAGCCTGAGATCTCGCACTAGGTCCCTACACTCCTCTCTGAGCCAATTGCTGACAGACCGCCACACAGGCCTGCATGGTCCAGCCCAACTGTGCTAAGTGAGCCACAATTTCATCCTCCCTGCCCTAGGATTCAGATGCTCGCTTAGGTGCTGATAAGCCAGCACTAGGCCCGTTTAGACTGCGCCTTGCTGTGAGGCATGATTACTTGTTCGAACACAAGTCAAACTAACAAGGCTGTTTTGGGTATAGTGTTCCTTTAAGGGCTACACACTTCAGTTAACAATAAGAACCTAAGAAACAACCCAGTAAACCCAGAGGGAAAAATGTCCCAAGTGGAACTATACAGCACCCAAAAAGCACAGGTCGCCAATCACAAGCACCTGTCCCAAGCAGGGACACACACTAGGCCATGATGGCCTTATCAAATCCCAAGCAGGGACACATAGACCAAGTCAGGATATTCCCAGCAAGGGTATTAGTGGATGAAAAGTGGCCTTATCAGCAATCAAGGCCAGCCACACCAGGCCTTTCCCTATCCAGGGAACCAGGCCGCACTAGGACAGGCCAACACACCAGGCCTTTCCCTATGCAGAGAACCAGGCTGCACTAAGACAGGTCAACCAGGCCGCCAACCTCTCAAAACTTGGGGCTGCCCTCCCAAGGATGTGTAATGCCCAACCTCACCAGGCCTGTCCAGGCCACTGAAAGATTTGCTGCCCTGGGGAAGCTTGGCTACTCAACCGCACCCCTCCACACCCTCAGAGGCCTAAATGGCCTGGAATAAGGCTGCACGCCTAAATTAGTCCGCACCAGGCCCCACAACACACGGCGCAATGGGCCCTGCAACCCAAGCTGCTCCGCAAGAGGCCTCTCCAGGCTGCACCAGGCCTTGGCCAAGGCCCTGAAGAGTGACCGCCCTGCTGAAGCTTGGTCCCCCAACCGTGCTCTGCTGCATTCTCTGAGGCCTAATCAGCCTGCAACAAGGCCGTGCGCCAAAGTATAGGCCGTGCCAGACCCAAACAGCAAGGAGCAGCCAAGTGCCTCACTTGACTGCTCTGACAAAATGGCTGCTGCCATGTGGCAGCCGAGGGCTATATAGCCCCCAAATCTTGCTAATAATCTCATGAGATCCATGGTCTCGCGAGATTACCAGCGTGCTGGGGATCTCGCAAGATCCCCCCTGATTGGCTGGGCGGTGCAGGAAGGGTGGGACTTCCTCCCACCCAGCCAATCACGGTGTCAGCATCTTCAATTGGCCGGCTCAACAGAGAGCTCCTCCTGACACGTCGGGGGTGTGTGTCTTTCTGCACATTTGCATGATGTACAATACATTTATTTTCTTGAGTGAATGTACTATAAGCCTGGAAGCATGCATCTTTACATCCTGAAAATTTGTCTAGCTCATCTTCAGTCCAAGACATATGGAATCAGATAAATCCATGAAACAAAGTAAAATAAAATATTTGCAGTAAATTTCTCACACATTCCTACAATTAATATTTTAAAAAGAAATTACAATGTGATTTCCCCAGTAGCTATGTAACTGCTGTGATTATGTAGCAAGGGAAATGTTTTAGTTTTTCTAGCACATTTAATATCATAAAGCACATAACTAAATTGGGTAAGGCTAATGGGTTTCCTGAAAGAGACATCTCACAAAAGGTCATCCATAATACTGTGCAAATTTCAGTCAGGAAAAGTGGGCTCTATAATCTGTGCATGTTTTACAGCACATATATTTTTTCTGCCTTTACTTTATTTCCACGTATTACTATCTGAAAAGAACATTATTAAGGGATAGAAGCAGTAGGTACAATGGGCTCTCCTTATCTGTGGACTTGTCATCTGCAGTTTCCAGCATTCACAGATGGTATGTCCCAGTTGTCCCCAATGGTGGTGCCAGCTGTGTGATTGCCACTCTGTCATGCCCGTCTGCTTGACCCCATACTAAAACAAAAATGGAACATATAAACACTGCAACATTCGCAGTGAGCAAACTAAAGTGTGAATGGGACATTTTCAATATGCTAATTACATGATATTTCACTCAGGAAATGAAAATCTAAGAAGAAATGTGGTGGCCTTAATAGAGAGGAGAAATATAGCAAAAGCAGTAAAAGGATATAATGCAAAGTCTGACCAAATAATATCAATAACAATTCAGGGAAAACCTAGCAATATAACCATGTTACTGTTGCATGCAAAAAAGGACACGCACATGTGCTAGGGACATGCATGTCTATGTTATGTCTATAACAGTCATTCATGAATTTCTCATAGAACACAGAAATAATCTGGCTTTTAAAAAATGTAAAACTTAAAAAGCTCATGATTGTTGTGACATTTGAGAAAGTGATTCAGGTGCCACCTGTTCATCCTAGTTTGTCCCCCAAATTAAAAGTATTCCCTTCTATTCCTTCTGCAAAGCCTATTGACACTGAGGTCTTTTTTTTGCTTGCCTCTTAAGGAAGAAGTGCTACATAGAGAAACATTCAGTCTGTACATTATCATCCACAGTGTGAGGTGGCTCAGCTCAGACTCCTGATTTACTACTTCAGTCAGAACTCAGAGTGTATCTCCATTGCACATTCACAGTGGTTTCATACCTTTTTAACTATCTTGGCTCCACCCCAGCGAATCCAGGGATCTGTAGTTTGATTAGGTACTTAGATTTCTCTGTCAATTCTAAGCTTCTTGCCTAACTACAAATGCCTGAAATCCCTAGGATGACAGTTAAAGTAATATAACTGTAGTGCAGATACACCCTAAGCCTTAGCTGTATTCAAAAAAGCAAGAACTTTGTTGTACCATCACAAGTGAGGTGGCCCTCACAGGAGGAAAAACTGAGACTCTGGAAAAAATGAATTGAATCATATAGTCTTAGCTAACAAGTTTCTTTTTGACCTTTATGTTTTCGTTTTTTGTACCAAAAGCACTGCTGTGCAACTGAGTGCTAACAGTAAGCCATTCTCATTTATCAATTCTCAATTATCCTCTTGGCCATCCTTTTCAGGAACAATTGCAAAGTTCATGCATAGTTTGTATTTGATGTTAGTATTCAGCAATGTTCAGAAGCATAAATTATACAGCATGATTATTGAATAGCTCTCAAATCCCCAAATTCCAAAGAAAAAAAAAAGAAAGGAACAAGGAGAACCATGAGGAAAAGATATTACTTGACCAGCTGAGCAGTGAAACGCTGGCACCTGTGTTTTGGTTATTTGTCAATTCAGGTATCAGTGTGAGATCATTATGAAACTGTCTTCCCTCTTATACATACTGCTGGTTGTGTGTTCCAATGATGCAAAATTGTTTTCAGAGATGGAGAAGTGCTCCAGTAGAATGAATAATACATATGTGTTCAGTTTTCTTATGGAATATAGATTTTATTTAAGTTTGGACATCATCTAGAAGTTGCAGTTGTAGTAGTGGTAATGAGAAAAAGGCTATAACAGGATCAAAATATAATAACTGCTTGTGAATTACACATATTGACAAGATTTCTAAAATTTGGTCAACTTAGCCTGACTAGTTATAAGATTCTGCTGACTGCTGCTTTACACCAGTGGCATCTATAGGATGAATCAATTTCTATCAGTGTGCTGGTGTGCCTTCCACAATCCCTTCTGGGCAAACATAATTTTATTAATTAGTTTGTTGCTCTTATGATCCTCTCAATTCATCTGTGCTCAACATTCAGATACTGCAATGCCCCAATGATTGCCTTGAAAGGCTATCTGGAAACACATTTGGTTCAGATTACAGCAGATAGGTTATCAGGGGTACAAATATTTCATCATATATATATATATATATATATATATATATATATATGCATGCTATTGGGCTATTTTTCCAGACACAATACAAAATACTGTTTTTAACCAGAAGATCAGCACTACTCTGAGTGGGTGGAATGGTATCATTCCTCATAGAAGCTCCTGGCCTGTAAAGGAAAAATAAATAACTGTAGACAATGAGCACAAATATGGTTTCAGATGGGGAAGTAAATCTTTGTAAATTTGGGGGAAAATTATGGGCAAGAAAATATCATTTAAGCATTTTTTTTTCTGTCTGCTGTGAGAATGACCCTGAAAAAAACCTGCATTTTGGGATTTATTCTGAGAAAAATCCACACATTTGGTTTTTTGCATAGAAAAAGAACATCTGACCTGCAGAAAAATCATGTTTTCAAAAATACTATATGTGAAGAAAATAATATTGTAGTGCAGAAAGTACTGCCTTTGGAGGCAAAGGAAAAATGAAGATGCATTTTTTTATTTTTATTATTTTGTGAATAAGTCCGTAACTGAAAAGATGTTTGTATGCTCAAGGTTCTTTTCATCAGGGTTTCTCAACACCCAAATGACCCTTTTTGTCTAGAATCCAAATAGTGGCAAATATTATTTCATTTCTAGTACTAGTTTGTGATGCATTGGGGGAAAAGGCACCAAATCAGACAGTTTGAAAAGTACAGTACTGTCCTAGATGTCTTGGGAAATGGATATCTGAACTATTGCTTTTTAACCAGGCAGATGCAACCTGTCTGGTCTTTAAAGGTGGAAAAGAGTAGGGATTGACACATCTATCAGTTTGTCATTCTCCCATATTTCATTAAAAATCATATTCTTTTCATTCCATTTATGAAGAAATGTGTACATTTTGGTAGCATATATATACCTGCTGAAAATTCGTACTTATCTGTACCAGCCAAATTAAGTTGAAAAATTTGTCAAAAAATGAATTGAAACTCAATTCTACCCTGTTGGTATCAATCAAATAGAATGCAATATGCAAAGGGGTCTTGTAGCACCTTTGAGACTAAAAGATGTTACAAGATTCCTTTGCATACTGAATGTATTTATTCTCAGTCTAAAGACCACATAGTGTCTAGATTGGGGGAAGTAATAGTAGCACTTTTCTGCTTTGGTCAAACCTCCCCTGGAATACTGTGTCCAGTTCTGGGCACCACAATTCAAAAAGGATGTTGAGAAGCTGGAGTGTGTCCAGAGAGAGGCAACCAAAATGGTGAAGGGTCTGGAAACCATGTCTTATGAGGAGAAACTTAGGGAACTGGATACGTTTAGCCTGGAGAAGAGATGGTTAAGAGGCAAAATGAGACCCCTGTTTAAGTATTTGAAGGGATGTCACATTGAGGATGGAGCATGCTTGTTTAGAGACAGAACACAGAGCAGTGGATGCAAACTACAGGAAAAGTGATTCCACTTCAACATTAGGAAGAACTTCCTGACAGCAAGAGCTGTTTGACAATGGAACACACTCTCTCAGAGTATGATGGAGTCTCCTTCTTTGTAGATTTTTAAGCAAAGGCTAGATGGCCATATGTCAGGAGTGCTTTGATTGTGTATTACTGCATGTCAGGAGAGTTCGACTTGATGGTCTTTTCCATCTCTGTGGTTCTATTATTCTTTTCTATAATTCTAAGTTCTACCTGGTTGTCATCTACTCTAAAAATAAGGAGGCTGGCAGAAAATAAACTGGGGCATCAACCCTATTCAACACAACAAATATAGTGAAGTACACATGGTTTCATGGTAAAACTTTTAAAGAGCTTTGCATAGATAAGCCCTTTGCATAGATGAGCAAACTTCTCGGTTTCACTTTCTCTCACATCCATTTTTCTTGAATTTCAAAATCTTTTTGTCTCATTTAAGGAGACATCTTAGAAGTTTAAAACTTCATCTTAGTAAAGTATCTGAGAGAAATTCTCACCCAACCCAACCCCTGGAGTATAGGACTATTTTCTGTCTATTTATTAATTAGTTTGTTGCTCTTATGATCCTCTCAATTCATTCTTATGATCCTCCTGTATTCTTGAGTACACCCACATGGGTCAAAGAATCAAACAAGTTGTACTTCAGTACTGGGGATGAGGCTGATGGAAATGAAATCAGTAATGTTTAAGCAAGTAATTTAACTCATGACATTATCACACTAGTCTTATGTCTCATGGCAATCATGTCATGAAAGGAAAGAGGAACACGCTGCTTTGAAAATGTTTCTTATCATACCCTCTTCTTTTGAATGACTGCACTGCTTGGAACCTTGCCTCCCTGTGGGATCATTGTTTTTGTTGTTAACTGTCTTCAAATGGACCCTGACTCATGGCAAAGCTGAGTATGAGATACCTCTGACCCCTGTTTTGTATTGCTCTGCTTATGTCCTGCAAATTAAGGCCAGTGGGCTCTTTGATTGGGTCTGTTCATTTGGTGTATGTCTCCCTCTCTTTCTACTACCCTTCACTTTTCCTAGCATTATTGTCTTTTCTAGTGAGTCAAACCACTTTAATACCAGTATTATAGCCATTAGGGGACCTGATTGTCCTGCCCCAGTCTCTTCATTATCATACTATAATCTTATACCCAGAATCTGGAACTCGATGGCACTCACTTCTGAGTTGCATATATGGTTGTACTATAAATGGATAAAATTCAACATTGGGACAGTGTGGATCCTAACTGTGAATTCCAATTGATCCCAAGGCATAAACCTAAGTCTCATATTATGGCAGCCATGCTAAAGCTAAGCATGGTTTGGCATGGCTAATCCCTGGATGGAAGGTTGCCTTCAGTACAGCTGCGGAAGTGGGGAGATACATACATGTCATTTACAAATTACACTAACTTTGGTTCCATATGTAGCTGAACAACCCTATATAAAGCAGAAAAAACTGCCATCCAGGATAAAGAAGTGGATAAAGAGACAGACAGGCTGACAATTAAATAAAGATGATATAGCTACAGCTACTGGAATAATCAATAGTTCAGCAATTCCTTGGACTTTTATTATCTGCATGTGTCAGTTGTTAAACAAGCAATGGGGGAGGGAGAAATCAATAATAAATTACATTATGTTATAGGCATTAATAAATAAGCTTTGTTTCTTTTATAACTTCTCTGCAGGAGCCCAACTTAATGCAAAACATTCATTTTTCCCCCTTGTTCCAGTTGGCCACAACTTAATGGGAAGCAGATAGGAAAAGTGAAGAGAGAAGTATATATCTGAGTCTCCTCCTTTTTCTTTTTCCACTTTTGTGATTTTTATCAACTGCTTCAATCTACATGTCCTTCACAGTAGCCTGCTCCTAAACTAGGGTAACTGCAATATGTAAAGGAGATGAGATACAGCCAATTCATATGTTTGTACAAGGGTGATAACATTCATATGAATGAGTGGGACCTATAAAAAAAGTTTCAGTATGAAATCCTCCCTTTCAGAGTAACAGCCAACTGCCCTTGCCACTTTCCATTCCTACATTCTTTGTTCTTCCTCCTATCCCCAATTTACTGTTTCCCTTAACTGTTTGGCAGGCACTGAACATGCTCAGTCCACACTGAGCTATTTGGTTTCTATAGCTTTGGAGTTTTGCCAATATATATATGAAAGCTTGCTAGTGGAAGACAAGGGGAATAGGAGTGGCCTGTCCTCTCTTGGGAGACATTGCTGCAGTCTGTGATCAGCCACCAAAAACTCTTGGTGTCAGTATTCTCCAATCTGTAACAATCGTCTTGAATCCTGATACTGTTTTCTAAGCTATTAGCTGCCTTCCCAACCCCAACCCCACCCTGTTTTGGTGTGATTTGCAAATTTGGTGAACATGTGTTCAGTTCCTTCATCCAAGGATATGTGTATATGTATTTTGATGGCCAAATCTGCCCAAAAGTTCCTGCTTAGGATGAGTCTTTAATTTTCTCTGCATATCTTTAATCAAATCACATTGCAAGAAGAAGTAATGGAAAGGAAGCAAGTAAATCATAATTAATTTGACCATTACTCAGAGACTGAGGTTGCAGGAAGTAAGTGCCTATGACACAAATAGCCCCTGTGTAATTGGGCCATAAATCACCATTTGTTTATAAGACAATACTTGGTATTGCTAGTAATGTTTGGTAGCATTTGTCACACCAGTCTTGGGAATCAAGAAATGAATGGCCCTCCCATAGCCACAGCGCAAATGATCTACAGCTCCATATTACCATTCCTATCCATTTATTTTACAGTAGAGAGCTACATGCTCTTGTTTACATGTCTCAACTTTTTCTGGGGTTCTCCACATGGGCCCAAAGGCCCATGCCCCCCCCCCCCAGGCCTTACACCATCCTGTTCAGATGATGCAGGCCAATATCTCTGGGCTGGGATTCGGCACACTGGAAGCTAATCTGGTGGTCCTGGTCCAATCCTCGCACAAAGGGGGCTTAGTGGGGGTCAAAAAGACCCACCATTTGCTGTGGAGTTTCCTAGAAACCGGCAGACTGGATGGCCGGCAGACTGGATGGCCCTGCACACCCCTTAACTTTCTCTGCTGTTGCCATTACTGAGAAGCGCCCCATCACTGCATCTGACATGGAAACAAGATGTCTGGCCATGTGGGTTCAGCCAAGCACCTCATTTCCATATCCGATATGGTGATGGGGGTCTTCTCAGTAGAGGTGATGGTGGAGGAAGCTAAGGAGTGCATGGTAGTAGTAGGTACATGGTGCAGTGGTGGAAGGGTATATAAATATCTGCCTGTCCCCATGCTGACCCAGGGAATAACCCAGGTTAGGGCCTGGGTCAGGGTAGCACAGGCTTGGCCCAAGCTATCCTGAGTTGTCAGCTTAGTCCCTTTCAGTCTAGAGACAGATAGCACTGAGATATTCTGGTTGCTGAAGGAGAGAACCCAGATGGCACCCCACGATGGTAAGAAATAACCATCCACTTATTGCTCTTCATTTTTTCCCTTCTAAATCAGCCATTGTATAACCAACTTCCATGATGTGTTCTCCTATTGTCTCTTCCAGTCAAGAGAAAGTAAAGTTTTTGTGTGTTTTGAGGGCTATGTGGCCATGTTCTAGAAGAGTTTGTTCCTGACATTTTACTAGCATCTGTGGCTGGCATCTTCAGAGAATTCTGGCATGGACGTGAGTGAGGTGTATACTGTGTGACCCTTGATTGAGAGGAAGTGATTTACATGTTAATCTGTGCTGATCTGTGGTTGAATGGCAAGTCCTCAAGATGTCTATTTAATTAATAAATTAATTTAATTAAATCTTCTGACCCTGGGTGGTTTTCATTTGCACATGCTGGGTCTTGATTTTGGTATTTTTCAGGAATGGCAGCCAAACGTTGTTTAGTTTCAATGTTTCTTCTTTCCTTTTGAAGTTGTTTAGGTGTTTGTGGATTTCAATACCTTCCCTGTGCATTCTGACCCTATAGTTGTTGGCCAAATCTAGAATTTCAGCATTTTGAAATAGCATTTTATGTCCAGGATGCTTTATAATGTGTCCTGTTACTGCTGATTTTTCTAACTGACTCAGTCTGTAGTTTCTCTCGTCTTCCTTGATTTGTGTTTGAACACTGAATTTGGTGGTCCCTATGTTGACTTGTCCGCAGATGCATGGTATGTGGTAAACTCCTGTGTCTGTGAGAGGGTCTTTCCTGTCCTTTGCTGAGCGCAGCATTTGCTGGATTTTCTTGGTCAGATTGTAGACTATTTGTGTTTCCTCACTAATTTCTCTATTCTGTCTGTGACCCTTTGATGTATGGTAAAAATTTGATGGTTGTTTGTCTTCACTCCTATGGGTTTCCCTGGGTCTGGCAGCCCTTCTGATATTTCAGCTGGAGTAACCATTAGCTTGTAGAGCCCAATCTAGGTGCTTCAATTCATCTTCCAGGAAGTGGAGTTCACATATCTTTTTCTGCCCAGTCTACCAATGTTTTTACTGTGCTTCTTTTTTGTCCTGAGTGATGATTGGAGTTCTTGTGGAGGTATCTGTCTGTGTATGTAGGTTTTCTGTATACTGTGTGGTCTAAACGTTGGTTCGGTTTGTGGATGATCAGGACATCCACAAATGGCAATGTTCCTTCCTTTTCTTTTTCCATTGTGAATTGGATGTTTGGGTGAATGTCGTTCAGAAGGTTCAAAAACATGATCAGATCTTCTTCTCTGTGGCTCCAAATGATGAAAGTGTAATCCACATATTGGAACCATGTTGTGGGCTTTTTTGGTGCTGTTTCCAGGGTTTGCTTTTTAAGGTGTTCCATGAAAAAGTTTGCTTTCATGGGTCTCAGAGGGCTTCCCATGGCTATCCCATCTCTCTGCTCATAGAATCTATTGTCCCATTGGAAGTAGTTTGTGGTGAAGCAATGTTCGCACAGGGCTGTGATGTCTTCTGGAAAAATTTGTTGGATGAGTGCCATAGTGTCCATTATGGGGATTTTGGTGAACAAGGAGAGCACATCAAAGCTGATTAGTATGACTCCAGATTTGGGTTTGAGGTTGTTGATTTTTTTCTGTGAAGTGAGCTGAGTTCTTGATGTCGTGGGTTTTTCCCCTATATGGGTTTGTAATTGTGTGGACAGAAACTTGGCTAAGTCATATGTGGGGAATCCAATGACACTCACTATGGGTTGGAGTGGAATGGAATCCTTGTGGATCTTGGGAAGTCCATATAGTCTTGGTGGAAGAGCCTCAGATTTGCATAAACTTTGGTGTGTGGTTGGCTGAATTGAGGAGTTCTTGACCAAGGTTTTTGTTTTTCTAGTGATTTTGTTGGCCAAGCCTTGCTTCAGTTTTTTTGTATAATGGAGGATCCAGGAGTTTCTTGATTTTTTGGTTTGTATTGGTCTGTCTCCATGATTACCATGACATTGCCTTTGTCTGCTGGGAGGTTGAAGATTTCTCAGTCTGAATTGAGATCCTTGATGGCTTTTCTTTCTTTTTTGATTATATTGCTGGGTGGTGGTTTTGCCTTATGCAGACTCTTTGATGTTTCCCCTCTTATCTATTCTGCTTCCTCCTCCAGGAGATGGTGGAGGGTAGATTCAACATGGGAAATGATGTCTTCAACTAGGATTCTGGTGGTGGTAACCGCAAAGTTGCCTCCTTTGGACAGAATGGATGTTTCTTCTTTTGAAAGTTGCCACTCTGTCAGATTGATGATGGTTCATGATATGTCCACATATGCTGGTGTTTGTGGCATTTGTTGATTTTTTTTTCTGTTTTTAGTGTGGTCCACCATATCTTTTTCCATTTTTCTGTAGATCAGGTTGTCAATTTTGTCTCAGCCTTGGGTGTTCATCTTTTGACTGATGTTGAGGTGGAGTGACAGCAGCTCCTGGTCTGTGTTTGCCAGTTCTTTGCTAGTGGTGTGTATTCTCTCCCTTAAAAGTGCATGTTCCAATCAGTTGTAGATATGGTTAGCCTGTGGGGATTTTAAAGTCCTTTTTGCTGTGAGAAAGTGTGGTAGGGTAGCAGAAAGGTTAGTGAAAAACATCAAAATCAAGACACCAGCATATGCAAACGAAAACCACCAGGACTAAGGGATTTCCCAGCAGACAAATGGATCACTAATTAAATAGACACTCTGAGGCCTTGCAACACAACCACAGACCAACACACTTTAACATGTAAATCACTTCCTCTCAACAAAGGGTCATGCAGTATATATATATCTCCCACTCATTTCCATGCCAGCATTCTCTGAAGATGCCAGCCACAGATGCTGGCAGAACATCAGAAATAAATTCTTTTAGGACACAGCCACATAGCCCCCAAAACCCACAAATTCCTTTGACTTCACAAAGTAAACTTTATAAGATGCTCTGCTCTGAAGTCTCATAGGGCTCTGTGATTAGGGAAAATGAATGGTCATCCCCTTGCAGCATAAAGTTGTTACTGTTGCAACCAAGGGTCATCAGGTGTGCTGGCTGCAGAAGAGTTGTATAGTGTTCAAAATAAAATTGCAACCACAAGAAGCTGCCCATCCCAATATAGGCTCCACATGACGACCAGTTGGATACTATTTTTAGATTCATTGGTGGGTGAACACATGGCAAATCACACTCTCTCAGCCTCAGAGGAAAGCAAGAGTGATATTTGCCAAGAAACCCCTATGATAGATTTGCCTTAGCATCACCATAAGTTGGAAACAACTTGAAGGTACACAACAACAAATGGGGAATAATATGGCTTAAATGAATGACCATCATTAAGAGGAATCCTTGAGAAACTCAGTCTTGTAAATTGTGTATTTTGAGCTAATGAGCAAAATGACATTTAGCTTTTAGTTTATGGACTTCCCAAAGTGTTCTGTCATGGCTCTTTGCTGAAAAAAGCTTTAAAATATCTTAAAAGTATTAAAATGTAGGAGGAAAAATATTTAAAAATGCATAATTAGATGTACATTTAAAGACATAGTTAAATGTGCAGACATGTAGATGGCACTATTGAATTTTGAAGATTAAGAGTTGATTTCACAGTTTGGTGTGGCAATAAGTGTGGATTTCTGAAGACAATTGCTATTTCAGCAAATACCTTTTCTGCTCTCTCCACAATGATTTACTGTGTGACAAATAATCACAACATAGACTCTCTGTATAATTTGTATAAATGCATTGTTCAGTAATAGAACTGGCACATACCAATGTCACTACAGCTGAATTGTGGTAATTTAGATTGAGTTGCATTTTGCAAATCCTGGTATACACAGTAGATATGTATCTATTCCTTATTATTCTATTGTCCTTCTAATCTTCCCTTCCTGCAAGGATTTATTCATTTAGGAATAACCAAATAACACAAATATTGTCATTGAAGCCATCGTTCAGGAACCAATGAATGATTTATTACGTTGTGCTTGAGTGCACTGATTTCCATTCATGTAAAACAGAAGAAAACAAAAACAAAGAAAAGATGGAATATATTTGCCATTATTCTATTGCTTGCCAATATATTTCTCATGTAATTCCAAGCACCTATTTATCTTCCCATTGTCAGTAAGAGTGAATAAATAATATTCTCCATGGCATGTAGATAGAACATGCTGAAAGATGGAAAAATGATAAGCAAACTGGCTTCATCCAGGGATACCAAGAGATGGCTCATTGTTATTACTTTTGCTGAAAACTTTGGAACACACAGTTGTATTTCTGAGGTGGGAAAGGAGGAAAGGAGGATGCAGTGGCTCAAGTGGTTTAGTCACTGACTCTGTTGATTGCAAGATTGGCAGGTTGGCAGTTCGAGGCCCTGGTGCTGGATGATGGGGCGAGCTCATGTCACTTATCTCAGCTTCTGCCAACCTAGCAGTTCGAAAGTATGCAAATGCAAGTAGATAAATAGATACCACTTCAGTGGGAAGGTAAACAGCATTATGTGTAATCATGCTGTCCACATGATCACAGAGTAGTCTTTGACAACACTGGCTCTCCAGCTTAGTAACAGAGATGAGTACCTCCCTCTATGGCTGGACACAGCTTGACAACCTTGTCAATGGGAAATATCTTTACCTTTACTTTTAAAGGAGGATAACCTGACAGTACCAAACCTGGTATAACAATAGTCTGAGACTCACAATTATATAGTTTGCTAGGCATATGATCACTATATAAGGGATAAGTATATAAGTATATAAGGGGTGCGGTGGCTTAGTGGTTAAGATGCCAATTGTGATGATCATAGGGTCAGAAGGTTGGCAAGTTGAGGTCCAAGTGCTGTATGATGGGGTGACCTCCTGTCACTAGTCTCAATTTCTGCCAACCTAGCAGTTTGAAAACATGCAGATACAAGTAGATAAATAGGTATCACTTTGGTGGGAAGGTAACACCATTCTGTGCAGTCATGCCGGCCACATGACCACAGAGTAGTCTTCTGACAATGCTGACTCTTCACTTAGTAATGGAGATGAACAGTCCCCTACAGTCGGTTACAACTAGACATTCACGTCCAGGGAAAACTTCTATCTTTACCTTTATGCATATGCTACTCTGTAATCATATTACATACTATAATTGTACTTACTACAATTGTATATTGTACATTGATCATTATACTAGTAATATGACTACAGAATATCATATACATAGCTTGCATATAATTGTGAGTCTCAGACTATTGTTATACCAGGATTGTTATTGTTTATACATTTATTATTGGATTTCCTTGTTGTTGCTTAGCATAGTCAATAACCTGGCAGTACCACATTTTCATGACTTCCCCATTCTCTCCCATGAACACTGTTCTGCATGCTGTGTTTCAAAATCCCTTTACCTTTACCTGCTCTCTTTCCCTTTGGCTGTCATCACATGAACCTGTGGGACAGTCATAATAGTAATGGAAAAGACCCATTGGATATGTTTCTAAGACTTTCCCCATGATAGAGGGCAAAAAACCCCATCCTACAACCCAGAAATAATTATGTTAGTTGCATTAAAATAGTATCATTGGGCAAATCCTTCTTTTTCCTTCCTTCTGTCCTTCCTTTCTGGAGTGGGACAGATATAAACTCTTTATTCCTCTCCTTTTCAGACCAAAAAGTGACTGACAGTAGCAACTTGGTCCAGAATACAATATGGGCCTCAGCAAAAGGAGAGGTGAGTTTGAAGGATAATAGATTAAAATACCCTCTTTTGCTGCTTTTGCTGTTTTTGACATATGTTATATACAGATATATTAATTTAATCATATCTAATTTTTATATAACAATTTTATTATCCTTTTATTATAAACATTATATTTGTGATACTCAATTATGAAATAAGTATCAAGGGGGGGTATGTGATGAATGAGTGGGTTCTGGTTGAAAATGTATGGTCTTGAACCAAAGTATGGACTTGGACACTGAAAGCGAGAAATTAACGAAACACTGATTTGGCTGAAGCAGAAGGCATTTGCAAAACAAGAAGGAATTTCTACAAACAAGGTGTGCTCCATGGTGCACAGAACATCACCAAGATAAGAAACTGACATGATTCATGGCCTGGAGAAGCTCTGCTAGAACAGGACACACTCTGAGCTGCAAAGAATGTAAGGAATGGACAATGCTCTGGACTGTTATAAAACCATGGTAACCAAGGAAAAAAAACATGTTTTACTTCAAGAGAAAGATGAACAAGGTATAAAAAGAGGGAGCTTTCCTGCCTCACTTTGTTGGCATCGACCACGGCAAGATGTCATCCCAAACTTCATGGATGCCTGATCAACATTCAGTGGAGGATCCTCGTGAGTATGTTCTATGAATGTGTGTGTGTAAGAGCTTTTGATACTTAAGTGATTGTCTTATTTGTTATGTTTTAATAAATGTTACATGCATAGTGTCTAAACCCAGATCTGGTTTCCTACATATCTTTGTTGAAAATCTTATAGTATAGGGTGGCTAAATTTCTCTCTGGATCAAAAGAACAACAGAGAACCTCAGTTCATGACAACATGTTGCCTCAGTACTAATTCCTCCACAGTTCCAGAAGAAAAATGAACCAAAGAGCCAGAGGTATAGGTTCGTGGGCTATGAGGGGAATAGCTATAGATTCCTATTGAGTGGTGGCAGAGTCCTGTACTGAAAGAGTGCAAGGTTTGAGACACATGCTGGATGGGAAAAGATCCATAGTAACCATGATGTTTTTGTAAAATTGGGCAAAACAGGTACAAACATCAGAAATGGTGGGGTGGATGCATCCAGGAATGTGAAGAAGGTGGAACCTAGCACCTCACACCAGCCAAGCACTTCTGTGGACACACAAACACAAACACCAAAGCAGGAACCAGTTCAGAGACAATACATCCAGGAAAGCAGTAGTGACACTGGGGATGAGCATGGCAGGTCTAGAGTCTAGAGTCACGTAGAACTCAGTGAGTCAAGAGACCACCAGACAGATTTGTTGTGCAGGAGGCACAAGCCTGTACTGTTGTGGTTGAGGAGCCTGATGATTACAAGTATTTGCTCAGGTACCCAGTTGGTGAGCAAGAAAAGTGAAATGTAGACATGGATCAGACAAAAGGTTGCTAATTCTTATTCAGGGCCTGTATAGACACACGAGCCTTAAAGTTAAGTATAATAACAAAGGACACCTCACAAATGCTATCTCTACTCACAGAGGTGTTAAGCAGGGCTGCATTTTAGCCCCCCTACTATTTAAATTGTATATTAACTCTTTAATTGGATTCTTAAAAGGAAAATTTTCCATTCGCCTCAACTGGTCCATCACCCCATATCTATCCTGCTATATGCAGATAATGCCATTTTGTTATCTTACACTGAAATTGGCCTGAGGAGACTCCTTAGACAATTAGCTACATACTGTCACAATGAAGCCCTAATGCTAAATTACAATAAAACTAAGGTACTATTTTTTTTTCCAAAAAAATCCCCCAAACTATTCATAAATGGCAAACAAACGGAGTAACAATCGAGCAGGTAAACAGCTTCAAATATCTAGGAGTAGTCTTCAGGCAACAGGGGCATGGAAACTCCAGGCAGAATTAGCAGTTAAAAATGCATATAGGAATATGACAGCATTGATGACTTTCTTCTATACCAAAGGAGGTCATTATACACCAGCTGCTATACAAGTTTTTGAAGCTAAAATTATCTCAGTTTTATTATATGGAGCACAAATCTGTACCTATAATAACTTTTGTTGACTTTGAGATAATACAGACACAATTTCTAAGAGGTATTTTTTCAGTACCATGCTCTGTGCCAAATACAGTAATGAGCCTTGAGGCGGGCTTGATCAACATCAAAGTACGAGCTTGGATTCTGATAATTAATTTCTGGCTTAAACTTACATTTGCCCCATGCGGGCTGGCTCCTTTGGTTCTACTAGATACTTTCCTTTCCTCCTGAAAAAATGATGATTAACAGCATCCTGAGCAATTGTGGATTTTCACAAACTACCCTGATACAAATGGGCCACGAAAGGGCAAAATCAGCCTTTAGACAACGGATCTGGGATATAGAACTGCAGAATCATAGGGGTAAAATCAGGAACATCCCAGTTTTAGGAAGCTTGGAAATGACCTTTGCTAGGCCAACTTATTTGACCAAGCTAATAGTATCCAAATTTAGGGCAGCTTTTACTGCAGCCTGCTGCAACATTCTTCCCTCTGCAGTTATGGAAGGAAAATACAAGATCCCTTATGAGAACCAGACATGCTTATGCTCTGATACCTTAGTTGAATCACTCCAGCATATTATACTATATTGGCCTTTCTGTTAAGTGTGTGCTCCTCTTTAATTTATCCAATCTTACAAAAATTCCCGGGGCTAACAGCCAATCACTATTTGTCATTACTACTCAAGGATGTAGATCCACAAATAACTGAGAACATGGCCTGATTTTGTGCTGTAGTCATTGCTACATGCAAACAAATTATCAAGGACCATACCTACTCTTAAATGAGGGAAATGAGATGTTAAAAGATCCCTTCCTTTATGTTGGCATGTAATGTTTCCTGTTTACATGTACATTTGTTTTAATTTGATTTTATTTAGATCTATCAGTTTTGTAAGTGTGATTTTATTGGCTAATATTTATATAATTTTGTGATATTTTGGTCAAAGACTGTAAATAAATTCTGATTCTGATTCTGACATGGACCAGGAATTTAGTGCATTGGTGGACAGGAGAGTGTTTGAAGTGGTTGACAGGCCTGCAGGGTAGAAAGTGATTGGTTGCAGATGGGTTTACACAAAGAAAGACATGACTGTTGGGACTGTGAAGTACAAAGCCAGGTTGGTAGCCAAAGGGTACTCACAGGAACAGTTTGAAAACTGTGACTGTCAGTGTGTGGATGACGGGTGTTGCAGTAATGCTCTTTGACACCCAGCAGAATCTGTAGGACAAGCTGGCTGCTGTGATCCACAGCCACTTTGTATCTCTTACCATCAACTAGCTCAGCTTCTCTTCTTCAGGATCCTGTCTTCCTCAGTCAAGAAGACACATTGTAAAGTGTAAAAGTATAGTTTATTAATGCATATAAAATAAAATAAGATATCTAAGTAAAATCCATTGTGATGAACTTATCCAGTTCAGACATGAGAGATTACATCTTTAACAATCCCAAAAGCATAGGATCCCAACTTGTTGTAGTTGAAAGTTAAGAAGAAAGAACAGATCCATATTTCCAGATCCAGGAGTTACATTATAAAAGCAGTATAAACATACTAAAATGCAGAAACTAACTCCATGTTTAAAACCACTGCCAGATATGCACACACTCACACAATGTTGTGTTTATAAACAAAACTAGACAAAGGATTTTCTAGGCCCTTCCCATACTCCACCTTCTGGGTGTTAACCTTATGCTGAGTGGATAATGCCTCTATGATGTGTATTAACCCAGCCTCTTGCTGCCATCATCCACCATGTGACTATTTTTCTCATGATCTCAGATGTTGATGTATTTGTTATCTCTTTGGTTTCTTGTGTCCCATAACAATATCTGTGTTTATGTGTTGTATCTATGGGTAAATTCATGTTTATGTCTGTGCAACCATCTGGTGCTAGATTTCTCTTTGTTTCTCTAGATGTTGTTCTCATGAGGAAAATTCCACACACACATCTCTACATTTCACCTTTGACTGTATAACCCATCCATATTCTCACCGATGGCTAAGGCAGAGAGTCTCAGGATGGTGCTTTCTGTAGCTGCCAAAAGGAGGTTAGTTGTCAATCATTTTGACTTTGAGACAGAATACCTCAATCCCACCCTAGAGAAGACTATGTTCATGGACCAAGCTCCTGGGTATGGATGTGAAGGCAGTGACAAGGTCTACAGGCTGAGGAAGGCCTTGTATGGACTCAAGCAAAGTGCCAGATTCTGGAACTTGTGCAAACTCGAAGAGCCAGTGAAGTTGGGTTATTGGTGCAGTGTGGCCAATGCATGTGTATACACGAAGGCCAGCATAATCCTGGTCATTTATGTTGATGACTTGTGTGTTGCAGCCAGGGATCAAGAGGAGATCAGACTGGTGCAATGTGACTTGGCACGAAAGTTTAAGCTCAAGGACCTGGAGGACTAACACCTGGAGGACTAAAGTTTGAGAACTACTATATTATATATTTAAACATTTCCATAGATTGTTTACCTGTCCAGTATTGTATTAAAGATTACGCATTCTTATTTGACCAGTACTGCTTTGTGGAAGCATAACACCCACCTGCAAAGTTTCAATATGAACTCCACACTCATCCTTTTTCTAGAGGTCTTTATCTTCCTCACAGACATACACACACCTTTTCTAATAGGTTTTTAAAGGGTGGGGAATGATTCTCCTTGCATAAGGCAAACATCTGTTCTTTCCAGCTTCAAGCAGAAGCTTATTGCAACCTCAGTGATTTTCTATAAGCCCAAGAGCTCTGACAAATAAGGGGCACAGGGCTGCATGCTTCTTCTTAGGCTGCAAAGCTCATTTCTCCTAGAGTAAAAATAGACACAGGCAAGACGATAGTGCACAGTTGCTTGCAGGAAAGGCCATTAAGGTGCTGCTGTTTGAATGCATGAGGACATTAGGAGCAATCATGTCTCTGTAGTGTGGGTAAATAACACATCTTTAGAATAACAGATATTATGTAGTTGCTGGAGACAGTCACTGATCCCTTAGATAGAATCCAAAGATCAGCCTCAATCAATACAATGAGTACAACCTCAGACAGTTACAGGCCCCAGAGATAGAAAGGGGCTGATCAATCTCACACTACCTTTAGCTGCTTCCTCACTCTGTGGTGGATGGGGATGGCACAGTTACTGTCACATCAGCTCCTGTGTGATTGACAGATTAGCAGAGCAAGCAAACAAGTCACCAGCAGCCATGCCTGATTATACTAGATCCAATCAACAAGACTGGATTTGAGAAGTGTAAAGAACTAGGGTTTGTTTGCAAGGAAGAGGAGTAGAGATGGAGGAATTGTGTGACAAGCTAAGATCCAAATGAAACCTATATGGGTGGTTTCCAATCATCTCTATATCAGGGTGGGTGGCTCCAGCAGGTGGGGAGGGTCATTCTTCTGTATCTCTAAACTTCTAGAGACTGCACTGTCTTTCAAAAATGCCGCAATTAAAAAATAGAAGTGTTTGGAAGTCTACCTCTGGTTTTGAAAACCCTTTTTTTAAAAAAAAAATGTTGAACAGTGCAAAGGAGGCTTGCAATCTAGTTAAAAGACAAATCTTCTGGAGGTTCCTAGGATTGTCAATGTATTCTTTTTCCTTTATTTTCTTCATTTAGTCTTTGTTTAGACTGTCCAAGGAGTCTGGAGAGACTGAAGAAGATCTAAATAGTATTGTGGGCCACAGGTTGCTACACTTCGCCCACTCGTATTCTAGATTAAGATAATTGGGGAAAAATGTTAAATAGCTTACCTTAGACATAGTAGTTTTATGAAGAAGGGATGCCTTAATACCTGTTTACACATAACCCTGATGCACCCCACCTTTCCCAAAACATAGGTCCACTTTTTTTTCTTCCTCCAAATTTCCACCCTCCAGGGGATTCTATTGCCTATTTTGCTGCATGTCAGGATCTTTGAGCATTCCCTCACCTATATCAAGTCCAGATGGGACTAAAGATAATGTGACTAATAATGCCAGGAAATACAGAGAAGGGGCAACAGCACTCCCCAGAGGCTTCAGAACTTGGTATTGGCCATTTTGAGGGGGAAAATATTTTGGCTCCCCCTCCCCTCAGAAGTCAGCTTTGAAGTACTTGGCCTACTAAATGGGGGATTTAAACTTTTTAATGGCATTTAGCCCCAGGAACACCTCCTTAAAAGGTTATACTTATGCATCCCAGTGATGCAACATCACTACCAACTCCCATTTCCTGCATTTTTAGCTGATTTGGGCCACATTGTGGATTTCTGAGATGTTGGGTCCTCTGGGATGGGTGAGTAGAATGACATTTTCAAATGGTTTAGGCATCTTTTGGGATGTTTTCAGATGACAGTTCACCTGAAAATCAGCCTGGAAATTTTGGAATCTCTCTCTCTCTCTCTGCTGGGGTTCAGGCTGAGGACCCCTTCCTCATTGATCACATGGCTGGGTGCCCTGTTCTGACCTCACCAAAAGTAACATCACCAGCAATACTCTGCCAGGCTGCTGCTTAGCTGGTGAGGTAGCAATTGTGGTGGGCCCAGGGAGGCTTTCCAGCACTGATCAGTGAGGTGGACAGAAAATGATGATGCCTGGCAGCACCAATCTGTCCTGGTGGATGTTTGTGTCATGTGGACAACTGGATCGCCCCAAATCCAGCCCAATCCAGCTGGTCACAGTGGAGTTTCCTGGAAGCTCTGGAGTCACCTGTGGGTTTTCTTAAGTCAGATCAAAGGCTAAAAGAAATAATTTTGTTGTATGTTGTATGAACTGATTGCACCAGGTTCAAGGTGAGTATGGTTTCTTTTCCCTTGTGTAGATATGTGTACCATGCTACAGCATGGTAAAGTACAGGGAATCTGTAAAGGAAATAATGGAATGAGTTTACAGAGATCTACTGTTGCTAAAAGTCAACAGGTGACTTGAAGGCAGATACAAGCACACATGCACATTGTTCTCCAACTTTCCATCATCTTACCTTTAAGGTTTCAGTCTTATGAATTCATACATAAGAGAGCAACCATTGAATAAAGTGGGATTTAAGTAAACAGTCTTGGGATGTTCCTTGTTTTACTGAAGCATTTGCTTCTCCTCTCTTTTGAACACACATAAATCATGAATGACTCTCAGGAGAAATCAATTAGTGCACCATCCTGCATTGTTAGATCACATTTTCTCCTCTCTGCTAACTAGATAGCAGATCAATGTTGTGGCCAAGATTTTTTATCAAATTATATACATTTTCAGTACATTTGGGAAGCTACAAAACTTTCTAAATATACAGGTCATGCAAAGGGCAACTCATGAGTGGCTCAAATAAGAGAAGGAGACATTAGGTCATCTCTACACTTGTACTAATAGGCAAGTGATGGAACTCATATTCAGACTGATGATGTGACCGAGCCCTGAACATGACCCATCTGTTGAGTATCTCTAAAACAGTGCTTAAAGCATCCCATGAATAGCCTTTATTCAAGGTCTTCCCATTTCATTTGTGTGACAAAATCAAAGGCAAGGAAGGATAACAGAACTTTTTCAAAATGAATAAAAAGCACAGACATTTGAGTTGATATTTCCCCTTAATGTTCAAATATTCAAGAACCACAAGCTGACAGAAAAGTTATGTGAGTGTATGAAGGAATGACATGGATGAATGTGGCCACCATTATTTAGAATGTGTGTGCAATTCTTGTTGTTCCCACAAGCTATTGTTGTCATTGCTGCAATTAATCGAGGCTCAATGCTGCATGTTCTTTCTGGCTTGCACCATAATTTCTCATGCTTTCATTCCATGTTTTGTGGTGGTGATATAACCAAATCTGGAATCAGCACACAGAGGTTCTCTCTTTAGCTACAGAAGGTACTTTCAAATTCTCCTTTCCTGAAATCTGTTTCCTGGGATGTTGATAGGAAGATTCTCTTGTGAACTACTCATGCCAACCCAAGTATGGGAGTTGGTGGCATGCAGGGGAATCTCTTTCACATCTCTAACCAATAACCCCCTCAAGGTCAATTGTTCTCACCCCAACTGGTAGGGTTAGTGTTATGGGGAAATCCCTTTTTATCTCTGATTAGTGGCACCAAATGGAAAATGTATTATCCCAAACCTGTTTCAATCTTTGTATATATGATATGAATGGGGATATATATATTTTTTGTCCTGTATTTTCTCTCCCTCCTGTGACTAATCCAATGGACTGGATGATACCAGAGGTCAGGATTCTGTCCCAAACCTCTTTCCGTTCTGCAATATAATCAAGCTTATGGATGCCAACACCCATTTTGATTTTCTCCAAGAGATACAGAGCTCCTACCTTAAAGTACATCTGTGTTGTAGAAATAATACAGATTGACACTACTTTAATTGCCATTGTTCCATCCTACAGAATCCTTGGATTTGTAGTTTTGTGAGACACCAGCATTATTTGACAAAGAAGACTGAAGGCCTTATAAAACTACAAATCCAAGGATTCCATAGAATGGAGCTACAGCCCCTAAACTGGTGTCAAACTGCAGTATTTCTACAGTGTAGATGCCTGTGGCAACCACTTGGAGAATCTTCTCTTGATGTTGGGTGAAAAAGTAGAATGCAGGGGAATCCTACCATTATCTCTTGACAATGATCAAAAGTTTTGCGCTCCCAAAAGTTCCCTTCCAGATCATAAAGGAATGCAAGGTGCTGTATGGGAGAATGCTTCAGTTTGTTTCATTTGCATTCTGTACCTCAAAATAATATTTTCATTTAATTTGAGTTCCATATCAGGTTTTGAGACTTCTTTATTCATTTGCACATATTTTGTCACAAGTTGCTCATTTTTCATTCTTCTGAATATCCTTTTTATATATTTTTTCACTGTATACATTTTTACACAGTTTTCTCATTGATTCACAATGGCAGATCTGTGGGCAATTTTATTCTGACAAAAATACAAATCAAAACCACCCTCATCCCAAAAATGGGTTGAAATCCAATTCTGATGTTGAAAAATGGGTATAGTTTGATGTTAAATTATGCAGGGAGGATGTGTGTGTGTGTGTGTGTGTGTGTGTGTGTGTGTTCTTGTACAACCAATTTTAAAATGTAAATTAGTACACCTGAAGGTTTCCAGGTTCCTTCCTTCCTTCCTTCCTTCCTTCCTTCCTTCCTTCCTTCCTTAAAAACAGCCTTGTGGGTGTGTCAGCTGTTTCAAGGTTACACAATAGTAGCTCTCCCTGACTGAAGCTTTAAAGATCATTAAAAAACAGTCTCTTCCAGCAGGCTTATCCAAATTATATTTAAATTGTGAATTTTAAATGATGAATTTTAAATTTGGATTGTTTTAAAATGTGTACATCTTGCTTGCCCTTTTAAATTTGTGTGTTTTAACTGATGTCATTTTAATTGATGTTGAGCTCATTCCCACTTACATTTAACCTGGTTTGTGATTCACTTTCACTCCTGGTTGGTGAATCAATTCCTCTCCATGCGTCATTCCAACTATGGAAGCAAGTCGTTTCTTTATTCACTTCTTTTTTGGCACGATTGCCATTCCCACTAGTTGTACCCCTTCAAAATGCCTGTCAATCATCTACATGATGCCAGTGTTCAGACAGAATCCATAGACGAGGTCTCCAGAAATGCTGTTGTTGGAATTTTACTGGAACAGCTTCAACCTGTGAGTACCAATGACATGGACAAGCTCCTTGGTAGAGTGAGGAAGACAACTTGCCCCCTCGATTCTTGTCCATCATGGCTGGCCATCCAGGGGGGTGGCACACTGAGGGTGTTCCTTAGGGACATCATCAATGCATCCCTTAGGGAAGGTTTTGTTCCATCTTGTTTAAAGGAGGCAGTTGTTAAGCCGCTGCTGAAAAAACATTCCCTGGAACCCCTGGATAGACCAGTCTCCTTGCTGCCTTTTTAAAGCAAGATCGAGAAGGCAGTTGCCTCTCAACTCCAAGCTGTCTTGGATGAAACCAATTATCTAGATCCATTTCAAACTGGCTTTGGGACAGGATATGGAGTTGAGACTGCCATGGTTGCTCTGGCTAATGACCTCCACCTGGGTATCGACAGGGGTAGTGTGACCCTGTTGGTGCTCTTGGACTTCTCAGCAGCCTTTGATACAATAGATCATTCCATCCTTTTGGATCGTCTGAGAGGGTTAGGAATTGGAGGCACTGCTTTGCAGTGGTTCCATTCCTTCCTCTCAGGCAGCTCTCAGAGGGTGAGGCTCAGGGACAGTTGCTTCACTAGAATCGAGCTTAATTGTGGTATCCCACAAGGTGCCATCCTGTCCCTGATGCTATTTAATATTTATATGAAGCCGCTGGGAGAGATCATTCGGAGACATGGAGCGTGCATCAGTATGCTGATGACACCCAGATATATTTCTCCATGTCTCGGTCTTCATCTTCAACTTCAGATGGTGTCTCCCCTCTCAATGATTGTCTTATGGCAGTAATGGACTGGATGAGGAAAAACAGATTGAGACTGAATCCAGACAAAACGGAGTACTAACAGTTACAGGCCCAAAACCAGGCTTGGGAATACAACTTCCAGTCCTGGATGGAGTCACACTTTTCTAAGGACTGTGTTCGCAGTCTGGGGGTGCTCTTGGATCCATTGCTCCAGATGCTTAATCAGGTAAATGTGACGGTCAGGAGTGCCTGTTATCAGCTTTGGCTGATATGCCAGCTGTGCCCTTTTCTGGAAACTAAGGATCTTGAAACTGTGGTACACGTGCTGGTAACTTGATGTCTTGACTTCTGTAATACCCTCTACATGGGGCTACCCTTGTGCTTGACTCGGAAACTTCAGTTAGTTCAGAATATGGCAGCCAGGTTGGTTTCTGGTACTTCCAGAAGACAGCATATTACACCTGTGCTAAAATCCCTCCACTGGCTGCCCATTAGTTTCTGGACACAGTACAAGGTGTTGGTTATGACCTTTGAAGGCCTACATGGCTTGGGTCCAACCTATCTCCAGGACCACCTCCTTCCATATGACCCACCCCGCGCACTTCTTTCTTCTGGGAGGAATTTGTTACAACCTATGAAAAGGCTGTTGATGACCTCCCAGAGGGCCTTCTCTGCCACTGCTCCCAGATTATGGAATGGCTTCAAAAAGGCTATCAAGACAGATCTCTTCCGGCAGGCCTTTCCTGAATAATTATCCTGGCCCAAAGAGTCAGCTTTCCCCCCCTCTCTGGTGCTGCTGTTGATTGTGCTGTATTGTTGCTGATTCTTAGTTATATACTTTGTTTAAGTAATGTTTTTAAATTGTTTTAGTTTAATATCTTTTTAAGGGGAGAGTGTTTTTGGGATTGGATGTATTTACTGGTGTTTTTATTGTTGTAAACTGCCCCAATTGCATAGCATAGGGGCAAGATAGAAATAAAATTTATTATTATTATTATTATTATTATTATTATTATTATTATTATTATTATTGTATCATCGGTGACACAATCGGCAACACATTCAAGAAAACACAGGAAGGTGTGGCCAGAATCCCATCCCTCACTAGTATCCCATCCCTCACTAGTTTTTGGAGAAATCCACCATTTCTCCCCCTCCCCTATCCCAGGACACATCCTACATTCCAGCCTTCTGTCCAGAAGGAATCCCAAAACACCCTCCATTCTCAGCTTGACTAGGAAGCATGTCCTCCAAGTTTTGCAAGGCTGGGAGGGCACCACTTCAACTCCCCATGTCCTCCAAGTCCCCTGAGATGCATACAGCCATGGATGTCATATGGAGGACCACGGGTGTCATATGGAAGGTTCTCCACTGGGATGCATCAGCCATGGGTGTCATATGGCAGACTCTCCATTGGGATGCATCAGCCATGGGTGTCATATGGAGGACTCTTCCCTGGGATACATGAAGCCATGGGTGTCATATGGAGGACTCTACCCTGGGTGAAGTGCTGCCCTCCCAGCCTTGCAGGACTTGCAGGATATGGGGAGTTGAAGTGGTGCCCTCCCAGCCTTGTAGACTTGGAAGACATGCTTCCTAGTCAAGCTCAGAATGGAGGGATTTTTGGAATTCCTCCTGGACAGAAGGCTGGAATGTAGGACAGAAGGCTGGAATGTGGGTCCTGGGAAAGGGGAGGGGGGAAATGGCAGATTTCCCCAAAACTGGTGAGGGATGTAGCAACCCTCTGCCACAGTAATCCTTCCCTTCAGTTTGATGCAATTCAGGTTCTTCGTCCCCACTTGCTGAATACGCTTGCTAATCGCTTCTTTTCAAAAGAACCACCAAAAAACTAGTATCAGGAAAGAGCAGTTCTTTTGCATTTGCCTCACTTCAACATGATTGAAACCAAGTGCAGTCAGTTTGGAACAGGTTTCAAGACACATAACCTGATCAGCAATTTGTTTTAAATCATAGTGGGAATGAGGTCGTTGTTTGTTTGTTAATTGATGTTCCTGCCTCAATCCAATCCATGGGGAGAGGCAAGTAAGAAATAATAATAATAATAATAATAATAATAATAATAATAATAATAATCTCTACAATTCATGAACATTTATGTGTGTTATGTGTCTTCAAGTCACCTGTCAATGTATAGCAATGCCATAAATTTCATAGGGTGTTCTTAGGCAAGAAATACTCAGAAGTGGTTTTGCCAGTCCCTTCCTCTGAACTAAAGCCTACAGCACCTGGTATTTGTTGGCAGTTTCCCATTTAAGTATTAACCAGGATCAACTCTGCTTAGTTTTCAAAATAAAATGGAATCTAGTGGCTTTAGGGTATATAGAACCACAGACATTTACTGATGTATAATTAAAAAAAAAGAATAAGAATCTGCTGCATGTAGTTTTATCCCATGATAAAGCTAGTAAAAAATGTATACACTGTTGTCACAGATTATGAACTGGATTCATTTTTAAAAATCTAGATTAATGTCTGTTTCTGTCCCATCCATGGTATAGCACCTGAAGGGGAAAATACTCAGAGCACCTATTTTTCTCACTAGCAGTCAAACTACTATAAGAATAAATTAAATCATAGGCAATTTGCTACATTTCATGACAGCAGAATTCTGGTGCTTCAGGCAACCATGTCAATTTTACCTAATGGCACAACTTTAAAAAAATATTTTCAAGAGAGAGAGAGAGAAAGGTTTGCAAAAATAGTTTAAGACAATAGATATGAATAGCAGTGGCCGAAATAAAGCTATTAACTGGGATATTGGGCAAACATAATCCAATATGATGATTCCTGTAGAAAACGATCATTTGTATGAAGTACACATAGAAAAATGTCCAAGTAGTAACATTCTGTTCTAAAAACAGCATTTCCCCCCCCCCCCCCCAAAGATCCCAGTCTAGAATCATAGAATCATAGAACTGGAAGAGACCTCAAGGGGATCATTGAAAATCTTAATTGTGTAGATATTTTATGAAGAAATGGGGGGCTGAAGAAGTTCATGATTACAAAATCCTGGTTTCTCTTTGTCTTTTTGTTTCATTTTCTTTTGTTTTTTTCAACACTAAGTACATGTTTACACTGTACAGGAAAATCTGATTTACCTTCAGGATACCCCAATCTGCACTGAACACAGGCCTGTCTAGACACACTGAGACAAGTTCAGGAGAAATGTCCACACCGTTCTCCATTTCAAACACACCCCAGCCTGATAAATTACAGCATGAATGGGCACACGCTCATGGCCATTATGTTTTTTTTTCCCCTGTCCCCCATGTGTGTGAATGTACATATTTCTGAACTCCTCCCCCTGAGCCTCACACTGGCATCATTATGAAGCTCAGTCGACCGACACACACACACACACACACAAATATCCAAATTTTCCCCTCAAAACTGGGATACAAACCTGCCTTCCCCCCTCTGGATTAAAACCCCAAGGGAATGAAAAAGCCCAGATTTGGCAGCTATAATCCCATACATTGTTTTGACATCTCTCTGTGAAAACTAGGAGAGATCATTTTATTTGGCCCATGTAGACGTGCCCTGGGTGTTCATTTGGCATCCTAAGGATATGAAATGGCAAAAGTTACTAGAATGCATCCCAAAAATTATTCTAGATCTCTTTCTTATTTTACTGATATTTGAACAGTCACTTCCTAAACCAAGAGTGAGAAGCCAGTGACCTTTGCATGAATTCCATATAACTCTCAGTTTAATTTTAAAGGCTCTTTGAAAACACTTGCTGCTGACAAGTTCAATCTCTCCAGAGAATGAGAGACAGAGAAAAAGAGAGAGGGGGGGTCCACTCAGTGGCATTCCCATACTGGGTGTCACTCAGTGTTGGGGAGGGGGGATGCCAGTGGAGTGGTGGTGGCAAAAAAGGCATGTTGGCCCTCCAGGCTTTGCCACATCATGTGCTCCTCCTGTTGCCGCAGTCCTAGGCTTTCTCCCTGGAGTAGAAGCCCAGGGCCAGAGCAGCCAGCAAGGGCACACATGTGCTCCTCCTGCCCTAAAGGGGCAGGAAGGCCCGATCAGATTTCACCCCTCTTCTGGGTGTCACTCAGTGTGGGCCACCCCCCTGCACCCCCCTAGTGATGCCACTGACTCCACCCACATTGGGTTCTGGTCCCATGTATCAATCCTCTGCTAGTCTGTCCCTCAAGAGATCACTCTGAGATAATATGGCCTTTAAAGGAAAAGAAAAAATGCCCTAAACTTACTCTTTGGCCTACTTTCACCATCAATTAGCATAAGATTTCAGAGGCAGTGAGGAAAAAGTTCAGTTATCCATGGATCCTTTATCCACAGATTCAAGCATCCACAGCTTGAAAATATTCAAAAATATAAAGAGACCTTGATTTTGTGACTTTATGTAAGGGACATCATTTTACTATCCATTGTATTTAATAAGACTTGAACATCCATGGATTTTGGTATCCACAGAGAATTCTAGAACCAAACCCCAGCAGATACCAAGGGCCCACTGTGATTCATTTTGTCACTCACATTTAAAAGTTACATTGCAGTTTTTCACACACATTAAAGTTAAGTGTTGTTAACTGACAATTTCTGCCCTTTAAAAAAAAGCTTCTTGACAATTCCTTTAAAGTTGCTCAGTTTGTCATACAGCCCATCCTTTTCATTGGCAATTTGGAGATTCATGGCTGTCATAGCTTAAAGAAGAGCTATATTGCAGACCTTGATTACCTATGACAGGCAAGAACTGACTCCTTGCAAGAAGACATCAAGAGGAACCTGAACACTTCCTAAATATTTGATGGCAGTTTTTATTTTAAAAAGAACATTCTTGGGATGTTTGTCATCGCAATAGCTTCTTAAAGCAACATTTTTGCATAAAATTTGGAGGTTTCTGCTTGGGCAAAACATCTGAAGAATTGCTAGGTACAAACATATTCTGTTAAAACTCCTAGGCCCTTATCACATGGGGTCTGAAGCAGAGCTAATCCAAAGGGCATCCACAGCTAATACATATTATTCCCCCATGTTTACACACGACGCTGCCCCAGAACACGGAGCTAATCCGTATTGTTCCCCCGTGTTTACACACGATGCTGCCCCAGAACTCGGCAGAATACGGAGCTAATCCGTAAGGAGTAGGGAGATTTTGACATTCGGTTTGTAGAGGAAGTACCTAGGGAGCCTTCGCATTCATTGCGAATTGGTGGGCAGGGCGAAAATCCCAGCGAGGGGAAGGGATTGCCTTGGCAAAAGGCAAACCGGATTGGAAAGAAGAGGAGGAGAGGAAGAGGGAAGAGGGAAGAGGGAGGCGATCTCTCTCTCTCCATGGGCTGCCTTCCCTTCTCCAGTCCTCCAGCCCTCCTCCTCCTCCCCGGTTCCCATGGCTGCCTTTCCTCCCGGCTTTTTGTGACGGGAGAGAAGGGAGCCTTGGCATTAATTGCGAAATGGCCAAAAGGGCGATATTCCCTTCATTTCGCTATGGAACCGAATTTATTCCTACTTCGGTTAGTCTTCGCTTTTTCTTTGCTTCGTGGCCAGCGTTTGATAAGGTCCCTAGAGCTGAACAATTGTGCTCCTAATCCCTTTCCTGCCTGGAGTCGCTTCATCCATCTCGCCTTTCTTGAGCACTGGTGATAGTATAGTACTTTCCATCACACTTGAGACAACAGACACATTTAGGAGATCCAGGGCAAGCTGTGTGGCATATGTAACAACTGGAAGGGTGTGACATCCCCTCCCACAGGGGGGAAGAATTTCAAGTCTGTGAGAGACAGCTGGGAGGATGCCCACTTTTGCTTGTCCCAGATGGTAAGGCCAGCCCTGATGACATCATTCTACATTATTCCCATCAGCATGGCAAGCAAAGATAAACATGAACAAAGAACTATGGCAAATGTTATGTCTATAGGTCCTGTCCAATATGAAACAGGAATATATTAGTAGGAATATATCTGTGATAGAACTCTGCTTGCAGACTGTGTGCTGTGCCTGTCTGAATTAAAATGAATTTGAGTAAGAATGGACAACAAGGGTCAGATTGCCCCTTTCCTTTAATTGGGGATGCAAGTCTACAGTTACTTTGTCATCACACACAGGGATGAAAAACAGAATTTTTCCTCATTGCTAGGTGAGATTACAAGCCACCAGCAACACAAGCAGTAAAAAAAATCCACTCCTGTTGGTGGCTCATTTGGGACCCTGGTGGCAGCCTGCTTTCAGAGAGGGCTGTCCAGTTGCCATAGTCCCTGGCTAATCAGGGTTGGAGCAGCCAGAGGCCATTCCAAGTTGCTGGTATGATTTGTCCCATATACACATACTCTTTTTTTTTCTGATCACTTCCTCCTTGAGTTTTCTGTGCAGCTACATTGGCTTTTTAAGATGATTGCTATTTTCTTCGTCCATGGGATTGTTTGTGATTGTGCTTTTTGCATCTTCTTCTTAAAGGATTCCCACCCTTGCTGGGTGTTTTTTTTTCTCCTCCTTCCTTTTAGTGTGTCTAACCATGGATTCCACCCAGTAATTGCCTGAAATTGTTAAAAATCAGCTTTTCTGAAATTCAAGGTCCATGTTTGACTATACACTTCTTTCACCTGTCCCACAATTGTGAATGGTATCATTATACAGTCACTTCCCACTGAAGCACTGACTACTGATTCCAGTGACCAACTCCTCCCTTTTTGTTAGGTTCAAGTACCAGATTATCCTTCTTTTCAAATAGGAAATTATCTGCACACCACATTAGGAATTTGTTGGAGAGTCCATGCTTAGCAGAGTTAGGGGTAAAACAAACAGCCTCAATAGAGCGGCTTACCCCCTCCCTTTGGTCATTGGGTTGGGGACTTCTCAAGAACATACCACACTCCCAACCCTGCATTTCCCTAGCACAAAAAGAAGCAGCAGAAAGCCACTCCTTCTTGTGCTGGGGAAAAGGTTCCTTTGCTGTGATGGCAGCATTTTTTCAGCATTTCTGCAGTGCAGCATGTCTAAATGCTGCACCACAAAAATGCTCCAACTGTCGCCACTGTGCGGTTAGTGGGGTAGTGTTACACTGGCTTCAGAGTGAGAACAGGGTGTGTGGCATTCATTTGCCACACACCCCTGTCACCCCGATGCCACTTCTTTTTGCTGGTCTGTACAGCTCCTTAGTCTCCTAGTGGATATCAGGGTAATTGAAGTCCCCCTCCCAACAGCAAACTACTATAAAAGTTACACATTCTTATATTTCTGAGATTTCTGAGATTTGTTTTCGAAAAACACAATCCACTACCCTATTTCATTTCATTTGCATGCTACCTTTCTTCCAGATTAGAAACCAAGTTAGCTCCCAAATGAAATCATTTTTTAAAAAAATCCCTTAAGAATAAAATTTTTAAAACAGTTAAAATTCCCACACTAAGCAGTATAAAATCATTTAAAAGTCAAATCAAAATGTAAATAAATAAACAAAACATGCATCCCAATAAGAGCCTACACATTAGCTAAGGGGTTGTATAAATCTTCTTGGTTTGGTGGCTTGTAGTAATTTCCTACCACAAGGTTGCATTTATTTATTTCTCCATTGATTTTTACCCAGACGTTCTCAACTCTGATCACTCTCATGGCTTCCTGTACAAGTGAATTTCTCTTTGACATATAATGCTGCTCACCTTCTTTTTCTGCCACATCTATTCTTTTTGAATACGGTAGGTTATACCCTTCAATTGTAATATTCACATGCTTGTGAAGAGAATTCACATCCTTGTGTTTAAAGCTTGCCTTTGGGCTGATGTTTGAGCTATCAGCTCAAACCTCCTGAGAATTTAGTTTAAAACCCTCTTGATCATACATACCATGCTATTACTAAAGACATTCTTTCCTGCCTTTCTGAGATATAGCCCATCTGTAGCCAGTGGTTCTCTCTCCAAGAAGTGAAGACTGTGTTCCCAGAAGCAAAAGCCTCTCTCATCTACATCAACTAAAAAGCAAGTCATTCATTTTTAGTATCTTCCTGTCCCTGTGTAGACCTTTATCTGGCAAAATTGATGAGATTCAACCCTGTACCTCAATCCTCTTCTGCTTCTTGCCCAAAGCTTCATTGTCAGAGATGATCTGCTCAAAGGTGCTCTTAGTAATATTGTTGGTGCCCAGATAAACAAGTAGAAATGGGTACTGAACTATGTTCTTGGTGAGTTCAGCAATTTGTCAGTGGCATCCTGGATATGTATGTAAGGAAGAAAGTGTTAAGGAAAATGCAACATGGGACTTACAGTAATAGAAATAAAATGTGTATGTGAAAGTCACAGTGATTAAGCAGGAGCAATCATGAAGCTACACAGGTGAAAAGGATAATGTAATTTGGAAGCCTTAAGAGACAAGGACAAAGTTATAGAGTGTATATTGAAAACACCTGTTATAGATTGCAAACACCTGAGATTCATTAAGTAGTCAAGGTAAAATGATGAAATACTTGGGTTGGTCTTAAGTATGGGATGATCCATGTAAACCAATCAAAATGAATGTACACACCCACTGGGTGGGAACCGACTAGTGGGTGGTGACTAACAATGGCTATAAGTGCAATGTTTGCCAATGCATATTGTGGAGTAGTTTTGGAGATATTGTGAAGTGTAGAGATTGTGATTTGTAGGTCATATAGTATTTATGTATATAGTAGAATAAAGTAGATCTTTTATATAAGACTACTGAGTTGTCTGGTGTCTTGAGGGAAGATACAAAAGCCAGAAGAATCCTGGAGAAGTTTGGAGACATCTCAGGAAGAAGAGTGAGAAGGCTTGGAGAGTTTGTCAGGGTCTTCAGCCTATTCTCTGAAACTCTGCTGCTTGGGAAAGAAGCATCAACCACTGATCAAAGCTGGTCAGCTCTGCTGCATAACAAGGTGGTGAGTTAGAGCCAGAGGTGAAGAGCTACAACTCCCATCATCCCTGACAGAAAGCACATTTCTCAATCCATCTTGTCAGACTGGCACACAGGTGCTTCTACATCCTGGAACAATGAATCTTCAGCTATCTGCAGTTTTCTTTTCTTCTTGTTGCAGTTGGTGGTTACCTTGACTCCTTCCTTGGCATGCAGTATCTCTTGTTCCTGGTTTCATGTTTGAGCATTGTCACTGATGACACATGAAGATGTAGGAAGTGATTGCTTAGTTGGAAAGGTTCTGAATCCTTTCTATATGGTCTGCTCCTGATAGTGACTGTCCTCAAGAGTATTTCCTCACTGTTACGGGCCTCTTCATTTTTCTTGGCAGTTTCCTCTGATGGTTCTGTAGGATTAATTGAATGAAAGTTAGGTACAAAGTGTACAAAAGGTTTTACACATTTTAACTGACTTTTCAACATTTTTATAAAAAAAATCACAAGGGGTTTCTTTTGCAAAAAAATATTACTGAGTTGATGAGGAGGTAGGAAAAATATATTTCAGGGTAAAACCCATTTGTAGAATATTCAACAACATGTCATAGAATGCAAACAAAGTGTGTAACTGATGACTTATTTTTAATGAGGGACTTTAGTTGTTGAAAGCCCCTTTCTTGTGCAAGATTTTTTTTTTAAAAAGTTTTTACTGTCAAGATAAAGTTATATCTAGAGCAGAAAATGTCCCAGATGCAGCAATAGAGTATAAAGGTAAAAAGGTAACTAAAGATCAACAGGTGCCATGATGATTATGCAAAATTGAGGGGTGCTGAGTCAGATGAAGATGATGACACCTCAGCAAGAAGCAGAATCACAATGCTTCAATAATGCACAGTCATGGTACACATGTGACAGGAAACTGTGTGACAAAGCAGTTGGGGATTGGACTAAACTCTCAGGCAGAGTGTGTGTGTATATAATGGAGGTTCTGCCATTGTACATTGTTGGGTTGTTGTCAGAGCATTCTGTCAGGTAGTGTAAGATATTGTAAATATTGGAACTAAGAGTAAAGCCTCTTCTAGTGAACTTAGCTATCATGTGAAACTCTTTAGTGGAAGGAGGATTTCTTCACCCTGCACCACTTCCAGAGTGTCCTGTGGCATTTGTTTCTTAGCAGCCTCACTTCTGCATGCATGGACTTGGGGTCTCACATACACCCACATTTACACCCCTAACTGCTATACATATCAGAGAGAATTTACCTCTGCCTTCCTCCAAAACTGAGAGAATGTGATTTGCCAAAGGCCACCCTATGGATTTCCATGGGTGAGTAGGAATTTGAACCCTTTACTCCAGAGTCATAATCCAATCTTCAAACTACTGCACAATACTGGCTCTCATACCTATCAACTAGAGCTATTTCTATGCTTACTTTTTTGTTCTGTGAATGGTTGTGTGTGGGTTTATCAGTTTATTAAGCAAGCTGTTGTGAAAGTGTTTCTCCTTTCTATAAACATGTCAAAATCCTGATCAACTGAAAGGAATTCCACCTGTGATCTCCCTCTAAAGATGCAGGTCCATATTTGGGGTGTTTTCCTGGACTCAGCCATGAACTTGGAGGCCCAGCTTTCTGCAGTGACCAGGAATGTATTTGCACTGTTAAAGCTAGTGCACCAGCTATTTATTATAATTTTATTTATTTATAACCCAACTTTCTCCTGATATAGGGAGTCAAGGAGGCTAACAACAAATTTGAAATGATGCAAGTCAAAAACAATACAAAAGCATTAAAGTGTAGATACAAAGTTTTTTCTGGGTTTTCTGGGCTATGTGGTCGCGTTCTGGAAGAATTTATTCCAATTCTTGGAAATAACTTGGAAAACCCACAGAAAAGTATGGACGCCGGGTGTGAAAGCCTTCAACTTCACATGTAGAGACAAAATTTAAAAACAAACATTTTTTAAAAGCTGAAAACATTACACATTAAACATTAAAATGCATTTAAAACTCTATACAAACCTTAAAATCTGAATTATACAGCATTTAAAAGCCCAGCCCTCATTAGAATTAAAAATCCTGATGGCACACGAATGCTTTTATCTGTCTTCAAAAGAAAAGCAGGGATGGGGCCATCCTGGCCTCTCTGGGGAGGGAGCTCCAGAGTTTGGGAGAAGTCACTGAGAAAGCCCTCTCCCTTGTTCCCACCAAGCAAGCTTGATAGGGTGGTGGGACAGAGAGAAGGGCTCTCCTGATGATCTTAGCGCTCTAATGACGTCATACAGAATGATAACAGTTTTTCAAATAACCTGGATCCAAGCTGTAGAGGGCTTTATAGGTAAAAATCAGTACTTTGAATTGTGTCCAGAAACAGACTGCCAGCCAATGGATCAGTTGCAACAAGGGAGTTGTTTCCTCCATATATTATTTATTTCATTAAAAGATTTATATCCTGTCCTATATCCAAAGATCTCAGGGCTATGTTAATTCCTGGAAATATCTGATCTGGCCTCAATAATATATGCTGCTTGGATTACTGTAATGTATTCCATATGCCTTTGAGAAGTGCTCAGAAATGTCACTTGGCACCAAGAGCGACAACCAGATTGTTAAATGGGGCTGGCATACAGCTCTCTTCCTGCAACAGCTCCATTGACTGTTTCTGGTCATAATTCATAGTGCTGGTTATGACCTATGAAGCCCTATATAATTTGGATCCAAGATGGCGGAAGAACTGTATCTCTCATGTGAATTTGCCCAAGCTCTAAGATCCTTGGAAGACACTCTTCTCTCTACCCCACCAACTTCCCAGGCATGTTTAGCAGGTACAAGGAAGAGGGCCTTCTTGGTGGCTACTCTCAGGTTTTGAACTCTCTCCCTAGGAAGCATAAGATAGCTCTCTTATTGTTCTCCTTCTGTCAGCAAATGAAAACTTTTCTATTCTAACTGGCTTTTATGAATCAACCACAATGTGCTTTTAATGGTATGTTATTATGTTTTGTTTTTTTAATATCCTGTATTTTAATATTTTAATGTTTTTAAGTCTACAGATTGTTTAATTGCTTTTAAAAATATATTTATATATTTTTATTGATGATTTTATACAATTTGAACATCTGCTGTGGTTTTAATATTCTGTAAACTGCCTAGAATCCCCAAACTGGTAAAAGGCAGGGCATAAATGAATAAATGTATAAATAATAATTTTAGGGGATCATTTTTTCTCCTTGGCTGAATGCCTCGTGAAAATGTAATATGGTCAAACAACTTAGAAAACTGCCAAAATACTTGAGCTGCAAGAGATGATATAGTCCAAAGTCCTTGTATTTGAAAGGAGTTTGTCATCAAGTTGTCTCCAAAATTTTGACATCAGCTTTTACCCAACTCCTAGCATCAGCTAAATTGCAGGACTTTAATCATGCTTCTGAAAGATTTTGGCGGGATGCTATAATTTGGATGAAAGATAAACCTCAACAGCTTAATCCCTACCTCTAACAAATTTGCATTTAACTCACAGCCCAAATTAACAAACCAAGGTCTTTGTGTGTAACTAGGAATGTTTCAATCAATTAAGCATTGGAAGCCCACTTGTATAATTGAAGACAAACATTAATAGATTGGGTTGTATATTGAGACCATATTTGTTTATTTGGAAGATAGTGTTGATTCTGGCCTATTGCTATAATACAAGATGAAAAATGTTGTACTGAAGCCTTTTCTTTCTTTCTTGCATTTTTCTACAATGTTTTTAATTCAAAACCAACAATAACCATATGTGAAATTAAACATTCAGATCAGGTAAACCTTGCATAAGTAAACCAAAATAGTTTGAACCTTCTAGAGACCAATTGAAGGCTTCTTCCAAAGTGCATCCTGGGATCAGGTCTATGACTAACATCCTCATTTATTTTTTTACAATAGGATTTTTTTACAATAGGATCAACTTGGCCAGAATCCTCCTCTTCCCAGACCAAGCTTTATTGCATCACTTACTGCAGACACATTGGAGCAATCTAACACTAAAAGTGTGTGTCTATTTAACTCTCCTTCATTATCCTCTGAAAGCTTCTAAAATGCTCATGCTGGGGGAAGAAATGCAGAGGACAAGATGGAAAAGTGGGGATCGGGTGGGCATAAAAAGGTATTATTAAAAGGAGCTTCTTTGTCAGAGGCTAGGCATACCTGTATTGCAATAACAGCCCAACACTAGAATTGAAACCGTATAACATACTAATAAACATCTTTTTAAAAACATATTATATGAGTTGATTAATATAAACATTTTACCTTACAATCCAACAATTCCTCTTTTATTTATTTTTACCCCTCCCCCACCTACTCAAGGAACAGTGTTTTCTTTTTAATTTCTTTTTCCTCCCATGTGGAAAATCATTTTAACTGTTTCCTTTACAATTTCATATCCCTTCTCCTCCTCAACTAACTCAGTCATTATTTTCCAATTATTAACCCAAACGTCTCCTTTCAATTGGCCAAAATAAACATTGCTTTTTTCTATTATGAAAATCAATCATCATATATTCTTCCATCTATTACAGTTCCAGTTTTCTTTATCTCTCAACCCATATGCAATTACTACATGTGCTGCTATCATTGACTGATTAAATATTCCTCCTTCTTCCATAATTCTATATCCCTAACATTACCCGTTATACATCTTTCTTTCTTTAATTGATTTTCTCCCTATTATTTTATGAGTTTCTTGTTCTATTTCCTTCCAAAAATTTTGTACTTTGCAACACTCTCACCACATATGGATATATGTTCCTTTACTTCCACACCATGCAAAAAAACAGGTGATACATTTTTATTAATATATGTTATCTGTTGTGGTGTTCTATGCCATCTACCTATTATTTTCATCTGTTGTTATCTAACCTTGCTATTTTTAGTATTTTTGGTTTCTTGTATCTATTGTTAGATTTTATTCTTATTAATATCCTTTCCCCATACTCCCAATAGACCTTCTCTGAAATTATATTGATTATCCAAAAGAATCTTGCAAATCCTACCTCCTAACCCTTTCTTTCCTTCTTGTTTCATCATCAATATTTCTTCTAGTGGATTTAATTGAAGCAAAATTTTATAGATATGATTTCTTGTAGACTCTTACATATTCCCCTTAATTGTAGCCAATATTGATTACCTATCATTTCTAATATTTCTTTTATTTCTATCTGTTTTCCTACATTATCTGATAAATCACCAATTGTCCTATACCCGATATCTCTCAGTTTCCTCTGAAGCCTTTTTCTTTTAATAACAAAATATAATATATATTATATACTTGCTGGTTATTCTACACTTCCTTCTACTTCACAATGAGACATATGGAGGTTTGTGCAGTAAGCAAAGATATTTAAATGAAATTTATTGCTTCCTTTATCAGCTAAAGTGCAGAGAATGTATCAATTGAAGTGCTTCTGATCAATCAAAAAGTAAATAAAACTTCCCTCCTGAACTCTTCATATCAAGTCATACAGAGTCAAAATAATATTAGTTACTGATTCTTTGATTGTGGCCTTTCAATAATTTATTTTTTTATTAAACAAGATTCTGCTGGCTCGCCTTTATACATTTCACCTTTTCACTCCATCACCTCTCCACTCCACTTCTTTTCTCTTCTGACTCTTTGTCATTATTCAGTTCAGCTTGAGAAGTCAAATGTATCAGAGGTGTGACATATCGGCAGATCTTTCTGTGTGTCTTTCAACACAGCCGACATAAAGCAAGGTAAGAAAAATCATACCCACAAAAAGCCTGTGAATATGCATTCCCTTCCCTCCACCACTTAGAGCAATACCCAATATCAACAAGTCATAGCAGAAACACTTCCCATTTGAAATATAAATTGAAAATGGAATCAGTATTATCCAAGGTCCTGTTCCCCACAAAACACCCAGCAGTTTTTTTTTTAAAAAAAGAATTACTGTATATACTCATGCATAAATCTAGAAATTTTAATCAAAAAATTTAGACCCAAAACACCTAAGGCAACTTATCCATGGGTCAATATAAGTACTGTACTTTAACTCCTGTTTGAAAAGGAACCACTCCTTGGTGAAAGGTAAGAGCAGGGGTAGGCAACCTTTCCCCTTTAAGGGCTGAGGGACTTCAGCTCCCAGAATCCCAGGAGCTATTGGCCAACATTGGGACTATTGGCCAACATGGCTGAGGCTTCTGAGAGCTGAAGTCCCTTGGCCCTTAAAGGGGAAAGGTTGCCTACCCCCGGGTAAGAGCATAATCTGTCCTGGAAGCACTGACCTCCCTTTATTTTCTCATCCATCCAGCCTTTAGCATGAGCACAAACATTTATACCTGTTGGAATTTTGTAACTTCTTAAGTAATTTTTTTTCCTTTGTTTCTTCTTTTGGATCCTTTGTTGCATGCCCCTATGTTTACCCTCGACTTATCCACAAGTCATATCTAAATCCATATTTTTGACCCAAAAGCCTACCCTCAACTTATACATGAGGTCTACTTATAGTCGAGTATAAATGATGTATAAATTACAGAGTTTCTTGCTGTTGTGTGCCTTCAAGTCAGCTCCAGATAGTGACAACAACCTTTCCTAGGGATTTATTCAGAGGAATGTTGACAATTCCTTCTTCTAAGGGTGAGAGAATGTGACTTGTTTAAGATCACCAAGTAGGTTTCCATGGTTAAGTGTGATCTGAACCCTGGTCTCCCAGAGTCTCCAACACTGAAACTGCTACACCCATTAGATTATCACTTATAGTTACTATGCATTTTCCTCATTTATGCTACAGATTATGCATTGTTACTTTTTCCTTAGCTTCTCTATAGTTACCTGACATTTTCCAAGGATACCTATGGGCTTTTGTATTTTACCATTTCCTCTCTTCCTGTCATGTTATATTGATGAGATAACAGTGGCTTTCTTGCTCCTTTCCAATTCTATTCTGGTATCGGGGCATTTATTTTTGTTCTCCCTATTTATTACAGTCCTATGCAATTTTAATACATCCTGATCTACCCTCTTCCACAGCTGTAAAGTCAATAGGCAGAGGACACTATGACATATATAGACCAATATAGACATTGTAGCTCATTATCTTCCAGGATGCTGGAGTGTGCATATACAGACTAATTATGATTTCAGTTCTGATGACTCAAACTCCTTTTATTTATTCTTCAAATCAGCCTTACACACCTTTTACATCTCCTAAAATAAATATTACTGATTCTGCTGATCTGCAAACATTTATACCAGTGTGGCATTTTGGTTTCCTCTGATTCTCACAACACATGTACTTCAGAACACTGGATACAAAACTAGGATACTTGCAATCAGCATATTGATTGGGTTATGTTTTCAGGGATTTACAAATCAGACATTGCTGATTAGGAAGCAGGCCTGAAGATCACCCCATGTCTAAAATTAATTTTTAATTTTTACAGAAAGTCCCACAAATTTGGCTTGTAGTACATTAAAAATTACCCATATCATTAACACAATTAGAGAATAGTCCTAAACTCCTGAAGGAGCTAGCCAGTCCTGGACAATTTAGTCTCATTATGGTCATTACTCCAAAATGGATGAGCCTAGTGTTGGCATTTTAGGATATTGTCAGAGGTTCAAAACACAATGCAGAAACAATCCAGTCTGAGACTGCTTTAACTGCCCTGGTTCAGTGCTAGGGAATCCTGGGAATTGTACTTATTATGGCACCAAAGCTCTCTAACACAGAAGGCTAAATGTCTCACAAAACTACAGTTCCCAGAATTCCCTAGCATCAAGCCAGGGCAGTTAAAGTGGTCTCAAACTGGATTATTTCTGCAGTGTGTTTTGGACCTGAGATAGGGATGGGAAAGTCTATGGCACAGGCTGGAAATTGATGAGTTCTGCTTCTTCTTTCATTCAGATTATTTGAAACCTAAAATTCTTTCAGTCCTAATTATGAACAAGCTAATGAAGAAAGTTGAGAATATTTTATGCATCCTTCCCTATTTGCATTGCCACTCGATACAGCTATGGAGAGGACCATGATGTACAACAGCATGATCTTCTCCACAAACTGTAAAGGAGCCTTTACAGAAAATTAGTGGTAATTTTAATTCAGCACTTAAGGCAATTTAATTTGCCAGGATGGATAATTCTGACAGTTTTTGCTTACTCTCACAGTGATTTTCTGAAAGAACAAAACAACAAATCTGTATCTCTTTCCATTATGAATATAAAGGAACGTGCAAACTTGTACAAAATCTTATTAAAATGATCTGAAACAATATTCTGATTTTTCTGATCAGAGGAAGTCATAGGCCCCAAAAATTCATAGATGCAAACTGACCATGCTTTTGTGGTGTGGCTGGTTATTTTGCACATGGGAAAGCCTTTTTTCTCATAGAAAGTGAAGTGAAAGTGTCATTTTTCAAGTATTTTTATCCATAGTTATGACTTCTTCATAAATCTCTACATGAAAGACATCAGGGAATAACCTCAGATAATTACATGCTTCAACATATATTGTCTCTCAAAATACATATTTAAAGGCCATTTTTTTTTTCAAAATATGTATTAAAATTAATTTTCAATATATATTTAAATGGAGGAGAACTATGTGGCAACATTTAAAAAGTTAAAATTCAGAGATGTTGGATATTTAAGTTCAAACCAGCATGTAAGTCTCCCCTTCCACTGATAGAAGACTTATTTTGTTGTGTATTGCTCAGTTATTCATATATGTCCATATTGTTGTTATGTGCCTTCAGGTCATTTCCAACTGAAGGAAGCCCTATCATGGGATTTTCTTGGCAAGATTTGTTCAGAGAGGGTTTGCCTTTGCCTTCCTCTGAGGTTGAGAGAGTGTGACTTGCCCAAGGTCACTCAAATGGTTTCTATGGCTGAACAGGGATTCAGACCCTGGTCTCCAGAGTCTTGGTACAATGCTCAAATTTACTAAACCATGCTGTCTTTTATATGCCTATATATAACTTTTCAAGTACACTGAACAAAGTACAGTGTGTCAAACCATGAATAAATGTTTCCAGTAATTAAATCTTGGATTTTCCAGAAAGAAAGAAAAAAAATAAGAATGTATGCTTAAGAAATTTTGAATGTGAAACCATCATCTCATTACACTTGTTTCCCCAGCTTTGTATTAGCTCAGAGCAACATTGTTTTAATCTTGTTAGGCAATTAAGGATAAATACACATGGACCCACATGTTCTCCATTGTTGATTAGAAGCTGACTACCCAACAATCTGATCCTAAATGTTTAAATTAGCATATTTATTGGCTAAACTGTACCATTATTTTAACACTTCTTAGTTGAATATAGGTTCACCATTACTAGCCACTTAGCACACACTCAGTGATGTTTGTGTGTGTGTTTTTTTAAAAAAAAATAAGAAACTTTAATTTTTTATATTGTGAAGTATTTCTGATCACAAAAAAACATTCCAATGTATTGTGGGGTATAAATATGCCCAAGGATTATTTGTGTGGTGAATGTTCTCAAAAAAGTCAGAGCCAAAAAAAGAAACAAACGAGGTAGAATGAAAGTAATAAAACATTTTCAAAAATAAAATGTAACATGAGATAAAATAGGACTCACACATTTTGTATGATGGAGTATTTTCCACTTCAGTGAATTCCTGTACTCCCATGAAAGGAATTTCAATGTCTCTCCCTAACCTACATTATATCAGTTTTAATGCACCATAATTTCTTTCAAATGTCATGTGACTTTTTTTTTGTCCTAACAGTTTACAAGAAACAACACCTGAAGTCAATGTATTTTTTTTGCTTTTTTTTTATCTTAGACAGTTTTTGTTCATAGAAAGTAAACTGGAAAGTAAGTGGCTGGAACTCAAATTCTCAATTAGACTAGCCACATTGATTCAATAAGTTCTGACTTGCTATTCAACAATTGATTCAATAGGTCTACTCTGGCTAGGAGTATCCATAGGATTTAGGCTATAATCTAGTAGTGAATAAAAGAATATTCAAAATGGTCAAAACATGTGTTTTATTCTGAGTGTTGAGAAATCCCAATAAGAAGAATTTTGGAATGATGGGAAGTTTGGAACTTATCCTATCCAAAATTTTCATATAGTTATTTTGGTTATTTTGTGCAAAAACAACAACAACAACCAAACAAAACCCAGTATTTTATATCCAAAAATTAATATTCCTGTGCAGAAATACTATTTTCTTTACAGAAAATGTTGTTTTCTGTACAGAAACTGTTTTTTCCCCTGTACATGAATACCACTTTCAACTATTGTGCAGAATAACACCCAAATTGCAAATTGCCTTTGAGAACTGCACAATTTTCAAAGACATTTTCACAGCAAGAAAATTGCTAAATCACTCATTACTTCCTTCAAGAACAAAATTAGCAAGGAGTTATGTCCCACCTACTGAGCAGGTTGTAATCTTCTAAACCCATGTTGGTAAGCATTTGGCATGCATGCCAGAGATGGCATGAACCCATTTTCCCTGGCACATGGAGTGAGGAAGAGGAGGAAAAGGTGTGCGCCTGTTCCTCCTCCTCTCAGCTGTCCCAGGCCTTCAGCTGCCTCCAGAGAGGAAGCTGAAGGCCCGGGAAGGTGCAGGGAAGGGAAAAGAAGTCTTGCCCTATAAGTCCCACCCCCATTGGCAGAAGTCCCACTTCCCCTGGAAGTCTCATCTCTGGCACAGGGTAACACCCAGTGCCAGAAGGCCGTTTAGTTTGGGCACTTGGTGCTTAAAAGGTTTGCCATCACTGTTCGACTGTAAAGTTGTTAACGGTAGTGTTCACTTCTCTGTACATTCTGCAAAACAAATGTATATCTGGGGGACTTTAATGTCATGTTGCTCTTCACAAATATGCATTGGGAGAGCAAAACCTCAAACTGGAAAGACGTTATCAATTCATGCACCATTAGTCCTTGATACCTACCTATGCAAGCTGTAGTCATATATTTGAGTGTTGTACTCTCAGATTTGGCTCTAACTCAGGACTACCTTGGAACAACATGTATTGATTTGCTAATTAACTCAGTAGGTACTTATAAAATATTGCCTTGAACAGATTTGGAAATCTGTCTCAATTCCACCCCTTATCTATTTCTCCTTGTGAAAAAATGTATTGGATTCTTGATACCAGATGTTATTCTGATGCACAGGCCAAAATGTTTAAAATTCCATTTGACAGGTCTTTATCATTATTATTCATTATGCTCTGTCAAAGCTGTTTAATCATATGTACGGTCTACAAAGGATTTCTTCCCCTTTTCTCTTTTTAACAAACATGCTTTTGAGGGTAAGCTTGCATAGCAAATAACTTATCTGATAGAAATAATTACAGACAGAGAAGAAGGGAAAATCTAATCTAATCTATTGGGAATTAATTCTTGCTTTCTTTGTCCTACAGCACCATTTTATCAGAAAGAGCTCTGAATAATTAAAGGTTGGCTAATATGATTGCAGTGTCTTCATGTGCTATCTACAATAGCTTTAGCTTGCCTGGATAGGCAAGGCTCAAAGGAGGGAAATGTAATGAACCCAGACACCAATGGAAGAACTGTGCAATAGTTCTTAATTAATTGAAAGACATCTTCTGATGAACCATAGCTACAGAAGAGAAAACGCACTGGGCATCTGAAATGGATAGTAATAATGGCAAATTTCATTTATGAAATAAGGCAACAGATGAAAACTAGGGGTGGGTGAAGTTTTTCTTGCAATCCATTTTGGACAACCATTTGTCCAAATTCTGAAAATTTATCAAAGTAAATTTGGATTTTCCCTCAGTTATCTAGGAAGCTGATCTTTCCAAAATGGCATTCAGGGCTGATTTTTTGTATTCAGACAGGATATGAATGATATTTCCATTGCCATTTTTTTTTTAGATCCTTTTAGGACTTTAAACTGATATGTTCAGAGAGAGGTGCTTTCACATGTTTTCAAACCAGGTATTTGTTTCATTTTGTAAATAATTGTTTTACATATGGAAAGATGGCTACTTATCATAGTGCTGTGGAAAATAAGCAGAATGCACAACTTTTTTCTGTTGTGATTGGTGGCTAGGCCATTCTCTTAAAACAGTTATGAAAAAATTATTTTTCCCACCCCAGATTTACAGTGTGTCATGCACCTTTTACTCTACAAAAATGATGTGTTCAGAATTTCAGCATTATCCCTAGACGGTCACTGACTCCAATTGAAAGGATGGAAGAATTATAATATGGGCTTACATGTATCCTAATTCATAAACTATGAATATGAATTCTGCATACATCCAATGCAGGTTTTTGCATTCACAACTTTTTAGCTATGGTATTTGCCTATAAAGTGCAGCCTATTTTTTTTCCTTTTTTCCTTCTAGTCATATTCAGTTCTGATCAGTTCCACTTCTTATTTTCCAGATTATCCTTGAGAATACAGTATGGCAGAAATGTCATTTGCTACAGCATTTCCTCTACCATTAAATTTATTTATTTATTTTGTATGATAGCTTTGTCCAAGCACATGATTCAGGGGAGCATATAATGTTTTAAAAATGCCATACAATTAAAAACTTTTTAGTACAACAGTTAAAACTCAGAGCTTATGCAGACCGGCCAAAAGGGCTGGCCTGGGGGTGGAGTTGGGTTAGGGTAACCACACACCGGCTGTCCCAACTCCACCCTGATGCCACTGTCACACCGCATGCCCGACCGCATGGCGCATGGTGTCAGGGTGCCCTGTTGGCGCAGACACGCTGTGCCAAAGGGGCGCAAAAGAGCCATGGCAGTGGCACTAAGGGCGGCTTTTTGCTGCCCCCAAAAGGAGCAGTATTTACCAACTGTTTTTGGAATGGTAAAAAGCCGGATTAGGGTTGTGGTGTGTGGTTGCCATGGCCCTGATCCAGCACTTCCAGGGGCAGCACAGAGCCTCCCCTTAGGGGCCACCTGTAAAGCCCCACAGTCAAATGGAGGTACTTTACATTACATCTCTAATGGCTCAGTGATCACCTACACAAGTTATGAACTCAGCCACTACCTTTACTTTCTCTCTGTTCACTTTGCTGAAAGAAGTGAGTTAAGTATAACTGTTTTTTAAGTGGATCCTTTAAACCCATGCAAGAAAGGTCAGGAAAGATGTTTTGTCCCTAGTATTGACAAGCTTAGTAAATTGATCATGTCAATGATTATTGTTTTTCTGGTAATGAAAAGGGATTAAAATCAAATGTAGATCATCACACATCAAACATACCTGGGTGTTTTGTGTGCATACATGGTGAAACAGAATCAGGAGTGTTCATTATGTCTGATGATCTACAATGGGGTGCAGAACTGGTGGCTTTTCAGATTTTAGTGGACTGTAGCTGCCATCACCCCTCAACATGAGCTATGCTGGTAAGTGCAGTCCTACAGCATTGGAGGCCATACATTTCCCTATCCTACTCCATTATGTCAATTTCAATAACCTCCTTGTGTGTGTGTGTTTTTTTTTTAAAAAAGCAACCCAAATTTATATAGGCTGTTACCTTCACCATATCTAGTGCTATGTTATATGAAATGAGTTCTGACTAGACAAGTTGCTTTACTATTCCCTAGGCAAGAATCTCAAAAAGGCGTGTAGAACAGACATGAAAGGAACCAACCAGTGCATATAGCCAAGGTCAGACTTTCAACCTTGTGGTGGGATGCTCTGGGGCTGTAGAAGAAAATAAAGCTAAATGGGGAGCAATAGAGGTGGAACAGCACAGAAAGAAACGAAAGAGAATCTGAGGTCATATGGAGAGGCTGGAAAACACATTCAGCATACAAACACTGGTTGTTTACCACAGGATGGAGCATAGCTTGGAAATGTTTCTTATTTTGGACTACAACTCCCAATGGCCATGCTGGCTGAACAATTCTGAGAGCTACCTTCAAAACAAATAAAATTTCCAAGCTGTACTGGTTGGGAGGAGATTTAACTCCAGAACTCAACTCAGTCTAAATCCAGCATCGCTGGTGAAAAATGACTACTCTTTCTACATTCCCTGCTGTCCCAGTGTTCCCCAGTATTGCTCTTAGACTATTGTTTACCAAATTGTAAAAGCCAAGTGGATCAGGGAGACATAGCTCCTTGGTACCAGCTTTCTGGTTTCCTGTGTGATAGGGAGAAAAAATTTAGGCTGAACCTTAGCAAGTCACACAGTTTAACATATATGTGTCCTAAAAACAATCTTCCTAAGTGATCCTACTGTTCATCAATAATGAGATGAAAACCAAGTACTCAGATATCAAACACAGACAACAAACAAAACTAACTTAAGAGCAGGCCACTTTCTAATACATCTATGGAACATGATGCTCTTAGAATGAACTGACATTAAAACACACATACAAACATTTCTTGACTCAAACAATCCTTGAATACAGCTAACATTTTGCTGCAGGCAATCCTGCCTTGAGCTGCTTAATGCCTTACTGTAGGTAAGAAATCAAATCAACCCACTTACCCTGCCATATATTTGGAGCTTGGGGAGGGGGTCAGTTTCAGATCATTGCCTTGTACATTACACAAAGCGCATGAGAAACTCAGTTAATTGTCTCTGTCCATCTTTGTCCTTGTCATATATTTGCTGAAACAACAGCAACTCTCCAGAGGTGGAACGCAGGAGCATCTTGCAGTCTGAGACAGATAATTTTCTAGTGTAGTGGGTTACTTAAGTTCATATGTCTCCATCAGTAGGCTGTCACAGAGAAAGAAGTGCTTGCTTTTGTACCTTTGGAAAAGATTGGATTAACAGTGTGGATATCCTAGGACTGCCTGTTTCCCTTGAAAATCACCAGATTTCCCGAAATATTTTTACAGTGCATCTAATTCAGTGTATAAGTGCCCAATACAACATCCAAGCTTAGCAGCATATATACATTCTTTGCCATACCAATGTTAAAGTGTAATCGTTGTTAGAAGCATAAAAAAATATAGGATGAACCATATTCTTGCAACTGTTCTAGTTTGTTTTAGACAAAAATGAAGATTGCCATCTTAAAAATTATTTCATACAAAGAAATTTCCACTTACCTCAGTAGAATTATTGACCTCCAATTGGAAGCCACTCAGCTGAAGTCTAGAAAAAACACAAACCAAAGGCATAGTCATAGATGTAATAAATTAAAGACAATACTAGTCAACAAATCAGTTCAGAGCAAGAAGTCTCATGGTTAATGTCAAAACAGCCCAAACGAGCAGGGTGATATCAAGACACAGATAATCCCATGGATAACAATACATAGGAGCTTATCGCACACCCTAAAGAGGCATTTTACCTGTTCTGGCTTCAATCCTTGATTGGGGATACAGCCGGATGTTATCAAACATAATTCGCCTCCAATTCTGCTGCGATGCCACTGGTCGAATGCAGCCCAGGTCCAAGGACCACTCAATCAGCCAATTTCTCAAGTCAGAAAACTTCTGTTTCTGAAAAACTGCCGGCTGAGCCCAGCTTCAAGCAAGGTGGCATTTGGTCAGTGGCATCGTGGTGGGATCAGTAGCAAATTATGTCTGATAACATATGGCTGTATCCCCAATTAAGGATTGAAGCCGGAAGAGATAAAACACCTCTTTAGGGCATGCGATAAGCTCCATAGAGTGTGGTCATACATGGTCAGAGTAGTTAGCAGGAACCAGAAAGGGAGGGTTTAACTGACACCAAGGGGCTTATTACAGCATCAAAAAACCTGGCTGCTCCCCAACAGCTGGGTTGCAGGATGCAGGTGGATATTACGGCACTTAAGTCACCACCAATTCCACCGGGCAAGTGCAAACCAGTTGCATCCCGGGAGCTTGCCTTCTTTGAAAAACAGCCTCTGAAGCATGCCTGAGACTCGGGATGCAGCCAAGTTGTACTCACCCTGCAAAATTGGCAGCGACTTGTGTGTGGTAATATCTGCCTGCTTCCCGCTACCTGACTGTATCCCATTGGAGAGCAGCCAGGTTTTTTGGTGGTGTGATAAGCCCCAAGGTCAAGCAATATTGAAAGTTGTGGTGGGTACTGTGCTTGACCAGCATTGAAGATTATATGCTCATCCTTTCCAAGACCACATCCAAATAGCAGAAGTCATTCTGTCTTAATTTCCCCTTGAGGACCATGCTCCTTGAAAGAGGCCCATTCACCCCTGAGAAGGCTGCTAATCATGGCAAGACTTTGAGGTGGAACAGACATCCCTCTAAAGCCACCATCTGGGTGGCTTGGGAGCATGGTGTTTATATGCCATATGCTCCCACACCACCCTGAAGCCATCTGGAAGTCAAGCAGCTGTCCAGACATGGGTGGCTTCAAGGTGCTCCAGTGCTGCACCATTTATACATCACACACTGCCGGAGTGGCTTGAAGCCACCATGGGGCCGCAGCGGGGCAGAAAAAGCCACCTTTTCCTTGGCCTAAAAAGGAGCGGATCTTTGCCGGTCCTTTTTTGGTCCGCTTCAGGGCAGATTGGGGCCATGGTGTGCTTTAAGCCACCCTTTCTGACCATCTGTTTCACCCCTCTGTTTACAGGTGATCCCTTCTCTTGATGCTCTTCCTTTTTCTCATCATCAAACCCACCAAACGGTGCCTCCATTATATCAGGGCAGTGAATCCATGCTTTGTTTTATTTTATTTTATTTTTTACAGCAGCTGCTCTGAGTTTAAATTAAACATTTCACAGGCACTCTCTAAGGTTTCAAATAGGAACTGAGATCAGTAACTTGGAAATCTCCACTAGAACACCTTATTAAATCTGAAGCACATGCTGTAAGACTCATTGGAGATTCTCCACCCTGAATCAGTGGAGCCTCTGGACACCTCTGACTCCCATTACTGGGAGAGAGCCAAACCTGATTTTGAGCCCAGATGTCTTTAATCAGAGATGAAGCCTCTTGTACCTCTGAGAGTTCATCTTTTTTTTTTTTTTTTTTTGCCATTCCTGAACTCATAGAATCAAACTCCTCCCCAATGGAGGAGGGGCCATGACATCAGCTGGTATTATAGGTCCAGGTTTCCAGACATAGAAAACATTCAGGAGTAGTAGTGTTGGCCGTTTAGCAAATTCAAACAAAAATCCATCAGTGATACCTTTATTGGCCAACCAAAAGTATATTGTGCATTTTGGTTGGCCAATAAAGGTATCACTGATGGATTTTTGTTTGAGTTTCCAAACATAGTTATTTCTTTTCTAATTATTTAAAAGTAATGAGGAAGATTACTTTTAGTACTTTTTTTTTAAAGTAAACCCAGATACAGTGGGCTTTTGGAATCCCTTGAGATTTCATTCTAGGACCCACCCACCTCCATGGACACCAGCATCCATGCATGCTCCCATTATATGCAAGGGCACAATAAAATTGTGTCCTTTGTATAAAATGGAAAAATCAAGGTTTACTTTGGGGAGAAGAGGGAACTGGAATATTTTCAAACCATGGATTGTTATATCTGTGGATATGGGGGGCTGACTGTATTCCAGAATGCAAGAAACTTCTGGACTCTGGTACACAATGCATCCAAGTAATGATGCTGCATCCTGTATAATTGTTAAAATAATTATAACATAGTTACCTCACAATAAATTATTATTATTATTATTATTATTATTATTATTATTATTATTTGTATCTCTACTCTCTGTGTAACACAACCGGGGTGGCTTACATGCTAAAACATAAAATACTTTCTTCAAGCAGCCACCACCACCCCAATACAATTAAACAGTCATAGTTTAAAACATACTTTCAAATAACAGTAAACAACAAGTAACAAATAAATTAAAATAGCTATGACATAAGTCAGGGGTGTAACTATTTGGCATATTACATTACAGCCATAATATAACTGTGTTTTACCTTAGGGTTTTTTGTGGGGGAGGGCAGGAATGAAAATCAATAATAATAAATAATAATAATAATAATAAAATTTATTTATATCCTGCTTATGTGATAAATTAATCTAAGCGGCTTACAGTTAAAACAGTACAAAATGTCCCCGTACCAACTCTTCCCCCCTTAAAACAGAATTAAATATCATAACAAGTAAAACACAATTTAAAAACATAATCTAAAAAAGACATAATCTAAAAAAAAAAAAGACACAACACAATGCCCTGGTAGTCTCCTACAACGTTCCTTATCCATCAAATGATGGGGCCACGAAAGGAACCGTAGGGATGGAAAAGCCCAAGGCCGGGATAATTAATCTGGAAAGGCCTGCCGGAAGAGATCCGTCTTGATAGCTTTTTTGAAGCTGTCTAACGATGATAACCGACAGATCTCATCCGGCAGGTTGTTCCAGAGTTTGGGGGCAACAACAGAAAAGGCCCTCTGGGAGGTCGCTGCAAGCCTCAATTTTTGGGACTGCAGCAAGTTCCTCCCAGAGGACCGGAGGGTGCAGGGAGGATTGTATGGAAGGAGGCGGTCCCTGAGATAGCTTGGACCCAAGCCATTTAGGGCTTTAAAGGTAATAACCAACACCTTGTACTGGGCCCAGAAGCTGATAGGCAGCCAGTGGAGGGACCTCAGAACTGGAGTAATGTGGTCCCTCCTAGATGTTCCTGACACAAGCCTGGCTGCTATATTTTGAACCAGCTGTAACTTCCGAGTCAAGCACAAGGGTAGCCCCATGTAGAGCGCATTACAGAAGTCAAGGTGTGAGGTTACCAGTGCGTGCACAACAGTTTTGAGATCCCTTACTTCCAGAAAAGGGCACAGCTGGCGTATCAGCCGAAGCTGATAACAGGCACTCCTGACCGTCGCATTAACCTGATTTATCATCAGGAGCGACGAGTCAAGGAGCACCCCCAGACTGCGAACACAGTCATTGGAGGAGAGTGTGACCCCATCCAGGACTGGAGGTTGCAACCCAATTCTTGGTTTCGGGGCCACTACCGTGAGCACCTCCGTCTTGTCTGGATTCAGCTTCAATCTGTTTTTCCTCATCCAGCCCATTACCGGCCAAAGACATTCATTGAGAGAAGAGATGCCATTGGAATTTGAGGCCGACGAATGAGACACGGAGAAATAGATTTGGGTGTCATCAGCGTACTGATAACACCCAGCACCATAACTCCGTATAATCTCACCCAGTGGCTTCATATAGATGTTGAATAACATCGGGGACAAGATAGCTCCTTGAGGGACCCCACAAGTGAGTACCCTCTTGCTGGAGGTACAGTCCCCGAGCAGCACCCTCTGGGACCTGCCCGAGAGGAAGGACTGGAACCACTGCAGAGCAGTGTCCCCGATACCTAATCCCCTCAGGCGGCCCAAGAGGATGCTGTGGTCTATCGTGTCAAAAGCCGCTGAGAGGTCTAGGAGCACCAACAGGGCCACACTACCCCTGTCGATACTCAGACGCAGATCATCGGTCAAGGCAACCATGGCAGTCTCAACCCCAAAGCCTGTCCTGAAGCCGGTTTGAAATGGGTCTAGATAATCGGTTTCATCCAAGACAGCTTGGAGCTGAAGAGCAACTGCTCTCTCGATTAACTTGCTCAAAAATGGCAGCAATGAAAGGATGCACCGATGATATCCGTGAGGAATCTCATCAATGCTTCCCCCCCCCCCCCCCAGATGGCCAGCCATGATGGGCAAGGGTCAAGAGGGCAAGTTGTCTTCCTCACCTTACCAAGCAGCTTGTCCACATCCTCGGTACTCACAGATTGAAGCTGATCCAGTATAACTACATTGACGGAGTCACTGGACGCCTCGCCTATAGACTCTGTTTCAGCAGTGGCATCTAAGTCGGCTCTTATCTGAGAGATTTTATCTGCAAAGAAGTTGTTAAACACGTCACAGCAGGACGTTGTCAGGTTAAGTAAGGGAATTGGCTCAGGAGGCATCTGCGCCATCTCCCTCACCACCCTAAACAATTCTGCTGGATGGGACTCTGCAGACGCAATACGTGCAGAGGAGAAAGCTCTCTTCGCTGCACGTATTGCTTCCTGATAGGACCAAAGAAAGTTCCTATGGTGAGTTCTGTCAGATAAGAGTCGAGTCTTCCGCCACCTGCGCTCTAGTCATTGTCCAACCCGCTTCATCCTCCTAAGCTCTGGCGTATACCAAGGCCTATGGTTTGAAGCGGGATGGCAAGGACGCTTGGGAGCGATCATGTCGATAGCCCTGGTAAGATCGGTGTTCCAAGTATTAACCGGATCTTCGACAGGGTCACCGGCATTCCTAACCATTAAACCCTCTAAGGCTCTCTGGAATCCAATAGGCTCCATTAGCCTTCGAGGGCGGACCATTCTAATGGGTCCACCACCCCTGGTGGGGCAGATATTGGCTCTCAGTTCTGTCTTGACCAGGAAATGATCCGTCCATGACAATGCAGAGGTACTTACCACCTCTGCCCACGGATATTCCTGTTCCGTACTGAAGACCGCATCGAGTGTATGACCTGCACAATGTGTAGGCCCGTTGACCAATTGGGATAGGCCCTTGTTTGTCATGGTCTCCATGAACTCTCGAGCCGCACCTGTTAAACTGGTCTTGAGCGGGATGTTGAAGTCCCCCAGAACTAAAAGTCTGGGGGTCTCCAACAACAGCTCAGAGACCAGCTGTGTCAGCTCGGTCAGAGAGTCTGCTAGACAATGGGGTGGCCGGTAGACACAGTGATTACTATCCTACATTAGACCACAGACCATGCTGTTCTATTTCCTGTGCATGCCCCAGCAGCTGTCAAGTCTTAGAAGAGGCTGTGGCTATTGCTTACTGATGAGGAGTGGAGAAAGGTGATTCAGAGTAAGATGTAGCAACTGAACGTAGCTTGGGGGGGTGAAAGTGTGGACAGTGTACACCTTCCTTTTCTTTTCTCAGGAGCCCAAAGCAGCCAAATCTTACCTCCCTCTCCTTCTCTTCCTCACTGGTAAGAAGCAGTATCAAGAATCCTCCAGGGTTTGCCAGGTCCCAAGGAGAGATTTGGAGACAGAGTGCATGGACAAGAGAATAGGTCCCAGCAATCTGATCAAATATGTTTATGTGGGTGTAAGCCATACCTGCATACACACAAGTTGCTGACAGAATGCTGGCCATTATTTGTTACTAGTTACCTTCAAACTCTGCTAGTGGCTCATTCCAGAATTAATCATTGCTACCGAAGTTTTGAGCAGAGAAGTGTTCTGTAGACCCTCATCCTTACAGTTCATGTCTTTCACCTACCTTTCTTTCTAGCTTCTAAATATTGTGTGCAATATTTCTATGGAGTTTATCACACAGGGGAAATCCCATGCGGGCATTAAATTGGAAAAAACTCGCAAAAGCGGTTAGATTTTTAGTTGACGTCGCTGTTAAAATGGAGTTAAAATGAGGTTAATCCAAATGGAAACTCATCAAAAACTGCTTCTTTTTACAATAAACTATGCAGTAGGAAAGCATAGTGTGGTGTAGTGGCTTGAGAGTTGGACTACAGCTTTGGAGACCAGGATCTAAATCTGTGCTTGGCCATGGAAACCCATTGAGTGACCTTGGTCAAGTCACACACTCTCAGCCTGAGAGGTAGGCAAATGCAATTCCTGCTGAACAAATTATGCCAAGAAAACCCCATAATAGTTTCACCTTAAGGTCATCATAAGTTGGAAATGACTTGAAGGTACAAAACAACAACAGCAGCAGCAACAGCAACAGGAAAGAAATCCTGAAAGTGGAATACTTCCAGGCTTACAAGGAATAATCATGAATGTTTTTATCCAAAACAAGAAAAGATGTCTCAGTACATCACACTCCAATAAAACATGTCAAGTGCTATGAAATTTTTCACCCTGAGTGATAGCAAAAAAGAACATTAAAAAAGCTTCCACAAAAATAGAAAAGAAGAAAATGTGATTGTTTTATTTTGGGGTTTTTTTTTGTTTTTGTTTTTGCAAAGAAGATATTTGGCATAAATCCAGCATTTATTGTATGAATGCATTTTTCACATAAAGTCCTCAAATGTCAAAACAAGCAAGCCTACCAAACAAACAGCCCTTGCTTTTTGAATGGGGCAGGTTTTTGTTTTTGTTTTTTAAGTGTTCAAAGATAAAAAAAATTGCAAGTATTATTTGCATTTTTAGTACTGAGCATAAAAATGCTAAGGCTGCTTTGGTTATAGGTGCTATGGATGGGAGTTGAACTGACAATTTGAAAATGGTCCAAGGGAAGAGACACCTTTGTTTTGATGACTAGCTGGATTATTTCTGGCAGTCTGTAAAGGCTCTAAAAGGAATCTAAAAAATGTGATTGGCCATTAAAAGTTCTGTAAGGATCATGATTGACCAGATGTTGTGAACAAGAGGGGACAGGGAGGGAACCCAATTCAACTGATAAGAAATGACCAGCACTTAATGGTTGTTGGCTAATGGGGACTGAACTGGAAAAAATAAACACTACAGTTGATACAGGTTGAGTCTCCCTTATCTAATATGCTTGGGACCAAAATTGTTTGGAATTTCAGATTATTGACTAGTGCTAACCAACATATGTTAACATATATGGAAAACAAAATGATGGCCAACAGATTGGAAGCGATCAATATACATCCCCATCCACAAAAAGAGAGACACAAGAGACTGCAGCAACTATAGAACCATAGCACTGATCTCTCATGCAAACAAAATCATGCTTAAAATTCTGTAACATAGACTCCAACCATACATGGAGAGAGAAATCCCAGAGGTCCAAGCAGGGTTCAGGAAAGGAAGATGCATGAGGGACCACATTGCAAACATATGATGGCTAGTGGGGTGCACCAGGGAATTCCAAAAGAAAATCAGCATGTGCTTTATATACTATAGCAAAGCCTTTGACTGCATAGATCATGAATGGCTATGGAATGCCCATAAAGACATGGAAGTGCCAACACATCTGATAGTCCTGATGAGGAATCTGTACTCAGGACAAGAGGCTACTGTCAGAACAGAACACAGAGAAACAGAATGATTCCCAATTGGTAAAGGAGTCAGAGAAGGCTGCATCCTTTATATAATAAATAAAACTTTATACCCCACCTTTAGCCGAAGCTGTCAAGGCAGCTTACAAGTTAAAAAATACATCCATAAAATTGATAACAAAATACCCCCCCCCCTTAAAAATGAATTAAATCACTATACAGATTAAAATTTCAATTACAGTAAAACAATAGACATCTAACATGGGCAGACAGCAACCACTGTAAACATCCTGGAAGAAACTATTTGGTGGCGGGGGGCGGGGGGAGTAGAATATGTTATTCCAGGAATGCCTGCCCTATCTGTTAAACTTTTATGCAGAACATATTATAAGAAACACAGGCTTGGACAAAGAAGAAGGGGGAGTGAAAATAAGAGGAAGGAATGTCAACAATCTAAGATATGCAGATGACACCATAGTACTAGCAGAAAACCTCACAGACCTGGAATACCTACTAAGGAAGATCAAAGAAGAAAGTGCAAAGGCAGGTTTAATGCTAAACATAAAGAAAACAAAAATAATGCCAACCAGGGACTTTTACAAGTTCAACCTAGACAATGAAGAAATACAAATAGTAAAAGAATTCCCATACCTGGGATCAAACATTGATAGAAACGGGGACTGCAGTCAGGAAATCAGAAGAAGACTAAGAATGGGGAGGTTGATTATGAAAGAACTAGAAAAGATTCTAAAATGCAAAGATATACAACTCAGAACAAGTTAGCCAGGGGAAGGCAACCTTTCCCCTTTAAGGGCCGAGGGACTTCAGCTCCCAGAATCCCAGGAGCTATTGGCTAACATGGGACTATTGGCCAACATGGCTGAGGCTTCTGGGAACTGGTCCCTCGGCCCTTAAAGAGGAGAGGTTGCCTACCCTTGAGTTAGACTCAAATTCTGTATTTCCTATTACCATGTATGAATGTGAGAGCTGGACAATTAAGAAAGATGATAGGAAGAAAATCAACTCCTTTGAGATGTGGTGCTGGAGAAGAGTGTTGAGTATCCAATGACAGCCAAAAGGACAAACAAGTGAGTCCTAGAGCAGATCAAGCCAGAAACCTTCCTGGAAGCCAAGATGACCAAACTGGGGCTGTTGTACTTTGGACACATCATGAGAAGGGAGGACGCTTTTGAAAATACAATAATGCTGGGAAAAGTGAAGGGTACTAGGAAGAGAGGAAGGTTACATGCTAGATGGATGGACTCTATTAAAGAGGTCACAGGTATTAAGGGGTTGCAGGAATTGGGTCTTGAAGATGTCTCATACATAGGGCTGCCATGAGTTGAGAGGCAAATGTTTCCCCTTTGACAAGGTTGTCAAGTCTTGCCTGACTGTAGGGGGCAGTGCTCATCTCCATTACTAAGCCAAAGAGCCAGTGTTGTCAAAGATAATTCTGTGATCATGTGGCCAGCATGACTGCACAGAATGCTGTTAACTTCTCACTGAAGTGGCATCTAGTTATCTGCATGCACTTTTACATGTTTTTGTACTGCTAGGTTAGTAGACTCTGGGACTAGTGACAGGAGCTCACTCTATCATGCGTTGCTGAAGTCTTGAACTGCATCTTAATTGCTGAGCCACCACATCCCAAGTAGTAAAGAGATCTACATTTAAATTCCCTCTCAGCCATAAAGCTGTCTGGGTGATCATGTGCCAGCCTCTCAATCTAACCTATTTCACAGGTTCAGGCTATTTGAAATATGGGGACACCCCAACTTACTGGGTTGCCCTGGTTGCTGGGGGAAATGCATCTAGCTTGGAGGCTCCCTGCTCAGCTTGAGGGGAGTGGGAGTGGTTTGCTCCCAGAAAGCATTGGGAGCAGTTTTTCGGGGCCCGGATTGGTTCTCTGGGCCATCGAGGGGTGGGACTTCCAGTAGCCACTCAGGACTACAAGTCCCAGAAGGGTTTGCAGCCAGAAGCCCCACTTCTCTGTCCTGGATGCGGCCTCCCTGATTGGTCAAGAGACCAGAAAGGGGCAGAACTTCTGGAAGATGGGCAAGTGGAAGTCTGGGGCATTCACTGGTTATGTCCGTTCAGGCCTGGACTCTTGTCCAGGATAGCCAAGAGGACTGCAGGGGTTGGATTGTGGGGAGGTACAGCTTTTGGGGGGTTGGCAGAAAGTAGGGATGACCTTTTGTGTTGGTAATAATAATAATAATAATAATAATAATAATAATAATAATAATAATAATAGTTTTATTTTTAACCCGCCCCTCTGCTAAGCAACCGGGGCGGTGCACAGAATTTAAAACAATACAGCAGTTAAAACAATTCCATCCCCTCCATCCCTAACCCACCCACACCTTAAAAATCAGATTAAACTAGTGCAATAATTAAAATAACAAAGTAAAATCAGCATGCAGTAAATTAAAGTAAATTAAAGGCCCTAAAACAGACAGTGGTGGCAGGGAATGGAAAGCAATCCAGACTTTATTTGGGCCGGGAGAATTATTCTGGGAAGGCCTGACAGAAGAGATCCATCTTTACTGCTTTTTTAAAGCAGTCAAGGGTGGTAATAAGACGGATCTCATCTGGCAGGCCATTCTATAATCTGGGAGCGGTAGCAGAGAAGGTCCTCTGGGAGGTCTACGACAACCTAGTTTTCATAGGGAGTAGCAGGTTCCTCCCAGAGGACCAGAGTGCACGGGGGGAGGGGATCATACGGGAAGAGGCAGTCCCAGAGATAAATTGGACCCAAGCCATGTAGGGCTTTAAAGGTCATAACCAACACCTTGTACTGTGCCTGGAAACTAACTGACAGCCAATGGAGAGATTTCACACAGGTGTAATATGCTCTCTCCTAGATGTACCGGTAATTAACCTGGCTGCCATGTTTTGGACCAATTGAAGTTTCCGGGTTAAGCACAAGGGTAGCCCCATATAGAGTGCATTACAGAAATCCAGACGTGAGGTTACCAGAGCATGTACCACAGTTTCAACATCCCTAGTCTCCAGGAAAGGGCGCAGCTGGTGTATCAGCTGAAGCTGATAACAGACACTCCTGACCATTGTATTCACCTGATTAGTCATGTGAAGTGACGAATCTAGGAGTACCCCCAGACTGCGAATACAGTCCTTGGGGGAGAGTGTGACTCCGTCCAGGACTGGAAGTTGTATTCCCAAACCTGGTTTCTGTTTTGTCTGGATTTAGTCTCAATCTGTTTTTCCTCACCCAATCCATTACCGCTTTAAGACAATCATTGAGAGGAGAGATGCCATCTGAAGTCTGAGCTGAGGACCGGGTCATGGAGAAGTATAGGCCTAAGCAGACTGCCAGAAATAGTGCACATTAAATTGAGGCACTGCCCTGGCTCAGTGCTAGGGAATCATGGGAACTGTATTTTTTTCTGGGACATTGAGCCTTCTCTGTGAGAGAGCTCTGGTGCCACAATAAATTACAGTTCCCATGATTCCCAGCACTGAGCCAGGGCAGTGCCTCAATTTAATGTCCACTATTTCTGGCAGTCTGCTTAGGCCCTATATTTGGGTGTCATCAGCGTACTTATGACACCGCGCACCATGCCTCTGGATGATCTCTCCCAGCGGCTTCAAATAGATGTTAAATAGCATCGGGGACAGGATGACGCCTTGAGGGACACCACAATTAAGCTCTATTCTGGAAGAGCAACTGTCCCCGAGCCTCACCCTCTGGGATCTGCCTGAGAGAAAGGAACAGAACCACTGCAATGCAATGCCTCCATTTCCTAACGCCCTCAGGCGATCCAAGAGGATGGAATGATCTATTGTATCAAAGGCCGTTGAGAAGTCCAAGAGCACCAGCAGGGTCACATTACCCCTGTCAATACTCAAGGGGAGGTCGTCAGTCAGTGCAACCATGGCAGTCTCAACTCCATATCCTGTCCTAAAGCCACTTTGAAATGGATAGAGATAATCAGTTTCATCCAAGACAGCTTGGAGTTGGGAAGCAACCACCCTCTTGATCACCCTGCTTAAAAAAGGAAGCAAGGAGACCGGTCTATAATTGTTCCTGTCCAGGGGGTCCAGGGAAGGCTTTTTCAGGAGAGGCTTGACTGCCGCCTCCTTTAAACAAGATGGAACAATGCCCTCCCTGAAAGGTATCCCGAAGGAAAACCTCAATGTGTCACCCCCCTGGACAACCAGCCAAGATGGGCAAGGATTGAGAGGGCAGGTCATCTTCCTCACTCTATCAAGGATCTTGTCCACATCATTGGTGCTTACAGATTGAAGCTGATCCAGTAAAATTCCATCAATGGAGTTGCTGGACACCTCATCTATGGATTCTGTCAAAACAATGGCATCCAACTCGGCTCATTTTCGAGAGATTTTATCTGCAAAGTAGATGTTAAATGCATCACAGCAGGCCATTGTTGGGTTAAGTAGAGGGTTCTGCACAGGAGAAACCTACGTCAGTTCCCCCACCACCCTAAACAGCTCTGCTGGACGGGACTCTGCAGATGCAATATGTGCAGAGGAGAAGAGTCTCTGCACTGTACGTATTGCCTCCCGATAGGAATCAAGATGTTTCCTATGGCGAGTTCTATCGGATAATAATAATAATAATAATAATAATAATAATAAAATTTATTTGTATACCGCCCAATGGTTTCCCAATCCGGGCGGTTAACAGAATAAAATACAATACAATAAGAGCCGAGTCTTCCACCATTCGCGCTCTAGTTGTTGTCCAGCTCGCTTCATCCTCCTAAGCTCCTCAGTGTACCAGGGCTTACGATTTGGAGTGGGCTAGAAAGGGCGCTTGGGAGTGATTGTGTCGATAGCCTTGGTAAGATCAATGTTCCAAGTATTAACCAAAGCTTCAACAGAATCACCGGTGTTATCAACCATTAAACCCTCTAGGGCTCTCTGGAATCTAAATGATTCCATTAGCCTTTGAGGGTGGCCCATGCGGTAGCATGGGCCGTGGTTCTGGTGGGTGTGGTTTCCTGTACTGTGATTGGAAGTCTCACGGGAAGCCAGGGGTGCTGGGAGTGATGAGATGTTGCCATTGCAGAGGCAACTCCTGAACAGCATCCCCTGATAACAAAGGGGAGAAAATGCAAACATGCAGTCAGTTGGTTACCCCTTCTGTCATCCTGAAGCCTGGCTGTGACAAGGCAACTTGGTCATTGAACAACAGGTGGGTTGGTTGATGCCAGATCCAGACCCAGACCCATGCATTTGGGACAAACCTACCTGTCAGCTGTACTCAATAAAATTGTGACCTTTTCCTGCCAATGGTGTGTCCTGGTGTTTCCTTCCTGCGATGTCTCACCTTCCCCTGCAAACAATGTTCTCTCTTACAAGCCTGCCTGTGCTTTGAGATCTGCCAAGGAAGCCTTTCACTGTATCCCACCACCCTCACAGGTACATCTGGTGGGAACATAGGAAAGGGCCTTCTTGGTGGCTACTCCCAGGCTCTGGAACTCCCTTCCCAGGGAGGTTAGACTGACACCTCCCTACTTTCGTTCCATAGATAGGTAAAGACCTTTCTGTTTTGACAGGCCTTCAAGGATTGAGTGTACAAGGTCCATCCAGCCTAAACAATGTACTTATTTCCCCCATTTGTTATTGTTGTTTTTCAAAAATGTTTCATGTTTTTAACTAGTTTTGATTTTCTGATATTTTAATCAGTTTTAACTTTTGCATTTTGTAAATTTTTATGCTATCTTTCTAAAATCTATTGTAAGCTCCCTTGAATCCTGAACTGGGAGAAAAGTGTGAGAGGAAGAGGAGGAGGAGGAGGAACAGCAGCAACAACAACTTTCATGGTGTCCTAATAAACCTACCTTCCCAAAGTACACACCATGGAGGTATGGAAAAGAGGGTCTATTCACCCACTAACAAAATGCATTGGTATCCCAGGTACCTCCTTAAAGTAGGGCAGTAAATCTTGGGTGTTTATAAATCCCTCATAGCTGGAAGCAACCCTAGTGAGTGATATGACAAAAATTGGATTGCTATATTTTTCAGCCTCTTGCCACTTTTGTTTTCGTGACACACACTTTCTCTTTCTCTCTCTTTTCTTTCCACTCCTGCAGTGCATAATTTACACTGCCATCTCTCTATTCCCATTGAATGCTAAGTTCCTCTCCACTGTCATGTTTATGAATATCAGGTGTTTGGAAACTATAAATGCAGCTTTCATAGACTAAAATGGCAACATTTAGAGGTCTTTGTCCCTTCACAGATTTCTGACAGATCCATTCAAGGCTACTTCCCTTCATTAACCTTCAGTGGCAAGAAATGTTCAGTAAACAAATGGAAATAACTCTGTTTTAAAAACTACTGTGCTAAATACAGTTCTTCTTTGGCTCTGCTTGCTAATTACCTGGGGTGCCATATATGCTTACAGACTGAAATTGGTGCCCACTCTCAAGAAAAGGTTTGTCTAAAAACTGAAAGTGCTTTAGGCTACTTCCCTCATTACAATTTTGAAGTCAGTCCTATGCCTGAAATTCTAAAAAGGCCACAGCCTGCTAGACAATTCTTTTTTTTAAAAAATTACATCCCATGGCTAATGAATTCTCAGCAAGACTTTTGGCTCCCCCCACTTTGAACAGCATTACCTCTATGCTGTATAATAAAAAGTGTTTCAATTCTCCTGAAGTTTTCAAACTGGTTTGACATGCTGTGCAGAGAGCTGCTGCTAAAATAGATGCTGCCAAGGCCTCCCCAGGGGTTAGTCATAAGATTTGCTGGATTACGGCCCAGGGATAAATCTATATGTCTGAAGTATTTTTGTGAGCTGAGGCCACTTCACACATTACTTTTTTCCCCCTGGCAATGATGTTGATTTTTTAAGTGTTTGGGGATATATATATATTCATTTCTCCACATGATATTGCAGCTTCACATAACTTAGACTCAGGCCTTCTTCACCTCACTGAAACCATTAAAACCATTTGCTCTCAGAAAAGAAGAGGAAGAAGCTTGTAAAAAGGATGTGCCATCATTAATTTCTCTACCTGTGACTACTGCTTTGTTAAGCTACTGCTGGCCCCTCCATTTCTCACAGAAACCATCAGAATGATGGTACACAGGAGCAGGATTGTTTAAGTATTTGACTATTTTAATGACATATTATTGTTTATATTGATGACTGTGGATAAGAAATTAGAAGAAGATTAGGATTGGGAAGGGCAGCTATGAAAGAACTGAACAAGATCCTAAAGTGCAAAGATATAATTCTGAACATCAAAGTGAGGATCGTCTAAGCCATCATATTCTCCATCACCATACATGGATGTGAGAGCTGGACAGTGAAGAAAGTGAATAGGAAGAAAATCAACTCATTTGAGATGTGGTGCTGGAGAAGAATGCTGAGGATACTGTGGACAGCCAAAAGTCCTTGAACAGATCAAGTCTGAAATACCCTTAGAAGCCAATATTTTATTTATTTATTTATTTGGAGTATTTATTTCCTGCTCTTCAGCCACAAAGGCTCTCAGAGCAGCTTACAAGTGGCTAATTAGACAGTTGATTAATTAGTTTGGTTAATTAGATGACCAAATTTAGTCCATTGTACTTTGGCCACATCATGAGAAGACATGAATCATTAGAAAAGACAATGCTAGCAAAAATAAATTGAAGTAGAAAGAGAGGAAAATGACATACCAGATGGCTAGACTCAATCAAAGAGGCCACAGACCTGAGCCCGCAGGACCTAACCAGAGCAGTGGAGGGCAGGGGGTCTTGGAGATGTCTCATGCACAACATCACCATGAGTTGAAGTCAACTCAAGGGCAGTTAAGAACAACAAAAGCACCATGGCCCCAGAATCCTGTGTACTTTCATCTTGTTACCCTCTTCCTTTCTTTAGCTGATAAGTTCCCATATAGATTCTAGACAATAGTTTCACATTAAAAGGTTTCAAGAGACAAACCTGGAGACTTATGCAATGTTAGCTCAAGAGCACAGGTCGATGACCTGGATGGAGAGAATGCAAACCATCTCCAAGTTGCCCTTACTACTTGTGCCCAAAACCTTGTGATTCCACAACTGTGAGAGACTTAAAAATGTCAGAAATAGTTGTGCAAAAAGAAAACAAAACAAAAAATTGATGAGAACTAGGCTTTTGGGGTAATTTAAAGTTTGCTGGTTCCCTAGCATTGTGTTTCAATTAATTAATTACCTTAAAAACTTCTGGAGAAAAGATAAAGCTGAAATTCTGGCCAAACTCAGTCATTTTGTTAAAAAATAAATTTATTATTAAGTTGTCCCTTTTCATTGACAAATGTCCACCTGAATTCACAACTGAGTTGGTCCAAATGTGTGAGTTCCTATCATGGGAAATAGAGGGGCAAAAGTAATAATCAATAGCCTTTGCTTCTGTTCTAAAGTGTTAACTATTGCTTCATGTTCAAGAATAATGTCCTTGAAACCTATCTCAGCTTTATCCTTTTCTTGCTAAGATTAAAAGAGATAGGTTGAAGATGTTTTAAAGTAGATGTAGGGTCCTAATTTAAAAGGGTGTTTCCTATTATACAACAAATTTAAGCATAGACTTGATGATTTTTAAGACCCAATGTAATCAGGGGAGAAATCAGGGGTCTTTAAAATCCATATCATTTCAGTTCTAGTTTTAAGTTCCTCAAGACTTTGTTGTTGTTGTTATTGCATTTTGACCAGCAATATTTCCATGTGCATATGATTAGGCACGTTTGTACTTTCTCAGGACACTACAATGAATCTACTGTGACTATAACTTTCTGCTATATAAACATATACAAAGACCATTTTAAAATGATACATTATAGGAAGACCTTTCAGAAAATATTGTATTTAATCAAACTCAGTAATGGCCATTCCCCCCCCCCTCCACAACGGAGGAGTTGGATTGGGGCTGGGCTGTTTGCCACCCTCCCCTGATTGGAGACAGGCTAATTTAACTCACACCCTGACAGTTATGCCTTAGTGTGAGGCCTTGGGGGCAGAGCCTGGGTTCTTGTGGAGACAGTCACCACCAGGTCTTCAGAGCTTTTCAGTGAATCGAGGACAGTGGATGTCTCCTCTATTCCTGGCTAGTTTTTTTCCTTGGTGGGAGGGGAACATTGCTGTTTGCCCCCCCCCCATCTACCTATTGTTGGTGGGCACTAAGGAGTGGTCTGGGCATGTCCTTCTCTGGGTGTTCCCTTTGGCCTGACTGACCTGTTAAGCATTACTGGGATCTGAGGATTGGCTGCTGGTCCTCCTCATTGTGCTGAGGGGCTCTCGCTCTCAGCCAGGCTTGTTTCTAGTGGTGATCGGCCTGGACGGGCCTAGTTCACCCCTTGTTGCCAGCTGCGAGGCTTATTCCTCCAGCCTTGGCCTGTTCTCTTGGCCCTATTCCTAGCTGAGAGGCTCTTTCCTGGCCTTCCCTGCTGCAGCACTCTGTGCAGGGATTAGCCTTCCTCAGCCTTCCTCATCACACTGTGGGAAGGGTGGCAAGGCTCCTTCCTGCTGTCTCCCTGGCCTGGGAATTATCCTTGCACTGTGGGGTTTTTGTGCCAGGTGCATTGGCACTCCAGGCACATCCTTTCAGCTTGGACTCAGCCTCACCAACCCCTACTTTTCTTTTATTGGAGCAGGCTCTAGTGCATTGGGTGCATCCTCCTGGCCTTGTAGTTGGCCTCACCACCACCCTCTCTCTTTTTTGCTGGAGCAGATTCTTCCCATATGGCCTGGCCCAGTTTGTCCCCGAGAGTGCAGCACTGTTGGGGCTTGCCTTCCTACGAGTGGTGTAATTGTTTAAGTGTTGGGTCTATGTCAAGTGTTTGAGGTCTACTCTGAGTGGATAGGCCCTTTGGGTGCTTTAAACAGGGTGCTTTATCAAAACCTTGGTTAGAGGGGGGGGGTATTTTCACTTCTCCATTGTACCCCATATTCCAAGCATTCTCTTGGTCTGGTTGTTTATTGCTGTGGGCTGTATTTCAGAAGACCCCCCCCTCCACATGTTCACACTTTTTCAAGGGACTGAACTATTGTTGTTATTATTATCATCGTTGTCATTGTTGTTTTGTTGGGATACGCATATCCTTGCATTGTTGTGGGTTCTACTTGCCCTGGCCTGCTGTTGTTCATCATTGCTCCAAAGAAGGTTAAAGGGAGGGGGGGTTCCAAGGGGAAAGGGCCTGCATGACCTTCTAAACATTCAATAGTTTAGCGTTCTTCATTTAGTGATGAGGCTGATGACTTACTGATGGAAGAAAAGTTTTTGAGAATTAGGGTGCTTGAGGAGGCTCGTGGTGGGCCTTCCCAGCCTCTTCCCTTGCCAGCTCACTCCTTCGAGCATGACGGGAGTTCCTCCAAGCATTCTAGGCAGGCTATGCTCTATGAGGAAATGAAAACTCATATTTTTACTTTGGATCAGGAGTGGTCTGGCCACGGGGCATCCTTGACATAGGTGGTCCACTCCTCTTCAAGTCAGGAAGCTGCAGTGGGCGTTGATCTGGAAGATGCTGTCCAACCAATGTTAGCATTGTATCCTACAGATGAGTCACTGCCACAGTATAGTGACCCTCTGCCAGGTTATTCTTGGCCTTGGGGGTTTCCAGGCCACCATCAGTAATATGCTGCTCCAATGGGTAGTGATAAGGGAGGATCAGTTGTAGCTGCGCCTATGATGACATTCAGTTGTCCTATGCCCCAGCCTGCTTGGGACAGTGGTCAGGATCCTCATTTTTGTCTATCTCACCTTTACGGCTGCCTGTTGATCAGTGCTGGGATGGGCCTCAATGTCAATCTGGTTACGCCGGCATGTCCCCTTCTGTCATTCCATTTGGTGAGATATCTCTCCCTCTGGGTGACCATCTGTTACACTCAATTATTGATAAGATATTGAGGGAGGAATATATAAATATTTTCATGTACTGTATCATGAATTGGAAAAGAAGGAGAAAGAGGAGTTGGATGACAAAGAAAAGGAAAAATTGTGTAGGAGGAAGGTAGAGCACAATTTTTCCAAATTAGCTTAATGGTTTCCACATTTATGCTGGGGTTATCGCTACAGCCCAGCCTACTCGGGCAGCTGCCCTGATCTAGTATATGGACATTATTCACAGGGCTTACATTGACTATACTGGCCCTGCCTGGCTGCTGTATGACGAGGCTTTTCGCATGTGGGCAGCCTTATATCCCACAATGCATTGGGATATGTTGCATTCCCAGCTGTGGCATGGCTGGCAGAACCGATGCCTGAACATCTTTGAAACCTTGGCAGTGTGAGGTGATGTGGGCCCTGGGTCTCTCAGTCACTGCTAGTATGAAGAATAGTTATCTTATATCAGTGCAAGAGTCCTCAAGTTCCAGGTGGTGCACCAATTGGGAGAGGCTCTACCTGCTCTGGTTCCTCAGCTCCTGCGATATTGTGTTTTTGTCCATGACAAGGGATTGGCTCCTCAGTCCATTCATGGCCACTTGTCTGCCATTGCTTTTTTGCAGAAGCTACAAGGGGTCCATGATACCACTACTGATTTTCAGATTTAAAGGGTAATGGAAGGCTAGTCTAGAGAGAGAGGTCAGATTAGGGATACTAGAATGCTTTTGTCTCCTGACATTCTAAAGGGCTTGAGATCCGTATGAGCTGATATTTGTGTATCGCCATAAGAAGTTTTATTATTCCATTCTGCAGCTTTAACTGCATTTTTTGGTGTGCTGAGAATTAGCAAGCTGGTTTTGGCTGCTAAGCATGACAAGTCTGATAAAGTGTTACACTATAGTGATCTTAGGTTTACTAGACAGTCGATTACACTAGTCACTCGATTGTCCAAAGCTGACCAGTATGGTAAAGGTGCGCAGCTCTCTTTACAGCCTTGTTCAGATACATTTATCTGTCCAGTACAGGGTTTGTGTGAATACATGCAAGCCCAAGGATCCAGCCCAGGACCTCTGTTTGTTCACCAAGATCTTTCTCCTTTTACCAAACATAAGTTTTGGGCAGTTACTTCCAGGGTCTTGTCTACTATGAGGTTCACTAATGTCTGCTTTGTGACCCATTCATTCCAGATTGGGGCTGCTTCAATGGCCGCCTCCATGGGCTTTCAACCAGACACTATCAAGCAAATTGGTTGTTGGAGGTCTTCTGCATACCTCAGATATGTTAGGAGATTGCGTTGTTAATTGGTGTTTCTTTTTTCCCCCAGATCCCTGCCCTCAGCCATCAAGAGTTCAAGTACTGCTTTTTGGCCACAGCATGATCTACTGGGTTGCCCGGCAAGCAAGATCAAGCCACTCTGGTACTCACTTGGGCCTTGGTGATGTTGCATGTTTCAATTGGTTGAATAAGAGAGGTCTTTGTTGGCATAGCCTGTTGCCGTTACTGTTTAAGGAGCGCCATGGGCCTCCCCCCCCCCCACTTGTTGAGGGCAGCGATCTTCGTTTATTAAAAGGAAAGGCACATTTTTCAGGTGCTACATGATTTCCACCTTATTAAACAGTCACGACTACTTATTCAAATTGTTTTGTTGTCTATGCTCCCACAACGTGAGTGGAAGTGTGGTGATGACCCTATTGCCATTGATACTGCCTGAACGTGGGCTAATAGGGAAATTCGTAAGGTCCTTGAGGCTGGGCTAGGCCATTATCTACCCCACCTCCAGATTATATTTCAGAGGCCAGAGTGCTACAGGGCTGATGGTGTTCACCTTTCTGAAACTGGTAATGCCATTTTCTTAATGAATCTACAACATGGTGTTAAGGAGGTGCTGATGCCAAAGTGGGAGATAATGGGCTAAGCAGACACTTGCCCTGTATCTGTGGCATAAACAATTGCATTATATTTTGGTGAGACCCTTGGACACCATTTGGGTGGAAGAGACGTTTCTGGAACCACCTCTTTAGGCATTGTGACCTGTGGGGTGGCAGAAAGAAATTGCTCTTAGGTCTGGCTTGAAAGATAACCCCCCTCTTTAACTTTCGCAGATTGGGAGAGGGACTTTCTGGTTAGACTTCCTGATGCAGGCCAGCCAACAAATAACCCAGCTTTTGGGTTATTGTCGAGGGATCAGGTGTTATCATCCAAATAAACTGCAGAGGTGGTCTGGAGAAAGACACCAGCTGCAGCTTCTCCCACACTTGGTTGTTCTTTGAATTAGTTGCAGTTCCATTAAGAAATTAATAAATACGTCAATTAATAAATGGCCCTGTTTTACCTTAATCTGGTGTCTTGTCTCATTATTTCTGGGTTTGGGTGGCAATGGCTTTGGTTCCCCTTGGCTTTAAACTGATGCACTGCTCCCTACTGTTGAGTTGTTCCTTTTACATATATTTGTCTATAGAGTTGTATCTTTGAATGGGATTTTATTTCCAGGACCTCCCAGCTCTGCTCAGCTATTGAATGGAAGTTCTATGGAGCTTTTTAGTGCATTGTAAAACTCTGCCTCCATAATGATATGTATCTGTCTGAAGTCATTTCCACACCTTATTGGTGACATCTTTCTCCAGGAGAAGTTAAAAGTAGTGCTACATTTCAGCAGTCATTTTGCAAAGACCAAGTCCAAACAAAGAGATTGAGATAATGCCCATAAAGTAAGGCAAAGATTTGATTTGATTTTAAAAACAGACTTCCATAATATGGATTTTAAAGTGTTTTTGTTTGTTTTTTGTCCTCCCACTCCCAATATGACAAGGCAGTACAGAGTCCCGTTGAACTTCATAGTGTGAGGTCACCTATTGGGTAGACATTGTAATGTAAACTAACCTAGAATGTGATTAACTGAACTGCCCTGAAGTGATTTATATTTGCTTTCTCCTCTTATGAGACCCAAAGCGGCTTACATTATGAGTTAAAACACAATTTCTAAAACTATATAGAGTACAACGTTTTATTTAAAAATAATAAAAAGCCAAAACTGTTGGCAAAATTTATGTTTTGTATTCTCCTGCTCCTCTTTAGTTAAGCAGGTCTTCCCCCTTCCCTCTCTCTCATTCTAACTGTCAATCTTAAGTGGCAGTTTAACCGACTCTCAGAACATTCTACACTGTCAGTTAGTAGCCTCAGCCAGTAAGCAGCCAGCAACTGCAGTCAGCTGTCAGTCACAATCCTCCTCTGAGGGAGCATAACTGCTTTCTTCCTGCTTTATAAACTCCAGTTAGATTAGGTTTTAGTTTGTTGTGTAAATATTTATTAAAGTCATTATTGTTTGTTTTTAAACCACAAACTACATGTCTGTCTTTTTGAGTTAGTCTTTGGGCCGATGCAGATGGCCCGTATGGGGTGGCAGAGAGCCGCCCCAGGGAGCAGCAGATTGGGGCCATGGCAACCCCACACCATGGCCCCAATCCTTCCTTTTCCCGCCCCTAAAAGAGCAGCAAAATGCCGCTCCTTTTAGGGGTGACAAAAGGTCACACTAAGAGTCGGTGCTGCGGCTCTTCCATGCCCTGTTGGTGTAGCACAGGGGTTGGCAACCTTTGTTGCCGGGGGGCTGGGGGGGGAATGGCGGGGGGGTGGCCGGGTGCACACTCGCTTGTGCGCACGCACTTGCCCCCCCACGCATGCACACGATGATGCCGTCGAGTGCATGCACAAATGACGTGAGCGCCATTTTGGAAGCCCCCTGTGTGGGGGGGCTTCCCTGGGCCTCGGAAATGCCCCCCCGTCCCCATGGCAGGTGAATTCGCCCGCAGCAGCGGCAGGGGCGGCTTCCCTGGGCCTCAAAAGGCCCCCCGCCCCCGCAGCGGGTGAATTCACCCTCAGCGATGGCAAGGGGGCTTCCCTGGGCCTCAGAACAAAATGGTGGCCGCGTCATGTGTGCATGCACACGTGACACGGGCACCATTTTGGAAGGTCCCACAGCGGCTGTGCAGCCACTGTTGAACCTTTGGAAGGCCGCACCATGGCTGCGCGGGGCGAATTCGCCCACCACAGGGGTGGGGGGGCCTTTCCAAGGCCCAGGGAAGTGGCTGCGGTGGGCAAATTCGCCCCGCGCAGCCGTGGTGCGGCCTTCCAAAGGTTCAACAGTGGCTGCACAGCCGCTGTGGGACCTTCCAAAATGGTGCCCGTGTCACATGTGCATGCACACATGATGCAGCCACCATTTTGTTTGCCAAAATGGCAGCCGTGACGTGCACGGCGGCACGGCGGCATGGCGGCGGGAGGTGGTGGTGGCAGGGGTCCATGGGGGCTGGTCGGCAGGGGTCTGTGGGCCGGGTGTGGGCTATGGGCCGTAGGTTGCTGACCCCTGGTGTAGCATGTCTGCACTCTGCGCTGGAAGGGTGTCCAGATGCCGCACACCGTGCATACGGCCACGCAGCATCAGGACGGTGTCGGGGTGTGGTTGGGGCAGCCAAGGGGCAGCTGCCCCACCCCAACTTGACCCCCAGGCTGGTGCGTTGGCCCGGTCTGCAACGGCCCTGTATTTAGGAAGATAGATTTAAAATAATAATCTGACCCACTTTTTTTGCTATTTTGCGAATGAAAGTGAACTCTAACAAGTTTAACTTTCATACCTGCATATTTTAGTTTACCTTTAAAAGGGTTAACACCCTGGAAATGAAAATTGCACCCCACAAAAACATTAATTGAAAACAATTCAATTAAGCACAGTCAGCACTTGGTAAAAGATACAGCACATCAATTGAATAGTCTTCTGCCCCAACCATTTCAAATCTGAATGCCTGTTTAAATTATTATTATTATTATTATTATTATTATTATTATTATTATTATTTCTTTGCCTGTCAAGTGAAAAGAGAATGGGTGGGCAACTGTGCCTCCCTTGGAAGGGAATTCCATAGCCTAGAAGCAGCCAGCAGGAAGGCTCTCTCCTATCTCCTCACCCAATGGCTCTGTGTTGGTAGTAAACCAAGAGAAAGCCCTCCCTGAAGATCATAAGACTCAGGCAAGCTCATATGGGAAGATACAGGCTTTCAGATAGCCTGGTCCTGGACCATATAGGGCTTTATAAGTAATGATCAGCACTTTGAATTGTGCCCAGAATTTAGACCAATGAAGTGAGGTACTAGTTCAGTGCTTCTCAGGCTATCTGATATGGGGAATCAGCAATTTCTTTATCTAATGTTCCAGGGACTAGTATCATACTTCTTCCCATTGGCTACAATTCTCTGTGGATCAGCAGGCACTAACTCATGGACTGGCACTAGTCTGGGGCCACCACTGTGAGTAGCACTGATCTAGTTAAATAAGAAAGAAAATGGAGGAATAATATTACTAGTCATGCTGATAGAGTGATTGATACTCAATGCAGACTTCCTCTACTTAGAAAGGAAGAAACCCCGCGACGAGTCGGGAGGGGTTTCTTGTTGTGCTGGCCATATAAGGACAAGAGAGACCTGATTGGTCAAGCGCACAGGGGTAGTAGAGCACCTGTGTGCTTGGTCCAATCAAGTTGCTTGCCTGTGTCTGGAGAGTCTCGTGGTGACTGTAAACTCCTGAGGCTTGTAATGAGAATTTGTTCTTTATAGCTCTGCGCTGCCATGTGGTGGCAGCCATTTTAGAGCTTGAACTAAGTGAGTCACATCGCTCTGCTCTGTGCTCTGGCTGCTTGCTTGGCTTTGGCCCAGCGAATCTCTTGGCTTTTGCGGTATTTGGCTTTTGCTGATTTTGCTCATTAATTTTAACTGTGGGAGTTTCCAATTTGTGTCTCCCTGAGCAATTCAGATAGGCCGAGTGAGGCCTTCGGGCCGGTCCCCTCGGGCCTGTAAGGGCCACCGCATCTCCAACACTCGGAGGGCTGCTTATCCGAGGCAGGTGCTGTGGAAGGCGTTATCTCACCAGGTGCACGGACCCGGTACTGGGTCTCAGGCCCAGTGGCACCCCGGCAACCCCGGTCTGGTAACGTCAGGACCCCATCACTGGTTTGGGGGGGGGGGGTTACACCTCTCCCCAGCGGTGAGTGTGTTTGAAGGCAATACTTGTCTTCAGGCTGGGTTCCTTTGGACCCTTGGTGGACACCTTCCCCCCTGGTCGGCTATTGCCAGTGACGCTTCCTGGCTATCTGCGTCTCTTGTTGAGACTTGGGGAAGGGTAGCCTTTTGCCCTGGTGGTGCAGGGTGCCTAATAAGACCCTTGGTGGACACCTTTCCCCCCTGTGGTTGTTTCCAGCAACACTTCCTGGCTAAGTGCGTCACTTGTTGAAACTTGGGGAAGGGCGGCCTTTGGCTTGGTGGTAATCATCCAAGGTGGGTGATTGTGCTTAGGACCCGTGTTACACTTACTGGGTGAAGTGATGCCCCGCAGTAAGGCCCAATCTAAGAGGCGCGCAGCTTCAGCTGTGCCTGGCTCTGGTCACTCTGCTTCAAAGAGGCCTTCCTAGTCTGCCAGCAGAGATGATGAGATTGCTGCTCAGTTAGCACAACTGGACAAGACAGTGCAGGCCTGGGTTGAGGTCTGTAACCAGCTTGCCCAGAAAGGGCTACAGGCTACAGTCACCAGCCCTATTCCCATCACTTCTGATACCACTGACACAGAAGTGCTGCCCCCTCCTGTTGCACCTGATGCCAGGTGATGGATGCTACACCAGGCCCTTCGGTGGTTTCAGCTGTGGAGGCTGGGCACCCCACTATTGCCGATGTGTGGGAACTCCTAAAAAGGGTCCCTGGTGCAGAGATTCAGAGTGCGGCTTCCCCCGTTTCTGTTCAGCCTACTATGGCAGATTTATATAACCTCTTGCAAGGATTGAATCTTCTAGGTGCTGGTGCAATGGAGCAAACCCGTGATGCACAAAGAGGAGATCAACCCGCTGCTGCTTCATCTTTGCTTGACACCTAAGCTGTTGCAGGACCACACTTCGGGGGACCAGTGCGGTTGGCTGGTGATGCTTCCCAGCAAGCTTCTGTTTCTAGTTTGTCTCCTACTAACCAATCACATGCAAACTGGCCCACCTTGGTATGGGCTCCAGGTGGCCAGGTTAGCCAGGGTATGGGTGTGGAACGGCCCAACCCTGCGGCTTTGGGTGAACCTGTGCAGGCACCTGCGGTTTCACAGGTGCCTGACCCTAGGGTGCTGGATGGTCAGACAACTGCTTTGGCTAGCAACACCTCTGTGGTGTCTTCTTTGAGTGCTCCTGTGTTATCAGGAATGGCTGTGCATTCTGAAGGTTCCAGGTGTGGAGATTCAGGGTGTGGTTGCCCCTGTTTCTGAGCAGCCTACGGTGGCAGATCTTATAACCTCTTGAGAGGAGTGGTTCTTTCAGGCGCTGGTGCAGTGGAGCAAACTCGTGATGCGCAGAGGAGAGATCAGGCAGTTGCTGCTTCTTCTCTGCCTGACACCCGATCTGTTGCGGGGCCACACTTTTGGGGACATGTGCATTCAGCTGGTGATGCTTCCCAGCAAGCTTCAGTTTCAGGTTTGTCTCCTACTAATCCTTCACTGGCAAATTGGCCCACCTTGGTATGGGCTCCAGGTGGCCAGGTTAGCTAGGGTGTGGGTCTGGAATGCCCCATCCCAGCAGCTTTGGGCATGCCTGTGCAGGCACCTGTGGTTACACAGGTTCCTGACACCAGGATACAGATTGGTCAGCCAATTGCTTTGGCTAGCGACACCCCTGCGGCATCTCCTTTGGGTGCTCCTGTACTATCAGGAGTAATTGTGCATTCTGATTCCATTCCCTACGCTGGAATGTCTACTCCCCTTGGCTCACGCCTTCCTCTTTCTACTAAAGAAAGGATATGGAAGGGGAAATATATAGATTTATTTCGCTTACTTTCAGGGATTCTGAACCAAGGATCATAGTAAAATATAGGATTGTCTTCAGCCTTCCCAAAGAATTGCAGGCGCTCAAAGTCCCTAAACTGGAGCGTAATTTCGTGATTTGGATTATGGGTTTTACTATTTACAGGGGATTTATAGAGGAAAAAGAGCCCTTTATGTCTCCTGACTTTTCTAAATACCAGGAAATCATGATAAAGGCTTACACCAACTGCCATCATAATGCTAGGGGTGCAGTCTGGCTGCAATACAACGAGCAGTTTAGAATGAGAGCCGCACAAGATAGCTCCTTGTCGTGGAGACATGTACACCCTGAATTATGGGCACATGTAATGGTGGGGGCCTCCCCTTCGAGCAGATGTGACAATGGGTTTGTCCCCATGGTTACTCAGCTGAAAGGACAGAATGCGAGGCCTGGCACGGGAGAGAGAAAGCAGTTTGGTATATGCTGGGACTTTAACACAGGCAAGTGCAGGTGGCAGCCCTGCAGGTTTGATCACAATTTTCGCATACCTTACCATAGATCCTGCGCTTACATCTGTTAAGTGTGCATCGTTCGACTCAGCAGTCAAGATGATTAGGAACTTAGGCAATGGAACCCCTTTTAGTGAAGTACGACATAAAATCCGCCTTCAAGCTGCTCCCTGTGCACCCAGATGATTTTGATTTACTGGGTTTTCAGTTTGGAGGAAAGTATTATTTTGATAAAGCCATGCCAATAGGGTGCTCGATTTCTTGTTCAGCTTTCAAGACTTTCAGCACCTTTCTTCATTGGTGTGCAGTAAAGCGGTCAGGTAATAGGGCTATAACACACTATTTAGATGACTTTTTGATTGCTGAAAATCCCAATTCCTCTCAATGCAGGGACACTTTAGCTGATTTTCAGGAATTAATGTCGGAGTTGGGAGTTCCTTTAGCTGAAGAAAAAATTGAAGGGCCCGACACACGGCTTATATTTTTGGGTATCGAGTTAGACACCGTAGCCGGTATTTCTTGATTAGCAAATGACAAATTTGTGGCTATAAGGCAGCAGGTTAGGATGATGCTTGGGAAGCAAAAAGCTACACTTCGTGAATTTCAATCACTTCCAGGATTATTAAACTTTGCCTGGAAGATAATAGTTCCAGGATGAGCATTTTGTACAAGATTTTATAGGGCTACTATAGGGATGTCTGCATCGCACCATCACATTAGGATCACAAGGGGGATTTGTGAGGAATTGAAGGTCTGGGAGTCCTTCTTTGAGCAATTCAATGGGACCTCATTTTGGAGATCTGAAATGCTGCTGAGGGCAGACTTTCAGGTGCACTCTGATGCTGCTGGTGCCCATGGCTTTGGTGTTTATTGGAATGGCCAATGAGCTGCAGAGGCGGGGCCTTCTGCTTGGACTGAACGTGGTCTGACTAGGGACCTGACGTTCTTGGAACTTTTTCCTATTATAGTGGCTGTTCACCTGTGAGCAAACTAATTGCTAACATGACCATCTGGTTTTTGGTGTGACAACCAGGTGGTAGATCAGGTGGTAAATTGTCAGTCTTCCAAGTCCCCCAGAGTTATGTGTTTGATAAGGGTGATGGTCTTGCAGTGTTTGAAATCTAATGTTTTATTCCATGCTCAGCATGTTCCTGGTGTGCTTAACCCTTTGGCAGAGGACACCCTTTCTCGTTTTCAGTTCTCCAGGTTCCGGTAGTTGGCTCCCGAGGTGTCGCCACACCCGATGGAGGTACCGGCTTTGCTATGGAGCCTTGGAGACTAGAAATTCACAGGGCGATCCTACATTCCATCGCCCCATCTACACACAAGTCCTACCAGATAGCTTTGAATGCATTTAACCAATTTTATTAGAAATTGGGGAGGTAGAAGACTGGCCTATTAGGTTTGATCTGGTACTATGTTTAATATTACACCTCAGGCATGCAGGTCTGTCACCTGTTATTATTAGGGGCAGGCTGGCCGCCCTGGCTTTTTACTCCAGGGCAAGGGGTTGTTTTGATCCTACCACAGACTTTAGGGTTGAAAGACCTGTGGAAGGTTGGCCTAGAGAATCCCCAGTAGTAAAGAACTCACGAAGGCTAATAACAAGCTCAGTACTGGCTAAGTTGTGGGATCATTTAGCTGATGCATGTTATTCACCTGAGGAGGCAGTTTTATTCAAGGTAATATTTACCATTGCTTTATTTGCAGCCTTACGAATTAGGGAGATTGTGCCCGGATCTCTCAATTATCAGTCTGGAAGGGAACTTTTAATTTCGGATGTTATTTTAACAGTACAAGGGATTCAAATTTGTATTAGGCACTCTAAAACTGATCAGTTGGCAAAAGGTCAGTCCATCTCCTTAGCCAAAGCGCCTAGTGGGTGTATTGCCCGTGTTAGCGATGACCAATTACCTCAAGGTTAGGTCAAAAGTGGCAGGTTATCTGTTTCTACATCTGTCAGACATGCCATTAACTCAATTTCAATTCAGGGCAGTGTTGAAGGAGATGCTTAGGTGAGCTAGTTGCCTCTGGCTTAATTTTCTTCACACTCCTTCTGCATTGAAGCAGCAACAGCTGTGGCCACTCATGGCTTGAGTGATGCAGATATTTGCCGAATTGGCCGGTGGTGTTCACGAGCATTTAAGTTCTATGTTCGGCCTTTGGAGAACATGACTCCTGATCAGCTATGCTAATTTGCTTTATTTGCATTTCAGCTTCCTTGGATCATACAGCTGCCTGGGTCGCATTCGCAACCCCGGGTTCTAGTAATACACCTGAGAGAGAATGACTTAGTCAATGTCCCTTGTTTTCAGTTGACAAAGCAGATGATGAGAGATCTGCAGGAAATGAGAAAGATTTTGCCTGGAGCTGTAATGCTTTGGACTTAGCTCCTGCCAAGGCGTAGCTGGCCTGGAACTCGCGAAGATGGTGGCTTAATCGTCATGTGGCCAAGCAGTTGTCTAAACTTTGCATTTTCATAGTTTAACATTTAGGAATTAAATTGGATAGGCCGCAGCTGTACAGGGGGGATGGGGTTCACCTCTCTGCTGAAGGTTCGGAGATTTATGTTAAGGCACTCTCCGAACAAATTAGAAAAATGGTTTGTGGGGGCGGGGGGAGAGGGGATGCCTAGCTAGGCTGGCCCCCTCTTGTGGCAGGTAATGACCTCCACCCCACAGGAAAATTAATCTGGCTAATTAAATTAATTGGGGTAAATTTGGAAAAGGTTAAATTAAAGGAAGTGATGTATGCAGTTAAATGTATGACGTCATTATTTAATGATGTCATATGATGTAATGTGATGTCATTTCTGGTGGGGAGGGGTTTGTAAATTTGTTGCTGTTATTTGTTTACATCTTTGTCACATGTAGTGAAGGACCACCCATCTGGGTGGGTCACACCTTCACACACACATGTGATAAAACTATTGGAAGTTTATTCCTTGTAAATAGACCCTGTACAGCAAAATAAAAGTTGTGGCCTGTTTAAACCCAAAAAGAGGCATCTCGTGTCCTTTGTGCCAGTGCAAACACCCTATTTTGAAAAGAGCTTGAAAAGTTACTTTTAAGTTGAATGAATATTATGACATGCTGAAGACACATCCATAACCAAAGAGTGGTTGGATGATGCAACTAACATGCACTGGCTATAATAACAGCCATATATGAGGATCCTACTGAATATTCAGCATACTTAGCAGAGCAGAACATTATGCTCTTTCTCTCAAAAGATTGTGATTTCAATCTGTTCCTGTCACAATAGGCAAATATGGAGTCATTTTGATCAAACTGCTTTTACATGAGGAAACTGCTGATACACAGCCTAAATCTCTTAATGGCACAACATTAGTTAATAATGAAAACATGTCACCAGCTTGTCTTAGTCAATTGCTAATTTATTTTCAGGAGGAAAAGCATGATGGGGAGAGGGGGATGCCAATCTCTCAGAAATAATATGCATTCCTAATATCATGGCTGCTATATTTTGTAATTCTATTACCACATATAGTAACAATTACCAGCAATGACTTTGCCTTTTAGAGAGCCTGACTGCTTGAATATAGCTTTCTGCCAGTGAGGTGCTTTGAATACTATACTTTTTGCAAGATCTTTCTGAGATGAGTCTTTAATTTTCTCTCCTAAATATTTTAATTGAAGCCCTGAGGGAGGAAAAAAAGTCATTCCCCACATTAAACATGAATCCCATTATGTTAAAATGTTCCTCAAAGCCTGTTTATAGATATTTCAGTTAGAGCTGTGGAAACCTAAGATACCACTAATGAGTAAGCATCCCTGGGCTCTGTTTAACATTATTATGCCCTTAACGTGTGTGTTTGTTATTGTTGTTGTTGTTTTTTAAATAATTATCAGGTCAGGAGGTATTTTTGTTGTCTGCATGTTCTTTGTAGGCAATGACCTCCATGAGTAGTTTATATGGCAAGTCAACTTCTAATCATTGTGTCTTTAAAACACTATGTGCCTGTACAGATCAGCCAAAAGGGCCAGCCTGGGGGTTGAGTTAGGGCAGGATGGCTGCACGCTGGCTGCCCCAACTCCACCCTGATGCCACCATCATGCTGCATGCCCCACTGCACGGCTTGTAGCGTTAGGGCACCCCATTGGTGCAGCATATAGACATGCTGTGCCAAAGGGGCTCAAAAGAGCAGTGGCAGCTGCATTAAGGGTGGCTTTTTGCCACTCCAAAAAGGCCTTTGCCAGCTCTTTTTGGAATGGCAAAAAGCTGAATCTGGGCCACGATGTGTGGTTGCCATGACCCCAATCTGGCGCTCCCAGGGGCAGCACAGAGTTGCCCCTTAGGGACCGCCTTTATGGCTTCTATATATTCTAAGCCAGTGGTTCTTAATCTGTGGTCTATGGACCCCCAGGGGGCCATAATGTCCTTACAGGAAGTCTATGAAGACTTCAAGGCTGCTCAGCCCAACTCCTTCCTGCAGCAGAGTGACCACGCAACAGGAGCCAAGGCTGCCATTCAATTTGCTCAAGCCATAAACTGGTGGGAACAATCAGAAGAATACTCTTCCCCATTGGCACCTCTCAGGGAACCATTAACAGTTGTGTAATTGTTAGTAGTTCAATGTTTAAGTATTATTTATATTATTCTTATTAGGGTTTAAAATCTTGAGTTGAGTTTTGGGGGTCCTAGGCAACAAAATATATTTATGGGGTCCCTGGTAAAGAAAATGGTTAAGAACCTCTGGCTAGAGCTCCATGGCACTATGGAGAGAGAATCTTGGATTTTCTGCCTATTCCTACCAGCAGCCTAAAAGTTTTTTTTTTTTTTTTTTTTTTTTTTTTGGTAAAGTTCTGTTATGACATTTGGCAGCAGCCACTGTCCTGGGCATATGGTACTCAATACCTGAAATAGGCACGTGAACATTGGCACCATGAGTGCAGTGCACTGTGGATTGCCTTTTGTTTCTTGAAGGCCAACTTTTTGAGTGCAAACACACAATTTGTACAGTAGCGAGGCGTTTCTGCAAATAGGCTCCTTCAGTTTGTCTGTAGAGAGATAACAAGACAATAAATGCAAAAACTCAGCATAGTTTTTAATTACATTGTAGCAGCTTTGTGCTGAGTCAGATCACTGGTCCATCTAGCTCAGCAGTGTCTACTCTGCCTAGCTATGACTGTTTAGGATTTTAGATAGAAGGCTTTACTTGCCCTACCTGGGCATGTCAGCGATTGAACTTGAGACCTTCTGAATGTGAAAGATGTGCCCTGCTAATGAGCTGAAGCCCTTTACTAAATCTTATGCTTCCTTTTCTGGATATTTTCCCTTAGCACACAGACAATTTCTTGTCCTTGCAGCAGAATTTTTAGTTTTATTTATGGATGATCCAAGTCCAATAATAGGACAACATCTTCTTTGCTCTCAGACTTGTCATATATTTTGTGCATGTAGTATGGGAAATGCTCCCTGGGCTCCAGGCATTATTGCTGAGCTGAAGTTGCTGGAGGAAGAAGCTGTTTTGTAATCAGTCCTTTACAAGCTTTGATGCACCTGACTTTAAACTACAGGTGTAGATCGGCTTACTCTGTGGAGACAAACGCCAGCCATGCAAAGCAGCCAGCACAGCCTTCCACAAAGGGTTTTGTACTTATACTAGTGGCTCATTCCCACTTGCATTTAAACTGGTTTGGAAGTCGCATTGCCACCAGGTCATGGAATCGATTCAAGTCGATGCATAGTTCCCAGTATGGAAGTGAATTATTTCCTTATTCCATGGATTTGTGTCTTTTTTGACACAATTGTCATCCCCACTAGATTTGTGTCACTTCAAAATGCATGCTCATTATTGATTGCGATCGATCCATCCTGGTGTTTTGTTTTGTTTTGTTTTAAAAAAAGACAATCATATGATGCACATCTATGCGTCATCACTGACACAACCATGTGTCATACCAATGACACATTCAAGAAAACATTTAGGACAACATGACTACTAACTGTCTTGGCTCAGTGCTAGGGAATCATGGGAACTGTTGTTTTTTCCTGAGACATTGAGCCTTCTTTGCCAGAGAGCTCTGGTGCTACAATAAACTACAGTTCCCATGATTCCTTAGCACTGAGCCAGGACAGTTAAAGTGGCCTCAATTTGCACTATTTCTGGCAGTCTGTAAAGGCATGCCATGCTTCTTAGTCCTGCTCCAAATGAAGGAATTGAATTGAGCCAGCATCCTGGTCAAATCAAGGCTTTTTGGGTCCTTGCCAAATTGATTTTAATGATAGGCTTCCATAAGTGATTGGTTTGTTTAGGCTACAACAAACTACAATTCCCAGAACTCCATAGCATTGAGCTAGGGCAGTTAAAGCAGTGTCAAACCAGATTCTTTGTGCACTCTGGATGCAGCCTAAGATGCAGCCTTGAAAACATAGCCTGGCTTTCCTGCCAAATAATACCCACAAATAATGTGGGAACCCCCCACCCCTCCTCATCCTTCTCCCCACAGGGATTACCTTGTACTTTGGTGAGGGTGAAGATGGGGCTGTTGCAAGCACTGAGTGGGCCAACCCTGGCCGAGTGCTTCTTCATGGTGTTATTTTTATTTCTCCCCAAAGGAACTTGTTTCTAAGTAAAGGCCTTTACAGACTGCCAGAAATAATGCAGCTTGAGTCCACTTTAACTGCCCTGGCTCAGTGCTAGGAAATCATGGGAAATGTAGTTTATTGTGGCACTAGAGCTCTCTGACACAGAAGGCTCAATGTCTCAGAAAAAACTACAGTTCCCATGATTCCCTAGCACTGAGCCAGGGCAGTTAAAGTGGACTCAAGCTGCATTATTTCTGGCAGTCTGTAAAGGCCCTAAGTGAGTTTAAGAGTGGATCCAGAGTGCAGAAAGAATCTGCTCCAAATGTAAATGTCATGCTGCTTAGTCCTGCTCCGAATGGAGGACCTTTTGGGAGTCCTCCTGGATGGGAGCTGAAATGTAGAACCTGTCCTGGGAAAGGAGGAGGACGTGCCTGGGAGGGAGTTGGACTTCCTGCCACAGAAAGAGGCTGAGCCTGGTGCTATGGCTTGAAGTGGAAAAACCCCACCCCTCCTCACCTCTTCTCCCTTTGGTAGTAAAAAACAGCACAAAGGCAGTGCTGAGAGGGGGGAAATGGCAGATTTCCTAAAAACCAGGGGAAGGTTGGGACACACCCCTCTGCCAATCCTCTGCCATAGTCCCTCCACTCCAGTGTGATGCAATTGAGATCCAAACATCATTCAGACTTGTTGGACACAAGTGAATCTTTTCAAAAGAACCATCAAAAGATCTGTCTTCAAAAAGAGTGATTTTTTAGCATTTGCCTTGCTTCAGTGCTATTGAGAAAGAATGTAGTCGGGTCTGAAACTGCTGCCATTGTGAACGGGGCACATATAAACCAATCAGAAAATCAGTTTAAATCCTAGTGGGAATGAGCTCTAGAGTTTTATAGTGAGGTGTGCTGAAGCCCCATACAGAATAATATTAATCATGACTTGCAGTCCATCCTTGTGAGGGAATGTTCTTGTGAAGTGATTCTGAATGGATAGTAGCTAGGATAGCATTTTCTGCAAAGTGGTGGATATACTGTATTTTCATCAGGAAGGCTGTATCTGCATTGCAGAAATAGTCCAGTTTGACACCATTTTAATTGTCATGGCACAATGCTTTGGAATTCTTGGAACTGTAGTTTTGTGAGACATTTACCTTTTTCTGTCAGAAAGCTCTGGTGCCACAACAAGCTACAAATTCCATAGCATTGAGCCATGGTAGTTAAATTACTATCAAACTGGATTATTTTTGCAGTGTGGATACAGCTGAAGTCATTCTTGTGCTTTATATAGCTTGAAGTGTTAGTGTTAGTCTATTAGGGGCTGTACAGACTGCCCCAAAGGGGCAGTGGCAAGCCACCCCTTTCCTCGGCAGATCGGGGCCATGGCAATCACATGCTGCAGCCCCAATATGGCCTTTCTATGGAGCAAAAAAAATCTGCAAAAAGCAGCTTCCTTTTGCACTGCAGAAATGGTGCCCTAGCCACCACAGCCACAGCTCTTCAGCAGCTCTTCTGTGCAGCGTGTCTGAACGCTGCACCAAAGACATGCTCTTTTGCCACCCACCATGCAGTTGCTTGGGTGGTGTGACACCAGCCTGGGGCAGAGTCAGGCAGTCAGTGTGTGGTTGCCACACCCCCAATCTGCCCCCAGACTGGCTCTTTGTGCCAGTCTATTCAGCCCCATAGTCACTGACAGGGAGAATCCCAATGCATGAGGTAATGGGTCAAGCAGTTTATGTGTTTTTGATAGCAGACAGAAAGTGTCTGGTGTTTGTTTGTTTCATTTTTAAATTTAGTATTTTTGTAACCATACAAAAAAGGCTATGCATATATAGGTAAGATCAATCAAAAGAGTTATAAACACTATTGATCTTTAGTATGTTGTCTTCTCTTGTCTTTTTTTATTTCCTTATGTCTTTGACATTTTATATATCTAACCATTTCATGTATCTTGTTTTGCTCCAGAGTCAGTTTTATTTAGAATTGAATATTCATTAAAATGAGTTTTTCTAAACCTTCAGCTGGTTTTTCTGCAGACACCAAGGGGATGATTCTTCACAGACAAACACAATCAATTTGTGCCATACCAAAACAAAGTTGTGTTGTTTTTTTATTATGCAAAATACTTAATTTAAATGTAAACTTTCAAAGTAGACCAAGGGCCTTTGCAGACTGCCAGAAATAGTGCACATTAAATTGAGACACTGCCCTGGCTCAGTGCTAGGGAGTCATGGGAATTGTTTTTTTTTTTTTTCTGGGACATTGAGCCTTCTCTGTCAGAGAGCTCTGGTGCCACAATAAATTACAGTTCCCATGATTCCCTAGCACTGAGCCAGGGCAGTGCCTCAATTTAATGTGCACTATTTCTGGCAGTCTGCAAAGGCCCCAAGACACCACAACCTGATTAGGATATGGTCTTAAGAACAGATTGTCTAAAGATCTCTACTTCTTGGCAACCTTCATTACACCAGCCACCAACAACACTAGGATCAGCTTTTCATGTTTTAGGGCCTTTGCAGACTGCCAGAAATAGTGCACATTAAATTGAGGCACTGCCCTGGCTCAGTGCTAGGGAGTCATGGGAATTGTATTTTTTTCTGGGACATTGATCCTTCTCTGTCAGAGAACTCTGGTGCCACAATAAATTACAGTTCCCATGATTCCCTAGCACTGAGCCAGGGCAGTGCCTCAATTTAATGTGCACTATTTCTGGCAGTCTGCAAAGGCCCTTAGTGTCTGATGGAGGCTTCTGGAGTGTCTCTATGGGGGGATGCAGACCAGGGCGTTTGGAGCGCCCTGGTCTGGAGCGCCGCGGGGCTATGGCAGCCACACCGCGGCGCTCCTGGAGCGACCCTGAAAGGAGCGCCAAATTGGTGCTCCTTTCATAAGTCAGAAAAAGTGCGCCCTAAAAGCGGCGGGCGCACTTTCTCTGACTTATCCTCCGCAGCGCGTCCGGTCGCTGCGGAGGGAGGTTGCTCTGAACGCGCCGGCCGTCCGGTGGCCCGGAAGCACTCAGGGCGACCTCAGGAAGAGGAAGGAGCGCCGCGCGTGCGGTGGCTCCTCCTCTTCCGGGCCTCCAAGACGACTGTTTTAGTCGTCTGCTTAGGCCCTATGTGCATTTGCTTCTGTACCTCTGGGGGATATTCTCTTTGTAATTTGTGCATATTCCTTCAGTAGCATCTGAAATTACAGATATAAAACTTCCATCTCTTTACCACAGTGTCATCATGTTTATTATTTTTAGATATTGAACAAAGGAATGAGATGCTGTACAATAGAGAACATAGACTAAAAGAGAAGAAAGTCCAGCCCCCAGGCTTACAAATAAAGGCTGATATGCTTGGAGCTCTATGCTAGTATAAAATAGTTCTGTGAAAAAATGTAATTTCTTTGAGGTTGTGTAAATGTGGTCCCAAGTGATTTGCCACCTGGTTTGCAAGTACAAACAATTCTCTGCATTTTACTTTTGACTTTTGAAGGATAGGGCACTTATCAGCTGTCAAGGATCTCAGAAGAGGACTGAACACGGCAAGAATGTTTCCTACTAAACAATAACAGCACAGAATGTATTACATTAAAGCAGCAACAACAATGATGTGAAGCGGGTAGCAGTCTGATCAGCATGAGAGCACTGGTGAAATGATAAAATATCATGTTGGAATATGGATGGGTTATACAGTCAAAGGTGAAATGTAAAGATGTGTGTGTGGAATTTTCCTCATGAGAACAGCATCTAGAGAAACAAAGAGAAGTCGGTCCAGGTGGCCAGGGAAGTCATAACATGAACAGATTTTAGCTGGGAAACAGATAGTGAAATTCAAACATTAGGCCATGGGAAAAGAGTCACATGGGTGGATGATGGTCAGCAAGGGGCTGGGTTAAAACACATCATAGAGGCATTATCCAATCAGCATAAGGTTAACACCCAGAAGGTGGAGTAAGGGCAGGGCTGAGAGATCCCTTTGTCTAGAATGTTTATATTTCATGCATTATTGTGTGCGTGTTTCGCAATGATTTTAACTATGGAGTTAGTTTTTGGACTATAATATGCCTATATTGCTTTTACAATGTAACTCCTGGATCTGACAACATGGATCTGTAACTTTTCTTTTTTACCACATCAGCAAGATGTGCTCCTATGGTGGACTGTATTTTTTTTTTTTGCTTATTTTTATTTTTTGGAACAATAAAGCTCTACTTTAGATCTACATGATTTGTCTGCATGCTTTCTGCATGGGAAGGCTGATGAAGGAAGCTGGTTTTCCTAGGCTCTGCTGCATTTCAAGCACACCACACCAAATAATCAACATATCATACCACTGAATAAATAAAAATAAATAAATAGAACTGATAGATTAATTAAAGGCAAAGCAATAACACCCTACTAGGTGAACACAAAGGTGTTTATAAGGTCTCCTATTATACCTAGTCTTCCAATACTCTACTTTAAGAGAAAAAGTTGTATGGCGATATGTTAGAAGATGCAGGACCAAAGGAAAAATGCTCTCAGAAGAAAATGTGATACATGTGTATTTGTTTGTGTATGTGCCTTCTAGTCGCCTATCACCTTAAGGCGACCCCATTAATTTCATATGGTTTTCTTAGGCAAGGAATACTCAGAGATTATTTTCCCAGTTTCTTTTTCTGAAATATAGCCTACAGCACTTGATAGTATTGGTGGTCTCCCATTCAAGTACTAAACAGGGCTGGTCCTGCTTAGCTTCCAAAATCAGATGAGATCTGGTGCATTTAGGGTATTTAGGCTACATGTATATTTACCTATTTATCTATTTACCTTGCTGTAGAATCTGCTGATGCAAAACATGAAGTTAAGGGTATTTAATGTGGTGGTCACATTTGCCATCCATGACACTAAATTATTTAGGGAGATGAGAATAAAAACAGATTGTAAAGAGTTCTCAAAGGAGGTCTTCAAACTTGGAAATGGCATTATAGTGATACATGAAAACTAAATGAAAACTGGTACAAAGTGATGCATATTGGGGCAAATAAATAACCCAAATGTACATATACTTTGACAGGATCAGAACTGACAGCAACTGACCAAGGGATCTGAGAGTCATGTTTGATACCTCTATGAAAATCTCAAACCTGTGTGCAGTTTACATTTTTAAAAAAAAAAAGGAACTTCTTTGAGCATAATTAGACAAGGATTCAGAAATAAAATGATGACATATCATCCATGTAATCTATTGTACAACCATATCTGGAATAGTGTATGTAGCTCTGGCCACCACTTTTATGAAGCATATTATGAAGATGTAGAAAGTGTAGAAAATGACAACCAAAATGACCAAGGGACTGAAGCAACTTACCTAGGAGGAAGTAAAAAAGAACTAGTTTCTATTTCAGCACGAGCTTTTGTGGATATCAACTGTGGATTGATATCCATGATAACTCATGCTGAAATATAAATCACCTAGTCTTTACGGTGCTGCTAGATTCCTTTTCTCCACCTCCCTTTTTCTTTTTTATGGCATAACATACTAACATATCTATTTTTTTGAAAGCTACCCTCTAAGATTGTAACATCTGGGGCAGTTCAGCTTGGGGAAAATTCAAGTTAGGGGAGACATGATAGAGAGGTGTACAATTATGCATCTCTCATACTTCTAGAACCCAATATATCTATTTTGTAGCATCTTAAAGATTAGCCAATTTTACAATGTTGGTGGTGGTCCACACAGTAGATTATATTGTAATAAATTTTGTGAGTCTTCAATAGTTATGGGGCTCTCTGTTGTACACAAATAAGTGTGCCATGTCTGAGATATAAGTAGCACAGGATGATACCTAGCTCTAGGTCAGAAAATGCATTAGCTGAGTTTCATTGTACACTGTACATTAGGGCCAGCCCAGTGCATTTTGCTGGCTACAGATGAATAACAAGATGGAATTCCCTTCACAGTCCACCTACAGACACAAAATTCAGGATTGGTGATGGAATACATCCTCCATCACACCTGCTTTAGGGTCTCCCCCTAAGCTTTATGGCATACATTGCAATGTCTTCCAACAGAGAGGGGAAAGTCCAAAAATTCATGAGGAGGCTGCCAGTGCTGCCTCCCAATATCTGCCACCTAAATTGGCTTTATCATTCTGCCTAATAGTGGCATCAGCCCTATTTGCTGCTAAAGTTCAAATCTGTAGTGTCAATCAAGTATTATTCAAAACTACGGGTGGATTTATAACATTGTGTCATGTCCAGGTCATTCTAGGGTACTATTATTCTCAGATTACTTCAAGACTGTTCTTCTATGCCATTGATTAAACAGTTTAGCATAGGTTAACGCAGAGATGAAAAGGAGTGAAGGAACAAAGAAGACCTGGGCTTTTCAATCAAATATTTGCTAAGGCAACACAGGTCATGTTCCTTGGTTATATTTCATTTTTTATTACAACCAATAACTAAGATTGTATGATTTCCTACAACTGTAAAGGAGTTCCCACCAAAGAGTTTAGAGCCTAATAGATTCTGTAGTTCAATACTATCTGTACTGAATTGACCTTTTATTTTATTTTTCACATTAGCCTGGTTAGTACTTTCTTCCTTATCCAATTAAGCCAGCTACAGGAAAAGGTGAACATGAGGTGCTAAGCCATTACAATTCACCGGTTACAAAGAAGAAAATTTAAGTGCTCTGAATAATACCGTAGTTTGCTTTGATTTGTATGACTTAAGGTTGGCCCACAGACACTGCTCTTAATTGGAGTAACATCTTTGAGGGTGATAGCAGAAGTCAGCTCAGGAAATTTCATCAGATGTGCATCTGACACTATGGTAAGGTACCATGAGAGGGATGTGGAATATCCTGTCTTTGCCAATAAATCCAGTGATCCATTTTGATGAAGTACAAGTTCTCTTTAAAAAATATTTAGTTTTTGTAATTTTTTTAAAAAAATGCGGTTGGGCATTTTGTGGTCATCATTATTTTAACAGTAATTTTCTCTTTGACAAGAAAGATGTCATGACCAGTGAAAATACCCTATCAAAAATTGTCTACCTTTGTGAAATTCTTCATCCTTTTACAAGAGTGAAAAACATGTTTTTTCCCCTCCTTCTATATTATTTTGGTGATTTGGGGCATAAAATGTATTATTCACAAAATTACAATATTTTTTGTGCACAATTGTTGATTTTGCACAAATGATTTTGCTCTGCAAAACAAGTCTTCCCTCAAAAAAAAAAAACTGAAAATGGGGGACAGGGCTACTTATAATCTCAGAGTAAAACTTTGAATATTTTTCATTCTCTCATAAATAAATGCAGATTTATATCTGTAACAAAGTGTTCCTTCCTAATGTGCTTTCAGACTTCCTTGTACCATGGCATCACCCTGCATTCCCCATTACATCCACTACCCACAATACAGGACACCTCAAGTCAAGGTCAATATAGAGGATTTGATTTTGCCAAACAGTTTATTTCTCCCCATTTCCAGTTCATTTCAATCTCTGGAGTTCATGGGAATTTAACAGTTATTTTGTTAGAGTGATATGATATCCATATAATTAATGAAATTATGCCACTCTTTCTAGGGCACACTTTTAAACCAATAGAGGACACCTCAAGTCAAGGTCAATACAGAGGACTTAACCTTTCCAAATGATTTACCTCTCCCTGCTCCCAATTTCAGCACTGAAATTTTAACTGTAGTCACTTTCAGTAAGGCATTGACAAGGAATGTGGCCTCAGAATGGCATCTTTTTTACATTAACCTTTTAAATTTAGAGCAGATCTTACTCCCACAGCCTGATTATTTATGTGGGAGGTGAAATATATTAGATATAGTTTTCTGAACCATTCTCATGCTCACCCACTTTTTAATTGCCTGCCTGATTCTCCATTTAAAGAGTTTTCTTCAGCTGATACTGTTGCAAATCCATCAGCATTTCAGCATAGATTGCTCCACAGCCACACATTCGCTTCTTCAGCAAAGTTTTTTTTGAACTGGAAATATGGAAGCCTGAACATTGTCTAGGAAACAGACCACTGGGATTAAACCTATCATCACTGGAGTGTGAAGTTCTAATTGTATTGCTTCTCATCATGTATCTGCTAGATAAATATTATTCAATACCTGCACATTCACCCTGGTGGGAAATGGGAGAGGTTATAATGCAGAGAAGATTTATGCCCACTAGATGCTGGGCTGTCATGATTAAAAAAAATTCCACCCATTATGCGAATCCTATTGATCATCGCAGGAAGCAGAAAATGGTGCTGTTCATTGATTTTGCGTGGCTACTGAATGCATTAGGCCTGATGTGTTTGATGGGTAGGCAAGTTTTTCAAAGGGAGCTCAGTTAAGCTAATCTTAGTTCAGAGGAATGTGCACAATGGAATAAGAAACCTTGTAATTGCAAGAGCAAATATAATGTAGTCCTCTGACTCTTCTAAGACACATCAGCATAAGAATGAGACATGAGCCTTCCCAGGAGACAACAGTGAAACATATCAAGGCTTTGATGCTGGTTTTCATGAACGTTGCAATTACTGGATAAATTGGGTTTTAGCTTCCCCACCATCAACCAAGACACTCAACTAAAAGCAATTAGTCTGCTGGACTTCTTTAGCTACAGTGGGCTGTGAAGACATCATCAACTCTGTAAGGTGAAAGCAAGAACAAAATAAAAAAAAATGGAGTGAGTGAATTATAGAAGAAAGTATGGTTAAGAATGACATGGAATAGTGAAAAAATGCTTGCAGATGAATTTAGGACTGATACGTGCAAACCTTGCCTTTGTATTGCCACAGATATCTTCATCCTCCTGCATGCTTACATGAAAAACTTAGAACCAATGTAGATAGCATTTGAGGCTATTGGATTTTTAAAATGTGAATTATGTGCAAGCATGTATAGTTTTAATCTGTTGTTGTTGTTGTTGTTGTTGTTGTTAATGATGTTTTCTGGACCAATTACAATATGTCAAAGCCAACATTACTATGTTTGAGTCTTCTTTTCTATCATTCTCTTCTGATGCTTCTAACCATGCTTTGTTCTTCAGGGGAGTTCCTAACTCCACCCCTCCACTGTTGTTTCACTTTTCTCACATGTTTCCTATTCATGTGGAGGTTATCCATGGCAGCTAGATTTTACTATAGAAATCTTGCCCCCGGGTAGATATGAATCTTGAGTGAAAGATATGTAGGCTGTATGAAACAGAACCAAAATGTCATTGTCCTGTTGTACATATTATTATCTGTAATTTCATTAATTGAACCAGAGTACAGAATACACTGGAATCCAGTGGCACCTTTATTTTAGGAGCTGCATTTTCTACAGGGTCACACAGCAGTGGTGAGGGAAGGTAGACCATGGCTGAGATCCTGCATGGTTCAGCATAGGGTAAGGGATACAGAGGTGCTCCCCATCCACCACTCCCAGGAATTATGGTTTTGCTGCAACCCACTCCATGGCCATTCCATGCCCTGTATCTGGCTATTCTCCATAGTCTTATATGCAAGATGTTTCTCCAGTCACCCAGGCTATCCATCATCCACAGAATGGCCATTCAGGGGAACTACCATAGGAAAACCATGATTCATGGAGTGGCTTTAATCATTGCAGAGAGTGGAAGAGAACACCAACATTAAAATAATAAAATAGTTGCAATCATTGACTTGTTTCTCAGCTGAGTATCTCAATGTAACACTTTTTCTATTTTTTGGTCAAGGACATTTTTAAGTATACTTTAGCAATAGCAATAGTAAGTACATTTCTATACTACTTATCAACGCACTTAAGCACTCCCTAAGCAGTTTATAATGTGTAAGCTAATTGCCCCCAACAAGCTGGGTACTCATTTTAGTGACCTCTGAAAGATGCCAGGTTGAGTCAACCCTGAATTCCTGACTGGTATTAAACTCACAACTTTGTGGTTTGTAAGTGAGTGGCTGTAGTACAGGCATTTAACCACTGCATCACCAGGGCTCCTTTACTTTACATCCTAATTAAGGGCCAACAACACTACTTGTGACCAACAATTCATGTTTCTTCTCAAGTAAATGTATATAGCTAGGACCTTCCAAATGTTTCGGACTATAGGTCCCATAACCCACACTGTATGATCCCAAGTCTAAATTAATTACATGTAGATCCCACTGAAGACAAAGCAAATAGTGAAACCATTAACTTGATTTGCATTTTGGAAAGTGTAGTCTAAAATATTTGGAAGGCATCTGCCTTTCTATTCTTTATCTATGTGGTAATGTAGCTGCTCCCATTTTGCCACTACAGTTTCCATTTTGTCACAATTGTATCTTTATCTACTCTCTGATTCAGGCATGACAGATTGTTTGTATGATTCTGAAATAATTCACACAAACCTACTCCCTTTTGGAGATATTTATCCATGAACAACAGTAGATAAAGAAAATACAGGTTTTGCATCAGAAACAAAAAAAAAGTCATAAATATTCACCCAGCATTTCTAAATCTAGTATGTATTTGTTTTCAGCAATCACCACTGGGAATTAAGCAGTCTCTCCAACTGCTTGTTAATCAGATGCATATTTGATGGCTGAGCACAGGCGCTGAACAAAAGCCTTCAATGAATTTAATCTTTACAATGATTTCCTTCAGAATCTAATATGGGGATTAATTGCCCCGTGTAATTGCCCCAAGCAACCAAAGCAAAGTAAAATGCATTGTATCCCACTTGGGTGTTGTCTCAGTGATATGTTATAATGTGAACTTACACCACTGCCTCTCTGTAACATGCAAAGTGTCAGAGGGCCTTGTACCTTTCCCAGGTACATTATGTACTAGGACACAGGATATCTTTGTGTGTCTTTATTTTAAAAACAAAATAAAAGTCTGGGATATTAATTAAGTCACTATAAACAATGGAGGCTTTTATGTCTCCAAGGCAAAGTTGCATGCTGGATAATCAGGCCATCACATCCTATCGTTCCAGACCATTTAACATGCAGCCTTGGCTTATAGGAACAAATGAAGTTATATAACCATTTAATAGGGCTTTCAAAACAGAAGCCTAATGCAAATAGGAAGAAAACAGAGATTCCATCTAGAGACATTATGAGCTAGGAGCTTATCTGTTATCTCCTTAACTAACTGTACCCTGGATTTCCAAAGGGGGAGCCATTAAGAGGGCAATGCACTGACGGTTGACACTCACAAGCTCTTACTTGTGATCTCAGGTCACAATGAGTAGACATTGAACATTGAACTCCATGATCCCACTGGATAAAAGAATAATTACCACATGCCACTTTCCCTTGGGCAGTCACCCTGAGATAAAACTTGACCCTATTTTTTTTTAAAAAAAAATCACAGATAAATCAACATTCCCTCTTCTCAGCTGGAAAGGGCAATCTTTATTTTTCCAGATAGCTATATCATATGACTAACATCTTGGTTGTTTTATAGTAATAATCCAAAGAGATATGCTCACTTTCTGTTCCCCTTTTCAAGCTAATTGTATGATACAACTATGCAAAAATTTTGGTGTTTTCTTTTTACAATAATTTTATGTTTGGCTTTTTCCATATTTGGCACAGCTATCCACAATTCCAGTATTGTGATAATTTGCCACTAAATTTTGTTAAAGGTGATACTCGTTTTACAACATTCCACTTGTAAGAATTCTTAGGGATAGAAAGAATATTTTAAAATATTTGGGAAATTGTTGAAAAGCTGTTTTTCTTTTTTATGTTTAAGAAAAAAAACTGTGCAAGTTTAAGCAGCTGGTGAGAGATCTCACAAATGCTCCAGTCTTTTTTCCCCCCCCAATCCTGAAAATCAAAACGTAACATATCAACACCCTGGATGTGTCATTCTGTAATGTCTGAATCCATGGGTATCTTCTCTTTCCCACATCTGCATCTGGTCTGTGACACATTCTTTGGTGGGTGTAATTATAATGGGTGCATGCTTGGACATATGTTTTAAATTGTACACATTGCTTGAATGCATGCCCATTGACTGAAGCACATTTAAACAAAGTTTTGCACTTATTTGAAATACACCCATTTTCCTATGGACACTTTTCAAGTGCACTTTTTTTTTTCTTTTACATTCTGGAGCACAAATTTAGTGCAATCCACAAAAACCCCAGCAAGTGCAGACTGGCTGAAATCCAGGGATGGGGGTAGGGATTCCCTGGGGCTGCTTCCCCACAGATTTCTAGCCAACATGAAGAGTAACTCTTTCTGACATATTTTCTTCTATGGCTGTAAGCCAATATCCTATCAGTGTAGCAAAAATATCCATGTGCAGAGATATGCTACACCAGCACTACACAACCACCATGAAAACAAGAAACTTTGCACAACACAAGTTGATGACTGTGTGTTCAGTGCTCAATGCACAATGCAAAACCACAGTGCAATGTGCAACCACAGTGAACAATGCACAATGCACAACTGCAATGCACAGTGTTGCTATATGTGCCAGTCTGCTTCCACTGCTGTCAGCAGAATATGTCTATTGTGCTATAGTGAACAGTTCACCCCTCATGCATAACATGATTTAGGCATGAATATCTCTCTATTTCAGAGGAAGGAACTGGCAAAACCACATCTATTTCTTGCTTAAGAAAACCCTATGAAAAATTGATGGTTGACATAGGATGACAGATGACTCAAAGGTACATACACATACACAGAGGATACGACAGGATACACAGTATGTCCTTAACAGGCCTATGTATTTTCATTTAATTTTATGTGGGAATATTTAAACAATGATTTGCTAAAGTATTCTGAAGTAGGAGTCCAGAAACAGTTTCATCACATGATCAGTTGTTTGTATAGACCTGGCCTCACAACCAACTTCAACCACAACTTTGCCTGTAACTGTCTTCATTCTAGATAACATCATGCAAACTTTTTTGATTTTCATTTTCTTAAACATGGTGAGTTGGATTAAGATGAGAGGTGTGGATAACCTAGAGGCACCAAATCCCATCTGATCTTGGAAACTAAGGGCCTTTGCAGACTGCCAGAAATAGTGCAAATTTACAGACTGCCAGAAATAGTGCAAATTTAGTCCATTTTAAATTGAGGCACTGCCCTGGCTCAGTGCTAGGGAATCATGGGAATTGTATTTTTTTTTTCTAAGACATTGAGCCTTCTCTGTCAGAGAGCTCTGATGCCACAATAAATTACAGTTCCCATAATTCCCTAGCACTGAGCCAGGGCAGTGCCTCAATTTAAAGTGGACTCAATTTGCACTATTTCTGGCAGTCTGCAAAGGCCCTAAGCAGAGTCAGCCCTGGTTAATACTTGGATGAGAAACCACTAAAAAATGTCAGGTGCTGTAGGTAAGATTTCCCAGGAAGGAACTGGCAAAACCACTTCTGAGTATTCCTTGCCTAAGAAAACCCTGTGAAATTAACTTGAAGGCACATACACTGACCACTTCTATTAGAGGAAGAAGGAAAAGAGAGGGAAGAAGAAGAGGAAGAGGAAGAGGAAGAGGAAGAAGCAGTACTCACTGTGAAGCTCCAAGTCTGTTATTTCCTACTTTATGTCCATTTTAAGAGGTGTTTGGGTTTTCACAAAGCTTAACATTTATTTTTTATTTTTTTATCACTGAGACCCTTCTAGCTGTGTCCTACCATACAGTATTCAGGGTCCACACTGGGTGACAGTGGATTCAGTAGTACCACTTCTGAAGTGATATGGTCCTATTGTACAACTGAACCTCAGGAGGAGTCAAATGCATGCCAATGGCCAATATTTTGTATTGAGGCATACAAAACAAAATGCTCCACACACTCAGCTCCATGCCTGTCCCCTCACTCAAGGCAGCTAAAAGGTTTTTTTACCATCTGGGTGAGCAAAGGGAGTGGGGGAGCAATCAGGGAGTTCCTTGATGCATCTGGGAGAAGAAGAAAGAGGTCACTTTCCTGGATTTCCACAGCCTCACTGGAGATCAGAAGGAAGTAATATATTCCTCTTCCCTCAGATTAAAACTACAGCTAGGATAGGTGATTCCTAGTTACCTGATTTCCCTCAGGTAGTAAGTGCCATGGTAGCATCACCATCCAAATCCTCCTCCACTTTGTGTAGGATTTTAGTCAATGTATTACTGTTGTGAAAATCCAAAATCCATCCATTGTGAAGACTACAGGTAAACTCGTAGAAAAAAATTGAGGGGTTGGCAAATTATATCTTTGGTCAAAAAAGTCAAACTGTTGGACCCCAATGCTTTGACTCTACAACGTTTCTATCCAGTAATTGCTTATATGATGATTCTAATATTGAAGATGGAGCACACTCTTCTGGGAAGTGCAGATATGTAGGTGTATGCAGGAGTCTGGCCAAGGCCCATCAACTGAAGACAGGTTAAGTACCTCAAACATATAACACATGATTGTCTCCTTACTGTGAGTTTTCTGCAGACATTATAGGGGGAATAGTAAGGCATTTCCCAAAATCAATTCCAGCTCCTCCCTTATAAACCTGTTGGATCAAGTCCATCTTAGTTGATTACCCTATATGAATAATCCTGTTGAACCATGAGAAATATTAAAATATAGCTTTTTTTGCAGTTACATGCTTTCAAGTAATTTCCAGCTCGTGATGACTGTAAGGCAAACCTATCACAGGGGTCTCCTGGGTCCTAGTCCAACACTCAAACTGCTACATCATGCTAGCTCTTTTTAAAAACATAGCTAGAATTTAAAAACTGCTCAGTGTTTAAATTTTTTTCAGATGTCCTTTTTTTAAAATGAACATATACAGTGAGCCCTCCATATCCACAGATTTTTTAATCCACAGATTCAAGCTTCCACGGCTTGATAATATTAGACTATCTTATATATATAATATATAGTCTAAAAAGCAAGCATTGATTTTACCATTTTTTATAAGAGACACCATTTTACGATGGTATTGTATTTAATGGGACTTGAGCATCCACAGATTTTGTTATCCATGGAAGATCCTGGAACCAAAACTCACCAGATACCAAGGGCCCACTGTAATGAAAAAATTGCTCTGATACATCAATGCCATGCAGCTTCCCCCCCCCCCCAATTTACTTAGCAGTGAACGTTCCCTATCTCCCTCACAATAATTCATACCATCCTTTTTGAGCAGCTTTAGGAAAATGTATGTTTCCCACAGGCTTTTCACCTTCCTCTTCCACATTCAAAGCAGTTGTCAAAACCCATTACAAGGCACATTATGGTGATAAGTACCAAGACATAAGGGGGGAAATTAGATCAAAGGTAAATGAAGGTGCAGCCTTTTTTTTAATTAAAAATTTTATTTTTACATAAAAAATTACAATTTAATTCCTTATACAGTCAATCATTCTCTAAGTCTTTTTTTACAGTTTTATCCTTCCTATAGTTCTTTGACAGTAAGTACTTATTCAATGAACCATCACATTACAACATATCTTTGTTTCTTACATATGTTTTATCGGCTCTTGCTATTGAAATCTATTAATCCTTTATGTCTCCCTTCATTAATCACATATTAGTTCTATATTCCTTTCCTTATCTCCCATTTGATATTTACTTTGCTGTTTAATTCCATCATGCTTTTATATATTCTTTGATTGGAGCCCACTCTTTGTCCAAGTTTTTTAAATCTTTATAGTTTAATATCACCATTAATCTATTCATCTCTTTCATTTCTGATATTTTCAAGAGCCAGTCATCCACAGTAGGTGTCTCCTTTTCCCCCCCATTTTTGAGCCATCAATAACCTGGTTGCCATAATCATATAAAGAAAGATTCTCCAAAACTTCTTCTCCAAACTTGGGCCTAACTTATTTGTCTTGGGGGGGTTGCAGACTGTCAAAAATAGTGTGAATTCAGTCCACTTTTAGGGTTAGGGTTAGTGCTAGGGAATCATGGGAATTGTTATTTTTCTGAGACATTGAACCTTCTTTGTCAGAGAACCCTAGTGCCACAATAAAATACAGTCCCCATGATTCCCTAACCCTAACCCTAAAAGTGGACTGAATTCACACTATTTCTGACAGTCTGCAACCCCCCATATTCAACAAGTATAATTCAGGACTCAATTCAAACTTCATTTTTAACATGTCCTGTGTAGTAATATTAATTCTTTTCCAATAGGTTTTCATTATGGAGCACCCTCCACCAAGTATGAAACCATGATCCTACATTTTGTTTACATTTCCAACATTTATTGGTTTTTACATTGTAAATTCTTGCTACTTTTGCAGGTATTAAATATCACCTCTGTCCCATTTTCCAAAAGTTCTCTTTTAGGTCCTGTGACTGAGTAAATGTTTCCATTTATTTCCTTGCATTTTCCTAACTTTCTAGTTTGATTGTTTTAATAATAATAATAATAATAATAATAAAATTTATTTTTATCCCACCCCTCTGAGATCAATCAGGGTGGCTAACAAATATTAAAATTAGAATACATCAAACCCCATCCCCTCCCCCCCTTAAAAAAGTATTAAACCAGATACAGATTAAAACCAACAGATAAAGCAACAACAAATAAAAACCACAATTTATAACAGCAATGATGAAACTGGGGCAGCTTGTATTAGTTCTAAGGGAAGGGTTATTGGGGACCCTCCTAACAAGAGTTCCTGAGGCCGGGATGATCTTTCCTGGAAAGGTCTTCCAGAAGAGATCCATCTTGACAGTCTTTTTAAAGCTGTCTAAAGATGTCAATTGACGGATCTCATCTGGCAGGCCATTGCATAATCTGGGGGCAACAATAGAAAAAGCCCTCTGGGAGGTAGCTGAGAGCCTAGATTTTTGTGGCTGCAGCAAAGTCCTCCCAGAGGACCGGAGTGCATGGGAAGGATTATAAGGGAGAAGGTGGTCCCTGAGATAGTTTGGACCCAAGCCATTTAGGGCTTTAAAGGTGGTAATCAACACCTTGTACTGGGCCCGCAAACTAATATGCAGCCAGTGGAGGGACCTTAATACTGGAGTAATATGGTCCCTCCTAGATGTTCCTGACACTACTCTGGCTTCCATGTTCTGTACTAATTGCAGTTTCTGGACCAAGCACGAGGGTAGCCCCATGTAGAGCACATTGCAGAAATCCAGACATGAGATTACCAATGCATGTACAACAGTCTCAAGATCCCTTACTTCCAAAAAAGGGCGCAGCTAGCATATCAGCCAAAGCTAATGACAGGCGCTCCTGGCTGTCGCATTTACCTGATTCGCCATCAGGAGTGACGAGTCAAGGAGCAACCCCAAGCTGCGAACACAGTCACTGGAGGAGAGTGTGTCCCCATCCAGGACTGGAGGTTGCAGCCCAATTCCTGGTTTTGGGGCCACTACCGTGAGCACCTCCGTCTTGTCCGGATTCAGTTTCAATCTGTTTTTCCTCATCCAACCCATTACTGCCTGAAGATATTCATTGAGAGAGGAGACACCATCAGAATTCAAGGCCGACAAACGAGACATGGAGAAATAGATCTGGGTGTCATCAGCGTACTGATAACACCCAGCTCCATAACTCCGGATAATCTCACCCAACGGCTTCATATAGATGTTAAATAACATCGGTGACAGAATGGCACTTTGTGGAACACCACAGGTGAGCTCTCTTTTAGTTGAACAGCTGTCCCCGAACAGCACCCTCTGAGACCTGCCCAAGAGGAAGGACAGGAACCACTGCAATGCAGTGCCTCCAATACCTAACCCCCTAAGAGGATACCGTGATCTATTGTATCGGCTGCTGAGAGGTCTAAGAGCACCAACAGGGTCATACTATCCCTGTCGATGCTCAGATGCAGATTGTCGGTCAAGGCAACCATGGCAGTCTCAACCCCAAAGCCTGTCCTGAAGCCAGTTTGAAATGGGTCTAGATAATCGGTTTCATCCAAGACAACTTGGAGTTGAAGAGCAACTGCCCTCTCAATCACCTTGCTCAAGAATGGTACTAAGGAGACTGGCCTATAGTTGTTCATATCCAGTGGGTCCAGGGAAGGTTTTTTCAGAAGCGGCCTAACTGCCGCTTCCTTCAGACATGATGGAACATATCCTTCTCTGAAGGATGCATTGATGATATCCATAAGGAATCTCCTCAATGCATCTCCCCCCTGGACGGCCAGCCATGATGGGCAAGGTTCAAGAGGGCAAGTTGTTTTCCTCACTCTACCAATATCAGTTTTACCAATATCAGTTGTCCATTTAATCATGTTTTCTGATATCCTTTCATCTTCTTGCTCCCTCTTCATTATTATTTTATATAGTTTGCTTATTCTTTTTTGGGGGGTGATTCCAACAATGATCTATCCAAGTCTAATGTTTCTTCTTCAAATCCCTGAAGTTTAGAATCCATTTTGAATCTTTCTCTCAATTGTGTGTAGAGTAGCCAGTGCATTTTAGGGTCCAATTGTTCTAATTCCTCCATTGATTTTTATTCATATCCTTGTCAATCTGGTTTTTTTTAGTAAGCCTTTATATCTCAACCATCTTTTAACCGTGGTCCATTTTCCAAAAAAAAGCTTCATGTGGGGATATCCAAAGGGTTATTTTTTTGTATATTTTCCTTTTAGTCTCATTCCACGCATTCAAACGTGATCTTCTAACCACATGATGTTTGAATTCCTTATGAACCGCTTCTTTCCCATACCACAAATAACTGCCATCCGAATCTATTATTGAAACCTTCAATATTCAATATTTCTGTTTTCTTGAGTGCAACCCAATCTGCTAACCAGTCCAATGTATTCGCTCTGTGATATATTTCCAAATCAGGTACACCTCTACCTCCATCACTTTTGTTCCTGGTCATTGTTTTCCATACCACCCTTGCTCTTTTGGTTTGCCAAATGAACTCTCTTAAATCTCTATGCCATTCTTTAAATGGATTTTTATTGTGAATAATCGAGATACATTGAAACAAGAAGTTTATTTTTGGGAGAACCATCATTTTGATGGTCTCCACTCTTCCTGTTACTGTAAGTTTGAGTTTGCTCCATTTTAGCAATTCAGCTTTAATTTCCCTCCATTTAGATTTGTAGTTATTGTCAAATAAGTCCACATTTCTTTTAGTAAGCCAAATTCCAAGATATTTAATCTTGTTTTTCACTGAACATTTAGTTATTTTTTCCAAATTATTTTCTTGTTTATTAGACAAATTTTTAGTTAATATTGTCATTTTCCCATAATTAATTTTTAGTCCAGCTACTTTGCCAAATTCTTCTAGTGTTTGAAAAATATCTGTAATTTGCTGTTGGGGATCATCTAAAATAAGGGTCAGATCATCTGCAAATGCTCTTAATTTATATTCTCCTTCCTTTATCTTCATTCCTCCCATCTTGTCTTATTTTATTTAGTAATATCTCCAACACTGTTATGAAAAGAAGGGGTGATAGGGGACAACCTTGTCTTGTGCCTTTTGAAATCTTAAATCTTTCTGTATGGCTCCCATTAACTATCAAGTTTGCTGATTGATCTGTGTATATTTCTTTAATCCAGCTACAAAATTTAGGTCTCGTCTCCATTTTCTCCAAGACTTTCATAATAAAATTCCAATTCACATTATCAAATGCCTTTTCTGCATCTATGAAGATCAGTGCCATTTTTTTTATCATTATTCTTTTCATAATATTCAATAACGTTAATAATCATCCTAATATTATCTTTTAATTGTCTTGCTGGAAGAAACCTTGCTTGATCTTCATGAATTATATTTATTAAAATTTGTTTTAGTCTATCCACCAAAATTAGTACCAAAATCTTAGAATCTGTATTTAACAGGGATATTGACCTGTAATTTTTCATCTTTGCCCTCTTTTGGTAGCAATACAATATTGGCATTCTTCCATGTGTACTGTATTCCTTCTTTATTTATATTATTCAAAGTTTTCAACTGGGGTATTTTCAATTCTTCAACAAATGTTTTATAATAAGTTGCAATAAATCTGTCTGGTCCCGGAGCTTTCTCTTTTTTAAGTTTTGCTATCGCTTGGACTATTTCACTCTCTGTAAAGTCAGCATTTAATATTTCTTTTTGTTCTGGCGTTATTTTCACAATTTTTTGTTTTTCTATATAATTAGTTATCTCTTCCAACTCTATCTCCTCCGTTTTATATAAATTTGTGTAATATTTTTTAAAGGCATTTTGGATTTCTTCTTGTAAATGTAGCATCTTGTCCCCTTCTTTTATATTCATAATCAGACTCTTTTCCTTAACCTTCCTTAACTTGTATGCCATCCACATTCCAGTCTTATTAGCAAACTCGAATTGCTTTTGTTTTATAAACTTCATCTTTTTTGTTATTTCCTCTGACAATGTTCTGTCAAGTTGTTTTCATAACCATTTCAGGTATTTATTCTTCTTGTCTCTTGTAGGGTCTTTAGCAAGCTCTGCTTCAGCTCTACTGATTTCACCTCCCAGTCTATTCAGTTCCTTAGCACATATATATATATATATATATATTTTTTATTTCTGCCCCTCTTTGTATCAGTAATCCTCTTAACACCGCTTCACTAGAGTCCCATACTACTTTTGCTTTTGTTGAATCCATCGTGTTTTCCAAAAAGTATTCTTTCAAGGACTTCTTTAACTTGGCTGTAAAGTCTTTGCCATCTAACAAACAGTCATTTAACTTCCATGTAAATTTTCTAGTTGCACTCTCTATTTTTAGTAAAATTGGATTATGATCCGATATGGTTTTGGGCAGGGGTAGGCAACCTAAGGCCCGGGGGCCTGATGCACCCCCCCGAGGCCTTTGGACCAGTCCCAGGCCAGTCCTGCTGCTGCTGCCACTGCCGCCGCTGCCGCCACCGCCCGCCATGATAATATTGATTATTGTTGTTATTATTTGTTCTTGGGGTTTTCTTGGCAAAATTTCCACAGGGGTTTTGCCATGGCTTTTCTGGGGCTGAGAGAGTGTGCATGCATATTGTTTTAATTTTTTAATTTTTTAAAAAATATTTATTTATTTATTTATTTATTTATTCATTTATTTATTGTGCTTCGGCCCCTCAATTGTCTGAGGGACAGCAACCCGGCCCCCGGCTCAAAAGGTTGCCTACCCTTGGTTTTGGGCATTATTTTCATGTCTCTAATTTTAGGTGTTAGTTCAACTGAGACCAGAAACATATCTATTTTGGAGGAGGATTTATGACTTTCAGATTAAAACATAAATCCATCGTTAGTCGACTATAGTTTTCTCCAGATGTCAGTCAAATTCAAATGATCTTTTAATTTGAAAAAGCAAGTTGGGAGTTTCCATTGGTTCTTCTTAATTTTTTTTTCTTTGAGGCCCTATCTCTCTTTGGATCTATCACTCCATTCCAATCACTGAGTAAAATCAAGCTATAGTTTTCTGTATCTGTTTTCAGTATTTCCTCATGTAGTATCTCGTAAAATTCCACTTGTTTTTCTTTAGGACTGTAGATCCCTATTATCAAATACTTCACCTTCTCACTTTGCATTTCAACTCCAATGTAATGTCCCTCCTGATCATTAAATATTTCTTTGGCTATATTACAACACCTTCTTTTCTTTTTTCATTGGGTAATAATAATAATAATAATAATAATAATAATAATAAATTTATTCATATCCCGCCCCTCTATCACGCAATCGAGGCAGCTCACAACAATTTAAAAACATCATACAATATTAAAATGCCATCCAAATCCCACAGCCCCCCCACCTCTTAAAAAAGAATTAAACAATTTTAGCATTAAACATTTGTCCTAGTCCTGGATTTTTCATATATTTTACTTAATTTTTCCTAATTTTGATCTCTTGCAAACATACTATTTCTGCTCTTTTTTTTGTTGTTAAGTAATAAAATGTTTTACTTCTCTTAAATTTCAAATTTAGTCCTTTTATATTCCAAGAAACAATTTTAGTGGCCATAATTTCATTTAGTTATATTAATTAAATAACTAATTTATATTTGTTTTTCCACATCCACTTCCCCTTGTCTTTCCCCTTCATCTGAGTACTTTTGCACACTACTTTCTTCTTCCGATTCTCCCATCAAGTTCTCTTGTGATTCTTCCTCTCTAGCACAACCTCCTTCCTCTTGTTGATATTCCTGTTGATGTTCCATTTTTGTTCTTGCTCTTGTCTTCATTCTCTCTTCCGGTACTCTCTCCCCGTGTTGTTCTTCATATTTATCTGTCTGTATTTTCTTCAAGAACTCTCTTGCTTTCATAACAGAATTTATTCTGTAATGTCGTTGCTTGTACATAAAACAAACTCCTTCAATTCTGTCCCAGGTGAATCTGATTCTTCTCTTCATTAATTCATAAGTAAGAAATTTGTACTGTTGCCTCTTCCTCAGAACTGCCATTGGGACATCCTTGTAAATCCTCACTATTTTGCGATCTATCAAGAGATCTTTTTGGTAGCTTTTTTGTAAAATTATTTCTTTAGTTCTAGTTCTTATAAAAGATATTATAACATCTCTTGGGACATTTTTTTCCTTTGCTACTTTGGAGTTGATCCTGAAAGTTTTGTCTGTGTCTCTCATTATTTCCCTTTTCAATACGCCCGAGAATTCAGCCAGAGCTGTTGTTATCTCTTCAAAAAGGTTTTGATTGGGTGCTTCTGGTACCCCTCTCAACTTCAAACACTTCTCCCTACAACAGACCTCTTGTATCAAATTTATATTGCTTTCTTATCTCTGCTGTTCAAAAAGGTCTGCTGTTGTAGTTTTCAATTCCTTAGTTGTCCCTTTAAGTTCTTCAATGTCTCCTCTTAGGCCTTCTATTTCATTTGATATTTTTTCCAATTTTGTCCCAAATGTTCCAAGTTCTCTATGTAACTCTTCCTTTGTTTCCTTCCTAGATTGTTTCAATTCAGCCTTCATCTCCAGTCATATTTCTTGCCTTAGTTTCTGAAACTCATCCAGTAATGTCTGCATTGTGTCCTGCATTCTAGCTGATGTATCTGTTGATCCTCTCCTTTGAGAGGGACCCGAAGTTGGAGTTGGTTTTCTAGCTCCTGTTGCCATTTTTTTTAACGCTTTGGGCCTTATGTTATTCTTTCTAATTTCTCGTCTTATCTGCTACTTCTCCTCCTTTAATAGCACTCCAATCAATTCTATTTTATGTAATATAGTATATATATAATATATATAATTTCCTATAGTTTTTTTCAATTTCCTTCAATTTAAGAAAGGGTTTGATTCAAATACATCAATGATAACACCTCAAATATATAATTCTATTTCTTCTTCCCTTTTGTTGTTCCCAATATGAATTAACTACTTCTATTACTCTTAGCAGTGTATTTTAGTGGCTTTTTTCATTAACAAAATTAAATCAGTTCCAACTTAACCCTACTAGCTATAAAATTAAATCTGGTAACTTCCTCCACTTTAATTTTTAGCTATCTGACAAAACCTTGTTGTATCTTAGTCCCCCCCCCCCAGACATCATGTTTTTGTTGTAGAATACACAGAAAATTAGTTGTAAACAATGGTCGCCATCTGGTTGATGATATTCAGGCATAACTGGAGTTTCCTTCTGCATTTGTTGTTTATTGCAGAAGGAGATATTCAGTCTCTCCATTTTCCAAGGTTCCCACACTGGAACACAACAAAACTGATCAGCTGCAGGAGTGTAAGGAAGATTATTCCAGCTGCCTTGAAGCACCAGATGAAGAAGCAGCAGTCAAAATTGATCCTTCTTCCTCTTGTGCTCAAAGGCAACCAAATGAGCTTGGCTGGGATGATATAGCTACCCCAAGAGCAAGTCTCTACTTGCATCTTATATTTCTACATCATATTAATATTTAAAAAGGGAAGTTGGGGGGGGGTCACCTAGCCATGATCCTGCTGTGGATGCCTGACCTGCTCGCACATGGAAAAACTGGTTAGGGCTAGCCAGGGTCTAGAAGGCACCCACCATGATGGGATTCCCCAAGGCTCCAGCATAATCCCTTTTGTCTGCAGAGGGCAGAGAGGGTCATGGCCAGAGGTGATTGCTCAAAACTACCTGAGATAAGGGAGCACTGGCAAATCCCTTTGTCTAGCATATTTACAGCAATCACTCAACTATCTGCTTCTAGTCCAAACTATTTTTCCCCCTGGGAAAACATTTAGCAGAGCTTCTAATCCTTTCAAGCCTTGGCTTCTCCCCCTAAGACACAATTTGGGTTATATATGCAGTTAGTAAACAGCCATTTTCAGTCTAATTTGCAAGCAGGCAGGCACTCTGTAAGTTTGGCTAGACAAGGCTCCTCAATATGACAGCTAACCCCTTCTCTTTGCTGCGGTGACAATTGAGTCTTCTCTGTTCTGGACTCTCAATAATTAGATCCAAGATCCACATCAGTAACGTATCACCATTAGCAAGGCCTCAAATCTATTCACCTCTCTCACCTTTGTTTCCATAGCTTGTGTGTGTGTGTGTGTGTGTGTGTGTGTGTGTTGTATGTTTGTGTGCTGATTATTTCCCCTAATAATGTACAAAAACCTATTTGAATTTGCCTCTGCAGTTCTGTATGATTTGGACCTGGTATAGCTGGGCTGATCCCAAGGCTGCTGTTGCCCAGTCAAACTATGGGGGGTTGCAGACTGTCAAAAATAGTGTGAATTCAGTCCACTTTTAGGGTTAGGGTTAGTGCTAGGGAATCATGGGAGTTGTTATTTTTCTGAGACATTGAACCTTCTTTGTCAGAGAACTCTAGTGCCACAATAAAATTCAATTCCCATGATTCCCTAACCTTAACCCTAACCCTAAAAGTGGACTGAATTCACACTATTTTTGACAGTCTGCAACCCCCCTAAATCTCTCATTTGATCTAATACTATAATTCCCCTAAAAATAGATTAATTGTGGACATCTTCCCTGGACCCCAGCATTTTGGATAACAATAGAGCTATGCCAGGAAGCTCCTTGACTCTGGTGGTGCACTACAGTAAGCAGCTGGGCACAGGAAACATCCTCCGACAACACCTGAAAATATACTAATGAGGACATACGATCTACCATCATGATGTAGGATCTCTGTTAGAATCTCCAATTTTCAGCCACATATAGGCTTCCTTCCCCATATACAAAATACAACTTTTGCCACCCCCATCATGCTCCCCCCAAATCTATTTTGTTTTTGCCATTGGATTAGTTCCTTGGCCTAGACAAGATAACATATTGGGAGATTGGGAGAATGTATGTTTCATGTCAGTTGTTGTTGTTATTTGGCAAAACACCATGCCAAGAAGCAAAAATCAAAGTGATGTATTTTGATTATCAACAAAGTGGTGGGATGGACACTCCCATTCTCAGTGGAATGAGGAAATGCAAGAAGTGTCCATTAAGCCTTTCTGTTTACCCTGTCACTAACCACAATGTGAATCCTTTTGATATCCTTCAATGTACTGGAATTCAATAATTCAAAATTCACTCAATCGATGGCTATCATCTTGTTGGTGGTTTATGCCGGGGTAGCCAACCTTTTTGAGCCGGGAGCCGGGTTGCTGTCCCTCAAACAATTGGGGGGGGGGGGGTGAAGTGCCAAAAATAAATAAATAAATAAATTTAAAAAAATAAAATAAAAAAATATGCATGCACACTCTCTCAGCCCCAGAAAAGCCATGGCAAAACCCCTGTGGAGATTTTGCCAAGAAAACCCCAAGAACAAGTAATAACAACAATCATCAATATCATCATGGTGGGCAGCGGCGGCAGCGGGGGCGGCAGCGGCAGCAGCAGTGGCGGCAGGATAGGCCTGGGGCCGGTCCAAAGGTCTTGGGGGGAGCATCCGGCCCCCAGGCCTTAGGTTGCCTACCCCTGGTTTATGCATTAGTAAATTCCCCTATCTAAGGGAGCTGACATTTTTTGGCTGATGGCAAGGAGTATAGTTTGAAGTGGTGTGTTTTGCCATATTCAGTTAAAGGTTACAAAAGTAGAATTATTACATATGGTGTCATTGTATGTTCTTGTCCACTTCATGTTGCCTCATTGCCCATTGTGGCCATTGTACATTGATTTAATGGTTGTGTATGGTGGTGATCTATATTTATGCCTCAGTGCTAAAGGCACAATGGTTGTGAAACATTGCAATTCTGTAATAAGGTGACACAGTGCAACTAAGGCATAACTTCATCAATGTAAGGTTACTGTGTCCTCAATGTAGGATTTCAGCCAACATTTTTAAGAAAAGAAGTCGTAGTGCATGGAGGTTAAAGTGAAGTTTCCATTTGACCAAACATAGCCTCAATGTGTTTTTAAATGATCTGTCCCAGAAGGCTTCATTAAACACTTACACACAGACACTTATTATGAAGACTTACTGAAAATAATCATGTTGAAGCATTACAGTGTAGTATGCCAGTGCTGATAACATAAGGGAAAAGACTGCATACACAACATGAGTTAAAGTCAGACTTTGGAGAACTAGGTTGTTCAGAGATGGCAGTTATCTACCTTTCCTGGTGACAGCTTTCTGACATAGGAGAAAGTGCAACCACCAAGTACAGTATAGTGCACAACAGGATTTCAGCTTTTCCATTTGGCCATTTCGGCTATGTGTGTTTGTGTGCATGTGTAAAGAAACTGCATCCAGAAATTATGGGATGAGTATTCTCTGAGAAATTCTTCAGAATACAAGAAATGTAAAATAAAGAGTACCCGCACAGAGAAATGTAAACCATTCTGCTTGCACATTGGGAAACTGCTTAGATCAGGGGTAGGCAACCTTTCCCCTTTAAGGGCCGAGGGACTTCAGCTCCTAGAAGCCTCAGCCATGTTGGCCAATAGTCCCATGTTGGCCAATAGCTCCTGGGATTCTGGGAGCTGAAGTCCCTCGACCCTTAAAGGGGAAAGGTTGCCTACCCCTGGCTTAGATATTTCAATATTCCTGAAAAAGTACAATAGCATCTAAAATCCACAGAACAACATCTTTATTGCATCAACCAAAATGCATAAAATATGTGATGCAACATTTAGGTGTTGTTTAGGTAAAACATGCCAAATATAGCCCTAATTTTTATTTATTTTTTTTTACCTTTGTTGGAAATAGAAACCTCAAAGAGTTAAGCCCCAGTCTCTTGGCTCTCCCTTTAGAATTTCCTTGTTGCCTCTAAAATGTTTATCCTTAATAACACTTAAAAGTTTTCCAAATGCAATGTAGAGATTTCTTGAGAAATCTAATGTTCTCTGATGAAGAAGGGGTGGGTAGCCTCCCATAGGGTAGAGCCAGCCTGATTCTTAAAACAGGTTTATTTTTGTGTTGCTAATGGAGTTTAAATTTCAATTCCTGGACTTTATGACTCTTTATCACCAAGTGCCCACATGGCCAAAAGGAAGGAATAGTTTCTTCCTAAATCAATATCTCTCCTACTGAAAACAATAAGAACATCTTGACAAAATGTAGGCCAGTGACTCTAAGATTGTTGTGGTTTTCCCCCTCTATGATTTTAAACACCTTTGCCTGATGAAGAAGCCAATGGAGCTTCAAAAGTTTGCATTATATAGTTTGTGCATTTTGTTTGGTCCCATAAAAGTATCACTGTGTTGTGGATTATGGATGTTATTGTACTTTGTCAATACAGCTACACCTGCATATGTATTCTTGAAAAAATGGGAGAAAAAAATGGCTGTGCCTTTAACATGGAGACAAAGAAATAGAAAGATGGGGATTTGGTGCAATTCTAGTTTTTCTCTTTTAAGAAATGTAGAAAATGCATTTGTCATCTTTTCTCTGTGTGTGTGCGTTTTAGTGGTGATCACAAAGCATGTTCTGATTCCTTTGTACAGTGACTACTGCATGGACTGTGTAATTATATTTTGTAGAATAATTAAAGAGCTGAAATGGGTTTTACACTCTGCCTTGTTGTAATGAATTTTTATGGGAAATGGTAATTAACCTCTGTTGATATTAATTATACACCAGTAGGGGACCCTGAAATTGCTGACTGTGTAATCCCACAGAACACTCAGGAGGCAAGGAGCATGGTTTGAGGTGGTGTGTTTTGGAAACCCTCTTTCAGATGGTCATGTTTCAGGAAGCCCAGGTGGCACAATCTACATGTCTTGGAACTCTGTTGGCGTTCATAATAGTAATTATTGCTGGGCACTTACAGTGATTTTATTGGTAGTGTCATCAACTAATCCTTTAATTACTGATTGAAATTTGTCTCTTCTCCTAATTCTATAGAAACTATACAAGCCCACTTCTTCCTTCCTCCCTGTGCTGAATTGGATTTTTGCTTAAAACAAAAATTCTGATGTCAGTAAAATCAAACTTTCCCTTCCAGTTTATCTAGAAGATTGGCACAGAATTTGGAAAAGTTATTTTGAGGATCACGTTTTTATGGCCAAGAAGACTGGTGGGTTCTGGGAGATATAGTCTAAAAACGTAAATTCCCCCAGATTTGATCTAACATATTGTTTATATGATCAAATCATCTGACTTTTTTTTCTTCCCCCCCCCAAGTTTATTAGAAAACTTAAAACAAACAAACAAACAACATACAAATACATTAAAACAAATATACGTACAACACACCTTACAAATAAAAATACAAACAACATCTATCTTCCATGGTCATTGCAAAGGATCAGCTGCTTTTTCTTTATAACTGGACCTCATTACTCAATAATAGCTATACATCTTGGTCTGCGTTTTCTTTTCGGTGTATATCTCTCTTATTTCCTAATATTTACCATATCAACATTATCTTCTCATTCATCATTTCTAAATATAATTATGTAAGCCTTATTGTTACAAACACTAATACAAACATCCAGACTCCTAAATTATTATATAAATATCTTTAAACTACAAACCTAAATAATGTAATTATATATAAAAAATTCTACTCTATGTTATTCTATTAACATTTTAAACTTTACGTCTTATAATTATGCCGGATATACATACGTTATATACATACGTTATACCTTATCTTTGTATCATTTGTTACCAAAATCTTACTATCACAAAATCCATTTTAAAATCACTTTAATCTCTTAGAAACTGAATGGAATCTTTTACCCTTTTGTTTTCATATTCATACCAGAGGTTCCACTCTGTATGAAATTCCTTTAATTACTTATTTTGAACTAGCCACGTCAGTTTTTCTAATTCATATGTTTCGTACATTTTAATTCTCCATTCTTCCACTTTTGGAATCTCCCTTCTTCTCCAGTATTTTGCAAACAGTGTTCTTGCTGTAATAATTAATAAATATAGTAATCTTCCACCTCTTTTTTCAATTTCACTCTTCATAATATTTAAAAGATATATTTTCGGATCCAGTCCTATATTTGTATTTAATATAATCATAATTTCCTTATTAATTGTACTCCAATATTTTTGTACAACCCTACATTTCCACCATACATGAAAATAAAAACCCGTCTCCTCTCCACACTTCCAACATAATGGGTTATATCCTTTATATATTTTGGATAATCTATAAGGTGTAAGGTACCATCTACACATAACTTTATATGCATTTTCTCTCTGGTATATATTAAATATATATTTTTTAACTTTTCTCCAACTTTTTATCCAGTCATCCAAATCAACATTTTGTTTTAGATCTTTTGCCCAATTGATCATATAATTTTTGATTGTGTTCTCTTCTGTTTCCCAATTTCTAATTAAATTATAATATTTTGAAATAACCTTATGATTTTCTCAGAGTAGTACCTTCTCAAAATTTTTATCCGCTGCTCCAATCCTTTCTAATTTATCATCCAATTTAAATTGTTCATATAATTGCCTGTACATAAACCAATTAATATCCCATCCTGACGTCCTTAGTTCTTCCTGAGATTTAAATCTAATTTTGGAATTATCAAACTCAATCAACTCTTCATATTTAAGCCATTTCGCATTTTTATATACCATCTTCATCAAAGTAGCTTCAGCAGGGGATGCCCAAAACAGTATTTTTTGACACCATTTTACCTTATATTTCAACCAAATTCTTAAACAAGACCTGCGTATATGATGATCCCTAAATCTTGCATCACCCTTGAATTTGTCATAAAAAACATAAGGATGAAATCCGTAAGTTAAGTCTGTCCCTTCCAATTCAAGGATTCTTCGATTTTTTAATAATAACCATTCCTGCAACCATTCAAACACACATGCTTCATAATACCAAATACAGTTAGGTATAGCTAAGCCCCCTCTCTCTACCGTATCTTGTTGATCTATTGCCTTAGTTCTATGTCTTTTATTTTTCCATATAAAATTTAATATATCTTTATTCCAAATTTTGAGGGTTTTTTCACTATCAATTATGGGAATATTCTGAAAATAATACATTATTTTTGGAAGAATTGACATCTTGACAACAGCTATTCTACCCATCCAAGTTAAATTTAATTGATCCCACTTCCTCATATTTTCTTTAATTTCTTGCCATATTTTTTGATAATTATTTTTGAAGAGATCAGAGTTAAAAACACTGAGCCAGATTCCTAAATATTTAGTTTTATTCTCACATTTGAATTCAGTTATTTCCTTTAATCTTTCAGTCTCATTTTTACTGATGTTCATGGTCATCATAACTGATTTATTTTTATTCATTCTATATCCAGACACCATCCCAAACTCATGTAAATATGCCATGACTTTCTGAATACACTTTAGTGGATTTGCGATCATTAAGACTAGATCGTCTGCATATTCACGAAGCTTATAATTTTGTTTTCTAATTTCTATCCCATTAACTTATTTACTATTTCTAATTCGGATAAGTAGGACCTCCAACACCAGAATAAATAATAGTGGTGCGAGTGGACATCCCTGTCTCACTCCCTTCTGTATCGCAAATTTTGATGTCTTATCCCAGTTGATTACAATATACGCTTCTTGTTCCGAGTATATATTCTCAATCCATTTTATAAATGTTTCTCCCGCATCCATTCTTTGAAGAACCCCAATCATGAAATTCCAATTAACATTATCAAATGCTTTATCCGCATCCAGAAAGATCAAAGCCAATTTTCTCTGAATATTTTTTTGGTGAAGGTCAATTATGTTCAATAAATTTCTAAAATTTTGTTTTGTTCCTCTGGATGGAAGAAAACCATTTTGGTCATCATGTATCCAATTCCCTAATATATTCTTAAGACGATTTGCCAATATTGATGCCAAAAGTTTATAATCAGTATTTAATAATGATATTGGTCTGTAATTGTTAGGGTCTAATTTGTCCTTATCCTGTTTTAATATCAAGGAAATATTTGCGGATTTCCATGATTGGGGAATAGAGCCTTCGATGATATTATTCATTGTATTAAGTAATGGTGGAATCAACTCTGGTGCAAATATTTTATAATACTCATTTGAAAAACCGTCAGGTCCTGGAGATTTAGAAGATTTAACATGCCCAATTGCCTTCTCCAATTCTTTATGCGTGATAGGGTGATTAAGCAAATCCCGTTGTTCTTTTGTTATTTTTTAAAAAAAGCTATATTATCCAAATACTTCTGAATCTCTGTCTCTTGTACTGAATTTGCCTTATATAAATCACCAAAAAAAGTCCGCAAATATTTTTTTAATCTGAGCCTGTGTTGAGACTATTTCATTACCCTTTCTATTTTGCATGATAGTTCTTCTGGCCCTTTCTTTTCTAATCATATACGCCAATAACCTCCCAGATTTATTCCCAGATTCGTAATATTTTTGTTTAATATATTTATTTATTTTTCCAACTTGTTCCATAGTTAAGATAGACAACTGTTTTTGTATACATTTGATTTTATCTTGTATCTCAGATGAATTTGGCTTCTCTTTCAATTTTATCTCTAATTTTTCTAACTCTTTAGTAAGCATTTCCTCATATTGTCTTCTTTTCTTTCTCCATTCTGAAGTTTTTTGTATAATCCCTCTTATCACAGCTTTATGCACGTCCCATACAGTATGTATACAGACGCCCTTATTCAAATTCTCTTGAAAGTAATATTTTATTTGCTTTTTAATTTCTTCACATATTACATTATTTTTCAATATATTCATATTTAATTTCCATTGAAACATTGTTTGTCCAAATTTCAATTCAATTAATATCGGGTTATGATCAGACCAAATTTTTGGCACTATTTTGATTTTAGTTACTTTATTTAGCAAATGACTTGAAATCCAAGCCATGTCTAATCTGGAGTAAGAATGGTGTCGGTTAGAGTAAAAAGTATAATCTTTTTCATTGCCCTTTTTTACCCTGAAAACATCCTTCATAGTTAACATTTCAGTCAGCATAAAAAACTCTTTTGGCAAACGTCCTTGTCCCTTCCTAATTATTTTTGTTGACTTTCGATCAATTCCGAGGTCTACAACCCCGTTAAAATCTCCGAGCATTATTATATTTTCCTGGTTTAGATCTAGAATCTTTTCCTTCAGCTTTTTATAATTTTTTTTCTAAGGGTCCATATAATCCTATCAGCAAAAATTGCTTGCCTTCCACCAAAATTTCAACCAACAGATAATATCCTTCTGGATCACTATAAACCAATTTTGGGTCATAACTTGTATTTATATATAATGTAACTCCTCTTTTTTTGAAAGGGCAAGCTGCAGTAAATTCCAGACCTAACTTCAGATTCCTTAAATATTTTACATCTTTGTTTTTAATTCTACATTCCTGGAGACAGCAAATATCTAATTTTAACTTCTGGAGATAATGATTCCCCCCCCCCCCCGTTTTTGCAGAGTATTTAACCCCTGTACATTTAGCGAAAGTATTTTGAGTTGTTTGAAATACCCCATACTCTAAACTATCAACTTAAATATCAAATGTCAACTTTAAATCAATTAACAAACAAAACTAAAATATATCTAACATGCCTTTAAACCCCAACTCTACTTATCTTATCTTGGAAATATAATATAATAATATAATAATAATCAGAATATGATCAAATCGTCCACACAAACCTCAATCATCAAAGTACTCCTCTAGACCGATTGGAGAGGTTATAGTCAGCAAACAGTTCTCATTTCTACTCAAGTCATCATCGACACTTTGAAAGCCTTCAATTCCTACTGCCTCTTTCAAGCCTTCCCCTTCATCATCCTCATCATCTTCTTCGTCTTCATCCTCTTCTCCTCTTTGCTGATTATTCTCTTCCTTCTCATAGTCTAAACCAAATAGAACTTCTTGAGAGTCATGATTCTGAAGAAAAGGGGCACTAGCTCCTTCAGTCCCATGTATATCCTCATTGGAGATCCTCGCTCTTTCATCCTCATCTTCATCATCATCCTTATCAGCAGGTTTCTGATCTTTTCTCTTGCCTTTTGCTTGTTTCCTCAATCTGTCCATCATCTGTTTCACAAAATCAGAAGCTTGTTCCGGTGATGAGATTCTAATTCTTTTTCTCCCCCACCAAAAAGTCAAACCTTCAGGAATTTCCCATCTATATTGAATTTTCTCTCTCCTCAAGAAGGAGGTTATCATGGAATATTTTCGCCGCTTCCTCAAAATACGGCCCGGGACATCCTTTAATATTTTTTATATTTTGTCCTTCAGTAATAAATGGATCCTGATTATGCTTTGAGAGAAAAGAATCTCTAATTTGTCTTCTCACAAAATTAACAACTACATCCCTTGGTAGTCCCCTTTGTTTAGCCACCACCGAATTAACACGGAACATAGTGTCTATTTCGTTCTGCATATCTTGGGTAGTTTTTCCCATGAATTCTGCCAGTTTTATTGTTAACCTTTCCGGTAAATTTTCCTTTCTCTCTTCTGTTAAACTTTGAATTTTAATGGCTTTTTCTCTGATTTTTTGTTCAAGTACCGCCATTTCATCTAAGTCCACCTCTCTGTTACTTTCCATTTTAGTTATCTGCCGTTCCGATCTCTCAGTCATATATTCCAATATCTCCACTCTCTTCTTTATGTTTTGCATTTCACTTAATAAAATATCCACCTTTTGATTAATTTCCTTAAGGTCCAACCGGATCTCTTGACGAACCTCTTTTTTAAAGTCTGTCAATTGTAGTGTAAACTTGTTAGACATCATATCTATTTTTTCTAAAATTAAATGACTCATATCAATATTCTTTGGCTTATCCACAGATATGTGAAGCCATTTTTTGAGCCTGTGATCTAGTCGTCATTATGTTATGTCCTTGTTCTATTATCAAATTTGAAACAGGTGTTTCCAAGGCCATTCTTTTGGCAAGTTACACAGGCTCAACTCTCCCTTATTTCAAGGACAAAGTGAGAGAAGAAAAAGAAATAATCTCTGCAGTCCAAATATATCTCCGTTCTTCAGCCAGAATAAATCAATAATTTTTACCAAAAACAGTAATAATGGGCAAAAGTAAAAAAAAATTAAAAAGGAGCGAAAAATCCAAAGTCCCTCAATAACCAATTCTGTATCTTCAAAATATCAAAATAATTTCCAAGAAAGGTCCAACAGTACAGGAAGGTCCAAAGTCATAAGAAAGAACAAACAAACAGAACAAAAATCTGGCTAAAGAACAAAAATCCAAAAGTTTTCTCCAGATTCTTAGTATTCATTAACCATAAATTAATAGTCTGTAGTAAATCACCAGCGGTTCTATTTTCCAGATCTAGACACAGTCTGTCACAATAACCACAATCAAAGGAGCCGCTTAAAACTTCCGAGGCTCAACTTCTTATTTCACTCCGAGCTTATTTTAAACTCTCTCTCTCTCCTCCCAAATATTATTTTGTAGCAACAGTTGCACCAAATCAGCTCTCTATTGCCAGATGTGGTTACCTTTTAGGTCTCCTTCTTAATCCCTGCGTTGACCATCATCATCTTAAGTATAAACCTTTAAAAATTATTAAAATTGGCAGCACCCCTGTAGCGAAGCCAGTCTGCTGTAGGTCCGTGGATTGCTCTTGCGTCCATCTGACTCTTACCGATCGATTGGAGCAAAAATTCCTGCCCGATCCACCAGTCCCAAGTCAGAATGGACCTCCTTCGAGCCCCCTCTGAACTCCCCACTCCGAGGGAGCAATTTCTAGACCCCCGAATCGATGTCAAAGGGTCCAAGGATCTCCACAGCATAGGACGGGCACAGGAGAATTACTAATGCGCGTCCTGATGGGGAGCCATAGCCAATGGGATTCTGACTTTTTTTTTTCCTAGTAACAAGAAATACGGGTATCTGAAGTGTTCAATTAGGTGTTTTTTTCAGAGGCAGATGCCACCTGTACAATCATAAACTAATTGATGCAAAGGACCAACTCAAAGGCCCATCTGACTCTTTCTAGTCAGAGGCCAATTAGATATCTTTGGGAAGGTAACAGGCAGAGTATAAACACACTCATTTGTCCTACCCAAGGTGTTCACTATTGAGAAGTATACTTCATCTAAACAAGTTTCCATTTAATTCTCCTGATTAGGGATGGAACAGAAATTTGTTAGATTCACATTGTTGCTAAGAAATATCAGTTCTCAAACTTCTGAAACCAGTAGCTGAATGGAGTGTATATTACCTTAGGATCCATATATATTTGGAAGCTTCCAATATAATCCGGGGCGGGGGGAGAAACGGGCACAAAACCACAGGTAGCAGATCAGTGCAGGTTTCTTGCCTGGGGACATTTCTGTGATGTGTGCCACAGTCATACAATTCCCCTCCACACACACACATACACCTATCCACCTACAGGAAAAGGGAACCAAAATCACTTTACTATACAAAGCATGAAAGCATCTTTTACACACATATCCCACTGCATGTATCCTCATAACATTTTGCTGGCTTGTTACTTACAGCCATCTCAATTCCATCTGTTGTTTTCAGAACAATGAAATGTAAAGAATTTCAAAGAATCACCCACACACCACATTTTTTGTTAGAAAATGGGGTGAGTGAGGAGCCCCCAACATTTGGTGGTTGCCCATCTCTGCTTTGATAACAGATATAGTTGTTAGAAATTTGATAGTCATAATCCTCCTCCAAATGAGGCTATTAGACCTGTGAATTTCATCAGTTTCTAATAAACTAAAAATAGTTGCAACAGTTATTTGATTTTCAGTTGTACTTCTGGAATTCTGGATCTTTAACGAAATTGCCTCTGAATTAACTCTGAGGAGAAATAAATTTTCCAAAGGGTCAGATTGGACTCCAATACAATTTTTTGCTCTGTCCTTATTTATTTTTATTGCTTATTTGATTTCTATCTCACCTTTCTCCCCAAACTGTGATCAACATAGCATTTTATTTTTTTAAAATACCAATAAATACCACTAAAAGCACTTAAGTGAAAACAGCTTTAAAATATCTCAATACTTATATTCAAAAACTATAATAAGTTCAGAAAATCTATTAAAATCTTTTTCACTGGTTGTCAATTGAATGCTATAGATCTAGATAGAAAGGTGCTTCCTACTAGCAGGAACGTTTGTATGTTACAGTGTGGGAAAGTACCTCAAACATGTGTGTCTATGTCTACATCATTGTGTCCCTTTTTTCAAACAACCACTAATAATTGTGCAGATTTTAAAAGATATTTTAACTTGTATCACACTGGAAGCTATATTTTCTCCTTAATATTCTTTTTAAAAGTTCAATAACTTAATTGAACATGACTGAAGAACACATTGAAAATGCAATGGAAGAATGACACTCTACATGATTATGGTGGCAAGACTGATATTTGCACAAAATTGGAGATCAGCAAACATTCCCTCTACAAATGACTGGCGCATCTAGCTTTTAGATTTAACAGAAATGGATAAGCTGCCTTGCATACTAAAATAAAACTTGATATATAGCTTTACAAATGACTGGAAAAATCAAATTGTTTATATGAATCCAAGATGAGGTACTTTATATACTATAATATTCAATGAGTATTAATAATAATTATTATTTTTCATATATTTATTATAATAACTATTTTTTGCATACTGTTCACTTGGGTATAATCACAAATTTTGAAATTAAGCAACTATATAAAGACATATAAAGATCAAATAAGTCAAATAAAATGTTCAGTGAAATGTATAAATGTAGAAGAGTTGCAATGGATAACAAATAATCATGTAAATACGCTGGTGATCAGAACAGGAATTTATTATTGCAGAGGAATAACATGTCACATTGGAAAATGAACAGATAGGCAGAGGACAGACACTAAAGTAGAAAGGAAAACCAATAGGAATGAAGTAATATTAACTCTCTAAAGGTTGGAAGTATTGGATGTAAAGATTTTGCTTAAATAACAAATTTGCATATAAGCTGTAAACTTTTCATTTTTATTTTATTGTTTTTTTATTAATAAAAACTTATATTTTAAAAAGTTTGTGTTTGACATACACAGTGACATATATTTTTTCTTATCAGTGAAATAAATGAAGAATACATTGACAAAATACTGCATGTCTTCAAATAACTAATGATTACAGTGGACTGGATTCAGGCTTACTCATACTTAAAGAAAAGAATAAGTGAGACTAGGATTTTGCAAGAGTGCTCCAGTTTAGTTAAGAGCCTGATTTGGTAATTTGGATGGGACACCAGTTCAAACTTAATCAACCCCATTTTGGATCCCAAATCTCAACTGAGGTTCTGAGTCTTGGGGACTTCTATCCACCTGCATTGTGAAATCAAACAGCTATAAATTTCAATATATGTTGTTGTTCTACATATGTGTATGAAATGTGAAGACAAAAAAGCCCATTAAGAGAAAGCTAAAATATGAAATAGTTTTTAAAAGCATGTCCTGTGAGTTGAGTACTCAGATATGATAGTTCAGTTTCAGCATTTTAGTATTTGTGTGCTGCTTGCATAGTAAGAAGGAAACTTAGGGGGGATGCAGACCAGGGCGTTTGGAGCGCCCTGGTCCGGAGCGCCGCGGGGCTATGGCAGCCTCACCGCGGCGCCTCCCCGGCGACCCTGAAAGGAGCGCCAAAAAGGCACTCCTTTCATAAGTCGCAAAAAGAGCGCCCTAAAAGCGGCGGGCGCCCTTTTTGCGACTTATCCTCCACAGCACGTCCGGACGCTGTGGAGGGAGGTCGCCCTGAATGCGTCCGGCGTGCGGTGGCCCGGAAGCGCTCAGGGCGACCTCAGGAAGAGGAAGGGCCGCCGCGCGTGCGGTGGCTCCTCCTCTTCCGGGCCTCCAAGACGACTGTTTTAGTCATCTGCTTAGGCCCTTAGAAGATTATCGCATAAGGATATAAACTGGTTTACCTGAGCCAGCTTAAAATTAGATGTGGGTGACATCCTGATATTATCAGATGCATTTAGCCTCTGAAATTGCTACCCAGGTGCAGAAAAGAGCAACAATGAAATTGTCGCTCAGAAAAGAGAAACAATGGACCCGGGCTGCACCCAGGCAGCAATTTTGGCAGCTAAATGCATCTGATAATATCAGGATGCCACCCACTTCTAATTTTAAGCCGGCTCAAGGAAGCTGGTTTATATCCTTATGCAATAATCTAATAACTTTCTCTCTCTCTCTCTCTCTCTCTCTCTCTCTCTCTCTCTTTCTCTTTCTCTTTCTCTTTCTCTTTCTCTTTCTCTTTCTCTCTCACACAGAGTGCAGTGATAAAGAAAAAGAAAACAGAAAGATTAAAAAATGGCATAATTTCTTCCAGGCCCCATGATATTGGAAGCACCCTGCTAAAGCCCATTACAGCAACCCCCAAAGTTCAGAGTTTCAATATGGCTGCAATGAAGAACACAGCTAAAGATCTGACCTAATGGTCAAAAACAGGGGCCAGCAACCTATGCCCCCTGGGCCGGTTCCGGCCCAGCCCCCCCCCCCCCCCCCGCTTACCGGCCCAGGCAGACCCCTGCTGCTGCTGCCACTGCCTGCCACCGCTGCCATGCATTTTGGTCACCGTGAAGCCATGCGCGCTGCAACCACCATTTTGTTTTCCAAAATGGCGGCCGCGACGGGTTTGCACGTGCGCAGGAGTACTGTGCATGCACAAAGGCATTGCGGCTGCCATTTTGGAGAACAAAATGGCAGCCGCAACATGCATGGAGGCGGCTGCAACAGCGTGGGGTTCGCGCACGGTGGCAGGGGTTGCACGTGCACATATGAGCACGCGCACTGCCATTCCCCCCCCCCCGGGCCCGCTGGAAGAGACGACTTCGGGGGATCGGCCCCCAGCTTTACCCCTGGTCAAAAACATACTACTGCACTGAATCAGCCCAATTTTATGTAAAATGCTTGGTAGAAGATAAGATTCCCAGTGTGACCTTGGTGGCTGCCAAGTTTTTGTCTGAGGCAGTCAGGATCAACTAACCTCTGTACTACAGGAAAATTTCTAAAATAGGTTCCATCAGGATGAATTACCTAATTGTTCTTTGTGCTTTTAATTCATTTTATATATTGTACATTTGATTTTTCTGGATCTCTGAACTCTAATAAATAATTGTTGTTGTTGTTGTTGTTTTGCTGCACTGAAGGACAAAGTAGTGGGCAGTAAAGAGTGGATAAGTGGGCAATCAAGAAAGCAGAAATCTGTTGTTATTCATTCTGAATCAAAATTAAGCTGCTCTTAACAATTTCAGTCCAAATCAGCCTAATTTAACTTGGAATTTGGCATTTGCCCAAAGCAATTGCATAGTCCAGACTATAACTAGTTTGAGCTATATTTATGTCAGTGAGCCTACTCTAAGCATAAGTAAATCTGGATCCAACTCAGGTAATTGACTCTGTGGAATCCAGACAGGTAACTGCCTGATAGTATACTACTGTTCCTGCATTTACTTTCTCAAAATAGTAATATACATACATGCATACATATATACATACACAAGTGCATATGTCACAGCCAGAGTTTAGAAATGTTACCAAACTCCCCAGTGAGAATGGCTACTGGGAGCTGAAAGACACCCATACAATGACCTGTATGAGTTTCAATCCCAAAAATTTATATTTTCTAAACTCTGGTGAAAAAACAGCTGCTATATGAATATAAAAGTAAACAGAAAGTGAAAATGATGAAATGCAGGAGTAAGCACATCACTTATAGCTTCTAAATGAACTCATTAATTCATTTCTGGTATGCTGCAAATTAGCTTTTAATTGGTACATTTTCATACCTGCTACATTCTGCAAAATTCTTGTAAGACATGATGATGTGCACTTCCAGAATGCCAGTCACCACAGTGGCATTCAGCCAAAGCTGTCACAATATTGTCTCACCAGGTAATTTAAAATTGGCTTTTTCTTTAGATGTTGCTGCCTATGATTCAACCACTGCAGGCATTTTTTGTATATGTGTGCGTGAAGCAGACATTGCTCCAATATCTATGGACTATGACAGGTGACAGTGATGTGACAACGGTGGGGGGAAAATGCCCTTTTAAATTTGAGCCAGTATTTGTAGGAACACAGCATGCCTGCCATCAGTATCAAAACCGAAGCCTTGTGTATCAGGAGAGAAACTGTGGTCCTTAAGCAGAATGAGTGCTACATGTATTGTTTCTTCCCTTATCATTAGTGCTGTACTGAATTTTTGCAGTCAAATATTTTCAAAGTCAAACACATGGAAGGAAGGAGGTTGTACAAATAACTCTTCAAAAATGTTGACACTGACAACTACAACTTAGTGGTCTCTTTTTATTCCTCTTCAGAGACTTGTTATGAAACTCTCAACAAAATTTTGGCATTTGCTTCCTTCAGTGTATGAGTTGAGACAATCAGTGATCACTGAAATTATAACAAGGAGGGAGGGAGGGAGGGAGGGAGGGAGGGAGGGAGGGAGGGAAAGAAAAATATTGTGGTAATATTAAGACTAATTGGTTTATTTTAGCATAAACATTTGTTGGCTACAGTCTACATCAGATGCATCTAAAAGAGTGGTGTACAGCCATAATATTTTCAGTGAAATAAAAGGATTTGTCTTCAAGGCAGAACAAGATTCCTCTTTGCTCTCCAACCCAGGAAATAACAATATCAGACACAGGAGATGGGTTCTAAAATGGGCCACTTTATTTAAATCTAGCCTATTTATTGGTTCAGCTGCAAAAGGAGGAAACAACTTAGTGTGGGAGCAGCTGGGGCAGGTGGTTGTCCTCCAGACCTCCTTCACAGCATCCCCTCGAGCAATACACTAGAGTCCCAAGGAGAAGCCAAATGCTGGGCCTGCAACTAGAAGGTCAATCCAAGATTCTATCCTCCAAGTTATAGGACATTAAGTGAGGGTTTAACGCTCAGGCCAGCCCCAAGGAAAGTCTCTTTCCCACCACACCCCCTAGTCATAGGACTAAAGGGGCAGTTCCAGAGGCCTCTCCTTCATCAAAAAGATGCCAAAGATGTTCACCAATATCCTACATCTCCCCACCCCCAATATCTGCCAAGTGACTGCCTATTGAAGGCATCATCCTTAGTCAATTGTCCAAGTCCCCAAACAACAGTGTGGGATAGAAGAGAGAGAAAAAAACAATGAAAAAGGGAGAAAATTTCTACCCAGCCCAGCAGTGACCAGTGAAGCTCACACAGAGGTAGAAGCACATATATTGGCCAAGAAATCAGAAGCAAAAAAGAGGAGGGACAGCAAGTCCTTAGATGTTGAGTGCCATGATGTCACTGCCTCTCCTTTTCCCTCTGCATAGCTATGCCACATGAGGGGGGAATCTGAATTTTTCCTGTTCCTTTCCTTTTTTTAAAAAAAAAAAATTGGGACTAAAACAACCATCTTAACTGCATACTGAAAATGTTGACAGTATGGTACCAGACCTACCAACTTGAAATCAATGAGCATCACAGGAACAAATGAAGCCTCTGTAAGTGGAAGAGATGGATCATATGGTGAACTAGAAGAAACTATTTCATTTTGGCCACAGCAGCCCCTCATCCTCCTATTATTCCCAAGCAATCCTCGACCAGTAATGGAAACCATGCAAACCTCTGCAAGTTCTTGGAATAAAAATTGCAGCATTCTTCAACATTACCTATGCTCTCCAGTGTTGCTGGGAGTTGCAGTTTAACAATATTTGCAGGGCTGCACATTTCTCACCCCAGTCCTAAATGGACCATAAAAGAAGAGCAAACTTCTGTTACATTGTTTTTGTTCTCTCACAACCTATGTGTAAGCTTATTTCTGGGCTTCATCTAGTGGGCTATAAACAATGAATGGTTGGCTGGTTATATGAAGTTTTGCACATTGTCACACTTAAAATGCCTACTGAAGTTTCAATGTATTTCTGCTTGAATTTCATTTCCTCACCTTTCAGGCTTATTTAAGAAGGCAATGCCACTGTATGTGCTCTAGTGGTGCCAAGTTTTCAAAATAGCAATAAGAGATAGTCAAAATTCATTGACATACAGGGATGACAGTTAGCAAGAAACTAAGGCAGAATATCTTTTTCTAAGTTTTTAAAACTATTTTAACTTGTTTTTTAATCTGCATCTGCTTTAATTTTTTTCTAAGACAGCTTACATTCTAGTTTTGGAGAAAGGGGGATATAAATAAATAAATTCCATCATCTTTGTGACAGATAGTCTCATTCATTTCTCCATATAAGAAGCAGCAGCAGCAAAAAACACTGGTGAGCATCCAGCAGACTCCATTGAGAAAGTAAGAGACATGCATCAAGATAATCAAGATATGGTTGTGTATTGGTACAAAGGGCCAAATAAAACATTTGTCCAGTAACCTAAGAGTTGTCAAGAGTTCCTCCTTCTTAAATTTTTGAGGTTTGAGTCAAAGTAGCCCCTGGAAGAAGGCATACTTGACGCTTTTCTTCCAATAATCAACTATCTTTTGAGACAAGTCTCTTGTTTTTTTCTTTGAATCAGAAATAAGCAGATTCCTAGTTTCAGTTCTGTTCAAACCTGGAAAGAAAGTGGGGCCTGTTCACACTAGACAGTTCTACCACTATGATTCCACTAACAGCCATGGATGCATCTTCTGGGATCCTGGGGCTAGTTTGCTCAGAGGCACCAGAGGATCTCTCTGGCCAAGAATTCTAAGTGCCCATCTTTCAGCTGCCAATCCCAGGATGCCATAGGATGCAGCCATAGCAGTTAAAGTTGAATCACAGTGCTATTAATTGTGTAGTGTAAAAGAGCCCCAGAAGAACTCTGCCCCAAGTTCATACAATACAAACCTAAGAGCAAAATTGTTCAAGAACAGTCACAACAAAGAACAAAGTGGCATTTACTGACTTTTGCTCTCCTATAGCCTTTGTTTTTGTGTACATTTTCAAGGTGCCGAGAGAGCTATGTTTTCTGGCAGCTGTCAGATAGCATCATCCATCACAACAGGCACTTGGACTGAGAAATTATTCACTAGCCTTTTAAAGGGACTGGGATTTCAGTCCTGAATTGGCTTGTATGCTAGGCATCATGACAGCTGATGGTACGAAAAACTGAGATTTTCTTGGAATCAGCCATTTTTCAAGAAAGTAATTAAGGAAATAAACAGAAGATTGCACTTTCTTAGCATGCCATTCCATCATTGCACAATTCAAATAAGACAATTCATTCCTATCATTATTAAGGCAATGTCCTTTCTTTTCCAATGAGGTATTGATGTAAAGTTGTTGCTTCTCCTACATTGAGTGGCTTCCATTCCTTGGACTCAGTCAGAGGTGGCTGATGACTCTCATGTCAATGGTGTAGTCAATCTGCTCTGGGTTATGGTCCAAACTATTCACCATGGAGCTATCCAAGGTCTTGAATCTATTTTGAGGATAGACTTTAATACTTAGGATTGTTCCTTTAAAGTTTGTACTATAACCCAGAATGGATTAATAACCTCACTGACACAGAAGCCATTAACTGCTGATGTAAGATGGCATACCATTTTAAAAAAAATATTGTCTGGTTTTCAGGCATAGGAACCATGAGGAATTTGATCTTTTCTAAACTGAACTAATGTTCAGACTAGAATTTAATTATCTTGCCAGGCTTCCACACATTTTAAAAAATGTTGTGAAATAATATAAATAGAAATATTTATATTATAATTTGAGAGAAAACACATCACTGAAAGTATGCATTTGAACATACACTTTAAAGCAGTTTCATGCAGATTGCTGTTGCTGTTTTAATGTAAATTAATATGGAAAATGGGATAAAGTAGAAAAGACCTGTGGGGAAACATGTAAAAGCAGCACAGACTGGAAACAAAACTATTCACTGTTCATTAATTCACATCACTTTTTTTTTTTAACTAGAGCCCTTTTGCAGTGGGGATCAGGGGTTCTCTGTTTAAGTGTTGTAACACCATCCTATGAAATCCAGGGATTTGTAGTTTTATCAAGTCTTTAGCTTGCTGTGCCAGAGAGAACTGGTGTCTCACAAAACTACAAATCCCAGGATTCTGTAGAATGGCCCCATGGCATAAAACAGCATATTTTGTGCAGTGTAGATGCAGCCTAAATGATATTGGTGTCTTTTCTGCTGGATGTTTTCATTAGGAACTAGACTTCATCCATCTTGCTCTTTGACCACACAAAGAAATTGGTGAAGGAGCAAAATGCTCTCTTCTGGCCTTTTCAAGAGATCTAGGAAATGGGCTGTTGAAAGTGTCTGTCTTTGTTTGTCCTTCTGTCTGTGAAGGGGACAAAAAGGCAAAATACTCTGCTGGGACTTCCAGAACTCCAACTGTAGTGGAAAAGGGCATTTATTGCTTATGAGATTTTAATTTGAATGATGATTTAATATATTTTTAAGGGGGGGGGTATTTGTTGTTGATTGTATGGGTGTATTTTTTAACTGTAAGACACCTTGACAGCCTTGGCTAAAGGCGGGATATAAATAAAGTTGTTATTATTATTATTATTATTATTATTATTATTATTATTATTATCTCTGCAATCATTTATCACTGATGACAGAAAACATAATTTCTTCTTCTGGCTGGGGAGGAAGTACTGAAGTGAGGTGGGAACCAGGAAACTCTCCATACTGTATCTGGACCCCCCATACTCTGGACTAGCTCCCCTTCCCACTATGTTGGCAAACCCCTTTTCATTCATAGTCTGCATGTGTTTTGTGTGCTTTCAAGTTGTTTCCAACTTATGGTAAACCTAAGATGAACCCATCTTGGGGTTTTCTTGGCAAGATTTGTTCAGAGGAGGTTTGCCTTTGCCTTCCCCTGAAGCTGAGAGCATGTGACTTGCTCAAGGTCACCTAGTGGTTTTTATGGCCAAACTGAGAATCAAACCCTGATTTCCACAGTCATACTCCAACACTCAAACCACTATGCCATACTGGCTGTGTCCCTAAAAAGTGATTTGAACCAAAAGGTTCAAAGGAAGCCATTCATTTTAAAATATTAAAACAGGGATTAAACATATGTGAATGATGAGCAGGGAAATATTCCTTCTGATTTGTAGCAAGACAAGCATCCATTAAACCAGATGACTGTGTTGTGGTAGAATAATGTAAACCGCTTTGAATGTTATGCCTTCCTAAGCATCCTAGCCAAGGGCATTAGTAAACCTGAAACTGTCCAATCATGGAACAAAGCAAAAATGTAAAAGTCTGTACAGGTTGATCTCAGTAACTTTATATTTCTAAGATCCAAATGCTAAAGTCAATTACTGTGGCTAGGATTGTAATCCACCAGCTTCCCCCAAGTGTACAATCTTGGGACGTTATCACCCGTGGGCAAGAAAGCGATAATAAAGTGGAAATGAGGCATTCCGAAAATAAACCGAAAATAAACCTTGATTCCGCAAATGGCTTTCACACGTAATTACCTTAATTGCGAAATTACAGTAAGCGCATTTAACGTTCACACACAAGTGAGAAAAGCCCATAAATGTACTAGAAATGATCTTCTTGCACATGCGCAGATAGAGGAATGCTCGCCATGGAACCATGGGAAAAGCAGGGAAATGCTCCCAAATGCGCATTTGCTTTTCACATTACGGTAAATGCGAAATTACTGTAATTTTGCAAATGCATTTCCTCAAAACTACCGAATTTCAAAAGATCTTGGATAACACCAGTTTCTGACCAGTTTCTGTCCAGTTTCTGTGCAACGTCATGTGAAATCGTGAGGCACAAATCCAGTTTCTGTTTGGGATTTGTGTGGATTAACCAGCAGATTCCCCCCGTGTCATAACGTCCTTGGTTATTTTGAAATATTTCATATGGAAATGTTCATTTTATCTTCTGCAGAAAAAAGACTTACCTATCTTGGCTCAAACTCAAAATTTAAATAGAGCAAAATAATTATATATGTTATGATCTGGAGTTTCTTGTTTAAGCTGACTGGCTTACTTGATTTCTAAATATTTTAATTGTACATATTATTATAGATGCTTTGTTCTATTGATTTTTAATTTGATTGTAATTGTTCTTAAATGCATAGTGCCTTGGAAAATTTTGTCTGGAACTTGACAGTGTGAGTGTGTGTATACTAGTGTGCCAGCTGTGCCCATTCCTTGAAATGACAGATCTGGCTACTGTGCCACATGCCTTGATTGCACCCCATTTGGACTACTGTAGCACACTTTACATGAGACTCTCTTTGGAAACTGTTTGGAAAGTTCAGTGGGTTCAAAATGCTGCAGCTAGAATGCTGACCATTATTGCACTTTATTTATTTGGCACAAATCCCTATGGTTGGCATCTTGTTGATGAATTATGAATAACTATATATATATATATATATATATATATATATATATATATATACACATATATACAATTTTAAGCCACATTGAATTCCAACTTTGTGGGAAAAGTGGGATAATAATAATAATGATAATAATAATAATAATAATAATAATAATAATAGAGCCATATTTTGGCCATATGGCATCACAACTTTTTTAATCATTGCAGTGGTCAAAATTCTGTTCTGACCATGCAATAATAGAAACCCTCTCCCTCCAAAAAACCCCCACCACCTTGTAAGCGGTGTATCTCCACACCAAGAAAACCACATCTGTTTAGTTGTAGTAGAGGATCAGTGGGGATCCACCTAGCTATTTTGTTGTAGCTGGATGCACAGCAAAGACATCATCTGCACCCTGAGGATATCTGCTGCAGTGCTTCCAGTGCAGAAAAATAGCTCGATGTGTTTCTCCTGATTCTCTCCTGCTCTTTGACAACATGGAAGTGACCATGTTGAGGAAGGAGCTTTGCTGCATTGCTGTTATTCTTGTTGTTGTTGTGTACTGTCAAGTAATTTATGACTTATGGAGACCCTAAGGTGAGCCTATCATGGGAGAAATCCCCCACTTTGACAATAGGGACAACTTTTGTTATTTTAATTAGCATGATTTTAATCTATACTAGTTTAATACTGTTTTAAGGGGGCGTTGGGGTTTGATTATATTGACTGTATTGGAATTTTAATATGCTGTTAGCCACCCCAATTGTTCTCAGAGGGGCGGGGTATAAATAATAATAATAATAATAATAATAAGGGAGGGCAAAATCTGAATTTTTCATTTTGTCACACTTTCCATGTTTTTACACATCATGTTCTAAGTGTTCTCTGACTCCTTTTGCCAGCAGAAGAAGTCTTTCAACAGGCATTTAGTGATTTAAAAAAAAAATAGGATGCATGCTTTTATTGTTGTTATGTGCCTTCAATTCATTTCCAACTTATGGTCAGATCTATTATAAGGTTTTCTTGGCAAGATTTGTTCAGAGGGGTTTGCCTTTACATTTTTCTGAGGCTGAAAGAGTATGACTCATTCAAGGTCACCCAGTGGGTTTCTATGGCCAAGCAGGGATTTGAACCCTGATATCCCAATGTCTTTGTTCAACACTCAGACCAATACACCACATTGGCTCTTCGCTTACATGATGGGTCTTAGAGGGTTACTACTGGAAGACATGTTCACAAGCAGATCCATGGTAAATTATATTTTTCAGTGTTTCTTTGTACCTCAAAAGTTGAGTGGCATACTCTGTGAAACACAAACATTCACATTTTTTTCTGACAATGGTCTCCCTCCCTCCCTCCCTCCCTCCCTCCCTCCCTCCCTCCCTCTTTCTTTCTTTGCACTTCTGTTTTAATACAGATCAACAGTGACACAAATATATTCCTTTTTTGACCTTCAGAAAATGGAAAGGGTTTACTTTCTACAGATCATTTTGCTCATACATCTTACTACCCAGAGGCCCCCTGAGCATCATATGATTCTCCAGTCCATTCCCATTTGCTTGTCTTACTGTCTTGCTGTGAGAATTTGAAAGGTCACACACCTCTCTGACTTCAGCAGCCCAAGTCCTTGGGAGCAAGCCCAGGAGCCATATTGTTCCTCTATGACAAGATTACCATAGAATAACACATTTCTCATCAAGGCCAGGCACTTTTATTAGCAACATTTCATCAGAGAGCCAAAGTAAAAATACTATCTGGTGCACAAGATTGACTTTGACAGTTTGTTTCTCTGCCTGTATTCTCACATGTTGTGAGGCATGTTAGGGCTGGAAGTTTCTCTTGAAAAGATCTCTCTTTCTCTTGCACCCACATAGCCAGAAAGGGAGAGAGAGAGAGAGATGCTCAGACATACCCTCCAATATTTCAGAGGAAAACTTGGACACATGTGGCTAACCAACATCAGAGTGTGGTCAAGATTGCAAAAGTTAGTAATGAGGAAAAACACACAAGCTTGATGAACTTACAGCATTTTGCTTCGGCCTGTACCTACTAGGAAGGCCAAGATTTCACCCAATCTTTTTCTCTCCCCCTGCTGACTTAATGAAGTGCAAACTACTTTTGTACTTGGAATTCAGATTTCACCAAAGGTAGTAAGCCAAAGACAAAGGGGGAAAGTGGGGGGAGGAGAGAGAAACTGGGACATTTTAAAAGCAGGGGGGAAAGATGATAGAGGGTTCATTGGTATTTCTTCTACCAAATCGGGACAATTGGAGGGTATGCTCATGTTGCTGGCTTCACAATAGGTTAGGGCTGCTGTCTTATTAAATGACATAGATGTTTAATATTTTTAATTTTGATTTTCAGTTAGTGAAGAAGATATTGATGTCATTGGATCCTGTCATGCCTCATGCTTCTCCAATTCAGCCATCTTGAAAGTTATCACTAGTAAGATTCTTAGGCATTTACAGAATAGACAAGGGGAAATTTATTGACAAACAGGTCTAGGTTGTCATAGATTTTACAGGTGGAGAATACATAATATTTTAAATGAAGTCGTGCAGAAGATGTTCAGTCTTCACATTTTAGCATTATTAATTGTTTGCACAGTTAATTAATCTATCGAAGAGGCATTCTGTTAAACATCCATGGAAATGCACATATTGATTGTTTCAAGGTCAACACTTTGCCAAAGCATGGCTATTGAGTGCTGCCTCTTTGCGGTCCACTCCTATAATTGGCTTCCTCCTTCTCTCACATCCTTTCTCTCTTGTGTTTTTTTCCCCCCACTTGAAAACCAAATATGAACATCAATGTCTGCTTCAGGGGGCCTTGCAAAAGATGGTCGTGCTTATACCTTTAAAGTAAACATTCTCATGTAATTTTCTTTTTGTGCACAAACCATAAAATTTGGAAGCCATCCCATCAGCACATCTGCGTAGAAATATATTGTTGTGAAAAGCTGTTAGACAAGGTAGCATGCAAGTGGTTCTCATTTATTTCAATGGATTTTCTTCCCTTTGGTGTAATTTGGCTGCCCTTTGAATTGGCAGGTACAGCAATAAAAAAGGAGAAAAGGAGAAAGGCCAGAAGGCTGAACCCATTCCCTCCTGCAATGCTTTGTGGTTTTTCCCCTATGTCTTTCTGAATTCCAATCTAAAGAGGTGAATTTCTAAAGCTAATTCCTTGATTATTTCCCAGGAAATCTAGGAAAATGGAAAGGCAGATCTCTTCAGGTGCAGCTCAAGTCAAAGGATGCTGGAGGGCATAGACACCTTACTAGACAGAGTAGTGATTCATACTTGGATGAGAGAAAGAAAATCACTATTGAATGCCAGTGCTATACATGTAGCATCTTATTTACAGCATACAGTTGCAAAGAAAACATCAAGAAGAGAGGAAAATTTGAGAAGGATATGAGCTGATCACTGAAATTAAGCCTTAATTAGGGTCATTATCAGTCTTAGGCTGATTCAGACAAGTTCCAAGGCCCTTGGGCTCTGGGCTCATGCTTGTGCAATTTTGGAGGGGCCCTTTCCCCTTTTCTCTTGAAGTAAATCTGAGCAATGACATTTTAATTTTGCCTAGCACTCCTGATGTAACAAACATCTCATGGGGATTAAAATAATAGTGCTTAGGACTCCCCTGTGCGCTGCTTCTCAATTCCCTCCACACAAAAGCAAAAACTTTATTAGATGTATGGGGCCATGCCAACAACCACAGTGCCAGTTATGAGGAATAAATCCGTTCCATGTATTATAGGAGTGAGCAACACAGCTTGCTGTGGGCTGTGAGTGTCCACCTAAGTAACTTCATTGTTCACACATTCACACAACAGCTGCTGCTCCTGGCTTCCATTGCTAAAAGGGCAGTTCAGTTCATAGCATGGAACACCTATTAAGTCTGAAGATCTTGTAAAACATTTTTCACAGGCACAGAAGCATATCCTAAAACATCTGTATGGAAGAGGATCTTGTAGCACCTTTGAAACTAACTGAACAAAAGACATTGCAGGATAACCTTTTATAGACTTGGGGGGGGGGAGGCAGATGGTAAAAAACGCCGTCCTCAAGCCAGACACTGGGTGCCCCATCCCCTTCCTGAGGACATCATCGGAGCGACGACCTGTCCGCATGACGGGCGCTCCCATGATGTCCTTCCAGCTCAGCGTCCAGACACGCTGAGCCAGAAGAGATGCCAAAGAGGCACGCCATGCCTCTTGTGGTGCTCCTTTCATGGCTTGAGGAAGAAGCACTATTTTAGTGCTCCTTTTGCAGGTGGCGAAAGGGAGGATTGAGGACGAGGTGTCCGGCAGCCTCGCCCTCAATCCTCCACTTCCAGAGGCGGCCCAAGGCCGCCTGTCTGCATCCCTCCTTGGTCTACTTTCCCAGATTCATGGAGAAAGTGCATCTGAGAAAGTAGACCAAGTCCTGAAATAGAATGGTGCCTTCCGTGTGCTTTGGGAGTGTGGTAATTAGATGATGCACACCACCAAACTGTGCGGAAGCCACACTGGGATCGTCCTGGGGCCACCTAAGTAGCCCAAACCTGGCCGCAAAAAGAGCAGCCTTTATTTTAAAAATATTAATTTCTTCCCAGAAAAAGATGTTTCATTTAAGGAAAATGTTATTTTCTGAACAATAACAAAAAATACTACAGGAAAATTGTGTGCATGATAGGTCTCAGAGTGTGTATAGTCTTTGAAAACTGAATACTTTTTCCCAGTGGGAAGGAACTTGCAAAAATAACTCTGTCCTTCCTCCAAGAACAAAATTAGCAAAGAATTACATCTTTACCACTCAGCAATTGATTCAGTGGGTGTGTTCTAAGTGGGACTAACCAATAGGACTCAGGATGGTATATGCTGATTCCACATATTTTTAACATGTGTGGTGGACTTGTGAAAGAGCTAAAAACATTTGACCTTAAATTCAAAAACTGATAGAAGACAGTCTGAAAATTGAACTTCAATAGAATCCTGTGTTATTTAATTAGGACTTTTAGATGATACTTTGGAGAAGACTCGTGGAAGAATACTACAACATATGACAACTGCAGCTAGAATGAACTATTCATAAAGATAGGAGTTGGCAATCCCTTGTGAAGATTGGTTGTTGAAATTATATGATTTAGTAGAAATAGATAAACTGACTATTCATGAGAAAGCTTTGGATAAATTTAAGACAGAGTGAAAGTTGTTGTTGAATATGTGGAAGATAGGGGGTGCTATTATGCTTTTAGGTTTTTAGAAGATTGTTATATGGTGTAAGGGATTTGTTTTAAAAGTGTTTTATATTTTTATTAGGTCCTTGGTAATATTTTTTATTAATAGTGAGATAGACGTAATGAGAGGGGTTTTTTTCAAAAACAAAACAATATTTGAATAAACTAGAGGGAACTGGATAAGTAATGTAAAAAAACAACAACAACATCATAGCCAGATATGCTGGAAACTTTTGTTCTCTGCTTTTCTTTTTGCTCAGTTTTTATATATTTTTTCTGTTAATGTTAGTTTTCTCTTAATTTTGTTTGTGGTTAGTAAGATTTGTTGCTGTTTTGTATGTTTCCTTGTATGTTTTTTTAGATATGGAAAATGTGTATATATTTCCTTGTATGCTTTGTTGTTTAATAAAAAAATATTACTAAAAGCCTGTTTGTGGGTTTTTAAAGAAGTTGTTTTAGTCTGTTTTTAAATTATTTTATTTGTGTATTTAATGTTTTAAGTATTTTTATCTGCTGTACATTACCTCAGGATCTCCAAGAGGCTGAGAAGTGAGTCAAATGCTATAACTAAATGTAAATAAATAAATATTATTGGAACAAAATCCGCTAGGAGGAATCTCTTGCTACATGCAAATATATCTTGAGTTCATTTCAATAGGTCTTGTACATTTGAAACCCCTGGTGGATTAGGGATGGAATTAACTATCACACAAATAGAGATTAGCACACAGCTAAAAAAAAGTGTTTTACCTCTGCCAAATTCAATCCTAATTCGGGCTGCATCTGGATATTATCAGATGTATTTTGCTGCCAGCGGGGTGCAGCCCAGGTAACTTCCAGGTAGAATCTGAGCTCAGCTGGCTGATTTGCAAAGCCAGGAGCTTTCTGGTTTTGAAAAGAGGCTGGCTGAGCTCAGATTCTACCCAGAAGTTACCCAGGCTGCTCCTGACCAATGACAATGGTGGAAAAATACGTCTGATAATATCTGGATGCAGCCCAAATTCAGATTTAATTCGGCAGCAGTAAAATGATTTTTAAACTGTGCGTTAATCTACTTATAGATGTATAATTTAGAATTATGCATCCATGATGAATTCATATTCATGAGCCCTATGTGTTCATGATTATTGTGCTATTGTCACAATTGTAAAAGTTCTCCAGTCCTGCACTACTGGGCAGCAGCCACTGTAAGTGAAAGAGGTCTGTTCTTCTGTTTACTGGAACACAGCAGACTGACTAATCCACCCCTTTATCCAGCAATCTCCTGTGCCACAATCAGAATCAGGAATCCTTTTGCAATTTCTCTTTGCACAAGAATTTGCTGCTAGGAAGGGGGTGCCGAAAACATCAGTCTGCTGCTCCCCAGTCAACAGGAGAACAGACTTCTGTTGCTCACAGTGGCTGCTTAAGTGGCTGATCTAGAATTTTGTCTCTGGATGTCCATAGTTCCACAGGTGGTGAGCAGAAGAGAATAGGACAGAAACCTGGGTTGAATACATTCCTCAATTAAAATATATTCAGCTTACATATAAATGAAAACAACAAAACAAAACCATATGCAAAATTATTTGCTTTGCCATTCTAAAAAGGCAGGTGGTCCTTTTTTATCCTTCTACTTGCAGTTACCTGGAGCATTTGTGATTCGTTATTTTTCAGTCTTATTTCATCTGCTGATGAGAGGGAGCTTGTAATTAACTTGTCCTTTTCATGCACAAAAGGTTTGCACAAGGAAATGTTGATGACTGGAGGAGTTGGCTTTAAAATATTTGTGTAAGAGGACTGGAAAACAGAGGTGACTTCTCCTGAAAAGGAAACTTCCTGTGTAATTGAAATTGTCCTGTTTACCTCTTCTGAGGGCAGCACCGCAGAGGAGTAATTGAAGGACTAGTCAAGGGTCCATTCCAAAAGTCACACAACAAGACTCCAGTACTTAAAGCAAAGGGAGAAGCAGAAGAGTAGTCACAAGACAGTTCCAGAGGTCAAAAAACAGGAGTCCAATAGCAGAGAACAGGATACACAGCAACTAGGGAGGCTACAAGACTGATTGTCGGCTGCAGGGAATCATATCAGTTGGAGCCTTTTTTAAAGCCTCAGCATGCCTCAGCTGATCACAATTAGCTCTTCTTTTGGCTTCTAGCCTAGATGAATGACTCAAGGATTCATTGGCTTGTCTTTGCTCCACAGGTCCTAGTACCGGCAGTATAGAGTCTGTCTCTCCCTCTGCAGCCTCTTGCATCTCTTCTGAGACTATAGAGCAGGGGTAGGCAACCTTTCCCCTTTAAGGGCCAAGGGACTTCAGCTCCCAGAAGCCTCAGCCATGTTGGCCAATAGTCCCATGTTGGCCAATAGCTCCTGGGATTCTGGGAGCTGAAGTCCCTCGGCCCTTAAAGGGGAAAGGTTGCCTACCCCTCCAATAGAGCCTCCAAGTAACCCCATATCTGTCTCCTCCTCAGGCTCAGAATCTGACTCTGCCTCTAAAGCAAAGTCAGACCCAGGGCAGTCTATGACATCACTCCCCTCCTATCATCCTCCCCCCCCCAGACAATGAGAGACCTGGTTTAGCAGGATAACAGTGGTGGAAGGCTTACACCAAGTCAGGAACATGGACTGCAGAAGCATCTTCCCAGGAGCGTTCCTCTGGCCCATACCCTGCCCAGTCAATGAGGTACCTTAGGCAACCACACTGTCTCCAGGAGTCCAAGATCTGTCTCCACACTGTCTCCAGGAGTCCAATGGGCAATTACCCTATTGATCAAGACCGGAGGCAGAGGAGGCACCGAGCTGTCATCAGGGTGGACAGCTGTGGCAGGAACCAGGAGGGAATGATAGAACACTGAATGGTTCTGAAATGACAGAGGAAGTTACAATCTGAATGCCACTGGATTGATCTGTGCCATAATCAGGTATGGACCTACAAAATGGGTATGTAGCTTCCGGCAGGGATGCTGGAATGGCATATGACATGTGGAGAGCCAAACTCGATCACCAACTCTCAGAGGGGTGCCTAGCTGACACTTCTGATCTGCATACTGTTTGTAGGACTGCTTCACATATTCCAGCTATTCCTTCAGTAATGCCTGCAGTGTATGCAATTCTTGCACCCATTGAACTGCTGTGGGAACCAGAAATGGAGAGGCCACTGCAGGAAACAGACAAGGGTGGAAACCATAGTTCGCAAAGAATGGAGACTGCTGAGTGGAGGAATGTAGGGTTTTATTGTAGGCAAACTCCATCAGGGAGAGTAACTCCACCCAGTTGTCCTGCTGGTAATTAGTGCAGCACTCAAGCTCATGTTCCAGAGTAACATTTGTTCTCTCCATCTGTGCATCAGTTTTGGGGTGATAGGCGAGGACAACTGGGCTTGGATCCCCAACTGGTGTAACAAACTGTGCCAGAACCACACTGTGAACTGCAGTCTACAATCTGAGATGACCCCCTCTGGTAGGCCATGGACAGGGCCCTGACAGAGTTTCCAGTGATTGCAAAAGACTGGCAGGTTTCCCAGGCTGGTCCTTGGCCTGGTGACAGACAGGACATGAGCTGATGTAATGGGTCATCAGCTCAGATGCAAGGCCACCAGAATTCTTGGGTCAGGAGGTGTAGAGTCCTTTGAACACCAAAGTGACCTGTGGGATGGCTGTTGTGGCATAGGTATAATACTTCCTCCTGGCAGGCTGGTTCTAGTGGTAAAGAAGTCCCTCCTGCAGGACATAGGGGGATGATGGGTCATCCTTCTGGTAGGCCCTCACCAAGGAATCCTGAATTTGTTCTTCCTGAATCCAGTCCCATAGGGTCTGAGTCTCTCTTGAAGTGGTGAAATTTTCTGGCTGTAGAATCATAGAGGGCAGGTCTGCATTGGGAGATGCCACATATTTGGGTTTTCAGGAGAGCTCATTGGCCTGTTGGTTCTGGGCCTGATAGATTTAGGTCAGGAGGAAGTTGGAATGGGTGAAGAAGAGGGACTACTACTTCTGCCTCTGAGTCAGCTTCCTCACAGTTTGGAGGTACTCCAGATTCCAGTGGTCTATGTGGACCTCCACTGGATGAGAAGCACCTTTCAGCAACCTCAAACACTGCTTTTATGGCCATTAACTCCTTCTCTCAGACTGTGTAGTTGTGCTTCAGAGGCTTCAACTGCCACAAGTACAATGTGCAGGGCAGCAGTCCTGGTCCTGAGGGTGTGGGCTGTAGAAGAACAGCATCTATGGCAACACTGAAAGCATCCATCTCCATGACAAAAGGTGTCTTGGGATCTGGATGCAGAAGGAGTGGTGCCAATGTACACTGCTGCTTCAGCTGCTAGAAAGCCTGCTGTGCAAATGGGGTCCACTTGAAAAGGACCTTTCCCTGGAGTAGCTGGGCAATAGAAGCTGTCTGGTCCATGTAGTTCGGAATAAACTTCCGATAGAAGTTGGCAAATCCTAAAAGCTGCTGGACCTCCTTCTGGTTTCTGGGAGAATGTTAGGAGGTCACAGCTTCAACTTTAGTGAGGTCCATCTCAATTCCCTGGAATGAGATCTGAGAGCCCAGAAAGTCCACAGTGGTGAGGTCAAAAGTGCACTTCTCCAACTTGGCATAAAGCTGAGGTTCACTGAGACATTGCAAAACTGTCCAGACATGAGCATTGTGAGCTACCTGGTTGGATGACTAGATGAAGTAATCCAAATAGATCACAATGAAGTGGTCCAGGTAGTCACAGAAGACATCATTGACAAAGTGTTGGAAGACAGTAGGTGCATTACACAGGCCAAAGGGCATCACCGTGTACTCTTAGTGGTCATACCTCATCTGAAAGGCTTTTTCCCATTCATCTCTGGCTTGAATTCTCACCAAATTATAAGCCCCTCAGAGGTCTAGCTTGGTGAACACTCGGGCATGTTGCACCTTTCTAGCAACTCCGGGATGGGTGGCAGTGGGTAACATTCTGGATTGTAATCTCAATGCCTGGTAATCATTGCAGAGACAGGGATCTCCACATTTCTTGCGTACAAAAAGCACGGGAGCCCCAGAAGGAGAAGTGGATGGGCAGATGAAGCCACAACTTAAGTTTTTCTCCAGGAAGTCCCTCAAGGCTGCGAACTCAGGCTCTGAGAGAGAATAAATCTGCCCCCCTGGAATAGGGCCCCCTGGAACTAAGTCAATGGCACAGTCATAGACCTGGTGGGGTGATAAACGATCTGCCTTCTTTTTATCAAACACATCCGCAAAGTCCCGATACTTCTGGGGCAGCTCCATGGGAGGTGGCTCTTGGCTGGAGTCTGTAGTCACCTGCAGTTGTTTGGACCAGCAATGTCCCGGCAATACTCAGAGGCAAAGTGTACCTCCCAGTGAGACCACAAAATATGAGGGTCATGTCGAGTGAGCCAGGGTATGCCTAGCACCAATGGGAAATATGGAACCTTTGCCAAGAGGAACTGCACCTGTTCCACGTGGCCCTGGATCTCACGGGTCAGTACTGCCATCTGATGCATCATTGGTCCTGAACTCAGAACCTGACCATCAATGGTCTCCACTGGGTGGGGCTCAGGCAGCAGATGCCATAGAATATGGTATTGTGCTGCAAGCTCCAAGTCCATAAAGTTGCTGGAAGCCCCAGAGTCAATCATAGCCCCAACATGGGCTGCCTTATCTTGAGGGAGCTAAAGGATTGCAGCTATCAGCGAGGGATCCTTTTTGAGCTCCCTGGATGGCTCCAATGGATTGGTGCCACACCTCCCCAGACTAGTGAGCCCACCTAGACCTGGGGAACTGGATTTTCCCAGAGATTGAGAAAGGCCACGCCCTTTGGCTGGGCAATTTTGGGAAAAGTGACCAGCTTCGCCACAGTACAAATAGAAGCCAGCCTGGCACCTTTGGTCCTTTTCGGTAGCAGAGAAGAGAGGCTGTGCCCTACTCAGCTGCATGGTCTCAACAGCAGCCTCTCCAGGTACAAGCATGGGTCTCAGAGTTGCAGAAGGTGTCCGGGTGGGCAGGGGAGCAGGTTGAGGAGCCATAAAAGGTGTCCAAGTGGGTTCAGCAGTAGAGCAAGGCGTAGCTCCCCGGCGAACTCAGCGGCATGTCTCCAGCCTTCCATTGATGTGTAATGCCTGCTTAGTTAACAACGTAAAGTCTCTGGGGGTGGTGCATGGGCTAGCTCATCCAAAATGTCCTCCACTAGCCTGACCTTGAACTGGCTTTGGAAGGCAGGTCATTCCAGCCCAAATCAGGAATCAATATCTTGAAGGCAGTCACATACTGCAAAACAGTACCTTGGCTTTGAAGAAGACTCTAGACCTCCCGGTCAGTAATCTTGCTCCTCACTGGATCTCCCCAAGCTTTCTGGAACTGGGCTGTTCTGCCTAATCAAAGGTTTAACCCAGTTGGCTGCAGGTCCAGAGAGAAGGCTGATAAGGAAGGCAACTTTCACAGTGTCTAGGGAAATCCTCCCCTCTCACATTCATATACAACTAGCAACTAGCCAAAAAGGCTTCAAATTGCTTAGGCTCCTCTAGAAACTTCTCAGGCAAAGCAATAGGCACCTTCCGACGAGGAATAACAGGAGCCCCCAGCTGCTGGAGATAGTTAAGCTGCCCTTACAAGGTATTTACAGCAACCACCAACTGCATTACTTGGGCAACCAATTCTTAGTTTTGCTGTTTTAGTGCATCCATTATGCCTGACTGAAGAGATTTATGCAGCAGCCGGCAAGATTGTCCTGTTTACCTCTTCCAAGAACAGCACCGCAGAAGAATAAGTGAAGGAGTAGTGAAGAGTCTGTTCCAAAAGTCACACAAGAATCCAGTACTTAACGGCAAAGGAAAAACCAGAAGAGTAGTCACAAGACAGTTCCAGAGGTCAGAAAAAAGGAGTCTGATAATAGAGAACAGGATACACAGTAACTAGGGAGGCTACAAAACTGATTGTCAGCTGCAGGGAATCATATCAGCTGGAGCCTTTTTAAAAGCCTCAGCATGCCTCAGCTGATTGAGATTAGCTCTCCTTTTAGCCTAGATGAATCCTTCAAGGATTCCTTGGCTTGTCTTCACTCCACAGGTCCTAGTACCGGCAGCATAGAGCCTGTCTCTCCCTCTGCAGCCTCCTGTGTCTCCTCTGAGACTACAGAATCTCCAGGCAACACCAGATCTGTCTCCCCCTCAGGCTCAGAGTCTGACTCTAAAACAAAGTTAAACCCAGGGGAGTCCATGACAGAAATGTGGAGAGGTGAGGGAGAGGCATAGAGAAATCCTACATTGAACTTTAAAATGAGCAGACAAGTGAGATTTAAATCTGACCTCCAACATACCCCTTGATCTCAAGGGTGTAAAACATTTATGCATTTCACATGCATCTTTTCAAGCTAGACACAGATCAAGGGATCAATGAACACCAACCCTGCAGTGTTGCAAGACAGGAGTAGTTGTGGCAGAAGCCTTGTCTTATTCTCCATTTCTCTTGCTGATTCTATAAACAAGGACAGTGTACAAGTTTCTGGTATGAATTAGGCAAGGAACTAAAATGAAGAATTTTATAAAGCTAGTGATACTGCCAATTTTTGTTGTTGTTGTTGGTTTTTTTGCAAAAATATATAAACAAGAGAAAGTGGATATAGAGATATTACATCAATACATTGAAAACTCTGAACTTTCAAAAATAACAGCAGAACAAAGATCTTACTTGAATCAACCCATTTCTACCTTGAAGGTTACAGCTGCCATTAAGAATACAAAACTCAGTAAAGTGCCAGGTCCAGATGGGTTTCCATCATCATATTATAAATTATTCCAAGTGGAATTAATTGAATTGTTGAAAGATGTGATGAACAATTTAAAAGAAGGAACTTTTCCCCAAACTTGGAAGGAAGCTGTAACATCGCTTATCCCCAAAGAGGAAAGAGACCATACACAAGTTAGAAAGTATAGACTGATCTCTCTGTTAAATAACAATTATAAGCTGTTCACAAGTATTCATGCAGAAATATTAAAAAAGATAGCACCATCTATTATACAGAGAGACCAAAGAGGGTTTATCCCCAAAAGATAAATTAAAGACAACATCAGGCATATTATAAATTTAATGGAATATCATGAAGTACATAAACAACAACAACAACAAAAAGATGGCAGCCTTCTTTTTTGATATTGAGACGGCTTTTGATAATGTATCTTGGAAACTATTATTTTGTGTTATGGAAAAATTGGATTTAGGAAATAACTTTATGGGTTGGGTGAAAGCAATTTATCAGAAACAACAAGCTAGACTTACCATAAATGGAGAAAGAACTGAGGTTATAGAAATAAGCGAGGGAACAAGACAAGGTTGTCCCTTGTCTCCCCTGCTTTTTATATTAATTATGGAAGTCTTGCTTTAAAATTTAAGGAATAATTCAAATATTAAGGGGATAAATATTAAAGGAACTGAATACAAAACAAGAGCTTTTGCAGATGACCTAATGGTGGTTATTAATGACCCACTTAATGATGTACAAGAATTAATGAGGGAGCTGAAGGAATTTGAATTAATATATGGGTTGAAAATAAGGACAAAACAGCAATAATCACTAAAAATAAGGCTCCAACTGAAGTAAAGGAGTTGGAAGCTAATACCGGATAAAAGTTAATAAAAAAGTAAAATACTTTGGCATTTGGATATAAATTCTGATTTGTTTACTAACAACTATGAAAAACTATGGCAAAAAATCAAAAAGGATCTTGAGAATTGGACAAATCTGAATTTATCACTTTTAGGTAAAATTGTTGTGTAAAGATGAATATACTTCCAAAGTTTCTTTTTTTTATTTCAAACAATCCCAATTATCAAAAATGTGATACCATTCAGAGAATGGCAAAAAGGGATTTTTAAGTTTGTGTGGAATGAGAGGAGAATAATGATAAAAATGAAATACCTTCAGGACTCAAAAGAAAGGGGTGGACTTGCCATGCCAAATCTCAAGCTATACTTTGCTGCTGCTTGTTTAACCTGGATAAAGGATTGGTTAACTCTAAAAAATGAAGATTTACTAAATTTAGAAGGTGTAAGCCTAAGATTTGGCTGGCATGCCTACCTATTTTATGACAAGAAAAAAGCAAATTGTGATTTTAATAGCTATTTTGTGAGACAATCTTTAATGAAAATCTGGAAGAAATATAAAAAATGAATTTGCTCTAAAATCCCCCTCTGGGCCTTTCCCCACAAAGCTTTTTTAAAGCAAAACCAACTGAAGAATGACAACTGGATTCTAGATAAAGATTTAATGTCTATGAATGAAGCTGATTATAGATTAAAGACTAGAGAAGAACTTAGAGAAGAGGGTCACAATCTCTCTTGTTTTTTTATAGACAAGAGAGCATTTTCTAATGGACAAAAAACATTATGAAATCAGGAAAAGTGATATAGAACTAGAAAGAGATAATGCTAAATAAAGAAGCTTTATTATCAAGGTTATATAATTGTATTCTTAAAATTTATATGGAAAAGGAAACCATTAAGGAAATATGATTAAATGGTCTCAGAACTTTGGTTTCACAATTGAGTTGGACCAATGGGAATTAACTTGGAAAAAGAGGTTAAACTATACTTGCAGTCAGAATATTAAAGAGAACTATTACACGGTTTTTTTCCCCAGTGGTACTTAACCCCTGATACAATAAGTAAGATGTATAACAACTGTAGTAATTTGTGCTGGAAGTGTAGGAAGGAGAGAGGTTCGATCTATCATATGTGGTGGACCTGTGAAAAAGCAGTGAAATTTTGGAAGCATTTTTTTTTAAATTAAGAAGGTTATAAAATTACCTTTTAAATTTTCACCAGAATTTTTTTACTCAATATAATAGAGAAATCTATGGGGAAAAAAGTTGGTAAAATATTATTTTATATGTTAACAGCTGTGAGAATAGTTTATGCCAAGAAATGGCAGACAAAAGAGATACCTATAATGGAAAATTGGACAGTTAAGCTGCTTGATATATTGGAAATGGACGAACTAACAAGAGGAATTAGAAACAAACCCTCAAAATTGTATAAAGAAGACTAGGAGAAGATAATAGAATACTTCCAAAAGAATGGTCCATGATGGCTGCCACGGAGTCAGAGAGATGTTTCAACTGATCTTCCATGGCAGCCATCCTGTCCTCCAGCCATTGATCTGCAAGGGGGAAGAAAAGAGAAAAGTGCAGATAGGAGGTTGCTCTGCATTCCATCACCCAATGCCACAGCCAGGGTTCCTGGGTGCCCCCCACTCCCTCCCTCTCTTTCCCTGCCGCTCTTACCTTGCTGACAGTCCTGGTCCCGGCTCCCTTGAAGCTCCACCAGGCGGACAGCATCAAGGGCCTCCTGCCCTTCTCCTTTTGGTGGGCAGCCGCTCAGGCTAGGCTGTTCCTCCTCAGGGCCTCCTGTGAAAGGAAAAAAAGACACCATTTAGAAAGGTGGCATGGAAAGTGGTGGGGAAAGGCAGGGGCAGGAATGCCATGGAGGCTGCTGTCATGCAGCCATCACCCCCCCCCCCCATGAGAACCTACCTGTTGGCATGGGAGACTGTTGTGCCTGCAGAGGGAGTCCATGGTTTCCCTCTGTCTGGCCCTCCCTGCCTGGGGCAGCTTCAGCCTCTGAAGAGGAGGAGGATTAGGGGGAACTGGTAGGGTCCCTCCTCTGTCCTTGCCGTCGCCTCTGCTGAATGCCTGCATTAGGGGACAAAAGGGATACCATTACCACCCATGGGACTGGGAAAGGAGGGAGGGGAGGGACAGGGAAGGGTGAGGAGAAGGTAGGGATGGGCATGAGGGACCATGGCAGGGGCCTGACACTTACCCGGAGGATGACAATCTTGCCATCTTGGGCGTCCGGCCCTCACCTGTAGGTTGCACAGACGGTCATAGAAGGGTGGCCTTTTGCGCAGCAGAGGGTACTTCCCAAAATCCTTAAGGTCTTCGAAGAAGACCCCTTTCAGTGCCTTAAACTTTGTTCAGGGTCCTCCTGAAGCCCTGTTGGTGTAGTGCCTGGGAGACCTGAACAAAGTACCCCGGTTTGGCTGGTTAGTGCTGGCCATCACCCTTCTTGTGGCTGCTTTGAGGGTGAGAGAATCAAGGAGAATGCCCACTTCTTCATCAGTTCAATACACGATGTGGACGGGCACTCTCCTCCTGGCCACCATCATCTACCTGGGGACCTGCAGAGGTCTGCAGGGGTATTTATGGGCAATTTTTGCTGGGGCAGATGGCCTTAACTGGCTCCTAGCCAATGGGGACCCTCAGAAGAGCAGTTTGTATGTAGTTCCCAATGGTTTCCCTCTGGGCTACCAATTGTTACAATCAAATGTGCCATTAGAAAGCTGACTGCTGGGAATTTTGCAACATTGTCAGAGATTACAGTTGTATCTTTCTATTGCCAGGAAATCTGGTGCCAGGTGACACCCCCCCCCCCCCCATGCCCTTGTTTGTGTGTGTTTCTGTGTGTCTGTGTGTGACTCGTTAGGCTCATGGTCAAGGATAACTGCATAAGAGCATGAATGCTGGCCATGCACAGAGTGTGGATAACAGGAGATGTTTGTTGAGGTGCTTATTATCATGGCATAGTACAGTAGTGCCCTACAGAAATGCTAGCCCTACACAGAGCGTGGATAATAGGATATGTTTATTGAGGTGCTTATTATCATGGCATAGTACAGTAGTGTCCTAGGCTCACAGATGTAGGAGAGGGGATACTTCAGATCCTCCTGGCCTCAAAGAACTCTGTCAGGGCCTCCCTCACAGCCTGCCCTTCTCTCTGCTTCACAAGGTCATTGTCCTCCATGGGTGCCCCCAGGGTGGGCAGCACAAAGCAGCGCCTGTAGCACCCTCCCTCATCCAGGACTCTTCCCTTCATCTTGCAGATGTTGTGGAGGATGACACATGAGATGATGATGGGGACGACATTCTCCTCTGCCAGAAGGAGTGTGCCAGTGAGGCACCTCCAACTAGCCTTCAGCCGCCTGAAGACCCTTTCCACCACATTCCTGGTACAATTCAGCTTCCTGTTGAATCCTTTCTGCCTGGAATTGATGGTGCCCAGGTAGGACTTCATGAGCCACTTCCGAATGGGGTAGGTGCTGTCAGCGAGCAGGAGGGGCCCCCTCAGGGTGACGGTGCGGCTCCCTGGCATGTAGATGCCAGCCTCCATGGCCTGAAAGATGATGGAGTTTCTTGCCACCCTCACAATGTGAGTCATCCCAGACCAGCCCAATTCCAAATCAAGAAAGTGTCCTCCATTATCTGTGGTCCCCCGGAGGATGACAGAGTAGCTGTCTTTTCGGTTGACGAACTCATTCCTCCTCCCCAAGGGTGGCACGATCAGACAGTGGCACCCATCTATGGCACCCACTACTTGGGGGAAGCCAAGGTTAGTGAATCCTTGCATGATCTGTGGGTGACAAAGAGGAGAAGCAGAGGATGAATGAAAAAAAAAATCAGGGCACTTACCAACTAATGACATTTTTTGCATATGTGCACAGGTTCAACAACCTTAGCAGCCTAATGTATACAGTTAAAGTCATGCTGTATGCCAGGTCATGACGTCTTTCATGTACATGTGCAGGTTCAACGACCCTAGCAGCATAATGCATACAGTGACAGCCATACTGTATGCTGGCTGATGGGTTTTGGTGTCCGTGCGCAGGTTCAATGACCCTAGCAGCCTATTCTATACAGTGACAACCATACTGTGTGCCAGGTCATGATGTTTTTCGCGTACGTGTGCAAGTTCAACGACCCTAGCAGCCTAATGTATACAGTAGAAGCTATACTGTGTGCCGTATCGTTACATTTTTTGCACAGGAGGGAAAAAATACAGGTGTGTGTGACTGTCCTTACCTGAACGGTGTCTCCCAGGTACACTGTTTGTGACAGCAGCAGCTTCTCCATGCTGAGGGCGAACTCCACCACTTCCCCTATAGAGGTAAGGCCGAGCCCAGACTGCTCTGATGCCTGCTTGTAGCTGGCTTTGTGGACCCAGATGGCCATGGTGACTCTCTTCTCCACCAGGATGGCTTTCCTCATCATGGTGTCAGACCTCTCCATTTCTGGATGCAGGATTTCTACTATCCTGTGGAAGAGGGCACGGGGCATTTGGAAGAACATCCTCCATTGCTCATCAGACCAGATGTATGTGATGAATCCGTCCCACCAGTCGCTGCTTCTGGGGAACATGCATCAGCGGCGTGGGGCTCTCTCAGGTGGCATCAGAGCGGCAGTGGCGGCAGTACACTGTGCAATGCTTGTAGTGACACCCACTCTAGCAGTTGTCACTTCTGTGTCCTCCGAGTTATCACTGGAGTCTTGTATGCATGCAGCTGCTGCAGGGAACATGGCGGAGGCTCCTGTGGCCGTGCATTGCAAGCTGACTACCAGTGAAGACCACTAGGTCACCGTGGCATCCATGATTTCTCTACATTGCACAGTGAGCAGGTGCATAGCAATGCCAACATTGCTGTTAAAGGGGCTGTATTGTCCTGGCTCACATGCACATGCATCGGTGAGACTGCAATAAATAAATAAATAAATAAATAAAGCTGCTGCTGTGGGCCCATGCAGTTTGATGAGGCTTCACTGCAACCTTGGAAAAGCTGCATTAACTGTCCCCCATTGTGGTTGCTCCACCCCCACTTAGGGCATCCTCAGGGCAGGTGATGCATCTGCTGCACTTTCAGGAAAAGACAATTTCAGGGCACATTTTCCTGCCTGTCTGCATAGCCCCTGAATCAAGTGTTTCTTAGGACGTTATCACACGGGGCAAATCTGTTGGTTAATCCACACAAATCCCAAACAAAAACTGGATTTGTGCCTCACGATTTCACATGACGTCACACAGAAACTGGACACAAACTGGTGTTATCTGAGATCTTTTGAAATTCGGTAGTTTTGAGGAAATGCATTTGCAAAATTACATTAATTTCGCATTTACCGTAATGTGAAAATCAAATTCGCAAAAGCAAATCTCCTTTGTAGTGTTCTCCCGGTTTTCCCATGGGTCTATGGGGCTTCTCATGGGTCTGTGGGTTGCTTCACTTCCTGTTTACTTATTTTTATTTTTATTGTTCCTTTGCAGTAGGGGAAGAACTACACTTTTGCCTCAGGTATCTTTAACAACCAAACTCATTGTCACTTGTTCTGGTGCAAGCATGCCAGCCAGACATGAGCTTTCTACTTTCTCCTCTCCTCTCCTCCTTTCCTGGCCCCCCTTGCCTCCTTCTTCTCCTTTCCCTTTCATGGTTTTGGTGGGGTGGAGAGAAAGAGAAAGAAAAGGGGGTGGTCTCCCTTTTCAAGAGTGCCCAAGAGAGGCAAGTCAAGGCAAGGCAGGACCCAGGCGAGCTTGGGCCCCCTTTTTTGCGCAGCCCTCCCTGGCTGGGATTAAAGGGATGGCAATCTGCTTCTCATTTCCTTGGGGAGTTGAGGTTCCCCCCCCCCCGCCTCTTCCCCCCCTCCGATCCCCCTCTTTGGATTTATTAAAACCTTTTTTTCCCCTTCCTTCCATTGAAAGACAGCCAGACAGCCCCCTTGGCATCTTAGCACCGTGGGCGCAAGAGTGCACTCTGTTCTCCCATTGCATCCCATCCTAAATGCTTGTCTAGAGGAAAGAGGAGGCCTCATTGAAGTCAATGGGACTAGTTTCTCTTCCCTTCGCTTTTTCCTTTGCTTTCCTTTCCACGCAAAGAAAGGCAAATCCCGTGGATCTAGCAAGGAAAGAGGCAGTCCTGGCAAGGCTGGGGAGGGCTGGATCTCCCCTCTGGAGGAAGAGAGATTTGGAATTTTATTTCTTCCACTTTTTCTCCCCCTTTTCTTCCCCTCTTTTTTATTATTGCAAAAGCCGCCTCCTAGCCAAGGCATTCTGGGATTTATCTTTCATTTTTTGACATCTTTGGAAGTGGGACTCTCTCTCTCTCTCTATGTGTGTGTATATATATATATATATATATATATATATATTATATATATATATGCCATTACATAATAGATGTGTGCATGCGTGGGTACATACATGCCATCATATAGTGCATGTGGCTGTGTATGTGTATATATATATATATATATATATATATATATATATATACCATAGAATAGAATCATAGAGTTGGAAGAGACCACAAGGGCCATCCAGTCCAACCCCCTGCCATGCAGGAACCCATGCATGCCATCATATAATACATGTGTGTTTGTGTGTATGTATGTATAAGTAGACATACATATATGCCATCATACAGGACATGTGAGTGTGCATAGTGATATATATATATATATATATATATATATATATATATATGTAGTGTGCATATATTGCATGTAATTGTGAGCGCGTTCATGTGTATATATATATATATATATATATATATGCCATCATATAAGCAAGTGTGTGTGTGTGTGTGTATGAAGACATACATGTACACCACCCGACAACATATGTCATTTGTGTGTGTATAGGTATTTACTTATGGTGTGTATATATATATATATATATATATATATATATATATATATGTGTGTATATATATATATATATATACACACACACACACACACACACACACATATATATATATACACATATACATATATATATATATATATATATATATGCATCATAGACAACACAACTAGAAAGAGCACAGCAAGAATGGAATTACTGTAATGGCAATAACACTCGAGAACAGTAATAACATGATTACTGTAATGATGATAACACAGTGCCAATGAACTGAAGAAACAGTAAAACTTCTTTTAAGGACAGAAAAACTTTCTTTCTTTCTTATTCTTTCTTTCTTTCTTTTTCTCTTTCTTATATTCATTTATTTCCAGTGCTGTAATGTATGGCTATATTTATTGAACATACCTTCAAGAAAAATCTTCACACACACACTGGTTTTAACTAACATTAGCACTCAATCCTATTAAAAATCCCTCCTTCTCCCATTGTATCCCATCCTAAATGCTTGGCTAGAGAATGGAGGAATCCCCATTGAAGTCCATGGGACTGGTTTCCCTATAAAAACAATAGGCTTGGTCTTGTAAGGGTTGGAAACCACAATGGAGAGTTAACAAAGAACAAAAGATGAACTGGCTGCAAGAAGACCTTGCATAAAAAAAGGATTGGAGGGAAAGGAGGGGTAGAGAGTTGCGGAAGGAACTTCTTTAAAAATTACAAAAATTTGATTGCTTCAGATCGTTGTTGTTGTTGTTGTTGGGTTGACCCTAAAACGTAGCTTGTGGTAGTGGTGGTGGTGGTGGTGGCGGCAGGGGTCTACTACAGACCTCTAAGCCAAACTGATGACTTCAATAATGCCTTCCTTGAACAGAGTATCACACATTCAGAAAGAAGAGATGTAGTTGTAATGGGAGATTTCAACTATCTTGATATTTATCAAGAGTCAAACTCTGCCAGAAATTTAAGATCCAACAAATTCCTCACTTGCCTTGCAGGTAATTTATTTTTCCAAAAGGTGGAAGAGGAAACCAGGAGATGATAATAATAATAATAATAATAATAATAATAATAATAATAATTTATATCCCACCCCTTTGAGGACAATCGGGGCGGCTAACAACAGCAAAATACACATGTGACAGTAAAATCTAATTCCCATCCCCCCTTAAAAAATTATTAAATCAATTGCAATTTAAAACATACAATGTAAAAACTTGGCAAAATAATTTTTAAAAAACCACTCATAGTGTGGCAGCGATTCTTAATTGCATATCTAAACTGGAGACCTTGGGAGGGGATTCCTGAGGCCGGGATTATCTATCACTGAAAGGCCTGCCAAAAGAGATCCGTCCTGACAGCTTTTTTAAAGCTGTCTAAAGAAGTCAATTGACGGATCTCATCCGGCAGGCCATTCCATAGTCTGGGGGCAACAACCGAAAAAGCCCTCTGGGAGGTAGCTGCAAGCCTAGCTCTTTGTGGCTGCAGCAAATTCCTCTCAGAGGACCAGAGTGCGTGGGGAGGATTATAGGGGAGAAGGCAGTCCCTGAGATAGTTTGGGCCCAAGCCATTTAGGGCTTTAAAGGTGATAACCAACACCTTGTACTGGGCCCGGACACTTATGGGCAGCCAGTGGAAGGACCTTAAAACCGGAGTAATATGGTCCCTCCTAGATGTTCCAGACACTAATCTGGCTGCCATATTCTGTACTAGCTGTAGTTTCAAAACCAAGCATGAGAGTAGCCCCATGTAGAGGGCATTACAGAAATCTAGATGTGAGGTTACCAGCGTGTGCACAACAGTGTCGAGATCCCTTACTTCCAGAAAAGGGCGCCGAAGCTGATAACAGGCACTCCTGACTGTCGCAGGACTCCTTACCTGATTCACCATCAGGAGCGATGAGTCGAGGAGCACCCCCAGACTGCAAACACAGTCACTGGAGGAGAGTGTGACCCCATCCAGGACTGGCGGTTGCAACCCAATTCTTGGTTTCGGGGCTGCTACCATGAGCACCTCCGTCTTGTCTGGATTCAGTTTCAATCTGTTTTTCCTCATCCAGCCCATTACTGCCCGAAGACATTCATTGAGAGAGGAGACGTCATTGGAATTCGAGGCCGATGAATGAGACATGGAGAAATAGATCTGGGTGTCATCTGCGTACTGATAACACCCAGCTCCATAACTCTGGATGGTCTCACCCAGCAGCTTCATATAGATGCTAAATAACATCAGGGACAGGATAGCACCCTGTGGAACCCCACAGGTGAGCTCCCTTTTACTGGAGCTACTGTCTCCGAGCAGCACCCTCTGGGACCTGCCCAAAAGGAAGGACCAGAACCACTGCAATGCAGTGCCTCCGATACCTAACCCCCTCAGGCGATCCAAGAGGATACTGTGGTCTATCATATCAAAAGCCACTGAGAGGTCTAAGAGCACCAACAGGGTCACACTACCCCTGTCGATGCCCAGACGCAGATCGTCTGTCAAGGCAACCATGACAGTCTCAACCCCAAAGCCTGTCCTGAAGCCAGTTTGAAATGGGTCTAGATAATCGGTTTCATCCAAGACAGCTTGGAGTTGAAAAGCAACCACCCTCTCAATCACCTTGCTCAGATCACCTAGTTTAGATCTGATCTTAACCAACAGTAATGACCTCGTTAATGGGGTGGAAGTGGCAGGATCCTTAGATGGGAGTGACCATGTTCTACTGGAGTTTGTTATATAGTGGAAAGAGGAAGCCAAGCATAGTTGGTCACACATTCTAGACTTTAAGAAAACTGATTTCAGTAAATTTGGGAAAATGCTGGCAGTGAGCCCATGGTCAGGAGTAATAACGGAGAAGGAGGTTCATGAAGGGAAGGAGTTTTTTTAAAGTGAGATATTGAAAGCACAATTTCAGACAATTCAAATGATGAGGAAAAATGGGAGACACCTGAAAAAACCAGCATGGATGTCTAACTTTCAACTGAGCTGAGACTCAAGGTGGGTATGTACGTGAAATGGAAAAAGGGTGAAATCACCAGAAGAATACAGAGAAATAAGTTCATGTAGGGAGAAAATGTCAAGCAATTGAGTGCTCAGACATAATCTTCAGAAGCTTTCTTCACTTTGCAGAGAAAAACCCCTGGCGACCTTGGAGCTGTCTGGCTGCTTTGAAATGCATTCCTCCCTGCTTCTGATGAAACCGACTGAAGCCAGGTTTAAACTTCAAAGAGGCACTTTTATTCTTTAGTTGCAGTATGTACAAAACTATATACACTCACCACCGACCAACAACAACCCACACCACTACCCACATGCTGTGGTTTCGGTTTTTTATACACACTTGCCATGCAGCCTCTAAGTCCAGCCTCTCCCTGTGACTTCTTCCTGTGTAACTTGAATTGTTATCCCCCAAACATGATAACATAATATGCTCTATGGCACATCCTGACCTTAGACACTGTTAAGATGTTTTGAGTCCCAGCTGCAAACAACTGCAAGCTGTAAAGTGACCTGTAGTACCCTTTGTCACTTTCCTACATCTGGATATTTAAACTCAGGTTACAAACCCCAACATTTCCCTCCAAATGTACAGATGTGTGTGTTGTATTGTTTGTTTGTGTTATGCATCTCCTGATTTTTGCACTTTAGCTCAACAGCTAGAAGTGTGCATTTATGGTGCCATTCCTACCAGACGTGATAGCTGTTCATGTCTCTCTACTGGCAATGCCTTTGTGAGAACATCAGCTATGTTGTCTCTGGTATCTATGTATTCCAGACTCAAAACAATGTCTGGATCATTTCCCTGACATTTTGATACCTTACACCTATATATTTTGTTCTGCATTTCAAATTCTCAGTTTCTGAAATTGCAATGCATGATTGTGAATCTTTATGTATTATAGTAGGTTCAGTGCATTTTTCACCTAAGTCTTCAAGCAATTGTCTTATCCACTGTATTTCTCCAACCAATTCTGACAATGCTGAAAATTCTGCTTCAGTTGTGTTAAGAGCTACACAGTTCTGCTTCTGCTGCACCAAATTATCGGACTTTCTGCAAACTTTATCAACACACCCGACACGGACTTTCTGTTATGTAACTCTGACGCAAATGAACTATCAACAAAGCAATCAAGCTGAACCATGCCACCCTGTATCATCAATTTTCTGTCTTTGCTGCCTTTCAAATACCTTAACACATGTTTTATTGCAGTTCAATCCTCAACTTTTGGATTGCTCACCTTCTTGTTAAGCACTCCAACTGCAAAAGAAATGTCTGGCCTTGTATTGTTTGCAATGAACATCAAGCTACCTACTATATTTCTAAACAATTCTGGATTTTCAAACTCCTTTGTTGACTCACAACTGGTGTAACCAGGAGTCATTGGATTTCTCACCTGTTTAGCACTATGCAGTCCACATTTCTCAATCAGCCTTTCCATCTTTTTCTTTTGACTTAACAAACATCTACCATCCTCAGTCCACTGTACCTCAATCCCTTGAGATTTTCCAAAATCTTTAAGCACAAATTTCTTTATCAATTCTTTCTGTACTGTCTGGATCTCACACTCTCACACTTTCTGTACTGTCTGGATCTCACTCTCTGACTTCTCTGTGACACACAAGTCATCAATGTAAATCACCAACATTATTTCTCCTTTGGTGTAAATGCACACATCCACAATGCTGCGTTTGTATCCCAGTTTCACCAATTCATCATGAATGCAATGATTCCAACTACGTGCACTTTGTTTCAATCCATACAATCAATCATTTTATTACAGCCATTTGGCCAGTATATAATCCATACAATGCCTTTTTCAACTTGTACACTTTCCTATCACTGTCCTGTTCAAATCCTAAAGGTTGTTTCATGAACACTTCTTCATCAAGACTAGCATTCAAGTAGGCAGTTTCAAAATCAAAATGTCTTACCACTTGGCCTTTCCTTGCTACTAATGCCAAAATCAACCTAAGGATTTCTGGCTTAGCTGTAGGCAAAAACGTTTTGTCAAAGTTCTTAAACTTTTGCTGTGCAAAACCTTTTGCCACCAATCTGGCCTTGTATCTATAAGTACCATCCGGCATTTCCTTTCTTTTGAAAACCCATCTATAACCTATCACCTTGTGGTTTTTAGCCCACTCAACAACTTCAACAACTTCTTTTTCTAGCAATGACAAGTCCTCTTCATCCATAGCAGAAAACCATTTTTCCTTCTCCTCTTCAGGATAACTCTGTAGATCCTTAAAACTCTCAGGCTCCTCAGCCACCACTGTATAGGCCCTTGCACTCTGCACTACAAAATGTTCTGGGGGTCTTCTCACTCTCTGAGTCCTCCTGGATATGATCACCTTTGTTCTACCTCTTTCATCCTCACTCTCAGAACTAGTTTGAACCTCTGTATCTCTCATTTGTACTGGCTCAAATTTGCTAGCTGTGATTGGTGAATGAAGTGTTGGTTGTGTCTGTGTAGGGTGTGCTGAAGTACTAGGTTCACTCTCTGGTGATGCTTCTTCTTTTTTTTTTTTATCACCCCTCCATTTCCAGCACTTATTTCCTTTTGTCCCAATCTGAGAAAAACCTCTTTGTTGGAATGCAGCCTTTCCCAACCTGAGTGTTTTTCAAAGTTCGCACTTCTGGATAGCAAGATCTCCCCATGACCAAGATGAAATCTGTAGCTATTCCCAGAATACCCTACAAACATTAACCTGTGCCACTTAGGATTATCCTTTTTTTCTGAAACTAGCAGGTACATACACATTTGCATACTGCCCAAACACTATCAGGTACTTCAAGTTAGGTGGTCTATCATAAAGCATATGAAATGGGTCTTCTTTATAGCAGAATTCCACACACAATTAGCAATGTGATTTGCTGTCATAATGGCTTCTCCCCAAAGCTGCTCAGGTGCTTCTGCATCTAACATCATGCAGTCTTTCATATGCATTAATACACCTATACGTCTTTCTGCCAACCCATCCTCCTGCAGAACTTCAGGGTTTGTGGTGTTGTGACGTATTCCCTTCTTTCTCAACCAATTTTTCAAATTGTTTGACAAGAATTCCCTACCCCTCTCTGTGACCAAAGCTCCCACTTTGTATTCAAACTCCCTCTCAACCATGTTGACCCAATCCTTGAAATGTTTTGCTGCTTCACTCTTTTCTTTCAGGAGCATAACATATGAGTAGCTGGTAAAATGATCCACAATTACCATAAAATATTGATTATTTCCCATTCTTTTTCCCGAAGGACCAGTCAAATAAGCATAAATAATCTGAAAAGGTCTTTGTGTGGCGCATTTGCTGCGTTTGGCCACAGGAAAAGCCTTCAACTTTATCCTGCTGCAAAGTGAGCAATCTAGGTGATTTGAGCAAGGAGACATCCTAAATTCTGGACATACCTCCCCCAGCTTCCCAAGACTTGTGAAGCTTGAATGACACACCACCTGATGGTAGTAATGTGCACAGTCCAAATGTAAAGGCATATTGTGGACTACTGCACATTCTACCCTATCCACCATGTAATACATTTTGTTCCTTTTCAATGCTTTTGCACAAACCTGATCATTTATGGTAATTACACACTTATGTCCCTTAAAATTCAATGCATACCCATCAGTGGTCAAAGCAGACACATTAACTAAACAGTTTTGCAATTTAGGTACACACAATACATTATCAAAGTCTTTAGCAAAACCTGGGATGAGCACAGTTTCCATGTCCTTTATCTACCTTGGTGCACCATCAGCCAAAGCAACTGAAGGCACATTGGAAGACTGCTTATTTTTCAGGAGCATAGGTGTGTTTACCATATGTCCTGTGGATCCTGAATCAAGAATCCAAACTGGATTGGGCTTGACTTCTTGGTGGGCAACACAGTCACTGCCTTTTGCCACAGCCACAACACCCCTCTTAGTCCCAGAGTCTTTGGGCTGTTGTTTCTTAGCTGCTGCAAGTTTTCTACAGTCCTTCTTCAGATGACCAGGCTTTCCACAATGAAAACACTTTCTCTCTCTGGACACTGCTGCCTTCTCTGATTGCAGTTCTCTAGAAGCCTCCAATGTGTGTGTAGTTCTTAGTGCTGCTTGCTGCTGCCTCTGGAGCCCTGCCTCATACTGGCGATGCTGGCCCTCTTTCAAAACCCATGCAGCTACCAACTCCATTGTAATCTGCCCCTCAGGAACTCCCTGGAGACCGTACAGAATATGGTCATAGTCCTTTGAGAGACTATGTATGCTTTTTGTTCTCTTAGGATCTCAACACCCCCCATCTGGACTTGATTGAACAAATCTTGAATGATTTCCAGATGTTTTTCTGGAGATTGTCCCTGCTGCATTTTGCAAGCATACAGTCTCCTGCACCAGATCATCTTTGACAATGCAGTACTTGACTGATGTATGTCCTTAAGAGCATCCCACACATCCTTTGCGGTTCTCTTCTCTCAGACATAATTAATTTGAGCTGGTGTGATTGATAAAATTATAGTAGCTTTTGCTTTCCTATCATTTTCCTGAGCACATACTGTAGCTCCGTTCTGAACTACATCCCACAGTCTCTCCCTAATTAGCAAAGATTCAGCATAGACACTCCATGCATTATAATTGCTTTCATCTAACTTGGAAAATTTAGCTGCCTCCATGATTAATTAGAACTCAAGAGTCCTGGCAGTTTCCCAGCTTCCACTGTCTATTGTGATAAGACAGAGACCATAGTCCAAAATCTTAGCACTCCTGCCTTCCGGCACCAACAGTGTAGAGAGGAACAAATCACAACAACAGAATTAGTTCCACTCACTCACAACCGATGAATTCTTCAGTGAAGCTGAAGCAGCCTGGGCAACCATAACCTTTGTCAAGCAATTGAGTGTGCAGACAAAATCTTCGGAAGCTTTCTTCACTTCGCAGAGAAAAACACCTGGCAACCTTGGAGCTGTCTGGCTGCTTTGAAATGCATTCCTCTCTGCTTCTGATGAAACAGACTGAAGCTAGGTTTAAACTCCAAAGAGGCACTTTTATTCTTTAGTTGCAGTATGTACAAAACTATATACACTCACCACCGACCAACAACAACCCACACCACTACCCACATGCTGTGGCTTCGGTTTTCTATAGACACTTGCCATGCAGCCTCTAAGTCCAGCCTCTCCCTGTGACTTCTTCCTGTGTCACTTGAATTGTTATTCCCCCAAACATGATAACATAATATGTTTACACTTGGTCTACATGCTCTCTGGCACATCCTAATCTTGGACACTGTTAAGATGTTTTGAGTCCCAGCTGCAAACAACTTTCACAGCTAGCTAGCTGTAAAGTGGCCTGTAGTACCCTTTGTCACTTTCTCACATCAGATTACAAATCCCAACAGAAAGTCTGAAAAACTAAAGCACAGAATGAGCTCAGGCTTGCTAGAGAGCTTAAAAACAATAAAAGGGGCTTTTTTGGTTATGTCTGTAGCAAAAGAAGGAAACAGGAAATGGTAGGGCTACTGTGTGAGGAAGATGGCGAAATGCTAACAGGGAGCATGGAAAAGGCAGAACTACTCAACACCTTCTTTGTCTCAATCTTTTATGGAAAAAAAAAAAGAACAGTACTTAACCTGAGGGAAATGGAACAGATGATGCAGTAGGGGAAATGCAGCACAGAATAGATACCTGGCTGCTATAAATGAATTCAGTTCTCCAGGGTGAGATGAACTAAATCCAAAGGTATTGGAGTAACAGACAGAGGTCATCTCAGAAACAATAGTGGGATGCAGACGGGCAGCCATAGGCCGCCCTGGGAAGTGGTGGATTGGGGCCGAGGCTGCCCCATGCCTCAGCATCGATCCTCCCTTTTGCTCAGCATGTCCAGATGCTGAGCCGGAAGGACATCATTGGAGCGGCCACTGTGTGCAACAGTGGCCGCTCCGATGACGTTCTTGGGAAGGGGTTGGGGCGCCCAGCATGAGGCTGTCCCTCCCCTTCCTTGCCTCCATAGTGCCATCTGCAAAGGAGGAATGTCTAGCCTATGATCTTTGGGAAGTCCTGGAGAACATTTAAGGTACCAGTGGATTGGGGGAGTGCAAATGTTGTCCCCCTCTTAAAAAGAGAGGGAAAAGACCCAAACAATTTCCACCCAATCTACCTGACATCAATAACAGGAAACACTTAGGGCCTTTACAAACTGCCAGAAATAATGCAGCTTGAGACCACTTTATCTATCCTGGCTCAGTACTAGTGAATCATGGGAACTGTGTTTTCTTCTGAGAGATTGAGCCTCCTCTATCAGAGAGTTCTGGTGCCGAAGTAAACTACAGTTCCCATGATTCCAAAGCACTGAGCCAGGATAGCTAAAGTGGTCTAAAGCTGCATTATTTCTGGCAGTCTGTAAAGGCCTTAGAAAATAATTATGTGATCACAAAAAGTCACAAAGGGGTTCTCAAAAACAAGTCATTCCAGTCTACTCTTATTTCTTTTCTTTTTTAAAAAAAATAAAGTCATAAGCTAGGTAGATGAAAGGAATGTTGTGGATATAGCGTATCTTGATTTCATTGAGGCCTTTGACAAACTTTCCCATGATATCCTTGCAAAAAAACAAGTAAAATGTGGGCTAGACAATGTGACTGTTAGGTGGATGTATGATTGATTGACCAAAAAACACCAAAGAGAATGCAATAAATGGCACCTCCTCATTCTGGAGAGAAATGACTAGTAGGGTGCCACAGGGTTCTGTCCTGGGCTCAGCACTATTAATATATTTAGCAATGAATTGGATGATATATAGAAGCATGCTTACCAAATTTGTAGATGACATTAAACTAGGAGGAGTGGCTAATACTCCAGAGAAAAAGATCAATATTGAATTTCAACATGTAGAATACTACACTTGGACAGTAAAAATGAAATGCACAGATATAGAATGGGAGATGCTTGATGGCAGTACATGTGAAAGGGATCTGGGGTGTGCAGACGGGCAGTTCTATGCTGCCCTGGGAATTGGGGCCACAGCTACCCCACGCTGCAGCTCCAATCCTCCTTTTTGCCACCCCAAAAAGAGTGGCAAAATGCTGCTCCTTTTAGGGGCGGCAAAAGGCCGCCCTAAGAGCTGGTGCACAGCTCTTCCTCACCCCTTCTGGTGCAGCATGTCAGAATGCTGCACCAGAAGGGTGTCCTGGTGCCGCACGCTGTGTGTAATGGCATGCGGCATCAGGACGGCATCAGTGTTGGGTTGGGGCGGCCAGCGTATGGCTGCTCTGCCCCAACTGTGCCTCCAAGCTGGCCCTTTGGGCCGGTCTGCAAAGGCCCCAACTGACCACAAGCTGAACATGAGTCAGTAATGTGATGCAGTAGCTAAAATCAATGCAATTGTAGACTGCATTAGTAGGAATATAGTGTCTAGATCAAAGGAAGTTATAGTGCCACTCTATTACGCTTTGGTCAGGCCTCACCTGGGATATTGTGTCCAGTCCTGGTCATGACAATTCAAGAAAGATGTTGACAGGCTGGAATATGTCCAAGAAGAGTGATAAAAATGGTAAAAGGTCAAGAAACCATGCCCTATGAGGAACAGCTGAGGAAGCTGGGTTTATTTAGCTTGGAGAAGTGAAAAAGGTTAAGGGGTGGGATGATAGCCATGTTTAAATAATTGAAAGGATGCCATATGGAAGAAGGAACAAGTTTGTTTTGTGCTGCTCTAGAGACTATAGGACATGGAGCAATAAATTCAAACTACAGGAAAAGAGATTCCACTTCAACGTTACGAAGAACATCATGACAGTAAGAAACAGTGAAACACACTCCCTTGGAGTGAGCTGGAGTCTCCTTCTTTGGAGGTTTTTAAACAGAGGCTGGATGGTCACCTGTCAGGAGTGCTTTGACTGTGTGCTCCTGTACTGCAGGGGGTTGAACTGGATGGTACTTGTGGTCTCACCAACTCCGTCATTCTATGATTCTAAGATTTCTTAGGCAGGAGTTTATGACATCAGACTGAGATTTATTTTATTAATTAAATTATCTCACATCTATAAACATTGTTAGGAACCAAAGAGAATGAAATGTATTGAAATTCCTCCAGGAACTGTATAGTCATCAGGGAGAATATTGAAGCGATTCACATCTGACAAACTCAACTTCATTTTAATTCATTTGGGAACAGGAGAGTGTTGAGGAGGAGGGAGGGAAGGATGAGAGATAGAAAGAGAGAGAGAATATTGCCATTTTATTTTCCTATACCTGTTTCACTGTATGTGCTTTCGTACACTGGTATTGACTTTGTGGCAAACATCCCCCCAAGTTGAATTGATTTATGGCACACTTTGTAGTCATCCAGACAGTTTTCAGTGAAATGACAAACAAGTTCTGCTTCTATACTTTCCTAATCAATGAAAGTCAAAGCAAGACCAGACAAAACATAAATTCAAACACTGACATGCTGGAAAGCCCAAATGTATATCAGTGTGATAATTAGCATTTACATTTGATGTGCAAGTTTCTTTGCTTATGATTCTAGGACGCATTTCCAGTAAAGGATTGGGGGAGGCAAACCACGTGGTTCACAAGCCAAGAGAGAATATGGAGGAGAAGCAGGATTTCAGAGAAGAGATGGCTAATACTTCTTTCACCCAGCAGCTTGGGAACTTCTTTCTTGTGGTGCCATTTTACAATTCTAGGAGCAATACTAATGTGGAATCATGTCTGTGGTCATATTCTGTGAGATTTTCTTGTGACTGAGCTGAAACAGTTTAGAACGTAAGGCTCAAAAATGGGGGCAAAAATGGAAAGTGTTGCTCTGAAAATTAACAGGGGGAAGGAAAGTTCTTTATGCTAATGTGATTGCGTCTTTTGAAAGTGACTTCTGGGAACAAAATGCTGGGCACTGAGAAGACTGCTTCATGCCGCTGCTGTCATAATGAGCCTTTCATTATTTTTTCTACCACCTCCTCAACACATTTTCAAATGCCCACCCATTTTGTCTCTAATGGAGGGATGAAGAAATGGGAGGGGGAATTAGTATTCTGTCTAGAAGGAGGCTGCTGGTAAGGTTTGTGGGAAATACAACTAATCAACCACGGCAATCTTTTAGACATTATTAGCATGTACAATGAATGCATATGTAGTCTTGGCATGAGGGATGTTTCAGTGAGTTCAAGGGGCTTGCTTATCTCAGTCTACATTTCTCAGCATGTGCATGAGGTGTAAGTAGTTTGCTGTCTGAAATCTTCACATTGATATGTGTAGATGATCAAGCAATATTGCTAGATGCAGGGAATGCATTCCAACATACCCATAACAGAAAAAGAAAATATGAGAAAGGGATGGCTGTTCTCTGTCCTGTTAATGGATGCTGTCCTATACATACGGACAACAGCCTATGATGGAATCAGCCAGGGATTGGACGGAGATGGTAAGTGAAGGATGTGTCTGCTTTTGCAGGCTTTTTTGATGTGCACAATCCCAGTTGGCACCAAAGTGGTAGGTTTCCTTCCCATCCTGCATCCATTCTTGATAAGGTCTGAAAGAAGTGCCATGTGAACAGTTCTACATACAGTATTTTCCATGGAGACAACCTGTCTATATACCTGAACTCATACAAAGGTCTTTTCAGACCCATAATAAATGCATGGTCTTTATGGCATTTTAATTACATTCATTCATTATACATGTTAGTGATGATGAACAGTCTAGAATGAATGCGTGTGAGTCAGTTATATAAGGAACTAGCTCTTACAGCAATAGAAGAAGAGTAGGGGATAAATGGGGCCAATATGATGCAAATTTGATATTCTGTAAACTTTAAATCAAGTTTGGATATGAACATATGGCCAGGTCTGAACAAAACAACACTGCTCCAATGTCATGGTAAAATGTCATCACTTGAGAGATTTCTGTTTCACACATAGCTTACTTATAAGGAAAACAAAGTCTTTAAAGGGGACATTTAAAGGCACTGCCAAGTTTCTTCTCTAGAGTTCTGCCAGAAATGTGGAAAACAGTTTGTCAAACTTCTCCATGCCTCATTCATAGTTATATTTTTGGTGGGAATATGTGAGATGCTCATTCAGTTTGCTTTCAGTTTATTGTGTTTCAAGGCAAATGTACTCACAATGTTCTATCTGAGCCTAGGCATGAATCAAAGGACAGTTTGCCATTCAAATCCAAAGATCTCTCAAATGTGTAACACAGGCCCTTTGCAGACTGCCAGAAATAGTGTAAATTGAGTCCACTTTAATTGCCCTGACTCAGTGCTAGGGAATCATGGGAACTGTAGTTTATTGTGGCACCACAGCTCTCTGACAGAGAAGGCTCAATGTCTCAGAAAAAATACAATTCCCATGATTCCCTAGCACTGAGCCAGGGCAGCTAAAGTGGTCTCAAACTGGATTATTTCTGGCAGTCTGCAAAGGCCCACAGTTTGCTAAAATTAAATTAAATAATGCACATTTTAATGATATGCATACAGAAACATCTTATTTGATGGAAAATTGCTTGGAAAGAAGTGTACATTTAAATATACGTACAAAAATGTGGATGTCGGACAAAATATGCAGAAATAAGCACAGTTAAAATGGCATTTTCATCTGCATAAATAAGAACAGTAACTCTGAGGTTTGTGGGCAACTATGGGCCTCTACAGACCAGCCCAAAGGGCCGGCCTGGAGGCAGAGATGGGGAGGAGCAGCCACACACCAGCCACCCCAGCCCCAGTCTGATGATGTCCTGATGCTGTACACCGTTACGCACAGTGTGTGGCATCAGGAGGTCCTCCCAGTGCAGTGTTTCTATGCACTGCACCGAAAGGGGCACTAAAGAGCCATGCACCAGCTCTTAGGGCACCCTTTTGCCACTCCTTTCAGGGGTGGCAAAAGGGAGGATTGGGGCTGTGGTGCATGTTTGCCACAGCCTCAATCTGCGGCTAGCAGGGGTGGCCCAGAGCCACCCGTCTGCATAACCCCTATGTAAACAGTTTCAGTAAATGAATGGTTTACTTCTTACTTCCTATGAGTAGAGTGCTAGGGAATGTCCACACTCAACACTGCAGCTGGGACGTATAAAGAAGTAAAGTACCCACTTTGGAGCAGCAAGTAGACAACCTATGCTGTTAAGTCAACGATGTCTGCCAACTTTACCTTTATCTCAAATTGGAAAAGAGGCATGTGTTCTGAGTTAATCCTCCCTTTTCCTGCTGCCCCAATAAGAGCATTGAAATTTACCTATTATCAAGTCAGAGTGTTTGTCCATCTAACCTAGTTTTTCTCAGCTCCATGATTTCCAGACCTCATCCCCATAAATCCCCAGGACATTGGGCCACAGGCTGGCTATTTCTCTAGGCTGATGGCATGCTCCTCTTTCTTTTAAAGGGAGACCACAATGGGACATATTTTTCCTAGACCCTTTTATTACTTTCTTGATGGTCTACAAAATGTGAGAAGCTCTTGCTGAGAAAGAAATCATCAGGGCTTAAGAGTGGGGAGAGCTCAAAATATTCTCATTGGATAATGAGAGACATGGTAATTGCAAAAGGCTGAGGGAAGCACAGCCTAACAGCTACAGGGATGAATATATCTAAAGCTCTGATTGTTCAGCTGTAATCAGTTTTGTGTAACACCTATTTGGTTAGCCAAACACTGCCTACTATACTGGACTATGCTTGTCTTTATGCACTAAGAATTCTGTGTAGGACATGGAGACAACACAGTAGACTTTTTGTCACTGTCTCATATGAAACCTATGACTTTGAATCATGTCTTTTAATCAGTTGAAATACTAAATGGGAATACAGTGCAGTGTGGACTCTTTCTGGCACTGTTTATGCTACATAATGCTTCCTGTGCCTGTTTTGAGCTATTCAATAGCATTATGAACACTCTACAAGAAACCATGACATGTTGCCCTGACGGCAAGGATGATATTCCTAGCATGTGCATGTTTGTGTGCATGAACATCATGCACATGCACACACACAGAACATATTTTTGTTTGTCTTTTTTCAACTGTCACTCAGCACCACATTATATAGGAGAAAAAGGGGGGAAAAGTTTGCCTTACCTTTTATCTGGGTTTCTGTTGCCTATGAATGGAATCAGAATGTTGCTCTGGAAAAACAGCCAAAAGGTAAATTCAACTTCATGCAGTAAAAGGTCCAACCAGTTAAACACAAATATTCATGTAAAGCCAGTGTATTGTTATTCAATAACTCCACTATTTCTTGTGCTATTGAAATAAGATTCCTAAGTAACTATTTTTACCAAGGGCTCATCTACACTGGCCAGAATACTCTGGGCTGCTCCTGGAGTATTCTGGTCCTGGGGCTGCTCCAGATTCTACCTGTTATCTCTGCAGTCTGCAGCAATGCTGGGCACCTGTCTATACACATGTCCTGTTTTGTTACCTAGCACCACCACTGCTGGTGCAAGTCATTCCCTCTGAGCTCAGAAATGAAGTGCCCAGCATTGATCATATCACTGGGCACCTCAGTGTGACATCAGAGGGAGTGACTCATGCCAGCAGTCATGGCACAGGGTGGTACAATGGGACACATATTGTGTATTCCAAAGTGCTCTTGATTTTCCAGAAAAATCCAGAGCAAAAGGTGATGGGTTTTTATACCAGTTTAGCCAAAGACAGATATAGGATGGGGGATACTTGGCTCGACAACAGTACATGTGAAAGGGATCTAGGAGTCCTAGGGGCTGTTGACACTACATTATAAACTGGTTTGCAAACCAGTTTAAAAATGGGTAGTTCACACTGGCATCAGGTTTTGCACACCTTATTGTGGGTTTTCCGATATCGAGTTTTCCCTCATGACTTTTGGGGTGGGGGGGGGAACAGGTTTTGTCAGGGTGCTGCCAATGTGATCTTGCCCTCAATCCTATTTGGGGCTTCTTGAAGGGAGGGATTAATGGCCAGAGGGTGGGCAGAGGGGCAGAATATGCCTATGCCCTCTCACAGGTCATAGTGCATGGCAAGTGCCATTTTTGTGCTTGCGCCTAATTGACGAATCTTATGATTTCAAATTTCCTGCTACCAGGCCCTTTAAACAACTGTACACTTGTTTCCCTCTTTCCTGCTCCCTCCCCCATGATGCTATAGCCCAGATGTTCAGACATTGCCCAAGCTGGCAAAGAAGGGTCTTTGGGTTTTTTTAATTTTTATTTTTATCTTATTTAATAGAAAGTGCGAACCTTTGTGTTTCTGTGGCTTCAAGACATGGTGATTTTATTCTCTAGTCTGAGGCTGGCAGGGGGGGATCCCTCCAAGGAGAAGCTCTCATGGGGGTTTTATGTCAAGGGGTCCTCCAAAAGACTTGTCTGGATGAGGGGTGCATCATTTGATTGCCAGAACAACAACAACAACAAACCCAAAATGATAGAATGTGATTGATAAGGAGACTCCATTTTTAATCGGTACTTTGGTCAGTGTGAACTTGACAGGGTTAAAGTACACCGGAGAGATTTGGTCAGGGTAAACGTAGTGTGAACTTCTATTTAAGTCAGATTCGGTATTACATCAACGAATCTTGCCGGATCTACTGTTAGCATATATGATTTTAATAAAATTTTGAAGATATGGAATTCCCTCTATGACTCCGAACTGACCTCTATGGAATGTCAGCCATAAGCCCCAAGATGGCAAGTCAGGTAGGCACAAGAAAAGGTCTGCCAGACAACTGGAAAATTCTGGGCCAGACAGGTTTGGGAGTCGATAAAGGGGAAGGACCATCACCCTTAGAGAACGACACAATAGTCCTTGTTTTTCCTGAGTCTTACATCTAATTGGGCAATGATTAGATTTAACTGCACCCTTTTTCCTCTAGCCTCCCTCCTTGATTGTGTCAAGATCTGGGTGTATTGTCAAGGTCAAGGCTTCAGCCAAGTCATCAAGTCTCTAGCCAGGGGCTAGATAATGCCTATATAAATCCCTAGATTTTTACACTCCACATGCTATCTTTAGAGTGAATCTTGGCTCTACGTCAGTTTGCGCTCTGATCATAGCTCCCTTGGCCATCCCTTCACCCATCTCGGGGGCCATGCATCATCATCATCATAATCATCCACTTCCACAGCAGATCCCGGAGAGGCCTTCGGAAGTGAGTATCTCCTGTTGTCTGGCCCATCTCGATCTATTCCTGCTTTCACTCCTTTGCTTCTAGTGTGCTGTGTGAGTGTGTGTGTCATATTTGGATATGTGCAGTTTTCCCTTTTAATAAATATTTAGATCTTAATTGAAGAAGCCTGTCTCAGCATCATCCATTGTGGGATCTCTTAGTCCATTGGTATACACTACGGTACTCTTGCATATTTTGAGCTAATTATAAATTCCTCTAATTAGATCCTTCCTAACACTACCCAGCACAAAAACACAAGTGTGAATGGGGCCCTAGTAGACCACAAGTTGAACATGAGTCAACTGTGTGATGGTGCAGCTAAAAAAAGCCAGTGCAATTCTAGGCTGCATTAATATAGTGTCTAGACTAAGGGAGCAAATAGTATCACTCTATTCTGCTTTGGTCAGGCCTCACCTGGAATACTGTGTCCAGTTCTGGGCACCACAATTCAAAAAGGATGTTGACAAGCTGGAGCATGTCTAGAGGATGGTGACCAAAATGGTGAAGGGTCTGGATACCATATCTGGAGAACAGAAGGTTAAGAGGTGACATGATAACCCTGTTTAAATGTTTGAAGAGATTTTATATTGAAGATGGAACAAGCTTCTTTTCTGCTGCTCCAGAGACTAGGGGGGGAAGCAGACCAGGGCGTCCGGGACGCCCTAGGACGGTGCGCCGCGGGACCACGGCAGCCGCACTGTGGCGCACCAGCAGCATCCCTGAAAGGAGTGCTAAATTGGTGCTCCTTTCAGAAGTCAGGGAAAGTGCGCCCTAAACACGTCGGGCGCACTTTCCCTGGCTTTTCTGCCGCAGCGTGTGAGGATGCTGCGGTGGGAGGTTGCCCCCAGAGGGCCGGCCATGCGGAGGGCCGGCAGCTCCGAGGGCAACTTCGGGAGGAGGAAGGGGCGCCGCTCGTGCGGCTGCCCCTCCTCTTCCTTGCTTCGGAGACGACTGTATTAGTCGTCTGCCGAGGCCCTAGGTCTCAGAGCAATGGATTCAAACTAGAGGAAAGAGATTCTTCTTCAACATTAGGAAGAACTTCCTGACAGTAAGAGCTGCTTGACAGTGGAACACACTCCCTCAGAGAGTGGTGGAGTCTCCCCCTTTGGAGGTTTTGAAGTAGGCTGGATGGCCATCTGTTGGGGGTGCTTTGTGTGTTCCTGCATGGCAGAATGGATGGTCCTTGCAGTCTCTTCTAACTCTATGATTATAGGGCAGATTTGGTGAAGAACTGACTTTCCCTCATGAAAACAGTCCACACTTGAATCGGGACTTTTGCCCTGCACCATGTAGACAAGTCATGGTGAGAGCAGCAGTCGTGGTGCTCTTCACAACATCCCCTTCCCTTTCTACTTGTTCTCCACCTTTGGGGGTGGTGAGAGGGCTGTGGCACTTCCACATTGCTGCTGAAAAGGCTGGCAGACTCATCTATGGGGCATTGCTCAGGGATCTCCACCTCCATAGCAGACCTCTCTTCCAAGGCTGGGAAGCTGCCCCCCCTTTCTCTGCCCAGCTCCATGGCCCCCTTCTCCAGGGCCAGGAGGGTGCCCATCCTTCTTCCACCCTCCTCCACCCTGTGCCCTCTGCCACCACTACCCCATGGGCCCCCTTTATGACTTCCACTAGCTCACCCAGCAAAGCAGTCTGCACTTCCAGGGTGGCATTTAACCGCTCCTGCTGCTAGACAGATCTCTCTAGCAAATGCCTCCGCTGCTCTGCCTACCTCTCCCTGAGCTAATAGGAATGTTCTGTGAGCTGACAGAAATGTTCTCCCTGTTCCAGGAATCTCTATTTGGTCTCCGCTGAGTTCCATGAAGCGATGCAGGGCAGTAGTAGTTGTGGTAGTTGCTTAGCGATGCACCCTCTTTTGTCTGATCTCAGCCAGGCGGGCTACCAGTGACATTGAAGCTCTGGGATTAGCTGTTTCTCCTTCTGTCTCTCATCCTACTTCTCATTCTATGGGACACATATGGCACAGGGCACAGTTTACACACAAAACATGTCCCGCAGAGATTGGGGGAGGGGAGAGGTACATGCAAGGGAGGTTTGTGTGGACAGACTGGATATATGCAGCTGGTGGTCATAAAAGGGACATGGTCAACAGGACACATGGACAAACGTTCCTCCATGAGCCCGCCCCCAGAATTCCAGGCTGCAAAAGTGGTGTGCAGGTTTGCTGAACACCTGCGCACCTGCACGGAAGACGTCGCAAAAGCCATACAAACTGCCATGCCTTTTGAATGCAGGCATACATGTGATGAAATGCATTTCTAATGATAACTGGGAATGACTTTACCATGTGAAGCCTGGACCTGATGGATCAGCTGGGTGAATTGTCCAGGACCTGCTCTCTCCTCGCTCTCACTGTCATTCTCAGCTATCACGGTACTGGTCCATGGGACAGGTGAGCAGTCATGGTAGCTACTGATTCTGGAACATCCCAGCCCAGAAGACAGAAGACAAAAGATCTGACCATTGCCCTCCTGCTGCCTTGTTCATTTTTTGTTCAATTTTTGGCTGTATTTTGTCTGTATTGTATATTTTAGCCATTGCCATTTTAACTCTGTATTAGTTTAATTTATTTTTAAGGGGTGGGCGGGTTTAGGAATGGGGCTTTGGATTTGGACTGATTTTAATCTTTTGTGATGTTTTTAATTTGTTGTACGCCGCCCCGATTGCATTGCAGAGGGGCGGGATATAAATAAAAATTATTATTATTATTATTATTATTATTATTATTATTATTATTATTATTATTATGTGCTCCCCTCCATAGCACAATAGCACAAGATGATGGACTGCTCATGGAAGATGTAGAGGCACGGGATAATGATCTCATGGCAGAGATGTCCACAGCCCTCTGACTGCAGGATGTCTCATTTGTGTCAGGGTGTTCATTCTGGTCATCTAAAGAACAAAAGATGAGGTCATCTCTGTCCTCTGCCCACCCTAGTGCTGTCCTGGGTGCATTCTACCTCGAAGATGTCCTTCACAGTTTCCACTCTGGCTGGCTGGTCAACTGGGATCCTAACAATCATACTACTAGTATATATTCTACTGGGTCATATACTACCATCCTTGGCAAGGACGACATGGTGGAGGGAACACGTCCGCTTTTGGCTTTGTGATCCCTAAACTTCTTGTACTCTCCCCTGAGGTTTTTGGTCTTCTGATGACACTCTTCCTGAATGTGTTGGTGGCCCTTAGCCCTCATGCCTTTTGCCACCCCCTTAAATGTTTCAGAATTCAAGAAGGAATTTCTCAATTTCTCCAGAATATGAGGCTGTGACCACAAAGCTATCAGGTCAGCAATCTTCACATGGGACCAAGACATCCCTCTCCCTTTTGTTGGCTTGCCACTTGTGAATGGCTCTGCCATTCTGCCCGCTTTACAAGATGAGTGCCGAACGAGCACAGCTATAGAGCTCTGCAGCTACACAGGACCATTGGGAAAATGGCACTGGAATATGTGTGGGGATCCAGCTTAAAAGTAAAACTTTCCCCTTATCACTTTCACACAGTGAAACATCCAGCAGCAACACTTTCAGCATCCCAATAGTTGCTCAAGCACATGCGTACAGTAAAAATTAGGTTTAGGGTTCTTAGGTAGGCGCACCTGTGGCAATGCATCCACACCTGGGCCATTAGAATACTTTAAATTGAACCTTTTTCCATAGGGCGCATGCTCTCAATGAGTGATTCAAAATGCGCCACACGTGTGTAGGTGCATTTACACAGGCGTTTTAAACCTCAGGTGCCCTTTTACTGCTGCCCCTCCATTGCTGCACCTGCGAAGGTGTGCACTTTTCAGGAAGAAGCCAAAAAAAGTGGCTCTTTTTTGGAGTGGCTTTTCTCGGCATACAACAGCTAGAGAGCGCTTTCCTGGTGACTTTTAGGCATGCATCGTCTAAAGGCCACACCTTCAAGTCACCCTCAAAGCATCCCTTTTTGCCCATTTGCATAGTCCCTATGACTGTAAAAGCAACTAAAAAGATGTTAGCCTGGAGTCTTTCAGCTCAGTCTTTTCCTGTCTTTCATTCTGCCCCTTCCGGAACTCAGGAGCACAATCCTATGTGGTGGAGGATGTCTGTGTGGTGTTGTGGGGGAGAGGTGCCATCTTCTCTCATTTCTATATTAAAAGTAAAAATATTTGAAAGTGTGTGAGCTTGTCAGAAATATAACCATCACTGGTGCAGTAACAGCAGTAGATTCTGCAGTAGACATGTTTGAATACCCCAGGAATGATACTGAAGTTGAAAAACGGTCAATTTTATCTGTATCTACTTTAATATCTATATGTAAAAAAATCAAGTCATCTTTTCTTCAGCTCACGAGCCTAAGTATATCTTTGAAGAGACACATATAATTCAATATATGGCAGTATATATCCCACTGACCAAATCTGGCAAATTCCAATTGATTTTATCTTCTCTCTCGGAGCTCTGTCTGTCACAAGCAACTAATTAAAAGTGCCATAATCTGATGTAATCTGTTTTCCAATTGGTCAGAACATCAAAGTATCTAACAAAAGTAATTGATTTGTAAACTGCCAAACTTAATTTGTGTAGACTTCCATTCTCCCTTTTGGGCCATACCTCCAAAATAAATTTGTCAACTGCTCTATTGACTGACCAGCATGCTTTAAGTTTCCATTCATTATGAATCAAGCCAAAAATGACAATAGTTGAACACTGCCTTAATAAAGATGGACTAGTGCAAAATGAAGCTAAAATCTTTCTATGTGTTTCCCCCCATCTCATCTCTATTCCCAGTGTTTTCACCATGTAAGACCAGATCTGGATTTTCACAAGAGATGACTCTATAAAGAAAATGAATATGTTTGCTAGAATGTTTGTGATTCCTAACCACTTAATGTATATTGTCAATCTGTTTCTACTTGAGAGATTGTGACTCAAGGGATGAGCGTGATGTGCAAACTATCTCTACCAAAAAGGAGTTTCTTTCTGGTTATGCAAAATTATTCAGTCTGTTTTGATTCATCTGTAATGACTCATGATTACACATAGATCATGTCTTGTGGCTACAGTTGAGTCAAGAAGAACAGATCTATGAAAACCAGGCCTTTTTGTTTTGTTTTTATTGACATTGACAATACATTACAGAATACATAATGCAATACACACAATACATAACACAATCTTGACATCTTTACAAACATAAGATTCCTTAATAAAAAAAAAATAACTCTTAACTTTGACTTCCTCTCATAACACGTCTTACACTTCTTTATTTTTAAAATTTTATCTAAAGACCAAACTAAGTTGTCTAATTCCAAAAAATATATATATAATAATGTTTTCTATCTAACTTTACCTTCTTTTTTACCTTTTAAATTCCATATTATTTTGATATCCATATTACACAAAATTTTCTTTATTTGTGTTTAATTTCCCACAGAGTAGTAATACATACATATAAATAGCAACACACACACACATATAAACACACACTTACACATGTTTGTAGGTATACAGACTTAAATAAGTGTTAACATATTTACAGTAGATTATTTTCTCATTTTTTTTATAATCCCTTTCCAACGTTTCTTAAGATAAACGTAAAGCATTTGCCAATCTTTTTTAGTGTCTTCTTATGTTTTTCCACTCATACAGCTTGTCATCTTGTCCATTTCTGCAGTTTCAAATAATTTAGATAGCCATTGAGCAATTGTAGGTATCTCCTGTTTTTTCCAAAGTCTGGCATAAACTATCCTGGTGCATGTTAACATAAAGAAAATCATTCTACCATACTTCCTTTCCATATCCTTATCTTTTATCATTCCCAAGAGATATGTGTCTGGTGTACATGCAATATCTGTTTTTATTATTTCCTTCATTGTTGTGTGACTATCTGTCCAATATGTTGCTGCTTTTGAACATGCCCACCATAGATGATAGAATGAGCCATCTTCTTGTAAACATTTCCAGCAGGAAGCCTTTATACCTTTATACATCTTGGCCAACTTTTGTGGTGAGAGATGCTACTTTACAAACATCTTATAGTTGTTCTCTCTTTTTTTTTTTTATAAAGTTTATTGGTTAAAATCATCCAGTACAACTTACATTCAATCCATATCCAGCTTATTACATAAATTCACATAATTTAAAAAAAGAAAAAGAAAAAAGAAACAGGGAGGGAAAATAAAAAAAAAGGAAAAATAAAATTACACATTCTAACAATCAATTGAAAATCATATCATTACAAAATATATTTAAATAATATAACCATTCATTTTCAACCTCTTCCCCCCATATCTACCACGTATACTTTGCCCTGATAACATAGTGAATCTCCATTTCTTACAAATATACTGCTAGAATCATCCATATCATTTCCCTCACTCTCTTATCCTTCCTATAACCTTCTCATCTATTCCTCCTGTATCCTTTTCCCTATTTCTTTCTCCTTTCTTTTCTATTCCTTCTGCTTACCTATCTGCTCACCTTTGTTCACTTCTTCTTAACCTCCAATTTCACTCTCCTTCTATACTACCACACTCCTTCTCTACACTTACTTCTTACCCTCTATCACTTACTTTCATCCCTCCACTAACTCTCTTCTTCCTTCCAAAACTTCACTCATCCCAACTTCCTCCTTGTCCTAGCTGGATTGATAACTGTACTATAAATAGCCTTCTTTAACTCTTCTCTTATTTTGAGTCTTTATCTTAAATTTGTAAAATTTTAAAGTATTTATTATTTATCAGCATATATATATATATATATATATATATATATACATATACATATACATATATATATACATGCATACATACATACACATACACATGCGTCTTCATCTCTTCTTCTCGCCCCACACCATTTGTGTCTAAACTTTATCCTATTAATAAAGTTGTATTTTGTTTTGTAAGAATTTCTGTTGTTTCTTCCTCGTTTATTTGTCTAGCTTTATTTTCCCAATTTATTTATTTATTCTCTATTCATAGCCAACAGTAGCTGTAATACCCCATTGTTGTTTCAAATACATTAAAGTTGGCATCCAATCTGAGTTGTTTTCTTCTATAATATCACCATTCAAATAGCTGGTAAGTAAATCCATTTCTATTGCTTCATATAATTTTAATAACCAATCTTTCACACTAGGAATAATTTTTGCTCTCCATTTTTGCACTAAGGAAATCCTAGCTGTAGTGATTAAGTAAAATAATATCTTTCCCACTCTTTTGTCTGTCTCATTATCCCACATATTTAGTAAAAATATTTCTGGTCGAAGCTGTAATTTGCACTGTGTTATACAATTAATAATTTCAATCACTTTTATCCAATATTTTTTAACCAATTTGCAAGTCCATAAACAATGATAAACTGTTCCTATAGTTTCCTCACATTTCCAACACAAATTGTTTTTTGTTTTATATATTTTTGAAATTTTTTCTGGAGATAGGTACCATCTGAAATAAATTTTGTAAAAAAATTTCTTTCAAATTTTGCGATTTTGTATATTTTAATCGTTTGTTCCATGCCCACTCCCATTTTTCTATTTCAATAGGATATCCAAAATTTTTGGCCCATTGGATCATATTCTCCTTTACAACCTCATCTTCTAACTCCCACTTCAATAATAATTTATAAAAGGGACCTATCTTTTTTATTATCTCCCAACCAAATTTTATCAAAATCATTTAATTCCAGATTAATGCCTTGTGTTTTATTATCCATTTTAAATCTTTCTAAGATTTGTCTATATCTAAACCAGTCGAGTGAAAAGCCTTCTCTAATCAGTTCATCTTGGGTTTTGATTTTATAGTTACCTGAGCCATCATCATTGATTAATTTGGCATATGTTACCCAACTAAATTCTGCTTTCATTTCTTTCCTATGGATTGCCTCTTGTGGAGAAAACCACCTTGGAAATTTAGGCATAGCTCTTCTTTTATATTTGTTCCAAGTTTTCAATAATATTCTTCTAATACAATGGTTGTTAAACTCTTTATTTGCTCTAATTTTATCATATCCTAGAAAAGCGTGCCATCCAAAACATAAACCATCACTTTCCAATTCTAGCAGTTTTCTCGACTCGAGCGTAACCCATTCTTTTAACCAAGTTAGACAACAAGCTTCAAAATACAATTTCAAATTTGGTACCCCTAGGCCTCCCCTCTCTTTCTCATCTTGTAATATTTTTAATCTTATTCTAGGTCTTTTGTTCTGCCAAATAAATCTACCCATATCTTTATGCCATATCCTAAAAAAATTTTCTTTATTTACTATTGGAAGCATTTGAAATAAAAAGAGCATTTTCGGTAATACCATCATTTTCAATGTTGCAATTCTTCCTAATAAAGATAATTGTTTTTTATTCCATCTGTTTAATTCTTTCTTTATCTCATTCCATGTACTTTGGTAATTTTCGTCAAACAAATTTATTGTTTTCTTAGTCACCATTATCCCTAAATATTTTACTTTCTTTCGTACCTTCATTCCAGTTTCTTTGGCTAATTGCTTTTCCTCATCTTTAGATAATCCTTTTGTAAGAATAGAAGATTTTTCCTTATTGAGTTTGCATCCTGACATCTTCCCGAATTCTTCTATTGTGTTAATTAAATAATTTATACAATGATTTGGATTGTCCAAAAATATGACAAGATCGTCCGCAAATGCTCTGACTTTATAACAATAATTCTTAATTTTCAAACCCCTTATTAAATCCTGATTCTTAATCTCTTTTATCAATCTCTCAATTACAATAAGAAATAGAAGTGGTGAGAGAGGACAACCCTGTCTCGTCCCTCTCTTTATCTCTATTAGTTCGGTTTTATCTCCGTTAATGTTGATCTGAGCTCTCTGATCTTTATATATTTCTCTTATCCATCCCATAAATTTAGGGCCTAATTGCATTCTTTTTAAAATTTCAAACAGTGTCTCCCAATTAACTGTGTCAAAGGCTTTTTCCAAATCTATAAATAGCATTCCCAGTTGTTTCTCGTTATGTCTTTCATAGTACTCAATTATATCAATCACTACTCTTAGATTTTCTCTCATTTGCCTATTTGGTAAAAATCCTCTTTGATCTTCATCTATCCAATTTATAAGGTACTTTTTCAATCTATTAGCCAATATACTTGTAAAGATTTTATAATCGATATTTAAAAGAGATATCGGTCTATAATTTTTTATTTCTGTTTTATCTTTTCCTTCTTTAGGTATTACAACAATTTCTGCATCTCTCCATGTTTGCGGCATACCTTCTTCCCTAATTAAATTCATAACTTTTTGCAATGGAATAGACAATTCTTCTTCAAAAGTTTTATAAAATATAGAAGTAAAGCCATCAGGACCCGGGGCTTTCCCATCTTTCAGTCCTCTAATTGCCTCTTTGATTTCCGATATAGAGATTGGTTTATTCAAGTCTTCTAATTGACTTTGTGTTGGAATCTGAAATTTTTGATTGTCTAAATATTCCTTAATTTTTTCTATTTCAATTTCTTGTGGGTAATATAAGTTTGAAAAAAAGTTTCTAAATGCTCCCATTATTTCTTTTTGATCTGTCACTCTTGTACCTTCCACATTTATTTCTATAATTGTTTTTCTTTCCTTTTCTCTCCTTAATATTTCAGCTAACCTTTTCCCTGGTTTGTTAGCAAATTCGAAACTTTTTTGTTTCCCTGCTTTTAATTTTTCTCCCATTTCTAGTGTAGTTTTCCTTATTTCTTGTTTTTGTAATATTTTTATTTCTTCTATTATAATTTCATCTCCTGGATTTTTTAATAGTTCTTTTTCTTTTTGTATTATCAAATTTTTTAATTTCTGATCCTTATCTTTCATTTTTTTATACAAAAAAGCTTGTTGGCTTATTAGTAATCCTCTTATCACTGCTTTAGCCGTATCCCAAATTATATTCATTTTAGTTTCACCCGTCATATTTTCTTCGAAATAGTGTTTTAATGATTCTCTAATTTTTTTATTAATTTCCTTATTTTGGATCAAGTTGTCTTTTAATTTCCAGTTAAATTGAGTTTGGTTTTCTTGCAGTGTTATAACTATTGGATTGTGGTCCGAAATACTCCTTGGTAAAATTTGTATTGATTTGATTACTTTGCCAATTGATTTTGAAATCCAAAACATATCCAATCTAGAAAAGGATCTATGTCTAAATGAATAAAAAGTAAACCCATCTTCTTCTTTTTGTTTATATCTCCAAACATCAAGTAATGCGTAACTGTCAACCAATTCAAAAAAAGTTCTGGGGAGTTTACCCTGATTGTTAGTATCTCCTTTCCTATCCATCATAGGGTCACACACTCCATTAAAATCTCCAATTAACATTATCTTTTCATAATTCAATTCCAATACTTTTTTATGAATTTTTTGATAAAACACACTCTTATTTACTTGGGGGCCATAAACTCCTATTAACAAAATTTTGTGTCCATTCCAAAATATTTCAACACCTATATAATGGCCTGTGTTGTCATTCATTATTTCTTTTGCTTTAATTTGTTTATTAACATATATTGCCACTCCTTTTTTCTTTCTTGTGTGAGACGAGATAAATACATTTCCTAATTTGTTATTTTTTAGTAGTCTCTTTTCTGAGTTTTTAATATGTGTTTCTTGAAGACATATTAAGTTATATTTTTCTTTCTCTAAGATATGAAAAACTCTTTTTCTTTTTGATGTTAAATTTAAGCCTTTCACATTAAGAGATATTATTTTCATCCCTTAATCTCTTTGCCGAAATTGATATCAAAGGGAGAAGAAGAGACGAAGAAAAGACGAAGAAAAGGAGATTTTTTTTAAAAAATCTTTAACAAAATCTAGCTGTCGAGTCAGGAAAGAGACACTTTATTCTGTATCGTTTCTTCCTCTTCTGTGTTATCTCTCTCGTCTCCTCTGTCAATCTTATCTTTACTTTTCTCCTCATCGTTTTTAGAATTCTCCTCCTCTTCCTCCTCTTCCTCTTTCTCTCCTCTATCCGGTGTTTTTCCATCTCCTCTTTTTTGTTTTTCAATCTCCTTTCTGTGCTCTTTCCAAAACTCACATGCTTTCTCAATTGAGTTTATTTTATATCTTTTCTGATTCCACGTCAATGTCAGACCTTCGATTTCTTCCCATCTGAATGGGATTTTGTAGACTTTTAATTGTTCGGTCAAAAATTGATATTCTTTTCTTCTTCTCAGGATTTGTGCCAGTATGTCTTTAAAAACTTGGATCTCATTACCTCGTATCACCAATCTTGTTTTGAAATTCTTTTGTAAAAATTCATCCTTTGTTTGTTTCCTTAGCCAATATATTACAATGTCCCTTGGTAATTTCTTGTTTCTGGCGATCTTTGAATTAATTCGATATATTCTATCGATATCAAATTGGATTTGCTGCAGTGGTTTATCCAAATATTTAGCCAGATACGGCACTAAAAATTCATATAAATTTTCATTTGGCTGTTCTGGCAATCCTCGTAGTTTTATACACTTCTCTCTTTGTTTAGTTTCAAGTTTTAGAATTGTCTCATAGTCTTCTTGCTGACATTTATTCAGTTCATCTATTTTAGTTTCCATCTGCTTTGATTTTTGCTCAATTTTTTCCATTTTCGTTGTTATTTTCCCAATATCTTTATTGATTTTATCCAACTCTTGTCTTATTAATTTGGCTTCCTTCTTTAACTCTTTATTAGTTTCCTCTTTAGATTCTCTAATTTCCCATCTCGTATCATCTCTTGAATCTCTGATTTCGCTCCTCAGCTCCAGATGTAGTCTTTTCATTTCATCCAATAAGCTGATGTTTGTATCATTTCCTTTGGGAGTCATTTCCAACGAGGGTCTCCTTTGATTTAATTGAGCTTGTGCTTGAGCTTGTTTGTCTCTTTCCTTTCTCGACATCATTTTGTTCCAAAAATTTTGGTCACTATCTAAATCCAGAAAAAGTAAAGAGGTCTCCTCTGCAATAAATTTATATGCTTTTTCTTTCCCTTTCTTTTATGTGTTTCAGTCAAATATGTCCTTAAAGTATCTGTTATCCCTCTTTATCTCTACTTAGTTCTTATCGTTTCTCAATCACATAACCAATAAGATAGATCCTCAGTTAATTGATTATTTTAATTAATTAAATCTACTTCATCTATCCAAGACTAAACGAATGACTATGGTAAATTATGCTCTTATATTCAGGCACCCAATAATCCGCTATTTTTATCCTTCTAGGAAAAACCTTTAAAAAACCTATATAATCTAAAGCATCCAAATATTGTTAGTATATTCTCTATTTTAACTTAAACGAATTAAGCCTATTGGGTATCGCTTGTCAATCACTTATTGTATTAATTTACACTGTTAAATCAACCCTTAAACCAATTTTCTTCACTATTAAGCAAAGATCAATCACATTTGTATCTTGTGACACAATATAATACAATATATTTCTCTTCGCTTCTCCCTTATATTCTATTGTCTATGTCTACAGGACTTAGTATATTATCAAAAAGAGGCAAGTTTAGTAAGTTCTTAAAGTCTTAGATTGAATAGTTTTCTCATATATTGTGTACAATTCAGTTGTGTAAAATGAACTCTATATATATCCCCTCTAAATCAATTCCCAGTACCCACTCCAGAATTATTCAGCCTATATATATTCTACATATACATATTATATATCCATGTATAAATATATATCACACACACATATATATATCAAACACTTATATATATATATATTGTAACCAACTATAGCTCGCTTCTTCCCCCTTTTCCCCTAATCTTATTGGATATAGCACAAAATTATTATTTTACCTCTTATTTCATCTTATTTTTATATTTCAATATTATTAATAGCAATATTTTTTGTTATTTCATTAAACTATAAATTAATAGTTTCTCTATTCAGATTTGTCTTCGATTGCTTCTTTATTTTTTCTCTTAATCTTGATCTTTTTTCTTTCTCTTGATGCCTGTTGTAGACCCCAATCCAACTGTCGTTCAGATCACCCCTTCCACTTAATTTGAATCTCTAGAGTCCATAAAGTCTGTGGAGTTTAAAGTTCTTTCCTTTAATACTTTCTCAAGAAAGAAGGAGAGAAATGATATTTAGTGTCTTGTTAGTATCCTGTTAATGTCCTATTTTCTGCTGCAGTTTCTTAAAAACGGAGGTGGTTGCTTGAGAAGATACAAAAAACGCCAAAGTTCAGATAATAAATCAGGAACAAAGCAGAGGAAGTGGAAAGGAGGGGGGGGGAAATGATTCACGGTCTTGTCCTTTTAGTATTTATCTTATAAAGTCCTATAACCTGTAGAGTTTCAAGCTCAATCCACATTCTTTATTAACAATATCTCATAAACTGATTATTAATAATGTCCTTTGTAGCTTTGTAATTCTTTTACATGTGTGTATATATATATATATAAGTCAGGATTGTTTAACAAATCGCCATTAATGTCGTTCAGGACAGCACGTCCTCTACCCAGTCAGATAAGAGTCTCAAAATTACTTCTTCTGCTAGAAGTCCTCTGAAGCAAAAATAGCAAAACTGTCCAAAGTGTCAGATTGTAGCTAAGATATATCTCAATCTCGCCAAAGCATCCACATTTAGATTTTACTTTTGTTTACCCTTCACTTCTTCTCTCTTTTCTCCTCTTACTAATCTGCTAGTTTATCCATAAAATTAATCAGTCGGAAGGGCAGTCTTGGCACAAATGGTTATAGCGCAGAAGGCAAATCTCCAGCCAGTGCAAGGTTTCTAGATTTGTAAAAGTTGTTAGGGCAAATTAAAATCAAAGCGGCGGCGGCACTGGTGCTGCAATAAGCGGCTGCTTGTCCGCGATCGTGGCCGGCTCAGACCTCCATTTCCCCGGGTCTTACCCTCTCTCCTGTCCGTCGCCTTTGATCTTACTTTCCTGGAGAGGTATCGGGTCGTTTCAGTCTCTGCTGAGCCCCTCTGAATCCTCTCTAACTAAGGGGATTAATTCTGCTCCATGACATCGCCATCTATGGAGCCTTGAACTCACGGACCACGATCTCTCCCTTTGATCTCACTTTTCAGGAGGATCCTCGCGACGCCATGCCACCGGAAGTCCCATAGTTGTTCTCTTTTAAGTTTGCCAAACTGTATATTTCATTCTTTTCCTCCAGATCTCTTCCCAATGCTCTAATTCTATGTTATGTCCTACATTACAGGCCCATTTAATCATGTTGTCTGTAATTGGTTCTTCTTCTATGTCCCATTTTAATATTAGTCTCTAACACCTTGAGATTATTTTCTTATTTGCTTTCTCTACTATTAGTTCCCATTCTGATTTTTTAATATCAGATCCTTTTATTTTCTGGTCAATTTTATATCTTTCTTTTAGTAGACAAAATAGGTACCAGTGGCAATCTATCTGTGACTATTTTAATTCTTCCAATGATTTAATTTCTACCTCTCCTTGAGTTATTATCAGTATGGGTTTTTGCAGACTGCTAGAAATAGTGCAAATTGAGTCCACTTTAACTGCCCTGGCTCAGTACTAGGGAATCATGGGAATTGTATTTTTTTCTGGGACATTGAGGCTTCTCTGTCAGAGAGCTCTGGTGCCACAATAAACTACAGCTCCTATGATTTCCTAGCACTGAGCCAGGGCAGTTAAAGTGGACTTAATTTGCACTATTTCTGGCAGTCTGCAAAAGCCCTATATCACTATACTTAATCCATTTTTCCTTTGGTATGCCTTCTCTACTAAAGAGTGCCTCATGTGGCGAACCCCACAATGGAATCTTTGAATATAGTTGTGGTTCATACTTCTTCCATATTTTCAGAAGTGCTTTCCTCACAAATTGATTTAAGCAATCTTTATTTACCTTATCTTTTCCATACAGTAGATACCCATGCCATCCATACCTAAGATATTCTCCCTCCACGTCTAACCACTTTTCATTCTCTAATGTTGTCCACTCTTTAACCCATGTCAGGCAGCTCGAATGATAATTGATTTTTAAGTTAGGTAATCCTAATCCTCCTCTTTCTGTGGTATCCTGTAAGTTTTTCATCTTTGTTCTGGGTTTTTTCCCTTCCCAGATGAATCTGGAAATGTCTTTCTGCCCTTCAACAAAAGGTTTGTGATTATGAATTGTCTGAAAGAGGAACAGCATCTTCAGAAGTACATTCATTTGTATTAGGGTTATTCTTCCTAAGAAGGAGATTTGCAGTTTTCCTCACTTTTCTAAGTCTTTTTTGATTCCCTTCCATGTTTGCTTATAGTTATTCTGAAAAAGATCAGAGTTCTTATTTTTGATATTAATACCTAGATATTTCACAATCTTTACTATTTTAAACTCTGCAGTTTTTTCTAGCTGTTTTTCTTCTTGTTTGGTCATATGTTTTGTTAATATTATTGTTTTTTCCTTGTTAATTTTAAATCCTGATATTACGGCAAATTTTTAAAGTGTTAATAGGTGCATTATACTGTCCTGTGGATTATCTAGGATGATCGCCAAATCATCCGTGAACGTTCTTATCTTGATCTCTTCTTTTTAAATCTTTATTCCTCTGGTTTGCCACTCTGATCTTATTCTTTTGCTTAACATTTCCAAAATTAATATAAATAATAATAGGGATAGCAGGCAATCTTGTAATGTTCCTTTTGAAATTTGAAATATTTCTGTTTTTCTCCCATTTATTATCAGACTTGCTTTCTGCTCTTTATATATTGCTTTGATCCAATCCAAAAACCTTGTTCCTATGTTTATCTTCCTGAGCACTGCAAATAACATTGTCCAGCTAACATTATTAAATGCCTTTTGAGCATCGAGGAAGACTAGTGCAAGTTTCTTCTCATTATGCTTTGCATAATATTCTAATATGTCTAACACATATTGAATATTATCTCTCAATTGTCTATTTGGGAGGAATCCTACTTGATCTGTGTGCATCCAGTTTTTTAGTACTCTTTTTAATCTCTCTGCTAATATAATTGTGAAAATTTTATAATTGATGTTTAAGAGCAATATTGGATGTTTAAGAGCAATTCTTTTGGAATTAAAACTATGTTTGCATATTTCCATGTTTCTGGGTATCTATCTTCTCTTATCATATTAAGAGTTTGTTTCAGTGGGAGTGGTAATTATTCTTCAAATATTTTATAATAATTAAAAGTAAATCCATCTGGACCAGGTCCTGAGTCATTCCTGCTCTTCCAAATAGCTGCTGCTATTTCTGCTACTGTCATTGATTGATTTAGAATGCTCTTTTGTTCATCTGACAATTCATGTATCTTGTTTTCTTTAAGTAATTATTTAGTTCTTCCTTATTTAATGTATCCTCCTTGTAAATTTTTGCAAAATAATTTTGCAATGCCTTTTTAATCTTTAGTTGTTCTGTTACTATTTATGAACCATCTTTTATCTTTAAGATGTTACTTCTCTTTTATTTTTCTCACTTTATATGCTAGATATCATCCAACTTTGCTTGAGTGTTTGAAATATTTCTGTTTTGTATACCTTACTTTGTTCTGAATTTCCACCATTTCTTCCATTTTTATTTGTTTTTTTAAAATGTTTTGATTTCTTTCCTTGTTACATTAGTGGGATTTTCTTAAAGTTCTTTTTCCTTTTCTTTCAACAAATCATATTTTTGTAGTTTTTCTCTCCTTTTTTTGAATTTCAAAGTTTTGTTGAATGAAATAATCCTTGCATAAAAGGTTTTTGATGCATCCCACACCATCCTTATGTCTGTACCTTTTTCTAAATTTTCTTTGAAATACAATCCCAGTGTATTCTTAACTTTTTGAACAATTTTCTTGCTTTGTAAAAAGTTTTCGTTTAGCCTCCAATTGTATTCCTTAGATTTCCTTTTCCATGTAAGTGTTATAGGATTATGATCTGACAATGTTCTTGGTAAGATATACATTTTACCAATGCTTTTGTATATTGACTTGGAGGCCAAAAACATATAAATTCTCGAGAAAGATTTGTGCCTTTCTGAGAAATATGTGTATTCTTTTGCTTCATTATATTTATACTTCCAGATGTCTATTACTGATAGAATTTCTAAATAGTTGTGTGAAAGTCTTTGGAAGTTTCCCTTGTCTCTTCTTTATTTGCTTTTCTGCTTTTCTATCCAATTCTGGATTGATTGTACCATTCCAGTCTCCTAGAATTAATGTATTTTCATAGCTGTATTTCTATATTGTTTTTGTTAAGTCTTGATAAAATATATTTTTTCTTTCCAAGGGTGCATAAACATCAACTATTAAATATTTTGTATCTTGAATTCTAACTTCTAAACCAACAAAATGACCTTTATTATCTTTAAATAGCACCTCCATTTTATATAATAGATTTATATAGCTAACCACTCCTTTCTTTCTTTCTTTTTCTGCAGCCAATATGTATTTGTTACCTAATTTCTTGTTTTGGATTAATCTTATGTCTTTTTGCTTTATGTGCGTCTCATGTCGAATCCTTTTTCCCCAGAAAGTGAAACACCTTCTTTTTCTTTTGAGATGAATTTAGTCCTCTTACATTCCAAGATATTAATTTAATTTGCATCTTCTCACTTCTTTATTTATTTTCTCTTCTTTTTTCCCCTTTCCCTTTTTTCTTTTCATCTATGACATTTCTATGTCTGATTCTTCTTTGTCTGATTTTCCTTTCCCTTCTTCTTCTTCTGTTTCTTCTTCATCTATGTTTATATCTGAATCACCTCCTTCTTTCTTGTTTTCTTCTGTTATCTTTTCTCTCCAAGTTAACTCTGTTCTTTTTTTCTAAAGTTCCCTTATATTTTTCATAAATTCTTCAATTTTAGTTGTTGTATTAATTGTAAAATTTTCTGTCTATATTTAAAGGTGATACCATCTATATGTTATAATGTTCTGTTTTGTAAGTGTGGTCAATGCTTTATAATCTCTTCTCTTTTTTAGAATCCTTATCAGTGTATCCTTATAAATCAATATTTCCTCTCCTTTGATTTTTAATTTCTGTTCATAATTTAGTTGCAGTATTTGATCTCTTGTTTTCTTTCTAGCGAAATAAATCACTGTATCTTTAGAGAGCTTTTTTTGTTTAGCTATTCTGGAATTTATTCTGAAGATCTTATATATTTCCCATTGGAACTATTCTCAATTTACTCCTTCAAATTCTGCTAAGGTTGGTGTTAAGTAGTCATATAAATTTTCATTTTCCCATTCTTTTAAGCCTCTTATTTTCAAACAATTCTCTCTTTGAGCTCTTGTAAAGCTCTTTCATCTAGCTCTTGTTCATGTGATGCTTCCATATGGCTCATCTTTTTTCCTAAGTTATTGGATTTTTCTTCAACTTTCTCTAATCTTTGATCCATTTAATTCATTCCTTCTGTCATTTTTCCAAGTGATTGTTTAATTTCCTTTAGTTCTGATCTTATTTTCTGCTTTATTTCTTGCCTTATTTCTTTTCTCATTTTGTTTATATCTGCTTTCATCGATATTATGTCTTCTTTCAGTTCTAAGTACATAGATTTTAATTCATCCAATATTGCCATTTGTTCCACTCCTTTTAGGTTCTGTTCAATTGATGATCATCTTTGTTTTTACAGTGCCATTGGGCTGTTTCTGCTGCCTTTCTTCCTTCTGTAGCCATTTTCTTTTCTTCTTCTTCTTTACTTTTTATGTATGTCTTTACATTTCTTTGACCTCTTTTCCTCAGGAAGTCCAAATAACAGAATCAAACTCTTTATAAACTGCTTATCAATTAACTGGAAAAAAAGTTTCTTATCTTTCTTCTTAATTTTTCCTTCTTATTGTCTTCCTAATTCAATTAGTAATTTATCCTCTGTGGTTTAATAACCAACTGTCTTGCATCTTTTCAGACTTGCCTTTGTTTCCAGAGAGAAGAGAAAGAGAGAATTTTTTTCCAGAGTCCTCTTTATGTTATATTCTTTTTTCTATCCCACTGTTCTGCCTTCCTCTATCTTCTTTATAATTTCCAGTCTTGCTTCTGATGTTCTTTTATTTCTTGAAATACTATTTTAGTCTTAGCTGTGTTCTTTCTTTTACCTAAGTGTTTGCTGCATCCTCAGTTGGGTTTAATTATTATAACTTGTTTCTCTCTGTTGAAGCTTAACAGCTTTCTATCTCTGCCTTTTCAGTACTTAAAAGAGTCTCTCACTCTTATATCACATTAGTTATGTAGAGTTATGTAAGAATGAAATATAATTGTCCAAGCTTGGAGGGGTAAATAACTAAACAATGTTCACACACAAGAGTTCACTACTGTTCTTTTAATAGGGGTCCTTTGTTAGGAGTTTCCTTTTTGTCTTTCTCTATTTTTACATTGTATCTCCTCTTCTCTTTCTCCTTTCTGTCTCCTATTGAGTTACTTTCCTCTTTTTTCCTTTTTTCTTTTCTCCTTCCTTCTGTGTGAGAAATAATCCGAACAAATGAATTTATATTGAATACCTTCTAATATTGAGGTTAAAAGAAAATTTGACTCTATCCATTTAAATAGTCCTTTTGCTTTCCTTTCTTTTCCTCTCTTTCTCTAGGAATTTACTTACATCCTTTTGATTTATGGCTTCTGTCTTCTCCCCCTCTGTGGGTTTGCTTCTTACAGATAACTTTTTGTTGCAGTGTCTTGTATGAGCTGTTTTAACTTAAATTCAAGTATCTTTGTTGTTGTTTAATTTAAAAAGTTGGTGGCAGCTCTACTGCTGACTAGCAGTTTCACACAGACTGCAGGGGTTTGCTCTGACCTCCTCTGCTTTGGCCGCACTCCCCCATTGCTCTGGGTCTTTGTCCTTATCCTGACTCTGTAGAAGAGGAGGCTGAAGGCAGGATACTAGTCTCCAAGAACCCTTCCGCTTCTCTTGTGTCAGGGACAAGATGTAACCCCCTTGGGGATGGTTCCCTGGAGATTTTTCACTTCATGTGGATGGCCCCCTCCAAGAGCTTCTCAGAGAATGGCTCACTGAGCTGCCGTTGCCAACCAGAAGTCAAAAACCAGGCCTTTTTGTGAAGTAGATCTACTGGCATTGCCTGAGCTGCACAGGAAATGGCATTTCTATTTCTACATAGAAAATCCTGTGTTCTGCACAAAACAAATGTGGATTTTGCACAGAAGTCCACAAGTACTGTATTTTCTGTGTAGAAAGCACCATTTTCTGCACAACAAATAATATTTCAACATAGCAACATGTTTACTGTGCAAAATTACCATATGCAGATTTTGCATATAGTAAGTCCTCATGAATAGTCTTCAAAAACTACACTTTTCAAAGACTTCATAATAGTGAGAAGAAATTTGCTAATAATATCCATTGCTTATTTCAAGAATAACATTAGTAAAGAATTGCATCTCTACTGTCCATACAGACTTCCTATGTAAAGAGGCCTGTCTGTTAACAAAATGGAAAATATAGTGTATACTTCCCTTCAGTGCCTTTTAATCACTTCACCTTCCTTCTGCAATTTTCCAAGATGAAATCATCTGTTTGCCTTTAGCCATAACAACTTGTTTTTCTAGCCCATAACTAGCTTTTTACACTTTGATTTTGCCTTTCTGTACCTTGGATTTCAAAGTAAAACAGCTTCATTTATATACTGCTTCATATTGCGCTATGGGATGTCTAAGCGTTTTTTTCCCCGAAAGCTTACAACAAGTATATTGTGCATTTTGGTTGGCCAATAAAGGTAACTGATGGATTTTTGTTTAATTTGCTAAATGGCCAACATAGCTACCCCTGAATGTTTTCTGTACCTTGGAATGTGAGCTCTTCCTTCTGGATATGAGGTCTTAACCATGTCTCATCCTGTGCGGTTCTATGCTAACATATTCTCCAAATGATTTGACAGTGACAGTCATTATTAATGCTCTGTTGCTGTGCCTTTTCATCTGCTTTCAAAATATCTTAGGGCCTAAGCAGACTGCCAGAAATAGTGCACATTAAATTGAGGCACTGCCCTGGCTCAGTGCTAGGGAATCATGGGAACTGTAATTTATTGTGGCACCAGAGCTCTCTGACAGAGAAGGCTCAATGTCCCAGAAAAAAAATACAATTCCCATGACTCCCTAGCACTGAGCCAGGGCAGTGCCTCAATTTAATGTGCACTATTTCTGGCAGTCTGCTTAGGCCTTTAGTTACTCTCTCCTCCCCCCACATTCTCCCTTTGTCCTTTGATTACTTCCATTGGTGCAAAGTACAAAAGTGATTTGTATTCAGTTATCAATTGCACTCAATTAGGGGGGAAAGGAAAGGAGAGGAGGGAATCTTGAACTTCCCTGGAGGCAGACAAATCTGAAATTTAAGAGTCACCACTGTTAAATTCAGTTGGACTTACATCTGAGTAAACATGTAAATGAGTGGATTGTCACTTAGGCTGCTGCCACTGTACAAAATTAATGCAGCTTGACTTTGCTCTAACTGTTATGGCTCCAAACTATGGAATCCTGGGATTTGTAGTTTGTTGTACACCAGAGGTCTCTGGCAGAGAAACCTCAATATCTCATAAAACCACAAATCCCAGAATTTCATTGAGGCAGAAGCTGGAAATGAATAAGCTGAAAATGAATTGAAGGCACACAACAACCACAACCAAATGAAAAGGCTGCTTTTGCACAAAGGTACCTGAATCTTTTAATATTGTAGTTTTGATGACTTCAGAAGATCCAGCCTTGCCTGAACTTTTCTTCAAATTCTGCCAATAAAACAAAAGTTTAATCATACTTTGAAAATGAAAAAAAAAAAAAAGCTAACTTTCAACATGCACCTCTATGGATAGGGGGCAGCAATATAGCAGTCATGGACCAAAATACAATTGTCAGACCTAGCTCTAGTAGGGACATAAAATCAATGAGAACTCAGCAAGTAAATATTTATACAAGTTCTATCTATTGCTGTAATGTGTCTCGTCTACTTAGGACTAGCAATGGATTTAGGCCATGATCTTAAGGGGCTGGTATTCCAACCATTTTTACCAATTTCATACAAAGAATTCAAAAGTTATAATCAGGTTTGTGTTTCCTATGATAGACATGAACCTTTGGATTTCCAAATCTTGACTCATGTTTGAACTGGGGTGGTATCAAATCTATCTAAAGAGAAACCAGCCATGTAATGACATGATGAATTAAGAGCCAAACAGAATTCAATGGTTTTTGCACATCTTTGGTATAAAACTGTGGACACAAATATCTCCAGCAGTAGGACAGCACTGGATTCAAACAACATTTCTGCCATCACTAAAAGTTCAGGATAGAATCAATGGATTTTTCCCATTATCTTCTACAGCATGGGGGCTGTACCCTGTGTTTCTTTCACTGGGCCCATAGTGCTAAGTACTTTGCTTAAGTGCTTGGCTGAAATTTTAAAATCAATGTGAATTCTATTATAAGATTAATAGACAGTTTCTGAACAATATGGGTAAATTCATTACATTCAGGAAAAAATAATGTGCTTATTTTCTTTATTTTCTTTCTTTCTTTTTTAAAAAGATATCCACTCTGCTGTCATTTCTTTTAATTGAACTAGAATCCAAAGAGAGCAAGTTTCTCGTTAATTGTTATCAACTTTGGAGGCTGTATAAATACTTATTTCATTAGTGCATTTCTGGGAAATGCCACTGCAGAGATCACACACAATTTATGCAAACATTACTTTCAAGCTGTCTTCTTTTGGGTAAATTGACCTTTTTTTTCATGGTTTCTGCTGACGCAAAGAAGAGTGGATTATAAAAGATCTCCAGGTCTTTTAAAGCATTTCATAAATTGAAAGTGCATGTCATTTTCCTAGTGGTCATTAAAGAAAAAAGAAGTCAGATATGCAATTATATTGAAAAAAGCTTATGTTTGACTAGCATTAATCACACTTGCTGGGTGATTCTGGAAGTGGCAGTCCAAAAAAGTGAGTCTTTCAAGTTTGGTTCAGCATACCACCCCATCAAGATGAATTTCAGGGAGCCAGGGAACATACAAAGCACCCTCTTGTAAGAGCAATCTTCATGTTATCATTCTATAAAAAAAGGTAACACCTTTTATAGAATTATTCTATATCTCTAAAAAATCTGGAGAAATTGCTCCACCCTGCCCCCCAGGGATGGAGTTTTAGAAAGACAAAAATTTGGCATACCAATTAAAATTCCCCCCCCTCTCACAAAATGGATTTTTTCTTCAGTCCCCAAATTTCTAGCCTTGCAAAGAGTGTGAAACTGAAACTTGTTCACACCTAGAGTCCTTCTATTTGCTATGTTAGCATTTCCTTGGTAACTTTGCCTGCATGTTTTATTTGGATGTGTAAACTTTATTTCTGAATGTCAACTAAAAGCTTTATGTTATTGCAATGCTAGAAATTTGATGACTAAAGAAACATTTCAGTATAGGACAGAATTCTTATTTTGGGTGAAAATGTAGTCATTGTGTTCCCACCCACATCTGCACATCTGCCCCCGCCCCCCCCCCCCCAACAAACACACAGTTTCACAACCATGAGGGTATAGCTGAGGCAGTGAAATGGTGCCTATGTTTAGCTGGTTATGTGCTCTTATGAAGAGGAAATACTTAGATCATTCTCTAAAATGTCTAATACTAGTGGCATATTCCCTATAATGACTGATATACGAGTCTCCCTATTTACGATTTGATCTATACCCAGCTAGATTTAATTTAAACCATCTGAAAAAGAAACATCCTCCCCCTCATCCGAAATAATTCCTTTCATGCCACTTCCATAGAAAGGAGAAGAATCACCTTCATTTTTGGTAAGGGAAAAATATTGTGGCTGTTTGCTTCCAGGACAATTCTTTAAGGAAAACATATGATTTAAAAAGATATATCTACACACACACACCACACAGAGAAACTTGTACTTCCTGTGATGCCAATAAGTTGTGATGAATGAGCCTACAAATTTAGTTCCTCTCACAGGAACTCCATTGAAATTCCTCCAATATTCACCTCACCTAAGGCTTTGTGAGAGCCAGTGTTGTATAGTGGTTTGAGTGTTGGTTTGCAACTCTGGAGACAAGGGTTTGAATCCCCACCTGACCATGGAAATCCACTTGATAACCTTGAGCGAATCACACTGTCTCAGCACCAGAGGAAGGCAAAAGCAAACTCTCACTGAAAAAGTCTTGCCAAAAAAACAAACAAACACTGTAATAGATTCACTTCTGGGTTGCCATAGGTGGGAAATGATTTGAAGGCACACAAGAAGATTTTATAACTGAAATTTAGTGGTAACGTGAACATGTTGGAATTTTTTAGAGCTTGAAAAAGTTACTGTTTTGGACTACAACCCCCAGTATCCCATGTCCAGTTGTGATCCAAAAAGTAACTATTCCAAGTCTTGTGATTTTTTAATCTGTAGCTGCAGAAACACATGTTCCAACATGCCTTTAAATTCCTTAGTTCATCTCAGCAAGAAACTCTAATATCCATCCTTTACAGAACACAGTCACATGGCTGATGTTTACTGTATTTTTCTAGTTAATGAAATCAGAACATCAACCTTTCCCCTATGAACCAAAACTAAATCGAGAGACATTTATATGCCTTATAAATGAGTGTTCATATCTTCTTAATCATTCACATCAATATTACAGTCACCTCTAAATTGGGATTCAAAGATACAGATTTTTTTAAAAAAAATCTAGTGCTAAATTAATTATTAGATTTGACAGCCATATAAAGAAACAAATCCAGATTAGTGAAATTAATAGTTTTCATGTTGCTCTACAAGTGTTTGATAATGTTCCTCTGCAACTTACTTTACTGTTTACTGCCCTTTGATTAGCAGAATTAAGCTAGCAGGACATAACTGACTGACTGCTTAAACAGAAAGAATTACAGCCATGTTAGCAGCAAAAGAGTAATTGATTTTCTGGATTTAGATTTTGGTAAATCAAACTACTCTTCTTTTGACTATAGTCCAAGAAACAGTATAGTTTATTTTTATTGATTCTGTTGTGCATAAAAACCATGCACTCAGGAATGGCAGTGGCAATGATAAAGCCAAAAATGGATTTCTGCTGTAGAATTTATAATAAGACTAAAAGGAAAGAAATGTCAACACGTAAACAACATTTTTTTTCAACTTTAGAAAATGATGCCTTGCTCTCACTGGTTGTATTTGCACATGTTCTTCTTCTGAACAATGCACTATTATTTCATCTCCAATACTTTTCTATGATTTAGTTTCCAAGGAAGGAAGTCAGTGGAGATAAGGATAGGTGAGAATTTCATTTCACTGTTGTCGTTGTTGATGCTGCTGCTGCTGCTGCTGCTACTGTGTGCAAAAATTTGTCCCCAAATGCATTTTTTTCATATTGAGAATGAATGAAAAACATACTTTAGAGGAAGTGGAGGTGGATTCATTCTGGCCTAGGAGACTGAGTGCTTACTTCTTAAAAATCTGAGTTTTAATTTCTGTGTATCCACTCACTTTTCACTCAATTTTCCATTTCTATTTTATTTTATACAGGTCACACAGCATCCATGCCTACTGAACCAACTCCATCCTTATTGTGACTTTCTGCTAGAAATTTATATGTGCATGTTTAAAACAAATGTGGGGTGGTCTAAAACAAACAAATTCCCCTTTAATCTCCCCCACTCCAATTTTAGATGCATTTCTATAAGCCACCTGAGTTTGGTATTAGGAGGACCCATACACAACTCTCAAAGATCTATTCAACATTGTTGTATCTTGTAAAACAATCATATGAAAGAAATGTCCAACTTATAAAATGTTTTAAAATGAAACACTATATAAAGACACAAAATAAGGGTAAAAGATTTTAACTTTCCATGGCAGAGAAATGTGTGGTTCTTTTGCAATAACCATGCCAGTGAAACCTAGGAGAGCAGTAAAAGATTAAAAACAAAGTCATTTTATTGTTGGCACATAAACTTTTCTCATGAGGTGTTATGATTAGGCCCATCATTACAAGCACTTTTCCCTCCCCCTTCTCCTTCGTATCATAAAATTGAGATGGCACTTACTGAGCTTATGTCTGGCACAATACACCATCAAATAAAGATCTATGGTAAGAGAAGAAATCAAATAACGTTTGTTTGTGGTGCTGAAAGTCTTCCAAGAAGAGATAAAGGGAATATGGGCAAGGGAGGGGTTTCCAAAAGCCCCTAGATCCAATGTTAAGAATATTTTATTAGTCTGCTGTAAACCTTGGTATGATGTAAGTCAAAGGCAGACTTAATAGAAAAAGAGAGAACACAGCATGCTCCTTAACTTACACCTCTAAACACATAGCTAGGTAAAATGGTAGACATTTTGTGTCTGTGAAGCACCTAGTTTCATGGGTAAAATAGAAGGCAGACATGCTGGTGAATATTTGCTGTTATTGTGTATACCTTCAAGTCTTTTCTGACTTATGATGACCCTAAGGTGAACCCATTACAGGGATTCCATGGCAAGATTTGTTCAGAGGAGGCTTTGTCTTCCTTTGTATGACTTGTCCAAGGTCACTTTGTGGGTTTCCATAGCTGAGAGGGGATTCAGTCCCTGGTCTCCAGTCATAGTCCAAATGTTAAACCACTACATCATGCCGACTCTTAATGCAGCACAGGCCAATTTGGTGAATATATCACTGGCCCAGGAGCCAATTTTCTGTCCCTGAGTCTCTACAGTAGGTCTGCCAAAAATGTCAAACAAGAGCAAAAAAGAAATGATTGCAAGTTTACTTCTGCTTTTAAAAAACAGTGGCTTGTCTCAATAGTCCCACCTATCTGAAGGGTGAATTTCTGCCCTTGAACATTGCTAGGAAAGGCAAATCATTCTGTTTTATTGGCCAGGGGGAGAAAGGACAATCCAGGGGATTTGGAGGAGCTGATGGTTGCAAAAAAGTTTGGGAGCACAAGGGCTGCACTTTGCCCACCACTGAGCTAGATCATCAGATTTGCCCTTTCTCTGTGTTTCAATCTCTCTCTCTTTCTATTTATTTTTATGACAGGACATTCTCTGTAATGGAAACCTGTTAGAATATGTTAGTTCTCCCAGAAAAGTTAATGGTTTGGGTAGTAGTTGATGTATATGTTTGGTTGTATTTTAAGTATTCTGCTGCATTTTAAGTACTGTATTTTCCAGCATATAAGATGACTTTTTAACCCTGGAAAATCTTCTCCGAAGTTGGGGGTTGTCTTATACGATGGGTGGAGGAGGAGGAGGAGGAAGAAGGGGTGGCACAGCGTGAGACGAGAGGAGGAGGAAGAGAGGAAGGCCAGGCGAGAGGAAGAGAAGTGAGGAAGAGAAAGAGGAGAAGAGAGGGAAAAGGAGGCGGCTCCCATTGCCCGGGGCTGTCAGAGCTGGGATTTGAGTCTGTCCTCCTGGGCTCTCTCCATGCTCAGAGGCCCTTGCCGAGGAGGAAGAGGACAATGAAGAGGAGTGGGGGGAGGAAGAGAAGAATGAAAAGGAGGAGGGAAAAGAGTGATGAAAAAGAGGGATAAAAGAGGATGAAAAAGGAAGGAGGAAGAGGAGAGGAGGTAGAAAAAGTGGAGGAGGATGAGGAAGAGGATGAAAAAGAGAAGGAGGAAAGAAGATGAAAAAGGGAAGGAGGAAGGAGAGGAGGATGAAAAAGTAGTGATGCAGGAGGAGAACGAAGAAGAGAAGGATGGAAAAGAGAAGGATGGAAAAGGAGGATGAGGAGGATGAGAAGGGGGGCTGTCCTGGGGCAGTCCATGGGGGGCATGGTGGTGCCCCTGGGTCCAAGTGGTCCCTGTCCGGAGCTGTCCCTCCTCCTCCTCCTCCTCCTCCTCCTCCTCCTCCTCCAGCCATCCAGCCTCAATGGAGCCCCGGGAGGCACCTGGAGCTGGGCAGCAGCAGAAGTAGCATCCCTCAGAGCCAGGCCCAGGCCCCTCTGGGGATGGATTGGGCCCCCTCCTCTTGGCCAAGGAGGAGGAGGAAATCGACCTCTCCCTGGGTAGTTCCCCAAAAGATGGGGGGGTGTCCTTGGATCACTTTTACTCTTTAGGAGGAGAACGGGGGCAGCCTGGACTCAGGAACAGCAGACTTTTCCCTCTCTTGTAACAAAGAAATCAAAGTGGAAGTGGAATGGGGGGGATGATGGGACTCACCATCCATCCATCCATCCATCCATCCCACTCTCCTTGTATACACTTTCCTAATGGGGAGCAGCCTAATGATCCCCTAGGTCAGGAATTTGGAGAGGTGGTATTCTTCTTGTTGCTGCTGCTACTATTTGTTCAGAAAGGGTTTGCCATTGCTTTCCCCTGAGGCTGAGAGAGTGTGATTTCCAAGAATGTTGTTGTTGTTGCGTGCCTTCAAGTCATTTCTGACTTTTGGCAACTCAAAGACAAACCTATCTTGGGGTTTCCTTGGCAAGTTTTGTTCAGAGAGGGTTTGTCATTGATTTCCCCTGAGGCTGACAGAGTGTGACTTCCAAGACCGTTGTTGTTGTTGTTGTTGTTGTTGTTGTGTGCCTTCAAGTTGTTTCCAACTGATGGTGACCCTAAAGCAAACCTATCATGAACCTAACATTTCTTGCCTATGTGTTTTTTTCAGACAGGGTTTGCCTTTGCCACCCTCTGAGGCTGAGAGAGTGTGACTTCTAAGATTGTTGTTGTTGTTGTTGTTGTTGTATGCCTTTGAGTCATTTCCGACTTACAGCAACCCTAAGGCAGCCTTATCATGGTATTTGCTTGGCAAGGTTTCTTTAGAGGGGAGTTTGCCATTGCCTTCTCCTGAGGCTGAGAGAGTGTGACTTGCCCAAGGTCACCCAGGGGGATTCCATGGCTGAGCCAGGATTCGAACCCTGGTCTCCAGAGTCATACTCCAATACTCAGACAGGGTGACCAAATGTCTTCAATGCAAAGGAGGACAAGTCACTACAAAAAATGTAGGACATACAAGAAAAAAATGTAGAGAAAGCTAAAAACACTAGTATAAATGTAAATCCATGCTTCTTAGCCGTGCTCAAAATGGAGGGCGTTTTAATGGTCAAAATGGTGACTTTTAACCTTATCATGGGGTTTTCTTGGTATGTTTCTTCAAATGGGGTAGCCATTACCATCCTCTGAGGCTGAGAGTGTGTGACATGGCCAGGTTTTCTTGGCATGTTTCTTCTGTGAATATTATGGTAATTGTGGATGAGAGTGATCGTGATGGGATAACAACACATTCCTTTTGAGATTGCTTAGTAACATCTAATCACCAGTTCACCAATGGCAAAACAATGTGATTCCAAATGTTATTAGGTAAACATTTTTATTCTAATAATGACATGCATTGTGTCCCTTCTCTTCCTCCTTCCCCAGTATGAGTACACCTATCCCTCCACATTTGTGGTTTTGACTTTTGCAGATTTGATTATTCACAGATTTTAGTAATATGTTTTCTCTAGGAATATCTAGGTCCTTCAGTGCAACTCTATGCTTAACTTTAACCAAAGGTCACACTGAAGAACCTAGAGATTTCTAGAAAGAACACTCCACTAGGCAATTGTAGCTCCTCCAGTGCAATTCTGTGGTCAATGTCTGGCAAATGGTGACCACAGAGTTGCACTGGAGGACCTAGAGATTCCTAGAGAGATGTTCTCTCAGGTAAAGACATTTTTGTTATTTGTGGTTTTTCCACATTCATGGGAGTCCTGTGCCCCTAACCCCAGCGAATATGAAGGAGCAAGTGTAATTTTAGAACACGGTACATTTAACACATATGCATTATCTTAGGGCCGATGCAGACTGGCAGTCTAGGCCAGCCTGGGAGTGGAGTTGTCTGGGGCAAAGCTCTTTTGGGGGCAGCAAAATGGAGGATTTGGTGCCACGGCATGTGGTTGCTGTGGCCCTGATCCGCCACTCCCAGGAGCAGCCCAGAGTCACCCCAAACAGGCAGTTTGCATCAGCCCTTAGTTATAAGTCATATTAGCTTTTTTGCTAGGCCCTGTTCCCCATTTTAAATTAGGTTAATCAGTTGCAATTCACACATGCCTTTTAGGTGATCCAGATGATCTTTAAAGGGCCAGCAACAGATGGCTGGAAGTCTCTCTTTGCAGCATTTCACTGTTTTGTCTGTTAAATAAGTATGTAATTACTTCCAGTCTTATCTTATTTCAACACTATGCCACTAAATGACTTAACACAGCTGAAAGTGAAGTAATCCTTTCCCAGTCCGATAAGCTTTAGCTTGACTTTTTGGTAGCTGACTTGTACCTGATGAGAAATTTCTTTTCTTGTATTTTCCTTGCTTTTTTCCCTTTTGCAAGCAAGAATGGAAAATCCTCCAAAGGTTTTCCAGATTGCACTCCCAGATCTAGCTTGTCATTTATTGTCATGCCTTTGCTACGTAGATGCATGGGAAGGGGAAGCCAACACAGAATGAATGACATGACACTCAACTGGCAGAAAAAGGCCACAACTTTATTGAATACAGCTAACAGGTAGGGATTGGCCCGAATGCATAGGCCTGGATCTGTCATCACCCAACCCATCTGTCGTTCAATGAACCCAAAAGGCCTGGTCACAGTTGAGCTTCAGGATGACAGAAGAGGTGACCAACTGTTCTCAAATCCACCTCTCAGCCCCTTGGCCACTGGGGGACACTGTTCAGGAGTTACCCCCACACTGCCCCCCCAAGTCCTCATGGTTGAGTTGAGCAAGGATCCAAGCCTGGGTGGATGTAGCATGCAAAGGTACAAGACTTTTACCTCCCTATTCTCTTGATAGAGTCCACAGGCATACCACAACCTGCCGTGGTGGTACTGGCCCCCATCTGGAATGAATGTCTGCCAAAATCTTCTGCTGGCAGCCTGTCGCAAGGCCAAATGGAGCACCAACACAAACTGGAACTGAGTTAGCAGACCCCCATCATCATGGGTGAACAAGGGGCCTGATGTGCACGGGTAGGATGCCAGATATCTGCATAAGGTCCAGACAGGGCACAGGCAGCAGCCATGGAGCCTCCTCAGCATGATGGTGGACCCTTTGCCCAACTGATTGCACTTGGACCTGCAAAGAACTAAAAACACAGTGTTGTCTGCCACAGAGATATTCTCCCTCTCAGTTGAATGCTTGGACCCATCTGCATTGAAAGATGAACCAGCTCACCCACCCGCAGTGCCCCAAAGAATGCAGTGACAAAGGCCGCCCTGAAGAAGTGAGTCTCCACCCTCAAGTACAGATGTGGTTGAGCAGTGGGAAGAGCTTGAGGAGCAGATTGAAGCAAATGGGCTTCCTTCCATCTCCCCCCTTATTGCCTGTCCTCCTCCATCCCTCCAGGACCCTCCTGACCAGAAAGAAACACAAGGATCCCTGATCCCCCCCCCCCCGCCCCCATTTTGGAAAAGAAGGAAATCCTAGCTAAGGTGACTGACATGGTGTGGGGCGCAACACCAGACTCTTTCAGCCATGCAAGAAATTGTAAAATGGTGTGGGACTGGACTAGCCTGCGTGGTTTGATGCCTGATGAGGGTGGTGAAAAGCTTGGACACCACCCTCTTGCAGGCTCTGAGTGTAGTTGGGGCCAGTGAAGACAGGACGCCCTGTATCACAGCAAGCTTCCAATCTCCCACAGTTCCTCTGGGAAAGGTGTGGCCAAGGGGGCTGCTTCTGGCACCAGCTGCTGGAACCTGGCCTCTTGAAAACAAAAGAGAGAATCTGCAATTTCATTCTCCAGGCCTTGAATGTGTTATTGTTGCGGAGTCATGACAGGACAAATTGCTGCACCAGAAGCATGAACCACTCCAATTTGGAGGTTTGATGATTGAGCATACTGACCACCACCTGATTGTCATACCAAAAGCAAACAGCCCTGTTGGCAAAGGCCTCCTTCCCAAATGGATCGCTACCAAGATGGGGAAGAACTTGAGGAAGGTGAGGTCCATGAGAATGCCCTTTTCCTCCCACTGGGGAGGCCAATACTGGGTGCACCAGTGCCCCTGGAAGAAAGCTCCAAACACCAAGCTCCCCGCTGCACCAGAGTGGACCTAAAGACCTCATCCTAGGTCCCATGGATGTTGCCACATTGATACTCTGTTGAAGTCTCTGAGGAATTCTTCCCACAGGCTCAGGTCCTCCATAATTCCTCTGGTGAGACAAATGTGGTGGTGTGGGGCCTTGACCCTCACTGTCACCTTGGCAAGGCAAGCACAGAAGGCTCTACCCAGGAAAACCACCCTCCATGTAAAATTGAGTGCCACAATAGTGCCTGGACTTCCCTGAGTGTGGCTTTGTGGGCTATGAGGGTGGCCCGTACCATGGTGAAGAGGGAGTGGAGATTTTCATCCAGCGGGTGAGAAACCCCTGTGACCAAATCCAGTTGGATTCCAAGGTATGTGAGGGAGGCAGTGGTACCCTTGGTCTTTTTGGTTGCTAGAGGGATCCCAGCTCTGCTGCCAATGTCTGAAAAGTTGTGAGGAGCATGGCACGGCCCTGGCTGCCAGCCTTGCCAATGAACAAGAAGTTGTCCAGATAGTTCAAGACCAAGGGGGACATGGCACGGCCTTTCACTTCCCATTCAAGGAAGGAACTGAAAGACTGAAAAGCTGCACAGTTCACTGAGCCATTGGGCATGGCCTTGTCAAAGTACCACTGGTCTTCATACTCAAAACCCAGTAGGCAGAAATCATCGGGGTGGATGGGCAACAGTCAGAATGCCAATTAGATGTCACATTTGGCCCCCTGCCCACATGCTCACACGAGCCAGACAACATGGACAAAGAGGGCATAATTCGTCATACACAGCTCTGGTAGAATGGCATCATTGACAGACAACCCCGGGGGGTAGGAAAGGTGTGAATGAGGCAGAACTCTCCCGGTACCTTCTTAGGCATGACACCCAGGGGAGATGCCCAGAGGTTGGGTAGGGGAGGTGAATCGAAGAGTCCAGCCACCCCGCCAGCCTCGTACCCCTTCCTGATTTTGGCCCTGAGGACATGTGGCATGTCCCTAGTAGATTTTAGGTTGGGTACATTGGTGGCCACCCTGGGGCCCATTGTGGGCACCCTGAAACCCTGATTGAAATTTGCAGCTAGAGAGGTGGCTGCCTTCCTGTCTGGGTAGCGTGTAAGGAAGGGGCAGTAGGACAGAAGGGCACACAGGGGTGGGTGTGAGGGCAAAGGGCACCCGGACAGCCACAGAGGGCTCACTTTGGACCCCAAGCCCTCTGGTTCCAGAGCCTGATGCTCCCTCCTTCCTCCCAGAGGCTGCTGGGCTGGGCCATCCTGGGTGAAAGGGCTGATGTGCACCAGCAGGGCATGGGCAGGCAAGCTTGGCATAGAGGCTCGAAAACAGCTCACAGCAGTGCTCAAACTTGCACTGTGCCCTCATGCACTTGCCCAGGTTAAACTCTTAGCACAGCAGCCTGTGAGGATTTTTCTTCTAAACCCACGTGGATGATCTAATATGGGGACCAACCTCAGCAAGCCAGATAGGATTGTTGATGAGGTCCCATCTGGCATTGGTGCTTTGGGAAGCCCACTTGCGGAAGGCGGTGTCATACGTGATGGCCGCTGCCTATCTGGCAATGTCCCATGCCTTGTGGACATTGATATTCTGGTTGTTGAGATGCCAGCCATGCTCAGAGTAAGCATGGTGACCAGCCCCATGTAAATGGAATATCTCATCATACATTTGGTGAAGGAGTGCTCTGCTGGGATCCTCTTGGCATCCCACCTACGCTTCCCACTAGACCCAGGGGAACAACCCTCCTCTGCCTCGGGCTTCAGCAAGGTGAAGACATCAACATAGTATCCTCAGTGGATCCACTTTATGACCTTCTTGGGCAAGTGGAGGCCTGGGGGCTCTTCATAGTCCATGAAGATGGGGAAGGTAGCCACCTGGAGGCCCTCCCACATCCCCTCCAGCCCCAAATAATTCCCACGGCACCTAGCAGCTCATGGGGTGAGCCCTGGGACCATCACATTTTTGAGCCAGTAATTGTCCCTGCTGGCCATGTTGGAGGACTCACCAACCCTGTCCCTTTTGGTCCATGACCTTTTGGCTTTCCTTCCATGCCTCCATTTCTTCCTTTGGATCCTCCCCTCATCAGGCGATGAGCTGCTCACTCAGATTCAGCTGGACGAACTGCTGCTGCTGCGTAAAGCCACCAAATGCCTTCTCTATTACTTGGTCTTTCAGCCCCTAGGGGCATGAACGCCCACCTCACTGGAAGGTGTAGCCCCAGTTTGCCCCATCTGCTGCACGAAGGCCAAAAAGGTGTGTGAGAAGCCCTCGAAGACCTTGACACTTATGGCCATGGGTGAGCCCGGGGTGGACGATGCCACTGGTGTGGCCTGCCTCTGCCTGCACTTAGGGGCCAAGACCTCCCAGGACCACCTAGAATGACCAGCCTGCCCCTGGTGGAGGGCAGTTTTTGTGTTTCCCCCATCTCACCTTCCTGGGGACCATGATGCTGTTGAACTGGCCCCCAGGCTGAAATGGTGTGCTTGTCACCCAGTTGGGAAGGGGCAGGGGGGCCCTCAGCCTGACAATGGGACACCAGCCCCCCTGCAACACTGTGGGGACTGAAGAGACTGAGCCTGTGTGTGCCCCCCAGGCACCTTAGAGTCAATTGATTCAAGGAGGGGATGTGCCTCACCATCCCAGGGGGGCTAGGGAGGGAGCAAGGCACTGCAATGCTGGGGGGAGGGCTTTTACTCAGCTTGCTGGGTGTGCCAGCCCTGAGGGGGCCTAGGTGGTCCTGCCCCGAACATCTCCTCAGTGCCCACCAGGCTTATGGGTGGCACAGGGCGTGCCTTGCCCATGTCAAGAGCTCTCGGCCAGAGCTCCTGTCTCCTTGAGCTTGGCTAGCAATGGCACTGGCTACCTCAGCCACATGGCCTTAAATAGGCCCACTGACCAATGGGGGCCAGTGCCAGGCAGAAGTCCCATCTCTCCTTGGCCTCCCCACCAATCAGGGAGGCTGACTAGCCAGATGTGGCAGGACTTCCAGCCTCACAGACTGCTGGGACTTGTAGTCCCTGTTCTAATGTTAGAGGTCCCGCCCCTGCCCATCTCGCTCAACCAGAGCTGCCCCAGTGCACTCTGGGAGCTGGCTGGCCTTCCAAGTGGGCCGGGGAATTGCTGCTGCACTGCTGGCTTCCTCTCCTGTAATTAGGCCAACCCAGTGAGTTGGGCTGCTGCATCTCTGCCTATCAGCCTCTTGAGACAACCTTGTTTTTGATGGTGTTACATTATGTTTTTCTTCTCAGCTTTTTAAGAGGTCCACAGTTCTAATCGATAGCTTACTAGAGCCCAGTTCAAAAGACTGACTAAAAATGTAAGTAGAGGGTACTGGTTATTATATTGATGACAAAGCTCTCCCTCCTGCATTTTTGAAAACATGCAGAGTGCCAGACAAAGGGAAAGTTATCAAAGACTTTCACCTGACCATTCTCCATACATGGTGTATGCAAATCATCATGCTTGATTTGTTTGCTCTGGCTGCAGTGTTCGTGGCCAGGAGATGGTGAAGCAAAGAAGTGAAAGTGTGAAGCAGAGGTTTGGAAAGGTTTGCATCATGAAGGAACACCACAACAAAAATACCATGGCCTGTGATAATTTATTTATTTATTTATTTATATCCCGCCCCTCTGCAGAATAATCGGGGCAGCTTACAGCATTAAAATTTCCATACAGATATGTTAATACAATGTAAACAGAACCTAAAAATCTCGAAACCCACCCGCTCCTTAAAAAGTAAGGGTTCTTCTTCTTAGACTAGGCCCAATGGAGATGGGCTTGTATCTCTCCCCCAGATGATGTTGGATTGAGTGGAGGGAGGGCTTGACTTGGCGACCATGGCACAAAATAAGATCAAGGCCAGGCACTACTGAGTTTAGCCATCTGGCAAGTTGCCCCTGGAGATGTAATTCTTTACTGTTTCTTTTCAAAGGTAGCATTGAGTAATTTCAGCAATTTTCTTCCCACTGTGAAAAAGTCTTCTAAAACCACATAGTTTTTGAAGGCTAGTTGCAAGTTGGGAGTTATTCTGCACAAAATTCACATGTGGCTGTTTTGTATGAGGAACAGCATTTTCTGCACACAAGACACAATTTGCTGCATGGAAAATAATATTTCAATGAATAAATATTAATTCATTTCAGAAAATGCTGTTTTTTGCAAAGAAAATTGAGTTTTCTATGTAAATCATCTGTATGCAAATTTTACACTAAACAAGTTCCCAGTTACAGGGGCTTTTCTATGCAGGAAACATTTTCCATCCAAGAATTAATATTTCTGCATGGAAATATTATTTTCCTGTGAAAGAAATTCTGTTTTCTGCATAAAACAACCACATGTGAATTTTGTGCAGAATAGTTCCTAAATGGTGATGATTCTAATCAGTTGAAGATTCTTCTCAGAAATTCTCAACACTCAAAACCCATGCTTATTTGTTTTACTATTTTGCAAATATTTTTGTATAGTCTTTCCATCCCTAGTTTTCTCTCTGCTATCTTGATAAGTGAGGATTTCACTGCAAGGCATTATTTGGGTCACTTCCCAATGTAGGGAAGGAAAGAAGATTTGAAAATATTTGTTGAAAAACAGTAGAATAACAAGTGAAGCTATTTAGTGTTGAGAAACATTGCTGAAAAGAATACTGGACTGACAAGAATTTTCATTTTTTAGAATTTATTCTGTGCAAAATTCACACATGGCTGTTTCATGCAAGAAACTGCAATTTTAAACATAGAATGCTGTTTTCTGAATAGAAAATTGCTATTTTCTGTGCATAATTGCACAAATTTTGTTCAAAATAGGTTCATAATTGTAAATAGGCTTCATAAACTGTCTAGTTTCAAAGATTTCCTTACAGCAGGAAAAAAAATTTGCTAAAAATATCCATTACTTCTTTTCTCACAAAAGTTATTCCAATGTCCAGGTCAAAAGTGCCATTGGAAGACTATGTGTTTAGGGTAGCTTTAAGGATGAAGCTCCATTCTTGTCTTGTTCTCACATGCAAGTTAAAAAACAAACAAAAAAATGGACATTTAATCATTTATGAGATCATGAGACCTTTTTTTAACTTGAGAAAATTTTCACATTTACAAGAACATTTTTTGCACAAATCGTGTGAATTATATGAACTCAAAAAAATGTGTGAATGATATAGTTAAGGTACCACAGTTTACTGCATTGCTGCACAGATTTTTAAGCATGAGAACAATGGAATGGGTTGCTGTTATTGTTGATCTATAATAGTCATAGAATCATAGAATCATAGAATCATAGAATCATAGAGTTGGAAGAGACCACAAGGGCCATCCAGTCCAACCCCCTGCTATGCAGGGACTCCCAATCAAAGCATCCCTGACAGATGGCCATCCAGCCTCTGCTTAAAGACCTCCAAGGAAGGAGACTCCACTACTCTCCGAGGGAGTGTGTTCCACTGTCGAACCGCCCTCACTGTCAGGAAGTTCCTCCTAATGTTGAGGTGGAATCTCTTTTCTTGCAGCTTGCATCCATTGTTTCGGGTCCTAGCCTCTGGAGCAACAGCAAACAAGCTTGTTCCCTCCTCAATATGACATCCCTTCAAATATTTAAACACAGCTATCATATCACCTCTCAGCCTTCTCTTCTCCAGGCTAAACATCCCCAGCTCCCTAAGTCGTTCCTCATAGGGCTTGGTTTCCAGACCCTTCACCATTTTAGTTGCCCTCCTTTGGACACGCTCCAGTTTCTCCACATCTTTTTTGAATTGTGGTGCCCAGAACTGGACACAGTATTCCAGGTGAGGCCTGACCAAAGCAGAATAGAGTGGCACTATTACTTCTCTTGATCTAGACGCTATACTTCTACTGAAGCAGCCTAAAATTGCATTGGCCTTTTTAGCTGCTGCATCGCACTGTTGACTCATGTTCAACCTGTGGTCCACCTGGATTCCTAGATCCCTTTCACACGTAGTCTCATTCAGCCAGGTGTCCCCCATCGTATATCTGTACTTTTCGTTTTTCCGCCCTAAGTGCAGTACTTTACATTTCTCCGTGTTGAATTTCATTTTGTTAGCTTTGGCCCAACTTTCTAGTCTGTTCAAGTCATTTTGAATTTTGATCCTGTCCTCTGGGGTATTAGCTACTCCTCCTAATTTGGTGTCATCTGCAAATTTGATAACTATGCCCCCAATACCGTCATCCAAGTCATTAATAAAGATATTGAATAGCACTGGGCCCAGGACAGAGCCCTGTGGCACCCCACTGGTCACTTCTTTCCAGGTTGAAAAGGAGCCATTGTTGAGCACCCTTTGGGTTCGACCAGTCAACCAATTACAAATCCATGTAACAGTTACTTTGTCTAGTCCACATTTTACCAATTTGCTTGCAAGAATGTCATGGGGAACCTTGTCAAAGGCCTTACTGAAATAAGATATACTATATCCACAGCATTCCCGTCATCCTTTTGTGTTTGCTATGTGTATGTATATGCATGATATACCTTTACAAAGGGAAAAGAGCATGGTTTTGTGCAGAGAATTCTTGCACCAATAGAAGGAATTTTGAAGGAAAAAACACCACCCATCTCACTCTTGTGCAAGAGGTGACATTTCAATGGTTTCTGATTGCTTGAGAAGCTTCTAATTACTCTCTCTCTGAATGTTATCAACATTTTTAATTTTAAAAATAATTCTGTGTCCACAAAATATAACCAGTCCTCTGGAAGAAAATTCCTATGTGTGTATACAATCAAAAGCACCTGAGCTTTGAGTGAGCATAAGTATTTTCTCCACTCTGAGCTCAGAGCAGAAAAACAACTGGCTTAGCCTGCATTTCAAATTTTCTCCAAGTTTTACTATTCAAAATGTTTTTCTCCAGCAGAAGAACATAGGAAGCAACATATGGTATGAATATAACACTCTGGGTGCTCTATGAACATAGGTAATCACTGCTTTATAGGTGATATAAACACAATTCCCTAATTCATTTGCTTCATTCTCTTTGCATCTGCCAGATTTAAGTTGGGCAGGTTGCTTGCTACACAATTTGATTGCAAGTTGCAAGTCTCAAAGCAATATTCGTTAACAGTTCTCTTGCTAGTGCCTTTTGTAGGTGAACTTTTCATTGAACAAAGGGGTTGACATGGCTTCCAGATGAGGCATTCTGACCCTTGTCCTTGGAATTACACTTATATAATGCCTCCTGTCCTACAAAGTGCATGCATATCTTAACTCAGTCTTTATGGGATTCAGCTCTCAGGCCTGGTCTGCATGGCCAAAAGCCTCCCTCCTCATTCTGGCATCATCCTGTTCTGACAATTTATGGCCCAAACCCCATGGTGCAGATGATGTCTGGCATGCCTGGCATCAGAACATAACAAGGTTAAAACAGTTGCTTTGAATCTTCCAGGAAGATCCAGAACCTCCATTCCTACACCATGGTCACTGAATGCACAGGTGTCCCACTGAGCCATCAAGCACATCGGCCACCTTCTCAGGTCATGTGTTCTGAGGTCTGAATGAGGCACCCAGCATGTGACCATCATTGGCATATCATTGTGACCTGAGAAACAAGCAACTCATGGTAGTGACAGCTATGATGGGTAGTCCAGGGGCAGACATGATAGGTGGTCCAGACAGTCTCTGTGGTGCAGGAATGGAGGCCAAGGTATATGGGACAGGCCAGTGAAGTTGCAGGGTCATGGTAGCATCAGTTTTTATTAGTGTATTCTCTGACTATCTCGTGTAAATAGAAATCTTTATTAAAGCAGTCCTTTATGTAGACTCGGCAAAAGCAGGGGTTCCCTTTGGATTGGTCTTTGTCTAAAACACACTCAAAAGGCATGAGAATGAGTTTGCTACAGGGGGTGCGAAGGCAAAAACAGTCGTGGGTTATTTGAACCATCAGTGAGTGTCTGACAGGAACTATAACATGCTCCTGGATGTCTTGCGTGGGGGCTCCTTCTAGACTGCCGTAACAATGCATCCATTGTTGGGTTTTAACACATCCTGACAAGTTGTATAGGTGGGTACCATTGGTCCAATGTAGTGTATTTTTGGGTAGCATGGTAGTGTTGCTCTCTGCTAGGGGAGGTCCCATGTGTGAGGCAGGATGGATAATCTGGGGGCTTCACACTCTTTCATGGTAAACACTTATCTTAAGGACCATGGCTTCCCATTGTGTCCCTATCACCTTCATTAGATCTATAGGATATTGAATAGAGTCTGGGTATCTGATTTTAAGTAAGCCCATGACTTCCAGGTGTAAGAGAGGCTTGTATCAGCTGTGAGGTGAATGACGTGAGGCTACTCTGTATCTGTTTGCACTGGATAGCGATGGATAAATTGTATATGTCTCTCTGGAGACAGCTTCCAAGGTCTACGATTATTTCTCTTTCTATGGCAGGATGTGTCCTGTTATGTCTATGCCTTGGGCCACATTGGTCAAACCAGAGGCTATGGATATTCCTACACCTTTAGTCCGAGCGCTCACCAACCCTAGTTTATTAGCCAAAACCTCTATGTCTGTGGCATTCAGTACACCTTCTCCCACTCTCAGGCCTCCTAAAATAGTGCCCACGGCATCTCTCTTGACTCTGAAGAGTGGATGCATCACTGACTGCCATCTCCATTCTAATTCTTCCCACTGTGCCCATGTGGCCTTTAAATATGGGCTACAGATGGGAATGGTGTGTGCTACATTGACTGCTGTCAAATTTGGAGCTAGGGTGGTGACTATAGGCTGTGTCTTGGTGTATGCATAGACAGATATATCTCTCCCGATGACCAGATTGCCAACATACATGGGGGATTCTTGTAAAATTGCTGGGGTGAATCTAGGAATATGTGGGCATTTCATGCCGTGGCAATCTATACTGCAGTTAGTGGGAGTTTGTGTGAGATTCTGGCACCGGAAGAGCCTGGTTTTCCAAGTCCATGTAGGATGACACTGTGAGTCTAGGGTTAGGGTGGTATAGAAGGAAGTGGGGGTCTTGCTCATCGGAAGGTCAAATCAGTGTCTATGCCAAACCTCCACCGAGAGGTGGGTGCTGTCAGCATCTGCTTCTACCCATGTGTGTTCCTGGGGCCTGAACATAATGACCTCAGACTTGATGCTCTGGCTTTCAGTGATATACACCTGGAGGAGTCGCCGGTCATACTAGGCACAAGCTTCACCCATGGCATCTAACACCTGATAAATTCCTGGATAAGGGGTTGCCCAGTGGCACTCTGCCTCAATGTTGAATTCTCAAGTGATATCAAATTGCATGGGATAGATGGGTAGGGAGGTACCTGTGTGTTGCCATATCAGGATCAAAAGGGCCCAGATATGCATTGCCATCTCATGTCCCTGTTAAGGAGACAGAGAGGCAGATGCCAGTGTCAGTTATGAGCTACCCTCCATCATTGAACATGATTGTCTCTGCCAAGTTTACGATAGGTAGTTCAAGCCAATCTTGAATGAGCTTCATAGGGACCAGTCCTCCCTTCCATTCCTTCAATTGGGACGAGTGGAAGTATTTTATTCTTGCCCCTTGCTGGCTAGGTATGCGTACTTGGGAGACTGTGGGGGATATTCGCTCGGTAATCTCTATGGGTCCCAACCACTTGGCAGCTGGGTTATGCCTATGTTTAAAGAAATTCCTATACATGACTTGCTGGCCTGGGTCCCATTGTTGGGGGTTCTACACCCACTCTAACTTCCTGTAGAGTGCATTTTTTGTCCCAGTTTCTCAGCCACTAGCCTGTGGATCTGAGAGATATTCTGAATAATAGTCTCGATCCACTCATGGTTTAGAATTACTGGTTCAAGGTCTGGGGAGATGGTGGTGTTTATCCAGAATGCTTCGGGCATGATCATCTTGTGCCTGGTCATCACTTGGTGGGGCATGAAGCCATGACAAGCTGTGGTTCCCCTAAGAGCCAGTAGAATTACGGGGAGCTTTTCATCCCAATCCTTGCCAGAGGCCCTGACTACTTTCCTCATGGCCTCCTTTAGGGTTCAGTTGATACGCTTTATGTGTCCTGAGCTCTGGGGTGGCAAGCCACGTGGAATCATTGTCTGATTCCTAGGGCTCTACACAATGCTTCCATGACTTCTCCTGAGAAATGGCTCCCTGAGTCTTGGTCTATGGTGAAAGACTGGGGCATTCCTCACTGACTGAATACTTGGTTGAACAACACTTTTGCAATAGTGGCTGCCATGTTGTCACGGGTGGAAAAGACTTTGATCCACTTGCTAAATGGATCAATAATGGTTAGGTAGTATTTGTTATGTCAGGGAGTGATGGGCAGGGGGCCTATGAAATCGATCTGGAGTAGGGACCATGGGCCCTCAATGTGCTGGTGGCAGATGAGAGCCTTAGGGCCGCTGGAATCCATATTCACCAGGGTGCAGGAGAGACACTTGTCCACCCACTGGTCTACATCTTCTTTCATGCTGGGCCACCATCCTGTCTCCCTCACCCTCTCAAAGGTAGCGGGTTTTCCTCTATGTCCTATGTTGTGGACGAACTGAATGAGGTCTCCCCTAACCTTGGTAGGTACAATCCAGTGATGGGTGCCTGTTTCGTCCACCACCCACCATACTCCCTCCCTTTGGGAAATGCTGAACTTCCCAGTGGGGTCCTTTCCTGCTTCTACTAGCGTGTTGATCTCATGGCCTCCCTTCTGGAGCTGTGCTAGGTCTAAGGTATCTGGCAACAGTGGTTCCTTTGGTTTTACATTAATGGGAGCCATCAGGGCTGCTGCGGCCTCTTTAGCTAGGGTATCCACTTTGTTGTTCCATTGATCCTCTTCCCCAGTTCCCCTTTGGTGGCCTTTGACATATGTGACCGAGGTGGGGGCTGTCCTTTTCTGGATCAAGCTAGCGGTGATCTGCCATTTGTCTAAGTGTGTAACAGGATTATCATCATTAGTTTTCCACTCCTGGAACATCCATATGGGGAGCCAGTCTATGGCCGCATTTATGGTCCACGGGAGTTGGTGTAGATTGCTAATGGGGTGTGGGGGTCCTCGAAGTCAAGGATGGCTTGGAGGGCTTCTACCTCAGCAGCTTGGCTAGAGTGGGGCCTGACTGTTCCTTGCAGTGTGTGGCCATCGTTGACTCTAATCGCTCCAAATCCCATTAAGTGGGTGCCCTTGGGGCAGATCAATGAACCATCACAAAATCAACACATGAAAAGGGTGGTTTCCCTGCCTGTACCCACCAGTCATGGTGGGGGATAGCTGGGAGTGGGCACTCATGCACTGATCCAATAACCATGAGCCTATGGGGGCAGTGGGTTTGCTAGCTTGCCGATGACACTCTATTTCATGTTTCAGCAACTCTAGTCCATTTGGCTATCCTGGCACTATGTTCTTGGCCATCCTGAACCTTGCAGGACAGTATAAACATCAGTTATGTGTGTGGGGTTTGCATGACGACTCTCACGCCTCCTATAATGAATTCCCAGCATTTGAGAGCCCATACCAAGGCTAAGCAGAGAGTGTTGGTGGAACGACACCTTCTAAAAGCTGGGCTTCAATTGACCCTCAGATGGTGGTTGTCATAACAACTCACACGTGCGGAGAGGGGAGAAGGGGAGGTGTTTATGTGGGCATTAATAGCCTATTAATAGTTATCAACACCTCTTAATTATTTTATCTTATTTATTTAACTCTTTATTTATTATTTATTGTTTGATACCTGTTTATAGTCTGTCTGGGAGGGAGATCATTGATCTAGATGCCGGCTGTGGTGAGTCTATTGGAGTAGTGTGGGGCAAGGGGAGATACAGCGTTAACAGGGTGGGGATGAAATACAAGGGAAGATGAGATAGATATTTGAAATCTATCCCATCTTCCTCTTACCCTGTTATCCCAAAAGAACTGAGGGTCATCCCAACTATACCACAGACCCTTACCTTGCTCCTCTGCAATGCCAGGTCGATGAAGAACAAATCCCACATAATCCACGATTTGTTAGAAGAAGATGCCGACCTGGCTTGTTTTTACATTGTCTTGTTTTAATGCTGTAACCCGCCTCAATTGTTAGACAGAGAGGCGGGCTATAAATAAAAATTATTATTATTATTATTATTTCACAGAAACCTGGCTGGGAGAGGACAGCAGTGTTACCTGGGTTAAGGCCCTCCCAGTTGGATATACTGTCCAGGAGCAGATTAGGGAAAGCGGGCAAGGGGGGGAGTTTTCTTGGTCCATAAAAACACCATCACTTTGACCAGGAGACATATCCGGAAAATGAATCACATTGAATGTATCTACCTGACCCTGAAGGCTAGGGACAGTCTGGGGATTCTGTTCGTTTACCGTCCACCCCGTTGCTTAACAGACTCCCTGGTTGAGCTGACACAACTGGTCTCGGAGCTGGTGTTGGAGTCTCCCAAACTTCTAGTTCTGGGGGACCTCAACATTCCCTTTGAGTCTGGCTCAATAGATCTAAAAGGTGCAGCTCGGGAGTTCATGACTTCCCAATTAGTCTTGGGTCCAACACATTGTGCTGGTAATACACTCGATGTGGTCTTTAGTATGGATCAGAAACATCCGTGGGCTGAGGTAATCCAGACTTCCGCCCTGTCATGGACGGATCATTTTCTGGTCAAGGTGGGACTGAAGGCTACTACCCATATTCCTCTTGGGGGTGGAAGACCCATTAAAATGGTCCGTCCTCAAAAGTTGATGGAACAGAAAAGGTTCCAGGAAGCCTTGGAGGGTTTTATGGTTGGGAACGATGGCAATTCTGTTGAAGCCTTGATTAATACTTGGAATAACGACGTTACCAGGGCTATAAACATTATTGTTCATGAACATACTTTTCAACTGCTTCAAATAAAAAAACCTGGTACACGGAAGATCTTCGCCAAATGAAGTGGGCTGTACAATGACTAGAGTGCCGCTGGTAGAAACATCAACATTTATCTGATAAGACACAGCATAGGATCATGTTGGATTCCTATTGAGTGGCAATAGATGCAGCAAAGAATTCTTTCTATGCTGCACGTATTGCATCTGCAAAGTCTTGTCCAGCAGAAGTGTTCAGGGTGGTTAAAGAATTAACTCAATTACCTCCCACCCTGAACCCGTTATTGGAACCAGCTAAAGCCTACTGTGATGCTTTTAATGACTTTTTTGTAGATAAAATCTCTCAGATAAGGGCTGATCTGGATGCAGGTATTATAACAGAACCAATAAGAGAGATGTCCAGAGACTCTGTGGACTGTGTTACACTGGATCATTTTGAGTTTGTTAATACCGAGAAGTGGACAAGCTTCTTGGAAGTTTAAGGAGGACAACATGCCCTCTTGATCCTTGCCCATCATGGCTGACAGTCCAGGGAGGAGATGCAGTAAGATCATTATTACAGCTCATCATTAATGCATCCCTCAGGGAAGGGAAATTTCTATCTAATTTGAAACTAGCAGTGGTTAAACTGCTCTTGAAGAAACCCTCCCTTGAACCCCGGTGAAAAATAATTATAGGCCAGTCTCCCTTCTACCATTCTTGGGTAAGGTGATCGAGAGGGCAGTCATCCTCCGATTCCAAGTTGTCTTGGAAGAAGCTGATTATCTGGACCCATTTTAAACTGGCTTCAGGGCGGAATATGAAGTTGAGACTGCCATGGTCGCCTTAGTCAATGATCTCCATCTGGGCATAGACAGGGGAAGTGTGGCCCTGTTGGTGCTCTTGGACATCTCAGTGGCATTCGATACCATAGACCAGGGGTAGGCAACCTTTCCCCTTTAAGGGCCGAGGGACTTCAGCTCCCAGAAGCCTCAGCCATCTTGGCCAATAGTCCCATGTTGGCCAATAGCTCCTGGGATTCTGGGAGCTGAAGTCCCTTGACCCTTAAAGGGGAAAGGTTGCCTACCCCTGCCATAGACCATGGTATCCTTCTGAGACACCTGAGGGAGTTAGGTATTGGGGGCACTGCTCTTCAGTGGTTCCGGTCCTACCTCTCGGGCAGATTCCAGATGGTGATGCTGGGGGATAGTGGCTCTTAGAAAAGAGAGCTGACATCTGGTGTCCCTTAGGGTGCCATTTTATCCCCCATGCTGTTTAACATTTACATAAAGCCGCTAGGAGAGATCTTCTGCAGACATGGGGCGTGATGTTATCAGTACGCTGATGACACCCAACTTTACTTCTCTATGTCTCCATCTGCTGCAGTGACTAAGGATGGTATTACTCCTCTTGTTGCCTGTCTTGAATTGATAATGGGCTGGATGAGGAAAACCAAACTCAAGCTGAATCCAGAGAAAACAGAGGTACTCGTGATAGGTACCCCAAGTCCAGGAAAGGAGCTTTGCCATCCAGTCCTGGATGGAGTCACATTTCCCCTAAAGGACAAAGTATGCAGTTTGGGAGTACTCCTGGATTCATCTTTACAGTTGTCATCTCAAGTGGATGCGATGGCCAGGAGTGCTTGATATCAACTTTGGTTGATTTGCCAACTGCGTTCCTACCTGGACTGAAAGGACCTTGAAGCAGTAGTACTTGCCCTGGTAATCTCTCATTTGGATTTCTGTAATGTGCTCTACATGGGGCTACCTCTGTACCACGTTCGGAAGCTCCAATTGGTTCAAAATGCAGCAGCCAGATTGGTCACCGGAACATCTAGATCGGACCATATAACACCTATATTAAAATCTCTTCACTGTAGTACAAAGTGTTGGTTATTACCTTTAAAGCCCTACATGGCTTGGGCCCGAGTTACTTGAAGGAATGCCTCTCCCCACATAATCCGCCCTGCACTCTCAGAACATCTGGGAAGAAGTTATTAGAACACCATAAAACTAGACTTACCACGACTTCCCAAAAATCATTACAGTCGTAGCTCCAAAGTTGTGGAACAGCCTGCCAGAGGAGATCCATCTTATTACTACTCTAGAAGCCTTCAAGAAGGAACTTAAGATGGAGCTCTTCTAGTGGGCCTATCCATCTGATCTTCCAGATTTTTAGACTCTGACAATATCGGCTATTTTATTTTATTTTATCCTATTTTATTTTATTTTCATTTATTTTATTATATTGTATTCTATTCTCTTAATCTATTATTATTGTTCTGATTTTTATTACTTTATTGTTTATATTTTGTGCATTGTATTCATTTTATTGTGTAATCCCATCTCGATCCATAGGGAGAGGTGGAAAATATAAATAAAACTTTATTATTATTATTATTATTATTATTATTAAGCAGTTCTTTTCACATGGGCTGAATTTTACTTCTGTTGGTGAGAGGAATTTTAGTTCTGTTGGTGAGTAGGCCACTACTCTGTGGACGTTATTTCTTAACTGGGTGAGGACAGCCCTGACGTGACTGTCAGCTACTGCTAATGGATGTAGAATGGTTGGCTAATGTCGGGATGCACCAGGGTTAGGGCTTTGGCCAGGTCTGTTTTTAAAGTGGTGAAAGCTTCCTGCTGCTCTGGTCCCCATTTTGAATTTACTCCTTTCTTCAACAGCTAGTAGAGAGGTCTGGCTTTTATGGCAAAAGCTTCTATGAACTCCCTTGAGAAATTAAAGGTGCCCAGGAGCGCTCTTAAGGAGGCTATATCCGTGGGGGCTAGGAGATTTCCAATAGTCTCCACCCTCTGTAAGTCTGGGGTCCTGTAATCTGTTTGGAGGTTCAGCCTGAGGTACTTGACCTGAGTCTGGACTAGCTGTGCTTTCTCCCTGCTATGAACCCAGTGTCCTTGATAAGCTCGAATACTTCCCTAGTGATGTCAGCTGTCTTTTCCTTGGAGTCTAAGTGGAGCAGTATGTCATCCATGTAAGACAAAACATGGGGCGTGAAGTAAGGTGCAACTTGGTCAACATTTTGACCACATGGGAGTGGCAAATGCTGGGGCTTGAGTGGAAACACTGGGGGACCCTTTTGAATGCCATTTGGTTCCCACAAAAATCGGATGTGAATTTGTAGAAAGCTCTTGTGGAGTGGGATGGGGTGGAAGGCATTAGCTAGATCTATTACACTATAGAATTTTGTCCCAGCTGCTATGGCGGCCAGAATCTCATTGTATTTGGCTTCTACAGGGCCCCCCTGGGGAGTTACCGCATTTAGGGCTCTAAAGTTCATGGTCATCCTCCATGTCATGCCGTTGGCTTTCATCACAGGCCAAAGGGGTGCATTGCATATGGACTGCATGGCTTGGATAACATCCCACTTTAATAGACCTTTGATGGTCTTTGCTATTCCTTCCTCGGATTCTTGGGGGTACCTGTACTGCTTCTGTAGTGGGGGATCCTTTCCTTCTATAAGCACACATGCTGCCTTGACTTTCCTGCACTCAGTCTTATCCTTAATCCATATCTTGGGGAAGTCTGCTGTCCAAGGGTCATTGCTGATGGGAAAAAGGGGTGCCAGAGCCTTTAAGGCAGTGGATGGCAGATATAACTAGGGGAACTTCTTCTAGATGTCATAGGAGGCCATTGGCTCAGTCTAGAGTCAGCCTATTCTTCCCTTCCTAGAACCTCATCATCCTCTCCCTGGTTCTTGCAGGCCCGTATAAAGTCTAAAATGGGGCCAAGTTGTAAGGGTATGTCCTTCCAAATGGCAGCTTGGTGTTTCCCTTTTCCAAACTCTACCAATTCCATGCAGTCAGGCATTTTGCTCCCTAGTGCAACCAGTTTTGGGTTTAAGGTGTTAACGGTAGCACTGGTTTTGGTTTGGCTTGAGGTCCGATCTGCGCTTCCACGGTGGGACGTCTCCATATGTCTGGCTTGAGGGTGGCTATTACTTGCTGGCAGGGCAGTTTTGCTTTGAGGAAGGTTGCCTGGGGGTCATGTTGAGAGTTTATGGTCGAGACCAGCATTGGGTGGCTCTTAAGGGGTCCGGTTCTCAGGGGAGCTTTTAGTGGTTTCGTTTCGATTTGGGCAGGAGGGGTTTTGGCCCAAAGTATCTGGAGTTTTGCCCATGCTCTCTGTGAGTGAGGGGATCCTGGCATCCCTAGCCCGTTGGCCCTGAGTCCTGCCCATTAGGGGCAGCATCTCCAGGGCTAGGGCCTCCCATGTATCGTCCATTCAGAACTCAGTCCAGGAGGTCCATGAGCTCTGTAGTGGGCTTCCCATGCTGTTCCTCTGTTGAAAAGCCTATCTACTTGAGCTGGCTCCAAATGTTATTACAGATATCATGATGGTCTGCTTGGGGACCTCTACCTTGTCCAGGGGGCCTCAGAGGTTGCCTTTGGCACTCCTCCTGAAAGGGTTGTTAATTCCAAAGCCTCCTGGATCCTTCTGGGTTCCTTGGGAGTGGAGTCCAGTGTTCCAGTATGTGACAATGGAAATGGGGTCTACCTCCTTACCTATCTACCTCCCAGTGGCTCAAGTCCCCTTACTGGAGGCGGCTGCCAGCATGCCCTTGACCATCTCTTACTGAGCCTCCCTGGTCCAATATATCTGGGATGCCTCATGTATGTGCTGCATGAACCCTTGCCAATCTATAGTGTGGAGTCTTAGGGACATGGGTCCTAGGTAGGTCTTAGTCACTTCGTTTAACCCTCAGTAAACCTCTTGAATCATGTCTGGATCATTTAGGAGTCTTTGTCCTTCAGCATTTAAGCCTATCACTCCAGACAGAATGCCTAGCATCTTTTTGCGGGCTACATAGGTATCCAGGGATTCATCAGCGAGCTGTAGCTTGTTCTGACACCTTGCCCTTAGGATGGTCCCTGACCACAGTATCTACCATTCTGGCTACCCAATCTTCAGTTCCAGGTTAGCTAAATTGTAATTGGAGATGCTTGCTTCAAATGGGCCAGAGTAGCTGGGATCTATGCATAACCTCACCACTTGTGTGGAGCCTGCCACTTAGCCTTGGGATATGAGAGTATAACCATAGACATCCACTGGATGCCCATTTGTGGATTTAACTTCCCAAGTTGGTCCACTACTGTTTTGATCTCAGCTACAGTCCAGTAAACTGTTTCTATCAAGGTTTTGGGGATTGTGCCATCCTTAGAGGGTTTTTTTGTTTCTACAGTGTTCTGGGTTTTTATGGAATTTAATGGAATTTCAGGAGCGCATCCCTCGGTGGGTTCATTCTCTTTGGGGAGGCTCCATTGAGGGTTGTAGGGAAGTGGAGTCCAAGCCTCTTGCAGCAATGGACTATCTTTTAGGATTTTTGTTTACGTGGCTAACTCTAGGATGTTAGGTTGTACGGTAGCCACTATGGCGCTTTTCAAGTTTATCTTTTCTTCCAAATCCCTAATTCGGGCCTCACACATGGAGTGGTCAGTTTACACAGCCTCCTCTACCTTTTGCGACAGGATGAAGTCTGCAGTTTGCTTCACCTGGTTTAACCTAGTTTCTAAATCCCTGATCTTAGTTTTTAGGGCCAAATTTTCTGCTTCTGTCCTATCTGCTCTTTGATTAGCCTCGTTAGTTATTCAGTGAAATAGGGTGTTCTTGATCACCTTCTCCCTTATCTGGGTGACCAGATCACTAATCTGTCTTTTTGAAACATTTATCTCTAATTTAAATTTCTTATACTCCTCTACAGCATCATGGGCCAGCATCCAAACACCCCATGATGCCCACCTATCTTTTTCTGCCTTGAGAATGCTTTTTATTCCCTTTTAGCCTGTTTTGAGGTTGTAGGCCTCTAGGAGGGTCGCAAATGGATCCTCAGTAAGGAACCCCCCAGACATCCATGGGTTTGGCCCCTTCTTAATGATTCACTTTTGCAACCTGTCCTGGACCTGCTCCTCCTTGAACAGCTTGGCTCCTTCCATTCTTTTGCTGCCTCTCAAATCCCTTTGGGACCACTTCACCCCTGCTAGCTTGTGCTGGGACCACCTCACCCACTAGCTCCTACTGCTCTTTGGGACCACCTCATCCCTGCTAGCCTTTACTGGGACCACCTCGCCCCACTAGCTCCTACTGCTCTTTGGGACCACCTCACCCTTGCTAGCTCCTACTGCTCTTTGGGACCACCTTGCCCCACTAGCTCCTACTGCTCTTTGGGACCATCTCACCCATGCTAGCCTTTACTGTGACCACCTCGCCCCCCTAGCAAACTTGTGGGTCACAGTCAGTCCTCATCACTCACTATCACAGTCAGTATAGGGCTACCACTGCAGTTGGTGTTGCATATAGCCGCTGCTAGACCCAGACCTAAGGATCAATTAGTTCCCCCTCCTAGCCTTGTCCTGGGAAGCCCCAGTATGGCTGTTCTCCTCGGCTGACCTCCCTCGGTAGGTTCCTAGCAGACACCAGGTCTTGGACCCCCAGTTAGATCCGCGCCCTTGAGTTTTCTATGTTTGGGAGCACTTCCTCCCTCCAACAACCCAACTTTGTGCCTCAGGTTTTACAGTTTCCAGCGGAGAGGTCTTTCTGCTTTTGCCTACCTCTGCCCAACCAAGGTGAGTTTATTACTGTTCTTTTTGAGATTATGTGGTTTGGGATTGCTAAGTGGGAAGGGGGCTGCTTTTTCTGCCTCTCCAATCCATGATAGAGAAAATAAACAATGAGAAGGGGGGTCAGCCAACACAAGATAGCTCTTTGCCCTTATGGCCAACCACACAAGAATCACACTCACAAACCTTCCTATTTATCCCTATGCCTGCAACAATTTCTCTCAATCTCTGTGCTCTCTATGTCTGGGATCTGAACATTTTGATTGCGTGGTCGGAGGGAGATTAATTTTGTTCTGGGGGAAAGGCCAATTAATTGCCACTGCTTTCTCCACCAAAATGTAGCCAAAAGTCTATGAAGGGGAATTTTATTTAGCTCAAATCGAGAGGGGGTCAGCTACAAGGATCCTGCAAGACCATCTCCCATGTGTATACCAAGAGTCCAGTGGATTTAAGAATTGATACAGAGACAGAATTCTGCAATTAAAGTATTATTTATTAAAGGGGAAAATCACACAGCAATTCACATACACACATACACTAACTAATGATAGAATCAGGAAGTGAGGAAGGCAAACTGCAACAAACAGAAGGAAAGGATAATAATGACATTTAAAACAATAAAATGCCTCTCCTGGAACATAAAAGGACTAAATATTCCACAAAAGAGATTTTTTTTTTAAATCATTATCTTGGAAAATTTAAATATGATTTTTTCATTTATTATGATTCATAATAAATAATAATAATAGGAAAGAGGATATTTTGTTAATAAGAGATAAAACAATATGTTTATAACAAGATTTTTTTATGGGAAATGGGATGAGGAATTATAAGAATAATGAATAGAGATGAAATCGATACTAATAAATATAAATTGATACTTCTTTTTTAAAAAATTACCATTAGGGTTTAAAGAGAAAAAAAAATAAAATATATGTAAGTTGACAAGATAAAATTATATATATATATATATATATATATATATATATATAAAAGGGAAAAAAGCAAAAAATAAGGGAATAAAGAAACTAAGAAAACACACATTTATCATCAAGTAATATGTTTATTTAATATCAATACACAGATATATTTTCATTACTAATCAAGATATCAACAAATAAATTAAGGTAATACACATATGGATTAAATAATAGGAAGCAAACAAACTCATGAAAAAACTTCAAAATTCTGACATTTAGTAGCTTGGGTTAACCAGCTAGGCTGGTTAAGGGGGAAATCATGAAATTATAAGAATAAGGAGGTAAAAAAAATACTAAGTAATAAACCAGGGAAGACAAGGAGGAAGTTAGAAAGAACGGGAAGTCTGGAAAGAGAATGAAAGATTAAAGTAGAAGGAGGAATAAGAAAGTAGAAGATGGAAAGAGAATGTAGGAGAGGGTATGCAAAAGTAGATAGGAGAAGGAAGGAAGGTGAATATAGGAGATGGTTTGGAATGTAGGCAGGTGAAGATGATATGAGAAAAACAAAGAATTATAGAGGTAACGTGGGAAGTTAGAAGATAAGAGTAAAGGAGGTTGAAGGATGGATAAGAAGGGTAAATGAAGGAGAGATAGTAGGAGAGAAGGATTGGAGATAGGGAAAGAATGGAAGAAGGGAATATTGAGGGATGTGTGTGTTTTTATTATAAAATAATTAAGATGTATTCCTGGGTCTGAGAAGCTTAATGTGTATATATTGTGTAATTAATCATAGGGATTCAAAAACAGAAAATAGATAATTGAGAAAGTCAGCAATGAGAATGTAATAATTTTGAATGTAGTGAATGTGTTTGAAATGTTTTTTAAATTTTAACAATAAAATTTATTTATTTTTTTAAAAAAGAAAACTTAAATATGATGTCCTAGGCCTTCAAGAGACCCACATAAAGAAGAGTGAAATGAAATATTCATCAAATCATAAATTAGTCAAAGAATTTGTGTCAGCAGGAGATAAAAGGAAAAAAGGGGTAGTAATTCATGTCAATGCAAAAACTGGAGTAAAGGAAATATTCAATTACCCAAATGGACACTATATTGGACTGGAATAAGACTGGCAAATGGAAAAAGCATTATTAGTAGGAATTTACACTCCAATAGAGCAAAAGGACATTTTTTTTCAAAAGTTAGCAAAAATCTTATACTAGTATGAATATGAGAATACAATTATATTAGGAGATTGGAACAAAGTTATTGAACCAGAAATCGACAGAAAATCAGAGAAACCAATAAAAAAACAGGGCGATTTACCAAAATCTTATATATATATATATATATATATATATATATATATGAAAGAGGTGCTATCATTGATGGATATCAGGAGAATAAAACAAGGAGATAGAAAGGATTATACTTTTTATTCAGAAAGACACAAGACATGGTCTAGGAGTGATATGTTCCTGATTTCAACTTTATTGGCAACTAAGATTGATAAAATGGACATCCTACCAAGAATCACATCAGATCATAATCCTTTAACTATGGAAATTTGAAACAAACCAAGGGAATTTAATTGGCATTTAAATTAGTCATTATTAAAGGACGGAGAAACACTAAAGCAAGTAGAAAGAAATTTAGAGCTATATTTTCAAGAAAATTCAAATAAAGAAGTGAAGTCTCAGATGATGTGGGATGCATCTAAAGCAGTAATGCAAGGCTTTTTTATTCAAAAAAATGTAGAGGAAAAAGAGGCAAAGAGCAAAAATGGAACAACTGCTACAAGAAATAAAAAGCAAAGAAAATCAACTCAAAAGAGATCCAATGAAAAAGCACTGATAGAAGAAATACAAATATTTCAAAAATAAATTTCAATATTATTGGTAGACAAGATGGAGAGAAAAATCAGGTATGCTAAACAAAAACAATTTGAGTTTGCAATAAACCTGGAAAATGGTTTGCCTGGAAGTTAAAAATACAGAGAAAAGAAAACAATTTGGAGAATAAAGGAGGGAGGAAAAATATACACAGAACAAAATCAACTAAAAAAAAATATTCATGAATATTTTAAGGAATTGTTTTCACAGAAAATTGTAAAAAAAATCAAAGAATTTATTGACAAGTAAAATATACAGACAATAAATGAGGAACAGAGAGAAGAACTAAATAAAAAAATACATTAATTGAAACAATACAAGCAATAAAAAGAGCAAAAACAGGAAAGACAGCAGGTCCAGATGAATTTCCAGCTTTATATTACAATATATATATATAAATAGTGTAGCAACCCCATTGCAAACAACAATGAATGCGGTTTTAAAAGGTGAAATACCAGAATCCTGGAAAACATCTTATATACTTCTAATACCCAAAGAAGAAAAGGAGACACAAGAAGTGAAAAATTTCAGGCTCAATATGGACTATAAAATATTCACACACATCGATATTGGCAGAAAGACTTAAAAAATACTAATTAAATAGATAAATAAAGATCAAACTGGTTTTCTACCCAGTAGACACATGAAAGAAAACATAAGAAATATAATAAATATTATAGAATATCATGATAAAAGGCCAGATAAACAGGCAGTTTTAATATTTTTAGATGCAGAGAAGGCCTTCTATAATGTTCATTGGGAGTTTTTGATAGAAAATTTGAAGATGGAAATAGGACCAAATTTTCTGAATTGGATAAAGAGAATCTATAACAAACAGGAGGCCAGAATATTAATCAATGGTGAAAAAACAGAAATATGTCAGATCCAAAAAGGAACTAGAATAGGCTGCCCTTTGTCCCCTTTACTATTCATGACAATATTAGATGTGCTTATCAACAAAATTAGAACAGAAGACACAATTACAGGAATAAAGATTAAAAAATTTGAATATAAAATCAGGGCATACACAGATGATATGGCAATAACATTATCGAACCCTCTGGAAAGCATTTTACCACTACTAGAAACAATTAAAGAATATGGAAAATATGTTGATTTGAAAATAAATGAAAAGAAAAAGAATATGTTAATAATGAACATGACAAAAGCTGAAAAAGACAAGCTTCAACAACTCTCAAGATCTGAAGTAAAGAAAAAATAAAATATTTGAGGATCTATCTTACAACAAGAAACTCAGAATTATATAAAAATAACTATGATAAAGCTTGGCAGGAGATAAGATGGCCCAGTATGAATCTGTCATTGATTGGAAGAACTATCAAAATGAATGTCACATCAAAAATGTTATTTCTTTTCCAATCTCTACTGATTATTACCAATGCCATCCCATTTAAGGAATGGGGAAAATACTTGTTGACATTTATATGGAACAAAAAGAAGCCCAGAGTAAAACTGAAAATATTGCAGGACTCCAAAGAAAGAGGCAGATTGAGTATTCCATACCATGCATGTAGTTTAGACTGGATTAGAGAATGGATTAAGATCAAAGATGAAAGACTCTTACAATTAGAAGGCCATCAGTTACCTTTTGGTTGGCATGCATACATGATATACGATAAAGTTAAAGTAAATAAAGAATTTAATAATCATTATGTAAAGAAATCGTTATTGAGTGTATGGCAGAAATACAAAAACAAAACAAACAAACAAAAAAAACTTATACAAAAGATCCCAAAATGGACTTCAGTAAATGAAGCCTTCTATAGAAGAAAAAGAATGAAGGAAGGTTTTGAATGGGTTACATATAAGGAATTACTTATATTGGAAAGAGGAAAATATAGAATGAAAACAATGGAAGAATTAATAAATGAAGGTTTAAAATGTAACTGGTTTCTTTATAGACAAATTAAGAAGAGATACAAAATGTATGAAAAATTAATTCAAATTCAAAAGGAAGACACGGAATTTGGAAAATTGATGATCTATGACACACAACATATTATCTCCAAACTTTATAAAATGTTACTGAAACTAGAAGTGGAGGAGGAGACAGTAAAACAATTTATGATTAATTGGGCATGAGATCTTGGTAAACCCATACTTTTTGAAGAATGGGAGAAAAATTGGAAAAAGAGATTCTAAATTATGATAAAAAAGTAAATTACTACAAGATATAATATAGATGGTATCTAACTCCAGAGAAGATTTCAAAGATTTACAAAACTAATAAAAATGAATGCTGGAAATGTATGGAGACCCAGGGAACACTAATACATATGTGGTGGGAGTATAAAAGAGTGAAAGAATAATGGAAACAGGTTCATTCTGAGATATAATTTTTTAAAAAAAATATTAAGTTGAATATGGAACCCACCACATATTTGTTAGGAATGGTCAATGAAGAAAATGAGAAGAAATTTTGTAAGATCATATGCTATATGTTATTCGCAGAGAGATCTGTTTTGGTGAAAAAAATGGAAAAGTAAAGATGAACCAACCCTAAATGAATGGCTGCTCAAGTTATATGATGTAATGGAGCTTGATAAATTAACCTGTCTGCTGAGGGACCAAACAAGAAACAAATATGAAAAAGAATGGTCTTTAGTCACAAAATACATCTTACAAAGATGGGGAGAAAAGAGTGTGATAGCTAAAAGAATAAAAGGAGTAATGATGAAAAACATTATGAATGTTAGAGAATGAAAGTAATACTGTCTTAGACAAAACGCTGAAGGAATGTTTAGAACTTATAGTGTGGAACTTGAAGAGAAGTGATATAAATGACAACTGAAGATTGTATTAAATAATAAGAATATATTATAGATATAAGTCACAAAATATAAGAAAAACTGTGGGCCTTTGCAGACTGCTAGAAATAGTGCAAATTGAGTCCACTTTAAGGGTTAGGGTTAGGGTTAGGGAATCATGGGAACTGTATTTTATTGTGGCACCAAAGCTCTCTGACAGAGAAGGCTCAATGTCTCAGAAAAACAACAACAATTCCCATGATTCCCTAGCACTAACCCTAACCCTTAAAGTGGACTCAATTTGCACTATTTCTGGCAGTCTGCAAAGGCCCTAAGAGGAAATCAGAAAGTAAGAGGAAAGAAATATTACTATAATATTCATAGTAAATGAAGGGAAGTTATTTTATGTATGTTATATGGTTTTTTTTTTTCATGTTTAAGCTGATAAATGTCAATGTGTATATATGTTATATGTTTTAATAAATTAAAAAAGAGAGAGAGAGAATACACCAGTGAGACCGTATACTGTATAGACAAAGAGGTGCTAAAAGGATTTCATATTGAGAATGAATTGCAGGTCTCTAAATGGTAGCGCCTTCTAAGCAACTTAAGCGAAGCCGCCAAAAAAATTGAGCAGACTGACTCACAGATTAAATTGGCAGTAGACCTCAAGGAAAAGCAAATAATTAAAGTCACTCAGGAGAAATAGCCACACACTCTTGGTAGAGGTCATGGAATTGGTCTTCCACAGGACAAGCAATCTTATGCTTGGTCACAAACCCCATAGCTATCATGTTGTCATCCAAATACTAACAGTATTTGGCTTAATTTGTTGGGTTAAAAGACAACTAGCAGAATTCCACATCCTCCGATGAGAGTTAGACCTCTCCACCATAGGACATCGCACTCATCCTCCAGTCATAGCCATTACCAAGAGTCCAGGGAGAAAACTGCATTTCTATCTTTGAGCTAAGATTGTTGAAACGCGCTGATTAAAAGTATATGTTTCTCGGGGCTCCAAAATCAGTAATTATGCCATTTTGGGAGGTTTTTGCCAAAATTTGGGTTAATTTGCATATTTTTCCCAGCAGCCCCAACCCTATTCAGGAAGTGACCACAACCAAAATGGACGCCACTGTCTCATAAAGGCCAGGAACCCTTAGCTCATTTAACTTTGCCTCTTGCATGACGAAGTCAGGCCCTATCCCTGGCCTTTCTACCTTAGACCCAGGAGCCTTCCAAAATGCCGGATGACTGCTCCAATAACTTTACTGGGCAAAGAGGCCTCTCCTGAGACACTGGTTTGACTATATGGGGAGTCAGGAGACCAAAACCTTTTCCTTTTTCCTTTCTAAAGGTCCCCACGGCTTATAAAAACATATTTAGAGGTCCAATCCACAGTTGAAACATTTCCACACCAATCTAGCCCCATTGGGAGCTGGGGGGGAGGAAGAGATGGTCTTCTTTTGTCCCCCAAAGCATGTAAATAGTTATAGCCCCATCCTCTATTCTCTCCAACTTCTCTGAACCCTCATGGAGAGGTAAGCCCCAGATCTTCTGTTCCTGAACTGGACCAGATGTCATGGATCACCGTTCCTGTCACCACGCAACGCGTCCAGACCCGAGGACCTCCAAAATGTCCTCTATCCACCCCAGATGACACCATACACACTTCTGCTGACATATGGACTTTGGTTGTGCATCCCGGATGACACAAGCAGTCCAGCCTGCTATTGGCATACCAAGGGGCCAGCCCCAACATCCGCTCTGGACAGTGGTCTGAGCTTTTTCCAAGCTTTCCGCAAACATGCCCAGAGTTGCTGCATGGACTGCTATGGACTATTGCTTGCTGACATTGGTTCAGATTGGGACATTGCTTACCTTGGTTATTGTAGCCAACCAGAACCACACCTTATGGACTCTAGAGAACTTTCAATCACACCAAAGGACTTGATTTTATCAGTTTCCATTACCATCCTGCATATTGTATGCTTTGGACTCTTGCTACCTGCTTTGCTGTCATTTATTATTGCTACTGCTTCTGGTTATTGATTGCTTTAATTGCTTTATTGATTGCTTTTGTTGTTAAAAGATATATGAATGGGTTCCTGATGGATGACCACCCATCCCCTTCCCACAACACCAAAGGCACCACTAACAATGATTCTTCCTGTAGAATAGCCTTTTCCCCCTATTGACACCCCAAAATTCCTTCATGACAAAGGTTAATTCAAAAAATATTCATCCCACACAGGTATGGGTCTAAACAATTTTTTTTTTGGGGGGGGGGGGAACTGTTAGCATCAGTGCATTTTTCTGAATTTTGGTATGTGTATGAATTAGACATGGCCCCAGATGCACTCTGCTGTGGATCCTAAGTGCCTCCATGGCAAAGCAAAGAGGTCATGCCCAGGTCACTTGGAAAATCCCCAATCCCCATAGTCAGGCAGATAGCATGAGAGTTGCAAATGGACCATCATCACCTCCATAATCAGAAGGATGGGTGATAATGGCCTAGATGTCTCACCTGATGGGCCAGCTAATGACTTAATTCTCTCCCATTGCCCCTTGAATATTTCCAGATCAGATTATCTCGCCCAGGCAGTCTCACACCTTTGCTCTGCAACTAGATTTTGCCTTTTAAAAACCCTAGATTTCTCCCCTCAGTGTTGCTAGTCTGAGTTCAGGGGGACCCTGTATCACTTTGTACTCTGATCTAGTTACCGGCACCTCTGTTCAACCCATGCTCTTGGAACAGTTGTGTCTCACACCACTTCACCCAATTGGATCCCAGAGAAGGCTTCATCTGTAATAAGTATCACCTATAGTATTTTCTCTGAACCTTTCCAAGCTAACCCCTGATTCCTAAGTGTTGCATGAGTGTGTGTGTGTGTGTGAATTGCTGTGTGATTTCCCCCTTTAATAAATAATACTTTAATTGGAGAATTCTGTCTCTGCACCAATTCTTAAATCCACTGGACTCTTGGTGTACATGTGGGAGATAGTTTTGCAGGGTCCTTGTAGCCGACCCCCTCTCGATTTGAGCTAAATAAAATTCCCCTTCATAGACTTTTGGTTACAGTTAGGATACTCCAGGCTGTCCCTGGAGTATCCTGACCAATGTAAACAAGACCTCAAACTTTGCTTTGATGAACAGCCAGTGATCCCACTACTCTAAGAGTATCTCACCAATGTTAATATGGTTTTTGAGCTTTTTCTGCTTGGTGGTTTGCAACTTGTACAAGGCCCATTTCATTACCTTCAGCATTGCTTTTGTTTAGATGCCATTTGAAGAGATTTCAGTTACTTCCAAGATGTGGCAACTGTCAGCCTACTTGTCTGACTGGATATTCAAGCTGGTCTGAAATAATACAAATTTATAAGTAGATTCTGCAAGCGTGTTGCTAATGATGAATTCTTTCTCTCTGTTCCATTAGATGGCCCTGTCTTGGGCAGTTGTTGAGGGGATGTGGGTCAATAACACAAATGGGGATGCTGTGTATTCCAAGCTTTCGGGGCTAGAAGGTGATAAAATGACCTGTTCTGCACATGTTTCCACTGCTCTGGAGAAAGAAGAGGAACGAGAATAGCTTTGTGCAGATAATTCTTATGGCAATTGCAGGAATTTTGAAGGGATTCCACCCATCCCACTCCTGTGCAGGAGACATTTCAATGGTAGCTTCTTACTTGAGAACATTCTTGTAGTTCCAGGGCAGTCCTTAATCCATAACTGAGTAGTTTGAGAATACTCCTTAATTCTTAATTTTCACTTGAGGACCAGATAACCTCAGTTGGCTGTCTGATTTCCAACTCCAGCTTCAACGTCACTTCTGGGACAGAGATAGCTTGACCACAGTGTTCCATATTCTTATCAGTTGCAGATTGGCTCTGTCCAGTCTGGGAGATGTGTGTCTGCTATTGAAAATCATTTGGAAGCTGCAACATCTATAGAATACATCAGCCAGATGCTTAGACCCATAACATTACAGTCCTTAAAGGAGCTGCCCGGGTAGCTAATTTGTTTCCAAGATCAATTTTATGTCACTGACTTTAACACAGAAAGCCCTAATTGCCTTGCAACCCAAATATATGAAAGAGTGTTTCCTTTGCTATAGAGCAGCTTGCGCCCCAAAGCTCAATAAGAGAGTCCCTCAGAATTTCATGGGAAAGCTGTGCCTGAAAAGGTCTTTTTTATGGTAACTCCTTCAATTCTATCCCATCTGGGACACATCAGCACCTTCATTATATATATTTCATTGGCAAGGCAAGCTGAACTTTTTTGTCTAGCCCTTTGTAACTGGATGATATCTATGATGCCATGTTGATTTTTCTCTGCATTGATGATCTTTGTGAAATTAATTTGGGCTTTAAACTGTGGTGTTATGTCATTCCATTTAGCTTCATTGATATGTAGGCACCTCACAATGGGAACATGGGATAACAAATGGACTATAAATGCCAATAAATACATAAACACTAGGTACACATGTGAAAGATATAAATTTACAAGTGAGAACAGAGAACAGGATTGGTATATTTACTATGAAGTATTAAGACTATATGAGAGGTTTCTGTGCTATTTTTAAAATTTGCACTGCTTTTTTAAAATCCTAAATATATCCAAAAATGGGCCTTTAAATTCCTGTCTATTTCCACTGGGGCTGGATGAATCTGCCATTTTTTTCACCTGTCATTTTCTCTTGCTCCATTCAGGCAAGACTAATCCTTAATTTTCCTCAGTTTTGAATTTTGTTCCATCCCATTTACATGAAAAAAATACACATTTTGGTAAATTATTATCAAAAAAACTAATTCAAAAGGCACAGCTATTTCCACCATGGCGAGGACCCTTTTGTGCCTGCTTGATCTGAAGCTGTGAAAAATGAGGCAACAATCAGGGAAAAAATGATAGGTGGCAACCCTAATTCAGCACTGTACTGGTGACTGATGACTTTCATGCCATCAAGCCAGTAACACCATTCCAGGTTTTAGTCCAAAATATAAAGGAACTATTCAAGGATTTGAGCCTATTTGGAGGACTAGGTTCAGCACCTGCTATAGCTCCTTTGAAGTTCAGGCTAAAACCTGAAGCAGATCCATCATCCCACTGACAGGGAATCCACTGCCCACTGCTGACAAGATTTGACTTTTAAAAGCTTGGCACTTAAAACACTCTCTGACAGAATACACAAATCTGTAAATTTCAATCTTTCACCTACTATATATATATATATATATATATCCTTTCGTTACAATTATGGCATTTAGAATTTGTGTATGGAGAAGGAGAGAGGGAGGGAGATGATTGAAATCATTCTCATGGTTCTATTCCATGGTCTGTTGTAGCAATATATAATGGACAAAGAACATGATATATGGCCACCAGCATGCAAGTGCAATGTCACTTATGCTAGGAAAGGGAGAAAGGGACAGGCAGTTTAGGGTAATCACTCCTCCATTATTTTCCTTCTTGTTTGTCCTTTGTAGGAAAAGAGAAGAAGCAATGAAGAATTTAAAAAGGGCTTTGGAGAAAGATACTTTGATTCTTCTTCAGATCATCAGGTTATGAATGAAATGACAGGATGGATTAGACATCAACTGTAGCCAGTGGCTTCCATGTCAGGGGAGTGGTGAGACCACTCTAAGGTTCATCCCATCCCAGTTACAGAATCTAAATCTGCAAAATACGTTCAGCACATTGGAAGATTGGGGGGGGACCAGAGCAAATTCACTATTCTCCTGATATTGAAGCCACCAGCCACCTTTAGATATATTACTATCTATTGCTATGAAAACAAAAACATTAACATCTCAAAAGAGATATTATGGTAGCTTGAAAACTGAGCCACTGAAAATGTGCTGTTACTAAACTAGCATTTTACTAGTTACATCTAAATAAGAGATAACTTTTTTTGTTTAGGATGGTGGGCTGGGAAACATGTGGCTGTCTAAATGCATCTCCCCTCACTGTTGATTATAATAGCTAGGGCTGATGGAGATTGCTGCTCACATACATTTGAGGGGCCACATGCTCTCCACCTCTGATTGCTCTAAATAAAGGCTTCTTGGACTACTAGAATTTTATTATTCAGGAAAGAATTATAAGGATGCACATAAAACATAAAAAGGTGGCAGCATTAACACTGCTAGTCATAAATGTGGGAGAGAGGGTCCGCATTTATAATGTTTAATTGTGTCTTCTGGCCTTGTGCTTCCTGGCCTGAATCCCCCATCTTGATTTTCCGGGCATCAGCCAACCTTTTTCTGCAAGTGATCTCCAGTGTGACAGTCAGAAGCAGGATCACTGACACAATTCTTCCTCACAATAGAGACCAATTGCTGGGTTAGGGAGGAGGTGGAAACATCAGTTTGTTGTGTCTCAATTGACAGGAGAACAGATCACCATTGCTTGCAATGGCTGATGCCTGGTAAGGCAAGATTGGGGGAACTTTTTACAATCCCCACATATTCCCTACACTATTAAAATTCTTTCACTGTTGCTGTGTGTGTACACAATCATCTTTCAAGGAAGACCCAACAGGTCTATAAAACAGGAGTTTAGGTCAAGTCTATAAGCAATCCATTAATAAGGACAGCTGGCAAGTTTATGTTGGTTAAGGCACAATTTGAACACAAATCAGTCATGGATTTATAACTCTAGGTTACACATTCATAATTGTGATCATGAATTCAAGCCATGATAAATAACTAACAGCAAATACTGCTGTCATATTATAGTTGAAACTAGACTTCTTTTCCTTTTTGTTTGCTTTTTGGCTTTTTTTTTTTTTTTTTTTTAGCTCTGCTGCCTTTTCATTGTCATATTTCACTTCTTTGCATGATCTAAGACAGGTGGCTTGTATGCAAGTAAGATGGCATCTCAAGAGTGTAGGATGATAATTCTTACTGGGAGACAGAGACAAAAAGGGGGCAGAAGGGCTTGATGAGCACTAGATGGTATAAAAATGATTTCTTAGAAAAAAGGTTTTCCTAGGTAATGACAAAAATAACTTTCAATAAAATGCATCAATTAATGTATTTTAATTGGAAATTCAAAGTTTGAAAGTTATGATGTTTCCAAAAGAAAAGAAAAGAAAAGAAAAACAATTTAAAATACAATATTAACATCATGCAAAATCATTGTGTAAACCAAATAACAGTGACTAGGAATTAAATGCATGTTGTGCAAATCACCATACTATAATAATCTGAACTGTTAATAAAGTCTAATGCACTGTGATTTCTTTGCAAAGTTTCAGAGAAACTATCCACTTCAAATTCCTTCAAATATGCTAGTTTCAAAATCCAGGATGACTAAATTTGCTTTTCTCTGATGAAGCTCTGAAGACCTGTATAGTGGTAGTCCATGTGTCAAAGTGGACAGTGAATTTTCACACACAGCTATAGATGCACTAAAGGGGAGTCCTGCAGCATACAAAGCATATATAATTGGAAAGGCTTCCTAATATATTTATAATGTTTTGGTAAGTTTATTAAGTGTTAATGTTTGGGCTTGGTAGGTTTTCTGTTGGTTGTTAACTACCCTCAAGTCGACCCCAACTCATGGCAGCCCTGTGGATGAGATATCTCCAAGACCCTCTATTTTCCACTGCTCTGCGTAGGTCCTGCAAACTCAGGACAATGACATCCCTGATTCAGTCTGTCCATTACCAAACCTAAATAGTCAGGCAAGATTTTAAGTTATTGATTTGCTAGAAACTGGGGACTAAAGGAAAACTCATCATGTGAACACAATTTTTATTTGGGGGGCAGTACCCTCATTTGTCCCTCTCTGTCTCTACACTAAGGGAGAATCCTTCCATTATTTAGTCCACAAACCACTACTAAACCAACATTCTTTTTTAATACCTTGACACTGTGGGAAAATAACTCATACTATGCTGCCTTATACAACACACAAGCTTGTCAGCTCTGCTTATTAATGGGTAGCTTATTGACTTGACCTAAACTCTTTTATAGAACTGATGTGTCTTCATTGGAAGGTAATTGTTCACACAAATAGCAGCAGAGAAAGGATTTGAATTCAGAAGGCTTAAACAAAACCCAACAGAAATATCATTCTCCACTGCAGAAGTTAAAATGTGTGTGGGGTGGGGGGAGAGAAAGGAGCAGATGGCAAAGTGCTAACAGCACAGGAAGACATCAAGAACCACAGGAAAAGTATATTTCAGAAAGCTATAAGGGGGATCAAGGGACATTATAGACAGTACCAAGTGTGAGGCAATCATCTGCACAACCATAAAATAACCTTCACCTTTTTTCTGGCACAGTCTGAAACTGCAGTAAACAAGCTCACAACGGGAAAGACACACATGGTGCAGCATTACAGATGAACTGATGAAAGAGGCTGGCAACTGTGCACTTAGTGTCCTTCATAAAATCTGTCAACAGGCAAATGGGGAACTAGGGACTGGCCAAAGTACCCATACAAATCAATTTACATCATGCTAGCAAAGGCAGAAAGGAAAGGAAAAGGAGATTTTCAGATGATGGGCTACCAAATGTTGTATACTACAACTGTTCACAGACCAAAATGAGGTGAGGTTAAAAGGAAACTAAAGATATAAATTAGAAGACACCTGCAGGTTGGGTTTTCTAAGCGTAATTTGATGTGTGTGACTATGAAATTGCAAGGACATGTCACTGCTTTATGCGTCAGTGGACAGCAAAACATGTAGCCCATTAATTTTGGTCTCCTGGATGACATCTTTAGCAAGTCACTAGCTCTGAAAGATACAATGACAGCTTCACTCTTCTTCCTAGTTAGTGCAAACATCTGAGTGAGCAACACACAATGCCCAAGCAACTATATTAGGCTCAGATTCCCTGTCTTCAAACTATCTTTATACTTTAGGTGGCAAATGTTAATTGTGCATGTACACAACTGAAGTCTCTCCCTCAACCCACACATCTAGAACTTGTTATGTCCCTGTCCATCCTCCTCCAGGGAGAATGACAGGTAGCTTCCTCTAATCCCAAGTCCCAGGATGGTGAGGATCCAGCCACCAGAAAAAAAACAACAACAATATACTTTAGGAAATCTATTTTTTACATAAACAATGTTCTTGTACAAATAAAATTTTCACAAAATGTGTGTGTGCTGAAGGGAGGGGTGGGAATCACCAAAGAGCCAAACCCTCATAGATATTGAGTCATGTCAACTGACCCTTTATTGTTAAGAATGAGAAAAACTGTCAATACTTTTAACTTCCCCAATGGGAGAAAACATTCTTCTTTTCCAAACAGAACCACTTCTGTGAAGTCGTAGGCTTTCATGGCCAGCATCTATAGTTTTTGTGGGTTTTTCAGGCTGTGTGGCCATGTTCTATAAGAGTTTCTAGTTTCTAAACTCTTCTAGAACATGGCCACACAGCCCGAAAAACCCACAAAAACTAAGAACCACTTCTGTCAGTGAATTTGAATGGAGGCAATTTCCATCCCTACAGACTCCATTTGTGGATTGGGAAATTCTCTGGAGCAACTCTTTCGGTAGTGCAGAAGGCAGCAACTAGTGCATTGTGGAAGAAAGTCCTCTTGTCTTGGTGGACATCTATTAGAAAAATATCTAACTTATTTCACATTGCTAAGTAGGGCTTTAATGAACTGAATCTTCATCAAGATTCTTACCTATCCTATATTTTTCAAAATAGACTATACTGCTGAAGGAAGCAAGCAACATATCTTGAGAGTGGTCTGTTGCCAAATATGTTGTCAGTAGGGGAGATGCTGGGGGAAAACGCCAGCTATGCTGGCAGAATGGTGGGATAATATATCCATGCATGGGTCACTGAACTCTATAATATTTCTTGGAATGCTGTACCTTAGATATCTTCTCTTGCCCATCATCTAGGACAGAAGTTAATGTTTTGGTGAGCACCTGACTTTTCCTTTTGTCTTTTCTCCTCTTGCCTCAATTAATTCTGCTGCCAATATCATTAATTAGTCTTATCACCAAGGGTACCGTATTTTCTGGTGTATAAGAGGACTGGGTGTATAAGACAACCCCCCCCCCCAACTTTTCCAGTTAAAATATAGAGTTTGGGATATACTCACCGTATAAGACGACCCCCCTTTCCAACACACACCAAATAAAAATTTTTAAAAATTAGATTTGATTTCAATATGGTAATGTTAATTCAAATGCTTATGACATGCAGGTACTTAGCAGGAAAACTGTCACTTATAAACACAACAAACTACAGATCCCTAGAATTTCTTTCTGCAGTGTGTTTTGGACCTTACTTTAAAAAAATAGTCCAGATTTAAATGCTGCTGTAAAAATTATTTCCATCTCCCAGCTATGAGATGGTTGGGGGGGGAAATGAGAAAGTGTTGGGGGGAAAGACTGCCAATATACTAGGTGATGCATTCTGGGGTATGTACAATTTGCAGCCAAGTAAGTGACCCTGGGCATGTCACACACTCTCAGCCTCAGAGGATGGTAATGGCAACCCCATTTGAAGAAGCATACCATTCTTTAATGATAAGGTTGCCTTAGGGTCACCATAAGTCGGAAAGGACTTGAAGACACACAAGAACAACAAAAAGTCTGCAGTTGTTTCATTGGTAGTACATGGGAATAGGTGCCAGTATGGTGTAATGGTTTGAGTGTTGGACTACCACTCTGGAGACCTGGGTTTGATTCCCCACTGTGCCATGAAACCCACTGGGTGAACTTGGACAAGTCACACACTCTCAGCCTCAGGGGAAGGCAATGGCAAAGCTCTTCTTGAGAGAATCTTGCTGAGAAAACCCCATCATCACCATTAAGTCAGGAACAATTTGAAGGCACACAAAATACACATATAACCTCCAAGTAAGGAACTTGGTTCTTCTTTAGATAAATCTTCAAGGGTACACTTTCTTTCTCTCTCATTGTGCAGAATTATTTGTTAAAGAAGCCATGCCCAAGCAACACATCAAATTTGGCTGTGTCTGCATTGCAGAAATTTATTAAAGCAATTTGACACTGCTTTAACTGCCCTGACTCAAGACTATGGAATTCTGGGATTTGAAGTTTTGTGAGATATTTAGCCTTTTCTGTCAGAGAGCTCTAGTACCACAAAGCAAACTGCAGATCCTAGGAGTCCATAGGATGGAGCCATGGCAGTTAAAGCAGTGTCAAACTGCATTATTTCTGCAGTGCAGATTCAGGCTGCATCCATACTGCAGAACTGATGCAGTTTGACACCACTTTAACTGCCTTGGCTCCATATTATGAGAGCTCTTGGATTTGTAGTTCAATGGGCTACTTAGCCTCCTCTTTTCCAGGACATGCCCTCCATGTCAACCCTCTCTCTAAGCATGGCTAAGAAGCATGGATTTACATTTATATTAGTGTTTTTAGCATTCTCTATATTTTTTTCTTGTATGTCCTACATTTTTTGTAGTGACTTGTCCTCCTTTGCATTGAACACATTTGGTAACTCTGTCTGAGTATTGGAGTATGACTCTGGAGGTGAGGGTTCGAGTCCCTGTTTAGCCATGAAACCCACTGAGTGAACTTGGGCAAGTCACACTCCCTCAGCCTCCGAAGAAGGCAGTGGCAAACTCCCTCTGAAGAAACCTTGCCAAGAAAACAACATGATAGGGCTGCCTTAGGGTTGTTGTAAGTCGGAAACGACTCAAAGGCATACAACAACAACAACAACAACAACAATCTTAGAAGTGGCTTCCTCCTTCTTCTCCCCCCCTTCTCCCCCTCCTCCTTCTCTACCTTGTGTCCTTTCTTCTCCTCCCGTCCTCCATTTGCCTTCAGATCTTGCAGGATCTTTTTCTCCCCTCCCCTCCGTTTCCCTTCTTCTCTGCCTGGGTCCTTTCTTCTCCTCCTGTCCTCCATTTGCCTTCAGATCTTGCAGGATCTTTTTCTCCCCTCCCCTCCGTTTCCCTTCTTCTCTGACTGGGTCCTTTCTTCTTTTCCTGTCCTCCATTTGCCTTCAAAGTAAGTGACTCTGGCCATGTCACACAATCTCAGCCTCAGAGGATAGTAATGGCAACCCTCATTTGAAGAAACATGCCATGAACACCCCATGATAAGGTTAAAGTCACCATTTTGACCATTAAAATGTCCTCCATTTTGAACACGGCTAAGAAGCATGGATTTACTTTTATATTAGTGTTTTTAGCTTTCTCTACCTTTTTTTTCTTGTATGTCCTACATTTTTGTAGTGACTTGTCCTCCTTTGCATTGAAGACATTTGGTCACCCTGTCTGAGTATCAGAGTATGACTCTAGAAACCAGGGTTCGAATCCTGGCTCAGCCATGGTGTCCCCCTGGGTGACCTTGGGCAAGTCACACTCTCTCAGACTCAGGAGATGGCAATGGCAACCTCCCCTCTGAAGAAACCTTGCCAAGCAAACACTATGAGGCTTAGGTTTGCTGTAAGTCGGAAATGACTCAAAGGCATACAACAACAACAACAATCTTAGATGTCACACTCTCTCAGCCCCAGAGGATGGCAAAGGTAAACCCTGTCTGAAAAAACAAACACATAGGCAAGACATGATAGGTTCATGATAAGTTTGCCTTAGTGTCATCATCAGTTGGAAATGACTTGAAGGTGCACAGCAACAACAACAGCAGTTTTGGAAGTCACACTATTTCAGCCTCAGGGGAAAACAATGGAAAACTCCCCTCTGAAGAAACCTTGCCAAGTAAACACCATGATAGGACAGCCTTAGGGTTGCTGTAAATTGGAAACAACTGAAAGGCATACAACAACAACAATCTTAGAAGTCACACTTTCTCAGCCTCAGAGGGTGGCAAAGGTAAACCCTGTCTGAAAAAAACAAACACATAGGCAAGACATGATAGGTTCATGATAGGTTTGCCTTAGTGTCATCATCAGTTGGAAATGACTTGAAGGTGCACAGCAACAACAACAGCAGTATGACTCTAGAAACCAGGGTTCGAATCCTGGATCAGCCATGGAATCCCCCTGGGTGACCTTGGGCAAGTCACACTCTCTCAGACTCAGGAGATGGCAATGGCAAATCCCCTCTGAAGAAACCTTGCCAAGCAAACCCTATGAGGCTTAGGAAACCTTGTCAAGCAAACACCTGAGGCTGAGAGAGTGTGACTTGCCCAGGGCCACCCAGTGGGTTTTTACAGGGCAAAGGAGGGCAGCCCAACCAGCAAGGGAGGAAGGGAGAAACATCTCACCTCATCCTGCTTCCTCCTCCTCCTCTTCTCGGAGGCCATGCCACGCCTCCTGCTCCTCCCTGATTTTCTTGAGGGTGTGGCCCAGCCTGGTGAGAAGGAGGAAGGCAAAATGGCCACCGCACTGAGAAGGCAGACAAAATGGCTGCCAGGTGAGGAGATTTAAGATAAGGAACATTAAAAAGGTTTTTTTTTCTCTTACTGGCGTATAAGACAACCCCCCCAACTTTTGGGAAGCTTTTCTGGGGTTAAAAAGTCATCTTATACGCCGGAAAATATGGTATATAGTGCCTTATTATAACCTTGATGATAAGGAGAGCAATGTTGGTATCAGAATTCACTGAGGCAGGATGAGGTCAGACAAAGGAAAAAGCAAGATCACCCATACATGAACTGCTATTTTAACTGATGGGCAAGAGAAAATGTTTAATATAATAAGGTAGTAATTAAGTTGACACATATGTGTGTGGATTACAATCTACACATCCTCAAATGAATTTTTAAAGAAAACAAACAAAGTTATATGATACCCTAAGATCCATAGTGTAGCGGTTTGAGTGTTGGACTAAGACACTGATAGACCAGAGTTTGAATGCTTGCTTGGCCATGGAAACCCACTTAGGCAAGTCACACTCCATCATCCTCAGAGGAAGACAAGGGCAACCCCCCTCTGAGCAAATTCTGCTAAGAAAATGATGTGGTAGGTTCTCCTTAAGGTCATCCCCAAGTCAGAAATGAGTTGAAGGTACACAACAACAACAAATATGATGGCCTATAATATAAAGGCTTCACAGATGAAGGTATTAGTTAAATTGGCACAGTAGTGCATGGGTTGCAATCTGCACATCCTCAATGAAATGTCACTGCAAATAAGTTGTAGCATTATATACAGATGGTCCCAGTCTCAAATTAAGCCTTTATGGTTACAATATTGCAGGAGCACAAACAATCCTTTATGTTGATTTTATTAATCATCTGTACTAGCATTTGTTAGACTGCTGCTGTTTCTAATGTCACATGTAACCTTAAGTGTAAGAGAAATGTTTTCAAGGTGCCTGGCAGGCATACTTAATTTTTTTTTTTAAAGCAAAGGAAAGGAAAGGCTTCTAAAATACAAAGCTGTGTGTCCCTTCCAACTCTAAGATTCTATGATTCCATAAAATAAAATATAAACTGCCGTATTATTCATTCTCCAAAACTGTGACTCAATCGGGAGCTTCCCAATTCTAACTCCCCCTTGCTTTCTAGTGTATCACTTGCATGATTGCACATAGCCATTATGTTTCCTGACTGAGCTTGAGAAGATGCATATCACCAGTAGTAAATGCATCTTTAAGGTCTCGCCATTTGAAACTGGACCAAGGACATTCCAAGCTGCAGGACTGTGGACTGTGGTGTGCATTTGTAGTTCTATGCCCCTACCACTTTTTAAAAAAAATAAAAAATAAAAAAGTCTGAAAAGTGTCATCTAAGGGCTGTGGATGCAATTTTTCCAGGATTTTGGGGTGGGGCGGGGTGGGGAGGTAAGATGGTTTCTACCAGCATGACTGAGGCCAGGTCTTTTGGCCATGACTGCAGTGTTTGGAAATTAAAGGAAGCACTTGTATCTAGTACTTCTTTCCACTGCACTCCAAGGGTACTGGTTTTGATTCTAAACCAGTGGCTGTCTGCAGGAATAGACTGGATGATGGTAAACAAATTGAAACTGAATACAGACAAGACATTGGAACTCCTGGTCAATAGGGGAAAGCAAATCAAAGAAACAGCCTCAGCTGAATGGCAGTTACACACACATACCTCATCCCAAAGACACAGGTTTGCAGTTTGGATGTATTCCTGGATTCAGTGCCCAGAAGCACAGGTCTCAGTGATGGCCAGCAGTGCCTTTGAACAGTCAAAGCTTGTACCCTAGCTGTGCTCATTCCTCCAGATGTCACATCTGGCCATCGTGACACATGCCTAAGGTAAAACCCATTTGGATTACTGCAATGGATTTTGCATATGGCTGCCTTTGAAAAGCATGGGTAGCCCCATGAAATATTTAAAATTCACATCCAGATAGCTGACAAAACTGGTAACCCCAGATTTCCCTAGGAGACAGACATGGCAGATAAAGTGGAATCAGAGTGCTACAACGGAAGTCCTCATAACCATGGACCCAAAAGCATGTTCACATTTCAAAGGGTCTTTTAGAGCAGCCAATCTGCATCACAGATAAAGTGCTCTCTGCTTCTCTTAATTATGAGAGAACAATAGCACTTGGTTCAGGGATGACCAAGTACCAATCCCTAGACAGGATGACTTGGCACTACCTTATTGTGTTCACCTATCTATAGAGAAAAATTCCCCCCAAAAAACCCCCAAAACATACATATTTTAAGGCACCAAGTAGAATATCTTAAATATAATATTACTGTTTTCTACCATTGCTTTCTTGCAAAGAGGAACTAAACTAAGCTAGGCTAGAAACAGTGTAATGCATGCTGGTGACTATTTCTGAAGGGAATATTCATCATACCATCTGGCTAATGTGCTTCTCAGTTGCCTGTCATTTAGTGAGCAAGCAAGGTTATCAAGTCCTCATTGACTCTTATTTTTCTTTGACTATGAGGAGCCCCTGGGCCTGCACAAATGTAAATGTAATTTACTTATGATGTGCCATTAAAAACAATGGAAGGAAGAACTTAAAGAATATGTAAATATGTTGAAGACTTTCCAAAAGCCTCTTTTCTTTGTATTACTTAATTTTCACTTGGGGGGATGTTAATAGTTAAAAAAAAGTTCTGTTGGATTGTTTATCTGAAATGAGAGAAATCTGGAGATTTTATAAAAACACACTCTGTTCTGATGATGGGTTTTTTGTAAATCTGAATCCTGTAAAGTTTACATTTTTCCACTGCTGAAAGAATAATAATTTACCCTCCACCTTGGTTAGATCTTGTGCAATTTCAGGTGTGCCTATGCAACAAAAAATATTTTCAGGCAGGTAATTCCTCTGGAAACCATGCTTTATTCTTGAAGGCTTCAAGTGGCAGAAGTCCATACAACTTAACACTCCACCTGATCTGCCACTTGAAGTAGGTTGTTCACCTTCCTTCATGAGCAAGCCTTCAAGATGCAGGTGAAGGGGTGAGAAGACACCATCCAGAGAATGGCACATACCAAACTACATCATTCCTTTACAGAAATAGTTTGGGGCTTGTATGCTAAGTGATTTCTTGTATGTTTGACTCTCAAGCCAATCACAGCTGCCATCATTCCTGGATTTTAGTTGCCATTTCTTTTTTAATAATCCTCTACTTCTTAATAATAACTATAAAATTATATATGAACTACACACACACACACTGCATTTTTCTCTGTTGGTTTATCACAGGGATATTTTCTTCTATGAGTTGTTTTACATAAAATGCATTCATATAGTTGTTACAAATCGACTGATTCTCAGATGTCCTACACGTTTATTACAAACTGATTATTTGAGTTCTCCTGTGTTGCATAGTGGTTTGACTGGACTACAACTCTGTAGACCAGGGTTCAATTCCCAACTTGGCCATGAAAGCCAGCTTGGCCATGAAACTCAATACTCTCAGCCTCAAGGGAAGGCAAAGGCAAACCTCCTCTGAACAAATATTGCCAAGAAAACCATGATAGATTCATCTTAGGACCACCATAAAATAGAAACAACTTGAAGCCACACAACACACACACGCACACGCACACACACTTGATTAGAGAAAGATATTGAGTTGTATCAAATATAAATACCTGGAAGGTTTTTGAAGGAAATATAGTGCTTGCATCCCACACCCCAACTGCCAATTGGCTTTTTGTTAAAACTACTACAGAGGTGATACCAAACCATGAAGGATCAGGTTTAAGTGTGGTGTAGCCAATCAGAATTGGTTAGCAGTCCATGTTGCCAAGGTAATTTAGAAAAGAAACAATGCAATCTGGATTAGTAAACACATATGTCCCGATTTACAGATTTCCGCCCAAGCCAAGAAAAGTGTGGTGCATTTTGCAACAGGTGAATGTTTTCAGAAAAAACACTTCACTATACCACATTTTTCCATTTGAGAAAGTAGAACAAATCTTTGAATGCTTATGCTACAATGTCTTTCACACAGTTAGTCTCAAAGGTGCTGTACAATCCTTTTGCATATTGATATTTTGGATGAACATGGCTATGTCTCTGAACTCTAAAATTTTGCATTTTAATATGATTTTTATTTTGCTCAGAGGGTAGCTACTTTGCCTTTCTGCTTTAGGTCTGATGGATTTCTTTTTTCAGTGATTATTAGTTAATCTTTTCATTTGCGTTAAGTGTTCAATAGGGAGGATTGTTTTGCAGGGCAAAGAGTGGAATTTGTCTGTGAAAGAGAATTTCTGTGTTAAAACAGGCAGGAGGTGTTTATCTCTTTCTTTTACTCCACATCAAGTTGTAACATCCTGGAGGCAAATAATCATTTTGCTTACTGAATAAACTTGCATAATTACAAAACAGCTATGCCACCACTTATGATATATATGAATGCATTCTGTACTACTGACTGAACTGTGCCTTTGTGTATTATCTTCCCTTCTTTTTATATGTGTGTTAAGATGCTTTATTATTTCTTCTCATATGGCTTCATTATAATGCAGAGTCTCAAATCCTATCATAGTGAAGTCTCCTTAGCAATGCAGTCCTACTCAGCAGTCAGTCCCATTAATTTCAGTGAGAATATCTCCCTCCTAGTAAGTATACTTGATGCAGCTGCCTTTGTTTCCTCTGTGTTCCTTTGTGAATATCATCTAGAACAGGGACAGGCAACCTTTTTGAGACCTGGGCCAGTCTTCCGTAGCCCAGGTCTCGGCTGGGCCAAGGTGGGGGGCGAATGGCGGCGCGTGCGCTCATGCATGCGCACACACCCTCCACCGCCGTGCGCGACCCCCTCGCGCACGCTGCTGCTGCTGCGGCCTTTGTTGCCGGGGGGGGGGGGGCGGGGGGGGAATGGTGCAGGGGCCGGTTGTACGGGGGTTGGGGTGTGTGCGCATGCGCACGCATGCCCACCCACCCCTCACAGCTGCCATGGGGCCGTTCCAAGCCCCCCCGCCCTGATCCTTTGGCGAATTCGCCTCAGGATCGAGCGAAGGCACCTTGGAGGACCGTTGCCAAGGTGCCTCTCCTTGATCCTGGGGTAAGTTCACCCGAGGATCAAGAGGAGGAACCTTGGAAAGGTCCCCAGAGGCCCCCCCACCCCAATCTTTGGGTGAATTCACCTCAGGATCGAGCGTGGAGGCCTTGGAAAGGTCCCTCCAAGGCCCTCCCCACCCCGATCCTTGGGTGAATTCACCCTGGAAGCCCGTTGCCATTGAGGGTCCCCCCGGGAGGGTTCCCTCGGCGGCAACGGGCCTCCTGGAAGCCTGTCACCACCGAGGGTCCCCCCGAGGAGGATTTCCTCGGCGGTGAAGGGCCTCCTGGAAGCCTGTCGCCACCGAGGGTCCCCCGAGGAGGATTTCCTCAGTGGCGACAGGCCTCCTCCCGGGCGCTGGGTGCACTGCCAGCACCGCGGCTGCCATTTTGTTCTCCAAAATGGTGGTCACAACGCATTTGCGCATGCTCAGTAATCCTGCGCAAACACGTTGTGGCCGCCATTTTGGAGAACAAAATGGCGGCCGCGCCAGAAGAGGGCAGCGGCGGCAGCGGCGATGGTGGCGGCAGGGGTCCACATGGGCCGGTAAGTCCGGCGACCTGGGCCGGAACCAGCCCATGGGCCATAGGTTGCCGACCCCTGATCTAGAAGGTGGGAGGATCTGATTCCACTTCCTGCCTGTACTCCCAAATAGTGAATGAATGAGAGTTCAAATTTGTTTAAATCAGGTTAGAGGGTCAAGCTTCCATCAGAATAGGCCAAGGAGTAGGGATTATTGGAAATGCATTCCAATAACATCTGGAGGGCCACAAGTTCTCCCCAAGCCCTAGTTTAAAAGGTTCTGTCCTCACTATGCAATCTCAGTTGGATTAGTAAGTGGAATTGCAAGTGCATCATCTATTTTTGTGCATATATTATAATTCTCAGTTTATGTCAGAATATTTTTTTAAAATAATGCTTAATATAACAGCAAGATTGTCTGGTTAGATCACAGGGGAGAGCCTTCTCTGTGGCTTCACCTGGACTATGAAACACTCTCCCAAGAGATGGTCAAATTGCACCTTCTCTACTGTATTTTTTGCTGGTAGGAGAAGACCTTCCTGCTCAAACAGGGCAGTGATTCCCATAGTGGGCAGTACGCCCCCCCCCCCAGGGGTGGTGGAACAATCCAGATAGGAAGTGAAATGGAAAGGGGGCAGTTATAGGAGTGAGGGGGAAAGGGGGTGGCAGAGGAGCCATCAGTTAAAGTATTGATGTGCAGGAAATATAAGGGGAACCAGTGTTCTTTAGGACCTTGGTGGGGATAAAACTTCTTTTCAGGGTCCCCAAAAAACCACCACACAGCCTCGCTAATCATCTTGTATGGTGGTGTCTCCCACTCTTTGCCTGCCCATGTGAGTTCACTCCCTTACCAGTGTCTTTCACTAGTAGTAGAAATTGGGAAACTCATGTGAGGTTTGGGCACACGGCATCAGTTCTGTGACTCAAAGCAACACCATTTTGGGAGACTGGAGAAAAGAGTTAGAGCAAATGGTGGCAGGTGAGAAGTGGTAGCAAAAAGGAGCTTTAAAATTTGGGACCCTGCTTAAGCTTTGTGAGCTTTGCTGGGACTTGGCTAGCAGGCTGGAGTTGCACTGCTGCTCCTACTTTCTTTCATCAGACAGGCTGAAGAAGAGGTAGCCGAAGAAACTTTTTTTCTGAGAGTGGTTACTTGAAACTGTGTGGGATAGACGTGTCTCTGGAGAAAGAATACTTGTGCTCAATTATTGGAAGGAGTCCTTTGTCTTGGAGTGCTCCTGTAGTTAAAATCTCTCCCTTTCCTGATCCACACCAGTCTCCAGTCCAGAGCATGTAGCCTCTGTAAATCCCCTACACACATACCAGCTGTGCCTTTCTCTGTTTCAATGAAGCATTAAGAGTTCCTCCTCTCTGGGAGAAGCTTCTCTCTTGCACCTGGTCACCTTGGGAGCAGCAACTGAGCAACTGGCTGAGCAGCAACCAAGAGGCCTCTTGTCCACACTGGCCTTTGCTGCAAGGCTGACATGGGTGAGAGGCTTCTTGGTCACTGCTCATTGCTGCTTTCAGGATGACAGGGTGCAAAGGGAGCAGCAACCGAACTGCCAGTCAAACAGTAACCAAGAAGCCTCTCACCTGCACCAACCTTAGCTGCAAGGCTTGCACAAGCAAGAAGTTTAAGGGTCACTGCTCAGCCAACTGCTTGGTTGCTGCTCCCAAGGTAACTGAGGGCCTTTGCAGACTGCCAGAAATAATGCAGATTGAGGTCACTTTAACTGTCCTGGCTCAGTGCTAAGGAATTGTGGAAATTGTATTTTTTTCTGGGACATTGAGCCTGCTATGTCAGAGCGCTCTGGTGCCACAATAAACTATAGTTCCCATGATTCTTTAGCACTGAGCCAGGACAGTTAAAGTGGCCTCAAGCTGCATTATTTCTGGCAGTCTCCAAAGGCCCTGAGTCCAAAGGAAGCAGCAACTGATGCTGGTTGTTTTGAATTTGCAGTAGAACAGTAGACCTAATATATATATATATATATATATATTAATTTTATTGATTAAAAAAAATAAAAATAGTTACAGAAAACACCCAGTTACATAAAGGTTATATAGTTTCTATACTTAATATACATTACAGAATATAAAGCTCTAAATATATAAATAACCAATATAGAAGGGAAAAAATATATAAAAAAAAACACCAAGTGAAGAAAAATAAATAAATAAATAAATAAATACAATAAAAAGGAGAAAAGAGAGAGGGAAGAAAGAAAGCAAACAAACAAACAACAGAAACAACAACAAAACCAAAAACACATCAAAACCAAAGTGAAAAAGGAAAAGAGAAAAAGAAAAAAAAAGAAAAAAGAAAAAAGAGAGAAGAAAAAAATGACCTAATATATATTTTAAAAATGTCCTGGGGGGTGCTAGGGTTGTCACCCAAGAGGAAATGGGGCAGTAGCCCAAAAGAGTTTGGGGAACAATGGGGACATCCAATTAAGTGTGCTGTTTTTTATATGTATTTCATATGTTTTACATTGTTCTTTTGAGTTAATGTCTTCAAAGGAATGTTTTAATTTGATTGACAAGTTAATACTTTCTAAACCTTTGTACTTCATTTTGTACTATTACCTTTAGCTGTTCTGTCTTAAACATCATTGTAAGTCACTTGAGTCCCATCTCAGAGATAAGTGGGATACATATTAAATGATGAAAAAAGCAAACAGTCACGAGTACAAATGATCTGCAAAGGAAGTCAATTTTACAAATCTATTTGATAGTAGTGAAAGCATCTTCTTCTATTTGGGAAATTTGGTTGTTGTTAATTGCTATCATGTTAACTTTGACTTATGGTGAATGCTTGAATAGGAGATTTGCAAGAGCCTTGGTTGTCAGCAACCGTCCTCAGATCTTGCCAATTCAGGGCTGTAACTTCCTTGATTGAGTCTATCTACTTACAATGCAGTCTTCATCTCTTGATATTGCCTTTCCACTTTATTGAACATTATTGTCTTTTCTAAATGAGTCATGTCTTCTCATGACTGAGCAAATTGTCAGCATTTAGAAAGTATGAGCAATGTTGATTTATGGCTTGTTGTTTGTTGTTGTGTGCCTTCAAGTTGTTTCCGACTTATGGTGACCCTAAGGCAAGCCTATCATGGGGTTTTCTTGGCAAATTTCTTCAGAGGGGGTTTGACATTGCCATCCTCTGAGACTGATTCTTGTTCAAGGTCACCCAGTGGGTTTCCATGGCCATGCAGGGATTTCAACCCTGATCTCCAGAATCATAGTCTAATGCTCAAATCACTACATAACAATGGCTCTCATACGAGTAGGGGCTGTGGAGTTTATGGTTTATGGCACACTACCTATATTTCCATTCGCTTTTTGATGACAGCACACCACTAATATGACCTCATGATGGTGACATAATAATCCCATTACATGGTCCCCAATGGGCTGAGATCACTATAACTGATAAATAGAATACAATCAATTTTGCCTTCAACATGAAACTGGTGACTGATGAAATAAACTTACCTGACTTTTAGTATGGCAGTGTTTGATAGATAGGGAAGTTTTTCAGAGGGACTATTAATGCAGTGTGAAACTTCAGCACAGTAAATTTTGTGATTTAACATATTCACTAATTAGGAGCAATTGTCTGATCTTCAGGCGCCATGCCGATAAAAAGCAAGTAACACACCGTCTGCAACTATTTGAATGAAATTATGAGGTCCCCTCACCTCAACATCCTTTTTTCTTCTCTTTAGTTCCATCAAGGCTGAATTTTCAAAGAACTCTGACAGAAACATTAGATGAAACAAAAATTATATTTGTATCAGAAAGGCTGTTTAACTGTGCATAATTTCAAGGGAAAGAAAAAAAAATCAAAGTTTCTCTAATGTGGTAGCTTTACAGAACAAAAAGTTACACAGAATATAACAAATTTCTGCTCTCCCCCATTCCAAAAAAGAAAAGAAAAGAAAATGCTGATTTGGAATGAGTTGCAATGCTCTGGGATAGAGGTAAACTTTCTTGTCTTTTGCAGTGAAAATAATAAAAAGATTAAAATATTTGTTTTAATTTTGCATAAGCTTTTGTGAATTGCAGAACACTTTATCAGATGCATAAAATATTTCATTATAGCCCTCTCGAACTACACAGTTATAGCACTATGATTCTATGCCATGGCAATTAAATGGCATTCTAAACTTCTCAACCAGGGACCTCCTTTTGTGCCTGTGGTCAAACCACAAATCCCAGGATTTTATAGGAAGGAGCCATGGCAGTCAAAGTGGAGTCATAGTGCTATACTTGTATAATGTGAACAGACCCCTGGTTGGCAGATTATTCTTCTCATGCTTAGGTAGTTGAGTAGCTTGAAGGATTGCAATCACTAAGCCAAGAGGGAATTGAAATCTGAAAATGGAATGAAGTGATCAAAACTTTAACAGCAGTTGAAGGATAATACATAAATTGTTCAGTTGATGGAATGATCAACAAAAATACATTGTTGTTCCGATGAGCTGAGTATTTGTTCCAACTCAGACTTCGGAGGTGGAGCTGAACCTCTTGCTAGATTATTGCACTACATTCTTATAGCACTGCTATTACACTTTAGCTGCTCTGGCTGCCTCCTGTTGAATTTTGGGATTGCAGTTTAAGGAGGGTAATTTAAATTCTCAGCCAGAGAGCTCTTTGGCCTCACTGAACTACAAGCCTCAGAATGCAACAGAAGTCAGCCAGAGCAGTAATAGTGGAATAGCAGTACTATAAGAGTGTAGTGCGGTAATGTGGTTGGTGACTTTGTGTTCAATTGTTTTGCCTGGGAAACTATCTTTGAAGTTGTTCTGTTCAAAAATAGCTGGGTTGGGGGCTATTATTAGCAGAGGAAAAATTCTTATCTTCACCTTTGAGATCTAATTGACACCAACATGAATTTGCATCGGCACAAAGGACTTGAACGCTATTATTTGGGTAAAACATTTGGCCACAACTTTATTTGTACAGGGTCTTAAACTTTACTATTTTACAATTGAATTACCGTTTTGATAAACCAATATATATTCTTGACGCATGTGTTCATGCGAATACTTGTAATCGCTATTCTTTAATTATCCTCAAATACTGCATGCGTCAAGATATTAAATTAGGTAATTTACAACCTTCAAATTAATCCCTCCCCCAACCGGATGTGATGTCACGTTGGTCTTATCCCACTTAACATATGACATCATTCATTTCTACCAAGATGTCATCCCAATTTGTGTAAACCTAATGACATCATCTAAATATTCAAATTTTATTTATTTATTTAGCCAATTGTTAATTTCCAATTAACCTATTTCTACCCCTGAGGGGGGGGGGCCCTACCCGCCAAAAACATTTAATTTCATAACAACGGCCTCATGCCCCATAACATAAGTTGCGACGATTAACTTATAAACACTTGCAATTATCTTGAATGTTTGTAACAATCATTGAGCAAACACTTCTGAAAACTTTATTGCCCAACAAATTAAAACATTATACCTTTCCACCCTTTTAATGTTAATGTTATTTGTTCTCAGGGAGGGCGAAAAACCCAAAACATCAATTTGGGAAAATTCTCTCCCGGTCCCTGCAAGCGACCAGCCGAAGCCTGAGAGTAAACAACATGTTCACATATTTGAGGGTGGGTGGGATGGGCTGCTCGCTTGTTAATTCAAAATGGCTGCCGGCCACGAGTCAGCTTCGGGCTATATAGCCCTTCTAGATCTCGCTCAAAGTAACGTGAGACTTAAAATCTCGCGTCGCTAGACGCGAGACTTGCTTTTCATTGGTGGAGCAGCCTGGTGAGGGCGGGACTTCTGGGCTGCTCTACCAATCCTGCGTCAATGCCTTCTATGGCCGACGCAACAGAGGACCCCTCCCAACTCTTCGGGGGGGTATCTTTCTTTCTGGTTCAAAGTGAACAACTTACTAATGTCTTTGGGGCATGATTTACTTTACAAATGTTCATGTACGCAGCTTTAATCATTTTAACATTTTTAGCTGTTTTACATTTGTAATAGCTTAATACGTGCTTATGCTGTTTAAATTATTTTATGGTTGTAAATATAGAATTGTTTAAATTATTTTGTTTATTTATTTAATTTACTTAGGGCTTTTACAGACTGCCAGAAATAATGCAGCTTGAGGCCACTTTCATTGTCCTGGTTCAGTGGCAAGGAATCATGGGAACTGTAGTTTGTTGTGGTACCAGAACTCTCTGACAGAGAAGGCGCAATGTCCTAGAAAAAATACAATTTCCATGTTTCCCTATCACTGAGCCAGGACAGTTAAAGTGGCCTCAAGCTGCATTATTTCTGGCAGTCTGTAAAGGCCCATAGTGTATACCATAGCACCTAGCAAGTCCCAAAACTTCATGAAAATTAACTATTCAGTTTACAGTTTTGGCTAAGAGACAAAAACCTCATTTAGATTTCAGGGATGAATGCTCTTCTCTCTCATGTAGAAAAACAGACCAGAAAATATTGTTCCTAATTTACTCAAAGCCACTCCCATATAAGTCAATAGAAAATTTAAAATTACTGTTATTGCTTTTAAATTAAAGGGACTGCTGCACATACTGAAAAAGACCAGAGAAAAGTGCATAGCTATAACATCAATGACACTGTCATGACTTTGCTTATGAAATCATTTAACAAGGCAAGACTATCCTTGATTTTAGGGAGCTCTGGTTGCATTTGTATTGTAAAAAATAATGCAGTTTGACACCACTTCATCCTATGGAATCCTGGGATTTGTAGTTTTACAAGAGCCTAGCCTTCTCTGCCAAAGAGTGCTGGATGCCTCACAAAAGTACAAATCCCAGGATTCTGTGGCATGGAGCCATGGCAGTTAAATTGGTATCAAACTGCATTATTTCTACATTATTTCTGTAGATGTACCCTCTAATGTCAGAACTTCTGAAAGATCTAGCACTCCTGTTCCTGCCAGAAAGGAGAAGGAAAGCAGTTACTGAGTAGACATTTTGAGTGGGGCTTTGAGGTTGCTTTTTTTTGCTCAGAGGAAGAGAGAGAGAGACTTGCCTCCAGAATAAGGTAACATCCAGGAGCTCTCTGTAGAGTTAGAAATCCAGTTGATTGAGCTTGCTGACCGAGCCTAGTGAAAAGACGAGAGAATAGGGGCCCTTTACATGGGTCTTTACCAGGGGACTTTTTGAGGGAGAAGCCCATAGTCCTGTTTCAGTGCTTACTTAAGATTTCTCAATATGGACACTGAGGGAATTGCTGCAGTCACCTGCAACACTTATGGGATGTTGGTCTTCTTGCCAAGAGATGTGAGGAGCTTCACCTGCACCAAGTGCAGGTTCTTAGCCCTCCTGGAAGAGAAAGTCAAGCAGCTGGAGGCCCAGGTAGCCACACTTCAGCATATTAGGGAGCAAGAGGTTTTCCTGGACAGAGCAGAATGAACGGTCTTGGAGAGGGACAACACAGAGGAAGTTGTTGTGAAGGAGGTCACTTCACACACAGAGGAGGTAGACAGCTGGAGGAATGTCACACACAGAAATAGGGAAACCAGGGATTGTTCTGGGAGCTTGCAGCTACAGAATCGATTTGAAGCTCTCTCCCTTATCAAGGATGAAGAAGAGGAGGATCAGAAACAGTCCACAGGGACAATGCAAGAGACATTATCTGCTGCTCCAGAGAAAGACACCCCCCGACAAGTCAGGAGGGGTTTCTTGTTGTGCTGGCCAAATTAAGGACAGGAGATGCCTGGCTGGTCAAGGCGAGCAGGGGAATAAGCACACCTGCACGCCTTGCCCAATAGGTTTGGTGTTTGCACCAAGTCTCGCAGTGTTTATGGTTCTGAGAGAATTGGGGCAAGAATTTGTTAGTTATAGCTCTGCGCTGCCACATGGAGGCAGCCATTTTAGAGTTGAGACGGAGAGAGTAACATTGCTCCGCTCTTTGCTTTTGGTGACCCATTCCACCTACCCTTTATAATAAGTTTGTTATTCTCACTCTCAGGCTTTGGCTGGTCGCCTTCGAGGGCCAGGAGGGAATTTTTCCCCAGGGTTCTCCTCTGGGTTTTTCGCCCTCCCTGAGATTTCTTTTTGGTTGATGTTAAGTAATGTAATTTGGGAATGGGTCACGGTGTTCATTATATTTAAATGCTTGTCACAACTGGGGAATAGGGTCTATGAGTTGAAATTATAGTTGTATTGTGGGGCGGGTAATGACCCCCACCCCACAGAATAATTTAATTAGGCTAATTAAAATTTGGGGGAAATTTGGCATTAAACAAATTGACAGGAAATGACGTAGGCATTTAATGCATGATGTCATAAAATTACATGAAGTCATATGATGAAATAGGACATCATTTCCAGGGGAGGAGTTTGTTTATTTGTTGATGATTGTTTATTTGCTTTGTCACGTGCGGTGAAGGACCACCCACTTGGGTGGTTACACCTTCACTCACACATGTGACAAATTTGTTATTATTTATTGTTTATGAATAGACCCTATACAGTTAAATAAATGTTGTGGCCTGTTTAAACCCAAAAGAGGTGTCTCGTGTCCTTTGTGAAAGTGCAACAGGACCTGAAACAATGGATGCAAGCTAGAGGAAAAGAAATTCCACCTCAACATTAGGAGGAACTTTCTGAAAGAGAGAGCTATTCGACAGTGGAACACACTCCCTCAGAGTGTGTTAGAGTCTCCTTCTTTGGAGGTCTTTAAACAGAAGCTGGATGGCCATCTGTCTGGGATGCTTTGATTTTGAGTCCTGCATGGCAGGGGGTTGGATTAGATGGCCCTTGTGGTCTCTTCCAACTCTATGATTCTATGATCCTGCTGCTCTAATGTCAAAAAATTGGAAAAGAAGAAGGAGTAACATTTTTGTTGTGTTCTTCCCATCCTGGCAGGTTTCAATGGCCCTTCCTAAACCAATCCTCTCTCATTAAAAATAATAGGAGGCATATCTGCACCATCAGTAGGACTGGCAAATATTTCCTGTTGGTTTCTGGGCAATTCTGGGGGTCAGGAATGCTGTGCCATGAGTTCTCCAGGAATGTCCACCAAATTAAGTGATTTATTAATCATATTTATTTTTAAAAGAAACCAGGCAATCTTTAGGAAGCCTCCTAACATGCTTTAGCTGAACAGAAACAATTATTGCAAGATCTGGAAGGGTAGATATGATTTGTATACTGCAATGGCCCATCCATTTCCCACTTTCCTTCACTCTATCTCCCTACTAGTTATTTCAAAAGCCCCTTCAGCATACTAATCAGTCCCTCAGCCTCAGGGTAAATTTCATTCTGTGCCAACATTCACATTGCTTCATGATTTCAGCCCAGAAATGCTATCATTTTTCATCTTTATGTAGCATATCTGACACTTAGAGCAATGTCCTCCTCTCAGATGGAATACAGTTGCCTTTGACCATTAGACAGTATCCAGGATAATATAACCCTGCAACATAGTAGTTCATAATAGTAGTTCTATTGTACCATAGCCTAGAAGTTCTGAATAACCTTGAACCAATCGTGAATTCTTCAGTAGAAAAGGAAAAGGGAGACAGCCTTAAAAATGCTACAATATTCTTAATTTCTGTATACACAGTTCATTCAATTAGTTGGTCGTCAGCTCTTCCATTCTCCATTTTCTACCTGTGATTTTTGGCACTATAGGAAGAGGTCTTTGGAATTATGAGATTTAGAAGGAAGTAAGGACTAATGGAACTTTTAAGTAAGGACTAATGAAAATAAGGACTAATTGAACTTTTAAAGATGATGAGGATGAGGTTGAAGATGATGAATATAAAATAACAACATGCTGTTTTATCACTGACAATACTTATAGGCAACATTTCAAAGGTATGTCCTTGCAGGGACAGTGGGATTTGTTAGTCACATCTAACTTAAATCCCATTCATTTCAATATATCTACTGCATCTAACTTATAGTGTAAACCTCTTTCAGAGTTAGAAAGCCCAGTTCCAAGATAATGTTCATATGTTTTAAGTGTTATAATTTGATAAAACATATATCTGTGCATTTGGGATTTGTTAGGAGCAATGGGAGTTATAGTGGTGGCTGAAGAATGTATAGATGTGTGGGGAAGGATATTCCCAGGGCAGTTTCATGGGAATACAGAAGTGAAAGTGTACGAGGGGCCTGACACATAAGGGTGAATATAGTTTCAATATGGAAATGAATCAAGGTAAAGCCCATGAAAATATGGGGCAGGACATTCCTTATTTTATTATTCTGTTTGTGGATGATGGTAGTTCTGTCTTCAGATGTTTTATTGTTAACTTCCCCAGTTGTTGAAATAAAGTTTTGCTGTTCGTACAGAGGACTGATTTACTGAACTGTGGATAGTGGGCAGTTCTGACACACCTCCATATCCACTCTGTACCAGTTCCACATTGTTGTTGTTCTTGTTTCAATGGAAGGTAATCCATAAATGTTTGTGTGAATGTTTTAATTGGGTTGTTGAATGGATTAAATAGATATATGCATGCATTTACTGATGATCATGGAAATATCCTGCATTTCCTCAGGAAAATGAAATTGCAAAGCAGTGTATCAACTATAAAAGAATCCCCACCTAATACATTGTCACTTAAGTAACTGTCCTGGCTCAGGGCTAAGGAATCATGGGAACTGTAGTTTATTGTGGCACCAGAGATCTCTGACAGAGAAGGCTCAATGTTCCAGAAAAAAATACAATTCCCATGATTCCCTAGCACTGACCCAGGACATTTAAAGTGGTCTCAAGCTGCACTATTTCTGCAGTCTGTAAAGGTCCTAAATCTAGGTAAAGCTTGAAACAGAGGGGCCAAATAAATTGGCTTCTGGCTGCTTCTGGGGCATGACGTTTACATGACACATGCCCCAAAAATGGCTGAAAGCACACTGAGGTCATGCCAAGGTGGCAAGGGCCAGCCCAAAAAGAGCAGATTAAATCCACTCCTGCTGGTGGCCCATTTCAGACTGTGGCAGTGACTTGTTTCAGGAGTGGGCTGTGCAGTTGCTGCGGTCCCAGTGTGATTAGTGCTGGAGTGGCTGAAGGCTATTCCTTCCAGGCCATCTGCTTCGGCTCTAAGTATACAAGTAAACTATGCATGGATTATGATGCAGGTTATAACATCTGAAAAATGACCCTGAAACTTCAATAATCAGCATCACTAATAAAATGAGTTATTCAGACTAAACCCTGGCATGGGAGAAATCCCCACTGAGCTGATTTATTTCCTAGTCCCAAAACACACTGCAGAAATAATCCAGTTTGAGACCACTTTAACAGCCCTGGCTCAATGCTAGGGAACTCTGAGAACTATAGTTTTGTGAGACATGTAGCCTTTTGTGTCAGAGAGCTCTTGCGCCACAATAAACTACAATTCCCAGGATTCCCTAACACTGAGCCAGAACAGTTAAAATAGTCTGAAACTGGATTGTTTCTGCAGTGTGCAGTGTGTTTTGGACCTTAGTTGATATGCAGTCAGGCAGTGAAGATGTAGAGGAATCTGGATTTCCCAAAATCTTGGGGAAGGGGTGTTCCACATTTGTTTAAAAGACATGGCTTGAATATTTTAATGGGGTGTTATTATACCTGGATCAGAGGAAACAAAATCTATGATAAAATCTATGTTCTACTGTAGCAGCTTTGTGTTAGCTCTGTGGACAGACTTGAGAATAGAGGAATGCACTAGCTCTGCCCTCCCTGTCATCTCTCTTCATGTAGAGAGTGATAATCTTAAAAGGAGAGCTCCCTTTCTGTGTGTGTTTCTCCACATGATGAACAGTACCAATTTTTAAGCTTTCTAGACCTTGTAGAGAGTCTTTTCACACAACAGAAAGTCTCTTCTTCAGCATGCCACTCTCCACATGAGGTGAGAAGGAAAAAAAGGATAGACAGCAAGGTTAGGATAATGCACTCCTCTTCCCATGTTAATTATGAATGCCAAAATACATAATATATAATTTGTTGTTGTTAACTGTCCTCGAGTTGATCTCAACCCATGTCAACCCTGTGGATGAGACATCTCCAAGATCCCCTGTCCTTCACTGGTCTGCTTTTAGGTCCTGCAAACTCATACTCATGACCTCCCTAATAGAGTCCATCCATCTAGCATGAGACCTTCCTCTTTTTCTACTTCCCTCCACCTTTCCTAGCACTATTTTTCCAACTTCATGACTTCTCATGATGTGTCTGAAGTACAAAAGCCTCAGTTTTGTCATCTTAACTTCCAGGGAGATTTGTGGTTTGATCTGCTCTAGGACCCATTTGTTTGTCTTTTTAGCTGTCCAGGGTATCTCTCCTCCAGCATCACATCTCAAATGAATTGATTTTCCTCCTGTCTTCTTTCTTAATTGTCCAGCTCTCCCATCCAAGGATGGTAATAGGGATACATAATATATAAATGATAGGTACATACTAACACAAATAGTAATCTCAGTTACTGAGACCATCAGCATAATCCCTTCTCCATACATCCGGGGTTCAAGCAGAACATGATTTTATTTTAACCTTTGCATCAAACAAAGACTGAAATTGGAGCCTACAAGTATCTTTAGTGATGGCCTGATTAGACCTAGCTTGTGTAAAGTAAAAGGGAAGAGTTTAAGTCCTGAATAACACCAACTTTGGAACTATTCCAGAGTCTAGTGTGCCTGAACTACTATAAAACCATTGAATGGACATCCAAGGACTAGAAATAGAATCCAAAAAAAGTATAAAAATTGCTATAAAAAACACAGTCTGGACATTGATGAAATAGTTAACAATTGAGCCCACAGGAAAAGCTGCATTAACCAATGCAATGGTAGCAGCAGTGAAAACAAGAAGGGAAGGCTCTACAACGCCCCCCCCCCCCCCGGTTTCGATGCTATGGAGATTAAGTATTGAAAGAAAAAGTCAAAGGTTGTCCATAAGGCCAAAGTAAGAGAGAATCATTGTTTTTGTCATGTGACTTCAAGTAGTTTCTAACTTACGATGACCCTAAGGCAGACTTATTACAGAGTTTATGGGATTGACAGTATGTGGCTTGCCAAAAATCATCCACCAGGTTTCCATAGCCAAACAGGGAGTCTGACACCAGGGTTGTAGTCCAGTGCTCAAACTACTATTCCATGTTGCCTCTTAAGATTAGAGTCATTCTCAGGAAAAATATCCTGTACCAAGGAAATTTTTAGAAACTGTAGTTATCCAGTTCCGAGGAATCTCAAGGAAAAGCAAATTATGCATTTCCAGAGCATTTTTATTCTACCATAAACTAACAGGGGTTTTCACATAATGATGATAATCTGAAATGTAAGAAAAGGATACAACATGAATAATTTTAGGTGGTGCTTGCTTTAAAATGTTTCACTACATTTCAATGATTTCTGCTTAATGATTAGTTAATATGTTGCTATGTGTTGTTGCTGGGTATATTTTCCTGAGCATAGTTCAACACTGAAAATATGCCCTTTTCAATGCTGAATGTTGACATCTGGACTAGAGAGTCATCAAATACACCACTTTCTCCATTTCACTAAAGCCTTCATTCTTGAACACTGAAAAGGGTGTATTTCATGCATGCTATGCTTGGCTCCAGTGGGGACTGACTTTAGAACTTTCTCTCTCTGCATACCCTCCAACTGTTCCAATTTGGCAGGGACGGTCCATTTAATCTTTTGTCATCCCACTTTTTCAGCAGCTTTTTAAATGTTCCTGTTTGTGTCACCTCCTTCCATGTTCCCCTTTGTCCTACACTTTCTTCAATGGCTGCAAACTGAATTGAAAGTGTTCAAGTTGTTTGCATTGCATTAACTCATCAGTTAATGATAAATAAATATAAATGATAAATAAATAATGGTAAGTAAAGATGAAGAGGAAATTGAGAGATTCTATGAAGCAGTCCAGGAAGAAACTGACAACATACCATCACAAGATTTCAAACTAATCATTGGAGTCTTGAATGCTAAAGGTGGCAACAAAGAAGAATCAAAAACAGTAGGAAGATTTGGATGAGAAACAAGAAATAAAGCAGGAGAGTGTCTGATAGAATTTGGTGAGGCCAATAATCTATTCATTGCAAGTACCTGCTTCATACAACCAGATTGGAGACTATACACCTGGACTTCACCAGATGGTAAACACAAAAACCAGATAGACTACATAATTGGAATTAGAAGATGGAGAAACTCTATCCTTGTGGCCAAAACCAGACCAGGAACTGATTGTGGCACAGACTACAAACTGCTCATAACAAAAATCAGAGTTAAGCTGAAGAAGAAAGCAAAAACTATCATTATACCAAAATATGACCTAAATAACATTTCAGATTAATTCAAGGACAATGAAAGAAACAGATTTGAACTATTGAGCATAATTGACTGGGAACCTGAAGAACTGTGGACAGAAGTGAAAGACATTATTAAGGACTAATGCAAGAAAACACTAACGGTGGCCAAAAAGAAAGATAAGAAACAATGGATGACAGGTGAAACACTTAATGCCATAAAAGAAAGAAGAAAAGCAAAAGTAAAGTGAGATAGCAACAAAGCCAGAAGTATGAACACAATTGTCCAATGTCTTAAACTCAGGGATAAGGAGAAATACTACAATGACCAATATAGAGAAATAGAAGACAACAACAAAAAGGAAAGAATGAGAGACCTCTATCAAAAAATCTGAGAAATTAAAGCCAAGTTCAAACCAAGGGGAAGGATGCTTCATGGAGGGGGAAAAATATAATACAGGAACAAGAAATAAGAAGACATTGGAGGCAATACACAGAAGAGTTATACAAAAGAGATGAGGGAATGAATGATATTTGGAATGAGGAGCCATATGAAGATGAACCCCAAATTCATGTGAGGTGGAATCTGCAATAAAGGAAATGGTAAAAAAATAAATCACCTGAAACAGAGATGAAAGTGCAAAGGCAGGTCTGATGCTGAACATAAAGAAAGCAAAAATAATGACCACAGAATACATATACAGATTCAATCTAGACAATGAGGGAATTGATATAGTTAAGGAATTCCCATATCTAGTATCAAACATTGAACAGAATGGAGACTGCAGTCAAGAAATAAGAAGAAAGCTATGAAAGAACTAGAAAAGATACTGAAGAGCAAAGACATACAGGGCCTTTACAGACTGCCAGAAATAATGCAGCTTGAGGTCACTTTAACTGTCCTGACTCATTGCTAGGGAATCATGGGAATTGTATTTTTTTCTGGGACATTGAGCCTTCTCTGTCAGAGAGCTCTGGTGCCACAATAAACTACAGTTCCCCATGATTCATTAGCACTTAACCAGGACTGTTAAAGTGGCCTCAAGCTGGATTATTTCTGGCAGTCTGTAAAGGCCCACAACTGAGCACTAAAGTCAGAATCGTTCAGGCCATTGTATTCCCAATTATTATGTAGAGATGCAAGAGCTGGACAGTGAAGGATGCAGACAGAAAGAAAATCAACTCATTTGAAATGTGCTGAAGAAGAGTACTTAGGATACCATGGACAGCCAAGAAGACAACAGCCAGGGTCACCATGAATCGAACTGACTTGAGGGTAGCTAACAACAACAAACTCATCAGAAGGAAAGAGCAAGAGAGGCAGTCTCTCCCTTCCCAGGAGGCTCAGGTAAAACTCAACTTCAGTTTCTCCTGGTTTATGTGTTCCTCCTGATTAATAACTTGACTACACTCTGATGTTGTTTGGCTACAAGTGTCCCAATTTTCATCTGCGAGATGTTGGAGAATACAGAGCCAGAGCCAGTGTGGTGCAGTGGTTTGAGCATTGGACTACAATTGGATACCAGGGTTCGATTCCCTGCTCAGCCAGAAAACCCACTGGGTGACCTTGGGCAAGTCACACCCTCTCAGCCTCAGGGGAAGGCAATGGCAAACCTCCTGTGAATAAATCTTGCCAAGAAAACTCCACATTAGGTTTGCCTTAGGGTTGTCATAAGTCAGAAATGACCTGAAGGCACACAACAATGAATGGAGATATAAACATACATGGGGAACAGGACTACACCTTCAAACTATAAATGTCAAGCTTAAGTCATGCAAGCATTTTCTACATCACCAGGTGGGGTATTCTGCTCAGGAGAACTTAATGAACTTGTTCTGAAAACTGTGAAGATAAATTTCTGCATCTGTCATGTGTAAGTTACACACAGTTAGATGCTGAAAGACTTCCTCTGCACTTCATAAAGGAGCTCAGCAGGCAGGTGGAAGGAGGCCAATCTTTCCAAACCTCTGTTTTCTTCTTAATCTTATTAAAAAAAAGTCTTTATGTTAATTTTCAATAAAATCCTGGTTACTACCTTGAATAACAACTATATTAACTAGTTGCACTGGCAAAAAGGAGACAAGACGCCTCTATGGGTTCAAACAGGCCACAATTTTTATTTAGCTGTACAGGGTCTATTGATAAACAATAAACAATAACAAATTTGTCACGTGTGTAAGTGAAGGTGTAACCACCCAGGTGGGTGGTCCTTCACTGCACGTGACAAAACAAGTAAACAAAATTAACAACAAATTTTCAACCCCTCCCCCCAGAAATGATGTCATATTACATCATATGACGTCATGCAATTTTATGACATCATGCCTTAAATGCATACATCATTTCCTTTCAATTTGTTTTATGCCAATTCCCCCCCAATTTTTAATTAGCCAGATTAAATTATTTTGTGGGGTGGGGGTCATTACCCACCACAAGAGGGGGCCAGCCTAGCTAGGCATCCCCTCCCCCGCCCCCCCCCCCCCCGCAGATCTCTTTTGCAATTTGGTCAGAGAGTGCAGTTACGTACATCTCTGACCTCTCTGGGGAGAGGTGAAACCCATCCCCCCTGTACAGCTGTGGCCGGTCAAGCTTAATACCGTGCTCCAATAAGAAAATTCCCAATTTAGCAAGCTGCTTAGCCATGTAGCGGTTAAGCCAGCGCTGAACATTATTAATAGTTCAGTCCTTCTGTGCTCCAGGCCAGCAACGCCTTGGCACAAGTTTTGTCCACAGGATCACAGCGCTTGACAAGACCTTTTGTACTTCCTCCATGTTCTTCACTATCTGCTTGGCCAACTGCAAGCACGGAGTCCGAACAAGGTCATTCTCCCCCAGGTGTACCACCAAAACCTGGGGTCGAGGACGTGAATGTTCCAACTCCATAATCAATGGAAGGAAAGATGCCAAAGATGCCCACATCATGCCCCTTTATCCAAACTATTCCGTAAGTCCAACATGGGCAAGGCCCAATGTATTGTCATGGCGATGCTCCAACAGGTGGCATTCCGCCCAGAAGACCAGGCTATGTCCCACTATCCAGATTTTGCCTGGGTAAAAGCCAGCTGAAACAAAAACAAAACAATCAACATGGCTTATCAGGAGTCCCATTACCCAATTGCCTAACATAGGTCTTAAATGCACGTGAACGCCACCTGCCAATTCTGCAAATATCAGCTTCACTCAAACCATGTCGCAGCTCCAATACGAAAGGAGTGTGGAAAAAAAAACATTCCTGAGGAAACTCAGCCCTCCTTACAGTCTCTTTTAACATAGCCCTAAATTGGAATTGGGTTAAGGGCAAACCAGACAAATGAATAAACAAGTATCCAGCCAAATTAAGCCTAATATTCAAATAGTTACTCATCGCTACCACTGGGCATATTTGACCTTGCAGCGCTTTAGCCAAAAAGATAGACTCATCTTTTGCAAACTGGTCAGTCTTATAATGCCTGATGTGAATTTGAATCCCCTGTCCTGTTAGTTTGATTGATAGTGCCCTGCCAGATTTGTCATTACGAGATCCAGGCGCAATCTCACTGATTCTTAAAGCAGCAAAAAAGGCTATGGCAAATACTGCTTTAAATAAAGTCTCTTCCCAGGTGAATAACATGTATAAGCTAATTGATCCCATAACTTAACAAGGACAGGGCCAGTTATTGGCTATCGTGAATCTTTTGTGACAGGGGATTCTCTAGACCATCCCTCCACTGCTCTTTTGACCCTAAAATCTGTAGTAGGATCAAAACAGCCCTTTGCCCTAGAGTAAAATGCCAGGGCAGCTAACCTGCCCCTTATGGTGACAGGTGAAAGTCCTGATTGCTTAAGAGATACAATAAAGCAAAGGACCAAATCAACATCAATAGGCCATTTTAAATCCTCCCCAATTTCCTGCAAAAATTGGATAAACGAATTTAAAGCTGTTTGGTAGGACTTGCGTGTTGATGGGGCAATGGAGTTTAAAATTGCCCTATGCACTTCTAATCTCCAAGGTTCCAGAGTGATGCCGGTACCTCCAGTGGGTGTGTCGAAGGCTCGGGAGCCAGCTGCCGGAACCTGGAGAACTGAAAATGAGAAAGGGGGTCCGCCAAAGGGTTAAGCAAACCAGGAACATGTTGAGCTTTAAATAACACATTATAATTCAAACTGGCTTGCCCACAAGTGCACAGCCACCACAATTGGAAACAATTCCAAGAATGTAAGGTCTTTAGTTAGACCACTTTTAACCCATGCAGCAGGCCATGCCTCTGCAGCCCACTGGCCATTCCAATAAACGCCAAAGCCATGGGCACCAGCAGCATCAGAATGCACCTGAAAATCTGCCCAAAGCAGCATTTCAGATCTCCAAAACAATATGCCATTGAAATGCTCCAAAAAGGAGTACCAAACCTTCAAATCCTCATGGATGCCCCTTGTGATTCTAATGTGGTGGTGCTGGGCCACTATCCCTGCAGTAGCCCTATACAGTCTAGCACAAAATGCTCATCCTGGAACTACAACCCTACAGGCAAAATTCAAAAGACCTGTAAGTGATTGAAATTCATGAAGGGTAGCTTTTTGTTTCCCCAACATGATCCCAACTTGTTGCTTCATAGCCACTAGTTTCTCATTGGGCAGACGAGAAATTCCAGCTATGGTATCCATCTCGATGCCCCAAAAGGTAAGCTCAGTATGTGGCCCCTCTGTCTTTTCCTCCTCTAAAGGTATGCCAAGCTCCTGCATTAATTCCTGAAATTGAACTAAAGCATCCTGGCACTGTGAGGAATTTGGATTTCCAGCTATTAGAAAATCATCTAAATAACGAGCAATGGCTCTATTACCAGTTCTCTTAACTGCACACCAATGGAGAAAGGTACTGAATGTCTTGAAAGCTGAACATGAAATCGAGCATCCCATTGGCATAGCTTTGTCAAAATAAAATTTTCCCTCAAACTGAAAACCTAATAGGTCAAAATCATCTGGGTGGACAGGAAGGAGTCTAAATGCAGATTTAATATCACATTTAGCTAACAGGGCTCCTGTGCCTAGGTTCCTGACCATCTTAACTGCTTAATTAACTGCTTAACTGCTTATTATTATTAATCAAACGATGTGTACCTAACTGAGGTAAGCCCAGGATCAATGGCATTGTTCACAGACTCCCCTTTTGGATAAGATAAATTATGAATCAGCCTAAATTCCCCAGGGGCTTTTTTAGGAACTATGCCCAAAGGGAATAAGCAAAGTGTGGGGATAGGCAGCTGATCATGGGGTCCCAAAATTCTCCCTGCTGCTATTTCTTTAGCTAATTTATCCCTCACCATACTCGGTAAGTCCTTCACAGAAAGAGCATTAGGTGCAAAACGATAAGCCCTAGGGCCTGTATAGGGAATACGAAAACCTACAGAGAAACCTTGAAATAAATATAAAGCAGCCTCCCTATTAGGGTAAACCTTTAACCATGCCACCATAATGTCCAATTTAATTGGTGACAGGGCCTTTTCCCCCAGGTGAAACTGGCTGGGGGGCAAAACCCCCTCCTGTTCTTTTCCCTCTAACACAGGAAATTCCAGGGTGGCCACCCCCACAGGTGTTACATTTATGATCAAACCTGCAGGGTTGTCTTTTACACTTGCTGGCATTAAAGTCCCAGCATAAGCCAAATTGCCTTCTCTCTCCCGTGGCAGGCCTCACATTCTGCCCTCTCAGCACGGTAACCATTGGGACAAACCCGTTGTCACACCTGCTCGAGGGGGAGGCCCCCACCATATCATCAGTCCAAAGCTCGGACTGAACATGCCTCCAAGATAAGGAGCGATCCTGTGCTGCTCTCATCCTAAACTGCTCATTGTATTGGAGCCAAGCTGCCCCCCCTTGAATTGTGATGGCAATTGGTATATGCTTTTATCATGATCTCCTGATATTTAGAAAAATCAGGAGATCTGAGTGGCTCTTTCTCCTCTATGACATCTCTGTAAATGGTGAAGCCCATAATCCAATTAACAAAATTGTGCTATAGCTTAGGGCGTTTGAGCGCCTGAAACTCTTTTGGCAAACTAAAAACTATCCCATCCTTCACCATAATCCTTGGCTCGGGATCCCTAAAAGTCAAAGTAAATAAATCAATATATTCACCTTTCCAAATCCTTTCTTTAGTGGAAAGAGGAAGGTGAGAACCAAGGGGTATAGACATACCAGCGTAAGGAGTAGCCTTCACATTCCCCACAGCTCCAGATAACAAAGGAGCACCAGAAATAGACACCACAAGTGTGGTGCTGGCAACAGCCAAAGGCTGACCACCCTGCACCCAAGTGTCAAGGACCTGTGAAGTTGCAGGTGCCTGCTCAGATGCATTCAAAATCACCGGGTTGGGCTGTTCCAAAGCCACACCCTGACCAACCTGGCCACCTGGAGCCCATACCGAGGTAGGCCAATTAGCCTGAACTTGAAGCTTGCTAGGAAGCTTCACCAACTGACCGCAGTGGTCCCACAAAGTGTGGCCCCGCAACAGCTCGGGTGTCCAAGACAGCAGAGGCAGCAGCAGCCTGATCACTTCTCTGTTCACCACCCGTCTGCTCGATTGCACTACCTGGAAGAACCACCCCTTGTAAGAGGTTGTATAAATCAGCCATAGTGGGCTGCCTGGACACAGGGGCAACCACACCCTGTGTCCCCAAACCCGGGACTCTTTACAGGAGATCCCACACATCGGCAATAGTGGGGTGCCCAAGCTCCACTGCCGAAACCACTGATGTGGCCGGTGTAGCAACAGCCAGCTGAGACTCAGGTGCCACCACAGGAATAGACACTTTGTTGTTACTAGCACCCGAAGGGCTGGAACTTGAGGTGGAGGCTGTAGCCTGTAGTTCCTTCTGTTCCTTCATCTCAGCTCAAAAATGGCTGCCTCCATGTCGCAGAGCAGAACTATAAATAACAAACTCTCGCCCCAAGTCTTGCAAAACCAATAACACTGTGAGACTTGGTGCAAACATCAATAATCCTATTGGGCAAGGTGCGCAGGTGTGCTTATTCCCCCGCACGCCTTGACCAACCAGATGTCTCCTGTCCTTATTTGGCCAGCACAACAAGAAACCCCTCCCGACTTGTCGGGGGGTGTCTTTCTATGTTATCTGTGGAGGTCAGTGCAAGAAACAACCCTAAACTCTGAGAAACAGCTAACTGAATTCTTAGGATTTAATTGTTTTGTTTTTTTATGTAACTATTATTTTAAAAAAATAAGGCCTTTAATTCTGGCAAATAAGGAAGTACAAGATACAAAAATGTATCCCCTGAAGGTGTCAGCCAGTCAGCTACATTAGCTTCTAAAAATTGTTGCCTCAAAAAAAAAAAAAAAAAAAAACTGGAGAGGGGGGAATGTTATTTGTATGAGTCAAATTTATGAAACCAATTTATTCAAATGTGCAACACGAAAAAGCATATACATGACATTTATTGCTCAGGTAATTATTCATTTTTATTCAATGGCAGTGTAATTATTTGAACAAAGTTATATGTTCGGTAATGTATGCACCAAATGTTACAGCTGCCCTTGGTTACAGTAACTTCTGCAATCCCATCATTTTTTCCTCTTCACAGATCTATGTATACTGTGCCCTCATTAAAGCATTTTCTGATAAAATGAGTCCTAGTGTAAAATAGCAGTTTGACTTCTCAATGGTTATACTTTGAACATCTTCATGTTCTACAACTTCCAACCACAATTATTTCCAACATGCACTGTATTCAGGTTTGTAGCCTGGTTAGATGAGGAAGGGAGCTTTCATTAGGGAATCTGATGGCTGGGGTGGGGAAGTCCAAATTCTAATGCAAACCACTGTGACACTCTGTTTAGTTTTCTGAGAAAAAAATGAAATTCCAAAAGCATTTAAATATTCATGGTAAAATAAAGGGACCCCAATATTTTAAAACTGATGCGAACATATATTGTTTCACTGTCACAATAAGTTCCAAAATATTTTCATATGGAAATATCATGCTAAAACTTCATCGTTTGTTAAATTAATAAGTTTCATCTCTCCCCTCATCTTTTCTCCCTGACTGGACTTATTTTGCCCTTGGTTTTATCATACAAAAATGATTGTAGTAATTTGGGCTCTACCCCCAAATTGGTGTGATCAGTCCAGACAATGCATGGCCCTATGGCCTTATTGGCATTATATTAGCCTTAAAACAGATTTTAAAAAGTCACCATTTGGACTGGATTTTGCAGAAACTTTGGTTTTTCATGCACCATTTCCCTCAATGTCTGGCCAATTCCCAACCCAGAACAGTGACAGGAAAGGTTTTCCCCTCCTTAACACCACTACTTGGTCTGAGCTCAGAAAGGAGGCACAAAGCCATGTGATCAACACAGAGAGGGTGGGTTATTACAAAGATACCTCAGCCCAAGTGGCAATGCATCAGTGACATCAGTACCGAGCAACATAGGAGTGACATGTCTAGACATCTGCATGATGTCACTGTGGAGTGCTCAGATAATGGAGAGACTCTGGAGTAGCTCTGTGGCCAGAATATTTGGCTATCCATTCAGAGTTTTGTCACTGGTGTAGATGTGCTAGTTAAAGTTAAATACTACTAGAATCACTCAGTACCTGAGATTCATTCTCTCTACCAATAAAGAGTTAGCTATGGAGTTTCCACCTCTTTTACAGTGCTCCTCTGATCCCTTGTTATTGTTGTTAAATACCCTCAAGTTGATCTTGACTCATGGTGATGCTATGGATGAAGCATCTCCAAGACCCTCTGTGCTCCATTGCTCTGCTTAATTCCTGCAACCCCTTAATACCCGTGACCTCCTTAATAGAATCCATTCATCTGGCATGTGGCCTTCCTCTCTTCCTACTTCCCTCCACCTTCCCCAGCATTGTTGGTTTTTTTCCAAAGAGTCCTCCTTTCTCATGATGTGTCCAAGTACAACAGCCTCAGTTTGGTCATCTTGGCTTACAGGGAGTCTTCTGGCTTGATCTGCTCTAGGACCCACTAGTTTGTCCTTTTGGCTGTCCATGGGATCCTCAGCATTCTTCTCCAGCACCACATCTCAAATGCATTGATTTTCTTCCTATCATCTTTCTTGACTGTCCAGTTCTCACATCCGTACATGGTAATAGGGAATACGATGGCTTGTATGATTCTAACTTAGGTGCTGAGTTGTATATCTTTGCAATTTAGAATCTTTTCTAGTTCTTTCATAGCCAACCTCCCCATTCATAATCTTCTTCTGCTTTCCTAACTGCAGTCCCCATTTCTATCAATGTTTTATCCCAGGTATGGGGATTCTTTTACTATTTCTATTTCTTCATTGTCTAGATCCTCGGCACTCATGATTTTTGTTTTCTTTATGTTCAACATTAAACCTGCATTAGCACTTTCTGTTCTAGGTCTGTGAGGTTTTCTGCTAGTACTATGGTGTCATGTGCATATCTTAGATTGTTGATATTCCTTCCTCCTATTTTCACTCTTCCTTCTTCTGTGTCCAAGCCTGCTTTCCTTATAATATGTTCTGTATACAACTTGAACAGTTAGGGTGAACGGATGCAGCCTTGTTTGAATCCCTTGCCAATTGAGAACCACTCTTTTTCTCCATGTTCTGTTCTGACAGTAGCCTCTTGTCCTGAATACAGATTCATCATTAGGACTATCAGATGTGTTGGAATTCCCATGTCTTTAAGGGCATTCCATAGCCTTTCATGATCTATGCAGTCAAAGGCTTTGCTATAGTCTATAAAACACATGCTGATTTTCTTTTTGAATTCCCTGGTGCACTCCATTAGCCATCATATGTTTGCAATGTGATCCCTAGTACCTCTTCCTTTCCTGAACTTTGCTTGGATCGCTGAGATTTCTCTCTCCATGTATAGTTGGAGTCTATGTTGCAGAATTTTGAGCATGATTTTGCTTGCGTGGGGGGTCAGTGCTATGGTCCTATAGTTGCTGCAGTCTCTTGTGTCTCCCTTTTTGTGGATGGGGATGTATATTGATTACTTCCAATCTGTTGGCCATTGTTCTGTTTTCCATATCTGTTGACGTATGTTGGTTAGCACTAGAGTTGACCTTGTCAATGTGGATTGCAACAGTTCAATTGGAATATCATCTGTTCCTGGTGATTTTTTTTTCTATTTCTCTTATTATGGTTTCCACCTCACTTTTTAGAATTTGGGACTCATCTTCATATGGCTCTTCATTCCATGTCTTTCATTTTGTCATCTCTTTTGTATAATTCTTCTGTGCATCCAACATCTTTTTATTCCTTCTGTGTTATTTTTATTGTCATAGATCATCCCATTCCTTGGTTTTATCCCTAAAAGTCTTTAAATTAGGATGGGCAACATGAGTTCTACACACCACAGGTCATCTTGATGTATTGCCATATTTCTCCAAAGCCTGCTAAGGGTTCTCTACTGTGGTTGCTAGAGGAAAAGTGGTGTTTCCACTGTAAAAGCAGACCCTATGAAAGGTGAAATCCCTGCAAAACAAGGCATGCATTACTATTAGGAGTGTGAAAAAATTGTCTTTCCAGTTCCCAAGGATCCTTGAGTTGAATAATTTTATTTTTTGTTTTAAATCTCAATTTACTGAAAATGTCTCATTTTGTTCTTGTGAGAAATTCCATATGAGGCTCCCATAGGTTCCCATAGACAAGGCCAGGACCTTCCCCTGTAGGTGACTGCAGATTGTGGGGTGATTATTGGAGTAAAGCTGGTGAAGTAAATGTAGACTATCCAGCCTAACAATTGTGAAAGGTTTGAGTGTACACGTGTAGTGGCATCAAGTTAAATCCCACCCTTTTGTGAATACAGCCAACTGCCCATAAGTGACTATGCCACAAGAAAAACAGAACTTTCCATACTAGAAAATAACAGCTCAGAATAAAACAAAGAACAGAATCCCTGATGATACTGTTTACAATTAAATAATGGATGCACAAGTGTCCCAAATTTGCAACAAACATTATCACATCCCTCTGGAAAATAACTCATCACAGGGGATTTACATCAGCATTTTATCCTGTGGATTGTTTTGTTTAAACTGGTGGCACAAAAGAACACATTATTACTAGCATTTTATAGTGTTCCACCTATGACTTTATTCATGAGTGATTTATGTGCCATGTATATTTCCAGGACAATTTAAATTACACAAATAGCATTAAAAAAAAAAGAGAGAGAGAGAGGCCTTGTTGGTGTAAATTATAGCTAATTGCTATTCAAATGTTTGGCCCTCAGTGGGAAATTGACTGCAATTCAGCAAAGAGCAAGACACAAAATGAAACAGAAGAGAGGTATGTTTTCTGCCATAATCAGCTGGAGAGGAGGAGGAGGAGGAGGAGGAGGAGGAGGAGGAGGAGGAGGAGGCAGGATTAATTCAAATCACAGAAATGTTTTGGAATACTCAAGAGCATATAAAGTCTGAGCAACAACTGAGCAAACATCTGCACTCACTTGTCATGTACCAACTTGTTACCCCAAGCTTTGGGGTCCCTGATTTACATATCATATTTTATATCAAAATTGCAAGAAAGTATACAAGCAGCAAGAAAGCAAAATTATAAGAAAGTATACCCTTCCATGACTCCACTGCAGATGCCCTAATGCAGGCATTGCCAACCTAAATTCCTGCATGTTCACGCTAGCAATAGGACCTTCATGGAGACCCACCTAGATTGGATCCAAATAGAAGTGACACACCTAGTAGTAGGTAAGGGGGCAGGATAAAGGAGTTGTGGTTGAGAGCACTAAAGTAAACAATACATTGGTGATCCTGCATGCTAATCCCCTTTTGTCTGTGAAATGCACATCTATTGCCTTCCCATTCAATTTGGTTTCCCCCCCCTTTCTTCCCTATTTGGGAAACCAATCTCAAACCATCCCAATCCATTCATTGGACAGGATGGTGCCCCATAGCTATTTTTAGGATATATATATTGGGTGGAAAAAGGCCCTCTTTGGACAGGGCACCATCCTGTCCCCAATGTTATTCAACATCTATTTAAAGCCGTTGGGTGAGATCATTCGGAGGCATGGAGCTCGGTGTCTTCAGTACACTGATGACACCCAGATATACTTCTCCATGACCAGATCATCGGTTCAGACTTCAGATGACATCTCTCCTCTAAATGACTGTCTTAGAGTGGTAATGGATTGGGTGAGGAAAAACAGATTGAAGTTGAATCCAGACAAAACGGAGGTACTCACAGTCACAGGCCTGAAACCAGATCTAGGAATACAGTCTCCAGTCCTGGATGGAGTCACACTCTCCTCTAAGGACTGTGTTTGCAGTTTGGGGGTACTCCTTGACTCGTTGCTTCACATGACTAGTCAGGTGAGTGCGGCGGTCAGGAGTGCCTGCTATCAGCTTCGGCTGATATGCCAACTGCGCACTTATCTGGATGTGAGGGATCTGGAAACTGTGGTACATGCCCTGGTAACCTCTCGTTTTGATTACTGTAACACACTCTACATGGGGCTACCCTTGTGCCTAACCCGGAAACTTCAACTGGTGCAAAATATGGCAGCCAGGTTAATTACAGGAACATCTAGGAGGGAGCACATAACACCCGTGCTGACATCCCTCCACTGGCTGCCGATTAGTTTCCGGGCACAGTACAAGGTGTTGATTTTGACCTTTAAAGCCCTACATGGCTTGGGTCCATCTTATCTTAGGGACCGCCTCTCCCAGTACAATCCCCCCCGCTCACTTCGGTCCTCTGGGAGGAACCTGTTGCAGCCAATAAAAACTAGGCTGTCTCAGACCTCCCAGAGGGCCTTTTCCGCTACCACTCCCAGACTTTGGAATGGCCTGCTGGACGAGATCCGTCTGATTACTACTCTTGCTGCTTTTAAAAAGGCAGTAAAGACGGATCTCTTCCGACAGGCCTTCCCAGGATAATATCTGTTTGTTAGGAGTTGAGACTTCACTTCATCAGCTTAACTGATTCCTCGTTGTTGGTTTATAATTTTAACTCTATTGTTATGTTTTAATTTTTTTCTTTGGTTTAATCTTGTTTTAAGGGGTTGGGTGGGTGCATTATGGGAGGAGGGAACATTTTAACCTGTTTTGTTTTAAATGTTGTAACCCACCCCGATTGCCACAAAGAGGGGCGGGCTATAAATAAAACTTATTATTATTATTATTATTATTATTATTAGTTTAGTTTGCAGGCAGGCACTCTGTTGGTATTGACCAAGCTCTGCCCCTTGATATGCCTGCCACCCCTCCTTGCTGCAGTGGCTGTTGAGTCTTCCATTCCAGATGCCATCAATTAGACCCATGGCTGGTAATATATTACAATTAGTGAAACCTTATTTCTGTTCACCCCTTTGATTGGAAGTCCTTGCATGGCAGGGGATTGGACTGGATGGCCCTAGTGGTCTCTTCCAACTCTATGATTCTATGATTCTCCCACCTTTGATTTCCCTAGCTTCTTGGGTGTGTGTGGGTGTTGCTTATCCCCCCCTAATAAAGTTATACTTCTTATTTGGAACCCTTCCTCTGGAATGCTGTGTAATTATGGACCCATAAACATTGGGCTTGATGGCTAAGGTCACAGTTGCCCCAACCACACTAGAAATCCTAATTTGAGCTAAGTACAAATTCCCCTAAATATAAATATATTGGTTTTGGGGTGTCTTCCCTGGACCCTGAACATTTTGGCTAACAAACTTGATTGTATACTTGCATGGGTTAGATTTGACTTCTAATGAAATCTACAATTAAAGTGAAAAACTATTTTTCATATCATATGACAATGGTGCTCTAATTTATGCCTTCCAGACATCAAACTTGAATCAAGTTACAGGTTGATCTCAGTTTACATTGGGATTGCATTTCTGGACTTGTATGTAAATTGAGACTGATGAAACTGATGTAAATGGGGGAGCCAGTTCTATAGGGAAGCGCTAGAGAATAGGGAGATGTGTTTTAATAAGAGTAGAAGTAGCCATGATGATCAAGCTTCCCAGATGGACAAAGCGCATCAGGAGCGAAAGGGGCTGTCCATACTGTAGAAATAATCCATCCTGACAACACTTTAACTGCCATGGTTCAGTGGTGTGGCATTCTGGGAATTGTAGTTTCCTGAGACATTTAACCTTCTCTGTCAGAGAGCTTTGGTGCCAAAATAAACTACCATATTTTCCGGCATATAAGACGACTTTTTAACCCTGGGAAAGGGTCTCAAAAGTCGGGGGTCGTCTAATACGCCGGATAGAGGAGGAGGAGGAGGAGAACGGAGGAGGGAGAAGAAGGGACTCAAGGCAGAGAAGAAGGCAAAGAGGGGAGAGAGAAAAAAGAGCAGAAGGCAAACAGAGGGAGAGAATAAAAGGACCCAGGAAGAGCAGAAGGCAAAGGAGGGGAGAGAAGAAAGGATTCAGGCAGAGAAGAAGACAAACAGAGGGAGAGAAAAAAGGACCCAAGGTAGAGAAGGAGGAGGGTGAAAAGTGGGGGGGGGGGGGGGGGGGGAGAAGAAGGAAGCCACTTCTAAGCTTGTTGTTGTTGTTGTATGTCTTTGAGTCGTTTCTGACTTACAGCATCCTAAGGTGGCCCTATCATGGCAAGGTTACTTCAGAGGGAGTTTGTCATTGCCTTCTCCTGAGGCTAAGAGAGTGTGACTTGCCCAAAGTCACTCAGTGGGTTTCATGGCCAAGCGGGGACTCAAACCTTTGCCTCCAGAGTCATACTCTGATACTCAGATAGGGTGACCAAATGTGTTCAATGCAGAGGAGGACAACTCACTACAAAAAATGTAGGACATAAATGAAAAAAAAATGTAGAGAAAGCTAAAAACACTAATATAAATGTAAATCCATGCTTCTTAGCCATGCTTAGAGAGAGGGTTGACATGGAGGGCATGTCCTGGAAAAGAGAATGCTAAGTAGCCCATTGAACTACAAATCCAAGAGCTCTCATAATATGGAGCCATGGCAGTTAAAGTGGTGTCAGACTGTGTCAGTTCTACAGTATGGATGCAGCCTGATCCTGCACTGCAGAAATAATGCAGTTTGACACTGCTTTAACTGCCATGGCTCCATCTTATGGACTCCTAGGATCTGCAGTTTGCTTTCTGGTACTAGAGCTCTCTGACAGAAAAGGCTAAATATCTCACAAAACTGCAAATCCCAGAATTCCATAGGCTTGAGTCAGGGCAGTTAAAGCAGTGTCAAATTACTTTAATAAATTTCTGCAATGCAGACACAGCCAAATTTGATGTGTTGCTTGGGCATGTCTTCTTTAACAAATAAGTCTGCACAATGAGAGAGAAAGAGAGTATACTCTTGAAGATTTATCTAAAGAATAACCAAGTTCCTTAACTTGGAGGTTATATGTGTATGTTGTGTGCCTTCAAATTGTTCCTGACTTATGGTGATCATGGGGTTTTCTTGGCAAGATTCTCTCAGAGGAGGTTTGCCATTGCCTTCCCCTGAGGCTGAGAGTATGTGACTTGTCCAAGGTCACCCAGTGGGTTTCATGGCAGAGTGGGGAATCAAACCCAGGTCTCCAGAGTGGTAGTCCAACACTCAAACCACTACAGTACCATGCTGGCTCCTATTCCCATGTACTACCTATGAAAGAATGCAGACTTTTTTGTTGTTCTTGTGTGTCTTCCAAGTCCTTTCTGATTTATGGCAACCCTAAGGCAATCTTAGAATGGGGTTTTCTTGGCGTGTTTCTTCAAATGGGGGTTGCCATTACCATCCTCTGGCTGAGAGTGTGTGACATGTGTTACTTGGCTGCAAACTGTACATACCCCAGAATGCATTACCTTGTATATTGGCAGTCCTTCCCCCCAACAACACTTTCTCATTTCCCCCCAACCATCTGATAGCTGGGACATGGAAATATTTTTTAAAGCAGCATTTAAATCTGGACTATTTTTTTTAAAGTAAGGTCCAAAACACACTGCAGAAATAAATGCTAGGGAACATGGGAGCTGTAGTTTGTTTTGTTTATAAGTGACAGTTTTCCTGTTAAGTACCTGCATGTCATAAATATTTGAATTAAAATTACCATATTGAAATCAAATCTGATTTTTTAAAATTTTTATTTGGTGTGTGTTGGAAGAGGGGTCGTCTTATATGGCGAGTATATCCCAAACTATATTTTAACTGGAAAAGTTGGGGGGTTGTCTTATACACCCAGTCGTCTTATACTCCGGAAAATACGTTACAAATCCCCAAATTCTATAGCATTCATCCATGACAGTTAAAGTGGTTTCAAACTGAATTATTTCTGCAGTGTGGATGCAGCCAAAGAGAGCTAACACATCTCCTTCTGGCAAAAGATGCAGAGGGTACAACAGGAGGAAAGCAAGATATCTTTTGTTTAGCAACCATTTGCACTAAAACAGAACAACAGCAAAGTCAGTCCTTGCACAAAAATATCAGATTCAGCAGTTAACCAAGTTCAGAAATTCAGACTTTGGTAGGTAAAACTCAGCAAATCTTTATTTGGTAAGTATAGGTCCATACTAGAGACTAAACAGCAAGTATTAGCAATGTGTAATTAAACTGCAGGCTAGTTATTCATTAATTGCATACGCAAAACAGTAATTTTGCAGTTTTATGAGATATTTAGCCTTCTTTGTCAGAAAGCTCTGGTGGTACAACAAACTACAAATCCCAGGATCCCATAGCATTGAGCCATGGAAGTTAAAGCAATGTCAAATTGCATCATTTCAGTAGTGCAGATGCAGCCTTGAAGAGCTTATAGAGCGATATTGTCCATTACTTTTACAACTGAATGCACATTTTTGTCAACAAATCTCCAGGAGTGTTTAGACTCAGATTTGGTTCACTATTTGGTTCACCATTTCAAATTGGATTGACATCATTTGGTATGCAGTCTTTCATGACATACATAGTTTTGTACCAAAAACCAAAGATTTAAAAATAAAACCACAGGGAAATGTGGATCCAATGGATAACTGAGGGCCTCGGCAGACGGCTAATTGCGCCGTCTCCGAGGCCCGGAAGAGGAGGAGCCGCCGCACGTTCAGCGGCTCTTCCTCTTCCTGAGGGCGCACCCGGAAGCCCCGGCCGTCCGCACGGCCGGCAACTGCGGGTTGCCCTCACGCCGCGGCAGCCGAACGCGCCGCGGCGTTTGAGCCGCCGAAAGTGCGCCCGCCGCTGTTAGGGCGCACTTTCGGGAGAATCTAAAAGGATCGCCATTTTGGCAGTCCTTTTAGATTCGCCGCAGGGGCGCTGCCGTGCGGAGCCTCCGCTCCGCCGGCGCCCCGAAACGCGGCGGCTCGGAAGCAGTCGTCTGCTTCCCCCCTGAGTTTTAATCCAGGAAGCTAAAATTAAGTTAATTCACTTAAAATGAGATAAGAACCACATAACAGTTTTCAGCATCCCCATTGCATATTATTTAAATGTACACAAAGACAGGTGTACTGTAAACTGAATTAAGCTTTGAAGGGATCTGAACGAATGCAACAGACAGAGAAAGCTCTGGAAGCTATTTCTAATGGAGAAATAAAATTGATTTCCACTCCCTTTTCAAGAAGATAGCTGCAGGTTAAGCATTCAGCTGTAGAGAACTGTGTTTTGGTAAGCTCAATGTTATCAGCTTCATCATTTAAAACATTTTGCTTGCTTAGCTTTTGATACATGTAGAAGATACCCAACAGAAAGTGATCATTTTGACAAAGAAGCATTTATGACAAAAGCTCTGCTCCTACCTGCTGTGAAAGTGTACAGATAAATCATCAGCATGCCTTTTCTTCTGTTGCTGACAGCACACTGAATTAAAAATTGTGTCTACAAAAAGAACTATTTTTGTACCTCAGAACTGCATAACAAACACCTGGCTGATCTCATCTGGGTGACTAGGAACCTGGTGTTTTTTTTAAAAAAATTGAACTGGTACTGTATTACTCGTATCACCAACATTTGCCTGCAGATTCTGTTTCAAACAATAGTGCTGGACAATACCACTTTTCAAGTGCAAATTCATTCACTTGGCTACTTTTGGAAATAGTCTTGAGTTCCATTACATATCCTATTCCACTTATACGGCTGCTGCTTCTAAGACCATCTTAATATGTACATTAGTCTTCTAGCAAATCTTCAGAGCTTTTAATCAACTTGGTTGATGCATCATAAAGAATCAGAAAACTGAACTATATGCACATAAGTTTTTTCTGTGAACCTGAATTTGTGAGAATAACTTTGGAGATGTATATAGAGATTGTTTTGACAAAAGCATGTACCAGAATTATTAGTCTTCATGGGACAATGATAAAATGCAAAGACTATGAAGTTAAGGATTCTTTGGAGAAGGCTTCTGCACCCATCTTACTGATGGCTCACAGCATTAGGATATGAGCCACCGACTGATCTTCACTCACACAATAATAATCCAAACCTTTGAGTGTAAATATGGACATTTGTTGTCTAAGAGAAGTTGCCCATGCACTAACAAACTCAAAGGTGGCTCCATCAGTTCTAAGTTATGTGGATCATGACATTTAAGAACACAATCTGGAATACCAGGACAGTTAACCTAATGACATCCAACAGTAAAGGTGATTCATTTACAAGAAAGATCTCTGTGGTATCAGAAGGTTTGATGGAACTGATTAAATTGTTTGACTTGTTTTTGTTATTTGCTTGACAAGACTATAAGAACAAAGAAGACAGAATTATAGTTCTCTCAGAGAGCTTTGCACCTTAACTAAAGTTTCCCCCCCCCCCCAAAAAAAAAATCCCATGAGGCCAGGTGTGGTTTGCAGATTTGTTGGAAGAAAAATAAAACAAGTGACTGATGTTGACAGGTTGTATGTGAGCAATGAATCAGATTCAATTATGAATTATTTTTCTTTTAGCAAATGTTTCTATTGCCTCTGCTCATTGAATTTCATCAGTTATGAGATCTGATGATAACCAAGAGTAAGCAGAAAGCACAGAGGCACAAAGAGGAGAGAGGTGTACCTTTCAATAACTTTGACAATAATGGACCACCATGTTGTCCTTTGTCTTGGTACTTTGGGGATTTAATTTTGATTTAAAGTATTAGCTGCATTATGTGTTATAATGTGCTGAAGAGAAGAACCCTGTTGGATCAGACCCAAGGCATATCTAGCTCAATATTCTCTTGATGCAATGGGCACCCAGATGCCTATTGCAACTTTCATCTCAAGTCCTCTAGCAACTGATGCTCTGAGAAATATGGTGTCTGAAAAGAAACATGTGTGTGTTCTGCCTGATAGTCACTGATGGTCCTCACCTCCATGAAGTTACTTAATCTTTTTCTAAAGCCATCCATATTGGCAGATAATTGTATCCCTTAACTGCACAAGTGTAAGGAATACAAATGAAAAGAAAGAACTGTTCCTCATGCCCTGGTCAGATCCTCAATTCTCCAAAAAGCTTCATTCTTTTGCTTCATTGAATCTATAAACATCAAGCTTACTAAGAACCTTTTTGAGAATGGGATCTACCTGGCCTCTTGGTTCCAAACAGATTAATATCTTATTTATTTGATTTGTTATGCCACCTTTCTCCCCGAAAGGGGCCCAAGACAGCTCACAAATAAAAATATTTTAAAGGACTTTACAATAATTTTTAAATAATAATTAAAAACGTTCAATAAAAAACAATATAAAATTACATACATTAAAAACTACAATACACACCCCATATAACAAACACCCCATATAAAAGTCATCCCATGATTATGTATTAAAAGCCTGCCTGAATAAAACTGTTTTGCTTGTTGAGGAAAGGGGGCTAACCTAGGCTCCCATGGAAGCAAGTTCCAGAGGGTGGGAGCAGCCACCGAGAAAGCTGTCTCTCATGTCCTTACCAGGCAAGCCGGTAATGGTGGTGGGACCAAAGGAAAACCTTCCCCTGGTGATCCTAGGGCTCTAGCAGATTCATATGGGGATATACAGTCTCTCAAATAGTCTGGACCTAAACCATACAGCAGGTCAAGACTAGCACTTTGAATTGCGCCTGGAAACAAACCAGTGCCCAGTGAAGCTGTTTCAACAAGGGAGTTATATGCCCTATAAATGTCCCAGTCAGCATTCTAGCTGTGGCATTTTGATTCTGCTGAAGTTTCTGAACTGTTTCCAAAGGCAGCCCCATGTAGAGCATGTTACAGTAGTCCAAATGGGATGTAATCAAAGCATGTGTCACCATAGCCAGATCTGATTTCTCAAGGAATGGACACAGCTGGTGCACTAGTTTTAGCTGTGCAAATGCACTCCTGGCTACTGCTGAAACCTGGGTATCCAGGATCATATTTGAGTCCAGGAGAACAACCAAGCAAAAATTCTAATTGGTAGACATGGTGGTGTATTCTATTGTATATTGCAGCTGTAAATGGTTGTTGGAGTATCTATGGCCCTGAGTCATCATCCTGTTCCATTCATGCACAATGAATCCATGAACATGTAGCAGTCATGTACAGATATGTGCATGCCATTCTGCATAAAAATTGGAATGAATTGGAACTAGATGTGAACCATTATTATTATTATTATTATTATTATTATTATTATTTGTATCCCGCCCCTCTGAGAACAATCGGGGTGGCTAACAAAGTTAAAAATACAAAATACATCACACACCCCAATACCCGCCCACCCCTTAAAAAGATATTAAATCAATAGTACATTAAAAATCATAGTTAAAACATAATAATAAAACCAAACGACATGGGAAGTTAGACAACTAATAACAGGGAGGTGGCAACCTTCATATTAGGAGGGATGGGATTGAAGGGGATTTTCTGAGGCCAGGACAACTATTCTGGAAAGGCCTGCCAGAAGAGATCTATCTTAACAGACTTCTTAAAGATGTCTAAAGATGTAATACAAGTGGAAGAGTATACCAGGTATTCATTGCATCAGTTCTTCCTTAATTAGACTACTACTTTTCACACATTTCTTTCCAAGAATATGTTTTGAACCCCACTGATTATCTACAGGAAAGGAAAGGACCCCTCAATCATGAGTCTCACATATCCTTCTGAACTGTACTATTGCTGTTCCATCTTTCAGGAGACTTTAATTACCACTTGATATGACATAATCTCACAGTTGAGCTACTTGAGGAAAAACTATATTGAAAATTGTGTTTGCTGCTTGTGTGTGTGTGTCAAGTAGATGAAGGAGTATTTGTGACAACTTGACAAAACTATCTGCTTGTCACTTCAAGGCTAAAAATGTGTTTAAAATGTTTGCTGGCCAAGATGGATTTTTATTTAAACAACAGTAGAGCTCTTGAACAGTAAGTTTTCCAATGCCCATCACACTATGGCCACGAAGGAACAGAAACAGGGGGCAGAAATGTTCCCTAAGTATATCCAGGAACCAACATTACTGCCTGAGGTGTCTTTACAACAGGAGTTATCTGTTGTGCTGCTATTTCCCCCCTCAAACTAAGACTAAAATTGTTTTCATATAGCTCCCACCTTTCAAAGGTATGTTTAACATGCAGGTATTAGGTGCTAGGTTGGCAGCATGTAGATCCTTCTTCCTTTTACACATTTTGGATTTGTGCATTGAGGTAGGTAAAGGTAAAAGTATTCCCTGTTGACAAGGTTGTCAAGTCGTGTCTGACCATAGGCAGTCCTAAAAAGCATAGGTAATGAACCTGTGACTCTCCAGATGTTTATAACAGCTTCTTGCAGCATTGGCAATGATGTCTGGTACTGATGGGATCTGAAGTCCAATAATTTCTGGATAGATATAGGTTCTCCAACTGTGCTATACAACAGGACATAACCTGACCAGTGATTTCCTACTTGATTTATTAAAGTCTCCTGGTAAGCCTAGTCCCTTGTGTGGGTTTCTCTCCTGTCCTGTCATGGACAATAACTTTGGGAAGAGAGGGTTATATCAACACAGCTATTTCAGTCATAGTTTGGAAAGAGGAAAATGGAAGCACAACACATAACTGGTATTAGAAAGATGCCTGAAAGAAGTAACTGAACAGAGGAAGTGAGGAAGTTCCTTTCTGGCTTCCCTTCTCCCTTTTATGTGAAAAGAGAGGAAGGACTACACCAGACATTCTTTCATACAGGCTTTATGAGCACAAGGTAACAACATCTTACATCTCTTCCACCTTCCTCGGAAGATCTACCCTGAGGCTACCACCCCATAATGACTTTGGAAGGGCTGCAAGGAAGGGACTTCCTTATACCTGATTGAGATTCTTAACTCCTGCTATAAAAGATGTCAAAGATGGCAGAAGGTCTTGTGTGAAAAGCACAATGCGACACAATGCGGCACAGTGCAAAAAGACCTAGGAATATGAACAATCTTGGTTTCATCGGCTCCTATACCAATAGACTTGGGAATGGTCTGGGGGCGGAAATTGGAGTCGTGTGGGGGAAAGGGAGGTATGGTGGGAACAGAGTGAATAGATGTTACAAAAGAAGGTGGGACCGTTGTTTGAAAGCTATTTCACCTTCAGTTCAGTCTGTTTCCCAGAATGGATTGGAGAGCGCACCAACCATTTCACAGAAACTTACCTTGCTCCTCTACAATGCCAGGTCAGTTAAAAATAAGACTCATATTATTTGCGATCTTCTTTTAGATGAGGATGCAGACCTGGCTTGCTTCACAGAAACCTGGCTAGGAAAGGATAGTGCTGTAACTTGGATGCAGGCCCTCCCAGCTGGGTACGCTGTCAGGTAAGGGGAAGTGGGTGGCAGGGTAGAGTGGCTCTGGTTCATAAGAATAATCTGACCTTGACCAGGATACCTGTCTGGAACACAGTCCACTTCGAGTGTATCTACCTGAGCCTGAGGACCAAGGATAGTTTGAGGATTCTGCTAGTATACCAACCACCCCGTTGTGTAGCAGACTCCCTAACCAAGCTGACACAGCTGGTCTCAGAGTTGCTGCTGGAATCACCCAGACTTTTAGTTCTGGGTGACTTCAACATCTCACTTGAGACCAGTTTGTCAAATTTAACAGGTGCGGCTCAGGAGTTCATGGAATCCATGACAAACATGGGCGTATCCTAATTGGTCATCGGACCCACTCATTGTGTGGGTCATGCACTCAATGTGGTCTTTAGTTCAGAACAGGAATATCCATGGGTGGAGGTTATTAAAACCACTGCATTGTCATGGACAGATCATTTCCTGGTCAAGACTGAATTACAAACCACTATCCGCCCCACCAGGGTTAGTGGACCTATTAGAATGGTCCGCCCTCGAAGGCTGATGGAACCAATTGGATTCCAGAGAGCCTTAGAAGGTTTAATGGTTGGTAATGCTGGTGATTCTGTTGAAGCTTTGGTTAATACCTGGAACACCGATCTTACCAAAGCTATTGACACAATCGCTCCCAAGCGTCCTTTCCAACCCGCTTTGAACTGTAAACCATGGTATATGGAAGATCTTAGGAATATGAAGCAGGTTGGACAGCAACTAGAGTGCACCTGGCGGAAAACTCGGCTCTTATATTATCTCAGCTCTTCATAAGAACTTCCTCTGGTCCTATTGAGAGGCAATGCGTGCAGCGCAGAAATCTTTCTCCTCTGCACATATTGCGTCTGCAGAGTCCCACCCAGCAGAGCTGTTTAGGGTGATAAGGGAATTGACGCAGGTTCCACCTACGCAGAACCCACTACTTAACCCAACAACGGCCTGCTGTGACATGTTTAACAATTTCTTTGCAGATAAAATATCTCAGATAAGAGCTGACTTGGATGCCAGTATAATAACAGAATCAATAGACGAGGTGTCCAGCAGCTCCGTTGATGTAATTTTACTGGATCGTTTTCAATCTGTGAGTACCGAGGATGTGAATAAGCTCCTTGGTAGTGTGAGGAAGACAATTTGCCCTCTTGATCCTTGCCCCTCATAGCTGGCCATCTGGGGGGGGGTGCATTGAGGTTGTTACTTACGGACATAATCAACGCATCCCTCAGGGAAGGTCATGTTCCATCTTGTTTAAAGGAAGCGGCGGTTAGGCCGCTTCTGAGAAAAACCTTCCCTGGACCCCCTAAATATGAACAGCTATAGACCGGTGTCCATGTTACCTTTCTTGAGCAAAGTGATCAAGAGGGCGGTTGCTCTTCAACTCCAAGCTGTCTTGGATGAAACCGATTATCTAGATCCATTTCAAATGGGCTTTAGGACAGGATATGGAGTTGAGGCTGCCATGGTTGCCTTGACCGACGACCTTCGTCTGAGCATCGACAGGGGTAGTGTGACCCTGTTGGTGCTTTTAGACCTCTCACCAGCTTTTGACATGATAGATCATAACATCCTCTTGGATCGCCTGAGTAGGTTAGGAATCAGAGGCACTGCATTACAGTGGATCCATTCCTTCCTCTCAGGCAGATTTCAGAGGGTGGGGCTCGGGGACAGCTGTCCTCAAAAAAAGACCTTAGTTGTGGCATTCCTCAAGGAGCCATTCTGTCCTCGATGCTGTTTAATATATACATGAAACCGCTGGGTGAGATCATCAGGAGACATGGTGCTGGGTGTTATCAGTACGCTGATGACACCCAGAACTATTTCTCCATGTCTTGATCGTTGGCCATGGCTCCCAATGGTCTCTCTCCTCTCAATGACTGTCTTAAGGCAGTAATGGACTGGATGAGGGAAAACAGATGGAAATTGAATCCAGACAAAATGGAGGTGCTCACAGTAGCGGTCCCAAAACTGGGAATTGGATTGCGACTGCCAGTACTGGATGGGGTCACACTCTCCATGAAGGACTGTGTTCACAGTCTGGGGGTGCTCTTGGATTCGTCACTCCTGATGACTAATCAGGTAAATGCAACGGTCAGGAGCGCCTGTTATCAGCTTTGGCTGATATGCCAGCTGCACCCTTTCCTGGAATAAGGGACCTCAAGATTTTGGTGCACACACTGGTAACCTCCCGTCTGGACTTCTGTGATGTGCTCTACATGGGGCTACCCTCGTGCTTGGTCCAGAAACTTCAGTTAGTACAAAATATGGCAGCCAGAGTTGTTTTGGGAACAGCAAGGAGAGACCACTTAACACCTGTATTAAAGTCTCTCCACTGGCTACCTATTAGTTTCTGGGCCCAGTATAAGATGTTGGTTATGACCTTTAAAGCCCTAAATGGCTTGGATCCAACCTATCTTCAGGACCGCCTCCTCCCATACAATCCATCCCATGCTCTCTGGTCCTCTGGGGGGAATTTGCTGCAGCCAATAAAAATGAGGCTGTCTGCGACCTCCCAGAGGGCCATCTTGGCATCTGCTCCCAGACTATGGAAAGACCTGCTGGACGAGATCTGTCAGATTAAGACCTTGAGCAGCTTTTAAAAAGCTGTTAAGACGGATCTCTTCTGGCAGGCCTTTCTTGATTGGATTTTCTGGCCTCAGGAGCCCTCCCACCCTGCCTTCTCTCACTTTGGATGCAGGCGCTGCTTGTTTCGCTTTCCAGATTATTGTTGTTCTTGATTTGAATTTATTTTATGTTGTTTTAATTATGATGTTTTAACAGATAATTGGTTTAATACTTTTTGAGGGGTGGGTGGGTTTGGGGTTGTTGGACTGTGTATATATATTCATCATTTTTATTTTTATTTTTTTAAAATTTTATTTCAATGTAAAATGCAATTGAAATGGTACATTTAAAACACAGCTAAAATGTACAAAATAATAGAGAGTATACAGCTCAGCCATTTACTCATTCCTGGGATGTCATAGTGTTCTTCCTGAATAGAACCTTGGAAGTGGGTTGGAAGTGGGAGGAGGGAAAAACGGGTTACAATAAGAAGATAGAATACATACAGAATGTGTCATCAATTACATATCACAGCCCTCCAACAACATTCCAGAAAGAAATCACTTAAAATTTACATAGTTAAAATGATTATAACAATTAAAAACAATGTTGTTATTTCACAGAAAAATCAGAAATTAAACAATAACCCAAATAATTCCCTAAAAAACTATAGACAAAAAGTGCATTCAGAGATCATGAAAGACATCTTTCCATAAAAACTTGGCAAAGACTGGAGGGTGTCTGGAAGCCAAATATTGCTGGATGCATTCAACAAGTGGGTGCCAAATTTCATGGAAAGTCAATTCAGAGTGTAAGCATCTCGCTCTGCTGTTTCTGTCTGCAATTTTCTCCATTAACCACAAGTCCCAAAGTCCCAAATATTCAGTTTTCCAGTTCTTGGCTATCTCAAGCCTAGCGACAGCCAGAAGGAAACTGATAAGTTCTTTGTCCTGCAGGGCTTTATTCTCATCCATAAAAAAGGAAAACAGAAGCAGGAGTGGAGATGATTGTATGCTTTGCTTGGTGATCTTGGAGATTAACTGTAAAATTTCTGTCCAGTATTTATGCACCAAGGGACAATCCAACCACATATGCACAAAAGTTCCCCTACCATCACAACCCCTCCAGCAATTTGGATTGGTATTGGCAGATACGAGCCAGTTTGACTGGGGTAAAATACCTTTGGTGGACCAATTTAACAGTGTTCTCTTTGATGGCAATAGACCTAGATTTAAATGGTAAATGAGTCCACATATTTTCCCAGATCTTACTATGAATTGAAAGGGAAAGTTCTGCTTCCCATCCTGGCTTATGGAGAGTTGAGTTCCCAAAAGTTCCTTCTAATATACAGTTATATATAAGTGCTATTTGGCCTTTAGAATGTGTACCCAGAGAGGCACACATGTTTTCAAAAAGAGTAAGTCGGTGAGGATATTCCTGAATCTGGAGAAGTTTCTTTAAAAATAATTGTATCCGTATTATTTGGTACCAATTCTGATGACCAGGGCCCAGAGCACAAGTAAGTTGCTCTGTTGTGATAGGTGTCCTATTGTGGAACAGGTCCCTAACTATATACGGGCCATATATCTCCCAACATTGAAACTGTGCATATTTCTCTGGACTCTGAAAAAGAGGATGGATAAGAAAAGGCCTTAAAGAGGAAGGGGACGGGGCCAAGAGATGCCTCCATTTCTTCCACAAAACTAAGGAAGTAAGCAAAAAAGGGTTATTGCAGGTTTTAATAAATTTATAAATGGAATCTGAAAAAAACAACCCTGATCAATGGTAGCAGGGGATGCTATGTTGACTTCAATATCTACCCAAACTGTTAAACTATTTCAGCTAATCAGCTGGGTAATCTGACTCAGCTGAGAAGCTTCAAAGTAAATATCAAGTTTTGGAAGTGACAACCCTCCATATCCAGTTTTAGAATGCTTGACCAATTTTGAGAAGCATGGGTGTTTCCCATTAAAAACTAGGGAGTCAAGTAATTTGTCCCAGCATTTAAAATATGAGTTCGGTGGTCTCAAGGGAACCATTTGAAAAAGAAACAGTAGTTTTGGCAATATGAAATATTTAACTACAGCAAAATTGCCCCAAAGAGCAAAATGAAGTGACCTCCAATGGGACAGTTTTGATTTAATCCATTTAGTAATTGGATTATAATTGCGAGGGATAAGCTGAGAGATATCTCTTGTGATGATGACCCCTAGATACTTTAGACCTGAGGGGTTGATTTGTATGTGTGTTAATTCCCTCCCAATAGTGCTGGGTTTCAGGAGTTGCATTAAGGCAAAGCATCCTGGATTTTTCATAATTTATTTGAAACCCAGAGACCCCGCCAATTTTTTTCAGTACTTTATCAATATCCTGAAAAGAATCAGGTAAATTTTTAATGTAAAGCATCACATCGTCTGTATATAGCCCAATTTTGTGCATGGTTTTATTAATTTCTATCCCTTCTATCTTGTTGTTATCTCTAATCAATGTCACAAGAGGTTCTAACGCTAATGCAAAAAGGAGTAGAGACAAGGGGCAACCTTGCTTAGTGCCTCTTTGCAAGATGATGGGTGTCGAGTCCTTCCTATTTACATATATCATCACTTGGAATCCCCAATAAAGGTCTTTAAGCAAATTCACAAAGGGAATCCCAAAATTAGATTCCCTAAGTAAGACAAACAGATAGGCCATTCAACCATATCAAAAGCCTTGAGGACATTGAGTGAGACAAGTGTGAGTTGTGTACCTTCCCTTGAGACATAATGTATGATGTCTAGTGTTCTTCTAATGGCATCTGACTGTTTACGCCCAGGCATAAACCCAGTTTGGTTCAGTTGAATATAGTCAGTGATGAAACCATTCAATCTGACAACTAAAATAGAAGAAAGCAATTTGCTATCTTGATTAATTAATGCAATTGGTCGAAAGGATTGTACAAGTGGTGACAATTCATTAGTTTTAGGGATCGGTACAATTCTAAAGGTTTTCCAACTATTTGGCACTTTTCCCTTCAACAAAATTTCATTTAGTAACACTACTAAGTGTGGAGTAAGACAGTCTTTAAGGAGTTTATAAAATTCCCCTGTCAAGCCATCTGGGCCTGGGGATTTCCCCAACTGGGTCCGCTTGAGAACCTTAACCAATTCTTCAGTAGTTATGGATTTGTTAAGAGAGGCAGGGTGATGTTCTGTAAGTTTTTTAATGTTTAGGGACTTAATGAAATCGGTATTTTCAAGATCACCTGCTTGATCGGAGGAGTACAATTTAACATAGAAATTACTGAATTCTTCAAAAATTTTAAATTGAGTGTTATAAATTTTACCCTCTAAAGACTGAATGCATGGGGTTAATCTCCTCTCTGATTTTTTTTTTTTTTACTATTCTTGCCATTAATTTATAATTCTTATTACCAAACTCATAGAACCTAGCTTTTGTGTGAAATATTGCTTTCCAAATTTGATAAGAATCAATCTCTTCCAAGAGAGCCTTTTTCTGATGCAAAAGCTGTTAGGAATTTTGGGATATGTAGTTAAAGTGGAAATGTACAGATGTGAGAAAATTTCTACTGCAAAAGTTTTTAAACCTGCAGGTGGTAAATGGTAAACAACTCACATAGAAGACACCAAGGTCAGTGGCTTGGGAACAGAGAAAGACAGAACATAAACATTAGGTCATCTTGTTGTCTGAGAACCAGGATCACATGACACATGGCTCACAGCAAGAAGGCTGGGTTAGTGGACATTCAGCAAATTGTCTATGGAGGTATCCACCCATGGGAGGAGTCTGAGGTTTGGCTTAGAGCCTTCTTTGTTCTTGCTACTTGCACTGTTTGTGTGTGTGTTTAATCTCCTAATCTGCCTGTATGATGATAGATGTATATAGTTTTCTGTTCACTTTGCAACCAAGAATAAAATCCTTCTTTTGAAGAATCTCTGGTTTGGCTTAATGAGCTGCATTCCAAGATGGCTCAGTTCCAGAGAGATGAAAGGCTGATGAACAGCACCCCGGAATTCTGGCACATGAACTTTGCTACACCACCACCATAAATCAACAAAAGCACCAGGTCAGACTTATCTTGAGAACTCTAATGCAGATGAGAATGCTGCCACATGGGCACAGGCCCTCCCAGCCGGGTACTCTGTTAGTTAGCAGGTGAGGGGAAGTGGGTGAGGGGGCGGTGTGGCTCTGGTTCATAAGAACACCTTGATCTTGACCAGGATACCTATCCGGAACACAGCCCACTTCGAGTGTATGTACCTCAGCCTGAAGACTAGGGATAGTTTAGGGATTTTGCTAGTCTACCGACCGCCCCGTTGTCTAGCAGACTCCCTGACTTTGCTGACGCAGCTGGTTTCTGAGCTGCTGTTGGAGACCCCCAGACTTTTAGTTCTGGGGGACTTCAACATCCCGCTCGAGACCAGCTTAACAGATGCGGCTCGGGAGTTCATGGAGACCATGACAAACATGGGCCTATCCCAATTAGTCAACGGGCCCACACACTGTGCAGGTCATACACTCGATGCGGTCTTTTGTACGGAACAGGAATATCCGTGGGCGGAGGTGGTAAGCACCTCCGCATTGTCATGGATGGATCATTTCCTGGTCAAGATGAATCTTAGAGCCAGCATCTGCCCCACCGGGGGTGGTGGACCTATTAGAATGGTCCGCCCTCGAAGGCTGATGGATCCAATAGGATTCCAGAGAGCCTTGGAGGGTTCAATGGTAGGAAATGCCGGTGACCCTGTTGATACACTGGTTAACATCTGGAACACCAACCTTACCAGGGCTATCGACACGATCACTCCCAAGCGTCCTTGCCGTCCCGCTTCTAACCGTAAGCCTTGGTATACTCCGGAGCTGAGGTGTATGAAGCGGCATGGACAACGACTGGAGCACAGGTGGAAGAAGACTAGACTCTTATCTGACAGAACTCGCCATAGGAACTTTCTTCATTCCTATTGGGAGGCAATACTTGCAGCGAAGAGAGTTTTCTCCTCTGCACGTATTGCGTCTGCGGAGTCTCGTCCAGCAGAGCTGTTTAAGGTGGTAAGGGAGATGACGCAGGTACCCCCTGCGCCAAATCCCTTGCTTAACCCGACAACGGCCTGTTGTGACGCTTTCAATAACTTCTTCGCAGATAAAATCTCTCAGATAAGAGCCGACTTAGACGCTACCATTGAATCAGAGTCAATAGGCAAGGCGTCCAGCGACTCCGTCGATGTAGTTATCCTGGATCAGCTTCAATCTGTGAGTACCGAGGATGTGGAAAAGCTGCTTGGGAAGGTGAGGAAGACAACCTGTCCTCTCGACCCTTGTCCATCATGGCTGGCCATCCAGGGGGGGGGATGCATTGAGGAGGCTCCTTACGGAGATCATCAGTGCATCTTTCAGGGAAGGAAATGTTCCACCTTGTTTAAAGGAAGCGGCCGTTAGGCCACTCCTGAAAAAACCTTCCCTGGACCCCCTGGATATGAGTAACTACAGGCCTGTATCCTTGTTGCCATTTCTGGGCAAGGTGATCGAGAGGGCGGTGGCTCTTCAGCTCCAAGCGGTCTTGGATGAAACCGATTATCTAGACCCATTTCAAACCGGCTTCAGGACAGGCTTTGGGGTTGAGACTGCCATGGTTGCCTTGACCGACGATCTGCGTCTGAGCATCGACAGGGGTAGTGTGACCCTGTTGGTGCTCCTAGACCTCTCAGCGGCTTTCGACACAATAGACCACAGCATCCTCTTGGGCCGCCTGAAGGGGCTAGGTATCGGGGGCACTGCTTTGCAGTGGTTCCGGTCCTTCCTCTCGGGTCGGTCCCAGAGGGTGCTGTTCGGGGACTGTAGTTCCAGTAAGAGGGAACTCACTTGCGGGGTCCCTCAGGGAGCTATCTTGTCCCCGATGTTATTTAACATCTATATGAAACCTCTGGGTGAGATAATACGGAGTTATGGTGCTGGGTGTTATCAGTACGCTGATGACACCCAAATCTATTTCTCCGTGTCTCGTTCGTCGGCCTCGAATTCCAATGGCATCTCTTCTCTCAATGAATGTCTTCGGGCGGTAATGGGCTGGATGAGGAAAAATAGATTGAGACTGAATCCAGACAAGACGGAGGTGCTCATGGTATCGGCCCTGAAACCAAGAATTGGGTTGCAACCTCCAGTCCTGGATGGGGTCACACTCTCCTCCAGTGACTGTGTTCACAGTCTGGGAGTGCTCCTTGACCAGTTGCTCCTGATGACAAATCAGGTAAATGCAACGGTCAGGAGTGCCTGTTATCAGCTACGGCTGATATGCCAGCTGCCCCATTTTCTGGAAGTAGGGGATCTTGAGACTGTTGTGCACGCACTGGTAACCTCACGCCTCGACTTCTGTAATGCGCTCTACATGGGGCTACCCTTGTGCTTGGTTCGGAAGCTACAGTTAGTTCAGAATATGGCAGCCAGGCTTGTTTCAGGTACATCTAGGAGGGACCACATCACCCCGGTTTTGAGGTCCCTCCACTGGCTGCCTATTCGCTTCTGGGCCCAGTACAAGGTGTTGGTTATTACCTTTAAAGCCCTAAATGGCTTGGGTCCTAGCTATATCAGAGACCGCCTCCTCCCGTATAATCCCCCCCGTGCGCTCTGTTCTTCTGGGAGAAATCTCCTAGAGCCTCAGAGAGTGAGGCTCTCTACGACCTCCCAGAGGGCCTTTTCTATCATTGCCCCCAGACTCTGGAATGGCCTGCTGGACGAGATCCGTCAATTAACATCTTTGGACAGTTTCAAAAAAACTGTCAAGACGGATCTCTTCCGGCAGGCCTTTCCAGACTAAATGACCCGGCCCTGGCCAGCTCCCGCCTTCCTTTCAATCCTGGCTCCTATTCAATACTAGCAATGAGTTTGCTTGCTACAATTGTTAACTGTTCATTGTTAGCTTTTACATTTAATTCTTTTATATTCTTGATGTTTTAATTGTATTACTGTTTAATATTGTTTTAAGGGGGGGGGAGGGATATCTTATTACTGTAATTTGTTTTTAACTTGTAAACTGCCCGGATTGGGTAACCATTGGGCGGTATAGAAATAAATATTATTATTATTATTATTATTATTATTATTATTATTATTATTATTATGTGTTAATTCTATCATCTCATTCAAGAGTGACCCTCACTTTGCTTCTCGTAAGCATTTTCAGTGGGCCCCTTCTTTGATGAATAGGCCTTGTAGGACCACTTTCAACATGTCCCAAAGAAGGGCCTCTGAAAATCTCAGAGTAGAATTATCTTCATAAAAATGTTGAATGGGTTCAATAATCAATTGTTTAAATCGCTTGTCATTGAGCAAGTAGGAATTAAACCGCCAGACTTTAGAAGGATGACTGTTCTCGCCTATACTCCAATCAAGGGTGGTTGGTGCATGGTCTGAGTATAGGATAGGCTCAATAGATGCCCCTAGTATCTGTGGGATTAAACATCTACTTATAAAAAATTGATCAATTCTAGGGTAGGTATTGTGAAGGGGAGAAAAGAAGGTATAATCTCGATCAGTGGGGTGAAGAGTTCTCTGTGGATCTACCAGATTCAGTTTGAACAAATTGTGGATAGGAAGTACAGAGGATCTGCTCTTTTTGTTTTTAGGGTGGTAGGATCTATCTAACACAGGATCAAGAACTGAGTTAGAGTCTCCTCCTATAAGGATGTCTCCCTTAGCTGTTTTCCTCAATATTTGTAAGAATCCCTTCATAAAATCTGCCTGATGGGAGTTGGGACCATAAAAGCTGCTAAAGGTAACATCTCTATCCCATAACTTCCCTTGAGCTATAATAAATCTACCTTTAGGATCCCTGTTCACCTTCTGTACTGTATATATTGTATGGAATTTTAATTGCTGTTAGCTGCCTCGATTGTCTGACATATGGGAGGGGTATAAATAAATTTTTTTATTATTACTATTATTATTAATCTGATCCTTGTGAATTATGATATGACCAGCCACACATGCTCTAGCACACAGTTACTCACAGGAATCCACATTTTCTAGGTTGTCTGATAAACCTCCATGGTAAACCTATGAATATCACCATAATCCAAGTATATGCACCAATCACAGAGGCAGAACATGAAAAAATTGATAGATTCTATGAAAGAGTACAAGAAGAAATTGACAGCACACCAACACAAGTTATCAAGCTGATCACTGGATATTGGAACACAAAAGTTGGAAGCAAAGAAGAATCAAAAGAAGTAGGCAGATTTGGCTTAGGCAAAAGAAATGAAGCAGGTGAGTGTTTGATAGATTTGTGTGAAGCCAACAATCTATTCATTGCAAACACATTTTTTCATACAACCAGAAAGAAGGCTACACACATGGACTTCACCAGATGGTCAACAAAAAGAAAGAATGCAGACACATTTTCAATAAATAAAAAGAAAGAGAAAAAAACATGTTCAACTTGTATGGTGAACATATTATAAGAAAAGCAAGCTTGGACACAGAAGAAGGAGGAGTGAAAATAGGAGGAAGGAATATCAATAATCTGAGACATGCAGATGACACCATAATAGAAGCAGTAAACTTCAAATACCTGGAACTCCTACTAAGGAAGATCAAAACATCCTAAAATCATAGAATCATAGAATTGGAAGAGACCACAAGGGCCATCCAGTCTAACACCCTGCCATGCAGGAACTCAAAATCAAAGCATCTGTGACAAATGGCCATCCAGCTTCTGTTTAAAGACCTCCAAAGAAGGAGACTACACCACACTCCAAGGGAGTGTGTTCCACTGTTGAACAGCTCTCAGTGTCAGAAGGTTCCTCCTAATGTTGAGGTGGAATCTGTTTTTCTGTAGCTTGTGTCCGTTATTCCAGGGGTCCTATTCTATGTAGTAGCAGAAAACAAGCTATCTCCCTCCTCAATATGACATTCCTTCAAATATTTAAAGGGGGCTATCATATCACTTCTTAACCATCTCTTCTCCAGGCTAAGCATACCCAGTTTCCTAAGTCGTTCCTCTTAGGGCATGGTTTCCAGACCCTTCACCATTTTGGCTGCCCTCCTCTGGACACGCTCCAGTTTTTCAACATCTTTCTTGAATTGCGATGCTCAGAACTGAACAGAGTATTCCAGGTTGGGGCCTAAACAAAGCAGAATACAGTGGCACTATTACTTCCCTTGATCTAGATACTATACTTCTATTAATGCAGTCTAAAATTACATTGGCCTTTTTAGCTGCCACATCACACTGTTGACTCATGTTCAACTTATTGTCTACAAGGACTCCTAGATCCCTTTCACACGTAGTCTCTTTGAGCCAGGTGTCTCCCATCTTATATCTATGCATTTCATTTTTTTACCCTAAGTGCAGTACCTTACATTTCTCCGTGTTGAAATTCATTTTGTTAACTTTGGTCCAGCCTTCTAATCTATTAAAGTCATTTTGAATTTTAATCTTGTCCTCTAGGGTATTAGCTATTCCTCCTAATTTGGTTGTCATCTTCAAATTTGATAAGTATGCCCCCTATTCTTTCACCCAAGCCATTGATAAAGATGTTGAATAGCACTGGGCGCAGGACAGAACTCTGTGGCACCCCACTGGTAACATCTCTCCAGGAAGAAGAGCCATTCCTGAGCACCCTTTGGGTTCAGTCAGTCAACCAGTTCCTAATCCACCTAACAGTTGCATTGTCTAACCCACATTTTACTATCTTGTTTGCAAGAATATCATGGGGGACCTTGTCAAAAGCCTTACTGAAATCAAGATATGCTATGTCTACTGCATTCCCCTCATCTACCAAACTGGTAATTTTATCATAAAAAGAGATCAGATTAGTCTGGCATGACTTGTTTTTGAGAAACTCCTGTTGACTTTTAGTGATTATGGAATTCCCTTCTAAATGATCCCAGACTCTCTGTTTAATGAACTGTTCTAGAATCCTTCCTGGTATTGACGTCAGACTGACTGGGCGATAGTTTTTGGGATCCTCTTTTTTCCCCTTTTTGAAGATGGGAATAATGTTTGCCCTCCTTCAGTCTCCTGGGACTTCTCTTGTTCTCCAGGAGTTCTCAAAGATTATTGCCAGTGGCTCTGAGATTACATTTGTCAGTTCTTTTAATATCCTTGGATGTAGTTCATCTGGTCCTGGAGACTTAAATTCATGTAGGTTAACCAGGTACTCTTGTACCTCCTCTTTACTTATTCTGTGCTGCAGTTCCCCTATTGTGTGCTCTTCTCCATTTTCCTCAGGCTGAGCACCCTTTTCCTTTTGTGAGAAGACTGAGGCAAAGAAGGTGTTGAGTAGTTCTGCCTTTTCTCTGTCCCTGTTAGAATTTCTCCATCTTCTCTGCGCAGTGGCCCTACCATTTTCTTCTTCTTTCTTTTGCTATAGACATACCCCAAAAAGCCCTTTTTATTGTTCTTAATCCCTCTGACAAGCCTGAGTTCATTCTGTGCTTTGGCTTTCCTGACTTTACACCTACATATGTTAGCTTTTTGTTTGAATTCCTCTTTAGTGATTCTGCCCTTTTTCCATTTCTTATACATCTCCCATTTAAAACTTAGTTCAGTTGAAAGTTCTTTTGTCATCCAACCCAATTTCTTGAGATATCTCCCATTTCCCTTCTCACTGGAACAGTTTAAGATAGTGCCTTCAGTATCTCCCTTTTGTGAAACTGTCATCATCATCTAATTCCTCAGTCTGACCTGGGGGTCTATTGTAGACTCCCACTATAACATCCCTGTTGTTTCCTTCCCCTTTAATTTTTATTCATATGCTCTCCACCTGATTTCCAGGATTTAAGATCTGGATCTCTTCACAAGTGTAAACATCCCTGACATATAATGCTATTCCTCCTCCTTTCCTGTTTGGCCTATTTCTCTTAAAAAGGTCATACCCCCCCATTCCTACATTCCAATCATGAGACTCCTCCCACCAGGTTTCAGTGATGGCTATTATATCATATTTGCTTTGTTGTGCTAGGGGTTCAAGTTCATCTTCTTTATTTCTCATGCTCTGTGCATTAGTGTAGAGACATCTAAGACCATGGGTCCTCATACTTGCTGCCTGTGTGAGACTTTTTGCCTCCCAAATTTGGGCCCTTGCATCATTTGCCTTGTTCCCTCTATAACACTTTGACTATTGTCTCCAGCCCATGATGTACTCCTGCCTTCCAAGATACCTTCCAAGATACTGTCTCCCTCCCCCACATGACTCAGTTTAAAGCCCTCCTGATCAAATGTTTGAGACTATTGGCAAAAATGTTTCTGCCAACTGGTGTGAGATGCAGCCCATCTCTTGCCAGAAGTCCACCCTCATAGAACCACAGCCCATGATCCAAGAATCCAAACCATTCTTGTTGGTACCATCTATGGAACCAGGTATTCACATCTGCTATCTTCCTCTCCCTTCCTGGACCATGCTCTTCAATTGGGAGAAGAGATGAGATAACAACCTGAGCGTCCAGCTCTTTCAGCTTCCTACTGAAAACCTCATAATCCCTTCTGATATTCTGAAGGCTATGCCTTGCAGTATCATTGGTTTCCAAATGGACCAAGAAGAAGGGGCAATGGTCAGTAGGCTTGACAAGTCTTGTCAGACTCACTGTTGCATCACAGATTTTTGCCCCAGGGAGACAACACACCTCCCGGGACATCTTGTCAGGCCCACAAACCACTGCTTCTGTCCCCTCAACAAGGAGTCCCCCACCACCACCTCACACCTCCTCTGAGGCTTATCAGTGGCTGTTCCCTGTAGTGATACTCTCAGGGTCCCTTGCACTGTCCCTGAGGACTGTTTCTATTCCTCTTCTTCTTCATCCTTGATAAGGGAGAGAGCTTCAAATCGATTCTGTAGCTGCAAGCTCCCACGACCATCTCTGGTTTCCCTACTTCTGTGTCTGATGTTTCTCCTGCTGTCTACCTCCTCTATGTGTGAAGTGACCTCCTTCCCAACAACTTCCTCAAGACCATTCATTCTGCTCTGTCCAGGAAAACCTCTTGCTCCCTAATATGCTGAAGTGTATCTACCCGGGCCTCCAGCTGGTGGACTTTCTCTTCCAGGAGGGTTACCAACTTGCACTTTGTGCAGGGGAAGTTCCCCACATCTCTAGGCAAGAAGACAAACATCCCACAAGTGTTGCAGGTGACTGCAGCAGCTCCCTCAGTGTCCATATTGAGAAATATTAAGTAAGCAGTGGAACAGGATTGTAGGCTTTTCCCTCAAAAAGAAGAATAAAGTGCAAAGGCAGGCTTAATTCTGAACATAAAGAAAACAAAAATAATGACCACTGAGGACCTTCACAAGTTCAACCTAGACAATGAAGAAATAGAAATAGTAAAAAATAAAAAATAAAAAATAAAATAAAATAAAATAAAATACCTGAGATCAAACATTGATAGAAATGGGGACTGCAGTCAGGAAATCAAAAGACGACTAAGAATGGAGAGGATGGTTATGAAAGAACCAGAAAAGATTATAAAATGCAAAGATATACAAATCAGCACAAAGTTAGAATCATACAATCCACTGTATTCTCTATTACCATGTATGGGTGTGAGAGCTTGACAGGCAAGAAATACCTCCACGGGATGAGCTAAAATTTCGGATGGAGTATAAAGATGGGAATGGCTCCAGGGGAGGGGTGCACTGAGGTGATATTTAGTTATAAAAAATAACTAAAATGTTAAAGTATATATATATATATATATATATATATATATATATATGTATGAAAAGAATGTTATAATTTGGTTTATATTTTATTTTTATTTTTTGTAAAACTTCAAAATATTAAAAAAAAAAAAAGACAGTCAGGAAAGATGATAGGAAGAAAATCAATGCATTTGAGATGTAGTGCTGGAGAAGAATGTTGAGGATCCCATGGACAGCCAAAAGGACAAACAAGTGGGTCCTAGAGCAGATTAAGCTGTAAACCTCCTTGGAAGCCAAGATGACCAAACTGAGGCTGTCGTACTTTGGACACATCATGAGAATGGAGGACTCATTAGAAAAGACAATAATGCTGGGAAAGGTGGAGGGAAATAGGAAGAGAGCTAGGACATATGCTAGATGGATGGAATCTATTAAGGAGGTCACGGGTATTAAGGGTTGCAGGAATTAAGCAGAGCAGTGGAGGACAGAGGGTCTTGGAGATGTCTCATCCATAGGGCCACTATCAGTTGAGATCAACTCAAGGGCAATTAACAACAATAACAATGTTGTCTGAAATTCAGAAGTATCAAAATACATTTTAAAACTCATATTTCAGAAAAAGTGCACTTAGAAATGCACAATTTAACATAACTTATGTTGAAACTAGGGCCAAGATCCTACATCTAGGCAACTGACCCACAGCACCAACTTTAAACTTTAAGCTGCTCTAGGTGAGGTATAATTTTGAAAAGAGAGAGCTACATATATACTGGTATTTCTGCAGTGTGGTGGAGCTTTAGAAGGATGTAGTTAATGAGATAGGTTACAGGAGCATTTACAATCATGACAATAGTGTCATGATCATGCACATGTAACAGAGAAGAATAAATAACAGTTACTGATCTATAACACTAGGCAGTGAATCCATAACTGCAATGCAGAGTGCCAGCCTAGATATTTAACAGCGTAATTTCAGTGCAATTTTTCACTGTACAAACAATTTTTCCTAACACTTTGGCAGATTAATGCAGAAATGGGAAAGAAGAAAAAACTTACAAGTGAACACACAATGCAAAAGTGACACAATTCTTCCCTGTAACTGGGAGTAGAAAAAAGAAAACTATGGAGCTGGCATGCTCTTGCCCCCACTCAGCAATAATCCATCTTGACTTTATAGTCATGACTCTGTTTCCCCTCTCACTTGTCTATTTTAAAATGTTAATTTTTATAGACCCCTCAGAATTTTGAAATCCAGGTTTTCTTGTCTGATTAATTATTTCACACCAGGCATTCAGAACATGCATCTTCTCTAAACTACCCACTTAATAAGTCTACAAATTCACTAATTTAGCTCTCCTCCTGTTCTTTTGTATGAACATTTACTGACAACATTTCTCATCTGTGGCAATATATCATGAGAATGAACCTACAGAAGACACAAAGCAGTTTGAATACTCAACAGGCACTGCAAGCCTTTTTCTTTTCAAAATGAGTTTTTTAAAAAAGAAAAAGAAAATTAGCATTAGTCTCTATAAATAAATTAAAAGTTTCTAATATGCTTTCATTCCTCACAGCGCTTAATATTTAAATGTTTTGGCTTAACTTACAATGCACAAAGAGCACTTGATATTGTCAAACAGACCTCTTGCAAGCTGTTAAAACTGTATTTACATTTTATATCTTCATGAATTTCTGTGTTGCCTGGGTGAACTTGGGTGAAACATACCTTTGTAAGAGGAATTAATGTGGCCAATCCAAAAAGATCATGAGCCTTCTCTCTTTTTAAACCAAAAAAGTGACTATATCATGGTGATTCCCCATTCTTTTTGACCGAGAAAAATGGCCATGACAGAGAACAAATATAATCAGAAAATGACAGTCCAGTAAGGACATGGGGAAATAATGGGAGGAGAAAGAAAAGATATGAAGAACTTGAGGTACAGTCAGCAGTGCATATCGATAGATGCAGCCATCCACAGTCTTGAATATATATATAACTTGCCATTTTCTCCTTATACACAATAGTATAGTGAAAGGTTGTCCCTTATACAAAATACAAAATTAAGGTTTGATTTTATATATATATATATATATATATATATATATATATATATATATATATTCCCCTGAGGCTGAGAGCATGTGACTTGCCCATAGTCACCACTAGGTTTCATGGCTGAGTGGAGAATTGAACCCTGGACTCCAGAGTAATAGTCCAATATATATATATATATATATATATATATATAATGTTCAAAATCAAACCTTAATTTTATATTTTATATAAGGGACAACCTTTTACTATACTATTGTGTATAAGGAGGAAATGGCAAGTTGTTCTCAGTCCAACTGCTGCAACAGAGCATGTTTATATATAGTCCTCTCTCTATATGTGTGTGTATAGTATGTGAGCCTTCAACTCGCATGTTAATTTCTGATAACCTATGAATTCCATAGAGTTCTCTTAGGCAAAGAATACTCAGAGGTGGTCTTGCCAATTCTTTCCTCTGAAATATAGCCTACAGCAGCTGTTATTTGTTAGTGGCTTCTCATCTACATACTCACCATACTTAATGTCCAAGATCAGACAGGATCTAGTGCCTTTGGGTTTGTTCTGCTTCAAGGAAGCCATGGTTTGATTCACACATTTCCCAAAGCAATCCATTTTGGTTTAGGATTTTGGATTTGTCCAAATTCAAAGCCACCTCCTGTAATGCTCATGAACCATCTTACAAATTTTTATTCATTTACACGGTCAATGATTTAAGCTATTCCAGTTTCTTTATGCAGTTAAAAACAGTTGCTGCTGGTGTCACCTGTGTACTGCCCTTCTTCCCAGTACCCAGAAGGGGTGCCAGATTTGATAAGGGACCTGATGTAAAGTATACGTGGTTAAGGGTTTTTCTGTGCCCCCCCCCCGCCCAAACAGCACCGGGTGCATTCGACGGCAGTCTGAACATCACGGAAATAACCAGGTTTCACACCAGGTTATTTCTGTAGTGTGAATGGGGTCAAGGTGAATCTATCATGGGGTTTTATTGGCAAGAGTTGTTTAGAGATTTGCCATTGCCTTCCCCTGAGGCTGAGAGCATGTGACTTGCCCATAGTCACCACTAGGTTTCATGGCTGAGTGGAGAATTGAACCCTGGACTCCAGAGTAATAGTCCAACACTACCACTGTGGTAGAATGAATGTAAATAAATTCAAGAGAGTGCTCATATAAGAAGACAGAATCAGATCAGGGGCAGTGCAGAGATTCAGTCAAAGCATAGTAATCTGAAGGAGCGGGGCAACTGGATAGCCAAAACAGATGCTGAAGTCAGATAAAAGAGGAGAGTTCTATTAGATCATGAATGAGAGCAAGGTGTAGCCAAAAGACAAACCAGATTATCAGGTTGCCAGGATTTCATTCAGGAGATCAAGGAATAATAAATACAGAAAACAAGGAAGAAGAAAATGGCAAGTTGTTCTCAGTCCAACTGCTGCAACAAAGCATGTTTATATATACTCCTCTCTTTATATGTGTGTGTATAGTGTGTGAGCTTTCAACTCAGATGTTAATTTCTCACAACCTATGAATTCCATCAGGTTCTCTTAGGCAAGGAATACTCAGAGGTGGTTTTGCCAATTCTTTCCTCTGAAATATAGCCTACAGCAGCTGTTATTTGTTGGTGGCTTTTCATTCACATACTAACCAGGGATCACCATACTTAATGTCCAAGATCAGACAAGATCTAGTGCCTTTGGGTTTGTTCTGCTTCAAGGAAGCCATGGCATGATTCACACATTTCCCAAAGCAATCCATTTTTGTGTGGGATTTTGGATTTGTCCAAATTTAAAGCAGCCTCCTGTAATGCCCGTGAACCATCTTACACATTTTTATTCATTTGCATGGTCAATGATATAAGGTATTCTAGTTCTTTTGTGCAGTTAAAAACAGTTGCTGCTGGTGTCACCTGGGTACTGCCCTTTTTCCCAGTACCCAAAAGGGATGCCAATACATTCTCCTGTGCAGTTTCCATAACTAGGGCAAACTTTAGTGTAGAGTCAAAGATTGACAGTGGTTCAGAAAGTAACCTCCTCTTAATCTTCTAATCATTGATTTGATAGGCTAGCCTGTTCCTTAATGCCTGTGTCAAGAGTTGCAGCACAATGGAAATTTAACTTCTTGATCATAGGTTGATGGCGCCTCACCTCTTAATGACTGTCTAAGAGCGGTAATGGACTGGATGAGGAAAAACAGATTGAAGTTAAATCCAGACAAAACGGAGGTACTCACAGTCACAGGCCCGAAACCAGATCTGGGAATACAGTCTCCAGTCCTGGATGGAGTCACACTCTCCTCCAAGGACTGTGTTTGCAGCTTGGGGGTACTCCTTGACTCGTCGCTTCACATGACTTGTCAGGTGAATGCAGCAGTCAGGAGCGCCTGTTATCAGCTTCGGCTGATACGCCAACTGCGCCCTTATCTGGACATGAGGGACTTGGAAACTGTGGTACATGCGCTGGTAACCTCACGTTTGGATTACTGCAACGCGCTCTACATGGGGCTACCCTTGTGCCTAACCCGGAAACTTCAATTAGTACAAAATATGGCAGCCAGATTAATTACTGGGACATCTCGGAGGGAGCATATAACACCAGTGCTTAAATCCCTCCACTGGCTGCCAATTAGTTTCCGGGCACAGTACAAGATGTTGGTTTTAACCTTTAAAGCCCTACATGGCTTGGGTCCATCTTATCTTAGGGACCGCCTCTCCCCGTATGATCCCCCTCGAGCCCTTCGGTCCTCTGGGAGGAATCTGTTACAGCCAATAAAGACCAGGCTGTCCCAGACCTCCCAGAGGGCCTTCTCCGCTACCGCCCCCAGGCTATGGAATGGCCTGCCGGACGAGATCCGTCTTATTTCTACGCTCACTGCCTTTAAGAAGGCAGTGAAGACGGATCTTTTCCAGCAGGCCTTCCCAGAATAATACCCCCCGGATACTTCTGCCCTGGGGAGATTTTCATCTGATATTTTATCGGTCTCCCTGCGATGCTTGGGTTGGTCATTGTATTGTTGTTTTATGTAATAGCTTATTGTTTTAAAAAATTTTCTCTTGTTTAATTCTGTTTTAAGGGGTTGGGAGGTGGGATCTAGGGTTGGGATTGTTTTACACTGTTGATTTTTAACTTGTGTAACCCGCCTCAATTGTTGGGCAGAGAGGCGGGCTATAAATAAAACTTATTATTATTATTATTATTATTATTATTATTATTTGACTTGCTCTTTCACAGCAGGTTGGATTATTATAATGGGTCTTTGACACATTTTACCAACTCTCTTTTTAAGCAGATTTGAGGAATATTTGAGCCTCCAGATGTTATTTGACTGCACCTGCCATTAGTCCTAGCTGCTTTTGAAAGGATGTATAGGACCTTTACAGACCGGCCCAAAGGCCAGCCTGGAGACAGAGATGGGGAGGGGCAGCTGCACACCACCAGCCACCCCAACACCACACCAGCGGTTTCCTGACGGCGCATGCCATTATGCATAGTGTGTGGCCTGAGGATGTCCTTCCAGTGCAGTGTTTTGACATGCAGCGCTGGAAGGGGTGCTAAAGAGCTGTGCACCAGCTCTTAGGGTGCCCTTCTGCCACCCCTGAAAGAAGCGGCATTTTGCTGCTCTTTTCAGGGTGGGAAAAGGGAGGATCAGGGCTGTGGCGTGCAGCAGCCATGGCCCCGATCCTCTGCTTCCCGGGGCAGCCTAGAGTTGCCCATCTGCAGCTCCCCTTAGTATCACAATCCCTCATGTGGAGCATGACATACTCCCCATTTTTCCCCTAAAGTAGAAATGGGAATAACCATATGAAGTTCTGCAGATGTCGCTGGATTACAATTCCCAACAGCCTCAGCCAGTTTAGCCAGTGCTGAGAAATGCTGGGAGTTACAGTTCAAGAGAGCTGGAGGATCATGTGATTTCCACTCACTAACAAGACTATAATACTCAAATGGGTCTTTCCAGTTGCTTTTAAAACTGTTAACCTGTTTTTTAAAAGGTAATATAATAATCCAACAAAAACATATCTATATTTTTAAAAAGAAGAACTAAAACTGATCTAAAGGTTCTAGCTCTTGATTTTATTCACGGGTTAAGTTACTTCTCTGGGAGCTGCCTGCAGTACTGAGCAGAAATGCTTTCTTCTATCACATGAAATTTTTATTGGGCTTTGAAATAAAGTTAAAAATAGAGGCAAAGAAAAGAGGCATGTGCATTTACAATACAATAAGAGCCTAGCAGCTCTTTCTTTTGAACAAGAAGATTTCATTGTTAGTTAGATATATTTGTGGGATAGTAGAGGAAAACAACCTAAGAAGTTCACTGTCTATTAATGCTAATAATCTCTACAACATATCATATAATGTCCTTAGTTGTAGGAGTGTGTGAGTGCATGTGTGTGTTTGCTCAGAAATTTATCAATAGTTTGAAAGACTTGCAATTGCAAAATAAAGGGAAACTTATATTTATTTATGGGATTTATATCCTGCCTTTCTCCCAAAATGGGAGTCATATGCTTTTTTCAAAATTAGATTCATTCTTTGCTGGTTTTGCTGAATAGTTTGGATGAAATTACAGTCTCTCAAATGTTGTTCTCAGTCCTCTGATTTTATCTTTGTCACTTGTGAGGAAGTTCCCAAGGTCCATGAGCTACACACTCCACACATTGCTTCTTGGATAACTGTACACCTACACCTCCATTTCTTAAAGTTTAAAATTAAAAATGTTTTGTCTACAGTGTTTTTTAATAACGGAAATCTTTAAGTAATAAAAATGGCTATGGAGAGTCTTCTGCTGCCAAAAAAAAAAAAAAAAAAAAAAAAATTAAAATGAAGGTCCCAAACAGCTAGCAGCCAACACTTTCCAGAGTCTTCCAATTGCATGTTTTATTCAGGAATCAAGTTGTGAAGAAACCCAAACATTCTTATTATCTTCAACTATTGCTAGTCGAAAAGTGGATCTCCATTTCACCATTTCCAAAGTTTGCTGCTTCATTAAACCGTAACTTTAATGAATACATCCCACTGGAGCAAGAAATACTAACCAAAGAAACATCTGGCTGCTGCCACACTGCAGAATTAATGCAGTTTTGACACCGATTTAACTGTCTTAATGGCATCTTATGGAATCTTGAGAGTTGTAGTTTGTTATGGCACACAGCTGACAGAGAAGGGTCAATAGTTCACAAAACTACATATCTTATAATTCCATAACATTAAGTGATATCAGTTAAAGAGGTGTCAAATGCTTTAATTTTGGAGCCTCCACCAGTTTCTAGACATGGGTGGAAAGTTTTTTCAGTTTGTTTTTTTAAAAAATTAAGAATTTAGCCAAATTTGCAAACAAAAAAACAAAAAAACAAAAACAGAAAATAGAAAGCATTTGATTTTAAAATAAACAGTGTAGGAGAAACTAAAACTAACATCTTTAACCATTCAGGCCCAGACCTTTGAGTGTTAACTGTTCAAAGTCTACACTTGAATCTCTGGGACTGTAATTGTGTTAGTACTGAATTAGGGTAGAATTAGGGTAGTCATATTTATTTTCAATGAGGCTCATCATCTTTAACAACCATTTTTGATTCTGAGTCTGATTTTGGATAGCAACATTGATATAGGTGGCACTATACCAAAATAAAACAATGAAATAGACAACCCTGTTGTAAGATATGTGGACACAACATGGTCTTTTTCATGCTATGAATAGCTGTGTCTATTGCACTTGGCCAGTGCAGCTAAAGGAGATTTTCCTTTTAGTTTATTTGGTCAGAAGCTCTGTAAGGATGCAACCACACTGGGAGGAAGTTCTGCAACTGAAATGGTGGTGCTGCTGAGAAAAACTCTTGTTTCACCTGGTCTTTCAGGATGGTTGGACACACATCGAGGCTCCACTGAACAAAGATTCCACCTCAATATTAGGAAGAACTTCCTGGTGGTAACAGCGTTTGAGAATAGAACCCACTACCTCATAGGAGTCTCTTTCTTGGAGATTTTTTTTTATAAAATTTATTCATTAAAAACAAAGACATGATTACAAAAAACATATAACATACATAAAACAACATATATAACATAAACATAAACATACAACATATTTAAACAACATATATATCATGAACGTACTCAGTTTACTGATATGCTTCTCTGTACTTTACATTTAGACTTCCCAGACACAATTGTCTTCTTAAGCATTTGATATCTGCATTTTTATAGATCGCGTTAATTTTGCTCAGTGATAAATACCATAGGTACTGCATCTTGATAAAATTTTCCTTGTAATTTTGACATAGTGTAAATTTGTTTGTTTTTTCCCAAGCTGTTTCCCAATGTTCCCATAAAATATTTTCTCCAATATCTTGGGCCCATTTTATCATGACTTGCTTAACAGTTTCCTCTTCCATGTCCCTTTCATTCAAGATCTTATAGAATTTGATATCTTACCTGTATCTATCTCCCAGAACACTTTATCTATATCGTTTTTACTTCCTGACATGCCTATGGTTTTCATATCTATTTTAAATCTATCTGTAAGTTGAGTATAAAGGAACAAATTATTATTTATTTTTTCTACTTCCAACTGTTTTCATTTTAAAGTTCTTTCCTTTACGTTCATCAAAATGTCTTGGTATTTAATCCAAGGTTCTTTTCTTCTACTTCTACTGAAGAAAGCCTCTTGAGTTGAGACCCACATTGGTAAACCTCAATAAAATTTTCCTTCTTTGGAGATTTTTAAACAGGCTGAATGGCCACCTGTTGGGGGTGCTTTGACTGTGTATTCCTGCATGGCAGGGGTTGGACTGGATGACCCTTGTGGTCTCTTCCAACTATGATTCTATGATTTTATTCCACATTCTGTATGGGGTGAGATGGGAGGAGATTGTTTTTCACTGTTACCTTGTTGTCATTCTGCTACATTGTCCCTTTTTTTTTAAGTCTCTTTCTTTTGCTTGATTTTTATTGCTTTGTTATAAGTCGAACTAAGGCAAGTTGGGGGCAATTAGTTTTACCCCAGTCTCTCTCATAACCCTGGAAACCACATACAGCCTGAGCACACACTTTCCCACCCCTGATATACACAAAAGGAGAGGGAAAACATATATATTTCTGTGAGTAATAAATACAACAGTATGCAAAGGGTCGTGCAGCATCTTTGAGACTACGAAAGCTCATGCTACCAATTTCTTCCTTTCAGAGTCTCAAAGCAGCTGCAAGATCCCTTGGCACACTGATTTTCCAGACTAACACAGTTATGTCTTTGACATATAAACAGGGTATAGCCATTAATATTACAGTGACCATCTCAGCTCCACCACCTGGCAGAATTCAGAACTCAACTAATATGTTCACCCATATGTCTCACATTCCTCCATTTGGAGGGAGAAATAACTGCCAATGCTTTTCTCACAATGTGTCATTGCTTGCCCTGGCTGTCTGCAGAGTTCCACCTCTGCTCCATCTGAACTGATACAATGTTTTGGCATTATAGCAGCCTGTTTTGTGCAAGCAGAGTGGAAGCTGGAGTTTGTGAGAATGAGTGCTGTGGAATATTAGCACCATTTTAAAATATTTCTGCACCATTTGAGGTGCTTTTTTAGAGGGGGCACAATAAGTCTAAGGAGACCCTGCTGCTATCGCCCTTCATTTCTAGATGCTCGCTCCCAATAACAAAGCAAAGTTGCCAGGCAGTCAGCACAATTCATTGATTGAATAAATACAAACCTAACAAACAGTGAGGAAACCAGCTGTGAAAGTGTGTTGTGTTGACAGACAATGCATTTTTAGCAGTGTAATTTACTGCTGTTCAGCTTTACTGACCTTTTGAAAGACTAAAATAAACACATTATTCTCTGTGGTCTGAAGCACTTCAGTTGCTTCAGCTATCGTACTTTACCACATAAAGGATTCACAACCAAGAAGCCCTGTGGGGATACAAGGATGGGGAAATTTCCAATAGCTCTTGGGCTGATTGCTAGAGCCCCATGTCATAATTGTACACAAGAGTGCAGAACCAAAAGAATGCTCGAGTTGGCATATTATTAATACTATTTGGGACCAAAGAGAAAAGCAATATTGAATCTTCTTTTATTTAAAACAGCTTCTCTGCTCCACTTCGTAGGAAAACAAAGTTTTGATCAACAGCATGTTTGCCTTTCTCACAGATAGAACCTATTTTGGAATAAAGGGAAACCAACATGTTAAGTTAACAACATGCATTGCAGATTCAAAAGACTTCCATTCAAGATCAAAGTAATAAAATGTAGGGGGAAGCAGACCACCCAGTTCTTTAGCCTGGAGATGAATGCATCTGTTAGCAGGGTGCTAGTAGGGCTGAGTCAATCACTCAACCTCTCACACACGTAAACCCTTAAAAAAAAAAAACCTTTTGTTCACTGTAAGCAGCATTATACAACTTGACTTCAATAGAAAGAACAGGAAGTGAGAAAGGAAGATGCTTGAATCAAAGAAAGGAGAAATAAGCCCCAAACAGCTATCAAGATAAGTTACAGTCCCACCAACTGTTGGAGAAATGCACCCGCACTCTTAGATCTGCACATATTTTCTTCTCTCTAACAGAATCACCCTATTTCTTGGTCAATGACACTTTTGCATGAGTTTGCCCCTAAATCCATCTCTTTCTTTTTCTAGATTAACCTATTTTTTAAAAAATGTCTTCAGAAAAAAAATAATTTTATATATATCTTTAAATCCCCAAGAAATACACCTTTTCAAATACATTTAATATCTTCTTGGAGCAAAATAATTCTGCTGACATATAGACAAAGGCGCTATAGAATCAACTCAGTAGAAAAAGCTAGAGAATTTTTGAAGAAATTGAAATCAAGGAAACAAGAACAAGCTGGAGATTCGAATGAACCATCGCAGGAAGGAAAGATGAAGACCAGGTATAGAACCAAATTAGAAAGCCAACAGGAATTGGCGGAAAAATTGCAGGAACAAGGAGCATGTGCGTTATATACTGAAGAGGATCTACAAGGGAAACTGGATAGTGATACAAGTGATGAAGAGGAAATGCAGGATAGAGGTCAAGTAGATGAGGATGAGGAAGAAGGCCAACTTTAGGATTCAGCAGGAACTTAAATTAGCATTATTTAAATTTATAACACAAAATGGAAATGGCTATGAAAATTATTTCATGGAATATAAAAGGACTGAACTCAAAACACAAAAGGAGTAAAACATTTCATTTATTACAAAAACAGAGGCCGCAAATTATTTGTTTACAGGAAACTAAAATTAGAAGAAATGAGACAAAATACTTAGTAAATAAGAAACTAGGACAGATGTTTACATCTACAAATGAGAAAAGGAAAGCTGGAATTGTATTATATATTCAAAAAAGCTATAAAGCGATTGAATTATTTAAGGACCAAAAAGGACATTACTTGGGCGTGGAAGTACAAACAGAGGAAGGGAAATACCTCTTAGTATGTATATATAGTCCTAAAGAAAGGCAAGCCTCTTTCTATGCAAATTTGAAGGAAGAAATTTTAAGAGTACACCAGGACGAACACAATTTAATTTTACTGGGAGACTGGAATGGGGTAATAAACCCTAAAATGGACAGGACATCAAAAAAGAAAATCAAGCAGAACCAAGGGAAACTCCCAACATCTTTTTTTGATTTAGTGGAACAACTAAACTTAACAGACGTATGGACTGATTTATATTCCAAAAGTAAAGGATATACTTTTTTTTCAGAATCTTACAAATCACACTCACGAATTGATATGTTTTTTACTTCAGCCAACATGAAGACTAAAATAAAAGAGATGGAAATTCTACCAAGAACAATATCGGATCATAACGCAATTGTATTAACTTTAAACAAATCATTGAAAAAAACTGAATGGAAGTTAAATGATTATCTTTTAAAAGATAAAAAATTTGTGACAAAATTGAGTTTAAGTATTAGAGAATACTTTGAAATCAATAATAAAACATTGATCAAAGCAAAAACGATTTGGGATGCCAGCAAAGCAGTAATACGTGGGATACTAATTTCAAGAGCTGCTGAGATAAAAAGACAAAGAGAACAAGAATTTAAATCTATGGAAGATAAAATTAAGCGTCTTGAGGAACAATTAATAGCAGATCCTACAAATGATAAGAAAGATAAACAATTGAAATATTTAAGGAATCAATTGGATAAAAGATTATCAGAAGAAATTGCAAAAAAGATGAAATTTGTACGACAAAAATATTTTGAATTTGCAAATAAATCGGGCAAATGGTTAGCTTATAGATTAAAAAAAGAAAAGGAAAAGAGATTAATAACAAAGATACAGGATGATAACAAAGTAGTCCATACTCAGCAAGAAATTCAAGATATTTTTTATAAATACTTTACAGAGCTATATGGGAAAGATGATATAGAACCTTTGGAAACTCAAAAGTATATAAATAAACAAGACGTACCAGAGATAACAGAGGATCAAAGGGAAAGATTAAATAAGGACTTTACTGAAAAAGAGGTGGAACAAGCAATAAAAAAGCTGAAATTGGACAAAGCTCCAGGACCAGATGGATATACGGCTGTTTATTACAAGACATTTATAGAGGAATTGAAAAAACCATTGTGTGATACATTTAATTGGATAATAAAAGATGGAATTCCTGATACCTGGAAGAATGCAAACATAATACTGATTCATAAAGAGGGAAGAGATGAATTGCGAGCTAAGAATTACAGACCGATATCTTTGTTAAATACAGACTACAAAATATTTGCATTAATAATGGCAGAACGACTTAAAAAAATATTCTCACAAATAATTAAAAAAGAACAGTCGGGATTTTTACCTCAAAGATATTTAAAGGACAATATAAGAACAATAGTAGATGTGATTGAATACTATGAAAAGAATAATGACAAAAAATTGGGACTTATATTTTTGGATGCAGAGAAAGCTTTTGATAACGTAAATTGGACTTTTATGATAAAAATATGTGAAAAAATGAAGTTGGGAGAAAAATTCTGTAATTGGATTAAAGAAATATATAGTGAGCAATCAGCAAGCCTGGTGATAAATGGAAACAAATCACAAAAAATTAATATCGGCAAAGGGACGCGTCAGGGATGCCCGTTATCACCTCTTCTTTTTATAATGGTGTTGGAGACATTACTAAATCAGATAAGGGGAAACCCAAACATTAGAGGAATGAAGATTAAAGGAAAAGAATATAAGTTACGTGCCTTTGCCGATGATGTGGTATTGATATTGGAGGACCCAATAGAAAATATAAAAGAAACGTTTAGAATGATAGAAGATTTTGGGAATAGGGCCGGATTTAAAATAAATTATGACAAAACAGTAATAATTACAAAAAACATGACAAAAAAAGAAGAAACAGAATTAGCTGAAGAAACGCATTGTAAGGTTGTAAATAAAACTAAATATTTGGGGATATGGATATCCAAAAGGAATGTAGATTTATTCGAAAACAATTATAAACCAAAATGGAGAGAAATCAAGAAAGATATGACAAATTGGAGTAAAATTCAGCTATCATTATCAGGAAGAATAGAGACGATAAAAATGATGATTTTACCCAAATTAAATTTTTTATTTCAGAATATCCCGATAATACATAACAGGCAAATATTTCAAGAGTGGCAAAAAGATTTGAAGGAATTTATTTGGAAAAGTAAAAAAGCGAGAATCAATTGGCTAACAATGACAAGACAAAGTAAAGATGGAGGGAGGAATGTACCAGATTTAGAACTCTACCACAAAGCGAATGTTTTAGATTGGCTATCCGAATGGATAACATTAGAAGACCAGGATATATTGAATTTGGAGGGATTCAACAACAGATTCGGATGGCATGGATACTTATGTTATGATAAGGATAGAGTTCACAAAGAATTCCAACACCACGTAATAAGAAGAAGCTTACTTAAAACTTGGAAAGAACTGAAAAAAATAATATACACTAAAATACCTTTATGGACTTCACCACATGAAGCTTTTTTTGGAAGATGGACAGCCCTTCGAATTTGGTTAAAATATAAAGAGATACTGGAAAAGATTGGAAACCAATTGGAACTTAAAGCTATGTCTGAGATTCAACACTTAGATGATAAAATGCACTGGTTATTATATACCCAAATAAAGGAAAGATTTAAAATGGATATTAAGCTGCAAGGGGTGGAAGAAGAATTGAAAGACATAGATAAAATTTGGCTGGGGACAAGAGAGAAGAGAATAAGTAAATTATATAAAATATTAATGTGTCAGAGACAGGAAAAAGAAATAATATCAGACAATATGATCAAGTGGGCAACAGACATTGGTAGGACAATAATGGTAGATCATTGGGAGAAAGCAAGGAAAATGACAAGAAAATTTACTCGCTCTCAAGACATAAGAGAAAATCAATGGAAAATGGAACAAAGATGGTATCTCACCCCTGCTAGAATGGCAAAAATTTATAAACTACAAAAGAACGAATGTTGGAAATGTAAAAGCAATGTTGGATCTTGGTATCATGTTTGGTGGAGATGTCCCAAAATGAAAAGGTACTGGAAAAAAATACACATGACGATGGAAGACATACTTAAAAACGGTCTTGAATTATATCCAGAATTATATTTATTAAATATGACATACAAACTAGAAGCAGATATAACTAGAAAATATTGGAGACTAATACTTTACATGGTCTCGGCAGCAAGAATACTAATAGCCTCCAAATGGAAACAGGAGACAACTCCAACGGTAGATGAATGGCTATTGAAATTGTTAGAGATGAAGGAAATGGACAAATTGACAAGGTTATTGAATAATGAGAATGTGGAATTGGTTGAGGAAGAGTGGGCTCCAGTGGAAGAATATATAAATAGAAAATGGGAATAAAGCAGCAAAGTAGTTATTAAGATTGTGTAAATGAACTGGATCTGAGATGATGATAGAAGTAATAGATACAGAAATGATGTATGCAAAATGTGAAAAAAATGTACTTACTTTCAAAGAACTATTGAGAAGTCTGAACTATGGGTAAATGTACTGTAAAGATGACTAAGAATATATTTTAAGTGGATTTTTTATGTTTTTAAAAAAAAAAAAAAATGTAGTACTCCTTGCAATATAGAGAGCATCCATGTTGAAAAAAAAAAAAAAAAAAAAAAAAAAACAAAAAAAAAACAAAATAATTCTGCTGGAACAATTACAGAAGGAAAAGCCTGGAGGGTAACAAAGTTCAAACCGGCACATTAGTCCAGGAGTTACAGATAAGATAAGTTTGCATTAGAATTTGCAAAGATAAAAATTTTTAAGCTTCCCTATTTTAGGCTGGTCTCAGGCTATCACAGCAGTGACAGACAGTGCTATCCAAATCAGCCACTGGAAAGCACCTTAAAGCTATCAGTGGCATTTAAAGGGGGAAGGAAACTGATTTCTCTCTCTCAGAAGCTTAACAGTCTGCATTTACATCTTTCACAGCTTCCTTACAGGATGTGAACAAAAGAGCTAACTTATAAATCCAACCAAGATTGCTTTCTTAATTGGTAATAAAAATCTGTTAATAATTTACTAATCTGAGTAGACATCAGTGACACTCCTGGGAGGTGATTTTTTGCAATGGTTTCATAACAAGAGTCTTCCAGGAAATAGTGCAAATTGAGTCCACTTTAACTGCCCTGGCTCAGTGCTAGGGGATCATGGCAATTGTATTTTTTTCTGAGACATTGAGCCTTCTCTGTCAGAGAGCTCTGGGGCCACAATAAACTACAGTTCCCATGATTCCCTAGCACTGAGTCAGGGCGTTAAAGTGGACTCAATTTGCACTATTTCTGGCAGTCTGTAAAGGCCCTTACTGAATATTTTGCTGAACCCATATAAATATTACCCAGTCTGTGTGAAGAAAGGATAACAAGTGGGTTCAGCACATAGTGGGACTGGAGATGCACACATCTATGAAGATCACATAATCAGACTTCTTTTTCCTACTTCCATGTCTGATTAACATCTATTTCTGTATGATTTATTATATGGAGAGGGGCTGAAATCCACCCATCCTCCTTATTTGGAAAATGTGCATTTAATTCTCCCTTTAATTATTAGGGATCCCACTGTTCATTCTCCAATCTTGCACAGATAAACACCAAAATATATGTGGCCAAGCAACATTAGAGTATGATTGTGGTGCACACTACTGCCACCTTTCTCCTTTTCCACTTTAATTCTAGCTGGGAGTCCTGTGGGAACTTGTTATCCCCACCCTTGCCACCTAATTAAGTGTAAGGGACCCACACTGTCTTTTGTATGATGTCCCACCTCCAAAACTTCAAAACATTAGTAGTGTGGTTTGTGATTAAAATGTAGGCCAAGCAATATTGGAACAAGAAGAAAAGTTTATTTTAAAACAACATGTAATAAATGTAACTTGCATCAGAACTTGCTACTATAGTCTTTCTTGGTTACAAAATTATAACTTTTGTTTCTAATTCACTCACACTACCCCAGCCACACTGGCTAACAATATCTATCTGGAGAGAACACCACAGTAACTCTCTTTTTTAGAGCTCTGTGAGTGTTCAGAGTCTCTCCTTTCTAGACTCTAACTCCCCAAAATTTCTCTCAGGGACATCCTATATCATGCATGGCGGGGGGGGGGGGGGAATAAAAGTCATTAGCCATTTTGTTTTCCAAATGCATGTCAAAATGAGGACTCCAAAGATCTCGATTTCCAAAACTCAGGTAAGATTTGGATCAAAAGTGGAACAGATTAGGTCTGGATATGTCCAAACCAAATTGGGCACCATCCTGAATCTCTAAACTGAGCTCCAGATCAGGTGAAGTCTTCCACACCCTTATTGTTCATGTTATTTTCCTGAGATCAGCAATTGATTCATTTTTTGTCCAGAACATGAACTCAAGTGGTGGCTAAAACATAAATTATTCTTAACTGCAAATGTTTTCATGGTATGGTATGATATGGTATGGGATGGGATGGTAGACAGAATGTTCAGCAACAACAATGCTGTCATTCCAGTGGTTTTACTGAAGTCGCTGGGACCTAACTGGTTTTATACAAATCCACAGATTTACATAATTTGAAATCATTTCAACTGTTTTAACCAGTTTAAATGTATCTTCTTTTAACTTGCTAAATTGTTTAATATGTTTTTAGCCTTTAAAAAAAAAAAGCCACCAAATTCTATTATTGGTACAATTTTAAGTTGATCAAGTTGATTTTACACAATGCCAACCTGAGCTCTTTAGCTACAGCATGAGATATAAGGCCTAAGCAGACTGCCAGAAATAGTGCACATTAAATTGAGGCACTGCCCTGGCTCAGTGCTAGGGAATCATGGGAATTGTATTTTTTTCTGGGACATTGAGCCTTCTCTGTGAGAGAGCTCTGGTGCCACAATAAATTACAGTTCCCATGATTCCCTAGCACTGAGCCAGGGCAGTGCCTCAATTTAATGTGCACTATTTCTGGCAGTCTGCTTAGGCCCATAAATATTTCAGTACAAAAAACATAAGTATTAAGAGGATATCCCAGTCCAGCAATATATTTTGATTAGTCATGTTTTTGTGCCCTCATAGAGTCTTCTGTTTCTTTCTTTTTTTAATTAATTTTTTATTGAGTTTTTACAATAAAATACATAAAGTCTGTAGAAAAACAACAATAACAACAACACAACAATTAACTACAAGAGCCAAGATATCTATCTGATGAGTAGTTATTCTGCAGCAGAATCAAAAATTAATTCTCAGCAAGAGCCAGAGAGTCTGGCTTGTCAAGGTGTAGAGTGTCTGTCCAAAGATCCATCTGTGAAGTAGGAGGCTGGATCCGGTGGGAGTGATGATTAACATAGGGCCTAAGCAGATGGCGTAAAAGGCTGTCTTGGGCGCAGGGAAGGGGAGGGGCAGCCACATGCTCAGCGCCCATCCCCCTCCCGAGGTTGTCCTTGGAGCAGCTGGCCCTCCGCATGGCCGGCGCTCCAAGGAGGACCTCCCGCCACAGCGTTCGCAAACGCTGCGGCGGAAAAGTTGCCGAAAGTGTGCCACAGCCTTTGGCGGTGCACTTTCACTGACTTGTGAAAGGAGTGCTAATTTAGCGCTCCTTTCAGGGGTGGCGAAGGTGCACTGCAGGATCGAGGCATGGGGATGCCTCGGTCCTGCGGCGCAGCTTACCAGGGTGGCCACGGCCGCCTGTCTGCTTAGCTCCATAGTCAATAAAGATAGTCTAGTCTTCTTGAAATGCGTCAGTCCTTTTGTAGCCAACGCAAAACCTCATCACAGCAGATAGTTTTCCATCAACCATATATCCCAAATTCTAGACTACCAGTTCTCAATGGAAAGGTCACCTGACTTCCAACATTTGGCTACTTCTAATCTGGCAGCAGTAATAAGAAAAATTATCACTTTCCTATGTTTCAAGTTAGAATTACTTTTAACAAAAATAGAAAACAAAAGCAAAATTGGACAGAAATTTACAGTTTGATCAGTGATACATTAAATTTGATAGAGAACTGCATCGAAGAATTTTCTTACTGTAGGACATTTAATCTACATATGCAATCTGGAGAGAATATTTTAACCATTTTAGACAGTGTTATAGGTGTGAGATACCACCTATGGATGGTTTTCAAAGTATTCTCAGATGCTCACAGATGCTGAATGGGATTTGTATGGGTTGAAGAACAAATATGAGCCCATGCAGTGTCTGCAATTGTGGTTTTTAATTCTCCTTGTCAAAATGAGTGCATATATTGGCCTTTCCCATACATGTATTCCAGGAGATGTTGATAGATAGCTGCTGCCATTCCTTTACTATGAGAAGTGGAATTCAAACAAAAGTTTTCAAAAAAGGAGAGTGGACATGGAGACTCTCTTGCTGAGGCTAGATGTGATGCAAAGGAAGCAATTTGGTGTACTTGAAGCCAGGTAATTTTAGGGGGTATGCAGACAGGTGGCTCTGGGCCACTCTGAGGAGCAGTGGATCGGGGCTGCAACTACCCCATGCCACGGCCCCGATCCTCCCTTTTGCCACCCCGAAAAGAGCAGCAAAATGGCACTCCTTTTAGGGGCAGCAAAAGGCCACCTTAAGAGCTGCCACATGGCTCTTCCTCGCCCTTTCCAGTGCAACACATTAGAATGCTGTGCCAGAAGGGTGTCCTGATCCCACACGCCATGCATAATGGTGCACGGCATCAGGATGGGGTCAGTGTGGGGTTGGGGCAGCTGGTGTGCAACTGCCCCACCTCAACTATGCCTCCAGGCTACCCCTTTGGGCTGGCCTGCAGAGGCCCTTAGTTTGTTGTAGGGAAGTTTTTATGGTGTTGGTGGGCTTTGGTAATCCACCAGAGAACAGATATAAGGTGTGGTAGAATCCACATCTTCTCAATAACCTTATTAGTGGGAATTGATCATCTAAATGAGAAAGAGGATGCAAAAAGAAGAGTTTAATGGGAGAGGGGTCAGGAGCTAGTATGTGTTTCCATGAGTAGGGAGCTAGATAAAAACAGATTCAATAACCTAGTAATTTTCTGTTTTGAAGTTTTAGTGTACACGCAAGTAAATTCAGTGGACTTCATATTGTAAACATCTAGATTTACCCATCTGGTAGCACTGTTGTCCTTAATTAATTGAATAGCTTGGCTGAGTTGGAAAGCCTGGAAATACAGTGCAAAATTTGGGACTGCCGGACTACTATTCTTGGAAGTGATATGTCTAGTGGATTTGGGAAATCTAGGTCCCTTTTGGGTGAAAATAAATTGATCAATTACTTTTTGCCATTTCTTGAATTTAAATGGGAGAGGAGTCAGTGGGATTGTTTGAAACAGGAAAAAGAGCTGAGGGATCATGAACATCTTAACTAATGCAATCCTGCCAAGGATGGAAAGATTTATAGCCTTCCATTTTTTTAGATTTACATAGTATCCATGTGTCTGCTGGGTTATAATTTTGGGGTATGAGCTGCTGGATGTCTTTCATGATGATTATTCCCAAATAGGAAAAACCTGTAGGATTTTTGCAAGCCTGTAGGATTTTTGCAAGCCTAAGTTGCAAGCCTATTAAGTCCTGCCAGGATTTTGCTGTTACTATGAAGTGTTTAGAGCCATTAATGTGGATTTGTTAAAGTTAATTTTTAGATGTGAATACCTACCAAAGGACTCAATTGTCCTTTTTAGAGGCAGAAATGATCACTCTGGGTGCGATAAAAAATGAACAGATCATCAGCATAAAGCACAACCTTATGGTGTTGGTTGTTGATGCAAAGACCAGTGATATCAGCATTATGCCGAATCATGTTAGCCAAGGGCTCTATTGTCAGTGCAAATAGGAGGGGTGACAATGAGCATCCTTGTCTGGAGCCTCTGGAAAATATAAAAGGTATTGAGTCAAAGCCATTGACAAACACCATCACTTCTTATAGATAAGGTACAGTCCTCCTATGAAGCAATCTCCAAAATCCATTCCTTGAAGGACCCCCAAAAGAAATGGCCATTCCAATCTGTCAAAGGCTTTCAAAGCATCAAGTGAAAGTAAGGCTAGAGGAGTCTTTGACTGGTTGGAATGATGGATGATATTGAGTACCCTGCGGACTGGGTTTGCTAGGTGTCTGCCTGGCATGAAGCCCACCTGGTCAGGATTAACATATTCTAAAATAAACTCATTTATTCTGGAGGCCATAATAGAAGTAATATTTTTGCATCTTGATTAAGGAGTGCAATAGGATGAAAAGATTTAGTTTCTGGGCATTCCTCTTTGGTTTTTCAGAATGGAATTATTTGGGTTCTATGCCAACTAGTTCGCACAAGAACATTATTAAGAATGTAGATAAAAAGGGCAATAAGATGGAGTGAAATTTGGTCAAATAAAAATTTGTAAAATTCATCTGAGAAGCTATGTGGGCCTGAACTCTTATTCTGTCTGACCTTAGATATTGTCTTTTTGAGTTCATCTGGGTGAATAGGTTTGTTTAACAGTGATTTATGAGAGTCTTTGAGCTTCTTCAGATTTAGAGATTGTATAAATTGGTCCATGTCCAAATTTTGTGGCAGTTCAGAAGTATATAGTTTAGAATAAAAGTTTTGAAATTCTTTCATAATTTTGTCTGGATCTTTCACTATATTCCCTTCAGACAAAGTGAGAGTGGATATGGTTTTCCTCCCTACCTTATGCTTGACAGCTTTAGCAAGGAGTCGAGAATTTTTATTGTTAAATTCATAGTAGTAAGATTAAGTATAGTGTAAGCCAGTTTGAATCTTTCGATTGTCAGGATCTGCCAGCTCTGCTTTTTTCCTTTGAAGTTGAATGAATACCTGTGAATCGAGCAATTTTTTTATGAGTTAATGATAGCTTTTCTATCTCTTGGAAGAGGCTTTGTCCCATGGTTCCTTTAAGTTTCTTTTGTGTAGCCTCTTCCTTAATGAATAAGCCTCTGAGGATCACTTTCAGGGTATCCTATAACAAGGTCTCAGATGTCTCAGGTGATCTATTTTCAAGGTAGAATTGTTTAATTTCATCTTGAATCTGTTTTTTTAAAACATTAATTCATGGGGAGATACGTATTGAATCTCCAGATGCACGCTTTTGGTAGATCAGGTCCAAACTGCCAGGTTAATGTTGTGGCTGCATGGTCTGAATAAATTATAGACTCTACCTGTATGTCAGCAATGTTAGGAAGGGATAATTTTGGAATGATGAAGTAGTCTATTCTAGAATCGGTGTGATGTGCATTTGAATAAAAAATATAGTCTCTACAGGATGGATGTAGAGCTCTCCAGGGGTCTATAAATCCATGGTTAGTTAAGAGATCAGATACTGGTAATGTTTTCTTTTTCATCTTTCTAGGGGAATGTGATTTGTCTAGTGTGTAATCTAGGACTTCATTTGCATCATCCCCTAAAATGATATTGCCCTCTGCAATCTCCCCTAAGGTTTGTAGGAAAGAAGCCAAAAAGACATGTTGGTCATTGTTTGGGGAGTAAAATGTGTCCAGTGTGAAGATTTTGTTGGCCAGCATACTTTTTAATAATAATAATAATAATAATAATAATAATAAAATTTATTTATACCCCGCCCTTTTGAGGTCAATCAGGGCGGCTCACAATAAAAATACAGTACAATAATAAAAACAAATTACATTCCATCCACCCCTTAATAGGTTATTAAATCTATTACAAGTTAAAAGAAAACAAAGTTAAAATACCACTCACAAATATACAATAAAAACAGCAGAAGATTGCGGCAATTTACTAATTGTTTTTGGGGAGGCAATGGGGCTCCCCTGAGGAAAGGAGGGGCCTGATATTAAACAATATTAAACAATGACCTGAAGGGTCCTGGATTACTTTGGTAATGTGAAAAAGACATGTTTTATCAAACAATATCACAACACCTGTGGATGTGATGTATATTGTGCATCAAAGAGAGATTGTGCTAGAATGTTTCCCATGCCCTTTCTATGCATTTCCTGTTTTTTTTTAAAAAAATGCTTGATTTAAGATTATTAACCTGGGTATGGTTGTTTTTTGGCATTGAGAGAGACAATTTTAATTTTGTCCACATTTGTAATAATAAAACTCTAAGTAAGAAACACTAAATAAATCTATCCTGCCCCTCTGCAGCAGAATTGGAGACATCAAAGTTTGTCTCATGTACAGTATGTAGTGCCCTTCAAACCCAGGCCTTTTTTTTAAGTTTTTTTATTGTAAATAGTTAAAACACACTCAAGTTAACAAACAGTACAGTAGACATTTATACATTACAAATAACAGAACACACCATCCAATCACACAAACTAAATCCTACTATCATGTATTATCCAGATTGTGAATTATAAATACGAACATAAATTACTCTTATTAAGCTTACAACATTTTCCAGTCTTCTTAACCTTCCCGCCCACCTACACAACCCATACATTCTGTCAAACCTTTCTTTATCTTTCTTTCACCCCTTCTTATCCCTCTGTCGGTTTCCTTCATCCTTTCTCCTCTCCTCCCTTCCCTCCTTCCCCGTCTTAATACTTCACTCTCTCCTTCCTTTTCCAGATTCTCATACCTACATCTACCTTCTCTTACTTTCTTCTACCTCCTCTCACCTTCTCCATTTGTACCAATTCCTTCTCTTCCTACCTCTTCTCTGTGCTTCTTCCAATCCAATCCATTCACTCCAGACTAGACTTCTTTCTAACTAATACTGGTTGACTACATCATGTATTTTGGCCTTCTTGTCTACTGCCAGCTATCTTGATATTTATATTATTTTTCTAATTCAAACTTGTTTCTATCAAATGTTCTCATCTGCTTCCATCTCCATTTCCCCTTCCATAATGTTTATCTATTGTTATTTTTTGTTTTACTTCCTCTCTTAAATTTCTTTAATAAATACTAAAAGCTAATCACTACTATTTCCCCACAAACATATTCCAAATATCCTAATATCAGTTTCCATTCTTCTTTTCCTTTCTTTCTTTGTTCTAATCTCATAATTTGTGTCAGTTTGTCCATTTCAATTGCATCATATAATTTTATTAACCATTTTTTTATATTCAGGATTTTTTGTATTTCCATTTTTGTGCCAATGTCTTTCTCGCTGTGGTGATCAAGTAAAAAAGGATTTTACAAAAAAAAATAAATCCAAATTTTCCTCCTACATGTTTAGTAAATAAAATTCTGGATGAATTTGAATCTTTATCTGAAGAATAGTGGATATAACCTCATGTACTTTAATCCAGTAACTTTTTATAAATTTGCATATCCACCAACAATGGTAAAAAGTATCAGATGTTTCTCTGCATTTCCGACATAGGTTACTTTTTGTTTTGTAAATTTTGGATATTTTCTCTGGTGTAAGATACCATCTGAAATATATTTTATAATAGTTCTCTCCGAGATTCTGAGATACAATGTGTTTCATTCCTTTATTCCATGTATGTTACCAGTTAGACAATTCTATTGGATGCCCCACATTTTTGGCCCATTGTATCATATTTTCTTTCATTACCTTATTTTCTAAATCCCATTTTAATAGTAATGCATAAAAGTTCTTAATCCATTTCTCTTTATCTTTTAAGATTGTTTTATCAAAATTCAGTATTATTTTCTTTAAATTCATGTAGTTTACTGTCTTTCTATAACATTCTAAAATTTGTCTGCATGGAAACCAGTTTAATTTAAATCCTTTTCTGTTTAATTCTTCTTGGGTTTTCAGACTAAAGTTTCCCTTGCTATCTTTTTTGGGTATTTGCTCATAAGTTAGCCATTTTGTTCCTTGTGCCATTTTTCTGTGTTGTGTCACCTCTTGAGATGAGAAGCAGAGGGGAAGTTTTGGTATAAGCCTGGCTTTATATTTTTCCCATACTCAGAACAGTGCTTTCCTTACACAATGAGAATTAAAGTCTTTATTAGCCTTTAGTTTGTCATATCCCAAGTACGCATGCTAGCCAAAATTTAAACCATCTCCCTCTAGTTCTAATAATTTATCATTTTCCAAAAGAATCCATTCCCTGATCTACATAAAACAACACAACTCAAAATATAGTTTCAGATTGGGGACTCCCAACCCACCCCTCTCCTTTACATCCTGCAAGATCTTTAATCTGATCCTTGGTCTTTTCTTTTGCCAAGTGAAAGCATTAGTTTTTTGTGCTAATTTTTAAAAGATTTGTCTATGGTTATTACTGAGATCATTTGAAATAACAAGAGCATTTTTGGCAATGCCAGCATTTTGATAACCGAAATCCTTCCTAACGTGACAATTTTTTTCCCATTTTTGCATATATTTTTAAAGTTTCTTTCCAAACTTTCTTATAGTTTTCTTCAAACAAACTTGTAGGGGTTTTTTTTTTTTTTGAATTGTTATTCCTAAATATTTAACTTTGATTTGTATCATCATTCCCATTTGATTCTTTTTCTTTTGTTTTGGTTAAGTTTTTTGTGAGAATTGTTGACTTTCCTTTATTTAATTTGCAACCAGATATCTCACCAAATTCTTGAAAGACTTCCATCAATTTGTCTGCACGTTCCCATGGGTTATCTAAGAAAATAACCAAATCATCAACGTAGGCTCTCAACTTATAATTGTTCTTCTTAATTCTGGTTCCACATATTTGGTCTTGCATTTTAATTTCTTTGATTAATCTTTCTATTATGACCAGAAATAAAAGGGGTGAAAGTGGACAACCTTCTCTAGTACGTCTTCTGATCACTATAGTTTTTGTAAGTTCCCCATTTATAATAATCTTTGCTTTTTGTTCTTTGTATATTTCTTTTATTCATTGTATCAATGGAAACACAGGCCTTTTTTAAGCATGGGGGTGGAGGAAGGGGACACATAAGGCTACAGATTAAAAAATATACACACCAATGTCCACAAGTACAAACAGTTAACCATAACACAATACAAACAACAATTAACAGAAGCAAACCAAAGGAGGAGTACGTGGGGTGAGTCCCATGTCTCAGTCAAGTCATTGAATGGTGATTTCCTCTAGGGTTGGGGGGTAAGCATTATTGGCATACAATGTAGGGGACAAGATCTCAGTAATCAATGATAGAAAGAGGAGAAGGTGAATTGGACGATAAAAGGATACCCATATAAAAGATGAGACAAATTAATTAACAATAGGGGTATTAAGATATTACCATAAATGAAGACAATATGAAAACCTCAGGCAAGCAGTCAGAGAAGCAAGAGCAGTGCACATGCACACACAAACCACCATCCCCACCCCAGGCACCCCATGTAAGCTGACCAAGGCACCATAGGGGAGGCAGGAGGGGTGCATGCATGCACCCCCCCAGCCGCTCCCCCAAAGGGAAAAGCCTGGGAAGGAGAAGGAGGAGCATGCACACACACAGCAACAAATGGTTGAATTATCAAAGCTGGATTGCAAAAGAGGAGTCCCTGTTGATATGCAAATGGATTTTAAATTTCATGGACTTGGAAAATCTCCCTTTAGCCACATAGCCAGAAGGAGAAGGAGCCTGCCTGCAAAAGATATCATCCCCACCATAAACCATCTTAACTAAAGACTGAAATAACATGTAGGCATCTTCCTAACATTTCCAATTATTTTTCTCCTGTTTGGTTTGTAACATCTTGCCCAATGAAGAAGCCTATGGAGCTTTGAAAGCTTCCAACAAGTATATTGTGCATTTTGGTTGGTCAATAAAGGTATCTCTGATGGATTTTTGTTTAAAGATGTGAGTGTCAGAGCTGTGAAAATCAAGACCCAATTGCACATTCAAAACAAGAAAATAGTGGCACATTAATAGTCGTGCAAGAGTGGAAAAGTTGCAAGAGCCATTTGCATTCAGGGGAGTGAAGGAAGGGATGATAGCACTTCAGTAATAGTTAGAGCAAGGAGTGGGGTGGGAGAAGATTATCTAGGTATAAACAGAGTTAAAATAATAAAAGTGACATTTAGAGTGAGGCTATTTCTTTGCAAAAGGCCATGTTGCAAATGTAGAACAGTGAACAGTTGTAAACAGGGAGACTACTTCCATCAAAGATCGTGCTGTCATTAGGATTATGGTGGAGAAACAAGAGAAGAGGGAGCAAGACAACATGCCAGGGGGAGAATGAAAGTTGTGAAGAATAGATGAGTAATACAAGAAGTTAGAACAAGGCAAGGGTAGTTACGCTTAACCATTCACTTTATGACAGGGGTCGGCAACCTACGGCCCATGGGCTGGATACGGCCCGTGGAGGCCTTTGGACCGGCCTCTGCACAGTCCTGCCACCACCGCACTGCCGCTGCCTTTCGCAGCCACGGGGGTCCTCTGGGGCACCATTTTAGATTCCAAAATGGCACCCCGGAGGACCCCCGCGCTGGTGCTGAGCCTCTCAAAGGCCTGGCACTGCTGAGGGAAGCCTCCTGGGGGGGGCACGGCAGCGCTGGGCCTCTCGGAGGCCTGCCGCTGCTGAGGGAAGCCTCCTGGGGGGCACCCACAGTGGCGCAGGGCCTCTCAGAGGCCTGCCGTGGCCGAGGGAGCCCTCCTGGTGGGCCCCCGCTGCTGTGCACATGTGCGTGCGACACAGGAGGGCGCCATTTTGTTTTTTTAAAATGGCGGCATGCATGGGCGCGCACAGGGGGGCAATCGCACAAGCGCACCGGCCCCCAGTGACATTCCCGCCCCGGCCCATCGGCAAAAAAAGTTGCCGACCCCTGCTTTATGATGTCAAAAAAGTCAGAGAAGAGATCTTCTGTGCTGTAAGTTGTTTAGAGTCAGTGTGGTGCTGTGTAGCTTTCAGCTGTGTAGGACCATCAAGCTTCTTGTGTTGTCTCTGCCTTGTTGGCATCCATGGTTCAGCCTGTTGCCTGGATTTGGGTGCAGCTGAAGAGGAGACATTGTTCTTTGGGAATTTCTCAAGGTCTTAGGGCACCTTAATGTCTAAGGTTTCACATATGTGAAGAAGCTGAGTTTTAGTTGAGGCAGTCATGACAGACACATAAAAGATGGTTAGTTTAAAAGTGAAGCCCCATTTGTATTTTGTGCTTGCTTGTTGGAGCAGAGAGGTGAAGGGTTTAAAATCACAGCTTTTCCTCAGCATTTCAGAGAAAATGTCCTGGTATACATGCATGTTGGAATCCTGGTAGGCAAGGTTCAGGGTACTGGAAAGCTTCTTCAGTACTTGTGACTTTTTTGGATAATGTGCAAAGTGTATAATTATGTCCCTGTGGGGAGCATCTTGTCTCTGGTTGAGAGCCGATGTCTGATGTACTCTTTCTATGTCAGCCGAAAGAATATCAAAACCTGAGCAGTTATTATTCAGCCAGGTAAGGAGGAATGAAATCATGTCCTGACTCTTCTGTTCAGGTATCCTGCAAATTCTGATATTATAAGCATCTATTTCTGTCTTCCAAATCCTGTATTTTGTTTGTGAGATAGTCATTTATTTGTTCTAACTCCTGTATGTGGGCCTCATGAGAATGACCCTGTTCAAGAGCTGCATTGGCTGTATTTTCTATATCTCCAATGTGGGCTGTGAGGGCAGTGAGCTTTGAGTTCACTGGCTCCAGGGCAAGTGCCCAGTATTTTTGTAAGTCCTGCATTACATTTACACAAAGCCTTAAAAATAAAATAAAATAAAATAAAATAAAATAAAATAAACATATACAAAGTTTTTTGGGAAAAAGAAGGTTGAAAAAAAGGAAAAAAGACAAGAAAAGGAGAAATCAAATATGGCAATAAACATTATCTCTTGGAACGTAAAAGGAATAAATTCCAAACATAGAATCATAGAATCATGAAGTTGGAAGAGACTACAAGGGCCATCCAGTCTAATCCCCTGCCATGCAGGAACTCAAAATCAAACCATCCCTGACAGATGGTCATCCAGCCTCTGTTTAAAGACATCCAAAGAAGGAGACTCCACCACTCCCTGAGGGAATGTGTTCTACTGTCAAACAGCTCTCACTGTCAGGAAGTTCCTCCTAATGTTCAGGTGGAATCTCTTTTCCTGTAGCTTGCATCCATTGTTCCGAGTCCTATTGTCTGGAGCAGCAGAAAACAAACTAGCACCCTCCTCAATATGACATCTCTTCAGCTATTTAAACAAGGCTATCATATCCCCTTTAACTGTCTCTTCTCCAGACTAAACATACCCAGTTCCCTAAGTAAGGCATGGTTTCCAGACCCTTCACCATTTTAGTTGCCCTTCTCTGGACATGCTCCAGTTTTTCAACATACTTTTTGAATTGTGGTGCCCAGAACTGGACACAGTATTCCAAGTAGGGCCTGACCAAAGCAGAATACAATGGCACTATTACTTCCCTTGATCTAGATACTATACTTCTATTAATGCAGCCTAAAATTGCATTGACCTTTTTAGCTGTGGCATCACACTGTTGACTCATGTTCAACTTGTGATCTACAAGGACTCCTAGATCCCTTTCACACATAGTTTCGTTAAGCCAGGTGTTCCCCATCTTATATCTATGCATTTCTTTTTTTTTTTCCCTAAGCACAGTACCTTACATTTCTCTGTGTTGAAATTCATTTTGTTAGCTTTGGTCCAGCTTTCTAATCTATTAAGGTCATTTTGAATTTTCATCCTGTCTTCTGGGGTATTAGCTATTCCCTCTAATTTGGTGTCATGCCCCCTATTCCTTCAGCCAAATCATTGATAAAAATGTTGAATAGCACTGGGCCCAGGACAGAACCCTGTGGCACCTCACTGGTCACTTCTCTCCAGGATGAAGAAGAGCCATTGATGAGCACCCTTTGGGTTCAGTCAGTTACTAATCCACCTGACAGCTGTATTGTCTAGCCCACATTTTACTATCTTGTTTGCAAGAATATTATGGGGGACCTTGTCAAAAGCCTTACTGAAATCAAGATATGTTATGTCTACTACATTCCCTTCATCTAGCAAGCTGGTAATTTTATCAAAAAAAAAGAGATCAGATTAGTCTGGCATGACTTGTTTTTGAGAAACGCATGTTGACTTTTAGTGATTATGGCATTCCCTTCTAAATGTTCACAGACTCTCTGTTTAATGAACATAATAAGCATAGCATGATTTTTCATCATCTAGAAAAACTTAAGGGTGACATTATTTGTATTCAAGAAATGAAAATAAGAGACAATGAAATCTATTATGCGAGAAACCCAAAATTAGGAACATTGTGTACTTTAGCAGTGAGAAACCCAAAATTAGGAACATTGTATACCTCAGCAGCAGAAAAGAGGGAAAAAGGAATAATGATATGTGTTAATAAAAAATATGATTCTAAAGAAAATTTCAAAGATAAAGAAGGTACATTTATAGCTGCAGAGATTAAACTAAAAAAGTTAACAACAGTGATGGGAGGAGTCTATGCACCTCAAGAGAATCAAGAGAATTATTTTTCACAGTTACACAGTGAATTAAAGAAAACAAGTATGATAACATACTCTTGCTTGGTGATTTCAATGCGGTCATCCAACCTGAATTAGATAGTGTTGAATTTATAAAAGAACATTAAAAAAAAGGTAAACTTCCTAAAACTTTTTTTTTAAAAAAAAAATGCTGAATGAATTTTCTATGACAGATGTCTGGAGACATAAATATGATAAGACTATTCTTTTTCAAGAATCAATTTATTTATAACCTCAAAATCACTACTACCATTGATACAATCTATGGAAATTTTACCCAGGTTCATCTCTGTTCATAATCCAATAATACTGAAAATAATAGAAAAGAAAACAGCATTTACTTGGAGATTTCTAAGCAATTTACTTAATGACAAAAGCAATAGGAACAAAGTGAAGGAAACATTAAAGCATTATTTCAAGGAAAATCAAGCAGAAGGAATGCTGAATAAAACTTTTTGGGATGCTAGCAAGGCAGTTATCAGGGGAATATTTGTTAAAATCAGTGCACCACAATGAAGTGCACCACAATGAAGACAAGAAGGGAAAAGGAAAGAGAAACTACTACCAGAACAATTAAAGATAAAAGAGGAAGAACAGAAGAAAAAAGGTGATAAAACATTGAAGATCAAAGTTAAACTACAGTAACAACAATTAAAAACTTTGGCAATAAATGAAATAGAGATCAAACTGAAGATGGCCAAACAAAAACAATGTGAATCAGGTAACAAAGCATGGAAATTGATGGCAAATAAATTAAGAAAACAAAAAGAGAACAATATTCTCACAGAATGACACCATAATGGAAAAATAATTAAAGATCAAAATAACATTAAAAACCTATTTAGAGAATACTTTGAAAATGTGTACAAAAATAAATTGGACACTGAATATGATAAAGAAAAATTCCAAAAATATATAGAAGACCAAAAACTAGTAAAATTTAATGAAGAACAGAGAAATAAATTAAATCAGAATATACCTACAAATGAGAAATCAGAAGCAATTAGCAAGATGAAATTAGGAAAAGCTCCAGGTCCAGATGGTTTGATAGCCACTTATTATATTTTTTTAAAAATGGAAAACATGTTACTTTTGCCATTGAAGAATACATTGAATTACATACCGACATGCAGACTACCAGTATCATGGAAAGATACATTTATCACATTGATTTTGAAAGAAGATAAAAATAAGCATGAAATAAAAAACTATAGACCGATTTCTTTAATTAACACTGACTATAAGATTTTCCCCACTATAATAGCAGAAAGGTTGAAAAAGATACTAAAAAAACTGTACATGAAGACCAAAATGGCTTCATTCCCAACAGACACATTGAAAATAACTTGAGAATTGTTCTGAATATTATAGAACATTTTGAATATCATAATGAAAGAAAGTTGGCTATGATATTCATAGATGCAAAAAGGCCTTCAACAGAGTAAGTTGGCTCTTTTTGCATGAAACAATTAAAATGATGAACATGGGAGAAAAATTCATGAACTGGAACAATAACTATATACAAAGAGCAGAGAGCTCAAATATTTATAAATGAAGAGAAAACAGACTTTATCAAGATAGAAAAAGGGACCAGGCAGGGGTGTCCGTTATCACCCCTCCTATTTATAATTATTTTAGAAGTATTGAATAACAGAATAAGGGAGGATTCAGAAATAGAAGGTGTTAAAATAATAGGTCACAGCTTTAAAATAAAAGCTCTTGCTGATGACTTGGTATGCTTTTTGGAAAATCCTTTAGGAAGTGTAAAACAACTAGTCACTATTTTCCAAAATTATGATAAAGTCTCAGGACTTAAACCATGAAAAAAATCAATATTATCTAAAAGTCTATCTCAGGAAGAAGAAAAAGAACTTAAAGAGATAACTAGATTTAAAATAGAAAGTAATGTAAGATACTTGGGTATCTATTTAACAAAAACAAATATAGACTTATTCCATAATATTTATGAAAGATTGTAGAAAGATTCAAAGACAAAAATGGAAAAGTTGTCAAAATTACACCTTTCACTTCTTGGTAGAGTAGCAACCATCAAAATGAACATCCTACCAAAGTTTATGTATTTATTTCAGAATCTTCCAATTATATCAAATGATAGATATTTTGAAAAATTGCAAAAATAAATGTCAAAATTTTTATGAGAAGGCAAAAGAGTGAGAATCAAATGAAAAGTGCTGACAGATGATAAAAACAAAGGAGGTTTTTTGTTGCCTAATCTTAAATTATATTATTATGCTTCCTGTTTATGTTGGCTAGAAGACCGGGTTAAATTAGAAAATGAAAGAGCATTAAGCTTGGAAAGTGTTAATTTCAGATACTGATACCATGCTTATATATGGTATAATAAATTAAGCGAAAACAAAGATTTTAACCATCATTTCATAAGAAAAGCTCTCCTAAAAATATGGTTAAAGATCAAAGACCAATTTTACAAAGAAATACTAGTATGGGTTTCTACACAAGAAGCTTTTTTTACAGAAGCAAAAATAAGAATGAATCCTGTATAAAATATAAGGATATACTAGTAGAGGAAAATAACAAGGACTATAATATGAAACCATTAGAACAATCAAGCAAAGAAAAACCAAACTAAAATTGGTTTCTACATAAACAGTTAATAGAAAGTTTCAAAATAGATAAAAAGAATCTACAGGAATTACTAAGGAAAAAATGAGATAGACAAGATAATCCATCAAGACCAAAATGATTTTCTCCCAGACAGACAAATTATAAACAACATGAGAATAGCAATTGATATATTGGAATACTATGGAAAAAATCCTATTAAAAAATTAGCAATGATAGCAGTAGACACAGAGAAAGCTTTTGACTCAGTGGATTGAAAATTTATGTTTGCAGTTTCGGAAAAGATGGATCTGGGAGTCAAATTTATAGAAAGAAAACATACAATTTATAAAAAAACAAAAGGCACAATTAATAGTTAATGGTGAGAAATCCAAAACAATCACCATCAGTAAAGACACGAGACAAGGCTGCCCACTATGCCTACTTTTATTTATTACTGTGGTGGAGATATTGAAAAATACTGTCAGGAATAACCCATCAATAAAGGCCCAAGAATTAAAGGACACTCATACAAATTGAAAGTATATGCAGATGACCTCATGATTTTCCTGGAAGATCCAGTAGAAGACATAAATGAACTATTGGGAGTCTTAAAAGAATTTGGTGAATTATCGGGAGTTAAAGTGAATAAAGAAAAAACAAAAAATTATTACAAAGAATGTAATAAGGAATGAAAAGAAAAACAAATTTATGAGATATCAAATATGAAAACCAAGAAAAAACTAAAATACTTAGGAATTTGGCTCACAAAAAAAAAAAAAGAAGAAGAAGAAGAATAGAGATCTGTATGAAAACGTAATTCGTAATAATTTTTATTCGGTCATTGACCAGTATAAAAGTATAAACAGATTAATACAATACAATATCGTATCAAAATAATAACAGAGAAATACAATACATTCAAATGTAGATATACTAATTCCACTTAATTTCCATTTACAGTATTGGGGCATCCATTTACCATATGGGGACGCAATTTACAGACAATATAATAGAATTTAGCCACCTTGTGAATTGTTGTTGGATCAGTGCTGTTTAATAAGGATAGTAAATGGGAGGTATCGGATTTGTTGGGGGAAATACACAATATCGGGCTGATTAATTGATGTCGAATATCCCTGTAGAATTGACAATATAACAAAACATGTTCGTTAGTCTCCACAGCGCCCGAACCGCATGGACATAAGCGAGATTCTAAGGGGATTTTTTTAAATCTACCCTCCAGCATGGCCGTGGGCAGCATGTTGAACCGTGCCAAGGTTAAAGCCCTTCTAAACTTCGAAAGAGTAACATAAGTAAGATATGGTGCTAGGGAAGGGACCACAGTTTGATTGCTAAACAGAGCGTATTTAGATAGAGAAGCGGAATCCTTGTGTCTTTCTACTTCTAAAATTTTTTGCTTAATAACAGACTTTGCTCTGTCAATATTGAGCTTTAAGATTTCATTTTTATTAAGCCCCAACTCATCTATTTTCTTACAAATTGAGATTTCCCATGGAGAATTAAACGGATCTGAGAAAATTAGATTGGTTAAACCTTGGGGGGTTTTATGCAATTTTTGCCAGTACATGAGTATATTTATCCACAGACTAGCTTCTAATTTGATAGCCCCAGCCTCCCTTCTGAGAACAGCATTCGGTACACAGGAGGCAACCTGAAAGATCTTCCTAAGGAATTTAGTTTGTACGGATTCAATTGCATTGATGTTACTGTATGGACCCAGTTGAGCTCCGTATAGAAGTTGAGGGCGAACCTTGGCATTGAATAGTTTGATAGCTGATGGAATATGCTGAGCTCCTTTATTAAAAAAAAATCTCAGGATAACCATTGTGGTTCTTTGGGCATTGCTGATAACAAGTTCTGAATGTGCTGTTCTCCTACCTGAATTTTGAAAGACGATTCCTAAATATTTGTATGTCCTTACCTGTTCTATTTGGTATCTATCGAGTGTCCATTTCATTCGTTTAGGACGATGGGCAAAAATAAGGATCTTCGTTTTCAATGGGTTAATTATCAATTTCTCCTCTTTACAGAACTGTACTAATGAATTTAAAGCTCTTTTAAGTCCAATAGGGGATAGCGAGAAAATAATGACATCATCAGCATAAAGCAATGAATTAATATGTTTGTTGGCCAGTTTGGGAGGATGAAAAGAAAGATTACCCATAGTAGAGACAAGAGAATTGATGTAAAAATTAAATAAAGTGGGGGCCAAAACACAACCTTGTCTTACTCCCATCTTAACAGAAATTGTTTCAGAAACATGTCCTTGGGGACTGCATCTAACCTTGATATTGGAATTCTCATGAATCTTTATAAGGAGTAATAGAAGTCGTTTGTCTATATTAGTGCTCCCCAATTTCTCCCATAATCTAGATCTACTGACTGTATCAAAAGCGGACTTAAAGTCTATAAATGCCGCATATAATGGTTGTCCCTGATGTTGATATTTTTCAACAAGGTATTGTAATATCAGAGCATGGTCGATAGTAGATCGTCCAGGCCGAAAACCTGCCTGCTCTGGCGACAAAATATCCTCAGACTCCATCCAATCTAGAAACTTATTTAGAAGATGTTTTGCATAAAGTTTACTCACAAGACTCAGAAGACTAATCGGACGAAAATTGGAGGGATCAGTTCTATTGCCTTTTTTATATATTGGAATGATAATGGCCAGGCCCCAATCTTTTGGAATAATAGCAGATCTATCAATAGCCGTAAACAATTTAGAAAGGACCGGAACCCACCAATCAAGATTGTTTTTGAGTACTTCTCCAGTTATGAAATCGGCACCGGGGGCACGAGCAGGTTTAAGTTGAGTAATGAGACTTTTGATCTCTGAATGCGAAACTGGGGGCCAATGAGGTTTAGACAAAACCTCCGTTGTAAGATCGGAGGCTAACGAGTCAGAATTGTTTTCAGTAGTATCATAAAGATTAGCAAAATAGTTTTCCCATACTTGAGCTGGGATCGGTGCAGTAGTGTTATTCAAATTTATGTTAAACGAGGGAGCAACCTCTCTCCAAAATAGGTTGGAATTGTTTGCACTAGCTGTCATTATTAATCTATTCCAAGAGTCTATCATGGCACCCTTTTTCTTGTGTCTTACTAGAAGTTTGTATCTTTTCTTCTGAGACAGAAGTTCGGATACAGAAACTTGTATCGGGTTAGTTTTATACTGTTTGAAGAGATATTTGAGGTGTGCCCATTGTTCTTTACATTCTTGATCAAACCAGGTTTGATGTCGTAGCGAGTTGTATCTAACAGAATTATTCCTTGTAATAGTTAATAATGGTTGTAGATGACTAATTAATGAATTATAGGTGATCAATATTTCAGAATCTGAATTAGAATCCACTATTTTGGAGGAAAGTAGCTTAATTGAATCACTGGAGAGGAAATTAGTAAGAGTATCGGACAATTGAAGGGACCATTTAGTGCGAGTTAAACTAACCTCATTGGTAAGAATTGAAATCTTATCAAGAGGCAAAATAAAGCTGTCATGAAATTTTAAACTTAAAAAAACAGGGAAGTGATCACTCTCTGGTCTGCTAACAATAGTGAACTTGACAATGAGAGGAATTAAATTTGAAGAAACCCCTATGTAATCAATTACTGAAGGTCTAGTGCCTGCCCAATGTGTGTATTTGGCAGGGTGATCATCCTTAAAACTCCCGTTTAGAATGGTTAAATTTAATTCGTCAAAAGTGCGGGCTAAGCAAAAGCCCTTAAAATCGCAAAACGGATCTTTGGATTTGCGACTCAGTATCGGTGAGATAATTTTAGGGGAGGGAGGTTGGCAATTGTATTTGATATACAGGGTGTCATCATCGTAGCCTATTCTGGCATTAAAGTCCCCTGCAACAATAAAGCTTGCTGATGGCTCCTCAAGCATCAGGTCTTTAATATAGGTATTAAGTCTATTCCATACACCTTCTATCTTAGCCTGACCTTGGAATGGGGGAATATAGATGTTAATCAAGTATATCAAGTTGTTCTTAAGCCTCAAAAGAGCTGCTTGGGCGTACTGCTCCCATGCAGATGACTTAACTATTTGGGCCTTAAGTGTCAGGGAAATTAATATCCCTAGACCGCCACATAGTCTCCCGATACCTTTGCCAGGGGTAGCATTTAGACCCGTGAATTTGTAACCCTCTAAATCTATGTCTTCAGATAACCACGTTTCCTGGAGAAGAATTATGGTATGTTTATTTATAAATGGAATAAAGGTAGGGTTCTTACATCTGGGCTTCCAACCTGCTACATTCCATGAGATGATGGATAGAAGGGACAGGTCATTTAAGTGTCAATTATCTAGGATTCTTACAGATTGTTTCTGCTATATGGGGGTTTGGAATTCATTGGTTATTATATTTCCATTGCATACATTGGTTAAATCATCTGGTACATTATGTTTAGATATTTTTGCTACGTGGGGACTTAGTTTGGGACCTCTTCTTTTCTTATTCATTGGGGATTGAGCATTTTTGACAGATCTAAGGGAATTCAGTGTTGTTGTTTGCAAGGACTCATTTTGGTTCCCTATCATATGATTAAAAGAAGTTTGAGTTAGGGGAATTAGAGGATCCGCCAAGCGGTCCGATGCACATTTAGGTGACATGTACATTAAAGGAATTAAATCGTCATCATCCTCAACCTCATCCAAATGCCGTTTACAGCTATTTTTGGATTGAGACATGGGGTCCGGTATGGTACAGTCGGGAGATAGTAAGACTTCAATTGTCTTGGTTGCCTTGGTTACAGACATGAGCATGTTTTTAACAACATCAAGTCTGTTTAATATTCGGTTTTGTTCCTCATCAGAAAGAGAGCCAAATAATTCAACTAGTTTTCCATCTTCCTCGGGAGGAATCTCAGGAAATGGAATTGTCCCCCTAGCATCCTCATTTGGGTTGACTTCCTGGTAGGGGGCTTTGTTTCTTAACCTGATCTTAAACAGCGGTTGTATATTGGGATTAGAATAAACACAGGTTGGTGTAATGAGGAATTCCTTAAATGTCTTCCTATTTTCTAGTATCAGAGAAGGGATTCTGGAATTTTTGAACCACAAGACAATTCTCTTATAGTTATTATACGAAGGGAGCCAATCAATTCCAAGTAGGTCCTTATACTGCAGATGTTGACGGAGAAGCAATGAAAGTGAATTTAGTATGGCCGATTTATTATGCCATCTAGCGTAATTTTGGTGGTTATTGAACACTAATAGTGCTATGCTATTTTGTAGTAGCACTGGCTTATCGCTATTCCTATCTTTAGTATTATTTTGGATTTGTTTAGGATTTTTGTTATTGAGTGGCACTCCTGAGTTTAATGGATATTTAGATTTGGTCATAAGGTCTTTTAAACTATCAAGTTTCTGGTCTATACTTGATAGTTTTTCGAAAATAGCAATTACTGTCCTGGCAGTGAGTAAGCAATTTCTGGCAACAGTATCTAGATCATTCATATGATTGATGTTGAGATCTTTTTCAGAGTTTGGGGCAGGTTCTTCCTGTAAGGAAAGTAGGGATGTGTCAGAACTAGATTTCTCATTGTCTTTTGGAAGAAATAACTCTTCCATCTTAAGTTGTTTCATGGTAGAGGCAGCTTCCAATAGTTCTAAATTCATTGGGCTCACTGCTATATTTTTAGCAGGTTTCTTAAGCCTTTTAACATTTGGGCAACCTTCTTTTTTTGCTAATCTCCTTTTCCGCTTAGTCCCATTCTTAATTCCCATATTTTCAATTATTATTGGGATGTCTGACACCTTAACACAGCTTGACTATCTTAACAAAGTTGGTAATTTTAACACAAGAGCAGGCAAGGATTCTAGTTTACCACTGATCAAAGTAAGAATTAGTAAAAATTAGTAAATACTTAGAACCAACTATAGGTGTCAATTAAAATAACAATTATGAATATCAATTAAAAATAATAAAAAGTATTTAAATATAATTAAGTAATAATTAGAAGTATTAAAATAATATTTAAAAATGTTAACTAAAAATAATAATAATAATGATAATAATAATAAAAATAAATGGCCTTTTACAATCCTGTGAGTCCAGGCCCCAACAAGGCCTTTTGTAGCTTCAGGAAGGGTGGGAGGGGCAGTTCCTTGCTCCTTCTCCAGACGCTGAGACCCTCTCAAGGCTTGTAGAGGACTTTTTGCAACTTCTGGAAGGGTGGGAGGGGCTGTTCCTTACCCCTTCTCCAGACGGTGACACCCTCTCAAAGCTAAAGGAGGACTTTTTGTAGCTTCAGGAAGGGTGGGAGGGGCAGTTCCTTGCTCCTTCTCCAGACGCTGAGACCCTCTCAAGGCTTGTAGAGGACTTTTTGCAACTTCTGGAAGGGTGGGAGGGGCTGTTCCTTACCCCTTCTCCAGACGGTGACACCCTCTCAAAGCTAAAGGAGGACTTTTTGTAGCTTCAGGAAGGGTGGGAGGGGCAGTTCCTTGCTCCTTCTCCAGACGCTGAGACCCTCTCAAGGCTTGTAGAGGACTTTTTGCAACTTCTGGAAGGGTGGGAGGGGCTGTTCCTTACCCCTTCTCCAGACGGTGACCTCTGTATGAAAACTATTATAAATAAACCTGAGAAGAAATCAAAAAAGATTTGCACAACTGGTCTAGACTTCAATTATCTCTCACAGGGAGAATATTGGCAATCTCTATGAGCATCTTACCCAAAATGATGTATTTGTTTTAGAATATTCCCATAATAGTACAACCAAAAATCTTCAAAATTTGGCAACAAGACATTTCAAAATTTATATGGAATGGCAAAAAGCCAAGAATAAGACATCTATCATTAGTGGAATGGAAATGGAAGGGAGGACTGGGATTACCAAATCTACAACTGTATTATGAAGCATGTAGCTTAAATTGGATCTCAGAATGGTTGAAATTAAACAACGAAGAATTACTGAATTTGGAAGGATTTAACAAAAAAATTGGATGGCACGCATACATTTGGTATAATAAAGTAAAGGCTAACAGAGAATTTGTAGACCATATAATCAGAAAATCTCTATTGACAACATGGACAAAATACAAACAGAAGATATATAGGAAAATCCTATTTTGGATCTCTCTGGAAGAAGCCTTCATGGGACAATGAAAGGATAAAAAGGATAAATGGATTAGATATAAAGATATAGTGAAAACAAACTTTGACTTCAGCATAGAATTAAGATCAAGAGACGAAATGAAGAAAAAACAATTTAATTGTCATTGGCTAGGGGCATTGCAGACTGGCCTAAAGGGCCAGCCTGGGGGTGGAGTTGGGGTGAGGCAGCCACATGCCAGCCTTCCCAACCCCACCCCAATGCTGTCCTTATGCTGCACACCCATTTGCATGGAGCATGGCATCAGGATGCCCTCCCAGCACAGCATGTAGACATGCTGCACCAAAAGGGCATGGAAGATCCACAGCACAGGCTCTTAGAGTGGCCTTTTGCTGCCCCTAAAAGAAGCTGCATTTTGCCCCACTTTTAGGGGTGGCAAAAGGAAGGATCAGGGCCGTGGCATGGGGTTGCCGCAACCCTGATCCACCCATCTGCATAGCCCCTTACTTATCAACAACTTCATGAAAGATTTGCAATGGATAAAAAACTGGAAGATTTTGAGATGGAAGAGGACAAATTAGGAGACACTTTAATTAAGGAAAAGGGGAAAATGATATCCAAAATTTATGACACACTATTAAGATAACAATTAGAGAAAGAACAAGTTACTAACAACATGGTTAAATGGGCTCAAAATATTCAAAATACAATAACATTAGAACAATGGGAAGATTCTTGGAGAAAGACACAAAGATTTACTAAATCTCAGGACCGTAAAGAAAATTATATCAAGATATTTCACAGATGGTATCTTACCCCGGATAAATTAAATAAAATGTATAACGAAGTTGACCCAAAATGTTGGAAGTACAAAGTAACACAAGGATCTTTTTTCACTTATGGTGGAGCTGTCCCATTATTTAAAAATACTGGATATCAATACACTCTAAAATGTCACAAATTATAGGGGAATGCATTCCTATGAAATTTGAATTATTTTTGCTAAACATGACATCCGTATTAGACAAAGCAACTCAAAAAGAACATTGGAAATTAATTTTATATATGGTGACATCTGCACGCATCCTCCTAGCTAAATATTGGAAAGGTATAACAATACCATCAATTGAAGAGTAGCTAAAAAAAACTACTGGATATGATTGAACTAGATAAACTTACATGCAGACTAAACAATAAGCCATTAAAAGGAGAAGAAACAGTTTGGATACCAGTGATAAAATATTGGAGAAAAGATTGGCATGGTTTGATTATATAGTGTCTTGCAATGAATGGAGAATGAATATTAACAATCCTATATAAGCATATGGTTTGGTTTTTTTAATAACCTTTTCTTTAACTGTTATACTTTTATTTTGAAATCTTAGTAATTCTGTAAGAGTAACTTTGAGTGACTTTATAGTAACTTTGCAAGAAAAACTTCTTGAAAAAGTAAAGATTGCAGTTGATAGTAAAAGATTGCGGTTGATAGTGTGATTTAAATACTACGTAAGGTAAAAAGAAAAATAACAAAGTTAAGAGTTAAAAGGAAGTAATTGGTTCTCAATCATTATAATGTAGAAGGTTTTCACTCTCACAAATATAACTAATTACTAGAAATGACTAGTATGTAAATAATACCATTAGCTATGTTATAAAGGTTATATGTTATAAAGGTTATAAATAAAGTATTTTGATGGGAGCTAAATGGGATGTTTCTTTGAATTGAAGAGAAGGCTTTCAGTTTGGATTGGGAAAGAAAAAAAGATGAGCTATAAGGGGTGTTTCTTTAATGGGAAAAGAAGGCTTTCAGATTGGACTGGGAAGAGAAAGAAGAGGAGCTAAGAGGGGTGTTTCTTTGATGGGAAAAGAAGGCTTTTGAATTGGACTGGGAAGGGGGAAAAGAGGAGCTAAAGGAGGTGTTTCTTTGATGGGAAGAGAAGATTTTCAGTTTGGATTGGGAAGGGAAAGATGTGGAGCTAAAGAGGTGTTTCCTTGACCGGAAGAGAAGGCTTTCAGATCTGACTGGGAAGGGAAAGAAGTAGAGCTAAAAGGAGTTTTCTTTGCTGGGAAAGGCTTTCAGATTGGACTGGGAAGGGGAAAAAGAGGAGATAAAATAGGTGTTTCATTGATGGGAAGAGAAGGCTTTCAGTTTGGATTAGGAAGGGAAAGAAGTGGTGCTAAAAGGGGTGTTTCTTTGATGGGAAGAGAAGGCTTTCAGATTGGGTTGGGAAGGAGAAGATGAACTAAAAGGGTGTTTCTTTGATGGGAATAAAAGGCTTTCAGATCAGACTGGGAAGTAGAAGAAAAAAGAACTAAAAGAGGATTTCTTTGATGGGAATAGCAGGCTTTCAGATTAGACTGGGAAGGGGAAGAAATTGAGCTAAATGGGATGTTTCTTTGAATTGAAGAGAAGGCTTTATGATTGGACTGGAAAGAGGAAGAAGAGGAGATAAAACAGGTGTTTCTTTGATGGGAAGAAAAGTCTATCAGATTAGACTGGGAAGGGAAAGAAAACAAACTAAAATGGATGTTTCTTAAATGTGAAGAGAAGGATTTCAGATCAGATTGGGAATGGGACGAAGAGGAGCTAAGAGGGGTATGTCTTTGATGAGAAGAGAACGCTTTCAGATGGGACTGGGAACCTCTTTCACACACATGGACATACACAAAAACCTCCTCCATTGAGGCAATAAGAGTGGGGTATCAGGCAGTGCTTGTTTCAGGACCTTTCTAAACAGTATTAGTGTATTGACTCATATACTGACCCAGGATTTTAGGGTAAATTTGGGGGCATAAATTTCTCGACTTATACTCGAGTATATACAGCAATGCAAATAATTTCCATTGTGGGAGCTCTAGCTAAAGATAAAGATAGGTCAGTTTTTAGATTACTAATCTAAAGATAAGTCAGTTTTTAGATTACTAGCTACATACTAGAAGAGAGGTGGAACATGATTGACATGGGAAGGAAATGAAGGCATGACTGAGAGCATCAGTCTGCAATGGAACAGACAAATCAGGAAGTGTAGCATTTAGGTCACCCAAACTCTCTGCTTCTCTCAATAGCAATATCAATAGCAAGTACATTTCTATACTGCTTATCAGTGAACTAAGCACTCCCTAAGGAGTTTACAATGTGTAAGCTAATTGCCCTCAACAAGCAGGGTACTCATTTTAGCAACCTATGGAAAGATGCAAATCTGAGTGGACCTTGGAACCCCTGGGATCAAACTCACAACCATGTGGCTGCAGAACAGGTATTTAATCACTGCATCACCAGGGATCCCTAGGGCTCTCACTCCTGGTGCTAAGGTTTTTTTTTTTTAGTTTTTGTGCAAAGTGTTGTTGCCTTGTTTTTTACTATCAACCATCATGTCCTCTGTGCCATCTTCCCCAGTTAAAATAATGCTATTTACCCCACACAACACCAAAGCATGGATAGATGAGGCTCTCATGCCTCAGGAACCAGGAATTTTATGGACATTTATTTCTCTGCATCTATGCACCTTTTCTCCAATTCTTATGAGATTTTCTGAAGCCAAACAGAGATAGCTAAAGAAGGATTTTGAACAATGAATTGCTGATTGGGTATCCTCTCTAGAAATTGGTGTGTGTGTGTGTGTGTGTGTGTGTGTGTGTGTGTGTAGAATAAAACTACAAATTGCTTAAGAGACAGATTTCTGGTTCCCTATGTAAAGTCCTCATTCAAGAAGTACCCATCTCTGTACATAGGGAACAAAAGTGTTTAGTGGGAGTAATATTCATCCCAGGAACAGGGGAGATCAGTGCATAGACTTTAAAAATATGTGACTGAATATATGTGAACATATGTGATGCCTCATTCTCTCACACACAGATACATGGAAATACACATGCATGCACATACAAACACAAGATTATTTATATTTATAACTATACATACCAGCAATTTGTGTGTGGAGATTGTCAGATGGAATCAAATCAGGGAAGATAAAGGCATACTCTCAGAAAATTTGTGCGATCATTCTGAAGATTTTCAGATGATGTCAGTAAAAGGCATACTCCTGACAAAGTCATGTAATCGCATTGAAGATTTTCAGACACATTGCACTTATCCAGGACTTAACCCATGAAGATTCAGGAATGCTCCAGCAACAAACCATGGGGAAGTCCTGGTTTGTTGCTAGAGCATTCCTGGATTTTCATGGGTTAAGTCCTGGATACATGTGACGTCATCTGAAAATCTTCAGCATGATTGTGCAAATTTTCTGGGAGTATAACTTTATCTTCCCTGATTTCCCCCCATCTGATAGTCTCCACAGACAAATTGCTGGTATGTCTAGCTATAAATATAAATAATGAGACAGTATGCATAAGGTGGATTTGTGAAATGTATGTGTTCAAGGGAGGCATCTTTGTACTGTACCTAAGAAAATGATACTTGGGCCCTGAGAAAACTGTATAGATATCATGTAGATATTACTCCTGGAAAAATAACAGCTGATATGTATGAGGCATGGTTCTGATTGGGAAAATGAAATAGGGAAATGATTAAAACATTGTCCCTTAGCTCAACTTTCCAGTTCCATGCACTGCAGAAATAGTACAGTTTGCAGAAATTGCACTGCAAAAATAGTACAGTTTGACACTAGTTTAACTGCCATGACTCAATACTATGGAATTCTGGGATTTTTAGTGTTGTGAGATTTTTAGCCTTCTCTGTTAGAGAGCTCTGGTGCCAAACATTTACAAATCCCAGGATTCCATAGGATGGAGTCATGGCAGTTAAAGTGATGTCAAATTCTGAAGTGCAGTTTAGACTTTGGATCTCCTGACAGAACTGACCCAGACATTTTTCTGCCTGAGATGAAGTAGCTCTCACTGAGGCAAGTCAAGGGCCACAATATCCAAAGCCACTCAAGGCAATTTGACACATGAAATAGAGAGAACCATGAATACTTCTCTCCATTTTTTCTGGCAGTAAAAATACAGTAACAAAGAACTGACAATTTGCCATTCTTTTTTGAAACCCCAAATCTGGTTCCTGAGGTAGCTGTCTTGCTCTGCTTAATAACAGGGTTAGCCTGGTTTTCTTAAAATACACTTAGGTGCACCCAAATCGTGACCACAGAGTACATTTTGAATATTGACAGTCTTTATGTGACTCCACTGGAGGATTCAATTCCTCAATTTTGGATATAAAAAACATGCTGTGTTTGATATATCCCACCCTCTCAATTTTGAAAATACAAAATCAAGGTGCAGCTTTTGTAACTTCTAAAATTAATTCCCCAGGTGGCTAACACACTGTTAGTTCCAGTGCCAGATGAGAATTCTGCAATAAACTAAGCAAACTTTATCACTTGAAAACATTTTGAAGGAAAAACAAATACCACATTCCCTAGAGATGGCAAACTACCCTATTTATGCCAAGAAGATTAAGGCTAGTGTTTTTGTGATGACTAAGTATAGATTTTGGAGACTTTCCAATGGGAACATGCCTGATGAAATGCTCACTCAAGAGCACTATGAATGTATGTCAAAGTCTGTATTCAGATAGGTGAAAAATTATTTCTGCATCATGGAAGTATATGAATACCAGTAGCTCTATGATTAAGCCATTTTGCACATTGTACTTGTGTTTGCTTATCTGATTAGAAATGCAGGAAGATGTGACATTTTATTTATGATACAGAAGAAATGATGGTACCAATAAATGGGACATCCATTAATCATTGTAGTTTTCATTTAAAGTATTTTTGGTTGTTAATGAAATAAATCAACTTGACATTGAAGAAAAAGTGTGTTTAACACAGAGAGAAAGAGAGAGAGAGAAAGAGAGAGAGAGAGAAAACAGGTGACATTGCACTGTGGATGGAGCTATAAGTGATGGACTTGGACCAAAAAGAAAACCATTTAGATATACCATTGGTCAAGAAAAACCAAGGCCCAATCAAGCCTTGCCTACCCTACAATGTTTTGGGAAATCCCCATATACACTCCCATAAACAGTGAAGGTATAGATACTAGTATGACAAATAAATCCATACAGCTGCCACATTAGTTACAGAGCTTTTATGTTTGCATCCACTAAAATCATAATTCTGAGCTGCCTTGAAATTAAAACTATCATAACAATGAGCATTGTCTGGATTATAATTGCCAGATTATAATTACAATATTTTGGGGTGTAGTGTGTGACAGGACAATAACAAATTACACAAGTTCTTCCTTTTCCTATATAATTCATTTTGAAACATTTAAATGCTTTTATCAGTATTATTCTAATGTGCAAGTTTTATTGTTGTTGTTAACTGCCCTCAAGTTGATCTTTACCCATGGTGACCCTATGGATGAGACATCTCCAAGAGCCCCTGTCCTCCACTGATCTGCTTAAATCCTGTAAACCCATATCTATGGCCTCCTTAATAGAGTCCATCCATCTAGCACAAGGGTAGGCAACCTTTTTGAGCCGGGGGCCGGGTTGCTGTCCCTCAGACAATTGGGGGGCCGAAGCACCAAAACTAAATAAATAAATAATTAAATATATATTAAAAAATTAATATATTTTTTTAAAAAATAAAAAATTTGCACGCACACTGTCTCAGACCCAGAAAAGCCATGACAAAACCCCTGTGGAGATTTTGCCAAGAAAATGTCAGGGATGATGGGAGTTGTAGCTCTTCACCTCTGGCTCTAACTCACCACCTTGTTATGCAGCAGAGCTGACCAGTTTTGATCAGTGGTTGATGCTTCTTTCCCAAGCAGCAGAGTTTCAGAGAATAGGCTGAAGACCCTGACAAACTCTCCAAGCCTTCTCACTCTTCTTCCTGAGATGTCTCTAAACTTCTCCAGGATTCCTCTGGCTCTTGTATCTTCCCTCAAGACACCAGACAACTCAGTAGTCTTATATAAAAGATCTACTTTATTCTACTATATACATAAATATTATATGCCCTACAAGTCACAATCTCTACAGTTCACAATATCTCCAAAACTACTCCACAATACTCCAAACTACTCCACAATGTACATTAGCAAACATTGCAATTTATAGCCATTGTTAGACACCACCCACCAGTCAGTTTCCACCCAGTGGGTGTGTACATTCATTTTGATTGGTTTACATGGATCATCCCATACTTAAGACCAACCCAAGTGTTTCATCACTTTACCTTGACCACTTAATGAGTCTCAGGTGTTTGCAATCTATCACAGGTGTTCTCAATATACCTTCTATAACTTTGTCCTTGGCTCTCAAGGCTTCTTAATTATATTATCTTTTTCACCTGTGTATCTTCCTGATTGCTCCTGCTTAGTCACTTTGACATTCACATACATATTTTTATTTCTATTACTGTATATCCCATGTTGCTTTTTCCTTAACAGAAAACCCCAAGAACAAGTAATAACAACAATAATCAATATCATAATGGCAGACGGAGGTGGCAGCGGCAGGACCGGCCTGGGGCCGGTCCAAAGGCCTTGGGGGGCCGCATCCAGCCCCTGGGCCTTAGGTTGCCTACCCCTGATCTAGCATATGGCCTTCCTCTCTTCCTACTTTCCTCCACCTTTCCCAGAATTATTGTATTTTCTAATGAGCCTTCTTTTCTCATGATGTGTCTGAAGTACAACAGCCTCAGTTTGGTCATCTTGGCTTCCAGGGAGGTTTCCGGCTTGATCTGCTCTAGGACCAATTTGTTTGTCCCTTTGGCTGTTCATAGGATCCTCAACACTCTTCTCCAGCACCACATCTCAAAGGAGTTGATTTTCTTCCTATCATCTATCTTAACTGTCTAGCTCTCACATCCATACATGGTAATAGAGAATAAAATGGCTTGTATGATTCTAACTTTTCTGCTGAGTTGTATATCTTTGCATTTTAGAATCTTTTCTAGTTCTTTCATAGTCACCCTCCCCATTCTTAATCTTCTTCTGATTTCCTGACTGGAATTCCCATTTCTATCAATGTTTGATCCCAGGTATGAGAATTCTTTTACTATTTCTATTTCTTCATTGTCTAGATTGAACTTGTGAAGGTCCTCAGTGGTCATTATTTTTGTTTTCTTTATGTTCAACATTAAACCTGCCTTTTTTACTTTCTTCTTTGATCTTCCTTAGTAGGTGTTCCAGGTCTGTGACATTTTCTGCTAATATTATGGTGTCATCTGCATATTTTAGATTGTTGATATTCCTTCCTCCTATTTTCACTCCTCCTTTCCCTGTATCCAAGCCTGATTTTCTTATAATATGTTCACCATACAAGTTGAACAGATAGGGTGAAAGTATACAATCTTGTCTGACTCCTTTGCTAATTGGGAACCACTCTTTTTCTCCGTGTTCTGTTCTGACAGCAGCCTCTTGTCGTGAGTACAGATTCTTTATAAGGACTATCAGATGTGCTGGCACCCCCATGTCTTTAAGGGCATTCCATAGCCTTTCATGATCTATGCCAGGGGTAGGCAACCTTTCCCCTTTAAGGGCCGAGGGACTTCAGCTCCCAGAATCCCAGGAGCTATTGGCCAACATGGGACTATTGGCCAACATGGCTGAGGCTTCTGGGAGCTGAAGTCCCTCGGCCCTTAAAGGGGAAAGGTTGCCTACCCCTGATCTATGCAGTCAAAGGCTTTGCTATAGCCTATAAAGAACATGCTGATGTTCTTTTGGAATTTCCTGGTGTGCTCCATTAGCCATCATATGTTTGCAATTTGGTCCCTAGTGCCCCTTCCTTTTTCTGAACCCCACTTAGACCTCTGGGATTTCTTTCTCCATATATGGTTGGAGTCTATGTTGCAGAATTTTGAGCATAATTTTGCTTGCATGGGCGATCAATGCTATAGTCCTATAGTTGTTGCAGTCTTTTATGTCTCCCTTTTTATGGATGGGGATGTATATTGATCGCTTCCAATCTGTTGGCCGCTATTTAGTTTTCCACATCTGTTGATATATGTTGGTCAGCACTAACGTTGACTCTGTTGATGTGGATTGCAGAAGTTCAATTGGAGTATCATCTGTTCCTGGTGATTTGTTTTTCACTATTTCTCTTATTGCAGTTTCTACTTCGTTTTTTAGAATTTGGGGTTCATCTTCATATGGCTCTTTGTTCCATGTGTCCTTCATTTTGTCATCTCTTTTATATAATTCTTCTGTATATTGCATCCAATGTCTTTTTATTTCTTCCTGGTCTTGAATTATATTATTTTTATTGTCATAGAGCATCCTGGTCCTTGGTTTGAATTTTCCTTTGATTTCTCAGATCTTGTGAAATAGATCTCTTATTCTTCCCTTTTTGTTGTTGCCTTCTATTTCTTCTGCCTTCTATTGGTTGTTGTAGTAATTTTCTTTATCTTTGTGCACAAGCCATTGTACTGTTGCATTCATAATTCTTAGTTTGTTCCTATCTCCCTTTTTTCTTCTCTCTTTCTCTCTCTCTCTCTCTCTCTCTCCCTTTTTTTGCTTGTAGACACATCTTATTCAGTAAGAAATTAAAATGTGCCGTATAAAACAGATAAAATCATTAATCAAGAACAAGGTTATTCCTTAAAAAAATAGATGGGAAAAAGATAAGGAAAGAGAAAGTTAAAGAGACAACTGTTACATTTCAGTCTTCATAACCTTAAGACCAAGGAGGATACTTGCATGAACAAATATCTGGATGCTTTGTATTCACTGTGCTGCTGCAAGCATTGTCAAAAAGCATCCAGCACTCCTTTTAGAATCATAGAGTTTGAAGAGACCAGAACGGCTATGCAAGAAGACACAATCAAATCACTCCTGACTGATGGTCATCCAGCCTCTGTTTAAAAACCTCCAAAGAAGGATACTCCATCATAATCAGAGGCAGCATACTCCACTGTCAAACAGCTCTTACTGTCAGGAAGTTCTTCCTAATGTTTAGGTGGAATCACTTTTTCTGTAGTTTGAATCTACATAGATTCAATCTTCAGGGTTCCCTGACACATTGAAAGTACTGCTTTTGTGACCAGGTTTTGTAAGGATTTTATTATTCCATTTATTTTGACAATTTTAGCTCAGGGGGGTTGCAGACTGCCAGAAATAGTGTGAATTCAGTCCACTTTTAGGGTTAGGGTTAGAGTTAGGGAACCATGGGAACTGTATTTTATTGTGGCATCAGAGTTGTCTGACAGAGAAGGCTCAATGTCTCAGAAAAAAAAAACAATTTCCATGATTCCCTAGCACTAACCCTAACCCTAAAAGTGGACTGAATTCACACTATTTCTGGCAGTCTGCAACCCCCCTTTGTCCACAATGCCATTTCATCACAGAGGCAATGTCACTGCCTCCTCAATCAATGTATTGGTCTCTTTTTATTCCTTGTACATGGGTAGTTTTTGAGCAGGGAGGAGTTTGGTTAAAACTTGGTTTCCAATAAAGATGGAGTCTCAAGAAGGACATGACACCTTCAACTTGAAGTGGTGGACTTTTATTTCTGAAAAAGCAAAACACCGTGCCCCTGCTAAATGCATTAGAACAACTAAGGTCTAGGTTTCTAGATAATGTAGCTAAATAGACATATAAACAATACTCTATATCAACTAAATAGGTATATTTTTACCAACATAACCATATATGACAACAGTATGTAAACAGTGTCCAGTCAAAATATACAGTATGAAGTGTCCTGGGAAGTCCTTGGTGTTAATGGCAGATGAAAATACTCCTTCCTTTCTAGACAAACTTCAATAATCTCACTGGCTGGATCTCCCATGCTGACAAGGACAGATAAATTCTAATTGGACAGGTCAGCAACACCCCATTTCAGAGCCAACAACTCAGAGCTGGGCCTGGTTCTTATAGATGTTTTTGTAGGGATGGAAAGAATATTGGTTAATATTCCGGGGGGGGGGGGGGGATGGATGAACACATGTTTCCCAAGTAACAAGAACCCTGAAAATGTGAATTCTGGATTGATAACAATCTTCACAGTTTGAGAATTATTCTATATCAAATCTGCACATTTTCTGTGCCGAAGATAATATTTTGTGGATAAATATTTTTGATGCAGAAAATGCTGTTTTGTGTGCAAAAAGTATATAAATTTCCACCTACTAAATCCCAATATGCAAATAGTTTTGAAAAACTGGACAGTTTTCAAAGACTTTCTCACAGCAAGAAAAAAAAATATTAATCACTAAAATTACTTGCTGCTTCCTTCAAGGACAAAAGTAGTGATCATTATTTACTATTGTGAAGCAAATACATTTTTTTAACAAAAATCTGCTCTTTGGTTTTAGAAATGTGAAGAGCATGTTTTAATGATATGAGAATATGTCTAGTCATTTCTTTTCATTCTTGTTAGTCATCATTAGAGAGAAAATCGAACTTGGAAGTACAATATGCATTGTATTACTTTTTAAAGTGCTGATGACTGTTCTAGAGCATTTATTATTTTGTAGATGACTGGTGTAAGTGTGCAGCTCTGGCGTTGGATTTATAAAATAGCCTCAGGGTTTATCTACCTGATTTTCTTAAAAAAAAAAAAAAAGAATGGGATGCTGATTTATGCTTTTATGTTCCAATTTCTTGGAAGCCCAACCTTTAACATTCATGTTAGACTAAAGTATATATATCTTAAAGATTAAAGAACATATTAATAACAAAATCACCCTGTAGCAAGATGTCTCCATTCTGTGTGACAAATGTTTAATACAAAATAATCAAGGTAATGATGAGAATTTCCTTAACTGGCTTGCACACTTCAATCAAATTGCTAACTTACATCAAATTAATATTTATGAGCCATTGTTAATCTAAGCAGGACCACGCCAAGACATTTTGATGTCTAAGACAGAGCATCAAATGCTGCCACAGCTTATTCAAGGCCAACTGAGTTCTTTTGGTACCTGAGTGAGAAAATCTTGCAAGTATCTTTGAGGATCCAGTGAAAAGATAGGGGAAAAGTAATATATAACCATTTGCTGCTTTTTTCCCAATATCCAAGCTCTGCAGCCTGAGGTGACCACCTCATTTTGCTTAAATGGTTTGACTACCTCTGGCCCTAAGACATTTTGCCTCCTGAGGCAGACTGGTAAATAGTTCCTGACTCCCCAAATCAAGAAATGTAGTACCCAAGGAGAGCTAAGCTTGTTTGACTCCTACAAATGCAATAATGCATTAAAAAAATTCCCTTCCATTATATCCTGAATCAGATGCCTGAACTCACAACCTCTTTCTACCTTTTAGTGTGTGTTCTATGAGCACATATGATACAGAAACAGTGTGCTCCATCCCCACTTTTAATCTATCTGAATACAGTGCTACGTAACTTTTAAATTAGAGTAATGCACAATGGGCCTTTGCAGACTGCCAGAAATAGTGCACATTAAATTGAGGCACTGCCCTGGCTCAGTGCTAGGGAATCATGGGAAATGTAATTTATTGTGGCACCAGAGCTCTCTGACAGAGAAGGCTCAATGTCCCAGAAAAAAAATACAATTCCCATGACTCCCTAGCACTGAGCCAGGGCAGTGCCTCACTTTAATGTGCACTATTTCTGGCAGTCTGCAAAGGCCCAATGTTTCACATTTTCAAGGGCAATTCAGGCCAGCCCTAGATGGCATGCATCAGTGAGAAGTAATGAATTACAGTTGGCCCTGTAGTTCCAGGAACCTCCTGTGGATACTAAATCCATGGATTCTCAAGTCCCATTATAAAGTAAAATGGTATCCCTTATACAAAATGGCAAAGGAAAAATGGCAAAGGAACCCTGGTGGTGCAGTGATTAAATGCCTATACTGCAGCCACTCACTCATAAACCACAAGGTTGCGAGTTCAATACTAGCCAGGGCTCAGGCTTGACTCAGGCCTGCATCCTTCCGAGCTCACTAAAATGAGTACCCAACTGTTGGGGGGCAATGAGCTTCCAGTTGTAAACTGTTTAGACACTGTGTAGCATGGTATGAAGCAGTTTTGCTTTGCTTTGCTTTTTAGGGAATTGTTGCATTATGGATGTTTTTAATGTGTAAGCCACCCCGATTGGGCTGCAGAGAGGCAGGATAAAAATACATTTTATTATTATTATTATGCCATGGATGCTTGAATCTGTAGTTATAGAATCTGTGAATACAGAGGGCTGACTGTACTAGTAACCTTCTCTGACAATGAACACATAAAGATACTGTATTGATGGCAGCAGGAAGATATAATATTTATAGCAGCAAAAATTAATTTCCTTTACTGGTGACATGGTCAGTATTTTCTAGTTATTTTTAAGTTACTTTTTCATGGACATAAAAAGTCATTTCGACTGGAATTTTAAAAATGTATGCCATTCCTATTATCAATCATGGGGAGGGTTTTTTGTTTGTTTTTTGGGGGGATTTTAGCACAAGGAATAATAAAAAGTAACCCCCCCCCCAAAAAAAAAAAAAAAGGAAAGGAAAAAGCAATGCTTTTGTGCCAGTTTGGCTATATCACGCTGCACAGGTATAGCAGTTTTATGCCATTTTATGCCATTTTACCTGTCATGGTTCCATTCTGTGGAATCCTGGGTTCCATAGTTTGGGGAGAGATTCAGAATTCTATAGTTTACTCCCATGAACTACAATTCTGTTGCTCTCTGGCTGAGAATTCCAAGTGTCTCCCTAACCTACAGATACTAGGATTCCCTAGGATGGAATTGTGACAGTTAAAGTGGTACCAAAGTGCTATAATTGTGTAGTGTACATACACTCTGTAAAAAGGGTAGGTGCTCCCTCATCATGTAACTTGGGTGGATTTCTGAGGCTGTACTCAACAGAAGTAACAGGAGGGTCCTTTACACAATATTCTGAAGCAAATACAGGCTGAGTCTCCCTTATCTAGAATTCCAAAATCCAAAATATTATGAACACCAGAACATTTTTCATGGGTGTCTGAGACAGAGATACCTTTGTTTTCTGATGGCTTGATATACACATGCTTGTTTCATGCACAAAGTTATTTTAAAATATTGTACAAAATTGCCTCCAGGCTATGTGTATAAGATGCCTATGAAACATAATTGAATTTTATGTTTAGTCTTGGGTCCCATCTCCATGATGTGTCATTATGTACATATATGCAAATACAGGTATTCCAAAATCAATAATAATAATAATAATAATAATAATAATAATAATAATATCAAAATCTCAAACACCTCTGGTCCCAAGCATTTTGGATAAGGGAGATGCATCATGTAGTGCCCTTTACCATCTAAAGCTTGGGTGACAAATGTGGCCTTCAAGGTGTTTTGGCCAATACCTCTTATCAAGCCTAACCAGCATTCCAACAGAGATCATAGAGACTGGAGTCCAAAAACATCAAGTGGGTGACATGTTCCTAAGACCTGGTCTAAAAAGCAAGCAGTCCTGAAAAAAGAGACAAAGATATTGAAATAGTTCACATATCTATCTACTGTCCTGTGGCCCTGAGCACCTGAGTTTGCTGCACTGTCTGAGTTGTCAGGAGAAGTGCAGTGGGTGAGGCAGCTGCTGGAGGACTTTGGTGAAAAGTGTACAGGCCCAACAATTGTACATGAGGACTCACAGTCTTGCATTGCCATGTCTGAGGTGGAAAATCTGAAGAGTAGGACGAAATAGATCAGGGTGCGGTACCAGAATGTGAGGGAATTAGTACAGAACAGTGTTCTGAGTCTGGTCTACATAACTTTGGAGGACAATGTAGCAGACATCATAACTAAGGGCCTTTACAAACTGCTAGAAATAGTGCAGCTTGAGTCCACTTTAACTGCCCTGGCTCAGTGCTAGGGAATCATGGGAATTGTCAGAGAGCTCTGGTGCCACAATAAACTGCAGTTCCCATTATTCCTTAGCACTGAGCTGGGACAGTTAAAGTGGACTCAAGCTGCACTATTTCTGGCAGTCTGTAAGGCCTTACAGGTAAACAGAAATGAGAGGTTGTCAGTAAAGTTGGGCGTGACACCGTAAGCAGAAGCTCAAAGCCCGAGGTCCTGAGTGGATAGAAGATCTAAGCCTGAGGACATAAGCTGTGGAAGATCTAGGACAGAGTGCAGAAGCACTGAAAAAGTTTAATATGAACACCATGGAGTGATAGACAAGGTGCCTGAGGTGTCTATATCAAAACAGTGCTGCTGGTAAAACCAGAATGCTGTTCTGGGTCTGGAAAAAACAGGTCGGAAGACAGTGTGGCAGATGGGTACACTAGGGCACTGGGTGCCAGTGAGAGGACATCGGAAGGTGTCAGGCCGGTGGGACATGACATGGTGGAACGGGAAGGTCCATGAGAACACTCTCCATGTTATGAATCAAGCTTTGTGCATACATTGTACATTTTGGAGGGGATTGTTGAGATAGAGTCCCAAGGAAAATGTACATTGTGGGATATAATAGTGACTGGGCAACAAAGGGTCACTGGTAGCCAGGACGACAAGGTATTTTTCCTCCTGGTGCTAAGTCATGGGAAGTGACATCAGATGATGGTTGCCAAGTGCAGTAAAGTGCTGCAGAAGGCTGCAAAACTGCAAAGTCACTCTGGATGGAGGACAGTTTTCATTGTGACACAGGAGGAAGAGGCAGGGCCAAAAGGCCACATGGAGCCCTTGCTATATAAGGGAGGTACCTCAAGTCACAGTGTGGGTTGTTGTGATGGTGGATAGTGGATGGTGTTGATGTTGTATGATAGCTTTGTAAATAGTGGAACTAAGATTAAAAGCCTCATCTGTGAAATGCCTGTCTGCAGTGTCTGTTCACTCATTCAGGAAGGGGAGAGGTGCTTCTCCAGCTCACAAGCTGCTGCCTGCATCCCAGAAGGTGGTGATCCTGGTGCAAAACATTGACGTGGTACACCATGTGCTGTGTAACCACACTAACATGTCCCTCTTCCTTGCCCTCCATCAGCATAAGACTATTAAGTCCTGTATGTAAAATTACTGCCACATATCATTTGCAAAGACAATCCTGTGGAAGGGAAACTTTGCATTATGATGATTCTAAGGGATCAATGATAGTGAAGATGCTGGGATCCTATTTTGAATGATGTACCCCAGGTTTTGAGTCCTTTATGAAAGCCATCTAAGCTGCACAGCCTGTGGTCATCATTTTCAACAGCTACCATTCAAGCTCTTGTCAAGTGTATCTCTAAAATATATGCCCCATCTCAGTGGTAACCATAGTGTTTAAGGTAATATGCATAACTATTGTGATGAGTCTTGTAAGTGGCTGTTCAAAATACAATGGGGATTTACCCCCCTTCAGTACACTGTAACTGTTTAAATAACTACCTACTCCAGATTTGTACAAATGGATGAGGATATTGGAAAGCCATTTTGTAATTCATGGAACATCAAACCCACAAGAGAGTTACTGGATGCATAAGGTAAATAGCAGCAGTTTTGCCACCATTTTCTTTCTGTTCTTCAGATTCCCTCCTCTGACCTTTTTGTTATCTTAGAGAAAGAGAGAGATGCAAAGAATGCAAGCATAAAAGGAGAGGAGCTCTACTTTACATTAAGAGCTAAGAGGGAAGAATTAATGGACATTTTGGCAAGTTCATTTTGCTCTCATGAACTTATATGAAATGAGTGATGAGAAAAGAAAAAACTTTATATCTCCTGGCTTCCTTAGGTTCACTTTGGAATTAGACCTAGCAAATTTAATTACTTCCTGATGAATCAGAAAAAAATGTTTTTGATTTAAACTGAATTTCTTTTGCACTTAGAGTGACATCAGCTGGAGAATGAAGTAGTCCAGAACTGAACTGAAGTTTCTCAAAATATTTTTTCAGATAAAAAAATAGTCAGATGTCCTATCTCCCCCCCACTTTCTCATCCTATCTTTCCCCTCTTTTTCCTCATCCTTCTAGGCAAAAAATTTTCAGAATTTTCTTTCTTCTCAACTGTGCCTCCCCCAGAAAGACACAAGATGGGGGAGAGAGAAAAATATTTTGCTACTAGTGCTTCTAATTGTGTCAGATTCAGTGAAATGGCCCCATAGTTTGTCTGTTTCCAAAAAGGTTGGATAATTGAGGCAATTTAAGTATATCTTTAACACTGAATCTTTCCTGACACCCTGACTCAAGAGCTTGGAAATGTTATTTCTAAAAGCAATTAGTTTACAGTTATCCTGAAGCCCAAATCTATTTGGTTGCTCTTACAGTTATAATTTCAAAAAGTAATTCTTTACTTGCACTTTTCTCAAAAAGAAACATCATTTTTAGAGATGTAATGGTTTTAGTAATCACATCTAAATACTGCAAGCAAAATATCCTTTTGATCCCCCCTCTATACCTCTTTCTCACTCCAGCAACCAAAATATAACTCCAGGCTTCTGTGGTTTTATGGCTTCAGTTTATGATTTAGTTAATTTAGTTACTGCCCATACTGTTTTAGTTAATTATATTATAAGCCACTTTTAGAAAGGTGGGATATAGATCAAATAAATAAGACAAAACATTTAGAAAGCAACATGTTTAAGGATGAGTGGGTAAGGGGGAAAGGGAAGAAAGGAGAGAAGAAAGGACCAAGAACTTGCATCTGATGACTGGAGATATACATGTATCATATAGTTACATCATCAGGGCTAGATCTCCTGATTTTTACCTCCAGAAATCAAATTATGAACAGCAGAGCATCCCTAACATGGTTATTTCCATGTTTCTGAGAGCTGGGAAATGAGTTGGATAGCACTTGACTATTTTTCTGTAGCTGGATGTGCAAGAGGCATCTGCAGGGATCTGGGAGTCCTTGGGAGGTCTCTGCTGATAATGCCTTTGTGTTACCAGGAGGGAGACCTGAGATATCAGCCCCATCATTCCAACCCCAAGTCAAATGTGGATGGCAGATCAGACCCTGAATCTGTGTGGAAAGATAAGTATGTTTGGCCAAAGAGTTTCCCTTCCTTCCCAAAACAGATCAACTTTGCAGTCTGTCTAGTAGCAAACAGAAAGAACTTTATTAGCATGAATCAAGACTTTATAAACTTGCATAGTGATAATGAAGAAGGCTGTAAAGCAATGTGTATGAAGGAAAAGTTCCCATGATCTCAACAGGTGAAAGCATCAGTTCAGACTTAGTTTTAACAATCAATAATAGGGCATTCAGTTCACCAGCACTGGTTAATCCATATTACACAAATGTAACAGCAAATAATACAATGTAGTGGGAGCAGTAGTTCCTAGCAATCTCACAGTAGATGCAACAGTATCTCTAACATACCATAGTGGCCTAGGCCAATTCCTGATCTTACTGTCCTTACTCCCACCATCAGGCATTTTTAAAATATAAAAATCTCTGCCTTGATAGAAAATCAGATTGTGAGAGCATGCAGTCTGACTCCCATTAAAAGATCTGCTGTTTTTCCTCATTCAATCCATTACCGCTTTAAGACAATCATTGAGAGGAGAGATGCCATCTGAAGTTTGAGCTGAGGACCGGGTCATGGAGAAGTATATCTGGGTGTCATCAGCATACTGATGGCACCACGCTCCATGCCTCTGAATGATCTCCCAGCGGCTTCATATAAATGTTAAATAGCATTGGGGACAGGATGGCACCCTAAGGGATGCCACAATTAAACTCTATTCTGAAAGAGCAACTGTCCCCAAGCCTCACCCTCTGGGATCTGCCCGAGAGAAAGGGTCGGAACCACTGCAATGCAGTGCCTCCAATTCCTAACTCCCTCAGGCGATCCAAGAGGATGGAATGATCTTTTGTATCAAAGGCTGCTGAGAGGTCCAAGAGTACCATCAGGGTCACACTACCCCTGTCGATACTCAAGCGGAGGTCATCAGCCAGCGCAACCATGGCAGTCTCAACTCCATATCCTGTCCTAAAGCCATTTTGAAATAGATCGAGATAATCGTTTTTATCCAAGGCAGCTTGGAGTTGGGAAGCAACCGCCCTCTCGATCACCTTGTTTTAAAAAGGAAGCAAGGAGACCGGTCTATAGTTGTTCCTGTCCAGGGGGTCCAGGGAAGGCTTTTTCAGGAGAGGCTTGGCCACTGCCTCCTTTAAACAAGATGGAACAATGCCCTCCCTGAAAGACGCATTGATAGTATCCCGAAGGAATACCCTCAATGCGTCGCCCCCCTGATGACCAGCCAAGATGGGCAAGGATCGACAGGGCAGGTCATCTTCCTCACTCTACCAAGGAGCTTGTCCACATCATCAGTACTCACAGATTGAAGCTGATCCAGTAAAATTCCATCAACGGAGTTGCTGGACACCTCATCTATGGATTCTGTCAAAACACTGGCTTCCAACTCGGCTCTTATTCGAGAGATTTTATCTGCAAAGTAGATGTTAAATGCATTACTGTAGGCTGTTGCTGGGTTAAGTAGAGGGTTCTGTGCAGGAGAAACCTGCATCAGTTCCCCCACCACTCTAAACAGCTCTGCTGGACGGATTCTGCAGACGCAATACGTGCACAGAAGAGTCTCTGTGCTGTATGTATTGCCTCCCGATAGGAATCAAGATATTTCCTATGGCGAGTTCTGTCGGATAAGAGCTGAGTCTTCTGCCATTCATGCTCTAATCATTGTCCAGCTTGCTTCATCCTCCTAAGCTCCTCAGTATACCAGGTGTCCGGGAAAGCTGCCAACACGTGGCTGATAAGGACAGGGCCCTTTTCCAAGACACAAACACAGTTGCAAGTAATGTACCAATGTTTGCTTGTTGCAGGCAAACAACAAGTCCAGAGTTCCAAAAGGCAGGTCAAGAGAGCAATCCAAGGTCCAGGGTTATCACAAGCAGGTAGTCCAGAGCCGTTCCAAAGGTCACAAGATTCAAACCAGTCCAGAGTCAAGCCGAGAGCCAAGAGCTTTCACTGGGGAATCCAAGATAAGCCTTGACAAAGAGCTTGGCTTTTCCCAGTTGCTTATCTAGCCTCAGCTCCTCTGTCACAGGTGTTTATCCTTAGCTGTGCGTTTCTCAGCTAACCTTTGAGAACGCCGCAGCCCTGCCCTATCTGTTCTCCTCTGAGCAAAGGTAGGGATCTCAATCTCTTGCTCCTCTGCTTCTTCCAGGCCTGAAACCTCTTCGGGGGAAAGGCTTTCTGCTGGAGGGAGGCTGGGCTGCTGAGGAGGGAGGCTAGGCTGCCAAGGCAGGGGCTGTGCCTCAATGGGTCCCACATAGCTAGGTCCAGGTTCAGCTAGGTCTATGGGAGCTGGTAGCACCAAGCTAGGACCTGGCTCCACATCCTCCCCCTCACAGTCCTCCAAGTCCTCAACCTGGCTGTCCCTGACACCAGGGCTTATGATTTGGAGCGGGCTGGAAAGGACACTTGGTAAGATCGATATTCTAAGTATTAACCAAAGCTTCAACAGAATCACCAGTGTTACCAACCATTAAACACTCTAGGGCACTCTGGAATCCAATTGGTTCCATTAGCCTTTGAGGGCGGACCATGCTAATGGGTCTGCCACCCCCGAGGAGGCAGACAGTGGCTCTTAGTTCCATCTTGACCCGGAAATGTTCTGTCCATGACAATACGGAGGTTTTGATAACCTCCACCTATGGATATTCCTGTTCCGTACTAAAAACTGCATCGAGGGTATGACCCACACAATGTGGGCCCGGCAACCAATTGGGATAGGCCCATGTTTGTCATGGTTTCCATGAACTCCCGAGCCACACCAGTTATGTTTGACAAACTGGTCTCGGATGGAATGTTGAAGTCACCCAAAACCAAAAATCTGGGCGACTCCAACAGCAACTCAGAGACCAGCTGAGTCAGCTCAGTCAGGGAGTCTGTTAAGCAACGGGGTGGCCGGCATACCAACAGAATCCCCAAACTATCCCTGGTTCGCAGGCTAAGGTAATACACTCAATGTAAGCTGTTTTCCAGATAGGCATCCTGGTCAAGGTTAGGTTGTTTTTATGAACCAAGGCCACGCCGCCTCCTCCCACCCACTTTCCCTTATCTTCTCACTGACCGAGGACCCAGCCGGGAGAGCCTGCGCCCAAGTCACATCGCTGGCATCCCCCAGCCAGGTCTCAGTAAAGCATGCCAGGTCAGCCACCTCATCCAATAAGAGGTCATGGATGATATGAGTTTTATTTTTGACTGACCTGGCATTGCAAAGGAGCAGGTCTGTGGAATGGATGGTATGCTCTCCAAGTTATCCTAGGAAACAGAGTGAACTGAAGGAGGGATAGATATTAAGCATTGATCCATTCTTCTTTTATAACATTTCTTCACTCTGTTACCGCCATACCTTCCCTTCCCCCACACAACATCAATTCCCGTTCCCAGATCATTTCCGGCACCGTTACATGATGGCCGTAGCAGAAGGTCCAGCTAAGCTCCCATCCCACAGTAAAAGAAAGGGCACTGTCATTTAAAATTAAAGAGAAGGAGCTTGGAGGTTCTATTGGGACTAGATTCTCGTCCTATGTTTAACAACTTATCCACGTCTAACATAGTGTAATCTAACTGAGTGACAAATACACTATGTCGTCTCTCTTTATCTGCCCTTCTGAAGTTAAATTCTGGGTGGATTGCAGTCCTCCAAGGCCCCAACGCTGCCACCACTGCTGTGTTGCTGAAGGAGAGAGTAATGGGTTGGATGAGGGAAAATAAACAAGCTGAATCCAGAGAAAACAGAGGTACTCTCAATAGGTACCCTTGGTCTGGGAAGGAAGTTTTGCCAACCAGTCCTTGACGGGATCACATTTTCCCTAAAGGACAAAGTACACAGTTTGGGAGTACTCCTGGATTCATCTTTACAGTTGTCATCTCAAGTGGATGCGATGGCCAGGAGTGCTTAGAATCAAGTTCAGTTGATCCACCAACTGCGTCACTACCTAGACCAAAGGGACATTGAAGCAGTAGTACTTGCCCTGGTAATCTCTTGTTTGGATTTCTGTAATGCACTCTACATGGGGCTACTTCTGTACCAAGCTCGAAAGCTTCAGTTGGTTCAAAATGTGGGAGATAGATTAGTCACCAGAATATCTAGGTTGGGCCATATCACACCTGTTTTGAAATCTCTTCACTGGTTGCCGATTAGCTTCTGGGCACAGTACAAATTGTTGGTTATTACCTTTAAAGCCCTACACAGCTTTGGCCCGAGTTACTTGAAGGAACACCTCTCCCCACATAATCCGCCTCGCACTCTCAGAACATCTGGGAAGTATTTATTAGATCACCACAAAACCAGATCTAACTCTACTTCCCATAGATCGTTCACGGCCACAACCCCCAGATTATGGAACAGCCTGCCAGAGGAGATCTGTCTTATCACTACACTAGATGCCTTTAAGAAGGCACTTAAGACGGAGCTCTTCCAGTGGGTCTATCCATCTGATCTTCTGTATTTCTAGACTCTGATGATGATTGACTATTTTATTTTATTTATATTATATTATATTATATTATATTATATTATATTATATTTTCTTATAATTTATTATTGTTGTTTTGACTTTACTATTTTATTGCTTGTATTTTATACACTGTATTCATTTTTATTCTATAATCCTGCCTCGATCCATAGGGAGAGGTGGGAAATATAAATAAAAATTATTATTATTATTCTGTACCATGGAATAATATGTATATTTTCTTTCATCTCCCTTTACTAATCTCCATATATCTTTCAATTCCCTTTTATTCATTATTTTATTTAAATTTGTTATATTACTACATCTATCCTTTACTGATGTATATTTTCCAATTTCTTTAATACTTATAAAATTCTTCCTGCTTTTCATTTGGATCATATCCATTTGCTAATACATATTTATCCTCCCTCAATTCCCCCTGTATTATCATATATCTTCCATCACCATCTCTTTACACATTATTTATTACAAAATTACATTTTTTGCAATTATTATTGCTACTCCCCTAGATTTGGAATCTCCATATGCTCATAAATCCTTGCCCAATCAATTTCAGTTCATTTACACTATCTTTTTTGATGCATTTCTTGAAGAAATATGATATGAGCCGCATATTTCTTTAATAATACTTTGATTTTCCTTCGTTTGACCATCAAACCGAGGCCCTAGGTGTTTAAAGTTGAGATTTTCAATTTACTTGACATCAACTAATTCAATTCTATTTCTAATGGTTCCAATTGGTGTGACACATTCCCATGTCCCTTTCCTTATCTCTCTTTTCCCCCTCCCCCTTACCACATTTGCTTCCCCACTCCCATCCTCTGAGGCATTTTGCCCTAGCCCGAGCCCCTCCAGGCTGCCCAAGTTGGGAGGGGTGATGAAGACATCCAAAAGGCCCAAACTTGCCCTCCTCCCGAGTGTTCATAAAAATAATAAACTTAGCTTTTTAATTTGATTGTAGCAATTCTATCTTTCATCTATGGGACTCCAGCTCCCCCAATTGCTCCCAATATTTCTTCTCCTCCAGTCACTCCAGCCACAGCTCCTTCTCCAACTCCTCCAAGTTTTTCTCCACCTTCTCCAGCTCCCACTCCTGCTCCTCCAGATGTTTCTGTGGATCATTCAGCTGTTTTCACTCTTTCCTTGTATATCCCAAATTATTTTAACATCTGCAATCCTTGTTCCACAGACAATCCTATATCTTTTTCCTGCGCATTGAAATTTTAAAAACATAGGATATCCCCAGGTATATTGAATCCCGGACTTCAACAATAAAACGGCACATGGTTTCATTGATATCCTCCATAGCTTTGTTTGTGGGCAGTAATCATTATATATTTCCACTTTCACTTCTCCAAATTTTAATTTCTCTGGATTTTTCCTCATCATATTAATCAATTCCTCTTTCTTATTATAATGGAAACTCTTGCTATCACATCTCATGGTGTAATTCTATTCCTCCCCACTGCAAGATGGATATGTTCTAAGGGGGGTTGCAGACTGCCAGAAATAGTGCAAATTGAGTCCACTTTTAGGGTTAGGGTTAGGGTTAGGGAATCATGGGAACTGTATTTTATTGTGGCACCAGAGCTTTCTGACAAAGAAGGCTCAATGTCCCAGAAAAAAAATAATTCCGATGAATCCCTAGCACTAACCCTAACCCTAAAAGTGGACTCAATTTGCACTATTTCTGGCAGTCTGCAACCCCCCTAAGTCTGTTTCAGTCCATTTTAGGGTTGGGAAGATTTGTTGTAACCATCTTAATATCTCTGTTTTCCAAATCAATTCTCCTGTCTCCCTTCCCAATTTCTGGTATGTTTTTGATGACAAAATTTATAGTATTCTCTGATAATCCTGCAGCTTTATAAGTCTCCTGTCCATCTCAGTAAGTTTATTTTTATTTTCCTGAATTTCCCTCTGATGTGTTTCTGGAATAGCTTTGTGTGATTTGTTGTCCAATGTTAATATTTGGACATCCTCTTGAATTTTTTGAATTTATTTTGCATGCTCATGATTTTTTTCATCTGAACTTTTACTTTCAAGTTCCATTTGTTGTTAAAATTTATTTGTCATAACTTCTGCCTCTCTCTCTCTCTGTTGCCTTTATCAACTCTTCCCTCTCTTTCTCCCTCTTTTTTTCATATTTTCCCCCTCTTTCCAACATTTGATTAACTTAGAATTTTTTTAATCATTTTCCTCCTTTATAACTTCTGTGATTTTTTTCCCCTTAATTCATCACAATCCATTTGTTTCTTTTCTATTCTTTCTCTTTCCCTTCCTGCCCCCTTGGAGCACAGAATGGCTGTAGGAAGTTTTGGATCCTGTGTAAAGAGGGAGCTTCTTCTTTTTTTTGGGGGGGGGGCTTCTCAACATTTTGGGCTCCTGTGAGGAGTATGACTTTTCCTCTAATCGTGTTAACCATACAAAAGATTTATCTGATGGTTTAGTTTTGTCTTTATGTCTTTGCCACAATTTTTCTCTTTCAGTTTTTTTCTCTTTTCGCATTAAGCCTGCCTTTCGTCCTCCCTCAAATTCTCCTCCATTTATTTCAAGCTTCTCTTAACTCCTCATCAACACATTTTTTAGATAAAGTCCTTCTACAATTTATATCTTAATTGCTCCCAAGCTTGAAAAAAATCATTTATCTTCACTCATTAATTTATTTCTCTCCGTTCATGAAGCCTCAACTGCATCTTAAATCTGTAATGGCTGCCATCTTCACTCAGAGTTTCACCCAAATTGGAAACAAGGATTTTTGAGCTTACTTCCTCAAAAATAAAGTCTCTTTTAACTCAACACATTCCTTATATCTTTATTTTAATGAATCCACCTTTGGAGATGTTAATTCCTCTTTTGGGAGTCTACTTTCACTACAATTCTTCATTTCCAAGCACCTGGTGACTCAGAACAGTCCTATCCAGCCATTTGGCTGGCTCCGCCCCCCAGGATCCTGAGATTTTACTTTCACTTGCAGCACATTCAGCTTCCAGAAAATAGTTGGATGTACTTCCCTTAATCCCCTCACTCTCTGACAACATGGAAATGTTGCATGGGGGGGGGGGGAGCAATGCAACTAAAAAGTAGGGCTTGGGATGAAATTTTGGCCACTGCATGGTCAGTAAAAAAATTCCAACTTTCACAATGACCAGAGAGAGAGAGAGATGGTATAAGTCCAATTTACGTCATTATAATTCACCACAAGGAATTGAAAACAAGAAAGCATTCTTATATGGGTAATGGTCCAGCACAGAGCACACAGCAGACTATAGTTATAAATGAGAGGCTCATGTACAGTTTCTTCTCCTGCCTGCTTTACAGATGCCAATAATTTGGATTGAGAGTTTATAATCTGTACTAACTGGGGCTTGAAGAGATTTAGGAAGTGAATAGGGCCTCTGTTCTTGCAAAAAAAGCATATAAACTATAGAGCCTTCTTGCAAAAAAAAAAATGGATATGAATTATGGAGACTTTTGCCAATCTCCCCATTTAAAAATGACATCATTATCATTATTTTGATCATGTTCTGATTCTAGCATTTTCACATGTGAAATTAAGGTTGTATTGTTGGTATAAGAAATAAATACTATTATTATATTATTATTATGTTCAAATAACCTGTTGACTTATGGTGATTCCCATTTGGTTTTCTTAGGCCAGGAATACTGAGAGGTGGTTTGCTATTGTATCAATACTTCACATTTATAGTTGTTTGATACCTTTTTAACTACCATCCTATGGGATCCTGGGAATTGTCATTTAGTGAAATACTAAAAATTATCTTGTAGCAAGTTCTAGTGCTGGAGTTCAAGGAAGTAGACTAAGTGCTTCGTAGCAGAAAATTCAAGTTTTTGCTGTTAAGTACAAATCCCTGAACCCACAGAGGATGAAGCCATCACAGTTAAAATGATATCAGTGTTCTATAATTGTGTTGTATTGATTCACCAAGAATATGAATTCTGTGTCTGAAAGGCTGAAGCCTAGCATATGATATAGTTTGCCATTAAAAGATTGAGAGAGAGAGAGAGAATAAGTACAAATGCATGTGTTTTACTATGTCTGTCAGCTGATGTGGGAGCAAGACAACTGCCTGGCTGGGTGACTCTAAGAATAGCAAATTACAGACAGCAGTCACACACAGTATTTGAAGGAGATAACAATAGATTATTACTATGGATCTTCTCCTTTGTTTTCCTCTAGTAAATCCCATTGTAATTGATGAAGGAGATAATGAAACACATTCTAAAAGCAATGGCTCACCATGATAACAAGAAAACCCTCAAACTCAACACACAATGGTATTGGCCTGCTTACCTCTCCTCATTTACCATTATTGTGATCATCTTGGAAGATAGCCCAAAAGGAGAAGTCACTGTCATTTTCATAGAGCAAGAGAAACAAGAGCTGAAAGGTTTGAAGTTCATCTGCGGTGAAATGACACTAAAAGAAATTGCATTTAAAAGGCCAAATGCTGTGCATACACACACTTGATGCAGGGGATTAAAGTGTAGGAGAAATGCACAAATGAAATCGCTCTGTTTTTTTTCTATCCATAGAAGAATGGTATGGGGAGGATTTAAAAGGATGGACTTATTTTTGGCCTTTGTCTTAGCACAATCTAAAGTCAGTGGGGTTCATTCACCTCTGCCTCAAAAGTAAGTGATTGACATGCTCAGGGAATATCCCAGTTTAGCATGATGGTTCTAACTGACATTGGTTGCTCTTGTCTGAGGAGCAAAAAAGAAACTGTTCCCACCAATGAAGAAGGGGTTTTCACCCTAGGACTAGTCTTGTTAATAGATTTTGGAATCAGGAAATGTCACAAGGGTTGCATCTGCAGTGCAGAAATAATTAAATTTGACACCACTTTAACTCTTATGTCTCTATCCTATAGAATCTTGGGATTTGTAGTTTGTTGTGGCACTAGAGTTCTCTGACAGAAAAAGCTAAATATTACACAAAAGTACAAATCACAGAATTCCATAGCATTGAGCCATGGCAGTTGAAGCACTATCAAACTGTATTATTTCTGCACTGCAGATGCAGCCAAGGTCACATGTAGATATGGGAACTCCAGCTAATAAATTTGATAAGGGTGTTAATCTCCTGCTGCCACTACTACCATGAGTAAATTATGAACTGAGCCCAAACTGTCAGTTGTATCATGGGTGTAGCTACTGGGGCAGGGTGAGCAAAGTGAGGGTGGTTGTTGCTGTTGTTTGTCTACACGTTGTTTTTGATTTATGATGACCCTAAAGTATCACAGTACAATAACACCCAAAATCCATAAAACAGTGATACCATTATTCAGCCAATCAAAATGCACAAAATGCATGATGCAAGGTATCACAAGGTTCAGTTGCCAATATATTAAGAGGGGTTAGATTTTGCTTTCCTCTGAGGCTGAAAGAGTGTGATTCACCAAAGGTCATGCAGTGGGGTTTCATGGCTGAGTGGGGATTTGAACCCTGGTCTCCAAAGATGTAACCCAACATGCAAATCATTACACTACACTGATTCTCTCAAAATGAGGATACTGCCACCGATAAATTTTTTTCTTCAGCTCCCAAATTTCTAGCATTGATGGAACTTAAAATTTCACATCAGAATTTAGAGCTGAGCATTTAGTTTAGGCTTCAAAGGAAAACAGGAAAGGTTACCACAGCAATGTAAACCCAGGGAAGAGACCTAGGTGTGGACAATGTCATTGAGCCTTTGCAGACTGCCAGAAATAGTGCAAATTGAGTTCACTTTAACTGTCCTGGCTCAGTGCTAGGGAATCATGGGAATTGTATTTTTTTCTGAGACATTGAGCCTTCTCTGTCAGAGAGCTCTGGTGCCACAATAAACTACAGTTCCCATGATTCCCTAGCACTGAGTCAGGGCAGTTAAAGTGGACTCAATTTGCACTATTTCTGGCAGTCTGCAAAGGCCCATTGTCTCAATCTCTGCAATGCTAGAAATCTGAGAACTGAAGGAAAATGTCATGGGGCAGGGAAGATTAGAAAGGGTGCATAGTAGATGTTGCTACCTCAAACAGCCTGTGTCCATGCTGGGTGGACAATTTTGGAACTATAGCCCAAAACAATAATTTCCTAAGCTTTCTCATGCTTTCACTTTTGAAGATATTTGTTCTTTCTTTCCTATTTCCATATAGATTTTTTTCAAAACCAGAGGAGACAGGAAAAAGTGGCTTGATTCTGCTTTTTCCAAAAGTGGGTCAAACCCCCAATGTCTGTACGGCCCACTCCCAAGGCCAGCCAAATACTCACAGACAGACTGCACAGCACAACATTAAGCCACACTGCTGGGTAATTTTCTTTTTCTGTTGCCTCTCCACAATGCACGCGCACCATCTTACAAACACACTGCCTGAGAACTCCACGTACTTCCCATGTCACCCAAATGCCATCCATTTGCATGACAGCCCTTTTGATCAGCCACACAGTCACATGTGTGATGCCCTACTGGTACAGGGCATTCGTGCATCAGTGTGTGAGTGATACATTAGTGAAGCACAATGTTGGAGGCTCCCCATACATGCTCCCTTCACTCCCCTTCACCCTATGCCCCTCTGTTGGACAGTCTGGTTTGTGTATATCCATTGGAATCATTGCACTTTTTTTTTTTTTTTTTTGCTTTACTACAGCCCCACACTGGTGCCAGGCTGTTTATATGCAGGTGTGAAGATATGCATTTTCTGAGGTAAGCCAGACTATCCTGGGTTCTTTTTGCTCTGGTTTGTAGCCCTGGAGCATGGCTTCATTTCAGTTTCCACCCATTTTGGAAATCATATAAATGTCCCACTTTCAAAGCACCTGGAAGCTGCTTTATTTTGACCATCTGTTTCACTCCAGAGTTATGAAAGAAGTTTATGCCACCAAGGATTTTTTTTTAAAAAAAAAGAAGAAGAAAAGAAAAGAGAAATCTAGATTCCTACCATGAATACAATTTGAATGATGCAACAGGACTGTAGTATGTTTGGATGAATGGTTTGAAAAAGTGGGAAATGCCTTTCTTGTGTGTGCCTTAGAGCTGATGGAAAAGACAGTACAGTCATCCTTTCTGATTTGCGGAGGATCTGTTCCGCCCTCCCCCATGAATTGGAAATATCTCAGATATCCAAGCCTCATTGTTTTTAATGGCCACATGCACCATTTTATCCCTCCTGGCTTCCCATCCGTGAAACAGGAGAGATGCGAATGGGAAGTCTGCAAAATAGGAGGGATGACTGTATTCTGAAAAAGTATATGCTTTTATCAGTAAAGGTCTAAAAGGTGCATATGGAAGAAGGAGTAATGAGCCTGGTGAAGCATCAATAAACACTTCTTACCCTCTTGTGTTCAGTGGAATCTGTAGTGTCCTTCTGTGCTTCTCACTGTAACCTCTGAGATTTCCAATAAAGCAATGATATTTATAAGGGAAAAATAGCTGATAATGCTTAACATGTGCTCTGCAGACACAGGGTATCTGGCCCCTTCTCCTCAGATGGAAAGACAGGAAGCTGCCTCAAATAGTATTGTTGCTCTTATTTGAGATTATGTGTCTTCAAGACAACTGTGATGTATGATAAGCCTGTTCTAGGAGTTTTCTTAGCAAGCTTTATTCAGAGGTTTGCCATTATCTTCCTCTTAGGGTGAGAGAGTGTGACTTTCTCACAGCCACCCAGTGGGTTTCTTTGGCTGAGCAGGAATTTGAACTCTGGTCTCCACATACAATTGGTTCAGCTAAATCAGTACTTGATACTCTGACACTGGAATTCAATGATCTGCAGCAAGAATCTTTCACAACACAATGCTTCCTGTCCCTTCTAACTGGAGATTCCAGAGACTGAGACTGAGACCTTCTAAATTCAGGATTTAAACTCAGACATTTCAGCACTCAAAGATTCTGCCTAGATGAATGTATCAGCCAGTTTTAGTTAAGCCCCAATTATATTTTCTAATAGTAAAAACATGGTTTTTTTGCTACCATATTTTATGGAGAAGTTTGTATATTTGGCAGAGTTCTTATAAAAAAACCCCCCTAAACTAAACAATATTATCACTCATTCCTAAACTTGACCCTCTAGAATTGTCTAAGCATGCATCAAATATTACACTGTCCTAAATCCCACAGAGTCTATATTCTTGTTAAAAAGGTAAAGGTAAAGGTAGTCCCTTGACATGAATGTCTAGTCGTTACCATTAGGTGCTATGTTATTATATCTGCAGAACTGCAGAGTCATGATGTGAGTGTGCAATATGTGACAAAGGACAGGACATCTGCTGAACATGTCTTTGGAAGGAGCCAGACCACTGATGTGTATTGGACTGCACCTGGACTGTAACTATATGTGTAATGTATGATGTAATGCATGGGCAACCCTGGACAGAGGTTGCATTAGCCAAGAATAAATAAGACACAACTCAATGTAAGCATGTGTGGGTCATAGTTGTGGAGTTATGGAGTCATGGAGAGTCAGTGTAGTGATTTGATCTGTGTTAGTGAGTATACTAAAGAGTTCCTGTATTGCTCTGTGTTGCTGAGAGCTGGAGCAGGAGGAAGTCTGTGTTTGCTTTCATCCTGGAGCTATACTCTGCATTGTTCTCTCTTATCCTATGTAAATAAATCCTTCACCTTGAGCAGCCTGGTTCCACTTCCTTCTTTAGAGAGTATCTCAAGGTCCCCGCTGAGATACTAAATGAACATTCATGCCATGCCTCAGCATGACAGTAGTAACCAACTGTAGGGGGCAGTGCTCATCTCCTTTACTAAGCCGAAGAGCCAGCATTGTCCAAGGACTGCTCTGGTGGTCATATGGCCAGCATGACTGCACCAAATGTTGTTACCTTCCCACCAAAGTGGTACCTATTTATCTGCTTGCATCTGCATGCTTTCGAACTGCAAGGTTGGCAGAAGGTGGGACTAGTGACAGGAGCTCACCCCATCATGCAACACTCAGGCCTTGAACTACCAACCTTCTGATCTTCCAGTCATCAGAACTAGCATCTTAACCAATAAGCCACCTCATCCCTCATTCTTGTTACAGGGAGTGAAAACTACCAAAAGGAGCAGAAGCAGTTTTGTCAGTAATGTTGCTTCAACATCCACCCTGTCCAGAGACATAACATGCTGTGACTGAAAGCTGTTGGTTACAATTTAACCTGCACTTTTTTCTCATTCTCAATTCCCTATCTGGAATTTTCCCCACATGGCGGACTTGGGATAATTTATCATTCTTTGCAGACACACTAATTCTATTCCAGCATTCACTAAGCATCTAGTCTAGCTCCACCCCATCACAATTTCCATTGCTCTCCACACATGGTGGGTGAATGATTTTCTGAAAAAGAAGGCCTTCTCAGTCCATGGAGGCTGTCTGCATGATTGAGAACATTAGAAAGTCATTATTCTGAATCACATGGGCCTGAAACAGATGGGACAAAAGAAGCAGCTTCTGGCAATTCTGGAAGCATGGCATTCAGACAACAACCCCCACCCCAAGCAGCCAGAAGCTGCCCCAAGACCAGAGTTTTTAGAAGTGGATTTTATCTCCTCGTGCTGGTATCCCGTTTGGGACCATGGCAGTGGCCCACGTTGGGAACAGGTTATGTGGTCACCATGACCCATGTCCGATCAGAGCCAGAGAGGCCTCTGGCCTTCTGGGCTGTCTACTTCAGCCCATGGAGATCCTTCACACAGAGAAGAAATTATCCTTTTTGGAAAGCTAATCCCCAGCTGAAGAGAGTGATAGAAGTAGTGACAGAGGGAGCACAGTTAGTGCACTTCCTCTCCTCACTTGGATAATAGTTCATGTTTAGTAAATATTTGAATGGGGCTAGTGTCTAGGGTCTGATCCATACTGGCAAAAAAATATCAGTACCCATCTCAGTTCTGCTGTTGTAGGAACACACAGCATATGTACATTTTCACAGTGAAAGTAGTTCTTTTAGGCTATAGTCATTTTTTTACTCTGCAGTTTCCAGGCAATACTATTTTTTCTTTTCTTTTTTTTTTTAAGGTGTGTACTGCTGAATCAGTGTGGTATTAGGGAGGTTGAGTGTAGTTCTGGGATGTGATAATGAGGAGTCCTCTCATTATCAAAGACTTCTTCCCAGATAAGAAAGGTCTAAATGTGGGAAGAGTTACAAATACATTTTAATGAGGATCAGCATTACAGAGGTGACATGATAGCAATTGTCCAATGAGATGGGCAGTTGGGCAGAAGTGTGAATCTTCAAGATGATTCCGAGCAGAGGTTATAAAAAGCACCATAAGGCTTTTGTCTCAGTCGCTCTCCCTAAACAAACCATGGAGAGGTGAAAACAAAGAAATATCTGAAGCGGGGACTCCATTTTTGGTAAGGATGGTCAAAGCCAGACAATGGAGACAGCTCCCAGCAATCCCATGAACATGAAGAACTACAACTCCCATCTCATCTGTGAATATGATTAGGAGAATATACTAGCCAGTCATATTATGATATTTTGATTCATTTCTTGATTTGTCTGAAATGATCTACACTATAACTTACACTTGTATCTATGCCTGAAGAACAAGATGGTTCTTCATGTAAACAGATACTTTTATGCTATAGAATTTCCTTACTTATAATAAAGCCTTCCTTTTAAAATATGCTATCTCTATCACACTCCTTTTCACATGCCTTACCTCTGCCTGGCCCTTCCCCTGTATTTGGGAAAAGGGGGGGAAGCATATCTGCAGTATCATTGTCAGAAAGTGCAAGTGGAATCTCCAGCAATGTCCTGCTGTGTTGCTAAAGAGGGAAGACTCAGATCAATAGATGGTTAATTAGATAAAAAAAGGTGGTCTCAAGGGGTCTCATCCAGCAATTCAGACAAAAGCTGGGGGACCCAGAGAGCCTTCACAGGGGGTAGACAGATTGGTGGGTTGCACCCTCCCTCCAGCAAACATAGACCAGGAATAGCAATACAAAATGAGGATAGGAGAAGGAAATCTGTGACAGGCTGTTTGAGATACTGACTGGCCACTGGGATGAGAAACGTGGGAATATATTTCATTTGGAAAACTTTTGCATATCTAGAGACTGAAGTTTTCCTGAATTGAGAGGGTGGAGCAAATCATAATCTTTTCATGCTCTGCTTGTGAATGGCTGGAGAGGCATATGGCTGGCTTGGTATTTCAGTAATCTGAATATAATTGCCTTTGAGGAAATAACATGGCATGCCCTTCAACTGCTAATAGATTGAAGTGAAACATGTGTCTAATTATTCAGCAACAGGTCAATCTGAGGACTTTCCAGATTTGGGGTAAATTGCCTTGCCATTAAGGTAAACAACTTTACATTTCTTGCCTTTCTTCTCCCACTTTCTCCCACCCTGTTCCTCAACACCACCTGAGGCTTGAGAGCCCTTGGGAAACATAGGACTGATGTTTCTGATCTAGCAGTAACATTCGTATATATTGATCTACTTCAACCTCATTCCAAACACCCTACTTAAATATTAAACCTATTGAGAAATTAAATACTGTGTGTTTTAAAGACTTTTTAAAGGTTCCCTATCATGATCATTAATTGGGCTACAAAGAGGGGAACTGGATTAGCTATCCAATGAGAGTTCAAGATGAGCACGGTACTTAAACTGACAGTCAAACAAAAAAGACTGTTGTTTGACAAGTGTGGCTATTGGTTGATAGCGTAATGCCTTCTAGGAAATTAAAAGAAAGTGGAACCACCATGTAATTGTAACCAAATATAACTTGATGCAGCAATCAAATGGAACTGGAGGGACATTCTATTTTGTCCCAAAGTAACTGAGGGGGATGGTGTAGCTACCAATACACATTTCGTGCAGATTATAACAGTCAAATGTGACAACAAAAGGAGCCAAGCTGGTGCAGGATAATGCACAGGTGAGCTGAATTATTTATCTAGTGTGGATCCAGCCTGTGTCTCTCTGAATCCACACTTCTGACAAAGATTTGGTTCAGCATCAGAAGCAGTCTGAAGGACACACTGCCTTGATTCAAAACTCTTTTAAGCATCCTAGTTTGGTTTAGGATTCAAATGAATCCAAAGCATAGCCCTAATTATAGTTAATCAATAGAAGTTGTTGTAGGAGCTTATCGCTCACCAAATTAAGCCAGCTTACCTCTTCTGGCTTCAATCCTGGTTCCAGGATCCCCCTGGATGTTATCAGACATAAATTGCCACTGATTTAGCCATGATGCCACCAGCCGAATCCATCCTGGGTTGAAGCCTCACTCAGCTGGCACTTTTTCGAAGTCGGGGAGCTTCCGACTTCAAAAACTGGCTGGCTCAGCAAGGCTTCAACCCTGGATGGATTTGGCCAGCGGCATTGCATCTAAATCAATGGTGATTTATGTCTGATAACATCCAGAGGTATATTGGATCCAGGATTGAAGTCGGAAGAGGTAAGCCAGCTTAATGGTGATAAGCTTCATAGAGAAAGCAAAAAGAAAGGCTAACCTCCAATTGATGCTTGACTTACAATAGATTCATCCAACTTTGAATGTGATTCAATAAACATCCTATTCCTGTGAAACAGTTACTAGAAGTATCCTTCTGAATGTCAGAGACATTGGGAGATGATGCATAGTTTGCTGGCCTCCCTGGAACAGGGGGACAAATTTAAATTGAACCATGACAAAAGGAAGCTTGGGGGTGTTGGCAGAGGTGATTTGAGCCCTGCCTCCCCACAGCTCTCCATTCTGTCTTGTTACCCATAGTGCTTTTAATATCAAAATATAGACTCCAGATGAACTCTGGCAGTTGGCATAGAGGCATGTGCCCATCGCGCCCAAGGCATGGGCCAATCACCCTTAATCCCCAACACACCCATAGTCCCCAGATAGTCTAGGAGTGTTGCTGATGGAATCATCTGATTGCATTAAAACCATCAAGAGGTGCAATGTTTGATCACCCTCCCCCCCAGGATATCGGCCCTTCGGATTAAGACTATCAAGGACAATACAACCCTATACAGCCGTGTGTCATCTTTTTAATTATCACCTTTTGCCTTGGGCTCAGCTTGGCCCCATAAAACCCCTAGATTTTGGCCAGTCAGTGTGCTATCTTCCTGGTCTAAATGATTCCACGTCACTCTGATCTCTGAAGCTAGTCCACTCAAACCCATGTTGTGGAGTGGACTTGTCTCCATACTTATTTTTCCCATCCAGATCCTAAAGGCAAGCCTAGTCTATCGGTGGGTATATCCCTAAGTGAATCCTGTATTCTATCCCCACGCTAACTGCCATTTTCCTGAGCCTGTATGAGTGTGTGTGTGCACATGTTATTGTATGTGTGTATGTGTGTGAATGTTATTGTGTGACTTTACCCTATAATAAAACTAAAATATTCATTGAAAGGATTCATTTCTGGGACTTCCCTGGTCTGCTCAGTATACACATTGAGAGAACGGTTCTGCAGGGCTCCGTAAGTAGCCCATTTCATAATATTAGGTTAATCATAAATTTTCCTTGAAAATACCCTTGGCTACAAATTGGTGGAGAAAGCTTGGGCATGATCTTCCCCCGAAATTTGGACTTTCCAAACTGATCACTTGGACTGTTCAGATATCGGAATGTAGAAGGAACAGGGAGCTCTGAAAGTGGCAGATGCAGGAAGTAAATAGGAGAAAACTCATGTGACTGTGTTGCTTGTGTGCAGTGGCCATAAGGGCAAAAGGACTGTCGGAGTTGGCTTTTCCCCATTTCCTGTCTTTGGCTGTGCGCTCTGCATTGGGCTCTGGTGGATGCCATCCAGGTGTGGACACACAGTCACCCTTGGGCGTGAAGTCAGAGTAGGTTCTTCCCAACACCCTTTTCATTATTTTGTCCCACCTCTTTGGGTGGGAAAGCAGGAGGAGGTTTCTCCCCCAGCCAAAGCCCACAACACTATAGATTTAAACCAGGGGTAGGAAACCTTTCCCCTTTAAGGGCCGAGGGACTTCAGCTCCCAGAATCCCAGGAGCTATTGGCCAACATGGGACTATTGGCCAACATGGCTGAGGCTTCTGGGAGCTGAAGTCTCTCAGCCCTTAAAGGGGAAAGGTTGCCTACCCCTGGTTTAAACAAATCCACTAAAATCCCAAACCGTCAATTCACCCCCTTGGACGAGCAAGGTAGGCAAAAGCAGGAGGATGCCCCTAACTGGAGGCTGTAAAGTATGAGCTCAGGGGTGGACAAGGAGTAGCTCTTAGGATAGGAAAACTCCGAAGTGTGGACATCTCTGGGGAGAGTCTAGCAAGCCAGCTGGCAAGAGAAAGCTCAGGTGGGAGTCTAGCTAGGGGCCCCAGTTTGGGATGTTGTGTTGGTCAGTTCGTGGCAACGGGGCAGCAGCATCAAAACTCCCTAGTGAAGTGTAGCAGAGGCAAGTTGACTTCCCAGCCGGGTCTAAGTGAAGGATCACTCGTAAGCCACTCACTGCAGCAGTACAGGGCCCTCTTGTGACGTGGGACACTACAGATGGGCCCCCACCCAGAGCTCTAAGGGAGGTTCACTTCAAGCCTTAACAGGTGAAAATCCAAGGATCACAGTCTGGGGGACTAAAACATAAAGACAGGGAGGGTCTCTGCCAGGAATCTCTGGGGCCGAGGTTCTGTAGAGGGCTAGTAGGGAGGATCCTGTAGAGCCCCAGGGGGACTTTTGAGAAAAGGTCCCAAATACTTGATGAGGAAATGGAGGGAGTCGTAGCAGCAACAGCCAAATTGGTACAGGAGGAGGCCAAGCCAGACCACCTCAAACAATGGATCCTCCAAAAAGGGCTTAACCCATAGAAAGCAGGAGGGTTTTTAACTGAGGATCCCTTCACGACACTGTTGATGGTGTACAATGCGAAAACCAAAAGAACAGGATTAAAAAGAGTGTCCACAGCCAAAAAAGATGGCTGGGCTGCTTGGGGAATCTGGATGTTAGCCACCAAGGCCATTGCAGAATACCGCAGCCTCAAGGAGGAGAAGCAGGGAATGCAAAGTAGAATTGAGGAATTGGTCACTCAACTTAAAGAGAAGGTGACCGAGAATTCCCTGTTGACTAGGAAGGTGGATAAGGCTAGCTTTAGGGCTGAGAGGGCAAAGCAGGAAAGCAACCTCTTCAAAAAATACATAGAGGAGTTGGTGGAAAAATTGAGATGGGCTAAGCAAGCCACGAACTATGTGTTAGCCTGCAGTTCTGAAGAAAGTCCCGCTGCCAATCACACAGAGTGTGACCACTGGATTCAAGATATAGAGGCCGCCTTAGATCTACAACAGTCGGTCGTGGCCACTGTAAGCCCACAATACTTGAAGGCAGTAGACTGGATGGGGACTGTACAAGACCCCTTGCCAGCGGAGGCGAGGTCGCAGCCCCCTTACAACCCACAATGGCTGGGAAAAGAGGGAAATGATTTGGCAGCCTGCTGCTTATCAGAGAGCCCGGCCACCAACACCCCCACTCCTGTCCAGCCGGTAAAAACTAGGAGAATGGTAGAAACCTGAGAGCAGGATGACCGGACAGTCACCAAGACAGTAGTTGAGACAGCCATGTGTTCACTGACTGAGACCAAAGCCATCACTGACAATTTGGGCTGCCTCAATGACCAGATGGGAGTGCAATGGATGACCACTATGTTTCTCTCCTATCCGAGAGCTAAGGGACAAGACCTAGTCCAGGTCTCCAGAATTTGCCTAGACCTGGCATATTATGGGGCATTTGAAACCACCGCAATAAACTAGGATCTGGCCATTCTTGACCGCATGAGTGGATGGCTAAGGTAGCAAAAATCCTGTGGTCCGGGTCGATCCTTAGAACCAAATACCAAAGCGAGACCCAGAGCCCTGTGGAAGCCCCAGACTCATATGTGGCACACAAGAAAATGTTAGGGATCCTGGCAGGAGAGATTGAAATAGATGAGACAGGGCAGCCAGTTTTAAACAACCAGGCACTGATCAAAGAGGTATACAGTGGACTCCATGAGTCTGCCAAGACCTATCTGGGAGCACTGTCCCTGAACCTAAATACATTGACTTGGGCCGCCTTCATGGAACACATTCGCACTGCATCAGAGGTGTTTTGGACTAGGAGGGCCAATTTGGACCTCAGTAAAGACACAGGCAAAAATGCCCACTCAGGAGGGAGGAAAGGAAATAAGGAAGGAGACCCCATACAGACAGTGACTTACCAGAACACCGGCCCCCATTCTCAGCCCTTGCCAGTGGACCAAGAAAAAGGGGACAAGGAGCCAAAGGGGCAGTTCAATAGATATAGGCGAGACTATAGGAAGCATTACCCACGTCAGGATGGACCCCGAAGAGACAATGGAAAATCCCACCTACACCTCAAGGACGACAGAGTCTGGAAGGAAGCATGGGATGCGCTGGTGGTATGGGGGTACAACATGGACCTCTTAGACAAGCAACCCACTGAGGTGATACTCTCGGCCTATGCCAAAGTGCTCATGGAAGAAGTCGGGGGGGGGGGGGCTCTGATACCCGACACTGCAGAATAGGGGTGCCCGGGATCCCCTCGGTTGCCAAGAACATGGGCAGGATCACAGATCCCTCGGGTTGACGCCCCTTCTGCCCAACACAAGTGCACCAGGCCAATAAAGGCCATAAGCCAAGAGGCCCCAGTGACTCCCTTTACCCCAATCACACCCAAGACAACCACAAGGCGCTCAATAGGCCCCCAGTCATCCCCGTGTCCACAGATAGTGGCAAAATTAACCTCTGACCCCTGGGGACGTCCCATGGTGGAGGCCCAGGTTGGCTCCGAGCCCAGGGCCTCAGCTCCTAGTTGACTCTGGGGCAGCTGTCAACAGCCTCCACCCTGACCTAGCAGAAACTGGTTCTAAAACTAGGGAGAGTATGCAGCTGATAGGGTATAGGAAAGCTGCAATTTGAAAAAACATCCCTCTGAAAGTCGGCCCCATCTTCGACCTTATCCAAGCCTGCGAAAACCAACAAGAAGATGATGGCATTTTGGGCGTAGGGTATCTCAAACGCCTGAAACTGACCCTAGATCTGGCAAATGGCTTCCTCTGGCAGCTCGAGGAAGTCCCGCTTCAAATTTCGGCCATTCATAGATGTGCCTTAAGGCCCCAATGCCTCTCTTCCCTCTGGGTACGGACCCTTGGGTTCAGGACTTCCCTGAGGTATGGATCTTGGATAAGATGGAATGTGGCACCATTAAAGGGGCCTGTGTCCTCATTGAAGGAAAGGACCCTTCCCGAGAAGCCAAGGAAGGTATAGCAAAAACCATCGAAGGATTGCTGAAATGGGATGTAATTCTGCCCATGCATCAATATGTAACTCCCTGCTTTGGCCCGTACTTAAATCCAACGGCATAACTTGGAGAATGACCATAGACTTTAGGGCCCTTAAAGTGGTTACTCCCTCTGTGGCTCCGGTCATAGCCAAGTACAACGAAATCCTAGCCGCCATTGCAGCTGGAGCACACTTTTACAACATCGTTGACTTACCTAACGCCTTTCATTCTATCCCACTCCATGAAAGCTTTTACTATAAATTTGCCTTCAAATTTCGAGGTGCACAAATGACGTTCAAGAGATGCCCACAGGGATTCCACTCAAGCCCTGGCATATGCCACTCCCATGTGTTCAAAATGTGGACCAAATTGCACCTCGCATTGCACCCTCATTTTTTGTCCTATGTGGACAACATTCTGGTACACTCAGAGTCCCAAGAAAAGACCGCAGATATCATTTGAGAGGTCCTGCAGCTAATCAGTGAAACAGGGTTCAAAGCAAACAGAAACATGGTACAGACTCATGTCAAATATCTGGGCTTAAAACTCCAACCTGACTGTCAGATTCCAGACTCCCAAAGGGTACAAACTATAGGCAAACTCCCTGCCCCCACGGATATAGCCTCCCTGAGAGCCCTGTTAGGCACCTTTATCTTCTCCCAGGAATTCATAGAGGCTTTCGCCATAAAGGCCAAGCCACTATATGCCCTCTTGAGGAAAGGAGTTGCATGGGAATGGGGACCTAAACAGGAAGAGGCATTCACCACTCTGAAACAAGACCTAGCTAGGGCCCCCACACTGGTGCACCCTGATGTCACAAAGCCCTTCTATATTCAGCTGGCTGTCTCCGATAGCCATATTGGAGCAATTCTGCTGCAGCCTCGAAACGGAACTCAGAGAATAGTAGCCTACACCTCACGCAATCTGTCCCCCACAGAGAGCCCCTGTGAAAAGAATTGCATGGCGCTGGTCTTCACACTCACTCAATGGGAATTCATCATTGGTGGCGCCTGGGTCATAGTCCGGACCCCTCATACCACCCTTAAATTCATACGGTCTGGCATGATCCAAGACAGGCAAGTCCACAGTTCCTGGATAGCTAAATGGACCATTGAGCTGGTCAAAAGAGGCATAGACTACCAAAGGCAGGCAAGTGAGCTGGTGGCCCCCCATGGGCTGGTAGTGACTGGCTCCATCCACGAGTGTCCTCTGCCCCCAATCTCAGATGCCAGATGGCCAGTGAAGCCTGGGGAACCCCTTCAACAGTCATTGGAGATAGGATTCCAGTGCTGGTTTTGTGACAGCTCCTCCTACTGCCTTAACGGCACCCGCAGAACAGGGTATGGAGCCATCCAAGTCAATGACTTCTCACCTATCCAACACACCTTGCAAGGAACAGTTATCCCCCATTCCAGCCAGGCTTCAGAAGTTGAAGCTCTCTTGGCTGTCTTACACTTCGAACCCCTAGATATCCCTGTGGCAGTGTTCACGGACTCCCAGTGGACTGTGAACTCAGCCCTAGACTGGCTTCCTGTTTGGCTTAACTGAGAATGGAAGACCAATGACAACAAGCCCATAGCCCACACCGATAAGTGGAAAGAAGTAGCGGTCCTCCTGCAGTGAACCGTGCCTACATGGGTATCATTTGTGAAGACTAAAAGAGGACCTAAGAAGAAGCACAGTGGAACAACCGGGCTGATGAATTGTCCAAAGAGGTCGCCTCGATGCCTGAGCCCCCTCAGCCCCTTCATCCCATAAATGTAAACCCCAAAGAGCCTCTGCTACCCCCTATGCTAGACAGTTACAAAAAGGAGACAAGTAAATACAAGAGCTAGTAAGCATAGGTAGGGACCCTAAGGGCAAATACAAAATAGAACAAAAAGAGGAAGCTGGTGGGCAGTAGATGCTGAAGGCAACTACAGCTGGATTGTCCCCAAGGAAATATGTGGGGACCTGATACAGTTTGTACACGAAATAGGACACTGAGGCAAACAAAGCACCTATGAGAGAGTCAGGGAGATGGGATGGTGGCCCAGGATGCGAGACGGCATCGACCAGTGGGTAGACAACTGCCTGTCCTGCGCCATGGTCAATGCTGACTTGGGTGGCCAGCAAGATCATGCCCACATTCCCAGATCTATGGGACACCAGAGAACTGAAGGTCCATGGGCACACCTCCAAATTGACTTCATAGGGCCCTTGCCTACTACTAGACAAAACAAATATTGCCTAACCATCATAGACCCTTTTAGTAAGTGGGTTGAGGCCTTCCCCACTAAAGACCTCACTGCTGCCACCTGCCCAAATATTGTTCACCCAAGTCTTTTCACGATTTGGGGTGGTGGGGGAGATAGACCATGACTCCGGCTCTCACTTCACTGGAGAGATTATGCAGGAATTGTGTAAAGCTCTTGGCATCTGCCAGTGCTTCCACGTTCCATAGCGTCTGCAGAACTCGGGTGCTGTTGAACGCACAAACCATTCGCTCAAGTAAGCGCTACTCAAAGTGGTTACCGCTTCCGGGAAGGACTGGGATGCAAAACTTCCCATAATCCTAATGGCGTTCCGAGGGACTGTGGCCTCCCATGGCTTCACGCCATACCAGATCATGACCAGGAGCAAAATGCTCATGCCCGAGGCCTTCTGGTTAAACACCACTATTCCCCAAGAATTAGAACCCGTCCTCTTAAACCATGAATGGATCTGGATGCTCCTACAAGAATTAAACCAGTTGCACTGACAGGTAGCTAGGAATCTAGGAAAGAATATGCAGGCCATGAATCGTAAATTCAGGTGGGTTAGGAATCCATAGCATTGGGACCCCAGACAGCTAGTAATGTATAGAGACTTCTCCCAGAACAAACATGCATTATCAGCCAAGTGGGTTGGTCTGGTAGAGATCACAGAGAGGGTCTCGACCACTGTTTACCAAATGCGCATCCCACACAGAAAGGGAGATCGACTTAAATACTTTTCATGCCTCCCAACTTAAAGAATGGAAGGGAGGGCCCATACCCATTAAAACTGTCCTAGACTTGCCTGAAATACTGCTGATAAACCTGGCTGAGACCATCCTGCTTGACGATGGAGGATAGCTACCCGGCCAAACTAAAACCACCTCTCTACCTCCTTAACAGGGATACAAGATGGTGTGGCATATCGGGACCCTATGGATCCTAACCTGGATATACATAGGTAGTTCCCTTCCCACCTATCCAACACACTTCAATGCCATGTGGCAATATAATGTAGAAGCAGATTGCCATTGGGCTCCCCCTTATCCCAGAATATATGAGGTACTAGATGCCATGGGTGAAGTCCGCATGTGGTATGACAAGCAGCTCCCCTTAACATAAAGACCAGAGTTTATATAACCAAATTCCAAACTATTAGGTCAGAAGTAATAATGTCCAGGCCCCAGACTCACACCTGGGTAGAAGCGGATGCCAGCAGCATTCCCCTCACCCCAGGATTTTGGGCACCATAGGTAATGTTCTGGGAGGCCTAGGAATTTCTCCATGATAACACGCTTTTGGTCAGATCCAAGACTGATTTGCATACCTTTCCCAGCATGTCAGACCACCACTTTGGCATGGCTTCCCCTCAGCCTCATGCCCTCAGAGCCTACTGGCCTATGAGGCACGCTCCCTGACCCCACCTGACTGTATCCAGCCTGTCTCTTCTCGCTTTTTCTCTGCTCTTCCTTTCCACTGGCCAATCCAAAATGGTGAAGGTAAGCCCCATCTTAAAGCAATGGCTCCAGACTAGACCAGTGATGCAGATCTGGTACAGACCCAGACGACCCTGACAGCCAAGGCAGAGGTGCCAGTGCCGCGCGGCAGCAGAAATGCCATCCCAGAGGGCTACCAAAGCACCATCGGTCCAATGCCAGAAGTCCCTAATCCTGATGCTCCCCTGCCCCAATCAGGAGCTATCCTCATGACACTACTGGACTCCTTGACAGCCTAGACACCACTCGCAAGAAGTTGCTCCCCGCAAGTCCCCCACAACCAGCAAGATCATGCCCACATTCCCAGATCATGGCTCAGGACTGCAGACTTACTACGAACTCTGCCATTCCATAGAATATTCACCACGTTTTTGGACTCATTCTTGCATCTACCCTCCTTTTACTCAAATAGCATCTGCTCTTTTACCTCCATTGGACTCAGTTTTACATATTGCTTCTCATTGCTTATTGTTGTTTATGCTTACCTGATTGTTTTTATTGTTACTTTATTGTTGTTTAATATATGTGTATGAATGGGTTCCAGTGATAGCCCCTCTCCCCAAAAAAGGCTTCACCAGAGAGATACTTCCCATAGTATGGCTCCCTCTCCAGCATTCTCATCCCTAAATTATCATCTGGCAAAGGTTAATTTGAAAAATACTTGCCCACACAATCACATGTGAGGACTCATAATTTCTGTGGGGAGGGGGGATGTTACCCATAATGCTTTTAATAACAAAATATAGACTCCATTGATGACCTCCAGATGAACTCTAGCAGTTGGCATAGAGGTACATGACTATCCTGCCCAAGGCATGGGCCAATTACCCTTAATCCCCAACACCACCCATAGCCCCCAGATAGTCTAGGAGTGTTGCTGATGGAATCATCTGATTGCATTAAAACCATCAAGAGGTGAAATGTTTGACCCCCCCCCCCCAGGATATCGGCCCTTCGGATTAAGACTATCAAGGACAATACAACCCTATACAGCTGGGTGTCATCTTTTTAATTATCACCTTTTGCCTAGGGCTCAGCTTGGCCCCATAAAAACCCCAGATTTTGGCCAGTCAGTGTGCTATCTTCCCAGTCTAAACGACTCTACGTCACTCTGACCTCTGAAGCTAGTCACCGGCATTTCTGTTCAAACCCACGTTGCGGAGCAGACTTGTCTCCATACCTATTTTTCCCATCCAGACCCTGAAGGCGAGCCTAGTCCATCGGTGAGTATATCCCTAAGTGAAGCCTGTATTCTATCCCCACACTTACCGCTATTTTCCTGAGCCTGTATGAGTGTGTGTGTGCATGTTATTGTGTGACTTTACCCTATAATAAAACTAAAATATTCATTGGAAGGATCTTCCTCTGCTCCATTTCTGGGACTTCCCTGGTCCGCTCCGTATACACATTGGGAGGACGGTTCTGCAGGGCTCCGTAGCCAGTCTGTCTCACAAAATTAGGTTAATCATAAATTCCCCTTGAAAATACCCTTGGCTACAGTCTCAGGTGATCAATGGAGATAGAAGCAGATCAGCTGAGATGGATTTCCTCCGCTGAGTTTTTGTTTACATGGTTGTTTAAACTGTTATCTATTGCCGCCCTTGCTGTTTGGGGTTTTTCCCCATTGTTGTTTTTGCCAGTTCCCTTTGTTTTAATTTACTTGTGTTTTGGTTTTTTTAGGGGAGGGTATTTATGTTTCGTTTGTTTGTTTCCCCCACCCCAGCTCACTCATGTTCAGGTGTGGCTTTGCCTGGCCCTGTACACTCTTGGACATCCTTTGGACTGTGTTTTCTGTTTGTTTTGTCAGGCTTGGCTATTTTGCTTGGGCTTGGTCTTCTTCTGGTTAAGGCCTGCCTTTTGGTTTTCCAGCCTTTTTGTTTTGAAAAGTTCTTGGTGGCTTGGTGTTGTGGAGCCTAGTTTGGGGATTTCTTTCCCTGTTTTTTGGTTCTTTGGCTTGATTCCCAACCAACCCCGTCTTTTCGATTTGGAGGGCTTTTCCATCTCTTTGCTTCCCCTCCCCCTGTGTTTTTACGTTAAGGCTACCAGTGCTTGAGTCTTGCCTTTCAGACTTCTAGTCTTCTGTGTCTGGATATATTTTAGTGGGCTTGGTGCAATAAAATCTAGTCTAGGGATTTCTTTCTCCTTGTCTTTGGTCTTCTACAGATGGCTCTTTGCACTGTCTTGGGGGCAGAGGAGGGGAGGGACAGTCGGCCTCCAGCCGCCCCAACCCTTTGAGGATGTCATTGGAGCAACCGCTGTTGCACATGGCGAGCACTCCGATGACGTCCTTCCATCACAGCATCCAGACATGCTGTGATGGAAGAGACGCGGAAGAGGCATGCACCGTCTCTTCCGGCTCCCTTTACGCGCCTTTAAAACCTTCAGTGTTTGCAGGAAGGGGTAGATAAAGTAGGGACTTTTGGATGTTGTTGGACTACAGTTCCCATCACTTCTAGCCAGCATGGGCAATAGTGGAGAATGCTGGGAATGGCAATCCAACAACATCTGGGCTACATCTAGTCCATCCTTGGTTTAGAGCAGGGGTAGACAACCTTTTTGAGCTGGGGGCCGGGTTGCTGTCCCTCAGACAATTGGGGGGCCGAAGCACAATAAATAAATAAATAAATAAATAAATAAATAAATATTTTTAAAAAAATTAAAATTAAAAAAATATGCATGCACACTCTCTCAGCCCCAGAAAAGCCATGGCAAAACCCCTGTAGAGATTTTGCCAAGAAAACCCCAAGAACAAGTAATAACAACAATAATTAATATCATCATGGCAGGGGAGGTGGAGGCAGGGGGTGGCAGCAGGACCAGCCTGGGGCCGGTCGAAAGGCCTCGGGGGGCCGCATCCGGCCCCCGGGCCTTAGGTTGCCTACCCCTGGTTTAGAGTCAGACAACCTGAATTGTCTCCTCCTACATGATGTAGCTCACCTCTTTCAGTCAGCTAGGGATGCCATCCTGCATGTCCTATCATTATGGAGATACAGTTAGTAGGACTAAGAGAAAGGGCATTAAGTGGAGCAGGGCAGAAAAAGAAAGGTCTTTTTTATTTTATTTTATTTTTTATTTTTGCATGGTGCATCATGAATTGCCTGAATTTGTTGCTTCAGAATGTGGTGATGGCTACCAGTTTGGATACTATCAAATGGATTAAGGAAATTTGTGGAGGAGAACAAATCTAACAATAGATACTACTAGTTGTGGGACAAGGTGGAACCTCCAGTGCACAGTTAAACTGTCACTGAAAACTAGTTGGTAAATGATCACAAGAAGAAATGGGTATGGACTCTTTGTGGACTCCCCTTAGGCATCTGTTTAGCCAATTTAACAACTGGGAATCTGGATTAGATTATCTTTCCTATCATTCATCTTTTTAGGTTCCTAGATCTTGGAACCAAGATTGTATGAATGCTATGGTTCTTTGCCAGGTCAGAAGAAAAGGTGCACAGTGCCATATTGATACTTTACAAGAACTGGAGGGAGGGAGTTACCTATAAGAGACACAATAAAAATATTCAATTTTGTTGCATTTCTCCAAACCTCATCAGCATGTTCTTCCCATCTGTGTTTCATATCAGATGGTAAAAAATATGTATTTTTTGGTATTTTCTTCAGGCCCTGAAATCTGTGCAATTTTCATACATTCTTCCTCCCTCCAATATGTGCATTTATTTGTACAATGTACCTAAATTATGCAGCTTTTCTTCATAGACTGAAAACATGTTTGTGTGAAGTGTTTGGGGGGAAAATTGTACATATTTTAGCTGTTTGTATTTTAAAATATGTACACTGTTTTGTATCAATTTATTATTTGGAAACACACTGTTAGCCTTACAAATGTGGAAAACTTTCTGTCTCAGTTTGCATTTTCTCATAACCTTCTCATAAAAAGTAGCAAAACATTACTTTCACTCAGACTGTGAGGAATGAAGTAAATAAAAATTAACTTTGTTTGTGATTGAGAGAACAAGTGTGAAAGAGAGGGCATAGCAAAGTGTGGTACTACCTAGATGACTTTTAAAATGGGGGGGGGGGGGGGGAGAAGCTTCTCTTCACCTGGATTGTGATTTTTAATAAATACCTTAGGGCATGCTTATCTAACCAAGCCCCTGATCCTTTAAAATTAAATTACCTCCCCTGATGAACCACATCAAACAGGACATTGCAAAGTAGAATAAGCTGAGCTTGTCCTGCTTTTCCTGATTAGACATGATTAAGATAAATGTCTTTCACCCTCATGTGAATTGCCACTTTGAGATCCTCCCTGTCCTATTGCCCTTGAGTTGTCTATGAAAATGTGCAAAGAGATTTGTTAATAAATGGTGGCTATGAAGGGCTGCCTCTTAAAAGAAATTCTCTTCTCTTTAGCTTTGACACTCTAACTGTACTCCACCTCAGCATGGCAAGTATAGACAGAACAGTTTTAAAATTGCAAGTGTTAATGCCTTAATGTGGGACTACTTTAAGATTTTAATTATCTCCTTCACTGAACAATGCAAGAGCAATCAATGAAATGCATATGTAGAAGGCACTATGTTAAGGAAAAACAAATTCCAAATCCACAGATGCTATATTCTGTGGTTCTTTTTGTTGTTTGGTGGTGGTCATCCAGAATCTCTAAAGTATGGGATTTGGCCAAACAGTTGTCAATGGGAAGCTCATAAATACATCTTTGCATAAATACATCCATTTCGGACCAGACTTCACATGGAACATTGCAAAGAGATTAGCTGCTCTTCAAAAAATATTTGATGTGGATTCTCCCTCACTAGCTTAACAAACTGTAAGTTGGGACAAATAACACTTTACTATGTTTTCAGAAGTTCAAGTGTCCAGTCATAGAGATTTCCACAACTGCATCTTTTGCTTGCTGTTATTTTTCTTTCTTAGTATAAATTTACTAGAGAAAAGGTCCCTGGATCACTGGCCATTATAAATAATACAAAAGAAACAGTCTCCTTTGTTGCTTATGGGCTATGGGCATCACACTCTTCTTAGAAACTGAGGCAATCTAAAGCCCTTGCAAGTTGTAACTGTACCAAATACTATTGGTATTTGTATTACACAAAGTGCAGCATGACCCAGTACAATATGAGTTTCTGATTTTTTTTAAAAAAAACAGAATAGTAATGTGCATGATATGCTGGTAAGGTTAAAAAACAAAACTAACTTTATTATTGCAAAGAAATCCATGCAGAATAGGAAAGTAGATAGTCAGAAGAAAATTACTTGAACTCTTATGTGTGTATGTGTGTGCCATCCTGAGGCAGATAAACATTGTGGATGGATTCTTCTCAGACAAAGGGTTTCAAGGAGTAACACAAACTTTTAAGAGAGAAAGGAGAGGTAGGAAGTGAATTCTTCAGGTAGTAAGTAGAAAAGCTTGGACTACACAAACTAAGGAACATGGGGGGGGGGGGGGGGAGATGTGCACTTGAAGTTCCTTCTCTAATCCTAATTACAAAGGGAACAAGTGCTGATGCCTTCTTCACTTTTAACAGTAACAAGGGAGATTATTGCACTGCCAAATCAACTATGTTGAGGCCAGGCTGAGAGCATTAGGATTTTTTTGAAAATTTCCTAAGATCAGGTGTTATCGCACACCTCCGTGCTCAGACAGGAGGCATCATGACCTGTTCTTAGCCATCCCGTCCCTGATCTGTCCTTTTCCCATCCTTCACAAAGAACAGGACCAATCTTTTTTGTTCCTGGAGGCATTTCTCTTCATGATTAAAACAATTTTGATGAAGTAGAGACTATTTTGTTCTACTGTATGGAACTATTTTTTAATTACTTATTAAAATGTATTGGAAGGGCAGAGCATAATCAAGGTAACACACAAAATAGTCAAAGCACCAGATGGAGGGATACATTAAAACAGTGTGGCCTTCCCCTTTATCTTCTTTCCCTCTGTACAATCAAGTTCCCTCCCAACCCTACTATCAATAACAATTTTTTTGGGGGGGGGGGCTAAGGAGATGTTGGAATTAATCCCCATCTCAATTTGAAGGATTCAGTATTTTTGTGGATGCCTGTAGTGCTTCCATTTTTGTGGATTTTTGTCCTTTTCTTTCTTCTTCCTCAGACCTTGCAAAGAGAAAAAAGAAGAAGAGCTTTCTACAAATGTGCTGGACAGTTAATGTAAAGTATTAGAAAACTTTTTCAATATTCCAAGTCTCAAACCAATGGTTTTATAAATATATAAATATCTTGCATTGCAAAAGAGTTTGCCCAAAGCCCACAGATTCTAATCTTGAATTAATTTTATTCTTTATATCTCTTCCCCCCCCCCCCCACACCATCCATTGCTGCCATCACTGCCAGTACTATATTATTCAGAGCTTTGACTGCTTGAGTGTGAAGCACAAAATGCAGAATGCCTTTTAATAACACCCTAGATATAAAGCTTGCCAGTGAGGATTAAATGGAAAGTAGATTGTTATCTGATGTAATGTTGAAAAAAGCTGCACACTTAAGCAGGGGAAATGGTCTGGTCTTTTTCTCTGATTGGCAGTTCTTTTATTCTGCAATATTGTTGGGGATGGCAAGAAGACAAAGTGAAGCCTGCTTTTATATCCCCAAGTTACTTTAAATAACAGTCAAAGTTATTCCAAGTTCATCAAGAAACATCATGATTTGCTGATCCCTCAAGCCAGGCTTTCTTCTGCATCCCTTTGACTACAATGCCTCCTGTCTCCTGTCTAAAGAATGACTCATAGGAATTGATCTGTATCATTCAATGGAAAGCAGTGCTCAAAACTTCTAATAGTTGTGGTACTCTTTTTTCCTTCTTTCTTTCCAAATTAAAAACTGAGGCAAACTTTGTTCAGCACGTGGACAAGTTTTAACTTTGAGGGCCTGATGAATTGTGTGGCTTGCACTTTTCTCCTTCCCCATAACGGATAGGAGATCTAAATAGTGGAAATGGAAAGCTCAAATCTTTCCATGACCTTGTACTGTAGCACAATTGTGTCACAACTAACCTTCTCACTTTCCCAAAAGCTGCCATGGAAAGTACACAGTTACAGATACCAGTAAAGCTCCCCTCCCACAGCAAATTGTGGGTGTGGGTGTGAGTGGGTGGATCGGTGTATGCACACATGCATTTGTGGGTGAGTGTGTGTGTGGGTGTGCATGCGCCTTGACCTGTAGTGAGAGAGGAAGATACAAATCCCTCCCTGCTTCCCCAAGTATCATGATGGCATTAAGGGGAGGGGAAGAATTATGTTACGTATATATTTCCTTATAAAATATTCACTTTGAATCCAATCCATGTCTGTTTAGGGGCTGAAGTGCCTCATAACATATCCAAGGTGTTTTGAAGAATTAAAAAAAACAACAACTATTGAGTCTTATTTGGGAGAAAGGTGGGAAAATATATAAATAAGCCACCTTGAAAGATGAACACAGGGCCTAAGCAGACTGCCAGAAATAGTGCACATTAAATTGAGGCACTGTCCTGGCCCAGTGCTAGGGAATCATGGGAACTCTAATTTATTGTGGCACCAGAGCTCTCTGACAGAGAAGGCTCAATGTCTCAGAAAAAAAATACAATTCTCATGATCCCCTAGCACTGAGCCAGGGCAGTGCCTCAATTTAATGTGCACTATTTCTGGCAGTCTGCTTAGGCCTACAGTCAAAAATCTATATAGTTGAAAAATCCTTACAAACACTATTCTGTCAATGGAGGAAAATGCATACAAGCACATACATTAAGAAGAATGAATTTAAAAATGCATACTTTGTGGAAAATGTACTAAAATATGTATGAATTTCCATATGCAAAAAGGGGAAATTATGATACCGAAGTAGGCCAGGATAAGAATGCCAGAGAGATTCCGAGAAATGCACCAAAAATGGAACTGACAGATTTTCACATTTCCTCATTCCTGATCTCTCCTGTGGATATTTTTAAAAAAAATATCAACAGACACCTAAAAATGTTGTTATGCATTTAATGTACTGTGCAATTGGGCCTATGATGCCAGCTCACCTTCTCATCTTTGTGGATTCCTCTCTCATGTTATATTTAAGTTAATAGCCAGGCCTTTATTTTTTCCCTTTTGTTCTCTGCCATAAAAAGTTTCTGCTGAACAAACTGAAGAAACTAATAATTCACCATTGTGTTTCATACTTGCCACTTCCCTAGTGAGTCATACCTTTTTTTTCAACAGAGTTTGCAAGATTTTACTAAAAAGAATCTCCCAAATTCTTTGTTTTCCAAAAATCTATATGAAATATCACTACCTCAATGTACTTAAACTATATATGTATGTGTATGTGTATTTGTACATGTACATGCATATATAAATATAGTGTAGTTTGGGCCATATACAAAAAAACTTTACATTGTTTTAGATACTTATGAGATAGATTAAGGCGGTGATCTGTGATTCCATGTTTTCATGACAGAAAGGGGGTAAATCTCATTAGACCTAATGATACTTACTGATGATAAGTCAGGACTTCACAAGTACATGCAAAGGAGGTCCTACTCAGATGATCACAGCCTTGCTCACTGGCAGGAAAGGGTGAAAATGTCATTTTCTTTGTATCCTGACCAGAAGCTGGATGGACCTTTTTTACCTATTCCAGTGGCTGGCTGTTAAGGTGGACAGGATTGGTATTTACATAGGTTAACAGTAAAATCTATGGGTGCATCTACACTGTAGAAATTCAGTTTGAAACCACTTTAATTGCCATGGTGAAATCCTACAGAATCCTAGGATTGTAGTTTAATGAGGCACCAGTTTTCTTGAAATGGTGTCAACTGCATTATTTCTATAGTTTAGATGCATTCTCTGGAGTCTTACTGAATACAGATTGCAAATGGACATTATATTTCCTTGGCTTGCAAAATTTTCCAGTGACCACATGGCCAAAGGGAAAGGAGCCAGCCTGCAGATAGCCCTCCTCTAACATCTGAACTGAGATCAGAAACAGAAAATGCAGGCCCAAGACTAACATCTTCAGTTTTTTTCTCCAGTTTGCCTGATGAAGAATCCAGTATGACTTCGAAAGTTTGCAACATGCAATTGTGCATTTTGGTTGGTCCAATATCATTGTTTAGATGTTATTGGATTTCAGTTACTGATCCATAACTTTAGGTTACAAAACTGTAAGTGCAATAGTTTATACTAGCCAATATGTTTTATCTCATATTGTTAAAAAGAAGACAAAAAAGAAGCATCTACAAATTCTCCCCATGTTCTTCCAGTCTGCTTTCCATCCACATAATATATATCAACTTGTTTCTAGCACTCAACAAGTGCTGATTATTTATGAGCCAAAATCAGCAGATTGTGTCATAGACTTTTCCAACATGTGTTCAATGTTTCCTTAGCCTACAACATAATGAAAATCCATTTTTAACCTATATGTAATGCATGTATATATATCCTGTATGTAATGTATTGAAGATGCACATGACCCAGGACTGGATGTAAGTATAGTACAGTGGACCCTCCACTTTCACTGGGGTTGAGGACACAGGACCCCCATGAAAGTGGGGAAAACGCAAATAAAAGAACATTGTGGGGGTTTTTTTTAACCTGAGAAAACACCTCTCCAGGAATCTCTAGGTCCTGATGCATACCTTATGGTGTACATTGGCCATAGGGTCTTGCTGGAGGACCTAGAGATTCTTAGAACATATTAATCAAACCCATGAATAATCAAAGCTGCAAAAGTTAAAGCTGCAAATGTGGAGGGATAACTATACTACAACAGAGCATCATCTGCTTAGACTTTTGAAGGGCTGGGGAGGGGTATGATGTGTAGTTTGATGGAGATGTTAAACATTAGTACAATTCGAAGTACTCATCTCTTAAATCTGAATGTATGAATGTATTGCTGCACACACAGCTATCTTGGGTCCCTTCTCTGTCCATTTTATTTTTCTCTACAGCTTGCAAAACATCAGACAAAACACAGCCACCAGCCATGTATCTGGGCAGGTGATTGACAGTATGCCTTGCTGCTTAGTCACAGACTGACAGCAAAAACAGTATATTTATTGAATATCTATGGTTCACTATGCATAGCTGGTTAGAAAAGATAGATAAATGTGTCAGTTTTTCTTTCTGTTTCTAATTTTTCTAATCTAAGGCTTGTTTCATCCCGATTGCTTATCAGTTTATGGCCTTTTTCAACAGACCACTCAAAAACCCTTAGACAGGATCACACAAATTATGCCAAATAAATACATTTGTGTATGTAATTCAATCTGAATAGTATCTCTATTTTGATTATGTTCATTAATATACAAATTACTGTATGAACTTTCCCCCTAAAACATGAAAAATTTGCACTTGTTTTAAAGTGCAAATCTGCATCAAAATATTCAGGAGTCGAAATACTGAAAGCTTTGGTTTGTAAACTGATTCAGAAAGCACAAGTGGAGTCAATGCCTATTAAAAAGAAAACCACCTGAAATTCTCTCATATTCCTATCATAGGGGCTCTATTGAGTCAGAAATTGGATCACAAATTTGGATAGGCCTGTTCCACATTGAAGAATATGATAGTAAAAAAAATATAAAGAGGTTGAGGTACATTCTACTCCCCCCCTTGTTATATCACAGATATCAATTTATCCTGTACACTTAGTCCTTCAGTACACAGATTCTGCATCCACAGATTCAATCATCCAAGTCATGAATATAGATATAGATATATATCCAAAAGGCAAACCTTAATTTTGTCATTTTATATAAGAGACTTCATTTTACTATGCCATCATATATAATGGGACATGGACATCCAAGGATTTTGCTATCCACAGTGTATATGTGTGTCCTGGAATCAATCCTCAGTGGATATCAAAAGCCCACTGTATATCTACAAACCACCTTGGGTCCCTTTCCAGGAAGAAGGCACCATATACATGGAATAAATTCATAGTAACTATGTATCTGTCACTTTCAGATGTTCAGCTTAGCAGGGAAAAGCATTTTCTTGCCTATTACAAGTAATTAATTTATGGAATTCAATGCCATGCACCAGCACACTCTTTGACCTGCAACCAAGTTGATCCATTTAAGGAGGCAACATGATTCAGTCACTAGCAAATTTGCAATGATTTTCTGTCCAAATAAAAACATGGATTATGTTAATTAACCCCAATTTCATTTTTTTTTAAATTAGTGTAATATAGGAATACAGAATCTGCTTAATCAATGCAGCTCTATCAACTGTATATGTCAATCCATTAGAGAACAGATAATAGGACCTTAGAATCACAGGTCCAAAACACACTGCAGAAATAATCTGCTTTAACTGCCCTGGTTCAGTCCTAGGGAATCCTGGAAATTGTAGTTTATCGTGGCACCAGAACACTCTGACAAAGGCTAAATGTCTCCTAAAACTACAGTTCCCAGAATTCCCTAGCACTGAGCCAGGGCAATTAAAGTGGTCTCAAACTGGATTATTTCTGCAGTGTGTTTTGGACCACAGAATAATAGTTGGAAGGGGCTAAAAGGACAATCAAATCCACCCCCTGCAATGAAGGAATGTACAACTAAAGCACACCTGAGGGATGGCCCTCCAATTTCTGTTTAAAGACCTTCAAAGAAGAAGACTCCTCCACCTTCCATTGCAGTCTACCCAATGCTGAACAGCTGTTACAGTCAATAAGTTCTTCCTAATGTTCCAGTGCTTTCTGTTTTCCTGTCATTTGACTCCATTGGTTCATGTTCTAGTCTCTGGAGGAACAAAAAAAAAGTTTGCTCCATCTTCTACATAACATAATTTCAAATATTTAAAAATGGTTATCATGTCACCTCTTACTCTGTTCTGTCCTCAACACCCAGCTCCCTAAGCCATCCTTCATAGCGCATGGTTTCCAGACCTTTGATCATATTGGTTACCTTTCTTTGGACATATTCAAGCTTGTCAATATTGTTCCTGAACATTGTGACCAGAACAGGACACAATGTTCCAGCTGAGATCTGACCAAAGCAGAATAGAGTGGCACTACTAAGGTCTGAAACAGATGGGCCAAATAGAGCAGCTTCTGGCTGCTTTGAAGGCATGTTGTTTATATGACAGATTTTCCAGGAGTGGTTTAAATCCACTCCTGCCAGCAGCCCATTCAGTAGTGGGCCACCTTGTCACCACAGGCCCAACCAAAAGCATTATTGAAATAAAGATATACTGAGGTGGAAAAGTTTCAATAATCAGTATATTTTAGTCATTTGTGTTAGAAAGGTAGAAATAGATGTCAAGTTAGCCACATGCAGAGAGGATTCTGGGAGTTGAGGCTCTTAAGAAAGAATGTAATGAATATAATACTGGAAGAATTCAGTAGCAAGGTGTTCAGAGGCAGATGACCTTTACAAGGACCCTGCGTGCATTAGAAGCCGACAGAGTGGCATGGCAAAGCCAAAATAATTTACTGCTAGCATTTTGTAAAGAGGTCCTCCTGGTACGTACCATCACTGTTGATAATGATGGCATTGGAATGTGGCCAGATGGGCTTTAAGTAGATTATAATGTATTATGAAATCTTAATCCTTATTACTTGAAAATCTATATGTTTAGAGTTTGAAATGCCCAATGAGGTGTGAGAATTGGATTTCTTTGTCTAACGGTGTATAAAACGAAGCCATTTTCCTCTGTGCTTTGCCCAAAACTTTGGGATGCAAATTCCTTTTGGGACTGTCAACAATAAACCTGTGTTTACAAATTGATCAAGGACTCCTCTCTTACTCTTGCTCTGCCAAGAACCAGAGTTGTTGTGGGTGACGTTCATAGCCTGTTATTCTATTACAATACTACATGCACAGCATTCCCAATCTATTGATTTTGTAACTGTATCAAAAAGATCTAATTAGTTTGGCATGACTTGTTTTTTAAGAAACCCATTAGTAATCATGGCATTCCTTTCTAAATGTGCACAGATTGATTATGCAATGATTAACTCTAAACTCCTTCCTGGAATCAACTTCAAACTGACTAGTCCTCTTTTTCCCTCTTTCCAAGATGGGGCAACATTTACTTCCCTCCAGTCTGATGCAACTTTTCTTGTTCTCCAGGAATTTACAAATATGATTGACAATGGCTATGATATTACATCTACAAGTTCATTTAGTGCTCTTGAATACAGTTCATCTGACATTGGAGACTTGAATTAATTTAGAGTAGACTAGGTACTCCTTCACTACTGCTTTACCTATGGTTTGGAGTCCCATTACTACATTATTTCTTCTGTTTTCACAAGAAAATATCTCTGTTTTTGCTGCCTGTTTTGTTTCCCAAAACAGGGAAATACAACAAATTCCCAAATTAAAAAAAAACAAAAACCACCAGTGATACCTTTATACAGACAGAATCAGCCTAGATCTCAAGGGGTTACTTTTTCTGTTGCTAATGAAGTTTAAATTTTATTGCCTAGATTTTATGGCTCTTTGTTGCTCAGTTCATACATGGCCAAGAAGGCCATAATATCACTCCAGACCATCTTAGCTGATAACAAAAGCAACATCTTAAGACAAAATGTTGGCCTATGACTCTGTCATCATTTTTTCCCCCTCCTGCATGACTTTTAACACCTTTGTCTGATTATGAAGCCAGTGGAGCTTCAAAAGTTTGCCTGATGTAGTTTATGCTTTTTAGTTGGTCTAATAAAGGAATTGCTTTTTTGTGGATTGTGGAATTTCTTGTATTTTGCTGTATGGACAAAATGACTACCCATGAATATGTTTTCTGGATTTGTGGATACCTCCAGGTGTTTTCAAGCACCTAGAAGCCTGTGTTTGGCTTGTTGGGTCACAATGGCCACAGACATGTTTTGCTAAGTGAGAAGGCTTGATTCAATATCCATCTTTCTAAGGGAATAGAGGTAAAGATCAGCATAAGCAGTGGGATGAAACAGAATCTATGAAAGGAGCAGAGATCTAATTCTTCATTCTATAAGAAATTTTAAAGGACTATGGATTCTGTAGGCATCTGAATCTGATAGAGAGGCAGAATATTCTGAAGCACCCACATCTTAGACACAAATGTTTTGACATAACACCTTGTATCACAGGAATGTCACCCCAGTCCCCAGGGATCTGTTTCTAAGAAAACTGAATCCTGGGCATATCTGTAGTCCCTGTAGTGAGAAACTTTGCACTGTTCAAAAGTCAAGCACATGCTAAAAATGTACAAACATTAGCCATAGCTTATGGTATTTTAATTTTTACATGAGTTTTTCCCCTAGAATAAATAAGGATTTTTAATACTTCAATTTTAAATCTGCATTTTGAATAAACCTCTGCTGCATGTATTGGTTATTCTTCCTTTTTAAAATCATTTTCCAGACCAGGCAAACAATAATGTGGTCATTATTACAGCTAAGAAAGGGGGAAATGCCTTAGCCTTTCAGTGCACCCATTACAGAAGATATGATGATCATTTAAAAAAAAAAGAAAAGAAAAGAAAAAATGAATGCCTTCATACTCTGAGGGCAATCCAGAATCTGATTATAAGAGATAATGGATCATTATTAGGACAATATAAACAGCATTTGTATTGATTACACCATCTTGCAATTCTTTAAAAGAGCTAATCATTTTAGTGCCAAATAAATAAGGGACTGCAGCTTCCAGTGAGGAAATGGCCCTAATTGCCATTTGGGTAGTGGATAAGAGATACTTATGAGACACCATCCATTATCACATCCAACAGGTTTTTGGCAACGGAACTGATAACCATCCACAGGCCATTAATTTCCTACAGATGCACAAGAGAACAGGCATTGCTGACTGCAGAAAGTAAGGAACTACTTCCATGGAAGGAAGGAAGGAAGAATTGTAGTTACATCACAGACCTCATAATTTGGCATATAGAAGGTCCCATGTTCAATCCTCTGCCATCTCCAGATAGGGCTAGAAAAATTCCTATCAAAAACAGTACTTGAGTCCAAGCAAACATCGTGCTCCTCTTAGGGGGGAAGCAGACGCCGCAAAGCGCGGTTTTAGGGGCAAGGAAGGGGAGGGGCAGCTGCACGGTGGGTGCCCCAACCCCTTCCCGAAGACATCGTCAGAGCTCCTGACCCTCTGCACGTCCGGCGCTCCGAGGATGCCTCTACACCGCAGCGTCCACACACGCTGCGGCTGAAGAATCGCTGAAGGTGTGCCGGCAGCCTTTTGCGGCGCACCTTCGGCAACTTGTGGAAAGAGCGCTATTTTAGCTCTCCTTCCAGGGGAAGCGAAGCTGCTCCGTGAGGTCGAGGTGTGCGGATACCTCGGCCCCGTGGCACAGCTTCCTGGGGCTGCCCCATGCCGCCTCTCTGCTTCCCCCCATAGGTCCAGAGCCCACACTCCCATTCTTTGCAAATGAATTCATAAGGGATTGTTTCACGTCCTAAGCACTGGCTAGGGATGGGAAAATCTTGCAATTTTGTTTTGTCTCTGGTTTGTTAATTAGTACATTTAGAAATATTGGTAAAGTCTTCAAAAAAGGAACTGAAGTGACTTTCTTTCCCTTTTGCTTCATCCCAATCCAACGTACACATGTATTCTTAGTACCAAGAAAACTATTATGCCTCCCATATAGCTAAACAGCCTTTCCAGCAAAAAAGGTAGAACTGCAAATTCAGTACTAAAACAGTTGAATAAACAGTGCTTCAGTTCTGAGAATTATTAACTTAAAAGTTTTTCCATAGTTGCCAGTTTTGTTTTCTCCCAATTTGGATTTTCTTTTTTAAAAATGTCAGGTTCTTTCCATTCTAAATATGAATATAGTTACAAATTCTGATCAATACTTTTCAAAAATGAACTGAAGCAAAATCTCTCTTCCAGGTTTTTCTTTCACAAATGGATTCCTCACAGAAAGCCCTGATATGTGAAAAGATAACCAATAGGTGCCAAAATGTTCCTTTCCCCATCCAATGGGAAGAAAACTTGGAATTCTGTGTCCAGAACTTTAGAACATTTTGGATTTTCCCTGTAAAGACAAAGAATATATAACTAGTTTGGGAAAAGATGTTGAAAATGGCTGGTAAATGGATCTGTACAATATTCATGAGAGCTTGCATATGAAGAATATGGTGTGGTGGATGTTAACTTAGAACTGGGAGATGCCCAGGTTAAAATCCTTACTTGACCTTGAAACTCAATGTGTGATCATAGGACAGTTGATCAACCAAACCGCTTTCACAGACCTGTTGCAAGGATAACATTTTAGGGTGGGACAGGACATGATGGCCAGAATCTGTTGGTTAGATCCACCTAGAACAAAAGGCCTTTGCAGACTGCCAGAAATAGTGCAAATTGAGTCCACTTTAACTGTCCTGGCTCAGTGCTAGGGAATCATGGGAATTGTATTTTTTTCTGAGACATTGAGCCTTCTCTGTCAGAGAGCTCTGGTGCCACAATAAACTACAGTTCCCATAATTCCCTAGCGCTGTCAGGGCAGTTAAAGTGTACTCAATTTACACTATTTCTGGCAGTCTGCAAAGGCCCAAATTCATTCAATAATGGGATTTACAAAAGTGTTGACTCACCATTCAACAATTGATACATTGTATCTACTCTGGTTGGGACCAACCAAGAGGATTTAGACCCATGTGTCCCATCCTGAGTTCATTGTATGAAAGATGGGAAACGATTGTAACCATAAAAAATAATCAATTTGATCATTGTTCTACTGACCTTTCACATCACAACTCAATTCAGATTAACTTCATCTTTAATAAAACTGATGAGAATGAGTTGACAAGGAGTGATAAATAGGGGATCAGTTTTTAGTTGAATGTTTAGTGAAGCATGCACATGGCTGAGTTTAAGGCCTTTGCACTGGCACAAAGGACACGAGACACCTCTTTTTGGGTTTAAACAGGCCACAACTTTTATTTAGCTGTACAGGGTCTATTTACAAGGCAATAAACATTAACAAATTTGTCACGTGTGTAAGTGAAGGTATAACCCCCAAATGGGTGGTCCTGCACCGCATGTGACAAAATAAGTAAACAATAATATCAACAACTTTACAAACCCCTCCCCTCTGGAAGTGATGCCATATTACGTCATATGACGTCATTCAAATTAATGACGTCATGCATTTAACTGCATATGTCATTTCCTTTAAATTTGTCTTATGCCAATTTTACCCCAATTAGCCAGATTAATTTTCCTGTAGGGTGGGGGTCATTACCCACCCCCCAAGTACAAGACAAGCAATTTTCAAATTATATACCCTACCCTTAAGTTGTGACAAAGCAATAACAAGAGCATGAATTATTACACCATGACCCATTCCCAAGATCAATTTTATTAATAATCTCAGGGAGGGCGAAAAACCCAGGGAAGCACCCTAGGGAAAAATTCCCTTCCGACCGTCGAAGTCGACCAGCCTAAGCCTGAGAGTAACCATTTATAGCTTCTTAATAAAGGGTGGGTGGGATGGGTTGCTCAGTTCAAGCTCATAAATGGCTGCCTCGACGTGGCAGCACAGAGCTATAAAGAACAAACTCTCGTCCCAAGTCTTGGGAGACCAGTAGCATCGCGAGACTTAGAGTAGCAACCAAACAACACAATTGGACAAAGCGTGCAGGTGTTCTCATTCCCCTGCATGCTTTAACCAATCAGGCTTCTCATGTCCTTATTTGGCCAGCACAACAAGAAACCCCTCCCAACTCATCGGGGGATGTCGTTGCACTGGCACAAAGGACACAAGATGCATCTTTTTGGGTTTAAACAGGCCACAACTTTTATTTAGCTGTACAGGGTCTATTTACAAGGCAGTAAACATTAACAAATTTGTCACGAGTGTAAGCGAAGCGAAGTCCTTCACCGCACATGACAAAATAAGTAAACAATAATATCAACAAATTTGCAAGCCCCTCCCCTCCAGAAGTGACATCATATTAAGTCATATGATGTCATTGAAATTAATGATGTCATGCATTTAACTGCATACGTCATTTCTTTTAAATTTGTCTTATGCCAATTTTACCCCAATTAATTTAATTAGCCAGATTAATTTTCCTGTAGGGTGGGGTTCATTACCCACCACAAGAGGGCACCAGCCTAGCTAGGCATCCCCTCTCCCCCCCCCCCCACAGACAGGTTTTATAATTTGATTGGAGAGTGCTGTAACATACATCTCCAAACCTGCTGGACAGAGGTGTACCCCATCCCCCCCGTACAGCTGCGGCCAATCAAGTTTGATTCCATGTTCCACCATGAAAATGCCCATTTTAGAGAGCTGCTTAGCAACATAGCGATTCAACCAGCAACAAGCATTGTTGATCGCCGCATCATTTTGGGCTGCAGGCCAGCTACGCCGTGGCAAGAACTTAGTCCAAAGTATTACAGCACCTGAGAATATCTTTTGAATCTCTTGCAGATCCCTCATGACCTGCTTTGCCAGCTGTAAACTTGGAGTATTAACTAAATCATTTCCCCCCGGGTGTATCACCAAAACCCGGGGTTGCAGACGCGATCGTGCCAATTGTATGATCCATGGAAGGAGCGCTCCCCACATCATGCCCCTTTGTCCAAACCACAGGGTGGTTCCAATGTGCAAAAGTCCCAGAGTGGAATCGTGTCAATGCTCCATAAGGTGGCGTTCCACCTAGAAGACCAAACTATGGCCCATAATCCATACCGAACCGTGGTAAAAACCAGCTGAAAGGAAACAGAACAAATTAGTGTGGCTGATCAGGAGTCAAATTCCCTGATGGCCTGACATATGACTTGAATGCTCGGGAACGCCACCGGCCAATTCTGCAAATATCGGCTTCACTCAAACCATGAGTGGCCGCAGCTGTTGCTGCTCCAATACGGAAGGAGTGCGAAGAAAAACAGGCCTGGGCAAATTAGCCCATTTCAATGTCTCCTTCAACACTGCCCTAAATTGAAATTGAGTTAAGGGCATACCAGACAGATGAATGAAAAGATAGCCTGCCACATTGGGCCTAATTTTCAAATAGTTGACCATTGCTGTTACTGGGCAAATCTGCCCAAGAGGCACATTTGCTAAGAAAATAAACTGACCCTTTGCTATCTGATCAGTCTTGGAGCGCCTAACACAAATCTGAATCCCTCGTTCCATTAATAAAATGTCAGAAAACAAAAGAGCGCTGCCAGATTGATCATTATGAGATCCTGGCACAATCTCACTAATTCTCAATGCAGCAAAGAAGGCTAAAGTGAATACAGCCTTAAATAAAGCCTCTACCCCAGATGGGTTACATGTATCAGCTAATTGTTCCCATAATTTAGCCAGGACTGGGCCTGTTATTGGCCATCACAAGTCCTTTCTTACAGGGGATTCCCTAGACCAACTTCCACAGCTCTTTTGACCCTAAAGTCTGTGGTAGAATCAAAATATCCCCTTGCCCTAGAGTGAAATGCCAGGGCGGCCAACCTGCCCCTAATAGTGACAGGCAAAAGGCTTGCCTGCCTAAGATAAACTATAAAACATAGGATCAGGTCAACCCTAATCAGCCAACTTTGATCCACCCCAATTTCCAATAAAAATTGATTAAACGAATTTAAAGCTGTTTGATAGGACTTGCGTGTAGATGGGGCAATGGAATTCAAGATTGCCCTGTGAATTTCTAATCTCCAAGGCTCCATAGCAAGGCTGGTACCTCCAACGGGTGTGTTGATGCCTCAGGAGCCAGCTGCCGGAATCTGGAGAGCTGAAAACGAGAAAGGGCATCCACCAAAGGGTTAAGCACTCCAGGAACATGTTGAGCTTTGAATAACACATTATAATTCAAGCATTGCATGACCATCGCCCTCACTAAACCCAAAACTCTAGGAGACTTAGAAGACTGAGAATTCATCACATGGACAACCGCCTGGTTGTCACACCAAAACCAGACGGTCCTTTAAGCAAACTGGCTTGCCCATAAGTGGACAGCCACCACTATGGGAAAAAGTTTAAGAAACGTTAAGTCTCTGGTTAGACCACTTTCAACCCATGCAGAAGGCCACATCTCTGCAGCTCACTGGCCATTCCAATAAACACCAAAACCATGAGCGCCAGCAGCATCAGAATACACCTGAAAGTCTGCCCTCAGCAGCATTTCAGATCTCCAAAATGATGTGCCATTAAATTGATCCAAGAAGGTGTTCCAGACCTTCAAATCCTCACAAATGCTCCTTGTGATTCTAATGTGATGGTGCTGCACCACGACACCTGCAGTAGCCCTGTATAATCTTGCACAAAATGCACATCCTGGCACTACAACCCTACAGGCTAAGTTCAAGAGTCCTGTAAGGGATTGAAATTCAAGAAGTGTAGCTTTTTGTTTCCCCAACATGGCACTAACCTGCTGCCTCATAGCCACCAATTTATCATTTGGTAATCGAGAAATCCCATCTATGGTGTCAATCTCGATACTCAGAAAGGTAAGTCGTGTATCTGGCCCGTCAGTCTTTTCTTCCGCTAAGGGCACACCCAACTCATACATTAATTCCTGAAATTGGGCTAAGGAATCCCTATATTGGGAAGAATTGGGATCCCCAACGATCAAAAAATCATCTAAAAAATGTGTTATGGATCTATTGCCAGTCCGCTTAACTGCACACCAATGAAGAAAAGTACTGAATGTCTCGAAAGCAGAACAAGAAATCGAGCATTCCATTGGCATGGCTTTATCAAAGAAATACTTTCCTTCAAATTGAAAACCCAGTAAGTCAAAATCATCTGGGTGAACAGGAAGGAGCCTAAAGGCAGACTTAATATCATATTTAGCTAAAAGGGCTCCCTTGCCTAAATTCCTAATCATCTTAACTGCTGAGTCGAATGATGCATACTTAACAGAGGCAAGCCCGGGATCTATAGCATCATTCACAGAGTCACCCTTTGGATATGATAAATTATGTATCAACCTGAATTCCCCAGGAGCTTTTTTAGGAACCACACCCAAAGGGGATAGATGGAGGGTGGGAATAGGCAACTGATCATGCGGTCCCAAAATCCTTCCCGCAGCTATTTCTTTTGCCAATTTCTCCTTCACAATATTCGGCAGCTCCCTTACAGAATGAGCACTGGGCACAAAACGATGAACCCTAGAACCTGTATAAGGGATATGAAAACCTAGGGAAAAACCATGAAATAAATAAGAAGCAGCCTCTTTATTAGGGTAAATCTTTAGCCATGCCACCATAGTGTCTAACTTAATTGGTGACGGGGCCTTTTCCTCCAGGCGAACCTGGCCGGGGGGCAGTAGCCACTCCTGGCTGCTTGCCTCTAATGCAGGAAGCTCCATGGTGGCCACCCCCATAGGTGTTGCACTTATGCTCAAACCTGCAGGGTTGCCTCTTCAATTTGCCTGCATTAAAATCCCAGCATATGCCAAATTGCCTTCTCTCTCCCATGGCAGGCCTCGCATTCGGCCCTCTCGGCATGGTAACCATTGGGACATATCCATTGCCACACCTGCTCGAAGGGGAGGCCCCCACCATAACATCAGCCCACAACTCAGACTGAACATGTCTCCAGGACAAGGCACGATCCTGTGCAGCTCTCATTCTAAACTGCTCATCATATTAGATCCAGGCTGCATCTCTAGAGTTATGATGGCAATTAGTGTACGCTTTTATCATGATCTCCTGATATTTAGAAAAGTCAGGAGATCTCAGTGGTTCTTTTTCCTCTATAACACCTCTATAAATAGTGAAACCCATAATCCAATTTACAAAATTGCGCTCCAGCTTAGGGCGTTTGAGCACTTGAAACTCTTTGGGAAGACTGAAAACAATCCCATCTTTTACCATGATCCTCGGCTTGGGATCCCTGAAGGTAAGAGTAAATGAGTCAATGTATTCTCCCTTCCAAATCCTTTCTTTAGTAGAAAGAGGAAGGTGTGAACCAAGGGATGTGGACATTCCAGCGTAAGGGGCAGATTCATCTTGCCCAACTGCTCCAGATAACAAAGGAGCACTTGAAAGAGACACCACAGAGGTGTTGCTAGCCACAGCCATTGGCTGACCATCCTGTGCCCTAGTGTCAGGGACCTGTGAAAGTACAGATGCCTGCATGGGTGCCACCACAACCGCAGGGTTGGGCTGTTCCGAAGCCGCACCCTGACTAACCTTGCCACCTGGAGCCCATACCGAGGCAGGTCAATGAGCATGTGCAATATTAGGAGACAAACCTGAAACTGAAGCTTGCTGGGAAGCATTGCCAGCCGACCGCAAAGTTCCCCTGAAGTGTGGCCCTGCAACAGCTCGGGTGTCAAGCGCAGAAAAGGCAGCAGCAGCTTGATCACCTCTTTGCGCTTCACGGGTCTGCTCCATTGCACCAGCACCTAGAACAGGGGTAGGCAACCTTTCCCCTTTAAGGGCTGAGGGACTTCAGCTCCCAGAAGCCTCAGACATGTTGGCCAATAGTCCCATGTTAGGCAATAGCTCCTGGGATTCTGGGAGCTGAAGTCCCTCGGCCCTTAAAGGGGAAAGGTTGCCTACCCCCGACCTAGAAGAACCACTCCTCGTAAGAAGTTATATAAATCAGCCATAGTAGGCTGCTCAGACACAGAGGCAGCCACACCCTGAGCCTCCATACCAGGGACCCTTTTCAGGAGATCCCACACTCCAGTAATAGTGGGGTGCCCAGCCTCCACAGCCGAAACCACAGAAAGACCCGGTGTAGCATCCATCACCTGAGCATCAGATGCCACAGGAGGAAGCAGCACTTCTGTGCAGGTGGTCCCAGAAGTGCCAGCAATAGGGCTGGTGGCTGTAGCCTGTAGCCCTTTCTGAGCAAGTTCATTGCAGAGAGCAACACAAGCCTGAACTGTTTTGCCCAGTTGTGTCAACTGGGCAGTAATCTCATCATCTCTGCTGGCAGACTGGGAAGGCCTCTTCGAAGCAGATTGACCAGAGCTGGGAGCAGCCGCAGCTGCACGCCTTTTAGATTGGGCCTTACTGTGTGGCATCCTTCCTTCAGTGAATGGAACACTGGCCAAAGCAAAATCACCCAACCTTGGATGACTACCAGCAGGCTGAAAGGCCACCTTTTCCCGAGGAAGCATCACTGGCAACCAACCAGGGGGAAAGGTGTCCACCAAGGGTCCTATGTGGAGCCCTAAACCAAAGACAGCCGTCTTCCAACACACTCACCGCTGGGGAGAAGTGAAGTAACCCTCCAACACCAGTGATGGCATCCCAACCTTACCAGACCAGGTCGCTGGGGCGACGCTGGGACTGTATCCAATACCGGGTCCATGCACCCGGTGAGGATGCCTGCCGCCGAGCCCTACTCGGGTGTACAGCCCTCCAAGAATTGGGGATGTGGAGGCCCCAGCAGGCCCAGAGGACCAGCCCGAAGGCCTCGCTCAGTCCACCGGGATGCTCAGGGAAGATACCTGAACACTCCAGCTTGTAAAAAGAAGGGAAATCCGTCAGAGACCACAACGCAGCCAAAGCCACAAGTAAGCGCTAGGCAAAAGCCAAGCCAAAGTCAGAGCAGAATGATGTTACTTGCTCAGTTCAAGCTCAAAAATGGCTGCCTCCATGTGGCAGCACAGAGCTATAAAGAACAAACTCTCGTCCCAAGTCTCGGGAGACCACTATCACCGTGAGACTTAGAGTAGCAACCAAACAACCCAATTAGACAAAGTGTGCAGGTGTTATCATTTTCCTGTGTGCTTTAACCAATCAGGCTTCTCATGTCCTTATTTGGCCAGCACAACAAGAAACCCCTCCCGACTCGTCAGGGGGTGTCTTTCCACAGGCCTGCTGAGCACTCATTCACAAAGACTGTGCAGCAACTGACCTTTAGTTTTTCTGGCTCCACTGGCAACTATCCACATTAACCCACCTACATCTTTGCTTCTTCTGAAATATTCATTGGAGAATAATGAAATGATGCTATACTGTCGACATTAAGTATTCCAAAATCACAGTATTTTGAAGTGTTATGTTTGTTTCCTTATTTGCCTTTATCATCTTATCCTTCAGGCTATCCTTGGGATATTTTCTCCCCAAACTACTTTTAAAAAAAAATCAAACATAAAGTAGAGAAACTCTCTTAGATGTTTGAAAGAAAGCTGAGAACACCTTGGGACGTACCCTTGAGAAAGATAAACAAAAAAGTGGTGAGATTACAAATAAATACAAACATTTATCTCCTTAACAGTTTTTCCTTTTTTCACAGATGACCTCTGTCTGCACAATGATAAAACATACATATATAAAATAACTGGAAATGGTGATGAAGTGAGACCCAGGATCATAGAATTGGAAGGAACCTCTAGTGCCATCTAGTCTCACCCTCAATAATGGAACAATCCTCAGCTAAACCACTCATGAGAGGTAGGCATCCAAACCCTCTTTAAAGACCTACAAAAAGTCACTATTTTCTGAGGCAATCTTTAAACATTCCAAATTTTTTGCAAGCACTCATGATGATTAAATGGTTCTATTCAGATATGGAAAACAATGATTTTACACATTGACTATGGACAAAAGAGCACTGAGGTCAGATAAGCAATCTTGGATTAAATCAATAAAGAGGTGGTTCACACTTAGTCTTGGTGAATGGTGCCAAAGGAGTTTGAAAAAAGAAAGGATGATTAAAGCATCACATTCTAGGGTCTCAGAACCATCTCCCACAGGACTCTGTGTAAGAGAAAGCATTCTGTATTTGGCAAAATCTTTAGCCTAGGACTTGGGAAACTGTAGCACATACTAACAATGATACCTTGTGGGTGATCCTAGTCCAATCTACTCTATCAGCCTGAGATGCCTCTTGGGATAATTTTGAGGATAAAAGTGGGGAGCATGAGAGTTATGACTTCTGCCTTGAGCTCATCAGAATAAAAGGATGGTATGAATGCAATACACAAATGCATGAACAGGTTTCTACTGGTCCCTATAAATCAGAGATGGGCAACTACATGCGGTACAGCCATCTTTCTTCCACACACCACTTCCATCACTTCTAGCCACCATTTTGGCTGATTTCGGCATATCCCCTCCCCCCCTTGTTGTTTGTTTTTAGGAGGTTGGGAGGGGAGTAAAGAAACCAAACTGCTGCATTTTGGGGTAGTTTTAGATTATTTGAGCTAATTGTGGGGGCAAAAAATTGCCTAAATATCAGTCCATTTTAAAGAAAATAATTTGGGGAAGATGGGAGTTCCCAAAGGACACATGCCACCTGTGAGCTGCACTTTACCCCCCATTGCTATTAACAAAAAAGAAGTTTATGAATAAGAGGTATGACGTTAGATAGCTCTTCAGTCAGCAAATTTCTTCTTTGTAAAATCTGATCACCTATATGGAGTAGAGGTTCATATGCAAAAAGACACACACAACCCACTGTTGTAGATAAGGAGATCTGGATGTTCCATTAAAGTTAGGGAAATTTTGAAATAATTACATATTTATTGATGCTCTCTGGAACAAGAAAGGAGGAGTAACAGATCCCAGCAACTTCATGATCCAATTGTTACTCATTTATACATTTCTACTTAGCTTGTTATACTAAACTGATGTCATGTTTCAACTATCAATATACAAAAGGAGCACTGCAGAGCCAAATCCACCTACCTATACATTTGTCTGTATAGATATGATGGGATTTTCATCTGAATTGTGCAACTAGGAAATACAAACATGTTGTTATTTAGCTTCCCTTTTATCTTAAGCCATTTTTAGAAAGGTTCATGGATGACTTAGGGAGGAAGCAGATGGCTTAAAGAGCCGTTTTGGGGGCAGGGAAGGGGAGGGGCAGCCGCACGGTGGGTGCCCCAACCCCTTCCCAAGTCGTCCTTGGAGCAGCCGGCCCTCCGCACAGCTGGCGCACCGAGGAGGACCTCCCGCTGCAGTGTTTGCACATGCTGCAGCAGAAGAGTCGCCGAAGGTGCGCAGGCAGCCTTTTGCGGCGCACCTTCGGTGACTTGTGGAAGGAGTGCTAATTTAGCACTCCTTCCAGGAGTGGCGAAGCTGCACCGTGGGGCCGAGGTGTGGGGATACCTCGGCCCCGGGGCGCAGCTTCCCGGGGCAGCCCCGCGGCGCCCGTCTGCTTCCCCCTTTAGGCTGCATCCATATGTCAGAAATACCACAGGCAGAAGAGGCTGAAGGAGCACCTCCCAAGTCCTTTGGCCACTCCTCTATGTTAAAAGGTGGATCACTGTCCATGGCCTATCAAGTACCCTCACCTCCACATTAGCCTATTGCTTTCAGGGACTAACTATCCCTTTGTCAGCGTTGGAGTAAATTTTTCTGCCAATCTACTCTGTTTTCCCATGTGGAATGTAAGGGGAGAACCATCTTGTCCTTTGCCTCAGGCAGTGCAATATCTTGGTTTGGCCCATCAGCTACTTGTAGCTGTGTGTGTATTTGCAAAGGGGAAGGATAAATATAGATATTGCCTGTAGCAGCTAAGAACCATTATCATCTAGCTGAATTATGGACTTTATTGTCAAAAGACTATTTTTAAAATCATTTGAGGTGACAAGGCAAAATTCATTAAAACCAAGGTTTCTCATATTCATAGGCTAATATACATTTTTTTTGGCAAAAGCAACCCCTTTGTTTTGAACTTTCTGTTTCTCCTTGGCCTATCACTTTGAATTCAATTATTTTCAAATTGCTTTTTATCCTTTCTGCATGGATCCTTCTTCAATTTACCTTTAATGAGCACTCTGAATAAAAATCTGCCAGTGTTATAGAGGTTTCAGCTGGTCTGCTGAGTATTTTGAAGTTGCACCCTTAAGAATGTTGCTTAACTATTATATTTCATCTAATACTGGCAGTGTGTTTCATATGCAGATTCAGAATTATATTGTCTTTAAGTTTTGAAGAATTTTTTCTTTCCTCAAATAATGCAGATATGGATGTTATAGGCAATTATCTAGATGATGTTGATACTGAAGCTATAAATAAGATACATTGGCAATTTAACTGATGGCAAAATGACCCACATAAAAGTAGTTAGAATTCGTTTTTCAGCTATGACATTGCCTGTTATTCATATTGCCATTCTAACCTTGTTTTCATTGCTAACTGAAGCATTTGGATAAATCAGATAAACCCACATGACATATAACAGTAAAGTGATCTGAATAAATAATAAAAATACAGCACTCACCAATCCACCATTACACTATATTGCAGCTATAATCATCTCTGAGAGCTAAAGTTGTGTAGTGGTTTGAGTTTTGGACAAAGACTCCAGGAGACCAGGGTTCAAATTACCTCTTAGCTCTGGAAACCTGCTGGATGACCTTGGGCAAGTCACACTCCCTCAGCCTCAGAGGAAGGCAAAGCCAAGCCTCGGGTTAATAAATCTTGCCAAGAGAATGCTAGCATATGGATCATCATAAGGGTCATCTTGAAGGGACATAACAATTGTTTCTAGTTCCTATGTGATATTTTATTCATTCTTTCAACCCCCATGGCATATCCAGAGAGTTGCTGTTTGGAAGGATCAGGACACAAAAAACAAACAAAACAAAACAAAACAAAAACCCAATTATTCGGTAGGACTAGAGATGGAAACGATTTTTTTCTGGAGTCAAGATTCCCAGTGAACCTTTGGAATGGCATGCTTCCTTCATAAATTCTGATCAATGGCAGAAGAGATTCTGTACTGCTTTTCTGTTTCTATTTTACCTTTGATATAAAAGGTTTTGTTGGTGTTATAGTTATTTTAAGGTAATGTTCTGTACTTTTTGTATGATTGTATTATCAAAATAAAATATGTTGTTTTAAAAATTCTCAGAGATGCTTCCCACTTTTCCCCTCCTAAGACCTGTTGGGAGAAAAATCACATTTGTCTTTGGTGAAATAGAATATGTTCAAATCATGTGTACATTTGAAAAAAAAAATGCAAACATCTAATGATGAATATAGGTTATAAAAATCCATACAGGGTATATGGATAAAATTCATACAGGGTATATGGAATAAAATTATTCTTTAGTTTTTCACACTTCTACAAATGTTGTGATGCATTTGTTCAACAGAGAAAAAAATACATACCAAAATGTGGACAATTGGGGAAAGTATATGCAAAAAATGAGAACATTCTGGATGACAATGTACAGAAAGGGAATGTATTAATGGAAATGCTCAGATTTGGTGAGAATGGCCTGGATCCAAGGACGTAAACCTGTCATAATATCTAAGAGTGGAATTGGGGTGGCAAACTCTCCTCCTCACTGCTGCCCCCTTGTACTCAGAAATTTGCTCCAAAGGGTGGGAAAGCTGCTGAAGGTGGTTTTTGACCAGCATCTATTGAAATTAGATCTTTGTACATGCATTTTTCTGCATATAACAATGTGCCTAAATATAAAAATATTTTCTCTTTCAATAAAAACACATTTGCAAACAGAAGTGAAAATGGAACTCAACAAACCTGTTTTTTTGTTTGTTTTGTTTTGTTTAAAAAAAGGAAATCTACAAACGGACATATTTTTCCTTCCCTTGTGGCCATTGATGTCTGCTGAGAAGGACTGGGACTACAGTGCTTCTGTCAGTTCTAAACTTAAATGTCAGTTCTAAAATTAAAATGAACATTTTAAAAATGATTAAGCTACATAATAGAGTTCATTATTGTTGCAGTCATTCTATGCCTTCAAGTCATTTTTAACTTATGGTGACCTTAGGACAAATCTATCATGAGGTTTTATTGACTAGATTTGTTCAGTTATGTTACCATTGTGTTCCTCTAAGGTTCAGCAAGTGTGACTTGCCCAGAGTCATCCAGTGGGTTTCCAAGGCTGAGCAGGGATTTGAATCCTGCCCCACCAACCCGAGTCCTACTCCAACACTCATACGACTACATCATAGTGGGTCTCACACAATAGTCTTAGCAATTAGCAAAGGCATTGAATATATTAGCTCAGTACAAAAGAAGGAAGAACAAGAAATCTGTATACATTTTGCATGTCTCCCCCTGCACCATTTGACTAAACTGAATTTGTATACTTTTTTTAATTATATGCATTTTTGGTAGTTTATATATTTTAAATGGATTTCATTTTCACAAAACACACTCCAAGCCATACAAATGAAGAGATTGTGGAAGCAAGGTGTGAAAAGTGTATTAGGGGCTTTCTGCACTGCATAAATAATCCAGTTTGACACTACTTTACCTACCATGGCTCAATGCTATAGAATTCTGGTAACTGTAGTTTTGTGAGACATTTAGCCTTCCCTGCTAGAGAGCTCTGATATCACAATAAACTACAGTTCGCAGAATTCCATAGGATTGACCCATGGCAGTTAAAGTGGTATCAAACTGGATTATTTATGCAGTGCAGAAGCAGTCTTATGGGATACAAAATGGATACCTTTGTCAAAAAATCTTGATTCCAGTGGAATTCTTTTCTATCCCCAAACCTTCCCTTAATCTTAACCTGAAGCATATTTGCATAGTAGAAAAGAGAAAGGTAAATCTGAACAACCCAAATATATATTGCATAGTCCCAATGACATGAAATTGGCTACACAGGTGTGACAGTGCAGTACACTGCTGCTTAGCACAGGTTAATCAACCTTACATTGGGTTTATTTGCTTGCTAATCCCATAGGTCTATGCTTCATTTGTATATTTAATCTTAGTACTAATCTTAATCTTAGTACTAAAGGTGAGATGGGAGGAAAGATCTGATAAATATTCCAACAAAGCTTACTGATTGTAATTATTTAGGGCTTAACCAGGTAGGTAAGCAACAGAATGAAAAATGATGTTAAGTTTAACAGGGTGTGTTATGTGGTGTATTTTATTAGTGCATCCCATAAACCAAAATTACAAGGAAGTTATGGATCTCTTAAGAAAAAAATCCAGTAGCCCTACTTACTTTCAGGAGATTTACTTTGGAACACTCGCTTAAGATTTACACAGAGCAAATATTTTCTGAAGTTATATTTTCCTCGTTCCCCATTATATACTAAGAATGTAACTAATGTTTTTTAAATGTAACTGGTAGATTTCCAAAGCTGGGCTGGCATTTAGGCTGTTAAATTTAGACTGCCATCTCTACATATTCATCCTAAATGCATGTTGAAGGTACCCAATGTCCAAGCAAAGATTTTATTTGGACATTAAAAATGTAGGGATACCCTGAATATGGTAACTATAATGCAATTAGCAATCAAGTAGCCTTCTATTAGAACAAGAGTTACTTTTATAGCAAATTGTCATGACCTTGTTGACAGATGTACAGTGCAACACTACAATTATAACCAGTTATATTTAACAATATAAACACAATGTATATCTGTAAGGAAATAGTTCACATGGAACTGCAAAGTTTATAGAAAAATATGCCACTCCTTCTTCAGTAACTATGGGCTGATGCAGACCAGCAGTTTAGGCCAGCCTGGGGGTGGAGTTGGGGTGGGACAACTGCACGCCAGCCACCCCAACTCTGCCCCAATGCCACACACCCATCCACATAGTGTGTGGTATCAGGGCGCTCTCTTGGCACAGTGTACATACACACTGCACCAAAAGGGCACAAAAGAGCCATGGCAGCAGCTCTAAAGGTGATCTTTTGCCTCCCCCAAAAGGAGTGGAATTTTGCCACTCTTTTGGGGGCAGCAAAAAGGAGGATCAGGGTCACAGCACAACCAATAATGTTTCAAGGCATCCCAACCATAGAGGTAATTCTTTCTTTTTAAGGCATCCAAACCATGGAGGTAAGTCAAACCATGGAGGTAAGTGCAATACTTTTGAGTTGATGAAGTCATCCCTGAGGACAAAATAGTTCATTAACTACCTGGGGAAGAAATATTCAACATAGCCTTTCACTTCTGCACCTGTTGATGTGTTTAACAGAAAGAAAGAAATATATGAGAGTAATCAAACTCTTTCTTGCTACTACTATTTAACGGTTACTTCATTATCCAACCTCTCACTTCTGCAGCTGCTCCTTGGAAGAAAGACTTACCTCCATGGTTTAGATATCTTGAAACATTATTGACTAAAGGTCTATTCAGTAATCTCCTACAGACTAGTTACTGAAGAAGGGGTAGCATATTCTATAAATTTTACAGTTTCATGTGAACTATTTCCTTACAGATATATCTGTGTTTATATTGTTAAATGTGTTATAACTGGTTATAATTGCATTGTTGCACTATATATTTGTCAATAAAGTCAGGACAATTTACTATAAAATTAATTGTTGTTCCAAAAGAAGATTTTATTGTGGTCATATGAGTTGGCCTCAGGACTATTGGGATGATCCCCAAGTATTGCCCTGAAAGATGAATCAAGAGTATTTATGTATGTGAAGAGAAATATGTCTTTTTGAGTAGATATTTTTCATCACTAGATTCATTTAGCTTTTTTTTTCAGTTCCATCAGTGATCTCCTTCAAATACTTCAAGGTGATGCATTATTTTCATGGTTTCTAATCATTCCCCAAGGACAAATCCCTTTCTTTTACACAGCTTTTTTCCAATGTGATCTTTCTGGCAATTTGACAGTTCTGCTGGGATTGCATTTTTGTTCTCTTCCTGTCTTAAGGTTTATTTCAATGTTTCACACCAATTAAAGGTGTTGAAGATATGTCTTTGAGTTAGATGAAAAGGAAGGAAGGCCACTCATAAAGCTTTCTGTATTTCAGAATAGTTTTCACATATTTGTGTTCTTATCCCATTCTTTCTTTATTTTTATCATTAATTAGATTATTATAGATGTTGCATGTGAAATAAATGTACTAACAAAGACAATGAAAGAAAAGAAAACATAAAAACAAAAGGCAGTTCTCACATGGGCCTAACTGATTACTGACAAAAAGTAGTGAATTTTAAATATTTTCCCTTTAATTTTACAGATAATTTTAAAAAATCTTTTACTCTTGTCTAGTAATAGGCAGAGCTTGGAAAAGTTACATTTTGGAGCTACAACCCCTAAAATTGCTCCTATCCTGATGGGATAGACTCATGTTTAACTGTCAATGACAGATCCTACCTCATTCTCTCATGGCCTGGCCATAGGCAGCCTGTATGCAATCTGCAGCTTTTCAACCTTCTCCTGTTGCTTTTCAAGAATAAAATTTTGTCACCATATTGTGGTATGAAATTAGATCTGCAGAACTACACAGTCATGATATGTGTGTGGTTTGTGTGACAAGGCCAGGACATCTGCTGATAAATGTTCTTGAGGTGGCCAGACACTTACTTGTGTATTGAATATTGCACCTGTAGATGTATGACTCAGCATGAATGATGTAATGCATTATGCCATGTACTGAGAGTTGCATCAGCCAAGAGTATATAAGGCTAAGACTAATGTAAACAATTATGGGTTATAGTTGTGGAATTGTGGAGAGTACAGTTGCAGATGGTGTTTGTGAGTATTGAGAGAGTTCTTGTTTAGCTCTGTGTTGCTATGAGCTACTATGGCACACACTACTGCCACCTTTCTCCTTTTACACTTTAATTCTAGTTGGCAGTCCTGTGGGAACTTTTTATCCCCACACTTGCCACCTAATTAAATGTAAGGGGCCCACACTGTCTTTTGTATGATGTCCCCCTCCAAATCCTCCAAATATTAGTAGTGTGTTTTGTGTCTAAAACATAAACCAAGTGATGTTGGAACAAGAAGAAAAGTTTATTTTAAATCAGCATGTAATAAATGTAACTCTCATCAGAACTTACTACTACAGTCTTTCTTGGTTACAAAATTATAATGTTTGTTTCTAATTCACTCACAGTACCTCAGCCACACTGGCTAACAATATCTATCTGGAGAGAACACCACAGCAACTCTCTTTTTTAGAGCTCTGTGAGTGTTCAGAGTCTCTCCTTTCTAGACTCTTAACTCTCCCAAAATCCAGTTCCCTCAGGAACACCCTAAACACGGCCCTCTTTGGCTTAACTTTCTCAACCCTCTCCTCATCTCAACACTAAGGACCTTATCACACGCAGGCCACAAAGCGATAAGAATGCAGTAAAAGAATAAATCCTGAACTAAACCGATATAAACCCCACAATACGCAAATGGCTATCACATGCACTTACCTTCATTGCGCTTTTAAGGAAAGCGCTCCCGGGAACCGTATTTGCCGTTCACACACAAGTGAGAAAATCCTGCACATGTGCTAGAAATGCTCTTCTAGCACATGCGCAATACAGCCATGGCTGTCACTTGCCACAGCTGTCCTCCCTTCCCAAGCCGGCTCTCTGAGGAGGACCTCCTCGGTGTGAGGCCCTGCGCAGGGTCTGCGCTCCGAGGAGGTCCTCCTCAGAAAGCCAGCTCTCTGAGGAGGTCCTTCTCAGAGTAAGGCCCCACACAGGGTCCATGCTCCGAGGAGGTCCTCCTCAGAAAGCCAGCTCTCTGAGGAGGACCTCCTCGGAGCGTGGACCCTGCGCGGGGCCGGCACTCCAAGGAGGACATCCTCAGAGAGGCAGCTCTCCGGGGAGGACCTCCTCGGAGCGCAGGTGGGGAAATGCTCCCCAATACGTATTGTCTTTTCATATTTCCAGCAAAAGCGAAATGATTCCCATCGCGCACTTGCCATTCCCCAAAAAACCGAAATTCAAAAGATCTCGGTTCTTCTTGCATTCTGTCGGGGTTCTGTCGGGGTTCTGTGCGATGTCGTGTGGACACATGGAAAAATAATACGTATTAGGTCAGGAATTCGTTTGGATTCTGTCTGCATTGAGCCCCATGTGATAAGGTCCTATCTCTAACTGCCCCCAACTGTCAGCCTGGGCTTTTTAAAATTCCCAGCTGGAATCCCATTGGCTGGCTCTCAGCTGCCTCCTGATTGGCCAGCTGGACATTCTATTCATCACAGCTATTAAGGAGGAAGAAACTGTTTACTTCCATCCTGGAACTCTGTTCTGCTTCTGTATATAGTCATCTCCTTATCAACTGTAAATAAATACTTTCATCGTGAACTGTCCAGCTACACTTCCTGATTTGCAAAGTGTATCTTACAGTCTGGCAGAGATACTGAAAATCACATTCATACCTCAATCCCAGCATGACAAATTTTCCATTTCTTGAAAAGCTATGGGAGAAGCTTGAAAAGCAGTGGGTTGCATATGGGCTGTCTATGGCCCAGCCATAGGGGAATGCAGTAAGATCTATCATTGATAGTTAAATAGTCACATGTGATAATCTCTTCCATCTGTGGCCATATTGCTAGGAGAATTCTAAAAGCTTTAATGGTGGAGCCATCTTGTCAACATAGTTCAGAATGAATTCAATTCATGCAGAGTACAAAAAAGCTGTCCAAAAGTAATGTTATTATTATTTTTTCTTAGAAGAAACAAGAGAAATATCTCCAAATGCACAAAAGGTGGTCTGACTATTAGTTGAAAAGCCTGATCTGTTTCAACCTCTGGCTTCTCTTAAGGATTTCTTTGGGGACTTATATAAAGTCATAAAAGGATGACATATAAATATATAATATTACATTGTGTAAAATCACAATGCAAAAACTTTACCCTTTACTCACATGTTTTCATTTGCCTAGTAGATAGTTTAGGAGTTCCTACTTCAGAAATTTCTGATGTTTTATATTTCATAGGTACTTCATAAATTTGCATTGCATTGCAGAGGTGTGGGATAGAAATAAATTTTATTATTATTTTATTATTTGAGGAAACAGACCAAGTCTACAAAAGCTTATGTTCCAAATTCTTTCACACAGTTAGTATCAAAGGTGCTACAAGATCTCCTGTCACAGATTTGTTCAACATACTCTCCAACAGTCCAGGTATGGGAGAGACAGCTCGAATTACTCATTTATTATCCCATTTTTTTAGCTATTAACATGTCATGATTTGTTTCATCTCCTCTCACTTCCCCCCTGTTAGATTCTATTGCTGCAAATTGAGTTCAAAGTGCAAAAGTAACTCAGTGAGGGAAGTGGAGTGGAGAAGAGGAGGAAGAATTTTGCCCTTTCCAATCAGCTTAAGGAAAAGTAAACTGCTACAGCCTCTCCTAGCTTGTATATTCTCCCTTGCTAATTTTTTTTCTCATCAGCACTCTGATGCTACTTGGCCACACTTGGCCCAATTTTCATCTATAAAATATTGGAGGGCATAGTTACAGTGATGTACAAATGTAATAATAGTTTTATTCAATCCTACATTTATGTATTCCTGTGTTGACCTTTTATGATTTTATAGTTTATCAAATAAGGCCTTAAGAGTATCCATAGGATGCAGTTCATTGGGGTTTCCTACAAATAAAGATACCACATTTTGGGCTTGAGTCACATCTCCTATTTCTTCTGTGGTTTCTATCGGATGCTCCCCAGTTTTTCTGAAATCAATCTGAACTGCTGCTGCTGATAAGCAGACATTTATTTCTCCTTGGCATGTGGAATAGTTTAATTTCATTTGCTGGGGACCTGTGGTATGAAGTAGTCCAGGACATCTGGACAATAGGTATGGATAGTCACATCCTAAAAATGACATACTTTGGGTCTCCTTCCACAAGGAATGATGTTGCCTAGGCCTATGAAATTTTCATAGGTACATAAGGTCTAATGGCATGTAGCTTGTTTCTAAGGTGCCTGATATCCTGGTATATACGGTACTATTTTGCAGAATTTCTGACACATGGAAATTTCCATTTCAATACACACAATGCCAGCAGGTGAGCTAAGACTCACAGATAATGCTCTTGCAAATCCTTCCTTGCTGACAGCACAGCCACAGACAGGTATGTTTGATGAGAAAGGATGGCTTTGTCATTACTTCATTACAAATGTTAAACAAATTTCAATGAGCTTGACTCATAATGAGCTTATGTGCCTTTACATGAACCCTCACTCATAAAGGCACATGCACCCATATACACTCAAATTCAAATAATCCGTAATGTTCCATTGGATTTGCCATTTTAATACCAATAAACATAATTTAACAAAGTGATCAAAGGGTGAGAAAAGGCATTCAGTGTTGACTGGGCAAACAAATTGGCTATAAATAAAATTCTGGGGCAGGAAATATAAAACCTGTCAAAGATCTTGGCTGGCATCTTGCAACTGCTCCCTGTTCAGTTATACTATGTATGCACAACTGTATGCACAAACTATTGTCAAGATTACAAATGCCCCTCTCCCTGGAATCCTACATTAAACTTCAGGAAGCCACTCCGAGGGATGGAGGTCCATTCTGTTGATGATCAGGGCACTGCAGAATGATGTTTCCAGTCCCATCCCACCAGTGATCTGTAGTACAACAAGGAATCGTAACAAGAGTCATGCTTCTGATGGTTGCACCCATGCTCACAGGTGGGGCAGAAAATGTCATCCTGCTGTAATATGAACTTGACCCTGAGGAATTTTTAATATTAACTCAAATAGTTAGCAGGAGGCAAACAGAGTTTACGGGGCTGGCTAAGGGACTAGATGTATAGAGATAAGGTTTTTATGAATTAATTTGTATTTTTATTAAGGGATCAAGCATACAAAAACATACATTCACTCACACCTTCACACAAGATCTCAGGAATAAAGCAAGTTAGTGTGGGATAGACGAAAGGCTTTCTAATGGTGATAGTTTCCTGTCTGGAGTGCTCCAGATGAATGGATGGGAAGGTGGACTTGATTGAGAGAAAGGAGGGGGACATGGACTGAGTCAAAGCTGAATCAGAATTCAAAGTGATGTAGTGTCAGCAGAAATCCTAACCAGACACACTTAACCAGAATTTTGGTAGACTATTTATAGGATGAAAATAGCCCCGGGTGAAAATTGATAGCTGTGTATCAAAGGGCCAAACAAACACCTAAAGGTTTCCTTGAAAGAGATAGTTTCCAGCTTATCTCTCTTGCTGTCAGAACCCATTGGGGTTGTAAATTCTTGGCATCTCTGTCTCTTGAGGTGTGAATCTTTCTGTTTTGCAACTCCTAAAACTAAGTGTTTGATCTGTAAATTAAGGCTGAAGTCTACGTGACCACCTGGTTTCAATGGTGTACATGGCTATCTCACACTTTTGGGTTAATGGCAGAATAAAGGTTTCTTTTTTAGGGTCATGTCAGAACAATGTCCACAAAGAGGGTGTGTGTGTGTGTGTGTGTGTGTGTATGTATATATATATATATATATATATATATATATATATATATATATATATATGCATACTTCACTTCTGGTAACACTGCCATAACTTGATTGCTGGCAGAACAAAGATGGCTGTTAAGGTAGGTTTGTGTGTGGCAGGGTGGTGGTGGTAGTGGTGGATTGAGCCAGGAGATGACAGTTAGCATTTGTAACTAAGTCAGCAGTGTAGGATCTCAGTCCTTATAATCAAAAGGGGGAAAAATGAATTTCCACAACAGAACCTCCATGTTATAAGGCTATTGTACTACGTTTATGCAGATTTCTTTTGTTTTTGCTTGTAAGTTTCAATGTATATAACTCTGACTCTCTCTCTCACACATACACACACACCTCCCTCCCCCCACTTTGAGACTCACATGACTTGAAAATTGGATTTTATATATAATTAGTTAAACAATAAACATGACAGGTATATTGTATAGCCCCTCACCCTAGAGCTACAATATAGTTGTTTTTACACTGATTTACACAGCTTTATTTTTTTTTTCTTTGAGAAACATTTGCAGTCTGATTCTTTCTGTTTACTAGGGTGCATCTGACTAGCAATTGACATTGATGCTGGAAGAAGAGTGAGTGCAGGGCAGGGCAATGAGATAACTCAGTATAAGGATGTATTGATGGATTTTGGTTAAATTCTACTTTTCATTTACCAGCCTAAGTATATTGTAGCAATAGCAACTGAAATTCTCAAAAATATCAATAATAGATACAGCACATATAAGAGAACTTAAATAAATAGCTTGGGATTGTTGTGTGGATTTGTATGTGATTTTGCTGCTATTGATTTGTCTCTTTGATACTGAGCATTTTTGAAAACGTGTCTGCTCTATACCTATTCAAATGCTGAAAGGTCCAGAAGGGGAAAGTATTTAGCTTGTAAGGGGAGAGTCAAAATGAAAATAATGCATTCCCTCAGTCAAAAAGTTTGGATCATTCTGAGTTGATTCAGCCATCTGTGACTCTCGTCTGGTCCATGAAATGGTCAGCAAATACACTTCTACCCCACTTTTAGGTTGTTGTTTTTCTTTCAATACCTGAAATATTCCATTTGGGTGATAATCTGCCTGAGAATAGGTTTTCAAATTTCCTTTAATAGTCACTTTGGACACAGATTCAATAGCAACTTTATTTTTAGCTTTGGAAAATATTCTTTGACCTTAGCATGGTGTAGTGGTTTGAATGTTGGACTAGATACTAGAACATTGAGAAACCAGAGTTCAAATCCCTGCTCAGCCATGGAAACCCACTGAACAGGTGATGCACTATCATAGCTTTATCTCAATCTTTCCAATAATGAACACTGTAACATAGTTTTCATAAAGTGAAATTGACATAAAGACACATAATATCAACAACAAGAACACAACAGGTTTAGATAACATGTTTGCATTCCATTGACCTCCATAATTCTTTATTTATACTTACACTACCAGTGACAAAGATAGCAACTGCTAAGTCTAAGTTTTTAGGTTTGCTTAAGTTTACAGTTACAACATTACACTGTTTCAGTTTTCATTATTGACATTATGGATGTAATCTGTAGACGAGGAATCCTGTCACCTTAAGTCATTTTGTATCATTTAACAGACACTATCAGTGCTTTAAAAAGAGTGTTGCAGAATCCCTTTCCCCAATTAAAAACTAAGATTAAAAAGAAATATAACTCTCTAAGGTGACTGAACTACACAGCTCCTTTAAATGGACACTAAAGTTGGCAAACTGGCTGTCTGATATTGATGGCAGAAACATAATTGTTTGCCTGTTTCATTCTCAAAGCCAGCAATATGCAATTTCAGTAGTTTTCTTCCCACTGCAATAAAGTCTTCAAGAATTCTCCAACCTTTGAAGACTACCTGCAGTTAGTAGCTTATACTGAACAAATTTTTTTAAAATGCTTTATTAGTAAAATTGTCTTAATATACATCTGTTTTTTTTAAGTTACACATCATTTTGTACATCATATCCTTTTACAAATAATATTGAAATATGGTTTTCTAATCCCGTACAATCATTAGAAACTAAGGAAATGATAGCCTTAAACATCTACAATTAGAATTATTTAAACTAATAAATCTTTATGATAGTAAATCAAACATTCATGTATAAGAATCTATTATAACTTTCAAGCTAAGTTTCCACCAAGGTGTCTTTGTTTTGTTTCGATACTTTTAAGTCCTTTTCATGATGCAAGAAAACTTTCAATTTTTCCCCATTTTGAAATAAAATCTCTCTCATGTTTGTCCTTAATTAACATAGTCAATTTGTCCATTTGCATTAAATCTCTTATTTTCTCTTTCCATTCCACAAACATCTGCGTATTATTACTTTTCCAATATTTAGCTATAATCAATCTTGCACCGGTAATTAAGTACAGTATTACACTTATTTCCTCTTTTTTAAATACCCCTTTCAGATTTTCCATTATATTTAATAAATACAGTTTGGGATCCATTTTTATTCTAATATTGAAAATTGTTGTTATTTTATTATGAATGATTTTCCAAAATTCATTTACCACCTTGCAAGTCCACCACATATGGAAAAGCTTGGCGTCTTTTTGTTTGCATCTCCAACACCTGCCAATTTCTTCTTTGTTTTGTTTGGCTGTCCTTGCTAATTTTACCGGGTAGAGATGCCATCTAAATTATAATAATTTTCTATCAGATGGGAACATTTTGTAAACTTTGTATTGTTCATCCAAGTCTTTTCCCAAATTTCTAACTCAATATTTTCATTCAGGTCTTGCATCCATTTAATGATGCATTCTTTTATACACTCCTCTTTTAGCTCTATCTCCAAAAAACATTTATAAAGTCGTGTAATCAAATGTTTGTTCCCTTTATCAAAATTATTTTCTAATTCTGTCTTTTTTATTTCAATACCCTGGGTTTGAATGCCTTTGTTATATCTACAATGAATTTGGTAGAAATTATACCAATGAACTGCTATCCCTGCCTCTTGTAGTTCTTTATGAGATCTTAATTTTATATTGGATCCAGAGCTTTCCAATAAATCTCTATATTTGATAAAATCTCCATTAGCAAAAATATCAATTTTAAAGGCTTCCGTAGGTGAGGTCTATCCTGGAATTTTGTTATAAAAGTTAGGCTTATATTTGTTCCATATTTTCAATAAAGCTTTCCTAATAGCATGTTTCTCAAACAACTTATCCGCTTTCCCCCCACTATAATTTAAATACCAGTGCCAACCTTTCTCTAAATCAGCACCTTCTAGTACTAGTGTTTTCCTGTCTTTTAGTATTATCCAATCTTTAATCCAGGTGAACCCTGCTACCTCATAATAGATTTTTAGATTTGGAAGTCCCAGACCCCCTCTAATTTTTTCATCTTGTAGTGTACTCATTTTTATTCTAGATTTCTTCCCTTGCCATATAAAATCTCTTAAATCCCTATTCCAGGTTTTAAAACAAGATGAGGGGATATTTGTTGGGATTGTTTGGAATAGAAATAGAATTTTGGGCAAGACATATGACTGTATAACAGCTATTCGCCCTAATAAAGAAAGCTGTAATTTATTCCAAATATTTAATTTTTCCTTTATTTGTTTCCAACTTTGAAAGTAATTATTCGATAAAAGCGTGGAGTTTTGGTTTGTCAAAGTTACACCCAAATATTTAACTCTGTCACTTATTCTTAGATCAATTATAGATTTTAAAACTTTTTCATCATTTGTATTAAGATTTTTCGTCATTATGCAGCTTTTCTGTACATTAATCTTAATGCCCGACATCTTACTGGATTCGACTAGAGTTTCCCACAATCTTTTTATACTCTTTATAGGATCATTTAGTATTATAGCTATGTCGTCTGCAAAAGCTTTAACTTTATAGATTTGTTTTCCTAGTTTTAATGCCTCTATTTGGTTATCATTCCTGATTTTTCTAAGAACATTTTCTATTATCATTATGAACACCAATGGGGAGAGCGAACAACCTTGTCTTGTCCCCTTATTTATTGTACATTTTTCTGTTTTCTCCCCATTAATATCTATACACGTTTCTTGATAGTTCTAAATTTCATCTAACCACTTTGTCATTCTTTCACCGATTTTGGATTTTCTTAAAGTTTCTTTCATGTAACACCAATTTACATTGTCAAATGCCTTCTCATAATCGAGAAAGACAATGCCCAATTTTTTATTCTTATGGTGTTCATAATATTTGATAACATCAACTAGAGTTCTTACATTATTTTTTATGTTTCTTCCTGGTACGAACCCAGATTGATCCTCATGAATCCAATTTGGTATAATTTTCTTTAACCTTTCTGCTAACACTGTTGCGAAAACTTTGTAGTCAACATTTAGCAAAGATATAGGTCTATAATTTTGAATTAAACCTAAATCTTTGTCAGCTTTTGGGATCAATATAGTAAGAGCTTCACTCCATGACTGTGGATAATGACCAATTTCTATTGTATTGATTGTATCATATAACGGGTTGATTATTTCCTCTTTAAAGGTTTTATAAAATTTTGCTGTTAATCCATCTGGGCCGGGGGCCTTATTTTCTTTTAATTTCATGATAACATTTAATATCTCCTCTTTAGTTATTTTTCGATCCAAAATTCCTTGTTGTTCTACTGAGAATTCTGGTATGTTTTCCTGATTAATATATTCTTTAATCTCTATTTCCTTTTTTCCTGTCACTTGCTCCTCTCTGAATAATTTTTTTATAATAATTCATCACTATTTGTTTAATTTTGCTTTGTTGAGTAAATTCCTTTCCTTCTTCCTTTAATTTACAAATCAATTTCTTATCTCTTTGTTTTTTGATTCTATAAGATAGCCATTTACTGGTTTTATTTGCGTTTTCAAAATAATTTTGTTTTGCATATTTTTTTTTATTTGCTATTTGTATCATAAGCTTTTGATCTAATTTTCCCCTTAAAGCCTGTATTTGATCACGTACTACTGTATCTCCTGGACTTTCTTTCAATTCTTTTTCCTTGACTCTAATTTGATCCATAATTTCATTTTCTTTCTTTCTTCTTTCCTTCCTTTCTCTACTTTCTTGTTCCAGAAAATATCCTCTTATAACCGCCTTTCCGGCGTCCCATACAATGTGATGTGGAGTACCCTTATATGAATTTTCTTGGAAATAATATTTTAACTCCTTTTTGATCCTTTGTAAAACTTCTACTTTTGTAAGCATATAATCTTTCAACCTCCAGTTAAATTCTCATTTAACTGCAGTAAATTCTAAGGTCACTGCACAGTGATCAGATATTGTTCTAGATAATATTTCTGACCTTGTAGTGTCCCTTATCAATTGTTTGGAGATGCACATTAAATCTATTCTGGACCAACTCATATATCTATAAGAATAATATGCATAATCTTTACACCCATTATGGCTTAGTCTCCAGATGTCAATTAAATTTAGCTTTTCCACGAGTGTAAATGCTTCCTGTGGTAATTTACCTTGGAAGAATTTCTTGCCCTTACAATTTGATCTGTCATTTGCTGGATCCCATACCCCATTCCAGTCACCCGTGATTATAAATTTTTCATACTCTAGTTGACACAACTCATGACATACTTTCTTAAAGAATTTTCCTTTATTTTCCTGAGGAGCATATAAATTTACTAATAATACCTTATCTCCATTAATAAATAGTTCTACAGCTATATACCTCCCCTCATTATCTTTCAATATTTCTCTTAATTGAATTTTAGAGCTAACATATATAACCACCCCTTTTTTTTCTTTGTTTTATCACACATGGCATACAGCTCACCAAATTTCCCCTTTTTCAAAATATGAAGATCCTTCTCCCTGATATGCGTTTCTTGTAAACATATCAACTCCGCCTTTAATTTCTTTATTTGTAAAAAAGCTTTGTTACGTTTACATTTTGAGTTTAATCCATTGATGTTCCATGACACAAGTTTTTTAAGCATTGTATGAAATTAACTTTTTTTCCTTTTTTTTTACAGATTTCTTTAACACTTTCTTTTTTTGGCTTTTTGGGTCTTTTTTTATAGCTTTTTTGCCCTCTGTCTGTATTAATTGGCTTCTTGTCTTCCTATTTCTAAATTTGTCCTTAGATATGGATTGATTAGAATCTGATTTTTTCTCCGATTCTGATTCTTTTTCTTCCTCTGATGACTCTTTATCTGACTCCGCCGAACTAAAGATTAGTTCACCTGTTCCTTCTTTTTTCTCTGATTTTTTTGACCTTGTTTCCATTGTTGAAGATTTACTGTGTTCCTCCTCTGATACTATAACCTTCTCTTTACTCTCTTTAGTTTCACCCTGCATTGTATTTTCTGTTAGGAAGCTCTTCATTTTTTCTTTGGAATTTATCGTATATCTCTCTTTCTTGTATGTAAATGAAACACCTTCCGTTTTTTCCCATTTGTATTTCACCTTGTTATGTCTAAGAAATTCCATTAATAGTATATAGTCCTTTCTCTTCTTTAATATTTGGTTTGGAATTGCCTTGTATATTTTAATTTCTTTATCATTGATCACTAATTTTTTACTATAGCTCATCTCGAGGAATAGATCTCTAACTTGTTCCCTTACAAAAATTACCATTATATCCCTGGGCAATTTTTTATTCCTCGCTATCCAAGAATCCACCCTGTATAATTTGTCGATCTCAAGGTCTAGTTGTTCACCTGACCATTCAACGAAACATGCAAGCTCAGGTATGATTTTTGTAACTAAATTTTCATTAAATTGTTCGTCAACTCCTCTTAATTTAATGGCTTTCCTTTGCATTCATAATTCTAAATTTGCTCTATAATAGTCTTCTTTTAATTGTTTCTCTTCTAAAATTCCGGTTCTTTTTTCCACCTTTTCTAGTTTTTCTATTACTTCTATTGTGCTTTTTTTAGTACTTTAATTTCACTAGAAGATACAATTAGGGCTTCCTTGAAAGCTAATAATTCTTTTTGAATATCCGATTTTAATTCCTCTTTTAAATTTTTAATTTCCTCCTTGATGTGCATAGATATTTCTGATTTTATCTCTATGCTTATTTTCCTTAATTCATCTACTAACATATTATAATTCTCCTTTCCACTCTGTTGTTCTTGCATTGACCTATCTTCCCTTTGGGGTGTGCTGTTTAATTCTTCTTGAGTTTGCATTTTATTTTACTATATTTGTTTCCCTTTCTGAAAAAGCTAGATTTTACCCTTACTTTATCTTCAATACACCACTTATATTACAATAGCTTTTTTCCCCTCCCTTGTTTGTTTAAAGAACCCCTTTCCTTAAATGATGTGTAAATTCTCCCTTTCCCTCTATCGATTCAGCCTCCCAACATTGAAGCTTTAAAGCCCTGAGAGGGAGGTCAGGCGGTTTGTGTGCCGCCGCTGCCTTCGCTGTTTCCCCACCACTTTTCCGGCCGACGCTGGGTCTCTTAAAGTCCTAGGAGGGAGGTGGGCTGGATTGTGTACTGCCGCTGCCTTCGCTGCTTCCACCACCTCCCTGAAGGGTTGCCTCCCTAAAGGTCCCAACAAAGATAGGTTGCTTTTTCAAGTGAGCTTGTTTTTAAAGAGTAAGCCTGGAAGCCTCTCCATGCCTCTCACTCTCTCCAGCTCTCCTCCTCCCTTCCCGGCTGCCTTGGGTGGTGGTGAGTGTGGGCGGGGGTTTTCAAGCCTCCACCAGTGCTTGCCTCCACGCCTCTCTCTCTCTCTCTCTCTCTCTCTCTCTGGCTCTCCTCCTCCCTTCCCGGCTGCCTTGGGTGGTGGTGAGTGTGGGCGGGGTTTTTCAAGCCTCCGCCGGTGCTTGCCTCCACGCCTCTCTCTCACTCTCTCCGGCTCTCCTCCTCCCTTCCCAGCTGCCTTGGGTGGTGATGAGTGTGGGCGGGGTTTTTCAAGCCTCCGCTGGCAATTGCCTCCACACCTCTCTCTCTCTCTCTCTCTCTCTGGCTCTCCTCCTCCCTTCCCGGCTGCCTTGGGTGGTGGTGAGTGTGGGTGGGGGTTTTCAAGCCTCCGCCAGTGCTTCCCTGCATGCCTCTCTCTCTCTCGCTCTCTCCGGCTCTCCTCCTCCCTTCCTGGCTGCCTTGGGTGGTGGTGAGTGTGGGCGGGGTTTTTCAAGCCTCCGCCGGCGCTTGCCTCCATGCCTCTCTCTCACTCTCTCCAGCTCTCCTCCTCCCTTCCTGGCTGCCTTCATACTGAACAAAATTTGCACATGGTATTTTGATGTTGCCTGTGCAGAAAATGCTGTATTTGGGGACTTCTACTGGGCAAAGTTCAGAAATGCAGCATTTTCTGGACAGAAATATTGTTTTCTGTCCAGAAAGTGGTATTTCTTGTGCAAAAGAATACTATTTTATGTGCAAAAATATCACAGGTGAATTTTGTGCAGAATCAACCCTGCATTGCTAAAATTCTCATCAATTCAGGAATTTTCCTATCAGGGTTTCCTGATCCTTCAGGAATATATTATTTTAACCATTTGAAAATACTGTTAAATTTCTTTTCAATCCCTAATCCAGAGCAGTGTTTTCTCTTTCAGTCTTCAAGAAATCCCAATTCCCACCTAACATGAAACATCAATTCTTTGGTTATCTACAGATCATTTGTTGTTGCTATGTGCCTTCAAGTCATTTCTGCCTTACAGTGATCCAAAGATGAGCATATTATTTTTTTTTTATAAGATTTGTTCAGAGGAGGTTTGCCATTGCCTTCCCCTGAGGATGAGAGCATGTGACTTTCCCAAGGTCGCTCATGGGTTTCATGGCCAACTAGGAATCAAGCCCTGGTCTCCAGAGTCATAGTCCAACACTCAAACCACTATGCCATGTTGGCTCTCTAGAGGTCACTTACAGAGCCATATAGTCTGCAAATTAGAACAGGCGACTGTGATCAGACAACGTAAAGACATAAAAGAGAAGAGAGAAATGGACAAAGTGTTAATTGGTTTTCTGTAATTGATGTAGCAGATCATATTATATGAAGTCCATAGAACAGGCATTTGCCATGTGCACACGGCCATCTCAAGCTTTGTTGCTGCCTGAAGCAAAGCAACAAATAGCACTGCTGCATCTCCAGTCAAAGCACATAGTACCCAAAGTATTTAAGTTATTCTGTCAAAAAGTATAGAAGCATCTGTTCCCCCTCCTTGCTACAAAAATATATAATTATAATAAGCGGACAGGGAATTTGCTCCCCTTTCACAACACCTATGATCAACTGCATGAGGCTGCCCTTTGTATCACTAGCTTACAATTCCTGGTAACACAGGAGTAGATTTTCTTTATAGCCCTGCCTACTAAAGAAAAGAGTAGATTTTTTTTATAGCTCTGCCTATTATGATCACTCTGGGGAATGCTCCAGATCTTATACATGTAAAACAATCTATCTGCTCATGGCAAGCCACTTTCTCTTCTGATTCATTATAATGCTTTTCTGTGGGTTTTTCAGGCTGTGTAGCTGTGTTCTGGAAGAATTTATTCCTAATGTTTTGGCTGCAACTGTGGCTGGCATCTTCAGAGGGTAGTGGCATGGAAGTGTGTGGAGTATATATACTTGTGGGATCCTTGTTTGGGAGGAAGTGGTTTTTTATGTTAACGGTGGAGTTAGTTTGTGTGTTGTACTGTGTTGAATGGCATAGCCTAGAGGGGTGTTGTGTGGAGGATATGCAAGGGGGATTTGTGTATTTAATTGGTAATCCATTGTCTGCATGGAAACCCCCTGAGCCTGGGTGGTGTTTATTTGCTTGTGTTCAGTCTTGATTTTGGTGTTTTTCAGGACTGTTTTTTTCAGGACCTTGTTTACTTTCAGTGTTTCTTCTTTTCTGTGAAGTTGTCGAGGTGTTTGTGTATTTCAAGAGTTCCATAGATATATATATTCCACACACTTCCATGCCACCACCCTCTGAAGATGCCAGCCACAGCTGCAGGTAAAACACAAGGAATAAATTCTTCCAGAACATGGGCACACAACCCAAAAACCCATATAATACTGTTGAGTTACAAAGAATGACCAACAGTGTGCTTACTGTTCTGCCTGGGCTATCAAACAAGAGATATTAAGATAGGGTTGCTGCCGGCCTTCTGATCTACAAAGCCAAAACACAGTTCACCCCTCAAATATGGAGACCAGTGGGTAATTTGACAACTTTCATTATTTCCTTTGGAAAGCTGTAGTCCTATTTTATAGGTATGCATTATTTCAAAGATATTATTTTCATACCACTGTTGAGTCAATGTTATTTGTATTCCTTAACAGTCTTCTTTTAAGTTGTAAGCCACTTTGAGTCCCAGGTTTTTTTTTTTTGGGGGGGGGGGGAACAGAATATAAATAAACATAATAAATAAATGAAATAAATATTGTGCTCTCTAAAGACGAACCAGAATTTACAAAAATTGGCAAAGTTTCTGGGATATCTAAGAAAGGAAAAGGAAACTCTTTTAGATTAAACCAGGGGTAGGCAACCTTTCCCCTTTAAGGGCTGAAGGACTTCACTCCCAGAATCCCAGGAGCTATTGGCCAACATGGGACTATTGGCCAACATGGCTGAGGCTTCTGGGAGCTGAAGTCCCTCGGCCCTTAAAGGGGAAAGGTTGCCTACCCCTGGATTAAACTGTTGTATGTATGGAAGAAGCTGAAACTGCTGTGTTTCTCTATGCAGACCTGAGGCTTTAATTGGTTATCTCTAGATAGTCAGTGAAGTCAATCCTGGATGCCACTTTTTTTTTTTTATGAATCTTATTTTAATTGGAAAATAAGAAGTTACCACATTGTATTCTGTGTGGCAAACATAACATTTCCTTTTAAATTTAAATGTGGATGAGGATTTGATCTCAAAAACAAATGAACAAACAAACAAACAAAAAAAATTAGTGGGGTAGAATATGAAGCTGATATTTGTCCAGCCCCAATTTATTGAAATCATGAGATTTGTTGGCTCTTGCAGTGGCTCTTATTGGTCTTCTCAAAGAACATGCAGCATGCAGAGTAGCATAGAATCTGGTGAAAACTTTCACATTGTCTCAGTTTTAATAATCAATCAATCTATCATTTTGTGCAGTCACAGACCATTAAGAAACAGAAAATCTGCCATACGGAACATGATAAAAAACTAAGCAGCATAAAACACAATGATAGACCGGGGTAATATCAAGAGTTGTTTAAAATATTTTTGGGGGATTTTTTTATTTTTATTTTTAGTACATTTTGTATCAATTAGTACAAGTAAAAGAAGGTGAACCCCAAGTTGTGTATGTGTTTTAGTTCTGGTGACTTCAACATTCCACGAGACCAGCCTGTCAAATCTAACAGCTGCAGCTCGGGAGTTCATGGAATTCATGACAAACATGGGCCTATCCCAATTGGTCATCAGACCCATGCATTGTGCAGGTCATACCCTCGATGCGGTCTTCAATACGTAACAGGAATATCTGTGGACGGAGGTTATAAAAACCACCGCATTGTCATGGACGGATCATTTCCTGGTCAAGACTGAACTGAGAGCCACTATCCGCCCCACCGAGGGTAGTGGGCCTATTAAAATGGTCCGCCTCAAAGACTAATGGAACCAATTGGTTTCCAGAAAGCCTTGGAGGGTTTAATGGTTGGCAACGCTGGTGATTCTGTCGAAGCTTTGGTTAATACCTGGAACACCGATCTCACCAAGGCTATCGACACAATTGCTCCCAAGCATCCTTTCCAACCCGCTCCAATCCATAAGCCTTGGTATACAGCAGAGCTTAGGAAAATGAAGTGGGTTGGACAATGACTAGAATGCATCTGGCAGAAAACTCAACTCTTACCTGACCAGACTCGTCATAGGAACTTTCCTTGGTCCTATCGAGAGGCAATACGTACAGCACAGCGATCCTTCTGTTCTGCACGTATGGCGTCTATTCCTCCATGTCTCAGTCGTCGGCCTTGGCTCCCGATGGTGCCTCTCCTCTCAATGACTGTCTAAGAGCAGTAATGGGCGGGATGAGGAAAAACAGATTGAGATTGAATCCAGAAAAAACGGAGGTGCTCACAGTAGCAGCCCCGAAACCAGGAATAGGAATACAACCTCCAGTCCTGGACGGGGTCATGATCTGCCTGAAGGACTGTGTTCGCAGTCTGGGAGTGTTCCTGGATCCCTCACTTCAGATGACCAACCAGATAAATGCAACGGTCAGGAGCGCTTGTTATCAGCTTCGGCTGATATGCCCGCTGCGCCCTTTCCTGGAAGTAAGGGATCTTGGGGTTGTGGTGCATGCGCTGGTAACCTCTCGACTTGATTTCTGCAATGCACTCTACATGGGGCTACCCTCATGCTTGGTCTGGAAACTTCAGTTAGTACAAAATATGGCAACCAGACTGGTTTCTGGAACATCTAGGAGAGACCATATAACACCTATATTAAAGTCTCTCCACTGGCTGCCTATTAGTTTCCGGGCCTAGTATAAGGTGTTGGTTATGACCTTTAAAGCCCTAAATGGCTTGGGCCCAATCTATCTCCAGGACCGCCTCCTCCCATACAATCCTCCCCGTGCACTCCGGTCCTGTGGGTGGAAATTGCTACAGCTGATAAAAACTAGGCTGTCAGCAACCTCCCAGAGGACCTTCTCGGCAACCACTCCTAGATTATGGAATAGCCTGCCAGACAAGAAATGTCAGATTGCAACCTTAAACAGCTTTAAAAAGGCTGTCAAGATGGATCTCTTCTGGCAGGCCTTTCCTGACTAGACTTCCTGGCCTCAGGAGTCCCTCATTTTGCCTTCCCTTACTCATGCTTGCTGTCACTGCTCTATTGCTTACTAGCTAATTAGTTTAACTGTTGTTTGTTTTAGTAATTTAGTGTTTCTGAACCTAGATTTTTTTCTGGAATCATATTTTTCACAAAATCTCAGAGGGTCTTCCTGGCAAAATATCATCTTTCACTGAGGCTGAAAATAAAATAATAACTTCAATGAATTATTATTCTCCAGTCCTATCCACTAACTATGTGCTAAACTGCTCCAAGTCTAAACTGATTTGCTTCAAATTTGACATACTTTTCTTTCTTTTAGAACCTCTTCAATTTACTGAGACTACCTACTTTATTAAGATTTTCACAGTACTAAGAACTGTGAAGAAGACTGAAGGGTATCTGTAAAATTATAGAAGTACATTTGTGCTACTTTGTTGAGAACTGTGTGAGCATTAAATCTACCTTTCCTGTTCGGTGAGCTAAGGCACAGGATGGATTTATGAATTAATCAGCCACTAAAACTCCAAGAAGAATGTTTGCAGTTTGTGTCGAAGTCCACTTTTCAACATTGGCATTTTTCATGACAGTTCCATGAACACACAAAATTACTGAATGCAAGGATTCTATGCAGATGGCATTTAGTGTTCTTTATGATGGCAAACATATGTATAAATAGTCAAATGTGAGCACTGTTTCAGGACTGAATGAACACATAGCAGTTGCAGTCCTGTTGTTTGATCCCAAATGGAATAGACACATTGAGTCAATTGTTGAATGGAAAGTCACCACATAGGTAAAATCCATTATTCAATGGGTCTATTCTAGTGAGGAGTAATAACATGATTCAGGTTGACATTTCCAAAAAATTGTTAATAATAATAACAACAATAGAGTTTAGTTTCAGTTCATTTCATATAAGGATTTGCCAATATTTTAAAATTTGCAGCATTGAAGAGGAAAAGAATTTGACTTTTTTAAAAAAAAATGTGAAGAATTGACAGATTCATCCATCTGGGGCCCTTTCACAGTACATAGTTCTAGCACTATTATTCGATTTTGACTGCCATGGTTGCATCCTATGGAATCCTGTGATTTGTATTGTTTTGTGAAAGGCACAAGCGGTTCCCCCCCCCCCCCCCCGCTTAACTGCCAAATCCAGGCTTCCATGGGATGTTGCCACAATACTTAAAGTTGAATTATCACACTATATTTGTGTGGTGTAAAAGAGCCACTCGCCTACAACTTTGGGTTTGAATTTCTGTGTATTCAGCTATGTTAGTTTTGAATTAGCACTACCACATTTCCTTTCTTTTTTGATGGACTTCACATCTTGAATTCCTACATAAAATCACAGGCCTCCCCATGTTGGCAATAGCTGGACACATTGAATTTTGCTGGTGCAACCAGAAGAGTATTTCCCTTTTGAAGGATTTATCCAAATTCAAATTAGTGTGTTCCTATCTCAAAATAGGGGAAAAGACTGATCAAAGAGGAAAGTGAAATTGACTGTTCTTCTTCAGGTTGGAAGCAACATGTTACATTACTTGTAAGACATTACTTTAGAGGATATTAAGGACATAATAATATACTTCTTTGTGTTTTAATATTAATGTGTACTGCATTTTTGGTACATAGAGTAATATTTACTCATTATTTCAAAAACATTCATTGTAATCATTTTTACCATGTTTGGCCATGTCTCCAGTGTTAAAGTTTTCTAAACAAACAAACAAATAAACAAACAAACAAATAAAGTGGCACTCCTTCCCTCACCACACAAACAATTATGATTAATGTTCAGGATAACACATTTGTAGCATAATAATATTAACACATTAGCCATTTTCACAAATGTTTCCAACCTCTAGGTTTTCCTGTCTTTGAGTGTAGCCATACTGCAGAATTAAAATATGCTGACATTAACTTAACTCCCATGACTCTATCCTGTAGAATCATGGGATTTGTAGATTGACGAGACACTAGAGCTCTCTAACAGACCAGACTGAATAACTTACCAAACTACCAACCCTAGGTTTCTGTAGGATAGAGTCATGGAAGTTAAAGTGGTGCTTTAATTCTACAGCATGGCTACACCCTTTGTGTATTATACTGCTATTGCAATGCCCTCCAGGATTCCATTGATACCTAGAGATCCAAATGGAATCATAAAAGAAGTTTAGGGCAACAAAATGTCAATGTTGGGGAGAATTCTGAACCAGATTTTAAAGCACACTTTTAGGTACATTCAGGTTTTAAGCTGCACGGCCATATACTTAAATGTGTCAGAATTATGAGCAAAATTATTCATTTGGTTCATCTGGAAGATAGAGAGCAGGGAATTGAGCGCTCTGAGGCCTATTATGGTATTACCGTACTTGAACAGCAGACTTCTCATGGGGGTTGTGGAAAGGGGTGCTACCTTGGGTTCTCCTCTGTCAATCTCATATGAAAACAAGGAACTGCCTTCTACTGAATTAATCCTCTTGTCCACCTAGCCCAGTATTGTCACCACTCACTGGCAGCATCCTATGATCTATATAACCAGATTTTGTGTTGAAAAATGTGGGTCCCTGGCTGCTAAATGCCAGAGATAATCAGCATACTGGGCTTCAAGCCAGCTCTGGGAAGTGAGCCAAAAAGACAAGGTACATGAAGAAGAGTTCATAGAGTTCAGGGGATTCACAGAGAGTTTCTATAGCAAACCTTCTGTGGCAGGTTTCTGAGAAGAGAGGCTTAAAGAATGTTAAAAAAATATTGAGGGATAAAGTATATAAACTCAAGAATGTTGGTGCTCTGATGTATTCTTCTTCCATAGAGGAATAAACCAAGATAACTGGGATCCTGTGATAAATTTGAGTTCCATTGGATAAGAATAGTTGTTTCTTGTACCCTGCAAATGCTGGATAGAAGATGGGGCAGATTAAGCTGCAGTCCTCTGCCAAAGAGATTGTATATGAAAAGAGAATTATATTGTACACTATGAGTTGACATGTATTGGCCTGTACTTTAAGGGTATTATGTTGGATGAATAAACATGCATAAACAGTTTGAATGAATAAACCCTGTAATCTTTCTAATAGAAATAAATGCTAAAAAGATTATGCTGCCCTGGAACTTTTGTTATCTCCTGAATCTTAATACCTTGAGATTGAGAAATGTAAGTGAGAGTTCCACCACAAAACTGCCTATTATTTAGGGAGCATCTCCTTCTTGAAATTTGAATCATCAAAGTGCTCCTGAGAAATAGTCATCCAACCTCTGTTTGAAGACCTTCAAAGAAAGAAAATCCATCACTCTCTGAAGCAGTCTCTTGCCCTGTGGAATGGCTCTTACTGTCAGGAAGTTCTTCCTATTATTTAGGGAGCATCTCCTTCTTGAAATTTGAATCCTTTGGTTCATGTTCTGTTGCACTGGCACAAAGGACACAAGACGCCTCTTTTGGATTTAAACAGGCCACAACATTTTTTTAACTGTACAGGGTCTATTGATAAACAATAAATAATAAGAAGAAATTTTGTCACGTGTGTAAGTGAAGGTTGGTCCTTCACCACACGTGACAAAGCAAATAAGCAAACATCAACAAATAAACAAATAAACAAACCCCCTCCCCCGGAAATGATGTCATATTACATCATATGACATCATGTAATTTTATGATGTCAAACATTAAATGGCTACGTCATTTCCTGTCAATTTGTTTTATGCCAATTTTTTCCCCCAATTTTAATTAGCCGAATTAAATTATTCTGTGGGGTGGGGGTCTCAAGGAAATACCTGAGCCCCCGGAGCAAGCGAGAGAAACTACAAAATTAAGTTGGCAAGAGCTAAGATAGCAAAAGCCCAAAAGAGCACTAGTCCAAAGCCAAGCACGCCAAAAGCAAAGAGCGGAGCGATGTTACTCTCTCCATCTCAACTCTAAAATGGCTGCCTCCACGTGGCAGTGCAGAGCTATAAATAACAAACTCTGGCCCCAATTCTCGCAGAACCATAAACACTACGAGATTTGGTTCATAAACCAAACCTATTGGGCAAGGCGTGCAGGTGTGCTTATTCCCCCGCGCCTTGATCAATCAGCTGTCTCCTGTCCTTATTTGGCCAGTACAACAAGAAACCCCTCCCAACTTGTCGGGGGGTGTCTTTCTCTGAAGCAACTAAAAATAAGCTTGCTCCATCTTCAACATGGCAATTTTAAAAAGGCTATCACGCTTCAAATTTTCTCCAAGCTAAACATTCATAGTTCCCTAAGCTATTCCTCAAAGGACTTGGTTTCCAGATTCTTTATCATTCTCCTCTGAACACATTCTGGCTTTTCAATATACTTTTAAAATTGTAGTACCCAGAACTGGACACAGTACTCCAGGTGAGGTGTGACCAAATCTGAGTAGCATAGTACTATTGCATCCTATGATCAGGACACTATACTCTTGTTGATGCAACCCAGAGTTGTATTGGTCTTTTTGACAGCTGTGTTGCATTGCTGATGTTAAGCTTGTGGTCATGGATAATGCTCTGTAGGCTTAGGGCCTCGGCAGACGGCTTATTGAGCCATCTTGGAGGCCCGGAAGAGGAGCAGCCACCGCACGAGCGGCGCTCCTTCCTCTTCCTAAGGTTGCCCTGGGAGCTGCCAGCCCTCCGCACGGCCGGCACTTCCGGGGCAACCTCCTGCCGCAGCGACCGGACGCGCTGCGGCGGAAGAGTCAGGGAAAGTGCGCCCGCCGCTTTTAGGGCGCACTTTCTCTGACATCTAAAATGAGCACCAATTTGGAGCTCCTTTTAGGGACGCCGCAGGAGCGCCGTGGTGCAGAGGCTCCGCTCCGCCGGCGCTCCATCCGGCGGCGTCCCGGAAGCAGTCGTCTGCTTCCCCCCTTAATGAGTCTTGTCAGGTTTTCTGTTACATCTTCGATCCTCGCCTGTGGGAGATAATACACATCTTGAGGCATCTTATCTAACCTGCACACTACTGCTTCTTTTCTCCTTAGTAGGGGATTCTTGCTCTTTCTCTCTCTCTCTCTCTCTCTCTCTCTGTCTGATAATTGTGCTGCAAAACCAGCCAAAGAAGTCACAGCACTGAGTTTGCAGAACCTGAACAGGCAATTGATGACTGCTCGGGGACAGTAGCTCCAGTAAGAGGGAACTCACTTTTGGGGTCCCTCAGGGGGCTATTTTGTCTCCAATGTTGTTTAACATCTATATGAAGCTGCTCGGTGAGATTATACGGAGTCATGGTGCTGGGTGTTATCAGTACGCTGATGACACCCAAATCTATTTCTCCGTGTCTCGTTCATCGGCCTCGAATTCTGATGGTGTTTCCTCTCTCAATGAATGTCTTCAAGCGGTAATGGGCTGGATGAGGAAAAACAGATTGAAACTGAATCCAGACAAGACCGAGGTGCTCATGGTAGCGGCCCTGAAACCAAGAATTGGTTTGCAACCTCCAGTCCTGGACGGGGTCACACTCTCCTCCAGTGACTGTGTTCACAGTCTGGGGGTGCTCCTCGACTCGTCACTCCTGATGACAAATCAGGTAAATGCGACGGTCAGGAGTGCCTGCTATCAGCTTCAGCTGATACGCCAGCTGTGCCCTTTTCTGGAAGTAAGGGACCTTGAGACTGTTGTGCACACGCTGGTAACCTCATGCCTTGATTTCTGCAATGCGCTCTACATGGGGCTATCCTTGTTCTTGGTTCAGAAGCTACAGTTGGTCCACAACATGGCAGCCAGGCTTGTATCTGGAACATCTAGGAGAAACCATATCACCCCAGTTTTGAGGTCCCTCCACTGGCTGCCTATTGGCTTTCGGGCCCAGTACAAGGTGTTGGTTATCACCTTTAAAGCCCTAAATGGCTTGGGTCCAAGCTATCTCAGAGACCGCCTCCTCCCATACAATCCTCCCCGCGCTCTCCGGTTCTCTGGGAGGAACTTGCTGGAACCTCAAAAATTGAGGCTCTCGGCTACCTCCCAGAGGGCTTTTTCTGTTGTCACCCCCAGGCTCTGGAACAGCCTGTCAGATGAGATCTATCAATTAACAGCTTTAGACAGCTTTAAAAGGGCTGTCAAGACGGATCTCTTCCGGCAGGCCTTCCCAGACTAAATATCCTGGACTTGGCCCTCCTCCCCTTCAGCAGATCCTCCATAACCCTTCCCTTGAAGGAAGCTGCAGGGGTCTTATTGTTGTTTTATTATTGTATATTTTAAACTTGTTGGAAAATTGGTTTTAATTAAATCTGGTTTAATAGTTTTTTAAGGGGTGGGGGTGGGAAATATGTTGGTTTTATGCTGTATTATTTTAATGTTGTGAACTGCCCAGATTGGGTCACCAATGGGTGGTATATAAATTATTATTATTATTATTATTATTATTATTATTATTATTATTATTAGAGGTGAGGTTATCCTGTGCATTTGAAGCTCTCTTAGCAGGAATCTTTCCATCCCTACCTTTGAGCTGAAAACTGAACCTGAGATCTTTTACAAACAAAGTTTGTACTTTGCCACTAAACTGGTATCTCTCCCAACAGTATGATCATTTCTAAGGCTTTCCAGCAAGGGTGGAATGAGGAAATGGGATGCTTCCTCATTCTGGTCCTATTAACCCAGTTAGGGTCACTTATGCCAGTTAAAGATTGACGAATTTCCATATTCCTTTCTCTCCTGTAATTCAGCGGTTTGCACTGAGATTTATCTAGCCATTTTGGTTGTCTGTTGCTGATTTTTGTACGTAATCAAGCTATTGCTTGTTTATTCAGTCTTGCATGTTGTGTTTCTATTCCTGGTGTGTATATGTGTGCGGGCATGCATGTGTACACATGCATATGTTCATATGAGCTAAATCTAAACTTAAAACACATGAAAATAAATATGACTCATAACCCACTTCAATAGTGCTCTTGGTGACAAATTGAAGTACAGCATGGGGGGGGGGGGGCATCATTAATTCAAAAGTCAGGGCATTAGGAAATGCAGTTCTTGCCAAGATCTGCCGTTGGTGTTTTATGTGTGTAAATATTTTTCAGATTCAATTTCAAAAAATCAAATTGAAAAATGCAACTTTTTTACACTTCTGAGTGCTCATCTATAATAGGATGGGGTACAGTTCCAGTGGCCCATGTGGCAACTTAGAATGTTGTGGATTACTTCATGATACATGGTATACATGGCAATTGTGATGTCCCAATGTCACTCTCTTGATTATGATGGGGGGGAGCCCAAGATAAATCCACCCACCAAGTAATCCTAAAGATAACTTAACTAGAACTAGCTGTTCTAGTCCTCTCCCAAGTTTGTGAGGCATCAGGTAGGAAAGTTATACTTAGAAAATAGGGATTACATACGTCCACTAATATATCAACAAGACAGTATACCCACCCGGGATGGGCAGTATATAGTCTGCAGTTCACCTGACATGCACTCCTAATCATTTTTATAAGCTTTGGTGATAGCCTGGAGCCCATGCAATTGTCAACATATGACTTTCCTATATCAGCAGGCTTTTAGGAAAATCCTTTTAAGGATTTTTAATAGTGTATACTTTTTACTGAGTTTTGTCTTCATGGATTTATTTTAAATGGTTTTAATTTACAGATAGTTTAATTGCATTTTAACAATAACTTCTTACACGTGTTTTCTTTTGTTTTTATAAATACTTTTATCTGTATTTGTTTTAATTATTTAAAACACTTTGAGTTCCCATTTTGGATAAAAGACAGTATATGTGCATGAATACATTACAACAATAATTGAAGTGCTGTGGCACTATATGTGTGTGTATCTGTGTGTGTGTGTGTGTATTCACATTTTCAAAAGGGAATTGTGCCCCCAGGAGTTTTCAGGCAGCACAGTTATCCTGTAAAACAGGTATGTTGTCCCAGGACATGCTTGCTTGCTTGCTTGCTTGTTGTGTACCTTCAAGTCATTTCCAGCTTATGGTGATCCTAACACAAACCTATCATGGGGTTTCTCAGACTGAGAGTGTGTGACTCACCCAAGGTCACCTAGTGAGTTTCCATAGCTGAGCAAGGAACCAAACCCTGACCCCCAAAGTCATAGTCCAATGTTCAAACCACTACACCATGCTGGCTTATTCATTAATTCATTAATACTTTTTCAAACTAGACAACGAAGAAATAGAAATAGTAAAAGAGTTCTCATATCTGGGAACAAACATTGATCAGAACAGGGACTGCAGCCAGCAAATCAGGAGAAGATTAAGAATGGGGAGGGTGGATATGAAAGAACAAAAAAAGATCTTAAAATGAAAAGACATACAACTCAACACAAATCAGAATTGTATAAGCCATTATATTCCCTATTACTATGTATGGATGTGAAGGCTGGACAGTCAAGAAAGAAGATAGGAGGAAAATCAATGCATTTGAGATGTGGTGCTGGAGAAGAGTGCCATGGACAGCCAAAAGGACAAACAAATGAGTACTAGAACAGATCAAGCCAGAGACATACCTAGAAGCCAAGATGACAAGACTTAGACTGTTATACTTTGGATAGATCATGAGAAGGCATGAATCATTGGTAAAGACAATTATGTTAGGAGGGTGGAGGGAAGTAGAAAGAGAGGGAGGCCACATGTTAGATGGATGGACTTTAATAAAGAGATCATGAATATGAGTTTTCAGGAGCTGGCCTGAGCAGTAGAAGATGGGGCTGGGGGCTGGAGATGTCTCATTCATAGAGTCACCATGGGTTAAGACTGATGTGAAGGCAGTTAACAATAACAAACATTTATAATATGTCTACCTCACTCTATGTCAAAGAGATGGCAGGGCAGCTACAAATAACATTAAATCAACAAGTTAAACAGTTTAAAACAGCAAAAATAATATAAATAACCTAAAACTAATTTAAACATAATATTAAAACAAATCTAAAAGATGAATAAGATTTTAAAAACAATGTACCGTATTTTCCGGCGTATAAGACGGCCCATGTATAAGACGACCCCCCATTTTCCCAGTCAAAATATAGAATTTTAGCACCTCTATCCTCATTATCCTTATATCCGGCGTATAAGATGACCCCCCACTTTAGCCACAGATTTTGCAGGTAAAAAAGTAGTCTTATACGCAGGAAAATAAGGTATATTGGTATTCAAGATGTATTAATGAGTTCCAAAAGCTTTGATGAACAGGCAAGTTTTCACTTGTCACCTCAATGAAATCAGTGTTTTTAGCATCCAAATCCTGTTTTCCTAATCAGGAAGTAGGAAAAAACTACTTCTGGTTGCCATTTATGTCAGTGAATCTTGAGGGAAGAGGAAAGATGTGGTCTATGGCAGGATCCAGAGGGCTAAAACAGATCCTGAAATTTAACCAAGTTGCCCATTCCTGAACTAGATAGATCCATAATGGGGAATGATGCCAAGACTCAGCATTGTTGGAACCCTGCTAATGTCCACATCCCAGAAGGACCCCCTCTGACCCATTTTTTTTTACCCTGTTATCCTTCCCCATTGCTGTCATGGCTGCTGCGTCTGGACCTTAGTGAGCAATGAGATCAATTTCATTGATACTCTGAAAATTAAAATCCATAACCTCTAGATGCACTTTCTTCTTTTCATCAGCAAAGTGGTGCCATGCTATGTTGGGCCAGAGAGACAAGGGAATAAGCAACAGCAATAGTGGTGAGGAAGAGAAAGTAGCTTTGGTTAGGGGAGAGAACAAGGAAGAGCATTTTAGCAACAACAACAAAGCAAAATATAAAAAACCTCTTAACATCTAGAACCATAACTACCCTAAATGAATTCCAGCAAAGCCTGAGATATTATTCAGGGGATCCAGTATTGGGTAAAGAATCTCTCCTCCCTTTGGATTCTTGAAACAGATGGTAGCTGATATCCTGCTTTGCAAGATGTGACTACAACAACAGAGCTCCATTGTTGTAGTTAGGTATCAAAAGCATGTGAGCTCTCTCACATACCAGCTGGCATCCTGTTCAATAAATACAGTATCATATGCTGGACTCGCAGTCTTTTAACTTTGGGTATTCATGTTTATAGCAATTAATGACAGCACATCACACACACCCTTTTTCAGATAGGCAGTGCTGAAAGGTTTCTGAGGCACTGCAGATTGAGTTGTTCGGAAATTATGTCTATAGTGTTCTCCCAGTTATGGGGCACCTTGAGAACAGGTATCTAGAGAGACCCCTCAAGCTCCTGATTCACCTGCTTGTCTCAATGTACCCCATGATGAGAGAACACTGTAGAAATCATTTCTTAGAACCTTAATCTTCAGTTGAGGTGCTTCATGGCTGAAAAGGTAGTTTTGGGTGGATTACATTTGGTTTTTAATCATCATAAGCACAAATCCTAAAACTGACAAAACCATAAGTCCTGCTTATTTACTTGTAACTACTGAACAGGATGCCAGCTTGCATGTGAGAGATCTCACATGCTTTTAATACAACAGCACCACTTTGGAAAACATAATCAGCAGTTATAAGGGAAGATTTCCACAATGAGGGAAGAGTTTCTACATGTCAGTTTGAGAAGCACATATTGAAAGGGATGTCCCCTTTGGGAAAAGGAGATGGAGGGGAGCTAGGGGCTGGGAATATTGTATGAGCCTAGATTAATGGCCAGTGGTGGGAAGACAATGCTGTGGAAACTGAAATCTAATGACTCAAAGTGGGTGTAATTGGTATCATTGTTAATGAACCAAAGAGGAAGTGAAACATTAGGGGGAAAATATAGCAGCATTACAAGCATTTTTAACCTATTTGGAAACCATTTCTGGCTTTAGAAATCTTAACTATCCATAAAATCTGTTGATGCTTCTAATTGTTTAAAATCTCATCAAGGTTTCTAATAGCCATGATGAGTATGCTCACCGGATATTGTCTAATAGTATATACAATGATTTAACCACTGAGGCTCAGTACAAAGAAGACTATTAATAAGGTGTTAGCCTGGATTGCATAGGTTGTATTCACTCAAGTCCTGTAAACGGCAGATTACTTAATGCTATTCTTTCTTTTCTCTTTTTTCTCCAATCTAATTGAAACTAAACCATTCAAATGGTGCAATTATAGCGCTCTCTGCCAGCCTAAGCATAGGAGAAAAGCAGCCCAGTTTTATTTTGATTGCTTTCTGAGACAGCCTCACTAATGCAGATGAGTAGGTTGCAGTTATTCCTCTTATTCCATGCAATATAAGCAGCATGAAAACATTTTTTGCTTTGCATCTTCTGAAACCATTTCATTGCATAATTCCATTACAGGTATCCCCAATATATCTTTTTTTTTACTAAGCATGGTAGGAATCTTACACCATAAAGCAATTTTCCACAGTTTCTACGCATACACTGTGGACCAGGGGTAGGCAACCTTTCCCCTTTAAGGGCCGAGGGACTTCAGCTCCCAGAATCCCAGGAGCTATTGGCCAACATGGGACTATTGGCCAACATGGCTGAGGCTTCTGGGAGCTGAAGTCCCTCGGCCCTTAAAGGGGAAAGGTTGCCTACCTCTGCTGTAGACTATGTTTCTTCTGTTCCAGTCCTTTGACAACAGCAACACAGGATATAAGAGAAATCTGAAAGCAAAAAAGATGAGAGATTAATTGCATGGGACAGTATTTTTTTCCTATTGCATTAAAATGGATTCCACATTGTGCAAAATCATTTGGATGGTGTTCAGCAATTGTCATGGTGGTCTTATTGATTGTTCCACAGGTAATGGAATGCCACTGCATAATGTCACAAAGGCAGACCTCCTTACAGGTGACATTCACTTTCTGGTACACTCTTCCTTATGTGGTATGTGCATAATCAATTTTGCCCATAAAAATAGAAAGGACCATTCATTCATTCATTCATTCATTCAATTTATACCATGTTTTTTCTCTTGACATGGGACCCAATGTAGTTTACAATAATGTAAAATAGAAATGTAGTAAAAAAATTATTTTGAAAAACTTTTAAAAACAATTAATCAACAATCCTATTTAAATAGTATGACATACATTCTACATCAGCTCCTTAATTAAGTATACTTAACTAAGTAATTCTTCAGCCCTAGCCTACTGTCCCAAATCTAACATCATTCTCCCATGCTCTGATCACCTCAAAATAGACCTCTTTCTCCCCATACAGCAGATGTCTGGTAAAATAGGTTGGGGAGAGAGATACAATTGTGGCAATAGTGTCATAATCTTGATTAGCCAGCAATTGTGAATACACAACAGTTACAAATGGGTAACTCTAAGTAACTGCTCCGCATTCATGGCCCTATTTATACTATGAAAATTATCCAGAATGAATTTGGGTTGAATCCCTGTTGTTCACAGAAATCTCAAATGCACCCAATTTAGTTTTTTTTTGGGGGGGGGGGCTACCCCCCCACCTTAACTCAGGATATTCAACACTAGGTCTTTCCCCAAGTTTTTTTAAAAAAATTTGCACCATCGGCAGTGTGAATAATGATGTGAAGAGACCTGGATTAAACTCAGCATACCATGAATGCATTTTGAATACATTCACATCATTGACTTTTTGGGGGAATGGGGCTCCTCTGGGCTGGCTTTATGAGGAGACGCTCCTTTTCTTCCTCTTTCCCTCCACACCCATTGCTATGGTCTGGCTTCCAACAGGTTTCTGGGAGGAAAGTGGCACCTTCTCCCCTAAGACCACATAGGCTGAACTCAGACACAGCAATAGGGGTCCCCCACCCTACCACAGCTACCAGCTCCTGCTCTGAACATGAAGATCTACTGATCTATGCTGTTCCATGGTGTGAATAGCAAACTCAGAATGTGTGAGTGAGGTTATTCGCAATGTTCTGCTACAAAAAAAATGGCATGTGAATGACCCCAATGATAGCTATTTAGTCACAATTATGACATTGTTGCAAAAATCATAACTCCCTCTCGCAACATACTTCACTGGGCTTTAGCACAGGCACAGGCAGAAGGAGGTCCATTCTGCTGCTAATCAAAGCACAAGTGAATAACATTTCCTTCAGATTTTTGTGGGATTGGGCCACAAAAAGTTCCTTAATTTAATGATTTAAGTTGCTGATGTTGAATACTGGCCTATATGGATTAAAAACAGTTCAAAATAAATTAACATATAGTTGAAAAAATACAAAATAAAACTGCAGCACATCAATTTCAGCACCCTCCTGCCAACAATCATGTGCTACCCATGGTTGTCCATACCTTTAGGAAAAGGGAAGTGGGTCCCTAAGAGGCCAAATGATGGGTGTACATAGTTTATTTTAACTTGGTAAGCTATCTTGCTACCCTCAGATGTGACAGAGGATGCTGTTCTTTCAGCACTGTTTAAGTAAGATTCAACTTACACTATGGTCTGCATCTATATGTGGAATTGAGTTTGGAGCTGGGAGAACATTTTATCTTTCTCTCCTCAGGCAACAAAATGTCTTGTGTCCACCCAGGTGATGCCTTTATTTTCTATCAACAGAGATGCTTTTCTCTGGACAACCTTCACAAATGACAACTTCCTGCAGAAAAATTCAAACAAGCCTGGACTAGGGTCTATTTCATATATAAAAAAATAGATAATATATATATTAGAAAGAAAGATAGTTTCATCCTTTCAGATAATTTTTAAAAATGTGGTGCTTAATACATAAAGCCCTTGATAGATAAAGATCTTTTAAAACCATTGATTACAGAATCTTATCATGACCTCTGTTTATATTACCAATCTTTGGACATGTGTAATATTGTTAACTTATGAAGACTTTCTTGTGGATATTTCTAGAATTTCTAATTACAGAGTTTATGTTTTCCAACTTCATTTAGCAGTTGAAATATCTTTGGCACATTTCATTGAAAACTGCATATGAACTTGTGAATATGTCTTCTGAATGAATGTGAAATATTCTAACTGAATATGAAATACTGTTAAATGATCATTACATGCCCTTTATTTTACTAAGAGAATGGACAGTAATTGCTTGGAAAGCTGATTGTATTGAAATATTTTCATGAAAAAAATTGTCAATAAATTGTGTATACTATATAGTTAAATTTGCATCCAACTTTGTTTTGTTATTGTGAACATTGTTCAGCAGTGAGGCAGAAAGAGCAGACCTGCCTAAAAATGTTTCTCCTTCAATGTAAACAATTCTCATAATCCTTGACCATTGGTCATGCTAATTGGGGATAATGGAAGCAACAGCACCTGGATCACATTTTCCACCTTTGAAAAAGAGGGTGTCTATGCTGCTTCATTTACACATATACACATTTATTTATTTATTGTACTTATATACTTCTTGTAAATATACATCTATTGTATTTGACCTGGTAAAAGTTATATAATATTTACATTAAAATGTATATCTAATACAGTATAAACATATTACCCATATATACTTGACTAAAAGTCAAGAAATTTATACCCCAAAAGTGACCCTAAAATCCTTGGTCGACTTATATATGGGTCAATACACTAGTACCAGTGGGATACAGTGGCTCAAGTAGTTAAGATACTGACTGTTGATTGCAAAATTGGCAGGTTGGCAGTTCAAAGCCCAGGTGCTGCATGATGGGGTGAGCTCCTGTCACTAGTCCCAGCTTCTGTCAACCTAGCAGTTTGAAAGCGAGCAAATGCAAGTAGATAAATAGGTACCACTTCAGTGGGAAGGTAAATAGCATTCTGTGCAATCATGCTGGCCACATGATCATAGAGTAGTCTCTGACAACACTGCTCAATGGCTTAGTAATGGAGATGAGCACTGACCCTTATGGTTGGACATGATTTGACAACCTTGTCAACAGAGAATACCTTTGCCTTTACCTTTACACTAGTGTAGCAAAACTCGGACAAAAGACCAAACAGAGATCTTTGGAAAGGAGCCTTTATTTCCAAGTAATGCGCAGGCCCTTAGTGGAAGTGAGTTCCAAATACCAAGAGCCCTGAGTGACAGATCTTGAACACTTTTATAGACAGTTAATTGGCTTTGTGACATACAGAAAAACTCTTTTTCCCTGCCCTCTAGTTTCCTAATGTATGCACAACATTTCTCTTTCTCTTGTAATCCTACTTACAACTTGAGCAACTAGTTTACAGAACAGCTTTAGGACAAGATAACCTGTCCCAGGACCCCTCAGTCATTTAGGAAATGTTGACAGAACAGTGTCCACTGAGGGAATGTTTGCAGGACAAATTGACAAGAACAGTGTAATTAGTTACTTATTGTCCCTGTGTCAGCACTTGTGAGTACAAAGTTTCAGAAAATACATTGAAGGGGAAAATTTTAAAAAAACATGTTAAGATTCTCTACTCTGACCCCTTACAAAGCTACTTCATTTCCCCTTCATTTCATCCCTTAAATGCATAATTTCTTTCGATAATTATAGCATTTTCTAGCTGGTTAGTAAATCACATTGTTTAGCATTTAAGCATAAAATGCAGCAGTCCTATTGCCAGTCCTCTGAAGAAGCTTGGTTAAACACTGTAGCAAGCAAGGAATACAGAAGTGGACCATAATAAGAGTAAACATATAAGAAAACAGAAATATAACACTGTAACACCCATATTTTATAATCTTCGGGATCTGACCATATGCAGGACTGCTATTTCCTGGTTAGCGGCAGTAAGGTCTAGCCACAATCTTCTTTCCACTCCAGTGGCAGGTCTGACCGTACGATGAATACACAGTGTCCTGGGGTGTGTGTATAGTAGGGTCTAGCCTGAGTCTTCGTTCTGCCGCCTCAGGGTAATCTGTAAAGAGTTGTTAGGATTACCAGTAACTGTCCACCCCCCTTTTGCCCTCTTGACCCATGTCCAAAGTATCCAGGGCTTGATACCAGCTATTTTTATAGCTGTAGGGGTGGAAAGGATGACAAGTTTAGGGTCAAAGGGTCACTTTTCCACTCTTTAATCCTCACCTCATCTCCTGGTTGGAAATCAGTGATGGGGATAGGGACTCTATTCTCTAGTACATAGCAGCATTGGGCCCGCAAAACTCTGCTCAATGCCTGGACCTCTTGCTGTAGACACATTTCCCAATTCTTGTATGCCCCCCTTAACCAAACCAAAATCTGTGGGGGTCTCCCAAACATCAACTCAAATGGGGACAAACCAGTAGTTTTATAGGGGGGTGTACCTGATGCAGAAAAGAGCCAAGGGCAACATTTCAGTTCATTTTCACTTGGTCTTCTTCTGAAGTGTATCTGGGAGAAGCATCTGTCAGCTTAACTTGAAATAGTGGAGCTTCTATGGCATCTCTGGTTATGTTGACTTTGCCTCCTTCTTTCTTTAGAGCTACCTCTTTGGCCACCTGGTCGACCCTTTGATTACCTTGAGCAACAACATCACTTCCTCTCTGGTGTTCTCTGCAATGCATCACTGCCACCAGCTTAGGTTGCCACATGGCGTCCAACAAAGAAGATGTCTTTTTCGCATTCTTGATGCCCTGTCCAGCAGAATTGATTAACCTTTTTTCTTCTTCTTCTTCCCGGTATAGAGCTCCATGAGCATAAAGAGTGGCAAAGGCATATTTGGAATCTGTATAGATATTTACAGTGAGTTCAGAAGCTAAGTCTAGGGCCTGAATGGGGGCAATCAGTTCTGCTTTTTGAGCTGAGGTACCTATGGAGAGAGGTTTGGCTTCAATGACTTTGTCACTGGTTACAACTGCATAGCACGCATATCGTTTTCTATCCCTCACATACCTGCTTCCATTGGTGAAATAGGTGACATCTGGGTGTGGCCAAGGTGTATCCCTCAGGTCTGGGCTCCTGGAGTAGAGCTCTTCCATGGTCTGGATACAATCATGTTCGGGAGAGGCTCTGGATTCTATTGGAAGGAGAGTGACAGGATTTAGATTGGCTGAAACCTCTAATTTGATGCGTGGATTTTCACAAAGCATAGCTTGATATTTGGTCATGCGTTCATTGGTGAACCAGTAGTTTCCTTTGTATTCCATCAATGTTAGTACAGCATGTGGGACTCGCACAACCAGTTCTTGCCCCATTGTCAACTTGTTAGCTTCTTTTGCTAACAGAGCTGTGGCCACTGTAGCTTTGAGACATGCAGGCCACCCTCTCACCAACGGGTCTAGTTGCTTGGAGAGGTAGGCCACTGGGCACTGCCAAGAACCAAGCTATTGAGTCAACACGCCGACTGCCACATTGTCATGTTCACGAACATAGATCAAGAAAGGTTTTTGTCACATCAGGGAGACCTAGTGCTGGAGCCTGAAGTAAAGCCTTTTTGATGTCTTGAAAGGCTTTTGCTTGTAGCTTATTCCACTGAAAAGGCGCTGTCTCTGGGCCCTTTGTTGCTTCGTATAGTGGCTTACTCATTATGGCGAAATTGGACATCCATATTCTGCAGAATCCAGCTGCTCCTAAAAATTCTCGCACCTGCCTCCTGGTGGTTGGCTTGGGTAGGGCACACACCACCTCCTTCCATTTGGGACCGAACTGTCATTGTCCCTGGGAAACTATAAATCCCAAATACCGAACTTGGGTTTTACATAATTGGGCCTTTTTCCGGGAGACCTTATATCCACGGTTCCATAGGAGTTGTAAGAGTTTGAGCTGGAGTCTTCTTCCGGTAAGCGGCTCCTCCCATTGAAATGTGAAAATAGCTTGACTTTCAGGAGCCAAGCGGATACAGAAAAAAGCATCTTTTAAGTCCTAAATTGTGAAGTGGATTGCTTCTGCTGGGATTAGCCCCAATAGCACATAGGGATTTGGCACCACTGGGTGGAGAGTCACTGTGGCTTGATTAACCAATCGCAAATCTTGTACGGGACGATAGTCATCTGTGCCGGGCTTCTTAACTGAGAGCAAAGGTGTATTCCAGGGACTGACATTCTCAGAGGATGCCATGTTGTAGCAAACAGTCTAGATGCTTTTGAATTCCCTGAATGGCTTGTCTTGGCAGGGGATATTGGCACACATGGACTGGCACTGCTCCAGACTTTAGTTCCACGATAACCGGTGGTATAAACCTTGCTAGGCCAGGGGGGATGTCTTCTGCCCAAACTCCAGATACATTAAATACCTGCCAGGGTTGTTCTTCCATTATTGGCATCGTCCAATACATCCTCCATTCTTCCTCCAGTGAATAAGTGAGACTTATAAGCTTCATGCCCTCTTGGCCTATTTTAGCTCCTCTAGAATTCACCATAGATGTACCACCCTCTTGAAAGGACAGTTGAGCCCTAAGTTTGGAGAGAAGATCACGCCCTAGTAATGGAACCGGGCAGTCAAGCAGGTAGAGGAAACTATGTTTTTCCAGGTGAGGTCCAAGTTGGCATGTTCACTGATCTAAGAGAGGTCTCCCTTCTATCCTTCCCATGGCTCCTTTTATCCATACTTTTTGTTCTGTAATAGGGGCTATTGGATAGGTGACTACAGACGATGTTGCTCCGCTGTCCATCATAAAGTCCATGTTACAGCCCCCCACAGTGGCAGTGACCATGGGCTCCCTGGGGCCGAGATGAAGAGGGCCTGGTCTGTTCTAATTGAAGAGTTCCGTCTCCGCCATTCCAAGGAAAGGGTTTTTTAATATGTTTCTGTTGGTGCCTGCATTTGCCAAGCTGGTTGCCAGCTAGATTGCCCTGATGCCTGTCCTCTCCCTCATCCACTGAGGCTCCTCTGGTTTTCCCCGCTAGTCATTTGACTAGACCTATTCGGACCTTTTCACCACCAGTGTCCTTTTTGGCCACACTGGGCACACTGGTTCCGTCCCAAAGCTCCTCTGCCTCTTCCAGGCCGACCTCCTTCACCACATCCATGTCTTTGCCCTCATCCATGTCCACACTCCACGTTCCATGTTTCGTCCTCCAGCTCCTCCGCTGCGCTGTTCTACCAATGTGGCTGCGAGCAGTCCTGCTTTTTTAGCCATCCTTCTATCTTTTTCCTTCTTATCTTCTTGATCCCTTTTCACATACACCTTCTGTGCAACTTCCAGCAATTCCGTCAAATTTTCACTTGCAAAAACCTTTAAGCTTCTGTAACTTCCTCCGAATATCAGGAATACTCTGTGTTACAAAGGTCATATTGACTGTCTTCAAATTGTCAGGGTCCTCAGGGTTGAGGGGGGGTGTATGGGCAGTAGGCATTTAGGAGGCACTCAAGGTATGCACCAAAATCTGTTATTGGGTGAGGCGATCCCTTCTTTGTTGCTCATTGGGGTCCCATGGTGGGTTTGTTAGGGGTGCCCTTTCTCTCATCCAGCTATTAGGATCCCTCTCAGCCGGGGGGGGGGGGGCTTTCTAGAGCTATGCATTCTGCATGTTGAATAATATGTCACCGTTCCTCTGTAGTGAAGAAGTCATCAATAGCTGTTGACAATCTTGCCAATTAGGCATATGAGATGCCATAATGCTGGAGCATGGTTCTAAAAGCTCCTCTGGTTTTTCTGAATAAAAGGCATGATAGGTTTTCCAATCTAACAACTCAGAAGTAGTAAAAGAAATATAGGAGTAAGCTTGCACTGTGATAAAAGGATTTTTAGCTGCTGCATCTGGGTTGGGTACCATCTGGATCACCTGTCATAAAGGGTAGAGGCCAGAACTTGTGGCACTATTTTGATTCATGGTTCTACTTCTGATCTTTTAAGCAATGGGTGAGCTTCCATCTTCTTCTAGTGGAGATGGGGTTTCTTGCTGTGAGCTACTGGGCTGAGGAGACTGAGGTTTTAGCTCCGGTGCTGAAGGAGGTAGAGAATAATGTGGAGGTGCCGTTGGCTCAGTCCAATCCTCCCCAGGTGGATCTAACACTGGTTTTTGCTTCTTGACCAATTTGTCTTTTCTAAGAATCAAATCCTGAGCTTGGGTTATCATGCACCTCTTAAGCCTTAGGGGGCAAGCCCTGATCACCGAATCCCATGAATCAATGTAGGGGAACTGGTCAGGGTGCCCTGGGTCTTCTATTATCAAAGAATATACACGCCAGACTTTGTCTGTTTCTAAAGACCTGGTTCCCTGGGCCATCCAGCCCCAAAGGAGGGCCATTGTACTTCACAAAGGGTCTGCAACTGCTGTGGTGTCATAGGAGGATCACCATAATCCCCTGAAAACCCTCTCTTTTTCTGCTTCTCTAGCTGAAGACTGAAACAAAACAACTACTTGGCCACAAAGAAAATTCTAGTTATATTGGAGACTTAGTTTTTCACTAAGTACCACCAAGTACAGATTGTAACTTAAAATAAATGCTAGGCTTTCTTTGTCTGCAAGACTGATGTATCCAAAAGAAGCCAATTATATTTTTCACCTGGAGGATCATTTTCCAACATATGAACCAACACAGCAATCCCTTTTTTTTAGGACTGCTACCTAACTTGGTTTCTAGGGCAGGACCTTTGGAAAGGCCATCCTCCAACATAAACATTTACCCTTGTAATGGGTCATTACAACTTAAACATTAGTACAAATGCTTAAATACAAACTTTTGTTACAAAATACCCTTTGTTCTTTAAAAGTTTGTTTTACCCAATCCAGATTTTGGGCAGATTTTTCCACATCCCTACATAATCCCCCAAAAAGCCCTTAAAAAAAATCTTGAGCATATAATCCAAGGGAATGCAAGGTTTTCTTCCCTTTACCACCCATTTCCTCCTGCTTCTCAGAACAGACAAAAGACACAGTAGGAGTGACGGGGATCAACCCAACTTTAGGAAATGGGGGAGCTGGTTTGTGGAGAGATTAGGGTTCACAATCACATGCTACTGCCCAGTCAGCCGGAATACCGAGCACCCGTAGGTGACTCGAGGATGTACTGCCCAACGGTCAGAGTAGGGAACTGGGTAGCCAAGCACACTTCACTCACACATAACAACTACCTCCCACCCCTGCCACCAATGGAAAAAAACCCCAAAATTCCCTAAACTTCTCAATTTAAGGGGGAGCAGTTTCCCCTGTAACCCAGCCTCCCTGTATAATAATAATAATAATAATAATAATAATAATAATAAAATTTATTTATATCCCGCTTATTGAAAGAAACAATCCAAGCAGCTTACATAAAAACCCCATACAATATAACCCCTAAGACCAACCCCCCCTTAAAACAATATTAAACATCTCATAATTAACATAATAGTAGCCATAAAACAATTCATATAAGTAATAACAAATAAAAACATTTATAAACCAACAAAACCCAGCCAACCTCAAAAATAATTCCTCATCCATCAGAACAATGGGGCCACGAGAGGAAAAAAGGGGCCGGGTATCCTAAGGGGGCCGGTAACCCAAGGGTAACCCGAGGAATGGGGCCACAAGAGGAAAAAGGGGGCCGGGTATCCTAAGGGGGCCGGTAACCCAAGGGTAACCCGAGGGGACTGGGAAGCCCAAGGCTGGGATAATTAATCTGGAAAGGCCTGCCAGAAGAGATCCGTCTTAACAGCCTTTTTGAGGCTGTCTAAAGATGTCAGGTGACGGATCTCATCTGGCAGGTCGTTCCAGAGTTTGGGGGCGACATCAGAGAAAGCCCCCTGGGAGGTCTCCGCAAGCCTCAATTTTTGAGGCTGCAACAGGTTCCTCCCAGAGGAACGGAGACCGTGGGGAAGATTGTATGGGAGGAGGCGGTCCCTGAGATAGCTTGGACCCAAGCCATTTAGGGCTTTAAAGGTAATAACCAATACCTTGTACTGTGCCCGGAAGCTAATAGGCAGCCAGTAGAGGGACCTCAAAACAGGAGTAATGTGGTCCCTCCTGGATGTACCAAAAATGAGCCTGGCTGCCAAGTTTTGGACCAACTGAAGCTTCCGAAATAAGCACAGGGGCAGCCCCATGTAGAGCGTGTTACAAAAGTCAAGGCGTGAGGTTACCAGCATGTGCACAACAGTCTTGAGATCCCTTACTTCCAGAAAAGAGCGCAGCTGGCGTATCAGCCGAAGCTGATAACAGGCGCTCCTGACCGTCGCATTTACCTGATTTGTCATCAGGAGCGACGAGTCAAGGAGCACCCCCAGACTGCGAACACAGTCACTGGAGGGGAGTGTGACCCCGTCCAGGACTGGAGGTTGCAACCCAATTCTTGGTTTCGGGGCCGCTACCGTGAGCACCTCCGTCTTGTCTGGATTCAGTTTCAATCTGTTTTTCCTCATCCAGCCCATTACCGCCCGAAGACATTCATTGAGAGAGGAGATGCCATTGGAATTCAAGGCCGACGAACGAGACACGGAGAAATAGATTTGGGTGTCATCAGCATACTGATAACACCCAGCACCATAACTTCATATTATCTCACCCAGCGGCTTCATATAGATGTTAAATAACATCGGGGATAAAATAGCCCCCTGAGGGACCCCACAAGTGAGGTCCCTCTTACTGGAGCTACAGTCCCCAAGCAGCACCCTCTGGGACCTACCCGAGAGGAAGGACCGGAACCACTGCAAAGCAGTGCCCCCGATACCTAACCCCCTCAAGCGGTCCAAGAGGATGCCGTGATCTATTGTATCAAATGCCGCTGAGAGGTCTAGGAGCTCCAACAGGGTCACACTACCCCATCAATGCTCAGACGCAGATCGTCGGTCAAGGCAACCATGGCAGTCTCAACCCCAAAGCCTGTCCTGAAGCCAGTTTGAAATGGGTCTGGATAATTGGTTTCATCCAAGACAGCTTGGAGGTGAAGAGCAACCGCCCTCTCAATCACCTTGCTCAAGAATGGCAGCAATGACACAGGCCTATAATTTCTCATGTCCAGGGGGTCAAGGGAAGGTTTTTTTCAGAAGTGGCCTAACAGCCACTTCCTTCAAACAAGATGGAACATGTTCTTCCCTAAAGGATGAATTGATGATATCTGTGAGGAATCTCACCAATGCATCTCCCCCCTGGATGGCCAGCCATGATGGGCAAGGGTCGAGAGGGCAAGTTGTCTTCCTCACCTTACCAAGCAGCTTGTCCACGTCCTCGGTACTTACAGATTGGAGCTGATCCAGTATAACTACATCGGCGGAGTCGCTGGACACCTCGCCTAATGACTCTGTTTCAATAGTGGCATCTAAGTCGGCTCTTATCTGAGAGATTGTATCTGCACAGTAGTTGTTAAACGTGTCACAGCAGGTCGTCACAGGGTTAAGTAAGGGGTTTGGCGCAGGTGGCACCTGCGTCATCTCCCTCACCACCCTAAACAGCTCTACTGGACGGGACTCGGCAGATGCAATACGTGCAGAGGAGAAAGCTCTCTTCACTGCACGCATTGCCTCTCAATAGGAACGAAGAAAGTTCCTATGGCGAGTTCTGTCAGATGAGAGTCGAGTCTTCCACCACCTGTGCTCTAGCCGTTGTCCAACCCGCTTCATCTTCCTAAGCTCTGGCATATACCAAGGCCTCCGGTTAGAAGCGGGATGGCAAGGGCGCTTGAGAGCAATTGTGTTGATAGCCCTGGTAAGATCAGTGTTCCAAATATTAACCAGTGCTTCGACAGGATCACCAGCATTCCCAACCATTAAACCCTCCAAGGCTTTCTGGAATCCAAGAGGCTCCATTAGCCTTCGAGGGCGGACCATTCGAATGGTCCACCACCCCCGGAGGGGCAGACATTGGCTCTAAGTTCCGTCTTGACCAGAAAATGATCCATCCATGACAATGCGGAGGTACTTACCACCTCCGCCCACGAATATTCCTGTTCTGTACTGAAGACCGCATTGAGTGTATGGCCTGCACAATGTGTGGGCCCGTTGACCAATTGGGATAGGCCCATGTTTGTCATGGTCTCCATGAACTCCCGAGCTGCACCTGTTAAGCTGGTCTCGAGCGGAATGTTGAAGTCCCCCAGAACTATAAGTCTAGGGGTCTCCAACAATAGCTCAGAGACCAGCTGTGTCAGCTTGGTCAGGGAGTCTGCTAGACAACGGGGTGGCCGGTAGACTAGCAGAATCCCCAAACTATCCCTGGTCTTCAGGCTAAGGTACATACACTCGAAATGGGCTGTGTTCCGGACAGGTATCCTTGTCAAGGTCAGGGTGTTCTTATGAACCAGAGCCACTCTGCCCCCCTGCCCACTTCCCCTCACCTGCTCACTAACAGAGTACCCAGCTGGGAGGGTCTGCGCCCATACAGCAGCACTATCCTCCCCCAGCCAGGTCTCTGTAAAGCAAGCCAGGTCGGCATCCTCATCCAGGAGAAGATCCTGGATGATGTGGGTCTTGTTTTTAACTGACCTGGCATTGCAAAGGAGCAAAGTGAGGTTCTGTGGAATGGTTGGTCTGCTCTCCAAGCCATTCTGGATAACAGAGGGAACTGAAGGCGGGATAGCTTTCAAACAGCGATCCCACTTTCTTTTGTAACATGTGTTCCTTCTGTTCCAACCATACCTCCCTTTCCCCTGCACGACTCCAATAGTTGCCCCCTCCTCATTCCCAGCCTTGGGAAGAGCAAAGGAGCTCCGCCTCACTGCTGTCAGATAGATATGTCCGCCAGAGCTCCTCCCGGCTTCCCAGCAAGTGTGGCGGCTCAGGCCGCTGATGGTCTCTGAGAGCTGAGGCAAGCCTCCGCGGTCACCTCAAACACCGCCGCTCACCGGAGGATGATGGAATCCAGGCAGAGCTATATGTCCGCCAATGCTCCTCTCGGCTTCCCAGCAGGTGTGGTGGCTCAAGCTGCTGATGTTCTCCGAGGGCTGAGGTAAGCCAAACTAGTCCTCCGCGGCTGCCTCAAACACTGCTACTCACTGCAGGTATGGCAGTACAGGCCGCTATATGGTCCACTGAGAGCTGAAGTCAAGGCCAAGCAGTCCTCCGCAGCCCCAAACGTCGCCACTCACTGCGCGGTTGCCAGAGGAGAGGTGGAATTCAGGTGGGATTAAATATCCACCGGCGCTCCTCCCGGCTTCCCCGCAGGTGCGGCAGTCCATGGCTGGTAGATGGTCTTCCACGGGCTTGAGCCAAGGCTAAACAGTCCTCTGCAGCCCCACACACCACTGCTCACTGCGCGGACGCCAGAGGAGAGGTGGAATTCAGGCGGGGTTAAATATCTGCCGGCACTCCTCCTGGCTTCCCAGCAGGTGCGGCAGTTCAGGGTCGGTAGATGGTCCTCTGAGGGCTGGAGCTAAGGCTAAACAGTCCTCTGCAGCCCCACACACCGCCGCTCACTGCGTGGCCACCAGAGGAGAGGTGGAATTCAGGCGGGGTTAAATATCCGCCAGCGCTCCTCCCGGCTTCCCCGCAGGTGCGGCAGATCCTCCTCAGGGTCCTCCAAACACGCTTCCAATGCTGCTGCTGGTGTTGAGGAGGCAGCAGGGAGGACTAAATAGCCTTGGAAGTCTTGGGAATCACCCAGCCACAGGTGTTGAGAGGGCTGGTGGGATAACAACAGATCCTCCTCAGGGTCCTCCAAGCGCACTTCCAATGCTGCTGCTCCAAGGGGGTAGTGCTTCCTCAAAGGGGGTGATCAGGCCCCTACCTCCATTGCTGCCACCAGCGGAGGATTTAAAATTCCCTGTCAACTTTTTCCCTCTTCCAATTTCCCCTTTATACATGCCTGATTCCTGAAGGAGGTTCAGTTTCTGTCTGTACTCTTGGTTCTCCTGCTGCGCAGTTGTCGTTCAGGGAAGGCACGGCTCTGGCCACTTGCTCTCCGACGAAGCTAGTCGGTGGTGCCTTGAGACAAGGGAAGAGCTGTGTCCCCACTTTCCGACACGGCAGACAAGGGGCAGGCTAAAGCCACCTTCAATCCGAGTCACGGCACCAGGAAATGTAGCAGAACTTGGACAAAAGACCAAACAGAGATCTTCGGAAAGGAGCCTTTATTTTCAAGTAATGCGCGGGCCCTTAGTGGAAGTGAGTTCCAAATACCAAGAGCCCTGAGTGACAGATCTTGAACACTTTTATAGACAGTTAATTGGCTTTGTGACATACAGAAAAACTCTTTTTCCACGCCCTCTAGTTTCCTAATGTACGCACATTTCTCTTTCTCTTGTAATCCTACTTACAATTTGAGCAACTAGTTTACAGAACAGCTTTAGGACAAGATAACCCGTCCCAGGACCCTTCAGTCTTTTAGGAAATGTTGACAGAACAGTGTCCACTGAGGGAATGTTTGCAGGACAAATTGACAAGAACAGTGTAATTAGTTACTTATTGTCCCTGTGTCAGCACTTGTGAATACAAAGTTTCAGAAAATACATTGAAGGGGGAAATTTTTTAAAACATATTAAGATTCTCTATTCTGACCCCTTACAAAGCTACTTCATTTCCCCTTCACTAGTAGTGCTTAGAAAGGTCCTGAAACAAGCACTCTTGGTGCCTGAAGCACATGTTTGTGTGTGTATGTGTGTGTGTGAGAAAGAGGTTCCTAGTCCGATTCGCAAGGCTTTTCTTTCCATGGAAGAAACTCCTTGTTTAACACCACTTGCTTCTCTTCCCAGTCCATTTTGCAAGCCTTCTTTTCCCATAGAAGAAACACTTTATTTAACACCACTTGCTTTCTCACAGTCCTTCATTTCCCATTGAAGAAACACTTTTGCTTCTCTCACAGTCCTTTTGCAAACCTTCTTTTTCCATTGAAGAAATACTCTATTTAACACCCCTTGTTTCACTCACAGTCTGTTTGCAAGCCTTCTTTTCCCATTGAAGAAACAATAAATTGCACTTCTAACTGAACTTCTCAGAATTACATAGTATTAGGAGTACAGCATTCACTTTTCATTTTTAATGTCCAATTATTCTACAGTCTGCAAATAATCCAGGGTTGGGTGTAGATTAATCATACCCCAATCATGGTGTTTACACACACCCTCCCAGATGAAAAGGGTATTTTCACTGTCATAGCCCCCCCCCCCCGCCATTTTGTTGCAGGTGTAGGGGACTGAAGAAGCATCTGGCTATGTTCTCAATGTCAGAAACAAACTAATGACTTCCATGGAAACTCCACTGAACTCCACTAGGTCTTAGCAGAAGAGATCCTTGGTCTGGCTATAGCTATGGCAACACAGCTACAAGCTTCTTCAGTTCCTCTACTCCACATCAAAAAAAGGATTGTCCTGGGGCGTGCTGGTGGAGATGTAATCTAGTTCCACATGCTGGACTCGTACCTTATGTTCAACGATGTAGGATCTCAGCTAATATACATTGATATTTCTACTATGAATGTTACCTTGAATTCCAGGAAAGAAAAAAAGGTGAGAAGGAAATATGATACAACTGGCCATTCTGGCCAAGGTTCATATTGTAATCTAAATTTTTACCAGTAGAATGAGCCAAATGGTAACAATTTCAAGATGTCTTCTTGAACCCAAGCCTGGGAGAAAGGCGGGATACAAATAAAATGATGGATGGATGGATGGAGTGATACACATTTTTTGCCACTGCAAATCAACACACTGGCATTATTATTATTATTATTATTATTATTATTATTATTAATTATCCCACCCCTCTGCGTAACTCAACCAGGGTGGCTTACAACTTTAAAATATACATCCATATCCCACAATCCCCCCTTAAAATACAATTAAATAATGACAATTAAAACACATTTAAAATAATAACACAAAAACAAAGAATAATGGCTACAGCTGAATCAGGAATCCCATAATCTGGGAGCGGTACCTGAAAAGATCCTCTGAGCAGTTGCAGACAACCTAGTTTTTATTGGCAGCAACAAATTCCTCCCAGAGGACCTAAATGCGTATGGTGCAGGGGTAGGCAACCTTTCCCCTTTAAGGGCCGAGGGACTTCAGCTCCCAGAAGCCTCAGCCATGTTGGCCAATAGTCCCATGTTGGCCAATAGCTCCTGGGATTCTGGGAGCTGAAGTCCCTCAGCCCTTAAAGGGGAAAGGTTGCCTACCCCTGGCGTGGTGGATTATAGGAAAGGAGGCGGTCCCAAAGATAGGTTGGACCCAAGCCATTTAGGGCTTTAAAGGTGATAACCAACACACTTGTCTCCTAATTCTGATGCAAAAGAACTGTCTACATAACAATCTAAATCTGAATTACTGTTTCTAATTACCAATTTCTTATCTAAAGTTCCTTTCAAATATCTTAATAAGTGTTTTGCTGCTGTCCAGTCTTCAATTTTTGGATCATTAACTCTTCTGGACAATACATTTACAGCATATGAAATGTCTGGTCTGGTGTGGCAAGATATGAATTGTAAAGATCCTATTATGCTCCTGAATAAAATCTTGTCTTCAAAATCTCTAGATGTTTTTTCAGATACAAAACCAGTTGTCATTGGAGCTCTTACTATTTTAGCATTTTGTAATCCACACTTTTCAATCAAATTTTCAATTTTCTTTCTCTGACTTAACAAACAATGTCCTTCTTCTGTCCACTCAACACCAATACCTAAATAAGACTTTAATAAACCTAGATCTTTTAAAACAAACTTTTCAGACAATTCTCTTTTTACTGATTCAATTTCCTGTTTTGACTTTGCTGCCACACACAAATCATCTACATAAATTACTAACACTATGTCTCCTTTTGTATAGACACAAGCATCTGCAATGCTCCTTTTGTATCCTAGCTTAACTATAGGCCTAAGCAGACTGCCAGAAATAGTGCACATTAAATTGAGGCACTGCCCTGGCTCAGTGCTAGGGAGTCATGGGAATTGTATTTTTTTTCTGGGACATTGAGCCTTCTCTGTCAGAGAGCTCTGGTGCCACAATAAATTACAGTTCCCATGATTCCCTAGCACTGAGCCAGGGCAGTGCCTCAATTTAATGTGCACTATTTCTGGCAGTCTGCAAAGGCCCTAACTCTTCATTAATGCACAGATTCCATGCTCTGGCACTTTGTTTTAATCCATACAATGCTTTTTTCAATTTATAAACTTTCTGACTACTATTTTCTTCAAAACCTTGTGGCTGCTCCATAAAGATCTCTTCATCTAAACTAGCATTCAAGTAGGCTGTTTCAAAATCAAAATGTTCTACAACTAAATTTCTTTTTGCTGCTACAGCTAGAACCATTCTCAGACTTTCTGGCTTTGCAGTTGGAGAATATGTCTTATCATAGTTCTCATACTGCTGTTGTGCAAAACCCTTAGCTACTAACCTTGCTTTATACTTAATACTTCCATCTGGCATTTCTTTCTTTTTGTACACCCACTTACAACCAATTACTTTCTTGTCCTTGGGTCTATCAACTATTTCAAAAACATCTTTATTTACCAGACAACCAAACTCATCATCCATTGCATCAATCCATCTTTCCTGTTCTTCTCTAGACAAACTTTCCAACTCTTCAAAACTTTCAGGCTCTTCCACTGCTAAACAAGCTCTTGCATTTGTCACAACAAACCTATCTGGAGGCTTTCTAACTCTGTGACTACGTCTGGGAATAAACTCTGCTGATCTGCCTCTTTCATCCTCACTTTCTGTACTGGAAGTTGTAGTTCTATGACTAAATCTCTTGTCTTCAGTCATTCTAGTAGTAATAGGTCTAGATTGTGTCTCATTATCAAAAGAACTATCACTGCTGCTAGTGGATGCTTCTGGCTTAACTGAAACCCCTCCGTTTCCTGAAGTTGGTTCAGTTTGTGTTTCTGGCTCATTTGAATTTCCTAACCTCAAGAAAACTTCCTTATTGGCATGTAGTTTGTCCCAACCAGCATGTCTCTCAAAATTTGCAGACCTAGAATACTGCACTTCTTTTCCACCCAAATGAAACTTGTAGCTATTTCCTGAATAACCCCAAAACCTAAGCCTTTTACTTTTGGGTTCTCCTTTCTTCCTGAAACAAGCTGGTATGTAAACATGAGCAAATTGTCCAAAAACTCTCAAATACTTGTAATTTGGCACTCTCCCATACAATACCCTGTAGGGAATGTCTTCAATTTCTGAATGATACAGTCTGTTACTAATATGTACTGCTGTCAAAGTTGCTTCTGCCCAGAAACTATCTTTTACCTCTGCATCTGCCATCAAACAAGCAGTTATTCTTTTTATATCTTGTATTTTTTTCTCCGCTAAACCATCTTCGTTAGGACAAGCGGGATTAGTAGTTTCATGCCTTATTCCCACCTTTTGAAACCAATTAAACAATTGATTACTTAGAAATTCTCCTCCTCGGTCAGTAACAATGGTGCCTACTCTAATATCAAATTGTCTTTCCACCATTCTCACCCATGCTTTTAAACTTTGCCCAGCGTCAGATTTGTTTTTCAATATTCTTACAAAAGCAAACCTTGTAAACCTATCAACAATTACTAGGAAATATTTGCTTCCCCCTAAAGATAAACAATTAGCTTGGGCAACATCTGCATGTACAAACTGAAATGGTCTTTGAGCAATTCTTTTGGTTTTCTTGGCTACTGGAAAAGCTCTGACCTTTACCTGATTGCATACAGTACAATCTAAGTGATTTTTGCATTCAGCAACTTTTAAATCTGGACACATACTGATTAACTTCTTTAAACATTTGAAACTAGCATGACCAAATTTTCTATGAAGTTCATGTATACAGTCTTTGTGAATTGGACTATTATCTATGTTATTAGCATTTTCAACACTGTAGCTATCAATATTGTCTTCCAAATAATAAAGCTTATCTTTTTTCAAGCCTATGCCTCGCAATTCCCCATTCAATTTTATCTTACACATGTCCTTTTCAAATATAACTGTGTAATCTCTGTCTGTTAACCTGCTCACTGATAACAAATTATTTTCTAACTCCTTTACATGTAACACATCATTAAAGTTTTCCTTTAGCCCAGGAATGAAAACTGTACCCATTTGATTTACAGTACTGAGCTCTTTCCCATCAGCTAAAACTACAGCATTTACATTAGCTGATTTTCTATTACTTATCAAATTAATATTGTTACACATTGAAGATGATGCTCCTGAGTCAATTAACCATTTACAATTAGCATTTTGTTTTTCCTTAATCATGGTTGCAAACCCCTTTTTGTTACCACTGTCCTTCAAAAATGGAGGTTTGGACTGTTTTTGATACTGCCGCAGCTGCCATCTGCTCTCTCCTTGCTTGCTTCTCTCAGCAGCAAATTGTTTACAATGTCTCTGTAGATGACCAGTCTTCTTGCAATAAAAACACCTCCATTGCTCCCTGGTATAAGCTGCTTCTTCCTGCTTTCGTAGTTCAGGTGTCGTTTGTTGTTTTGGCACAGTCCTTAAACTTGCTGAGTCACCCTGCTCAGACTTTCTTCTCAAGTTTTCTTCCAATATTCTGGCAACAATTAAGTCTCTGTTCATCTCAGCTTCTGGCAAATTTTGCAAGCTATTTGTAATGTTGTCCCAAGAAGGATCTAAGGATTCCAGCAAAATATAACACTGCTGCTCTTTGCTAATTTCCACTCCTCTCAGTTCAGCTTGCACAAATAAATCTTGCATTGTTTTTAAGTGTTCTATCACACACTGTCCTTTAGTCATCTTTTGTCTGTAAATTCTTTTAGACCAAAGCATTTTTGCAAATGCAGTTGAAGGTGTGTGTAATCTCTGCAAAGTATCCCACACATCCTTGGCGGACACTTTATCTCTTAGGTCGTTAATCAAGTCTTCTTCTAGCATGAGATAAAGACATGCTTTTGCTTTAGCGTCTCTTTCTCGAGTGGCTGCATCAGCATCAGCTGCCAGCCCTGTTTCAACTGTTGACCACAGAGACTCCTTTATGAGTAGAGATTGGGCATATATTTTCCAGGTAGAGTAGTTGTTTCTATTTAATTTACTAAACTTTAGTATCTCCATCTTAATTTGTGCAGTGACTCAATTTGACACAGTCCCTCTGAGTATGCACAGCAGACAAAACACAAAATGATTTACTCACAAGGCTCCACAAAACTTTCTTCCACACTCTGGAATTTTCAGCTTCTGTGGATGCTGGTTGCTCTAGTATCTGGGCCCATAACCCTTGTCAGGGATGATGGGAGTTGTAGCTCTTCACCTCTGGCTCTAACTCACCACCTTGTTATGCAGCAGAGCTGACCAGCTTTGATCAGTGGTTGATGCTTCTTTCCCAAGCAGCAGAGTTTCAGAGAATAGGATGAAGACCCTGACAAACTCTCCAAGCCTTCTCACTCTTCTTCCTGAGATGTCTTCAAACTTCTCCAGGATTCCTCTGGCTCTTGTATCTTCCCTCAAGACACCAGACAACTCAGTAGTCTTATATAAAAGCTACTTTATTCTACTATATACATAAATACTATATGCCCTACAAATCACAATCTCTACTACTCCACAATATCTCCAAAACTACTCCACAATGTACATTAGCAAACATTGCAATTTATAGCCATTGTTAGACACCACCCACCAGTCAGTTTCCACCCAGTGGGTGTGTACATACATCTTGATTGGTCCACATAGATCATCCCATACCTAAGACCAACCCAAGTGTTTCATCACTTTACCTTGACCACTTAATGAGTCTCAGGTGTTTGCAATCTATCACAGGTGTTCTCAATATACCTTCTATAACTTTGTCCTTGGCTCTCAAGGCTTCTTAATTATATTATCTTTTTCACCTGTGTGTCTTCCTGATTGCTCCTGCTTAGTCACTTTGACATTCACATACATATTTTTATTTCTATTACTGTATATCCCATGTTGCTTTTTCCTTAACACAGAATTCAAAATTCAAGCCTTTGTGGATGATTCCATGGTATTGCTTAGTGACCCAGGAAATAACATCACTGAATTAATGGTAGAATTAGAAAAATTTGGACAAATATCTGGTTTGGAAATTTAAAAAACAACAACAATATTAACCATAAAAATTGAATTCAGAGAAACTCAAATGTTAGAAAGGAAATCAGGATTGAAGATAAATAAAAAAAGCTGGGCATTATGATCACAAGCAAAAACTCAGACTTATATGTTGATAATCACAAGAAATTATGGGGCATTATAAAAGAAGATCTTTAAAAATGGAAAGATCTAAGTCTATTGCTGTTAAGAACGATTGCTACAATTAAGATGAATGTACTCCCTAAAATGTTATTATTGTTTCAAACAATCCTTATTAAAAATGATGTACCATTTAAAGAATGCCAAAGGGATATTATTACTTTGTTTGGAATGCAAAAAAGCCAAGGATAAAGTTGAAATATTTGTAAGATGAAAAAGAAAGAGGAGGTTTAGCCTTGCCAAATCTCAAGCTGTATCATGAAGCATGCTGTATAGTATGGTTAATAGATTGGATACAATTAAAAGATAAATAACCATTGAAGTTAGAAGAGGTAGACTTGAGATTTGGCTGGTACATCTACCGGTATATGTTTTATAACAAAGAAAAACCAAACCAAGATTTTAATAATCATTATATTTGAAGTCCACTACTACAAGTATGCAAAAATATTAAAATGATATGTATAAAGATATCACTGTGGACCTCCCAACATGAAGCTTCATTCAGATTTAGCCAGTTGCCAAAAAAAATTTGGATATTATATAAAGATCTATTGGCACTTCACAAAAACGATTATAAAATAAAATCTTTGGAAGAACATAAGAAGGAAGATATAAATTATAGTTGTTTTTTTTATAGGCAGCTGAGAGATAGATTTTATTATGGACAATAAACAAGAGGGAATAGGAAAAAGCAACATGGAGTTAGAAAAAGTAATAATATCAAATAAGGAAGCCTTATTTTTTATAATATACAAGTGTATTTTGAAAATTTATACAGAAGAGAAACCATAAAAGAAAATATGTTAAAATGGTCTCAAAATTTTGGTTGTACACTTGAGTTTAATGAGTGGTAACTGACATGGAAAAAAAGACTACGGGCCATCCTGGAGACAGAGATGGAGAGGGGCAGCTGCACACTGGCCACCCCAACCCCAGCCCGACAACGTCCTGACACAGCATCCTGATGCACAATGCCAGAAGGGGCACTAAAGAGTTGCGCGCTGGCTCTTAGGGCACCCTTTTGTTGCCACTGAAAGAAGCGGCATTTTGCCACTCTTTCAGGGATGGCAAAAGGGAGGATCCAGCCTGCAGTTCATGGTTGCTGCGGCCCTGATCCGCGGCTAGCACGGGCAGCCCAGAGCCACCCGTCTGCATAGCCCCTAAGTTACACTGTTAAAATTTAACGGAACACTATTATAAGATTTACTTTATGTAGTATTTAATACCTGACAAACTATGTAAGATCTATGGCAATTGTACCAATAAATGTTGGAAATGCGCTAAGGAAAAAGGATCACTTTTTCACATATGGTGGGCATGTGAAAAAGTGAGGAAATTTTGGGCACAAATATATTATGAAATAAAGAAGATTATAAAAGAAAATTTGGAATTTAAACCAGAAGCATTTCTGTTAAATATGTCAGATTTGAATAAGGGAAAAATTGGTAAAATTTTATTTTGTATGTTATCAGTGGCAAGGATTGCCTGTGCCAAAAAATGGAAACAAGAAGATATCCCAATAATTGATTAAAGGTCACTGAAGCTAATGGACATAGTGGAAATGGACAAATTGATGGGAAGCTTGAGAAATGAACAATCAAAGAAGTGCATAGAAGATTGGGAAAAAATTCTAGAATATTTCTTCCCAAAATGGGGAAACATAGCAACTATGGGAATGGGTGTGGAATAAACTAAACTTGGAAACAGTATAAAATGAAAAAATAATTTGAAGGTAGAGTTAAGCTAGTTAGAGAAATATATGTTTGAAAAGAGAATTTAAATTAAAGAAAAGTAAGGAAAGAGAATATGGTATTGTCTCAGTTTAAGATGGTCTTTTATTTTCAGCAATGGGAAAAGAAAATTATCAAAGCTGGCAATAAGGAAGCAATGAATGATGTATGAATGATAAAATGTTCATGCTTTGTCTATCTGCTAGTAAGTTATTTGTTTACTTTGCTGTGATTATGTATGTTTTTGTGTGCAAGAGATATTTTACTAATGTGATTTAAAACAATTTCAATAAAAATAAATTTAAAAAACAACAGTGGGGCCTTTAGATAACATGCAACCACCAAGGACTTTTTATGTAATTTAGGCCACCACAGAACCCAAAAAGGAATAAAAAGGAAGGAAGGAAGGAAGGAAGGAAGGAAGAAAGGAGTTACCCCAATTCCTTGAGGCCTTCAGGAATAGCCCTTTATGCAATATATCCAAAGGAGCCCCAAGTTCCTGTGTGCCAAATCCCAAACACATATCTAGAAGCCACTTCAGGTTCTGACTTTATTTTATTAATTTCTCAACTTTAGGACTTTTAAAAAACCTTCCTGGGGCTGTAATTGACCATGGCAGAGGTTGGGGCGAAACTTCAGCCTCAAGATGGCTAGAGATTTCCCACCCTAAAGCTAAGAGGATTTAGCAGGAAATGATTTGAAAAACCTTTACCAGTCAGAGTAAACAAAGTGAGATTGACAAGTAGACTGAAAGATTGTCATATGATACTTTCTTATGAATCAGAAGGGGAATAAACTTTGAAAAGTAATGAAATAATAAAAATGTCTCTTTCTGGGCTTTTGCTCCCAAGCAAAGGATTGGTGAGTTGTTGTTGTTGTTGTTGTTAACCTCCATCAAGTCAACTTCAATTTATGAATGTGAGACCTCCAGGTCACCCTATCATCAATCAGCCTGCTCTCGTCTTGCAGACTCAGGACTGTGGCTTCTTTGATTCATTTGAAATATGGTCTTGCTCTTTTCCTAATGTGTTCTGCTTTCCCATATATTATTGTCTTTCCTTGGGAATCATGTCTACTCATGATATGTCCAAACTCAGATAGTCTCAGTTTAGTCATCTTGGCTTCGAGAGAGAGTTCAGGCTTGATTTGCTCAAAGACATTTGTCCTTTTAGCACTCCACAGTATCTGTAGAACTCTGCTCCAGCACAACATTTCTACACTGCCCAGCTTCTGATGCAATCCTAACTTTAGCATTCAATGATATATCATCATAGTTTAGGATCCTGCCTAGTTCCTTCATTGTTGCCCTTCTAAGTCCTAGTCTTCTTCTGATTTCTTGATTACAGTCTCCCTTCCAATTAATGATGAGCCAAGGTATGGAAAATCCTCAACTATTTCAATATTCATGATCTACCTGAAAGTTAGGTAACTCATCTGTACACCTTATTTCTGTTTTCCTAAAGTGTAAATGTAAACCTGCCTTTGTATTTTCTTCCTTGACTTTCTTCAGTAATCTTTCTAAGGTTTTGCTATTTTCTGCTAGCTGTATGGTGCTATCTGCATAGTTTAGATTGGTGATGTTCTTTCTCCCAATTTTCATGCCTCCTTCCTCTGAGGCTAATCCTGTTTTATGTATGATATGTTCAGCATACAAGGAGCTTATTGCATTTACAATTAAAATGTCTTATCTGAGCCAGCTTAAAATTTAAAACAGATCCTATCACAAGAATTTAGCCACTGAATTTGCCACCCAGGTCCATCCTGGGTCCATCCCCACTCTCAGGGATGCTCAGCATGCCTCTTTGAGAGCTGGGAGTTTTCCGGCTTAAGAAAACAGCCACTGGAGTGCCCCTGTGAGCGGGGCTGGACCTTGGCTGGACCCGGGCAGCAAATTGGGCAGTTAAATTTTTGTGATAAGATCAGGACGCCACCCGTTTTAAATTTTAAGCCAGCTCAGGTAAGACATTTTAATTGTGAATGTGATAAGCTCACAAGTTAAACACAAGGTGATAGGATGCAGGCTTGCCTGACCCCCATGCCAATTGAAAATCATTCTGTTTCTCTGTATTCTGTCCTGTTTTCCTGAGTATAGAGTACACATCAGGACAATCAAATGTGGCATACTCATTTTTTAAGTGATCCATAGTTTTTCAAGATCTATACCGTCAAAGGCTTTGCTATAATCTATAAAGCATAGGTTGGGTTTTTTCTGAATTTTTTTGGTGCGCTCCAGGTTACAAGTGCATTAATGAGGCCCTGGTGTTAAACTGCATTTATTGACATCAGCATCATACATACTGAAAGACAATGGCCCAGTGAGATTGTGGGGTAATTTAAGTTTCCTAAGGCTTCAGCCTTTTTAAGGAAACAAAAATCTTTAAATATCAAAATATGAAAGTATGAAAGTCAAGCCTGTTAGAGTCTGGCTTTAAATTAGCAGGGTAGCAGAAATGTGTCTTTGCCAAACTATGGGCCTTTACAGACAGCCCTTTGCGCCATCCTGGAGGCAGGGAAGGGGAGGGGCAGCTGCATGCCGGCCACCCCAACCCCTCCCCAAGGATGTTCTGATGGCACACACTGTTATGTGTGGCACATCCTCCTGGCGCAATGTCTTGATGTGCTGCACTGGAAGGGATGCGGAAGAGCTGAGCGGTGGCTCTTGGGGTGCCCTATTTGCCGGTTCTGAAAGGAGCAGCATTTTGCTGCTCTTTTCCGGGCCCACAAATGGGAGAATCGGGGCTGCTGCATGTGGTAACAGCGGCTCTGATCCTCTGCTTCCCAGGGCAGCCCAGGGCATTCCGTCTGCATCCCTAAGAACTGAGACTGATTATAAAAACAACAAACACTTGGCTTGTAGTTTAAAAAAATGGTTTTAATCTATATTTACATAAAAAGCTATATCCTTATCTAACTAGTGAATGGTTCAGGTAAAGAGAAAGATTTATCTCAACATCTTTCCAAACAAACTTGAGAGAGAGGAAGATGGGAACAGCTCAGTTTAAAATCTTGAGAGAAAGTCTGGGGGGAAGCAGACGGAGCAAAGCGCCATCTTCAGGGCAAGGAAGGGGAGGGGCAGCCACACTCTGGGTGCCCCAACCCTTTCCCGAAGACATTGTCGGAGCGCTGGACCTTCCGCATGACCGGTGCTCCGAGGATGCCTATCGGCCGCAGCGTCCACACACGCTGCGGCGGAAAAGGCGCCGAAGGTGCGCTGGCAGCCTTTTGCAGCACACCTTCAGCGATTTGTGGAAAGAGCACTATTTTAGTGCTCCTTCCTGGGGCGGCGAAGCTGCGCCACAGGGCCGAGGAATGCGGATGCCTCAGCCCCGATCCGCAGCTTCCCGGGGTGGCCCCATGCCGCCCATCTGCTTAGGCCCTCTGTTAGTCTTAAAAAAGGGAATGACCTGGTTAGTTTTTAAATGAGAGAGAGAGAGAGGAACTCCCTATCTATTTAAGGAGGGGGAAAGAAAATGCAAAAATCTTCCAAAAGAGATGACCAGTTGAGGTGATATGCCAAGCTTCAAGGTGCTTCCAGGGAAAAGTGATAAAAGCCTCAGGTGTCCACTAGGAAAGGAAAGGAGAAGAACAAAGAGATAAGAGGGTTGGGTTCCTGCTACACCTATGGACACTTGGCCAAGGTTGGACTATGTGGTCCAGATTCCCAGCCAATATCTGGGACATCCAAGATCCAAGGACATCTGTGTAGCTAGTCACATTAGGGTTTATGCTTATTTTTGTGATCTTGGCTGAATATGATCTGTAACTTGGCTGTAACTTTGTAACTTCTTCTAAGTGTGCCTGGTGGTGCAGTGGTTAAATGTCTGTACTGCAGCCACTCACTCATAGACCACAAGGTTGCGAGTTCAATACTAGCCAGGGCTCAGGCTAGACTCAGGCCTGCATCCTTTTGAGGTCGCTAAAATGAGTACCCAACTGTTTGGGGGCAATGAGCTTACAGTTGTAAACCGCTTAGACATCCCATAGCACGATATGAAGAGGTATATAAATGAAGCTGCTTTGCTTTGCTTTTGCCTGAAGGGAGGTGCCTTTCAGGTAAGATATATATTTTTGTTAATATAAATTACTGTTTAAAATAAAGTTTCCATTAAAGACTCCTTTGGTCACACATGCTTTTTGTGTGCCTTTTGGCCTTTGTGTGTATGTTTGCCCCGAATTACTGGTGAAGGGTGTGTGTTTTAAAATCTGTGGGTGGTGGCAACCCCGATAGATGCCCTCAAGGAGTCCTGTTATACACAGCAGAAACAGGAAGGGATCCACGATTCATTCTTCTCACATGTGTTCATAGAATCATAGAATCATAGAGTTGGAAGAGACCACAAAGGCCATCCAGTCCAACCCCCAACCATGCAGGAACGCAAAATCAAAACATCCCCGACAGATGGCCATCCAGCCTCTGTTTAAAGTCCTCTAAAGAAGGAGACTCCACCACACTCTGAGGGAGTGTGTTCCATTGTCAAACAGCTCTCACTGTTAGGAAGTGCCTCATAATGTTGAGGTAGAATCTCTTTTCATGTAGCTTTCATCCATTATTCCGGGTCCTATTCTCTGGAGCAGCAGAAAACAAGTTAGTGCCCTTCTCAATATGACATCTCTTCAGATATTTAAAGAGGGCTATCATATCCCCTCTTAACCATCTCTTCTCCAGGCTAAATATACCCAGTCGTTCCTCATAGGGCATGGTTTCCAGACCCTTCACCATTTTAGTCACCCTCCTGTGTGGTTGGGAGGTAAAGGAGTACATTCCGACTCTTTTAGTGCCATGGTTCTGTCTTGTTTAGAGGCCTTGGACAGGTCCTATCATAGCAGACTATGCAATCAGATGGTGGAGGAAGAGTGCCCTGAGAGAGCCAACATGATCTAGTCATTAGAGTACTGGGCTGGGACTCTGGGAGACCATGGTTTGAGTTCCTGCTTGGCTATGGAAGCTCACTGGATGGCTTTGGGTGGGTCACACTCTCTCGGCCTTGGAGGATGGTGGTGGCAGACCCTCTATGAGCAGATTGGACCAAGAAAAAAAACATAATAGGTTTGCCTTTGGGTCACCATGGGTCAAGGATGACTGGAAGGCACTCAGCAACAAATGCTAGTTCCACTCTGCTTGAAATTAGCAAAAGAATTCTTGCCAAAGAGCGTTAAAAATCAAGACTTAAAAAGGTAGTCTGTGTAAGAGAGAGAAACACTAACAAAACAAGCTGAGGGCCTGTTATCTGTCTAGAAATAAACAACAGGATAACAGGCAAAAGACTACATGCAGCTGAAAAACAAAGCCACCAGCTCCTTAGCAAAAGTCTGTCTGATGGGACATCCTACCAGCAGCACTGTTGCCATCAGCATGACCTCTCTCCTCACAAGAGCATCAATCCTACCATCACAGAAATGTAGTGCCAGGATGAGATACTTTCTTGTTGTTCTTAACTGCCATCAAGTCAACTTCAGCTTATAGTAGCTCTAAGAATAAGAGACCTCCAACTTGTCCTATCATCAACAACCCTGCTGAGGTCCTGCAAGCTGCATTTTATACATGAAGGTTTTGTTTCATTTTACTGAAAATAAATGCAGTACAGATATCTTTCATAGATTTGACTAGCCTCTAAATATCTTCAAATGTGCCATCTGCATAATCAAAAGCATGTACAGAAAAAAGTATGTTTCAGTTATGCATTCTGGTTACTATTACTATTCTTCTGATAGAAGTTTATTCTGAAACTATGACAGTGCGAATTCCTTTGGGTGAAAGACACCTTTCAACAAATCCACTTTATAAAAAATGTAATCTTTCAGAATTATCATACAAAGCCTAAGATGTCTTCACATGAAAGCTAAATCATAAATAGGTGAGCACTCAACCTGAAGAGAATGGAAGTTTAGAGCAGATCTTTCATGTATGTAAGCTTTATGTATGTGAGAATGTCATTGCAACAATACTATTTGATCTCATGCTCACTATATCATTCCATTCAAAAGATATAATTTATGTTACACTAGAAGTAGCAACAGTTGTATCTGAACTGGCAGATATTAATCTATACAGGGCAATGATATACTCTGCAAATTGATTCCCCCCTCCCATCTTTATTGATGATGATCACTAAACACAGATTCAAGTGGTACTACCTATCTTTCTAGAGGGACATCTGGTCAACTGGAAATACTGTGGGATAATTTTGAAGTAAGTGATTGTCACTGTTGAAACTTCATTATGACCTCTTCCAACAATTTCAACTTTACTAATGCCTTGAGGCAGAAAAGTAAACAGAAATTTCAGATGTGTTTATTCACTGGAAAAGACACATTGAACTGAAGTGATCACTCAGCTGAATTGACTTACTAGCCACCGTGGTGTAGTGGTTTGAGTGTTGGACTATGACTCTGGAGACCAGAGTTTGATTCCCAGCAACCCACTGGGCAAGTCACATGCTCTCAGCCTCAGGGGAAGGCAACAGCAAACTTCCTCTGAACAAATATTGCCAAGAAAACCCCATCATAGGTTTGCATTAGGGTTGCCATAAGTCAGAAACGAATTGAAGGCATACAACAACTACTACTACTATTGACAATCAATACCATGCACATAAAATGATAGATGTGAAAATAGTCAATGCCAGGAGCTGAATCTTTAACCTGGCCTGTCATTTGACATATTGGTGTCAATTGGTATAGCTTTATTTGCTTGCTATTTGCTAGTCTACAAAGAATTATACAGTACTGATGTTAAATGAAGGGGCATGTAATTACTAAAACTGTTCACTGCATTCCTTTGTGGTCAATGAGCAGCTTGGAAGGGAGCTGAATCTCTTCTGTGAAGATCCAAAGTCAGTCTCTAGAGAACACCTGCAATGGGAGAAGGAGGGGGGCTCCCATGGGAAAAGGGAAAGAAAATAATGTTTTGTTTTTGTGATGAATGAGAAGGATGCTTTCCTAAGATTTGAAATTGTGTGTACTTTAACTATATGTTGCAAATGCTTGCTGGTTAATCCTGACAACCAATGTCTATGGAGAATATCTATAGTTTTCTGAATAAAGGTTTTCTATGTGTTCACTACTGAAGCCTGGATTTCTGAACTAAGGGGTTCCTGTACATGACAGTCAGTCTATCTATGGCTGGGATTCTCTTCAGTGGTGGGAGAGCATAAAGCTCTGTAGTTGCACTTTTGCTAGGTTTTCCCCTGCACCCTGTACACAATCTCCACTTGAAGAACCAAGTAAAATGCCTGCAGCCAGTCAACATCTGGGGGGGAAGGAATGTTTGGGTACCACACAGCTGCAGTTTTGCAGCCAAGAAACAGATAGCACTGTGAGGTGGCATTGTGATTGATTCTGGGTGTGTGCTCTAGTGCCTCAAGCAAAGGCTACATGTGGGGAATATGTTATTCAAGGAGATGCTAGAAACCTCATTCAGCAAGGACTGAGAAGTCACATGTGCTTCTCTAATGGGAAGTTGCACTAACATATGCCACCAACAGAATTCCTAGAATTGCCTAAAGAATATATCGTGCAAATTCCCAGAATTTTGCAGCTGGAGTGAAAATAGAAAGCCTTTGACACAACATGTTAAATGAAATGGTTATTAGATAATTGAGAGCAGTGTATTTTATTTACAATGCACATTTTCTCAATAAGCCCCCTCTTACGTTTAGGGTATATTAACTCCAGTGTTGTATTTGATGCCACAAGGATCTCATCATCACACAATCTATACCAAATGAGAAAATATAACAATTTTAGTCCCTGAATGCATAATAAATATAGCATACTTGGCCCAGAGCTTAGAAGCAATGGTGGCTTCTGATTTCTATGTCACCAGACCACTGAATCTGCTCCTGGTTTTAGTCCAAAAGTTAAAGGAGTTGTAGAAAATTCTGAATCTATTTGGGAATAAGGGTCCAGACTATGATCAAAAGCAGATTTAGCCCTACCTTGGAGGTATAAGACACTAACCACCAGGGCTTGGAAGTAACTGGTAAGAAATAATTGACTACGCATAACTAATTCCTTTGGGCACAGATATTCTTCTATATGCTTCAGGAAGCCCTTACTTTTCAATGCCTTGCTTTTCAATGTCTCACTCTTTTGACAATTGCAAATTACAGAAAAATTCCATTAATTTGATGAGGGGTCTGTTCTTTCATTAGCTCTTCTTGCCTTCAAGTCTTAATTGAGACTACTCACCCACAAGTACACACACAGTCCCAAAGCTTGCCTAAGGAAAGAGTGGAGCCTTCCTTGAATTAATGGACCTTGTTTTTATATTTTGCAAGAGAGTGGGTTTGTGTCAGTTCTTCCTCCTACAGAAGCTCTCTTTGGATTACTTGCACATCTGTTGTTGGAATGTGGATGGGATATACAATCAAAGTGAAATGTAGAGATGTGTGTGTGAAATATCTCTTATGGGAAAAGTGTCTAAGGCAGGGGTCCTCAAACTTTTTGAGACGGGGGCCAGTTTGCCGTCCCTCAGACCATTGGAGGGCTGGAGTAAAAACAAAAACAAAAACCATGACCTTGAGCAAGTCACACCCTCTCAGCCTCAGAGGATAACCATGGCAACTCTCCTCTGAAGAAACTTGCCAAGAAAACCCCCATGAGAGGGGTGGCCATAAGTTAGAAATGACTCCAAGGCACTGGATTACCCTGGGTAGGTCACACTCTTTCAGGCTCAGAGGATAACCATGGCAACTCTCCTTTGAAGAAACCTGCCAAGAAAACCCCCATGATAGGGGTGGCCATAAGTTAGAAATGACTCCAAGGCACTGGATTACTCTGGGCAGGTCACACTCTCTCAGCCTCAGATGGTAATGGAAACCCTCCTCTGGAGAAATTTGCCAAGCAAACACCCATGATAGGGGTCATCATAAGTTAGAAATGACTCAAAGGCATTGGATTACCCTAGCCAAGTCACACTTTCTCAGCCTCAGAGGATAACCATGGCAACTCTCCTCTGAAGAAACTTGCCAAGCAAACCCCCATGATAGGGTCAAAATAAGCTGGAAATGACTCGAAGGCACTGGATTACCTGGCACTCTCTCAGCCCCAGATGGCAAAAAAACAAAAACAAAAAAAAACCACCAGGCAGGCCCGGCGGTGGCAGCGCAGCAGCAAGAATGGCAGGAGCAGCCTACAAACTGCCTGCCTCCTCAGGGCCCTGGTTCCCCTCAGTGAGGGACGGAGAGGGCCGCTTCCCCTTCCCCTTCTCCCACTGCTCACCTCGAGGCTGGGTTGGGTGCCTGCCTTCTTTCCTTTCTTCCTACCTCCTTCTCTTCCTTCTTTCCTTCCTTCCTTCTTCCCCCAGCTGCCTCTTCACCTCCCTCCTCCTAAGATGGTGGTTCCCAAACAAAATGGCAGCTGGAGTAGTGCGCTCTTTCACGTTGTGGTCTTTCTCTTTCCATCCTGCCCTGCAACTGGGGATGGGGCTTGGCAGGTGATGAGCCGTGGACCGGATAAAAAGCCTCGATGCCTGCCTTCTTTCCTTTGTTCCTGCCTCCTTCTCTTCCTTCTTTCCTTTCTTCCTTCTTCCCTCAGCCGCCGCTTCGCCTCCCTCCTCCTAAGATAGTGGTTCTCAAACAAAATGGCAGCTGGAGACACGCACTCACTCACGTTGTGGCCTTTTTCTTCCCATCCTGCCCCAGGCGATGAGCCGTGGGCTGGATAAAAGGCTGCGGCAGGCTGGATCCAGCCTGCAGGCCGTAGTTTGAGGACCCCTGGTATAAGGAAATAAAGAGACTCGGCCAGCAGGTGGTTTAAAGTCAAAACAATTTCACACAGTACAGAATAACAAAAACACTTTGGGCCTGGAAACAGGATTCTGATAGGTAAACACATGAGCTCATATGTTTCTCCTGAGAACCAGGTCACATGGGTAATGACACACAGTTAGAGGCTGGTCTAGAGGCTGGGATACAGCAGATCATCCAATCATCATATAGGTTAACACCCAGGAGGTGGAGTATGGGATGGGCCAAGAGTTCCTTTGTTAACCCTTGTTAAATACTTGCTATATGTCTTTTCAACTTAACTGGATAACTACAACAGCAACATCTACAAGATGTGATCCTACGGTCTTTGCCATTGGCAAGATGGATTGTATATATTTCTTTTCTGTTTTTATTATGCAACAATAAAGCTTTACTTTGGATTTACAAATGTGTCTTCATGGAAACAGCATTTCCAGGATGGCTGGTGAAAGGAAGCAGGCTTCTGAACTCTGCTGTATTTACAATCACATCACACAAATCAACAGAGGCATCCCTGCCGTGTACCTTTAAATATATTAAAATTGCTGGTATTCCTCCATTAATTAAGATTTTGGAATTCTGAGTTTGATAAATTTTATCTACCCATTTTTCAAAGTTTGTGCTAATTTCCATCTTCTTTAAAACTTCTTTTATAAATAGCCAATTTACATTGTTGAACCCTTTTTGAAAATCCATAAAGATTAATGTCAATTTTGTATTGATTCTCTTTCCATGTAATTCTATTTAGTATATGTCTAATATTATCTTTTATTTTCCTATTTGGTAAAAAGCTGGTTTGATCAGTATTTATAATATCTCTTAGAACCATTTTTAATCTTGCTGCTAATATTGAAGTAAATAATTTGTAATCAATGTTTGATAAGGCAATGGGTCTATAATTTGAGGGATCCATATGATCCTTATCGGCTTTAAGAATTAAGACCATATTGGAAGTAACCCAAGATTTTGGAATATGCTTCTGTAGCATATTATTCATTACTTGTTGAAGCTGTTTTTCTAGTTGTTCCCTAAAACTTTATAATACTCTGCTGGGAAACCATCGAGGCCAGAAGATTTTCCATTTTTACTATTGGCAATAGGTCCCTCACATCCAAAATTGTGATATTTTGATTTAACAATTTTTTTTTTGTTTAACTGTAAGAATCGGAACTGATTTATCCTTCAAATAATCGCTAATTTGATCCATATGAATATCCTCTTTGCAAAAAAGATTTCTATAATATTTAACAAAAAGTTTTATGTCTCCCATTTCAGTGTAAATTTTTCCATTATCTTTCACTGATGTTATAAAATGCTTTTTTGTTCTTTCTCTCAATTTATGAGCTAATAATTTACCTGGTCTGTTCACTTCTTCAAAAAAATCTTTGCCTAACTAATTTCATTTTTTTTAATTCAATTGGTCTATTAATATTATTGAAATTTGCTTCTGAATATATTTAATCTCATTTTTGATTTTTTGGTTTTTTGAGTATTTAAGTAGAAGATCTTCATTTTTTTTTTAGCTCATCTTGTAGTTCCTTTCAGTTTTCTTTTCCCCTTTCAGCTCCTTTTTGAATAAACAATCCCCTTATCACTGCCTTAGAGGCATCCCAAATCACATCTATATCAGTTTCGGAATTAGAATTTTCTTTAAAATAATTTGTTAAGGTTCTTTTTTTTTTTTTTTTTTTTGCTTCATTAACAACATGCTCATTTTTTTTAGCAATAAATCATTCAGTCTCCAATTATTTTCTTTATAAAATAAAGTTAATTTCTTCTCTACCTTTGTGATATACATTAAATAAGTAAATAAACTTTTGAGAAAGGTTGGTACAAAACTCACCAGCTGAAATAAAAAAAATTATCAATGGAATTAAGTTAAATTTATATAAAAAATGAGTACATGAGTATATAGAAACAATATTTAAGTTCCATTATGTTAACTGCTGCATGTCTGTTTATTAAAAGTTTTGTGTAACAGATATAGTAAATATATAGGTGGTAAATAGGTCTGCTTATATTGTTATGTGTTGAATTAGCAACATATAGGTAAATGAAGAAAGAAAGTATTGGTTTCCAGGAAGTGTTTATGTGGGTATATGTATACGTATGTATGTAGTGTGTATGTGAGTAAATATAGTGTGTAAATGTAAATGTATGTTTGCATTTTGACATGTTTTATATGTTGTATGTTATGTTTATGTTGATAAATGTTTTGTTTTAATTTTAATGGGAAAGATTTAATAAAGATAAAAGTAAAGAAAGAAAAGAATTTATCTCCTGGCATGCATGGATCCATGGGTGCCATTCTCCCCTGGGATGCATGGATCTGTGGGTGTCATGGGGGATTCTCCCCTGGGATGCATGTTTCCATGGATGCCATGGTTGATTCTCCCGTGATGCATGGATCCATGAGTGTCATGGGAGATTCTCACCTGGGATGCATGGATCCATGCGTGTGATGGTGGATCCTCTCCCAGGAGATCCATGGATGCATGGGATGCATGGATCCATAGGTACCATGTGGGATTCTTCCCTGGCATGCATGGTTTCATGGGTGCTATGGAGGAGTCTCCCATGGGATGCATGGATCCACAGGTGCCATGGTGGAAATAGGGACAGCTGATGTGCATGGCCATACCTCTGAGCACATCATATGATTGACATTTTTAAAAACAATTGGGATGGATTCAACATGTCCAAGATTAAGAATCCATTTTCTTCCGGTGCAAAAGTGTGAAACTGAGCCATGTTAAATAGACATGGGGCCATTTAATCATGGGGAATGGAGTGTGAACTTTGTTTTGGTTCAAATCGATTCTGTGATCAAATCAAAAACTGGGTTAAATGCCAGTATGAATGAGGCCTGACTGATTGCTTTGTAAGCAGTACGTGTGTGTTGATGCAAGCCTCAGTCACAGAACATAGTGAGTACTCCTTGGTGCCTTCTTCTACCTTCTCTGCATTCAATCCATCATGTTTCTGAGATTTCAGGCAGTGCTCCTTCAATCTGCATGTTGAGTCCGTGGCAGATAAGATGCATTTGCAAGTTTTTAAAAAAACAGCAATTCTTGGTTCCACTTTTTAACCAACTCCACTTTTTGACAGTGCTCAGGAACATAACCCATCAGATAAGTAGGGGCTTCCTGAATAGAAGTCTTTGACTCAATACACCAATCAATCAATCAATCAGGAAAGAACAATGTAAGGGAAATTTGTAAATAAGGAAGAAAATTGTCATTATTCAATCACAAAGAAAATCACAAAGAGAATTTTCATTATTCAGTCACATTCATGGCAACACAGAGGTAGACTTGTTAACAACATCAGAAAATTATCCAATGTAGTAAATGCATTTTGAAAATGTATCTGGAATAGCAGCTATTGTTGTGCTCTAATGAGACTGATTTGATCTCAGGGGTGGACTTACAGTGGGTACAGTGCCCTTCCAATAGGCAATCAGTTGAGTTATCAGAGCATGTATGTCATATAAAATATATTTTGGTATCCTCAGAAAAATTGTGTGTGTGTGTGTGTGTGTGTGTGTGTGTGTGTGTTTTAAAAAAGAAATAAACCTTGAATTAAAAAAAATCAATTTATTTTCAAATATAATCTCACACCATGTAACAGTGCTGCTACAGGTACATATAACTTCACAGTCACAAACTTGACAAGAGCCCTGAAACCAATAGAACAACCTCACAATTGCACCTGCCTACCAACAGTGTGGAAATGAAACCATGAAGTTTCATTTTGCCAGACATAGGGCCTTTACAGACATGAGAAATAGTGCAGCTTGAGGCCACTTTAACTGCCCTAGCTCAGTGCTAGGGAATCATGGGAACTGTAATTTATTATAGCACCAGAGCTCTCTGACAGAGAAGGCTCAATTTCTCAGAAAAAAACTACAATTCCCATGATTCCCTAGCACTGAGCCAGGACAATTAAAGTGGCCTCAAGCTGCATTATATCTTGCAGTCTGTAAAGGCCCTTAGCCTCTCTTTTCCCTGTTTGGCCTCCTATCTGCATTCATCTCTGAACACAACTTGCAGTTCTGCAACAAATGGAGAAGACAAATCTTCCTAGAAAGATGACTGAGCCAAACCATTGTAATGGATGGTTCCATCAAAGTGTTTACTTCTAGCAACAAGTTTCTTCTTCTTCTTCTTCTTCTTCTTCTTCTTCTTCTTCTTCTTCTTGCAAGAATACATACATTGTTAAAAGTCCTGGAATCTCTATTACCCAGAGGAGCAGAAGGCAGATATTTAAGGGGAAAACTTCAGAACTTGATGGGAGCTTGGGTTAAAAATAGAGATGGGATGTGTAGCCTTCCGTACTATAGTTATACTGCCAGGAAAAAATCAGGGACTCTCTTCTAAGAAAACTTTGTATGAGCATGTGTATCTACATTGACAACAATATGTTTGTTGTTTAAGAATTTCTATCATACAAAGCACTATAATTAAAAGATTCTTGGGAATAGTGTTAGGATCAGATCTACTTAGGGGAATTTATAATTAGCTCGAATATGCAAGAGTGAGGTCCCAACAAAGCCTCTCGGAACTGGGTACCATTATGTATACCAGAGGACTAATGAATCTCTCAAGGGAAGATGTCTTATCCAATTAAAGTCTAAATATTTATTAATTAACAAATGGGGGAAAATGCACTCATACAAATATGGCACACGCACACTAGAAGGAAAGATGGGGGAAAGCGGGGATAGCTTAAGAGGAGCTGGGCTGAGGGGAAATACTTACTTCCGAAGACTTCTCCAGGCTGGGCTGCGAAGGTTGATGATGATGGTGATGAAGCACGGCTGCTGAAATGAGGGGATAGAGATGGCCACAGGAGCCAAATCAGAGTACAGACCAACGTGGAGTCTGCATGCACTCTCAAGATAGTACATGGAGCCTAGAAATCCAAGGGTTCTTATAGGGAATTCCTGCCTTCTAGCTATAAGCCTAATGGCTGTTGGACAAAGGCATTGATGGGTTTAGTATTGTTAAGCTAGGTGTGAGCATAGTCTAAACCAGGGGTAGGCAACCTTTCCCCTTTAAGGGCCGAGGGACTTCAGCTCCCAGAAGCCTCAGCCATGTTGGCCAATAGTCCCATGTTGGCTAATAGCTCCTGGGATTCTGGGAGATGAAGTCCCTCGGCCCTTAAAGGGAAAAGGTTGCCTACCCCTGGTCTAAACAATGCATTTGGTTTCAAAACTATCAAGGAAGAGAGGCTAGAGAAAAGGGTGCAGTCAAATCTGATCACTGCCCCATTAAGTGTGAGACTCAAGACAAATAAACACTATTAGGTGTCCTTTCCAATACAATGGTCTTTCCATTTGGCAACTCCCAAACTTGTCTAATAGGGAATTTTCCAGTGGTCTGGGGCAGGTCTCTCAGTGCCTACATGACCTGCCATCTAGGGGATTATGGCTGACATCCCTCAGAGGTCAGTCTGGGGTCATAGAGGAAACTCCACAGATGTCCAAAATTTTATGAAAAATGCACATATGCTAACTATAGCTCGCAACAGACAAACCTATCAATTTCTGCCCCATGGCCTTTTCATGTTTTAAAAATATAATTCCATTCTCTTTCTTCATTAATCTGTGGGCTTTTAAATATAAATGACTACATACTTTAGTGCACAATTAAACATGTGTTCCCCCTCTCACCGTTTATTTCAATGTGCACTTTCTCTCAAAATCTTGAAAAAGTACTTGCATGTTGTTGATATATTTTAACTTTTGATGTGCATCAGATAAGTATAAAATCCATCTGATAGGTAAATTCTGATCTCCCTATTGATTCAGAAGAGGTAGATCAGGTAATGTCCCACAAATAATTCAGTCTGACACCATTTTAACTCCCATGGCTCAATGCTATGGAATTCTTGGATCTTCCCCTGTCAGAGAGATCTGGTGCCACAACAAACTACAAATCTCTGGATTCCATAGCACTGAGCCATGACAATTTAAATCAGGGGTAGGCAACCTTTCCCCTTTAAGTTCCGAGGGACTTCAGTTCCCAGAAGCCTCAGCCATGTTGGCCAATAGTCCCATGTTGGCCAATAGCCCCTGGGATTCTGGGAGCTGAAGTCCCTCGGCCCTTAAAGGGGAAAGGTTGCCTACCCCTGATTTAAATGGTGTCAAACTGGATTATATCTGCAGTGCAGATGCAGCCTAGGCTGCCAAATGAACTGTATGAACCAAGGGTTCTTATGCCAGAGCCTATGGAGATTTAGGAATCCATGAACTTGGCAGAGGGATGTCCCTCCCTCTGATTATATTCCTATCACCTTTCATTTTTCTTCACATTGTGGTCAAATAAAAATGTAGTCTTTTCCAAATTATATTTCTTTTTCATTTCAGACAAATCTTTGTAAAGGAAATCAACCTCCAATGATAACAAAATTAATGAAAGTTTTGTGGGTACATATTTACATGCATGTACATGTTTATTTTCTGGGAAGGGAGTCTTTAACTTTCATCATATTCCCAGGAGTCAATGATTCCACAAAAATTAAGAGCCATGGCAAAATAAAAAAACATTCTTTTAAAAAAGAACTCCCCAGAAAATGTAAGTGTGGTATGATGGTTCTACTACTAGAAGCAGACAAAGTTGCTTCTGAAAGTACACAAGTCATTTATTTCAAGACTTCTAGTATCTTTCACTACAGCTAGCCATGTTAACATTAACAATGGGAAACAGGGATCTTCTTCCAAAGCTGTCCCTGATAGGTGCATTAACCAACATTGTCAAAATGGGGATATGGAAGAAAGCGAAACAGTCAGAATTGCCCATCTAGATTGGGAATATCATTTTGCTTTTATTTTGATCAGAATTTGCCAAAAGTTGCAAAATTGGGAAGTAGTGAAAGCAAAACTGTCAGATTTGCTCATACCTTCTCAAAACAACAATTGGGGGACAAAAGGTGTTAGAAGGACAGGTGGAAAATTCAAACATAGGGGTAGTAGTACTTTCATTTAAATTAGGAAATGAGCCCCCAGCACTTCGAAAATCTAGGTGCAAATGCTTTAGGAATTAAATTAACTACAGCAAATGCCCATGAGGGAATATCTTAAGAACATTGGTACATCATTACATAACATTGTTTTCATAGGTATTTCAACTAGCTTTTCAAACTATTGTAGAGGTACTCTTAGCTTTTTTACTCTTGGGCTGCATCCACACTGCAGAAACAGTCCAGCTTGACACCACTTTAACGGCCATGCCTCAGTGCTATGGAATTGTGGGAATTGTAGTTTTGTGAGACATTTAGCCTTCTCTGTCAGAGAGCTCTGGTGTCACAACAAGCTCCAGTTCCCAGAATTCCATAGCATTGAGCCTTGACAATTAAAATGATGACAAACTGGATTATTTATGAAGTGCAGATGTAGCCTCAGAAAGAAAATATATCTCTGTTATCTTTTAATTATTAATAATAATAATAATAATAATAATAATAATAATAATAATAAACTAATAAATAAAAATAATAAATAACAAAATAAATAAAAAATAAAAATAAATAAATAAATAAATAATAAAAAACTAATAAATAAAACTTTATTTATACCTCGCCTTTAGCCGAGGCTGTCAAGGCAGCTTACAAGTTAAAAAATAGACCCATACAATCAATAACAAAATAATGCCCCATAAAAATGTATTAAATTGTTATACAGAATAAAATCACAATTACAGTAAAACAATAAACAACTAACATAGACAGACAGCAGCAATTTTGTGGTAAGGATACTTACTTCAATTGTAAGTATCCTTACCACAACATTGATCAAAGTGGAAGCCCCTGACTATTCTCAAAATTACCCATCTGCTTGAAGGAATATATTATGAAGGAGATGTGTGGATGTGGAGGGATATCCAGCCATGCTGAGGTCAAACTCAGTTTAGGGCCTCGGCAGACGACTAAAAGAGTCATCTTCCGGGCAGGGAAGAGGAGGGGCAGCCGCACGAGCGGCGCCCCTTCCTCTCCCCGAGGTCGCCCCCAGAAGCGCCGGCCGTCCGCACGGCCGGCGCACCGGGGATGACCTCACGGCGCAGCGTCCACATGCGCTGCCCCGTTTGAGCCAGGGAAAGTGCGCCCACCGCTTTTAGGGCGCACTTTCCCTTACATCTAAAAGGAGCGCCAATTTGGTGCTCCTTTTAGATGCGCCGTAGGAGCGCCGCGGTCTGGAGGCTGAACTCCGGCGGCGCTCCGACCCGCGGCGTCTCCGGGGCCTCCGTCTGCTGAGGCCCCTAGTCTGTCATTTGTTTTATAACTGCATGAACTATTTGCTGACAAGTTTGAATTAGTATGTTCAGCCTTTGAAATAAGTGCTGCCAGTTATCAACCATTACTATGGAAAGAATAGAGCTATTGAAAATGAAGTTAAAACCATTAATATATGAGGCACTATATTAAATAATAGGCACAGCACACTTAAAAACAAACAAACAAGTTATACCCATTATGGAATTGTGTGTATCCTTCCTCACCACAGGATCAGAGCAACAAGCGTAGTTAGCATGATGAGGGTTGTCATACTGTATTTAATAACAGATATGTAACCCAGAGTTGTAGATTTGTAACTTCTCCATATTTAGCAACACTACCATATTCAGTAGCACTATTGCCATAATTGTAAATGTCATCCCAATCCACTTTAAAAGTTTGCAGCCACACTGACCAAAAGAGGTCTGTTCAGCTGCTGATTGGGGAACAAGGAAGATGATGCTTCCAACGTCCTCCCTCCAATGAACAAATTATTATTATTATTATTATTATTATTATTATTATTATTATTATTATTATTGGTGGTGGTCCTTTGTATCCACTGGGGGTTGGCTCCCAGGCACCCCCCCCATAGGTACCAAAATCTGTGGGTGCTCAGGTCCCATTAAATACAATTATATAGTAAATATATCAAATGGAAAAATCAAGGTTTGCTTTTTGGAATTTACCTATCTAGCCAGTGAATAACTGGCTCCACAGATGGTGCCACCAAGAACAGCTTGGATTCTTGGATCATGGGCTGTGGTTCCATGAGGGTGGACCTCTGGCAAGAGATGGGTTGCATCTCACACCAGTTGGCAGAAACAATTTTGCCAAAGTCTCAAAAATTTGATCCAGAGGGCTTTAAATTGATTTATGTGGGGGAGGGAGACAGTATTCTGGAAGGCAAAAGGGCTGGAGAAAATAGTGAAACTGTCATAGAGGGGAAAAAGGCAAACAGTGCAAGGACCCAAGAGTGGGAGGCAAAAAAAAAAATAAAAAAATTGGACAGGCAGCAAGTAGGAGGAACACATGGTCTTAGATGTCTCTAATGCCCAGAGCATGGGAAATAAGCAAGATGGATTTGAACTCCTAGCACAGCAAAGCAAATATGATATAACAGGCATCACTGAAACCTAGTGAGATGCCTCTCATGACTGGAATGTAGTAATAGAGCAGTATAACATTTTTAAGAGAAATAGGCCAAACAGAAATGGAAGAGGAATAGCATTATATGTCAGGGATATTTACACCTGTGAAGAAGTCCAGAACTTCAATCCTGGAAGCCAGGTGGAGATCATCTGGATCAAAATTAAAGGGATGGCATATTATTGTGGGAGTCTACTACAGACCCCAATCAGACTGAGGAATTGGATGATACCTTTCTAGAACAGATGACCACACACTCAGAAAGGAGAGATGTAGTAGTGATGGGTGACTTAATAATAATAAATAATAATAAAATTTATTTATACCCTGCCCCTCTGTAAAAACAATCAGGGCGGCTTACAACAGTTAAAATTACATAGAGAGTACAAACTAAAACCCCAAAACCGCACCCTCCCCCATAAAAATTATCCTGACTTCAACTATCCTGATATTTGCTGGAAGTCAAACTCAGCCAAAGCTTCAAGGTCTAGCAAATTCCTCACTTCCCTTCATTGCCCAAAAGGTAGAATAGGCAACAAGAGGATCTACTATTTTAGATCTGATCCTAACCAACAGGGATGACTTGGGGCCTTTACAGACTGCCAGAAACAATGCAGCTTGAGTCCACTTTAACTGTCCTGGCTCAGTGCTAGGGAATCATGGGAACTGTCACTTTTTCTGAGACATTGAGCTTTCTATGTCAGAGAACACTGGTGCCACAATAAACTAGTTTCCATGATTCTCTAGCACTGAGCCAGGGCAGTTAAAGTAGCCTCAAGCTGCATTATTTCTGGCAGTCTGTAAAGGCCCTTGGTCAATGGGGTGCATGTGGTGGGATCCTTAGGTGGGAGAGATCATGTTCTCCTGGAGTTTGTTATACAGTGGAAAGGAGATGCCAGGCATAATCAGACACACATTCTAGACTTCAGGAGAGCTGATTTCAGTAAACTTAGGGAAATACTGGGGATGGTCCCATGGTCAGGAATAGTAAAAGAGAAGGGAATTCGGGATGGATGGGAGATTCTCAAAAGTGAGATACTGAAGGGACCATTTAAAACAGTTCCAATGAGGAGGAAGAATGGGAGGTGTCTCAAGAAATCAGGTTGGATGATTTAGGGGGGTTGCAGACTGCCAGAAATAGTGTGAATTCAGTCCACTTTTAGGGTTAGGGTTAGAGTTAGGGAACCATAGGAACTGTATTTTATTGTGGCATCAGAGTTGTCTGACAGAGAAGGCTCAATGTCTCAGAAAAATAACAGTTCCCATGATTCCCTAGCACTAACCCTAACCCTAAAAGTGGACTGAATTCACACTATTTCTGGCAGTCTGCAACCCCCCTAAGGAAGTTACAACTGAGCTAAGTTTTAAATGGAACATGTGTAAGAAGTAGAAAAAAGGGGAAATTGCCCAAGAGGAATTCAAACAAATAGTGAGCACATCTAGGAGTAAAGTCAGAAAAGCTAAAGCGCAGAGTGAACTCAGGCTTTGCTATAGAGGTTAAGAACAGCAAAAATGGTTTTGGGGGGTATGTCCATAGCAAAAGGAAGAAGTAAATGGTAAATGGCAAAATTCTAACAGGGGACAGAGAAAAAGCAGAACTACTCAACACTTCCTTTGCCTCAGTCTTCTTACAAAAAGAAAAGGGTGCTCAACCTGAGGAAAATGGAGCAGAGGACACAACAGGGGGAATGCAGCACACAATAAGTAAAAAGGTAGTACAGGAATACTTAGGGGGGATGCAGATGGGTGGTCATGGGCCGCCTTGGGAAGTGGCGGATTGGGGCTGAGGCTGCCCCACGCCTCGGCTCCGACCCTCCCTTTCGCCACCTGAGAAAGGAGCACTAAAATAGTGCTCCTTCCACAAGCCGTGAAAGGGAGGCCCGAAGAGCCGCCCTGCGGCTCTTCTGCACCTCTTCAGGCTCAGGGTGTCTGGACGCTGAGCTGGAAGAACGTCATTGTAGCACCCACCATGTGCAATGGTGGGCGCTCTGATGACGTCCTTGAGAAGGGGTTGGGGTGCCCAGCGTGAGGCTGCCCCTCCCCTTCCTTGCCTCCAAGATGGGGCAAAGCACCATCTGCAAAGGAGGTTAGTTAGGGGGGATGCAGACCAGGGCGTTTGGAGCGCCCTGGTCCGGAGCGCCGCGGGGCTATGGCAGCCTCACCGCGGCGCCTCCCCGGCGACCCTGAAAGGAGCGCCAAAAAGGCACTCCTTTCATAAGTCGCAAAAAGAGCGCCCTAAAAGCGGCGGGCGCCCTTTTTGCGACTTATCCTCCACAGCGCATCCGGACGCTGTGGAGGGAGGTCGCCCTGAACGCGTCCGGCGTGCGGTGGCCCGGAAGCGCTCAGGGCGACCTCAGGAAGAGGAAGGGCCGCCGCGCGTGCAGTGGCTCCTCCTCTTCCGGGCCTCCAAGACGACTGTTTTAGTCGTCTGCTTAGGCCCTTAATCTAAATGAATATAAGTCTCGAGGACCAGATGAACTGCATCCATGTGTATTAAAAGAATTGGCAAATGTAATATCAGAGCCATTGGCAATCTTTGAGAACTCTTGGAGGACAGAAGAAGTCTCAGCAGACTGGAGGAAGGCAAATGTTGTCCCCATCTTCAAAAGGGGGGGGGAAAGGATTCCAACTATTATCATCCAGTTAGTCTGACATCAATACAAGGAAAGATTTTAAAACAGATCATTAAAGATGGAGTCTGTGAACATTTAGAAGGGAATGCCATAATCACAAAAAGTCAATAGAGAAACAAGTCATGCCAGACAAATCTGATCTCTGTGTTTGATAGAATTACCAGCTTGGTAGATGAAGTAAATGCATATCTTCATTTCAATAAGGCCTTTGACAAGGTTCTCCATGATAATCTGGCAAACAAGCTATTAAAATGTGGGCTAGACAAGGTAACTGTTACATGGATTTGTAATTGGCTGACCAGCCAAACCCAAAGGGTGCTCAACAATGGCTCTTTTTCATCCTGGAGAGAAGTGACCAGTGGGTTGTCACAGAGATCTGTCCTGGGCCCAGTGCTATTCACCAACTTTATCAATGACTTGGATGAAGCAATAGGGGACATCCTTATCAGATTTGCAGATGACACCAAATTAGGAGGAATAGCTAATACCTCAAAGGACAGGATGAAAATTCAAAATGACCTTAATAGATTAAAAAGCTGAGCCAAAGCTAACAAAATGAATTTCAACACAGAGAAATGTAAGGTATTGCACTTAAGCAAAAAAATGAAAATGAAAATGAAATGCATAGATATAGGATGGGGTCAACTGGTTTAATGAGATTACGTGTGAAAGGGATCTAAGAGTCCTAGTAGACCACAAGTTGAATATGAGTTAACAATGTGATGCGGCAGCTAAAAAGACCAATGCAATTTTAGGCTGCACCAATAGAAGTATAGTGTCTAGATCAAGGGAAGTAATAGTACCCTTGTATTCTACTTTGGTCAGGCCTCACCTGGGATACTGTGTCCAATTCTGGGCACCACAATTCAAAAAGGCTGTTGAAAAACTGGAGTGTGTCCAAAGGAGGGAGACTAAAATGGTGAAGGGTCTGGAAACCATGCCCTATAAGGAATGACTTAGGGAACAGGTTATGTTTAGCCTGGAGAAGAGATGATTAAGAGGTGATATGATAACCCTGTTTAATAATAATTATTATAATAATTATAATTATAATTATTTTTAACCTGCCCCTCTGCTCAGCAACCAGGGCAGCGTACAGCAAGTTAAAACAACAACAGTTAAAAACAATCCTTCAACCCAATCCCTAACCCTCCCACTCCTTAAAAATAAATTTAAAAAGAGCAATATTAAAATAACAATTCAAATGACATACATACATACATACAATACAATAAAGAAGGCAACTTTTAGAGAAGCAGACAATGGGGGCAGGGAAACAGGGAACAATCCAGACTCTTAATTTGGTCAGGAAATTATTCCGGAAAGGCCTGCCAGAAGAGATCTGTCTTTACTGCTCTTTTGAAGCAATTGAGGGTGGTGATAAGACGGATCTCATCTGGCAGGCCATTCCATAGTCTGGAAGTGGTCACAGAGAAGGCTCTCTGGGAGGTCTGGGAAGTCTAGTTTTTATTGGCTGTAACAGGTTCCATAGGAGCGAAGGGGGAATCATACGGGGAGAGGCGGTCCCGGAGATAAGATGGACCCAAGCCATGTAGGGCTTTAAAGGTTAAAACCAATACTTTGTACTGTGCCCAGAAACTGATTGGCAGCCAGTGGAGGGATTTGAGCACAGGTGTTATATGCTCTCTCCTAGATGTACCAGTGATTAACCTGGCTGCCATGTTTTGTACCAGTTGAAGTTTCTGGGTTAGGCACAAGGGTAGACCCATGTAGAGTGCATTGCAGTAATCCAGACATGAGGTTACCAGAGCATGTACCACAGTTTCCAGATCCTTCATGTCCAGATAAGGGCGCAGTTGGCGTATCAGCCAAAGCTGATAACAGGCACTCCTGACCGCCGCATTCACCTGACTAGTCATGTGAAGAGACGAATCTAGGAGTACCCCCAAGCAGCGAACACAGTCCTTGAAGGAGAGTGTGACTTCATCCAGGACTGGAGACTGTATTCCCAGATCTGGTTTCGGGCCCGTGACTGTCAGTACCTTTGTTTTGTCTGGATTCAGTTTCAATCTGTTTTTCCTCATCCAATCCATTACTGCTCTGAGACAGTCATTAAGGACCTTATCAAACGCTGGCCAGCAAGTGAAGTATAAAGTGAAGTTAAAGTGAACTAGACAGATTCCGTTTCGCTTGCACGGCCATAGCGCAATGTTTCTGCCTCCTCCAGAAGGCGGCGGCGCGGCCATTGCGCAATGTTTGGGGCCTCGGAGGGGGCGGCAGTGGAGGCTCCCTCCCACGCCTCACCCTCCCGCCGCACTTGCCAGCCCTCCAGCCGGCACAGGAGGCAGAGGCGGAGGCGGAGGCTCCTTCCCACGAGGCAGTTCTGGCCGCAGAGGAGGCAGCGGCGGAGGCCCCTTCCCACGCCTCGCCCTCCCGCCGCACTTGCCAGCCCTCCAGCCAGCACCGGTGGAGAGGTGGCTCTGGCCACGGAGGAGGCGGCGGCGGAGGCTCCTTCCCGCACCTTGCCCTCCCTCCGGCACAGGAGGCGGAGGCGGAGGCTCCTTCCCGTGAGGCGGCTCTGGCCGTGAAGGAGGCGGCGGCGGAGGCCCCTTCCCACGCCTCGCCCTCCCTCCGCACTTGCCAGCCCTCCAACTGGCCCAAGGCACCGGCAGAGAGGCGGCTCTGGCCGCGGAGGAGGCGGCGGCAGAGGCTCCCTCCCGCGCCTTGCTTGGTACATCCACAAAAATCCAAAATGTCAAAAGATCCCCTTTGACTTCGGATCAAGTGGGTGAAATACGTTTCAGCTTTGGATATTGTGTGGACACAAGGAAAGGAAAACGTTTTAGCTTTGGATTGCCTTTGGATATTGTGTGGACACAAGGAAAGGAAAACGTTTTAGCTTTGGATTGCCTTTGGATATTGTGTGGACACAAGGAAAGGAAAAACGTTTTAGCTTTGGATTGCCTTTGGATATTTTCTGCTTGGGACCCCGTGTGATAAGGCCCTAAGAGGAGAGACGCCATCTGAAGTATGAACTGATGATCTGGTCATGGAGAAATATATCTGGGTGTCATCAGCGTACTGAAGACACTGTGCTCCATGCCTCCGAATGATCTCACCCAGCAGCTTCATATAGATGTTAAATAGCATCAGGGACAGGATGGCACCCTGAGGGATGCCACAGTTTAGCTCAATTTTGGAAGAGCAACTGTCCCCGAGCCTCACCCTCTGGGATCTGCCCAAGAGGAAGGAGCGGAACCACTGCAGAGCAGTGCCTCCAATTCCCAACTCTCTCAGATGATCCAAGAGGATGGAATGATCTATTGTGTCAAAAGCCGCTGAGAGATCCAAGAGCACCAGCAGGGTCACACTACCCCTGTTGATGCCCAAGTGGAGGTCATCGGTCAGAGCAACCATGGCAGTCTCCACTCCATGTCCTGTCCTGAAGCTGGTTTGAAATGGAGTATTTGTTTTCTGCTGCTCCAGAGAACAGGACCCAGAGCAATGGATGCAAGCTACAGGAAAAGAGATTCCACCTCAACATTAGGAGGCACTTCCTGACACAAAGGCTGTTGACACTCTCCCTCAGAGAGTGGTTGTGTCTTCTTTTTTGAGGTTTTTAAAAAGAGGCTGGATGGCCATCTGTTGTGTATGCTTTGCTTGGGAGTGCCTGCATTGGACTGGATGTCCCTTTTGGTCTCTTCCAACTCTATGATTCTATGAGCTCGGTCTCCCTCTCTCTCTCTCTCTATCTATCTATCTTCAAGCCATGGATTATTGAATCCATGGATAAAAAAACCCATGGATATGGAGGGATGAATATTATTATTATTATTATTATTTCATTTATATCCCACCTTTCTCCCAATAACAGCATTCAAGTTGTCTTAAGGCCTATCTAAAACAATACAGATTTTTTTAAGATTATACAAACACTTCAATAATAATAATAATAATAATAATAATTTATATCCCGCCTCTCTGTAAAATACAACTGAGGCCACTTACTGATAAAACAAACAATCCTGTCTCCCAATAGCCCACCCCCCTAAAATACAATTAAATAATCAAAATGTCAAAACCAACTTAAAAATAACAAGCTACAAAAACATTTCAACAAATGTCAAATAATTTAAAATAGCTATAGCAGAAATCAGGTATAGGCATAAATAATTTCGGTGGCCAGTTACCTACTCAGGAAAGGCCTGCTGGAAGAGGCCTGTCTTAACAGCTTTTTTAAAGCTGTTTAAGGTGGTCAAATGACAGATCTCATCTGGCAGGCTGTTCCAAAGTCTGGGAGCGATAACCAAAAAGGTCCTCTGGGCAGTTGCAGATAATTTAGTTTTTATAGGTTGCAATAAATTCTTCCCAGAGGACCTTAGTGTGTGGGGTGGATTATACAGATATAGATATAAATGTAAAAGTTATTTAAAGGGCAATTAAACAATTTATAAAGTTAAAACAATTAAAATTCATTAAAAGACTATGCCAACTACAAAACAGCACAGCACATCATTAAAAGTCCATCCTATTCAGTTTCGCAAAGGCTGATGGCACAAGAATGTTTTAATTTGCAGGTAGAAGGAACACAAAAATGTTTTAGGGAGTTTTAAAGTTTGGGAGCAGCCACTGAGAAGCCTCTTTCTATTGTTCCCAAAAAATGAGCTTGAGAAGATAGTGGGTAGGGAGAAGGGCCTTTCTAGAAGATCTCATATCTCTGATGGGCTCATGAACCAGAAGTATGACCTCTGTCACAATTCTGCATCACAGCCTCACTCACCGACAGGAGAGCTCTGGAAGTATCATCCTTTCAAGCCAGTCAACTGCTGAACAGACCTCTTTCAGTCAATGAAGCTGCTGGCTATTAAGATAGGTGTCAGCAGATCAGGCCAAGAGATGTTACTTAGGGGGCATTCACATTCATTTTTTTGTCCTGGGAAGATGCAGATTGCCATGCTGATGCATATTGGGTTTGTTGTTTCCATTTTGTTTTGGATTCGCGAATATCTTTGAGTCATTGTAACCCCTTTGTTATTTACACATGCCATTGTTTTGGGATAAAATGGAGCTGCCTCCATTCCCTTGAAATATACAGAGTGATCTGAATCAATTCAGAAGATTATTCACACTGCTGAAGATATGAATAAATGCAGATCTTTCAGGAAAACTCAGGAAAAAAACTGATATCGAATATTCTGGGAAGTAGGGTTTTTGGGATATGTATGAACAGCAAGGATTCAATCCAGATTCATCCCGGATTATTTTCAAACTGCGAATGGGGCCTTAGTTACACATTCATAGCTAAACAGCTGATGTAGGATATTGGTATATATTATTTTCCTAACCATTAGTTTACATAGGCTACATTTACATTGCAGAATCATGCAGTTTGACCCTGCTGTAACTGCCATGGCTCACTGCCATGGAATTTGGGGATTTGCAATAGCAATAGCAAGTACATTTCTACACTGCTTATCAGTAAGCTAGCACTTCCTAGGAGGTTTACGATTTGTAAGCCAATTGCCTCCAACAATTTGTAAGCCACTTGCTTGGGTACTCATTTTACTGACCTACAAAAGGGTGGAAGGCTGACTGGACCTTGGAACCCTGCCTGGGAGCGAACATACAACCTTGTGGCTGCAGTAGTGGCATTTAATCACTGTACAACTAGGGCTCCCTTGCAATTTTGTGAAATATTTAGCCTTCTCTGTCAGAGAACTCTGGTACCACAACAAACTACAAATTTCCATAGGATGGAGCCATGACAGTTGTAGAATGACATGTGGAATGGCCTGCTAGAAGAGATATGACTGCTGAAAACACTGACTGCATTTAAAACATCTTTAAAGATGCATCTCTTCTGGCAGGCCTATCCAATCAATTTTAAATCATAGTTTTTAAAATCTGTATATGACCTCTTATGAGTATGTTTTAATGATTTTATAGTGTTGTATTTTAACTGTGGGTTTATGTGTTTTTAGTTGTGTCTTGTATTTTAACATGCTGTACCCCACCTTGAGCCTTGAGGAGAGGTAGAAAAGAAATAAAATTTATTATTATTATTATTATTATTATTATTATTATTATTATTATTATTGAGTCAAATGGCCACAACAAACTACAGGCCCCTAGATTTCATAAGACTGAGCCATGACAGTTAAAGCAGTGTCAATCTGCATTAATTCTGCAGTATGGCAGAAGCCTAGCTGTTAAGGGAGTTACAAATATTCAAAGCTAGACTTTTAAGAGTCTAATCCCTTCAAATTCTGTACTTCAATGAACATGTTTGCATTTCAGGTTCCCTGTCCTTCAGTATTTTAAGTCTCAAATTCTTCAAAATATGAGAAAGTTTGCAAATTATGTAAATTCTTATTTAAAAAATGAAGTCACTCACCCTCCCCCCCCCCCATAGCCTTAAATTTAACTGCCACATCAGATTGGGTCTGCTTAAAGAATGAGAAGGTAGATGCAGTCCTCAAAACTGATCTAAATCAATAGATAAGGGACCTGTAGTGGGGAGCAATTTTCACCCCTGTGCTAACCTATACCTCCTGGTAATTGGCTGCAAAATCAGTCCTGCAAGTGACCAAAGTCACTTGGGGATGACTTTAGCTGAAAAATGAGTTTCTGAAGAGGTTTGGGGGTATTTTATACGTTAATACTGGTCTGAATCACTTTTTGTTTATTTGTTACTGTTTTCTTGCAAATGTGTAAATTATGATTTAGTGTTTTGTTTTTATTTATCTCAGTTTTATCCTAATAAGGTATCCAATGTGGCTCACAATATAAGTTAAAGCAAAATGCAGATAAAATAATTGAGAATGCAAAAGTTTTTTAAGACAATTAAATAAAAATAACATTGAAATATTAGTTTGAAACAGTTACAAGGCAATGGAATGCTATTGATTGATTGATAGTATTTCTGTATGTCCTCCTAGCCCATAAGGCTCCTGAGGCATTAAACAAATAAAAACCAATTAAAACAATGCAAAGATAAGAACATCTTATATAGTATCAAGGTGAACATTAGTCAACAATGTGATGCGGCAGCTAAAAAAGCCAATGTGATTCTAGTCTGCATAAATAGAAGTATAATATCTAGATTGAGGGAAGTAATAGCACTGCTCTGTTCTGCTTTGGTCAGGCCTCACCTGGAATACTGTGTCCAGTTCTGGGCACCACAATTCAAAAAGGATGTGGAGAAGCTGGAGCGTGTCTAGAGAAGGGTGACCAAAATGACGAAGGGTCTGGAAATCATGCCCTATGAAGAACAACGTAGGGAACTGGGTATGTTTAGCCTGGAGAAGAGATGGTTAAGAGGTCATATGATAGCTCTGTTTAAGTATTTGAAGATGTGTCATATTGAGGAGGGAGCAAGCTTGTTTTCTGCTGCTGTAGAGATTAAGACACAGAGCAATGAATGCAAACTCCAGGAAAAGAGATTTCACCTCAATATTAGGAAGAATTTCCTGACAGTAAGAGCTGTTCAAGGGGGGATCATACTCCCTCAGAGTGTGGTGGAATCTCCTTCTTTGGAAGTTTTGAAGCAGAGGCTGGGTGCCCATCTGTCAGGGGTACTGTGTGTATTCCTGCATGGCAAGGGGCTGGACTGAATGGCCCTCGAGGTCTCTTCCAACTCTAGGATCTTGTGATTCTATGATTGTATGATTCTAATTTGTTTGTTTTTTAATCAGAATAAAAAATGTCAAATTCGAATGTAGGTGAAAGTGTTCTTGACAGATTTGCCCATTCTTTCTAGAAATTGTTTGGGATTGCATTTTAGTCTAATTCATCAGAATGTACCTAAATGTGCAAACTTCAAGTGGGGATGAAAATAAACCTAATAGATCTGCTGAGCCCTGTTTCCCTTGTTATTGTCCACTGAAATAAATAGTACATCTCATTTGTGCAAGAACTGTAATTCATGCACATGGAGTAATGAATGGATGAGGGTGATATGTCCTCTAAAACAACAAAAAATTATCAGTGTTTTTGCATACATCTGCTAGTAATATCTACTCAATTCAATCCACTCATTGCATGAATGATATACCCATAATTATTAAAGTTCTGGGAGAAATCTAATTGCACTGCACAGAAAGAGTATGGTCATTCCTTTGTCATATTTTTATGAGAGGCATAAGAAAAAGAAAAAGCATTTATTGGCTTTGCCTTCTTAGCACTGTAATGTATAAAACAAAAGCTCTGCAGATGAAACATGCAATAAAATATTTTTAAATGCTAATAAAATGAAATTGCATAGCTTGTAAGGAAATATTTATTTTACTCGAGAAATTCATGGCTAGCATTAGAATGATTTAGTTAACGTTTGAAAATGGGGTTGCCGATTATAAAATATAAAGTTAATGTTAACCAAATTGCTGGAATCTTAATCTTAGTGTCTGAATTGAGATTCAGAAATTTACATAGTTAAAGTAGTTCAACTGAAGACATTTCCAGACAATACAAGCTAGATGAGATTAAAGTGATTCACTAGGACCTCAGAGATCCAAGTTCAAATTTCCACTCAATGGTTGATTATGGGCCACTCACTGTTCCTCAGCCTATTTTTCCCCACATGGCTCTAGTGGAGAAATAGAAGAAAGATCCCCCCCCCCCCCATTTGTCAGGAGGAGCCTCTTGTTATGCCAGCCACCTTGGGAGGTCAGCGCTGCAATTGGGGGAGTCCACAGGAAATCCCACCCCTTCCTGTGACTCCTAGCCAATCAGGGAGAACACATGTGATCTTCCAGGAACCTCCATAACCTGGTGAGATTGCAAAATCTCACAAGGATGGGGGTGAGACTTGGGGCCTGTATAAGACCCATCTCCACGTGGCTGTAGCCATTGTGAGCTGGGCAGCCAGGAGAGGAAAACCTGAAGCCCCAGCTCTCTTTTCCTCCTGATAGCTGTGGGTCTTTCTTTCTCTGTGGGCGTGAGCTTTCAAGGTGAGATGTTGAGGGTCAATGGAGGGTGGTTGGTTCATGGGGCTGAATCTTGGGGAGGGGGTCATCAGGTGTGATCAGGGTAACAATCCGAGGGTTGGTGTGCTGACTGGGGGGATTGCAGGTTGCACAGCAATGTCAGGTGCTGGAGAGGGCTGGGCCTGGAGGAGGTGGGAGCTACAGCTTGTTGGCAAGGTGGGCATTATCCTGGGGAGGGGGTGGAGGGTAGGAGTGGGCTGGATTTGGGGGTCAAGGGGGTTTCTGGAGAGGATGGCAGGGCATGTTCCACTGGTGCAGGCCTGGGGGAATGGCCTCTTATCCTCCCTCCACATCATTGCTGGCTTGGATTGTGACACCTGGTCCTGGACATACTCCTGGACCTCCCCCAGCCTCTCCTTCCTGTCATTGGGCTGCATGTTTATGCATGTCCACACTTCAACCTCAGCCCTGGCTAACTCACACCCTGCCGTTCAGGACATGATCCTTCATGCCTGTGCCCCCTCCAGAACTGGACTTCCTTCCAGTTTTCCCTGGTCTCCTCCTCCCCTGTGGGGGTCTGGGAGCTCATTTGGGGACATGCACCCTGTCTGTCCTGGCTGCTTTCCGGCTTGCTCATCCGGGGGCCAGGAGGTGGGGTGGGTTATGCCTTTGGCCCCATGCTTGGCATTCCAAGTGTACCAGGTGGTTTGACAGTGAGGCTGGAAATGGGAAGGAGGTGTACCCAGTGAACCAGGCCACAGCCCTCCCAACAGTTATCTGGGCCTGGCCTGGAGTGAGCCTCCTGCCCCCACAGATCCACCCCTCCAGGGAAAGCCCTTGTATTGGGCTCCCACAGTCCCTCCCTGCCCAAATGATGCCCTGCATCACCCCCCTGTCCCCAACCTTAGCTTCTGTTTCCCTGTCTCTCATCCTAGGGGGTACCCCTTAGGGGGTTGGCATGGGGGGATCGGGGGACTGGTGGGGATATTGGGGCAAAGGGGGTGAGGGTGTCGCAGGTATGCATTAGGTGGCTTTTAATTCTGATCAGCACCATCCACCATGCCAAAAAGTAACCTAATATGTGAACTGTTATTCAAAACATCTAGTGGGCCAAATGTTCCCCACACTTTCCCTAAGCAACTGACTCTCCAGCTTCCACAGAAACTTATTATTATTATTATTATTATTATTATTATTATTAGGGCATATAAAGAAGAATATATAGTGTTGCATATTCTTAAGAAAGGTAGGGATTTCTGCATTATTTCTTGCCTAGTGATGGCTTCCTTGCGCTCGTTTTCCCCTCAGCCCACCCCTTCCTGGACCCTCTTAGTTCTGGCATAGTTTATAGGGGGGTGAACACTTTGGGGGGAATTTTCCCTTATCACTGTTAATCTTACTGACTCATTAATTCCTCTTGCAGATCTCAACATGCCATGGAACAAGCCTATACCCAAGTGGCACACAGTGGCTGCTGAGTCAGCCAATGGACAGTGGGTGCTTAAGTGCACAGCCACTGCCATGGGAAGAGGAAGATGCAATGAAGAGGTCATGGCCCATTTGGCACAACTGGATTTCACTGTGACAGCCTGCATGGCTGCATGCGAGAAGATCACACAGGTGGCATGTACACAAAGAGGGGCACAAGGCATGGTGGCAGGAGCAGCGACTCCAGTAAATGTGAATTCAGAGTTTTGGGAGGTGGATTCAGGTGCAGTGTTGACTTTACCTCCTCAGGCAGTAGAGGTAGCCTCACCTGGCCCATCTTCTGCTGACCCTTTGACTCCACCCCTGTTGGGCAATGTCTTGTTGAAGAACAATCAGCCTACATTAGCTGACATCATATACCTCATGAAGGGGATCATAAGTTCAACCCAGCAGGGAGCAGCACTCCTGCAGTGGCACAGCCTATGGTGGCTGACTTATATAAATTCATGCAACAGATGATGTCCTCAGACAGCAGACTGGCTCCAGTAGCCCCCTGTGCATCAGGGGATGATGTCTGGGGGACTGTTCCCACACAGGCACAGGGGACCAGGCCCCTACCAGACCAGACCTCCAGATCTGATTACATCATCAGAGATACTGTCTCAATTTGCAGAATCAGGTACATTGAATCCCTATTTCCTTCTGGGTCATGGCCAACTGTTGTTTGGGCAGCCAGCAGCCAGGAGGATGGGCCTTCAGTCCAAGCCCTGGGAAGCAGGGGACATGAATCAGCTTTCACAGGCATTGGGCCAGGGAACTATAAAGTCCGGTGGGTCTGGGGTACTGATTCCCACTGTGGGGACTTCACAGGCACTTCCTCCATTGAGTGTGTTGCCTGCCAATAAGGTAGGTACAGCCTCATAAATTTCTGTGGTGGCATCCCCATCCACACAGAGGGTGGAGAGATTTGGGGATGTATCCATGTCATTGGGCGGGTACCTCCTCCCTGCCACATAGGAGCATATATGAAAGGAGGAGTACATCAATCTTTTCTCATTGCCTTTCCAGGACCTGAAGCCCAGGGTGATTGTTAAGGATGGAATTGTGTTCAGTATCCCGAAGGAGCTAGAGCATCACAAGTATCCTAAGTTTGAAAGGAATTTTGTCAGTTGGTTGATGGGCTGGACGACATACATGGGTGTGATAGTGGAGAAGCAACCCCAGAGGGCCTCTGCTCTGGTGAAGTACCAGGTAAAGGCCTATGCCAACTGTTATACCAATTCCCACCGGTCTGCGTGGCTCCAATACAATGAGCAGTTCCACATGCGTGCCACATTGGATCCTTCCCTTTCATGGTGATGCAAGCAATCCAGGTTGTGGTCAGATGTGATGGTGGACATCTCCCCTTCAAGGAGGTGTGACAATGGATTTGTGCCAATGCCAGCCAGCTGAAAGGGCCATTTACAAGGCATGCTACTGATGATAGGAAAACAATGGAGGTCTGCTGGGAGTATAATGCAGGTAAGTACAGGAGGCAGACTTTCAGATTAAACATCATTGCAGCACCTGTGGCGGGAGCCACCCCAATTCTTCATGCTTCAAAGATAGGTGGGGCAGGACCAGGTCCAGTGTCACCCCTCAGGGTGGCACACCTGGAAGCAAAGGCATCAACACCTATTAAGTTGGGCACTTTGGCTGCTTGGTTGGCGATTTATCCCAAGCAGGCCTGTGCAGAATATTTACTTTCAAAATTTCACACACCTTTTTTGCATTCCATACACTGGCCTTAGGGTCTTTCACTTTGTAACTGATTCCAGATCAACTAGGGAATTACCCAGGGTTGTGAGTGACAAGCTGGCTAAGGTGTTGTAGGTGGTTAGGAGATCAGGACTTAATATGGAGATATCCATCCAACATTGCAGTTTTCACCTGTGGGCATGGTGCCCAAGAAGGTGCCTGGGAAAATCAGTCAATGACACCATCAATCTGGCTCTGGCTTAGTTAAGTATGCCTCTTTTGATTCAGCAGTCCAGATGGTAAGGGCCCTTGATACATGGGCTCTTGTGGCAAAATGCAATATAAAATTGGCTTTCATGCTCCTTTCAGTTCACTCAGGGGATTTTGAGTTGCTGGGTTTTCAGTTAGAAGGGGAGCACTCCTTTGACAAGGTGATGCCAATGGGCTGTTCAATCTCTTGTTTGGCTTTCAAGAAATTTAGTATCTTCCTTTAATGGTGTGCCATAAAGAGGTCTGGCAATGCTACAATCACTCATTACCTGGATGACTTTCTGTTTGCTAGGCGTCCTGCTTCACCAGTGTCCATGGACCCACTATGGACATTTTAGCTCAGGGGTAGGCAACCTTTCCCCTTTAAGGGCCGAGGGACTTCAGCTCCCAGAAGCCTCAGCCATGTTGGCCAATAGTCCCATATTGGCCAATAGCTCCTGGGATTCTGGGAGCTGAAGTCCCTCGGCCCTTAAAGGGGAAAGGTTGCCTACCCCTGTTTTAGCTGCTTATGGATGAGATAGGAGTTCCACTCGCACATGAAAAGATGGAAGGTCCTGCCTCCAAGATTATATTCCATAGAACTGATCTTAGAATTGAGCTGGATATGGTCAAGGGTGTGTCACACCTCCCACAGGAGAAATTGAGCTTGTTGAGGCAACAAGTAAGTGACAGCAAGGTAAGCGGAAAGCCACCCTGCATGACTTTCAATCTTTGGCTGGTTTGCTAAATTTTGCCTGCAAGGTAATTACTCCGGGGTGGGTATTTGGCACACATTTGTATCAAGGCATGAGTGAGGTGCCCTTTCCTCATCACCACATATGTGTGAACAGTGGGATCAAGGAGGATCTCAGGGTAGGAGAGGTCTTTCTGCAGAATTTCAATAGAGTTTCATTTTGAAGGAGTGAGATGCTCCTCAATATGGATCTGCAGGTGCATTCTGACACCTCAGCAGCACATGGCTTTGAACTATACTGGAGTGGGCTGAACATTGGCCATCAGACTAGGTGAGTACTGGGATGATGAAGGATCTCACTCTTCTTGAGCTGTTCACCATTGAGGTGGCAGTACACCTCTGGGCAGAACAGTTTTTTCACAAAACTGTTTAGTTTTGGTGTAACAACCAGGTCCTTAATTCAATGAGTTTGAAATCCCCATGGGTGATTTGGCTATGGTGTTGCAATGTTTCAGCTACAATGTGCTATTCCAAGCCTGGCATGTTCCAGGATTGTTGAATCCCCTGGCAGATGCCCTCTTGTGTTTTCAGTTCAATAGGTTTTGGGAGCGCACACCGGAGGTCTCATCCCAGCTGCTGCTGGTTCCAGCCCATCTGTGGAGCCTTGGCACATAGAGATCAACAAGGATATTCTTTATTCCATCACGCCTTCCATGCGGAAGTCCTACCACTTATCACTGTGCTCCTTCAAGCAGTTCCTGGAGTTTGTGGGTGAGATCAAGATGTGGCCCCTGGGGGTGGAAACCATACTCCACTTTGCCACTCACCTTAGGGGGGCTGTCACTGGTCACTATTATAGGTGGTTGGCAGCCCTGGCATTCGACTCATGGGTAGGTGTGTTTGAGGACCCCATGGTGGATTTCCATGTCAGGAGGGCCTTGGAGGGGTGGGTGAGGGAATTGCCTCCTCAGTGTGACATCCATCTGCATGTTACCAATTTAATGCTTCCCCACATTTTACACTCCCTCCAAGAGATGTGCAGTTCACCTAGTGAAGTTACTCTCTTCCAGGCAGCCTTCTTCCTCATCTTTTTTGAAGCAACTGGAATTAATGAGCTCATCCCTGGGTTCTGCACTAACATTTCAGGGAGGGTTCTCCTAGTTTCTGATGTGTAGGTTTTAGGACAGGGGTCGGCAACTTTTTTTTGCTGGGGGCCAGAGGGGGGGAAATGGCACCGGAGGCCGGTGCGTGCACATGCAAGCACATGCACATGCTTCCCCCACACGCACACATGTGCACAACACCCACCATTGTGCGCATGCAAGTGTGTGTGGGGGTCGCCATTTTAGAACACTCAACAGTGCTGGTGCCGTGCGCATGTGCACAGAGCCATCACCGTTGGGCATTCCAAAATGGCGCCCCCCCCACACGCGCATGTGCATGATGCGGGGCACCATTTGGAAGGCCCAACGGCGACAGCACCATGCAAATTTGGGCATTCCAAAATGGCATTTCAAATTTGGATGTTCAGGCGAATTCGGGTGTTCCAAAATGGTAAATTTGGACGTTGGGTGTTCCAAAATGGTGCTCGCCATCGTGCGCATGCGTGCACAAGTGCGGGTGCCATTTTCGACACCAAAATGGCACCTGCACTCACGCATAGGGCGGCAGCCACAGCGGCAGTATCAGCAGGACCGGACAGGGGCTGGTCCCAAGGCCTCCGTGGGCAGGCCCTGGCCCATGGGCCGTAGGTTGCCGACCCCTGCTTTAGGAGATCAAAGATGAATCAGAGGGGCAGAGGTCAAACTATAACATTGTTGCAAGCCCCCCAAGCCAGATTTACCCCATAGCTTTTCTGACTGACTACTTGGAGTCTTGTCCACTGGCACCTGGTTATTTGTTTTTACACCTCTCAGTCTCCCACTGACCCAATTCCAATTTAGGATGGTGTTGAACAGGGCTTTGGAGCACTCAGGCCTCCACCGCTCAATTTTCCAGCCATTCATTATGTATTGGAGCTGCCATGGCCATGGCAACTCAGGGCTTGCACCACAATGTAGGGAGGCACATTGGGCTGTGGCACTTGGGTTTTTTTAAGTCTTATATTCATGCTCAGGTGGGTGAGCTCCTGGCCTCACACATGGGGTACTCTAGGATCAGTTCCCCTGTGCTTTAACATGTTTTCTGTTAAGCAAATAGTCATCCTGGCAATGTCTGGATTATAGGCACAGCCTGGTCTTTTGGGCTGAATGGCATGCGATTCAGTCAGGTAGAGGTTGGTATTTGGGTCTGACATAGTCTGCACATATTCATTGGTATTGACATCGAGGGACGTTATGGGGTGCCCTATTGCCACGGGTCCTCGAACTGGCTGGTGCACACCTGCATTGCCGCATACTTCTGATCTTGGTGAGAATTATTTGGCCAATACTCTAGGACTTCAACTATTTGGAAGAATCATCACGGGTCTGCACAAAGTCCGACATCTTCTACTGGACACAGTATTAATGTGGACGAATGTGGGCTCTTGCCAAGATGAGCATGGCCAGGTGCTTGGAGTGAAGCAGTCATCAATGCTGGTCATTGTTGGGTGCACAGGGATGTTCTCAGGAGGTTGTGCTTGGTTGGGATTTCTTTGGTTAATCACAACAAAATCAGGTTTGAATTGGCACACCAGTACAGGGTTGATGTGGTCCATCTTTCACCTGTAGGCAGTGACATCTACCTGGACTCCATCACACAACACCTTAAGCCAATCTCCTGGGGGGAGGGGATGCCAAGCTAGGCTGGGAGGATGAATAATACATTAACCTGCATATTTGATTTATGATGACAAGGTACCCAATGTACAATGACAGACTATTGGTTTATGATGACAGCTGATTTATGACATTATTTATGACAGGCATGTACACATATGTCAAATGGTAATGTGCTTGATTTATGACTGCCATGCGATGATTTATGACCCCTCTACAGATCCAATAAACTTTGGCCATTTATTACCCACTAATGGTGAATGCACTCCTTTGTGCTGATGCAATAGAACTTTGTGCTCTGCTTTGATCCTCCCAAGGGAAAGACGGAATATAAATGTAGACCAAAATTCTAGATCAGCTTTTCAGTTAAGTATATTTTACTAACTTTGCTTCCCCAACCTGGCACCCATCCCGTGTTGAATAGGATGGCTGAGAATGATAGATGCTGTAGTTTGACACATCTGAAGAGTGCTCACTGTAAAGGCTATCATATCAGAATTGGTAGTAATATTGGGATACAGGTGCTGTGCTCAAAATTGCCCAGGATAGCCCAATAACTGTTTGCATAGCCCTTTTTAAAATAACCATTTACTCATTCCACTTTTGCCAGTGAATGAGGTCTGGACTTTCTCCCCTCCCTCCCTGTTCATATTTTCCAACCCTTGTTCATATTTTTTTTCTGGTTCAGAGTTTAACAGGAGACATCCTATGTATATTTACTGAGAAACAACATAGAGACACAGAAAATACTGCTTCCTGCACAAAAATACCACATGTGAATTTTGCAACCAGTCTGGAAAATGGCACAGTTTTCAGACTTTCTTGTAAGATGAAAAATAATGCTTGTGGCTTCCCTTGAAAACAAAACTAGTGAAGAATTGCACCATGATTGGATGCATCTTTGTCTCCCCTCCCCCGAAAAAAAACCAACCCTAAATTAGACTAGAAACTGATGGTTCATTGATCAGCATCAGTCTACATACCTCCATTTTCAATAACACTGATCTAAAATATGCTGTCACCTTGAGGGGAGCACAAGGAGAGGGCATCCTAGTGATGAAACATCACTTCCAGTTATCATTTTGAAGAAGAAATAGGAGGAAAAGAAGATAAGTTGGCATACTTGGGTGCTACAGTGAGGGGCAGGGGTGAAAAATTGGCCCCAACCCCATGCAGTTGTAGATGTGTGGATTTCCCCCCCACAAGCCATTTAAACTCTATATTTATCTCATGAAGAAGAGGGAGATATCATGGCATTGTACTGCACAATCCAAATACTTTTGGTTATAATTCCTTTTGGGGAATTTGCTTGTGGGCACTTTGCTTGTCAGATGAATTGCGTGTCTGTCCAACCTGTTTTCACCCCACCCACCCCATTCTACCTCCAGACTTTTGCTCTGTAACTATAAACAACTATGGTGATATTGTTGTATTTTTCTGCAGTGTAGGATCACCTCCTCCCTGCAACACATGAACACAAACATACAGGCACTCTGGCTTTCTCCATTATTAATGTCCTCCTGTGCCTCATTCCACACAAGATTCTACATGTATAGGTAGTTGTGAATGTGCAGCTTCACAGCTTTCCATTGTCCAGCAGCTGTCAAACTCCAGGAAGGGCCCCTGCTGGTGACAATAGTTAGTATGGAAGGTGAAGATGATCCAGAACATACAAAAGTAGCTGGCCTCAGCTCAGTCAGGGGGAAGAAATTAGTATGTGATCCTAAACACACCTTTTCCTTCCCCAGGAGGACAGAGCAATCAGATCTTCATGGTCTATATTGCCCCCTCTTCTTTCCCTTATCTCTAGTAAGAAAGAGCAGCAGGGACCCCTCATAGGGCATAACAGCTTCTGGACATAAAACAGAGAACAAGGGCAAGAGAATAATCCTCTGTACCACATTTGAAAAAAGGACTTAAACATACATGTGCATAAGGCAATGACAGGATACTAGCAGATATGCTGAAGAGAAAACAGCAACATTGCCAAAGTAGTTTGTAGCAATACTGCTTGATATATAGAGAGGTGAGGGGGGAAACCTAAACCCTGTTGTTAGTTTCAGCTAGAATAGATAATAATAATAATAATAATAATAATAATAATAATAATAATAATAAATTTTATTTATATCCCGCCCCTCTGTCAAGCAATCGGGGCAGCTCACAACAGTTTAAAACTTCATACAATATTAAAATACCATCCAAAATCCCACAACCCTCCCACCCCTTAAAAGAGAATTAAACAATTTTAACATTAAAACAAGATAATTAAGACAGTCAATTAAAAAACAATTAATAAACAATCAAACAAATAATAGGTGGGGCAGTAATTGTAGCCAAATAAAGGAGGGATAAAGGGACTCCTGAGGCCGGGGAATCTAATCAGGAAAGGCCTGCCAGAAGAGATCCATCTTAACAGCCTTTTTAAAGCTGCTTAAAGTTGTCAACTGATGGATCTCATCTGGCAGGCCATTCCATAATTTGGGAGTGGTGGCCGAAAAGGCCCTCTGGGAGGTTGTCGACAGCCTAGTTTTCATCGTCTGTAACAAATTCCTCCCCGAGAATCAGAGTGTGCGGGGGGATTATATGGGAAGAGGCGGTCCTGAAAATAAGTTGGACCCAAGCCATTTAGGGCTTTAAAAGTCATAACCAACACCTTATACTGGGCCCAGAAATCGATAGGCAGCCAGTGAAGAGATTTTAGTACAGGGGTTATGTGATCTCTCCGTGATGTACCTGAGACCACTCTGGCTGCCATATTTTGGACCAACTGAAGTTTCCAGACCAAGCATGAGGGTAGCCCCATGTAGAGCGCATTACAGAAGTCCAGATGGGAGGTTACCAGAGCGTGCACCACGGTCTCGAGATCCCTTACTTCCAGGAAAGGGCACAGCTGGCATATCAGCAGAAGTTGATAACAGGCACTCCTGACCGTTGCATTCACCTGATTAGTCATTTGAAGTGACGAATCAAGGAAGACCCCCAGACTACGAATACAGTCCTTCATGGAGAGTGTGACCCCATCCAGAACTGGAGGTTGCAACACAATCCTTAGTTTTGGGGCCACTACCATGAACACTTCCATTTTGTCTGGATTTAATCTCAATCTGTTTTTCCTCATCCAGCCCATTATTGAGATTTGAAGCAGGCTGGAAAGGACGCTTGGGAGCAATTGTGTCAATAGCCCTGGTGAGATCGGTGTTCCAAGTGTTAACCAAAGCTTTGACAGAATCACTGGCATTACCAACCATTAAACCCCCCAAGGCTTTCTGGAATCCTATTGGTTCCATTAGCCTTCGAGGGCAGACCGTTCTAATGGTGGGGCGGGCTGTGGTCCTTAGTTCAGTCTTGACCAGGAAATGATCCATCCATGACAATGCAGCGGTCTTGATAACCTCCGCCCACGGATATTCCTGTTCCATACTAAAGACCGCATCGAGGGTATGACCCGCACAATGTGTGGGCCCGGTGACCAATTAGGATAGGCCCATGTTTGTCTTGGATTCCATGAACTCCCAAGCTGCGCCTGATCGCACAGTGGATCTGCTCCAGATCCACTGAATCTGTTGGATTTACCTAGGTTTTGACTCACCATAAAACAATTGATTCAGTAGATTTACTGTAGTTGAGAATAACCAACAGGATTTCAGTGGATAGTGGGATAGAGATATTAATAGCCTGTTCATTAGTCCTAACTAGAATAGATTTGTTAAATCAAGTGTTGAATGGTTAGTCAACACATAGGTAAATCTCATTGGTTCAATGGGTTTACTCTAGTCAGGTCTAATAATAGGATTTATTGGACCCTATAGGATTTATTGGACCCATACCAAAATTGACAGAATCTATTCTTGAGATTTTATCTCCTATTAAACCTACTTGGCTCACATTAGTGCAAATCTCCATTCTGTTAATTAAGATAGCCAGAACAAGGGAATTCATGGGCACTCTAACCCCTTTTGAACATTTTGTGTCTCTTCAAATAAGCCCCTTAATTTTAAGGCTAATTTACAAAAGGCTCATGGAAGAGTCATACAGTAATGGCCTTGTAGTTAAATGAAACTAGGAGCTGAAGCTTAACATCTCATTACCAGATTCTTCATGGCAACACATCTCAAATCACCCCCATTTAGTTTCAGATTTGCTCTCATTAAAGAATTTCTTTAAAATTATCATAGATAGTACATAACCCCAGTTCACTTGGCTCATATTAGTAAAAAATCCTCTTCTTTTTGTTGGAAAGGTTGTTCACATAGAGGAACATACCTCCATATGTGGTTTTATTGTACTCAATTTTTTTAACTTTTGGGAACAGGTTATTTGCATAATCTCTCAGGTTATTAATTAAAAAAATATGTGCCCTGCTTTAGTACATTTGTCAATTTATATTGACTACAACAAAAACCTTAAATATGAAAAATTAATATTATTCCTTATTGCTGTTGCAATAGTGGAGATTACTCAGAAGTGGAAAACCAGCCAATTGGTCACATGGAATATGGGATTCCTTTTTAGTGGAAAAAACTCTCTGATAAAATGAAATACCCCAATGGAAGTGGCATATAATTTAAAGAAAAATGGCCTTTTTGACTTTTGGAAATTCCACTTCATATTTATGCCTGTTATCAAGAAACCATGAACACCTCTGGGGGGATGTGATAGGGAAAGTAATGTATAATTGGGTGTGCTGTTTGCATTGTGTACTTTCAATGTTTTTAAAAACAGCATTTTAACTGAATATACAGTTTAATGCTTTCTAAACATTTATATTCATAGTTTTTTAGCTGCTCTGTTTTAATTTATGGTGTAAGATGCTTTCAATCCCATTCAGGAGAAAAGTGGGATATAAATTACATGAGCAATCAGTTAACAGTTACCCTGGAGTTGTATTAGGCAAGGTGGGGGATGAAGTGGGGGCAGCTATGAAAAGTAAAGACTTACAGTCTGCGTTATAAGGCACTGCTTAAAAAGAAAATGAAACACACCAATAGAAATACACATCTCAGTTTGGAAATTTAAATATATGGGAATGGAGGGGGGAGGTCTGTGTTCAGAGAATGAGGAAATGTGGTAATTAATGGGAAATACCAGAAAATGCATGGTGACAAGATCATTTAGAATTCAAAAATAATAAACACACACATATAAAATACAGTGATGCTATTTCTAATACTCCAACACATTTGGCCAGTGTGGACGAGTGTACTATTTCTGTTTGTTTGTTTAAATGGGAACACCTTCTGCTCCCTGCCCTCCTACAACAATATAGTTATGGTGATCTGAATGATTTCTCAGCCCAATGAATTTTGCACATTCATTACAAAAATGAAAAAGAAAGGCACATATTTTAACTATTTAAAAATGGGCATCTGCTAACAGCTATTTCACTGCTTAGACTTCATGACAATGGAGTGAAACTACAAGGAATCAAGAATAAACAGAAATCAATGTTGAGATGAGTGCTGTCTGCTGGTGGCTGCCCTCCACCATGCTGACTGCCTTCCTTTGTGCTTGTTGAATTACATATAGGGTATTGTACCAAGATGCCTTAGGTCAATCAAAACAAATAAAAAAGGATCAGATAGGAGCACCTTGCTGCTCTATTTTGGTAGCAGGTTTCTGAGTTTTTGGCTCTGTTTAAGTGACATTTATTTAATAATGAAAAGTGGGCAGAATGATGAATGGGCTGTACAGTGTCTCTGCTGAAATGGGTTTATAAACAAGCACTTGCCATAAATCACCAAAACGGCTTTGTCAAAAGTAACTAGGGGCCAGATGCATCTTTATAATTATCTGTGACATCCTTTGTCCTGCTTTCAGATCCACCACTTGTCATTCAGAATATTTCTTTTTATTTTACTTTTGGTTTGAATGATCTACATTCTGCCTTGAAGCATGTTGATATCTAAGGGCCTTTGCAGACTGCCAGAAATAGTGCAAATTGAGTCCACTTTAAGGGTTAGGCTTAGTGCTAGGGAATCATGGGAATTGTTGTTGTTGTTGTTGTTGTTTTCTGAGACATTGAGCCTTCTCTGTCAGAGTGCTCTGGTGCCACAATAAAATACAGTTCCCATGATTCCCTAACCCTAACCCTAACCCTTAAAGTGGACTCAATTTGCACTATTTCTGGCAGTCTGCAAAGGCCCTAAGCAAGCTTACAGGGAAAGTCTTTAACAATTACATTAAAGATGAGAGAGGAAAATATGTTCATTCTGGCTAACAGTCATAAGCATTTCTTTTGTAGTGTAGAATGCAGATATGGATACATAGATATGGATTTGGACAAAAACAGGCACACTCGCAGATACTGAATTACAGTATCCACTGGGGTATGGTTTCAGAACTCTTTGTAGCGATCAAAATCCATGGATGCTCAAGTCCCTTAAATACAGTGGAGTTGTAAAATGGTGTCCCTTGTATAAAATGGCAAAAATCCCGGGGGTTTTTTGTTTTTGTTTTTGCAATCATATTTTATTTTATTTTATTTTATTTTATTGGAATATTTTCAAGCTATAGATTGTTGAATCCGTGAATATAGTGGGCTGACTGTGGATGTTATCACACGGGGGAAATCTGTTGGTTAATCCACACAAATCCCAAACAAAAACTGAATTTGCGCCTCACGATTTCACACGACGTCGCACAGAAACTGGTCAGAAACTGGACAGAAACTGGTATTATCCGAGATCTTTTTAATTTCGGGAGTTTAGAGGAAATGCATTTGCGAAATTACAGTAATTTTGCATTTAATGTAATGTGAAAAGCAAATACGCATGAACAATTCTCTTTTAAAACCTGGAGGAGGGCCAAGAGGAGGAGGAGGAGGGGCCTCCAGGGAGGGAGAGTCCTGGGCTCCTGCCATGCAGGGAAGGGAAGGGAAGGGAAGGGAAGGGAAGGGAAGGGAAGGGAAGGGAAGGCAAGGCAAGGCAAGGCAAGGCAAGGCAAGGCAAGGCAAGGCAAGGCGAGGGAAGTTTGGGATGGAGGAGAAGTTTGGCATTTGGGATGGAGGGAAAAGGAGGGGAAAGAAGGCTTCCCTCGCAGCAGCTGTGGGTGGATGTGGGTGCAAGTGTGGGGTGTGCTTGTGGAGCAACTTGGAGCTCCATCTCACCATGAAGTTCTGCCCTACAGGTCCTACAAAGGGGAAAGGCTTATGGGGGGGGCATGGGAGCTACCTCCAGTTTCCCCCTCTCCTGGGCATCATCCAAGGCTCTGGCTCTCCCCAGGGAACACCCAGCCCTCCCTCCCTCCCTCCCTTCCTTCCTTCCTTCCTTCCTTCCTTCCTTCCTTCCTTCCCTTTCCTCCTCCTCCTCCTCCTTCCCTGCCAGCTCTGCCTGTGATCCTACCCTCCTTGCTCATCTCCCCAGAAGCTGACAGCCTCCAATGCCAGGAAAGGAGAGAGAGAAAAGGGAGGCTGGGCCATCTCAATCCCTCCCTTGGCTTGCCTTGCCTTGCCTTGGCTTGGCTTGGCTTGCCTAGCCTTTCCAGCCTCCTCCTCCTCCTCCTCCTCCTCCTCTGCTCTCTTGAGAGGTCCTAACCCCAACGGAAGGGGGTTAGGACCTGTGCAGGAGGACATGACCCCAAATGTAGGACAGTCTGACATTTCCTCCTGGGAAATGCAGGACCCGCCCTGGAAAAAGGAGGAGTCTGGTCACGAAACACACCCATTTCCAGTACATGTATGGGTTCTTTTCACTTGTGTATGAAAGTTAAAAACGTCTTTTTTCGCTTTTAACTTAATTTCATTATTACTGTAATTACGTGTGAAAAGCTTTTGTGCAATTAAGCTCTTATTTTGCTTTCTTTTTGGGATGCTTCATTTCCACTTTATTATCTCTTTAACAACGAAACTGGCCCACGTGTGATAACGTCCTGTATCTCCTTGATGCATCTTGTGGCTGTGTAATGAGGAAGAAAAATCTGACACTAATGGGAACCAGAACATGGCAGTCAAGGCAGGTAAGATCCCAAAGTTTTGATCTGATCACCTTTATGACAATAGCAATATCATACTGCATCCGTTTTGAACACTTCAAACCCAAGCCAAACTCTCTGATATAGTCTTCTATTGTACATCAATTTCAACTGAACCAGCATTGTTTTGTTCATGTGGTGAATGTGGATAGGGAAGGTTCAGGTTTGAGAAGGAGCTTGACAAACATCCACTCATGGGCTTGCTTCTGTATAGATAAACCCCCTATCATCTTATTGACTAGTAACAGTAAGGGTCATATCCCTCTCATGAATCTTCTGAGCTGGGAAATGTGACACATTCTGCACAACAATTCTCAGACTCCCTCAGCCTGCATGGCCACTGACCATGTTGGCTGGAGGATTCTGGGAGACGTAGTCTGAAAGGCAGTTCTCCAGACTCTGTGAGTCACAGTTAGAGGTAGGCAAATTTGTCACTGTTGCTTTCAGCCATAGTCAAATAGCAAATACTCAGTGCAAGAATCTTAGGTAGGAAGGTAGCATCCATACCTCTCTAACCTTTGCCTAAATGCCTCCAGCACAGGAGCACCTACCACCTGCAAAACAGATTGTTCCAATGGCAAGGGACAGTGCAAATAGTATGCCTCAGAGGTTAGGACATGCATAGTATGCATTTTTGGTAACAAGTTTGCTCTAGATATAGTCAAATCTCTTCCTTTCACTTCTTCTCATATTTAAATTTTATTTTTTTCAATGTTGTGGGGAAAGAACTGAAACAAAATTATCACCAGCTCCAAGCACTCAAAGGAGGTGGTCCAGCACTGGTATAAAATTTAATGGTGGTAGTTGCCTGATGGAAGCCATCTTGTATTAGTTGAAAGGTCTGCAGAACAATGGTAGCTGTGGCAGAAGAGGGATACCTGTTGCTTTTACATGCAGACTTCATTCCTCTCTCACATCCCTTTGAACTTAGAAAATGCATAAAATGGAATTCATCTGAAGCTCTGCCTTTCACACATTAAAACCTTTTGTTCAAGATGTATGAAGCACCATACAGTCCTCAGGGCCCCACCTTTGCATCCCAAAGCCCCTGCCAGTTCCCCAAAGGCCCCCCCACCTCCCTGCACTGTTGCCCATCTCCATCTGAAACACAGGCCGAAATTCTTCACCAGATAATGTATAAATGTCATGCAGCTACATCTCTGCTACTACCACCCCAAATCCCACCTTGTAAGCATCCCCCCCCACATATAACCATTTCCTTGCTGTTTCATCAGAGACAGGTTCAGTTATTTTCCTGCAACTGGGGCTATTGTGATGGGCTTCTATAATTATCTCTAGGTCTCCTTTGAGGTCCCTGCAGCTAACATAATTGCAGTGCTTACAATGTATAGGGTTTGAGATTTTGGTCATTGCATGACAGAACAGAATCCCAACTTCCACAACAAAGGGGAGGGAGAGTGTTGCAATCACACAAGCATTCTTGGGAGCATCACTTCCTACTGAAAACCATGGTATTTGTTGTTGCTTCCACTTCTGGAGGATTAGAAAACTATAGCTCCATACAGCCCTGTTGGTGTGTGGATGATGAGTGTTGTAGTGATGCCTTTTGGCACCCAGCAGAGTCTTCAGGACAAGCTGGCTGCTGTGATCCACAGCCACTGTGTAGATTTGCCATCAACTGGCTCAGCTTCTCTTCTCCAGGCAATCCTGTCTTCCTCAGTCAAGAAGACACATTGTAAAGTCCAAAAGCATAGCTTTATTAATGCATATAAAAAGTAAAAATAAGATAACTAAGTAAAATCCATTGTGATGAACTTGTCCAGTTCAGCCATGTAAGATTACATCTTTAACAATTCCAAAAGCATTAGGATCCAACTTGTTGCAGTTAAAACCACTACATCCAGCTACACATGTTCACATCTTGAACAATAAACAATTCTTAGACAAAGGATTTTCTAAGCCCATCCCATATTCCACCTTCTAGGTGTCAACCTTATGTTAATTGGATAATATCTGTATGATGTATGCTAACCCAGCCTCTTGCTGTCCATCATCCACCACGTGAGTAACTTTCCCAAGCTAACAATTATTTACGTATTTGATATCTCTTTGTTAACCATAACAAAGTCTGGTTCCATTAGTTTTACCACTGGGAAAGTACATTGTTGATGTCTCTATTACCACCTGGCATTGATTCACCCTGTTTCTCTAAATATTGTTTGTGCCTTGTCCAGAAACTGTTCTCAAGTGGAAAATCACAGACACACACACATCTCTACATTTCACCTTTGACTATATATCCCATTCATATCCTAACAAGCCCAACAGAAAGTTACAGATAAAGAACATAGAAAGTATATTTATGTTGGAATTCAGAGAAAACTAGACTATGCATACTCCACACACACATACCTCAGCCCTGTAGGAAATTGTTCCTCTCGAAGAAGGTAAGAGCAAAATCTTTCCTGTGCAGAAAGTTTTTCCTAATTACCCCCTTTCACTTTTCAGAGGACGTTCATTTGATTTGTTTTTGCTAAGGAATGGTACAGTGAAGAAAACCTTCAATTTGTAAATTATTATTATTATTATTATTATTATTATTATTTGTATCCCGCTTATTGAAAAAACAATCCAAGCGGCTTACATAAAAAACCCATACAATATAACCCCAAAGACCAACCCCCCCTTAAAACAGTATTAAACATCTCATAATTAAAATAACAATATACATAAAAACAATTAATATAAACAATAACAAATAAAAACATTTATAAAACAGCAAAACCTGGCCAACCTCTGAGACGTTCCTCATCCATCGAAATCATGGGGCCACGAGAACAAGAAGGGGGCCGGGAAGCCCAAGGCTGGGATAATTAATATGGAAAGGCCTGCCGGAAGAGATCCGTCTTGACAGCTTTTTTTAAAGCTGTCTAAAGATGTCAGCTGATGGATCTCATCCGGCAGGTCATTCCAGAGTTTGGGGGCGACAGCAGAGAAATAGAAAGTATCATCAGAAATAGAAAGTATCATAATTCAAAGTATCATCAGAGAAAACTCAATATTTGTTCCCAAGCATTTTCCAGGAAACAGAAAACTGAATTGCTTTGGAGTTAAGCTGAAAGGAATTCATCCAAAATGTGTTTTTGCAGAGCAGTTTCTGCTTTAAGCTGCTACTCCTGACTGTATACCCTTTTTATAAATAAATAAATGAATGAATTAGTTTGCATTTGTCAGAGGTAATTGGCTGAAAAGAAGGTTATGTATCTACACATAAAATGAACATTACTAATAATGGAAGCAATTATTTTATCAGGTGGTGATTTCTATTTTGAGTTGCACCAGGCTAGATTATTAGTTTATGTGCATTCATGGTCATCTGGCAATTTGTCTTCTTTGTGCTGTTATCAGGCATCAGGAAATGGTATTACTGAAAACAATGTTAGATTTCAAGTAGGCTTCATGCAAGGAGGGGAAGAAAGAGATTAAAAGAAAACAAAATATAACAGCTTGAGAGTACAAGCTGATTGAGTTTGACTTTTAAAAAATATATTTATATTTCCAACTGTGATTTCTCTACTTTAATTGATGCTGAGTAACAACACTCATGTGCCTTTCTGTTGGTGGTTTATGGGGGAAAGAAATCTTTGCAGTGATTTTGGCACAGAGAACAATGAGCTAGACAATAAATTCCACTGCACTCAGGTCAGCCCACCTAATTTCACTTTCAAATCCAATTGTTCACCCACTGTGCTTATTAGATACAAGCATGCTGTCTGTGTTTGACTGCACTGTCTGTGCCACTTTGGCACTGTTTACCTACTGCCTTTGCCATTACAGCTACATATGCCTCTGCTCAGCTGGGCTGTACATTTCTGACTATGACGTATGTAAACACATAAATGCATGTGGGCCCACACACATGCAATACACATACACATACACACACACACAGTCTAACTGTATTTCAGCTTACTGACTGGCTTGCCAACTGACATTGTAGAGAGCATACTGAGATACACCCCTGAAATGCAGTGCACATAATTCAGGGTGTTCTAAATAATTTAAAAAAATTAAAAAATAGCATATTATTGTGTTTTAACCACATATCCAGCAGGCTTAGGAAGGTGAAATTTAGTTTACATTGAATGCCAAAGCATCTTGACCTCTTAAGGCATTCATCATCTGTCCAATTAGAATTCATTTCAGGAGGAGAGTGGGACAATGCTCATGGACTCCATCCATTCCATTCTATTTCAAACATGCAACTTCATCATCATACACATACAGAATGAGTAACTTCTGAGGCTCTCAGTGCCTCTACTTGCCTTCTTGGAAAAATCAGAAAGATGATTGCACGGGGTTCCCCACTGCAGAAGTTACTAGGGATAAGTTTCTTCTCAAAGGTAGCAACAAGTAACTTCAGCAATTTTCTCCCCACTGCAAATAATAATAATAATAATAATAATAATAATAATAATAATAATAATAATAATAAAATTGAAAAACCATACATATAGCTTTTGAAAGGCTATTTGCAATTCAACACTTATTCTTGGAAAAAAACAACATAGGAAACAAACTTTTCTATGTGGAAAATAATATTTCAACACAGAAATATTAGTTCCAGAACAGAAAACATTGGTCTCTGCACTAAAAATGCTCTAATTAGGGATTTATTCTGCATGAAATTTACTCATGGTTGATTTGCATAGAAAATAGCCTTTTCTGCATAGGTTGCTTTGTAAATGGGAATTTGGTTTTTTATAAAATCCACACATGGTTTGTTTGCATAGAAAACAGCATTTTCTGTGCAGATAACAGCATTTTCTGAACAATAATATATATTTCTATATTGAAATATTTTCCATGTAGAAAAAGCTGTTTCCACTGAAGAAAATGCTGATTTCTGCACAAAACAAATACATTTTTTTCCACAGAATTAGTTCTGAACTGTGAAGGTTCTCATCAGTTCACGATTCTTCTCATCATAGTTTCTTAACACATGAAAAGCATGTTTTTTGCCAATATTTTGAATACTTTAAAATATTCTTTCCACCCCTAGAAGTTAACCTTCTGAAAGAGGTTGTAAACAATATTCATAAATTAGCTACTCTTTGATGAGAGAACCGAAATATACTGAGTTATGACTTGGAGAAAAAATGCTCATGTGCTGGGAGATTTTTTACATTTGAGGATACATTTCACGTGTGTGTACAGAAAACATGCATTTTACACAAAAGATTGTTTCTTTTCAAAAATACTGGGCTTTGAAAATCCAAATGTGCAAAAAAAAAGAAAAAAAATCAGGAGGGAGCCCCAAAATGCAAGAGGAGGAGGAAGAGGAACAGCAGCAGATCTTAAAATCTTGCACACTAAAGAAAAAAATGAAAAGAAATCTTTGTGAAATTCTTGCCATTTGTTACAGATTGCATCCCTGCTCTTAAGCAATGAGTATATTGGCCAAGTGGTAAGAAGGCATCACCAATATGTACATTTTCCATGATCTGTTTTGTATGATTCTAATTGTGGGGAAGGGTGAATTCTTTAATAGGGGTACCAATTACAAGAAATGTCAACATAGGGAGATCTGTACATTTTTTATTATCATTATTGTTAAAAGAGAAAGCCAGCAAATAGGTAATAGGAAGTATCCAGACCCACTTGAATGCTACCTTTTGGCAATGATACAGTGATTAACTGAAATGTTAAAAGAAGTGCATTTGTAAGGTTGTCCTGGAAAAGCAGTTTAAGTATTAACTTCCAAGTGGGCCCTATTCAGGGCCCTAAGTTGGACTAATGTGTGTGGAGGATGCCTACAGAACATCGGATTGCAATTGGTGAAATGAAATGAACAATGATAAGAACCACCAGAACAATTACAACTGAACATAGTTTTCATAGCAGAAGTGGAGTATAGAAAAACAATATGCTACTTCAGAGTAAGGCTATGTATTCATGGAGCTGGTTTGTGTGTGGTAAAGCCAACACTAAAGCATTCATATTTTAACCTTCTGGATCTGTCTGGACTGAAAAAATACAACTCAAACCAAAGAAATAAATGAATTTCAGATAGTCCTGATATGTAACCTGTACTCAGGACAAGAGGCTACTGTTAAGACAAAATGGTTTCCAATTGGAAAGAGGATCAGGAAAGGCTGCATTCTATCACCCTATCTATTTAATTTGCATGACAAGAACATCACATGAAAAGCAGAATTAGACTCAGAGGAGGAAGTCATGAAAATTGGAGGAAGTAACACCAACAACCTAAAATATGCGGAGAACACCATAATACTAGCATAAAATATCAGAGATATGCAAAGATTATTTAAAAAGATGAAGACAGAAAGTGCAAAGGCAGGTTTACAAATGAACATCAAGAAAATAAAAATTATGACCACAGCCGATACATGTAATTTTAAAGTAGATGATGAAGAGATCAAAATATTCCAAGTTTTTCCATAGTTGGGTTCAAGAAATAATAATAATAATAAAATTTATTTATATCCTGCCCCTTTGAGGTCAATCAGGGCGGCTAACAACAATAAACGTTACATAAGATAAATAAAATCTAATTCCCTCCCCCCTTAAAAAGTTATTAAATCAATTTCAAGTTAAAACAAACAAAATACAGTACAACAATGATATTAAAAACAATTCCAGTGAGTGGCAGTAGTTCTTGATTGTATTTGAAAAGTGTAGCCCTAGAAACCGTCTCAAGGGAGGGATTCCTGAGGCTGGGGTTATCTATCCCGAAAAGGTTCAATCATCAATCAGATCAGAGACTGCAATCAAGAAATCAGAAGAAGACTAGGACTTGGAAGGGCAGCTATGAAGGAACTGGACAAAATATCAGAGACCGCCTCCTCCCATACAATCCCCCCCCCCCCCGTGCACTCCGTTCCTCTGGGAGGAAACTTTTAGAGCCAAAAAGAGCTAGATTATCTGCAACCTCCCAGAGAGCCTTTTCTGTTTTTTCCCCCAGACTCTGGAACGACCTGCCGGACGAGATCCGCCAGTTAACATCCTTGGATAGTTTTTAAAAAGCTGTCAAGATGGATCTCTTCCGGCAGGCCTTTCCAGATTAGATGGCCGGCCTTGGGTTGTTCGTATCTAGGACATTATGTCGAAGCGGCTCCCTCACTATGTAAAATTGGAATATCTCATGGGGTTATTGACATTGTAATTATTTGATTTTAATATAATAGATATTAGTTTTTATTTTGTAACTGTTTAATACTGTTTTAAGGGTGGGAGGGAATATTTTGTATTGTATTTTATGTTGTTAACCACCCGGATTGGGAAACCATTGGGCGGTATACAAATAAATTTATTATTATTATTATTATTATTATTATTATTATTATTATTATTATCCTGAGGTGTAAAGATACCATTAAATACCAAAGTTAGGATTGTCCATGCCATCATATTTCTTATTTCTATGTATAATTGTGAAAGCTGGACAATGAAGAAAATTGATAGGGGAAAAAATCAACTCATTTGAGATGTGGTGCTAGAGAAGAGTTCTGAGAATATTGTGTGCCACTAAAAAGACCAATGGATGGATCCTGGAGCAAATCAGGCCCAGACCCCCCATGGAAACAAAGATGACTAAATTGATTGCCATAGGTCAAAGTCAACCTAAAAACAATTAACAATAACAAAACCCAGAGGTTATTTTTTGTTAGTAGTATGATGTCACCTGCATATCAAATGTTGATGTTCCTTCCATCAGTTTTCATGCCTCATTCCTCTGATTCTTCTTTACATACATATGATATGTTCAATCTACAAGGTAAACATTTAGGATGATAAAATGCAGCCTTGGCTGGCCCTTTTGACAATTGAAAACTATTTGATTTTTCTGTATTCTGTCCTAATGGTAGTTTCTTTTCCTAAGTACAGGTTACACACCAGTACAATAAAATATGGCACACTCAGTTTGACACCACTGTAACTGTCATGGCTATATCCTATGAAATCCTAGGATTTTTAGTTTGTTGTGGTACCAGATCTCTCTGATAGAAAAAGCTAAATATCTTACAAAACTACAAATCCCATAATTTCATAGCATTGAACCATGAAAGTTAAAGTGGTATCAAACTGCATTTATTCTGCAGTGTAGATGCAGCCCCAACTTTACCCTACTTTAAATGAGGTATAAAACCACGTTTTCCCTACCCTACAGATGACCCTTCTTGCTTGTTTCCCTATGTTTCTTCCAAACCACATACTCATGCCTGAAGACAGGCAAATGAGGAGGCTGTCCATCACTGGCTAGACAATGATGCCCAAGCCTCAATCAGCTACTCTCCTCGATTGAGTAGGTGGGGATGAGGAATGACTGAGAGGGACCTGAGTGAGGAGGATTGCTTCTCAGAGCCAGGAAACATTGATCCAGGCACCAGAACTCCTGAAGTTTTCTGTAGATCCTGCAGGATGATAATAATTAAATAAATAAATAATAAACTTTATTTTTATACCCTGCCTTTTGCCAGGACAATCAAGGTGGCTTACATTAAAAAAAACCCACATAGACGATAAAACATAATAAAACAAGTTACACCCCCCCTTAAAAAAGAATTAAATCAAATGCCTTGCTAAAACTAATGTTCAAGCACCAGTAAGGAAAATCTAGGAAATATAAAAATATAAAAGAGGGAAAGACATCAATTAAGTAGAGACTATTCTACTCTGGGAAGGCCTGCCAGAAGAGATCTGTCTTAATGCTTTTTTTTAATTGTCCAAGCTGGTGATTTGATGGATCTCTTCCGGCAAGGCATTCCAAAGTCTGGGAGCAGCGATGGAGAAGGATCTCTGGGAGGTTCCCACTAATCTGGATTTTCTCAATTGCACTAGGTTCCTTCCTGATGATCTGAGGGTACAGGGCAGATTATATGGAAAGATGTGATCTCTTAGATAGGTTGGACCTAGGCCATATAGGGCTTTAAAGGTCTACACCAACACCTTATACTGTGCTCGGAAACCTATAGGCAGCCAGCAAAGGGATTTTAGAATCGGTGTTATATGATCCCTTCTAGATTTTCCGGTAATTAATCTGGCTGCCATAGTTTGTACCAGTTCTAGTTTCCGAACAAGGTATAAGGGTAGACCCATGTAGAGTGTATTATAGAAGTTGAGTCATGAGGTTACCAGAGTATGTACTACAGTTTCTAGATCCCTTATTTCCAGATAAGGGCACAGTTGGCATATCTGCCAAAGCTGATAACAGGTGCTCTTGACCGTCTCATTCATCTGATTAATTATGTGAAGCGATGGGTCTAGGAGCACCCCTAAACTGCAAACACAGACCTTCGAGGAAAGTGGGACCCCATCTAGGACTGGAGATTGTATCCCTATACCTGGTTTAGGGGCCCCTACTGTAAGCACCTCCGTTTTTTTCTGGATTCAGTTTGAGTCATTTTTTCCTCATCCAGACCATTACTACTTCCAGACATTGATTGAGGGGAGAAATGCCATCTGACATCATAGCTGCTGACCGGTTCATGGAGAAATATATTCTGGTGTCATCAGCATACTGATAACACCCAGCCACATGTTTACAGACCAAAATACAATTGACCCCAATACCCTCCCCCCCTTAAAACAATATTAAACTCAAACAAATTAAAACCATCCAAATTAAAATAGACAATAAACAGCAATGAGCTGACACTTCAACTATTACAAGAAAAAGCGAGGATGTTCTTTTAAGCTAGGAGAGGACTTCTGGATGCTATGGTCAATCGTATCAAAAGCAACTGAGAGATCCAAAAGCACCAACTGGGTCACACTTCCCCTATTGATACTTAAGTGAAGGTCATCCACCAGATCAACCATGGCAGTCTCCACCCCAAATCCTAGTCTGAAGCTGGTTTGAAATGGATCTAGAAAATCGGTTTCATCCAAGATCACTTGGATTTGGAAGGCAACGGCCTGCTCAATCACCTTGCTCAAAAATGGCAGATGTGAAACAGGTCTGTAGTTTTTCAAATCCAGGGGGTCCAGGGAAGGTTTCTTCAGGAGCAGTCTTACCACCGCTTCCTTTAGACAAGTTGGCACAATACCTTAGCTAAGGGATGCATTGATAGTCTCTTTAAGAAAGGCCATCAAGGCATCACCCCCCTGGATGACCAGGCAAGGTGGGCAAGGATCAAGGGGGCACATCATCATCTTCACTTTTGCAAGGATCTTGTCCACATCTTCGGTACTCATCAGCTTGAACTGATGCAGTTTAATTTCAAAAACGGGTTTACTGGACACCTCCTCCCTTGATTCTGTTTCGATTCCGGTGTCCAAGTTGGCTCTTATCTGAGAGATTTTATCTGCAAAGTAGTTGTTAAACACATCATAGCAAGCTGTTGTTGGGTTAAGTAGAGGGTTCTGCACAGGAGGAACCTGTGTCAGCTCCCTCACCCCCCTAAACAGCTCTGCTGGGCGAGACTCTGCAGACGCAATACATGCAGAAAAGAAAGATTTCTTTGCTGCACATATTGCTTCTCTATAGGAATAAAGAAAATTCCTGTGAAGAGTCTTGTCAAATAAGAGCTGAGTTGCACTCTCGTCATTGTCCGACCCACTTCATCTTCCTAAGTTTCTCTGTGAACCATGGCTGGTGGTTTGAAGGGGTTGGAAAGGACACCTAGGAGTGATCGTGTTGATAGCCCTGGTGAGATTGGTGTTCCAGGTGTCAATTAGGGCTTGGACAGAATCACTGCATTACCAAGGAACCCTCCAAGCCTTTCTGAAGACCCATTCATTAACCTCCGAGGGTGGACCATTCTAATAGGTCCTCCACCCGTGGTGGGGTGGACAGTGGCTCTAAGTCCAACCCTGACCAGGAAATGATCTGTCCGTGACAGTAAGGTGGTATTTTTTACCTCTGCCCATGGATATGCCTGCTCTGTACCAAAGACCACATCGAGCATGTGACCCACACAGTGTGTTGGCCTGGAAACCAGTTGGGATAAGCCCATGTCTGTCATGGAATCCATGAACTGCTGAGCCGCGCCTGTTAAACTGATGTCAACATGGTATGTGTATTATACTAGTGGCAATTCTTTTTGGTAATCTCCCCCTACCCCTGGATCAACTATGTGGATGGAGACAGGAAAAAGGAGAGACTGGACTCATAAAGTATCTTTTTGAGGACTGGAGGGAAAAAAACAAGAAAGGGGATTAAGGAAGATTCTCTTCATTGAGGGCTCTGAACACTTGAGGAGCCCCTGCCTTGAAGTTTTTCCTCCTCAAGTCTTCAAGAATTATTTCCATGACTATTGGCTATTTCTGTATATTATTCATATATAGCCTATTAATAAGTATAGGATCTCCTTAAAGGAAGTCCAGAAGTATACACTGAAGTCTTTCAATGGAGACAGCAGGCCTCTATGAGCAAAAGATTACAAAACACCCAGATTTTCTGCCTCCCTTGAAACCAAGATGTCAGTTCTTGTGCGTACACTGCTCCATGAAGACATTGTACACTCCATGTCTTCACTCCAGCTCTGGAGTAGAAAACATTTGGTCAGGGCGACTGTGTTTGCTATTCTTTTTAAAACTGGATCCATTTGAGTTACATGAAGAATTTCTCTCAAGCTTTGGATATGTTTAATTTTGGCCAACTGGTTTCATATTGTTCTTTGGGAGTAATTTACTGTTTGTTTAGGTTTCAAATTAATTGTTGCTGTCTTTTTTAAACTAAAAAATCTGTACACCATACTAGACACTTGTTGGGGGGCAGAGTTTACACATCAAAAAAATTAGCAAACAAAAGAAAGCATTCTGCACTTAATGTCAACTAAATAAAATGTTCTGTTGTGTTTCTTTCTCACCATCTGGAACCAAGGGGCAAAACAAATAGCCCCTTTGAGCGCTGGATCACGGCTGCTGCAATTGCAAGCTGTGTCCCTGACCCAGCATTTTTTTCGATGTAAAAAGAAGCAGCAAAATGCTGCTCCTTTTTGTGCCGGAAGAAAGGTGCCCTCTTTTCCACTACCATGACTTTTCTTACTCCTGCAGTGCACAGCGTGTAGTTGCTGTGCCACAGGAGTGTCCCAACACTGCCCATCATCTGATCAGGCCAGCAGCATGATGGAAGCTTGGAGGTGCATGTAGGCACATGGCATGCAGTCACCACACTCCCATTCCACTCTGACACCAGCCGTTTCAGCCCCTGTACAGCCCCTAAGTTTGTTCATTTATGCAAGCCATTTTTGTGATCAAACACAATTTCATTTTATTGCATTTCTGGATTCTGAGGGCTCATTCCTTTTCACTGAGAAATTGCTCTTTAGAAAAGAATGGACTTAACTGATGCAGACATTCAGGTTCTGCACCTGTGTTCTTACAATGAAGAAGTGTCAGACCATTCAGATTTAACAAAAAAGCTTTACCACAATATTCAGACTGTTGTTTTTTTTTAGAAATTAAAAAAAAATCAAATGCAATGTGAACAAATGGAAAGATGAGATAAGAAACAGCCTCACAGAGAGATCTAAAATGCATCATTCCCCCGCCCCATCTTGTTGCAGAGGATATAAAGGGGTTTGATGGTGGACAGGTTCAGAATGAGAGGACATTGTAGCAGACAGACAACACATCATTCTACTCAAGATTTCTTTAAACTATATACATTGATGTGTCTCTCTGTTTGTGTCTGTGTGTATTCTCTATAGATATTTTTAGTAGGTTTAAGCATCACATTTTCTTGCACAGAAAAATGCTAAAGGGATTTTACTTTTCATAAAATAATGGGTCTAAGGGGGGTTGCAGACTGCCAGAAATAATGTGAATTCAGTCCACTTTTAGGGTTAGGGTTAGTGCTAGGGAATCATGGGAACTGTTATTTTTCTGAGACATTGAGCCTTCTCTGTCAGACAACTCTGATGCCACAATAAAATACAGTTCCCATGGTTCCCTAACTCTAACCCTAACCCTAAAAGTGGACTGAATTCACACTATTTCTGGCAGTCTGCAACCCCCCTAAGTGACCTAGGATAAGTCTACCAGTGTGATACCATGATTTCATTTCTGTACTTTGAATGTCCTAAGAATGAAATATAATTCAGCTCTGCCAGATTAGGTTCTTGGCCTCATTTTTCTATCAGCCCATATCAGTAGCAAGTAACCCGAGTCATTTCTATCTACTTATTCTGCACTGGAGGGAAAAATCAGTAGGGTGGTGTGTGTATAAAGGGGCAGAGGTTGTATAAAGATGCTGCTGCCTAAGGTCATAAACTAATGGATGCTACTTGAAATGATGCTAAAATTTGATTACTAGTTCCTCATGCCTTGCTTGCATAAAACTTTGAAACAGGGCTCTATGACTGCAGTGAACAAAGACATGATGTATATATGGCCCTACAGTCCAACTTAAGCTTAAGAATAACTCATATCATACACCTCTGCAATTGGGAGACTGTTCCCTTCAAGATAAACAAGAATTATTTTCAAACAACAGCATCATTTTTTCTGCAGATTGTCTTCTAGACAAGAAGTGCCATGACATCACTCCCAATCACTACTATGAAGAAAAATTGGAAGGAAAACAAGGAATTTGGGTGTGCTCAGGTATGAATCATAGGGGGTTGAAGTTGAATTCCCCCCATCAATACCACCAAGTTGTTAACCTTTGGTCTTCACTGATTAGCAGCAGCCCTCTGGGGATTTATTGCATATTTCATTTTATATATATATATATATATATATATATATATATATGATGCAGGAACACTGGCAGAGTCAACTCCAGTGCTAACCAACATATGTCAACAGGTATGGAAAACAAAACAATGGCCAACAGATTGGAAGTGATCAATATACATCCCTATCCACAAAAAAGGGAGACACAAGAGACTGCAGCAACTATAGGACCATAGCACTGATCTCCCACACAAGCAAAATCATGCTCAAAATTCTGCAACATAGACTCCAACCATACATGGAGAGAGAAATCCCAGAGGTTCAAGCAGGGTTCAGGAAAAGAAGAGGCACTAGGGACCACATTGCAAACATACAATGGCTAATGGGGTACACTAGGCAATTCCAAAAGAAAATCAGCATGTGCTTTATAGACTATAGCAAAGCCTTTGACTGCATAGATCATGAAAAGCCTTGGAATGCCCTTAAAGACATGGGAGTGCCGACACATCTGACTGTCCTGGTGAGGAATCTGTACTCAGGACAAGAGGCTACTGTCAGGACAGAACATGGAGAAACAGAATGGTTCCCGATTGGCAAAGGGATCAAACAAAGCTGCATCCTCTCACTCTATCTGTTCAACTTGTATGCAGATCATATTATAAGAAAAGCAGGCATGGACACAAATGAAGGAGGAGTGAAAATAGGAAGAAGGAATATCAACAATCTAAGATATGCATATGACACCATGGTACTAGCAGAAAACCTCACCGTCCTGGAACACCTACTAAAGAAGATCAAAGGCAGGCGTAATGTTGAACATAAAGAAAACAAAAATAATGACCACCAAGGAACTTCACAAGTTCAACCTAGACAATGAAGAAATAGAAATAGTAAAAGAATTTCCATACCTTGGATCAAACATTGATAGAAATGGGGACTGCAGTCAGGAAATCAGAAGATTAAGAATGGAGAGGGTGGCTATGAAAGAACTAGAAAAGATCCTAAAATGCAAAAATACACAACTCAGCACAAAAGTTAGAATCATACAAGCCATTGTATTCCCTATTACCATGTACAGATGTGAGAGCTGGACAGTTAAGAAAGATAGGAAGAGAAGCTTGGGAGAGAGCATGGGATAGAACAAATTCCTTTACCAGCTGTCAAGATCTAAAGGAAAATTTTCTAAAAGTCAGTAATAGATGGTATTATACACCTGCCAGACTAAATAAAATATTTAAGAGGGATAATGATCGCTGCTGGAAATGTGATAAAGAGAAAGGAACGATGATCCACATGTGGTGGAAGTGTAAAAAAGTGAAGGACTTCTGGAATGAGATACATACTACAATTCAAGAGATATTGGGAATAAGCTTCAAAAAAAGACCAGAGATATATGTACTAAACATGACGTATTTTTTAAAGGCAGAGGATGAGAAGAAGCACGGGGTTATTTTGTTATATATGATAACTCTTGCCAGAATGATTATAGCAAAGCATTGGAAGGAAGATAAAAAATTACAGCTAGATGAATGGTTAATGAAATTAAACGAAATAAGAAAATTGGATATTCTTTCTCATAAGCTGAAGGATAAAAAGGTGGAGAAACTTGAGAATGAATGGATGCAGGTAGTGATGTTTCTTAAGAAAAGGTGGTGTCTAGATAAAAACCTGGTTGAGATGGTTTTTGTAAGTTAAGATATTGATGAAACAATCCAGGAAATTTCTTTTTTGGTTTTGTTTTAAACAAGATTATGCACATTATAATTTTGGAGAAATATATTGAGTTTATATAATCTGGAAGAAAGGTTGCTTTAAGAGAAATTGGGTTTTTGTTTGAGTTAGATCAGGAAGGAACTGGCTAATTATAGATAACAGAGATTATAGATGATTTATTAGCAAGAAGCAAAAAGAAGACAAAGAAATAACATAGATAAGATTATTCTATGTTAAGACAGGAAGTGAATATATTAAAATAATGGATATTATGTTGGATATGATTATGTTTTGGATTTATGGAGTGGTGTTAATATAAAATTAATAAAGATTATTATTAAAAAAAAAAGATAGGAAGAAAATCGATGCATTTGAGATGTGGTGCTGGAGAAGAGTGTTGAGGATCCCATGGAGAGCCAAAAGGACAAACTAGTGGGTCCTAGAGGAGATCAAGCCGGAAACCTTCCTGGAAGCCAAGATGACCAAACTGAGGCTGTTGTACTTTTGATACATCATGAGAAGGGAGGACTCATTGGAAAAGACAATAATGCTGGGAAAGGTGGAGGGAAGTAGGAAGAGAGGAAGGCCACATGCTAAATTGATGGACTCTATTAAGGAAGTCACGGGTATTAAGGAGTTTCAGGAATTAAAGCAGTGGAGGACAGAGGGTCTAGATGTCTCATCCATAGGGTCGCCATGAGTTGAGATCGACTTGATGGCATTTAACAATAACAACAAACACTATCATTTATAATGTGTGTGTGTGTGTGTGTGTATATAATTAGTGTTAGGAACAAACCATATTGTAATTATATGATTGAGGTCTTCACAACACTGAAGTAACAAATGAATCTGTTTGGAACTTCTGCTTGCTGATAGGTATTCTGCACAACATTCTGTAAAGTCTGAAATCAACATGTAAGTAGATCTTATAAACATTGTGCATGGTATATAAACACTTCCCATTAAAGCAAACCCTGTTTTCATCCTGGCTGTCCTTTCCTGATCAGCTAAGAAGCCAGGCTATGATGCTGTTACAGTAAATTAAATGTTCAATGCATGCATTTCATTTATAAGATGTATTTTATATCTTGTATTTCATTTGGGATTCATGTTTCTTCTTGATTGGGGTCATTAAGAGAGGGATGCTATCATTCACAGTGACATGCCACTTTTGACAAATGACAGACATTAGACAAATGGGCATTCCAGCAAAGCAGCTTGAACATAAGCATAAAATCTCTCTGCTTCTTCTGTGTTTCTGCTCCTTTTAGGTCTCCTTCACAAAATGTCCATTTTTATTAGGGTTTGGACTAGACAGCATGTAGTTATTGAAGAAAACTCCAAAGTGCAGTCATTTGGAAAAGATTAGAAAATTACTTGTGGAGCTCAGTGTGTCTGAAGCTATATATATAATTTTTGCAGAGTTTGAGGGTTAAGCTGCCTGGTAGATTATCCAATTGAATCTGAATAATATTGAGAAAGTGATATAAATGTTACAGGTAAGTAGGATTTCATTATTAACTGAGAACGTTTCATTGGCATACATGGTGATTTACAGGGTGGTGTAAATCACTACCTTCCACCTGAATAAAAATAAAGATAGTTAGTGATCTACTCTTGTTCAAAGGACAAAACAACAGGGGAATGAAAAGAGCACCTGAAGGTGGGTAGCTCTGGGGACACATACAACCCCCCCCCCCCCTGTTGCTTTTATGATTCTCGTCTTCTTCATATAACCTGGGTTCCCTTTGCCATGACCAAACAATGGGCATCTCCTAGAAATGTCCAGGGGCATCAGTTCACTATTTAAATAGATGTAGCTATGGGTGAAAGGAGCAAAAAAAGGACATTGCCTGTCAAATAGAAATTCTTCCTCCCTCATGAATGTTTCCTTCACTACTCAAAGTTCTAGCACTGAAATAACTGAAAACTTCAGCTGCATATTTAGAAATACACATTAGGCACCCAAAGAAAAGGGACCAGTGAAATAACCAAGGAAAGCTAAACACAAGAAATATAAGATTCCTGTTAATGATTTTCAGTGGTGTTTCACTCTCTTCAATGCTAGAAATTTGAGGACAGAAGGAAAATTTCAGGGGAGGGGGGCAGGATTCATATAGAGGAAATCTTCTAGCAGCTACATCATGGTTGCACTTCTACCAATACTGTTTAACCTTAAAAAAATACTGCTCTCCCAAAACCCAAAACTGGAGGTGAACTTCCACCCTCTTTAGCCCGCTCCCCATTGTGTCACACAGGGATGTATATGTTCAGCCACAGTTCTTCTGGGAGTTAAAATCAGGGCTTGGTTGAGCAAAATTTAGGCTAGAGAACTGAAGACAGAAGTCCAGCATTCATTTCATGCAACACCAGTCCCCTCCACTCCATCATATTCCTTAGCACTGGCCTTTCAGGCATTAGAGAAAGAACATCTGAAGCAGGATTCTTCTCTAATCTCATGCAGCTTCTGAGTCAAAATGGGAACCAATAGGGACATTGTGTTTCAAGCAAAGTAAATAATAGCCCATGTGGGACCGTTTTCAGTGACACCAATGCTGTCTCCATGTGCAGTTAGGTGTGTTTGTGTGTGAGAGAGAGAGGGAGAAAGAGAGAGAATGCAGATCTCCTCATCTGAGTGCACTCCAGGACCTGAAGCCTATTCTTAGTCCCAACTAAAGCAGGCCTAGTCAATCAATGGTAATTTCCTTAGTCAGCTGTTATATAAGTACCATTGATTCAATGGATCCATTTAGTTGGAAACTATCAATAGGATTCAGGCTCAGACATTTTGGATGACATCTTCCAGAAGCCCCATCCAATATGGTCTATGGCAGGGATAGGCAACCTTTTTGGGCCAGGGGCCGGGTTGCTGTCCCTCAGACAATTGGGGGGCTGAAGCACCAAAAATAAATAAATAAATAAATAAATATTTTTAAAAAATATGCACGCACACTCTCTCAGCCCCAGAAAAGCCATGGCAAAACCCCTGTAGAGATTTTGCCAAGAAAAACCCAAGAACAAGTAATAACAACAATAATCAATATCATCATGGCGGTGGCAGAACTGGCCTGGGGCTGGTCCAAAGGCCTCGGGTGGCCGCATCTGGCCCCCGGGCCTTAGGTTGCCTACCCCTGGTCTATGGTAAAGGATGGTAGGAATTATACTTCAAAGCATCTTAAGAGTAAGAATGAGCAAGGCAGTGATAATAAGAAAAAAAAAGATATGCTTGATGGTTTGCCATGCTAAAATGTGTGTGTGTGAGAGAGAGAGAGAGAGAATTATCCATCATGTGTCTTGTATCAGTCAGAATCCATGTTTACAATATAGACCAGACCCACCTTAAACTGATCATTTTAAAATATAATCCTATATTATTTCTCATGGTTTTTCATGGTTTTGCAATTAGCAAAGTCCCCTCTCCTAGCCCCATTACTTAGAAACTTTTCTCTTAAAAAGTTATCTCTGAGAAAGTCATCTCTCAAGTCTTCCATCTGCCTCTTTCCATTTGTTTTGCCTTTTTTTCTAATTCTATTGAGAAATTTTAGTCCTAATGAAACTCTCACATGGTGATGTCTTTTCAAATACAGCTCCCTAGGTGTCTTTGTGCTGGTAGACAGAAGAGTAGTCTAGTATGACAGCAATAAATTTGGACTCTACTGCTTCAGTGATCTAGCCTTTTGTAGAATTCCTCTCTAGGGCTCTCTTAAAAGCTGTCACACATGTTCTTGCATCCCCATTATGTGCTGGATGATATGCAGCAGCTCTGATATGCTTCAGTACATTAAACCCTGAAAAACAGAAATTGTTCCTCACTTGCAGATATATATCAAGAAATGCATGCACTGAGATGGTCTAGGAATGTATTCATCCAAAGGTTTGTTCTTACTGTAAAAGGAATGTACCCTGTGATTGAAGTAAACTAACAGCTATATTAGTCATTGTAACAGTTGCTGTGGCAATTGAGACTGCAAGCTTTTTGGTGCAAGGCCCTGTCATAGGGCCCTTTCACATCACACCATCACAGTGGTATGATTCCATTTTAATTGTCATGGCAAGTTCCTATGGAAACCTGGGATATGCAGTTGAATGAGAGGCATTTAATATTCTCAGCCTGTGTATTCTAGTACTTCAGCAGAATACAAACTCGCAGAGGATTCCATAAGATGCACCTATGGCAGTTAAAGTGGAATTACAATGCTATAATTGTTTTATGTAAAATAGTGCATAGAATCTTAGAACCATAGAGTTTCAACTATAGACTTGAAAGGCAGGAACAATTAAAGCACTATCAAAAGATGGCTAACCAAAAACTGTTTAAAATCTTCAGTGACACTGCTTATATTACTCTGTAAAGTACTTTAAAAACGATTTCCTTCCATATATTATGATGAGAAGTAGAATGGCTTGGATGATTCTAATTTTAGTTTTCAGATGTGTATCTTTACTCTTTAAGATCTTGTCTAGTTCCTTCATAGCTGCCCTTCCCATTCCTAGTCTTCTTTTGATTTCCTGACAGCAGTCTCCATTCTGATCAGTGTTGGATCCCAAGGTATGGGATCTCTTTAACCTTTTTTGTATAAAGAGTAGTAAATCTTCATAAAACAAAACTATACAAATGAGAATCTGAAACTTTAGTCTTCTGATTTCCCATCTGACGAAGAAGATTTCAACATCAAAGGAGAAATGTAACACAGTGAGAATGTTGACTACCTTGTAGTCTAAGTAACATAATGTTTAAGGTGGTGTGCCACCCAGTCAGAAGAACAGCTGATAGGGAGACTACCATGTTTTTTTCTGTGGCCTGCTTTAGTCAAATTAAGCTGAAAGGCTTCAAAGAACTCATTGAGCTGTCTCAGCCTGTTCTCTGCTCAGTGAGAATGGAGAGAAATCATGGACGTAAAAGCAGCAACTGGATGCTTCCATGTCAGTGAGGTGGTGAACCCACTCTGAGTTTGGTTTGAGTAAACTTCAAGAGATATCTAGTACCTTTGATAGCTATGTTGAAGTTGGCCTAAAACTCAGAGTGTATTCACTGTCCCAACAACAAGGAAGCCACCAGACATTGCTGGTTGTGCATCCCAGAAAGCTGAAGAGTGGCACTTTTCATGAAATTTGCTGCAAGCAGCTGTGTCCCTACTTCAGAATGACCTATTGAGCCTGCAATGGCCAATTCACCAGGACAGCATTTTAGTCTCTTTGCTTCTTATCTCCCATTTTCTGTATCATTATGCCTGATGAAGAGTTTCTGGGAGAACTAAAAATCTTATGTCACCTTTGTTCCATGTTTGTATCATTTTAGAGTTGGTAATACTTAGAAAAGGTATCAGTCAACTCTACATTTTATTATTCTTAAATGTAACTTTCTAAGTCCAAGTATTTGTTAATGAGAGAACAACAGTGAGATTGGGGTTTTGCTCTCCTGTCTTTGTTTGCTATCAGCATTTCATAGGCCACTGTGGGAAACAGAACAATGAACAAGATAGAACTTTGTTCTTAAGCACAGAGACTCAGGGGGGAAGCAGACGGGCGGCCATGGGCCGCCCCGGGAAGCTGCGCTATGGGGCCGAGGTATCCCCACACCTCGGTCCCGTGGCGCAGCTTCACCCCCCTGGAAGGAGCGCTAAATTAGAGCTCCTTCCACATGTCGCCAAAGGTGCACCGCAAAAGGCTGTCGGCGCACCTTTGGCGACTTTTCCACTGCAGCGTGTGTGGACGCTGCAGCGGGAGGTCCTCCTCAGAGCACCGGCCATGCAGAGGGCCAGCTGCTCCAAGGACGACCTGGGGAAGGCTGCCCCTCCCCTTCCCTGCCCCCAAAACGGCCCAATTAGCTGTCTGCTTCCCCCCTCAGGTTCTTATCTTAACCATGGCTCTACAATTGAAAAAGCCTTCCTTTAAAACCTAGGCTGCATCTGCACAGCAGAATTAATGCAGTTTGATACTGCTTTATCTGTCATGGCTCAATGCTATGGAATTATAGGATTTGAAGTTTTGTGTGATATTTAATGTTTCCTCTCAGAGAGCTCTGGTTGCACAACAAGCTACAGATCTCAGGATTCCTTAGGATGATGACAGTTAAAGCAGTGTCAAATCGCATTAATTGAGCAGTGTGGCAGCAACCCTAATGATGGAATCCATCATGAAGCCTCCTCAATAGATATTTATTAGTGATCTTATTTTATATATAAAACTACACACCACTGTTCCAATGTAGATGTTTGAGATGGATGCTTAATTCTTAAATAAGATTTGAAATGACAAAAGGAGCAAACAAAGCAGTCCAGAATCCAACATCCACTCTGAATGAAGAAAGCCTGTGTTAAGCCCATATTCAAGGTTATGTTGCATGCCAGCCTGTGAACACAAACGTCAAATAGGTGGACATGGTCTTCGCTGGCATTTTCTGAATCACTAGCATTAAGTTGAGATTTTTACTTCTCATCCCAACTATCGAGGTAATACTAGCATAGGGAGTACATTTCAGGGGAGACAGTTTACCTCAGATATTCATCAAGGTAAATATACTATGATAGAAAAAGGCTTTCTCTACCAATCTCCTGCAGTTAGCTCCTCAACAGGCTTTCTTTCCAAATTTCATAAAGCATGTGTAAGGCCCTCCTGATTTTAGGCCTCTACCTTGTTATATGTGCATATTGTTTCAGGATTGAAACTCAGTATTAATTGCAAATATTTTCTGGGCAAGCTAACACCAACCATTCTTTCTAAAATGTCTTTGTTCTAACAAAATGCTTGCATTCTTGTTATCTTCCATTCCAGCTTCTTTATACGAGTTGGCCAAGTAAATCTCTTAAAGCAGAATGTTTTTGTGGACCACATCCCAGACTATGAAAAACACTAAGGGAACACTAAATCGGCACTGTGACACCCCCCAGAAGTTAGAACAACTTTCTTATCAGCAACAACAGGAGAAAATGGAGAGGGGGAAAACAGGGCATACTAGTCAGACATTTCCCTATTCTCCATCCATAACAACCTAGAAAAAGTGCAGGGCAAATTAATTCTCATCCAGTTTACCATTCCACAAAGGAGAGAGGTGTTCTTTCATGTTTTGAAATATTTATTTCTTACAGAAAAAATTAGTTGGAGTGCATCTTTGAATTCTATTTGCTTCCCATAAAGCTCATTTTCTTCTGGAATAAGTTCTGCCTTGGATGCCAGGGATCAAGTTGAATGAACATCCAATACAAGTTCTGTCTTTAGGTAAGCTGAGGTGCTCAGGAATTGGGTGGCATCACCCCAAAAGATGACATAATCATGCATAAAAGTTGCATGACCATGTTTAACTTCTCCATAAGTGAGTATATTGACTACACACATAATGGGGGGGTGTAAATTCCTTTCACATATGCTCATCATTCTAATTGATGCCAGCATCTTATTAACACAACACAAAAGGTGTGATCTTGTCAAATATTCTTTCTTTCTGGGAATGCAATCCTATATAGCATTAAGGGGCAGAAATTGTTTGGATCCATGAAATTAAGGCTACAAAATGCAAACCTAAGCCAATTTGCATAGTAGGACATCTTCTTAGATAGAAACTATATTGTTAAACACTATCACTGTTTATGCATTATTGCAACTACATTGTTCTTCATATTACACGTATTTCTGCATTGTTGTTAAACTGTTTCAGCTTCAGCAGAATGAAACATTTTCTATTACTTCGAAATAAATATACTCCAACACCAACAAATATTGATCTGGTGAAATATATATATATCCAGATTGGTAAAATCTGCTATTTTGGAAATACTTTGTTTGCATTATTGAGTTCACCATCTGTTTTCTTGTCCCACACTCCACAGGTGCAAATAATCAAGGAAAAAGGTTGTTCCACAGTGATATATTATAAATAAGTTACATCTAGGAAAAAGAAGAAAGACCATTGCATTGCTGTGGTTGTTGTTGCTTTAAATCATCAAATGTGAAATAGCATCAATGGATAATTGCATACAGAAATAATTTAGCGCCCAGTGGAAAGCTCTTGTAAATGATGCTAAAGGGTAGGTCAAACTATCTTCTTGCTAAAAAGAAAGTTTTTTTTAAGAGTTCCACAGAACAACAGACAAAATAATAATAATAATAATAATAATAATAATAATAATAATAATAAGCAAGTTGGAAAGAGACTATATATCAGTGGGGGAAAAGCCAACACCACACCTGAAGCATTACCATTTATCAAGGATTGCTTTTAATTAATCTGCAATAAAAACAGTAACAAACAAGAGGACATTAAGTATATAGCTGTGATAGAAAATGCAGAAGTACTTAGTTGATTTCCACTTACCTTTCATAGAAGCATAGAGTTGGAAAGGACCACAAGGGCTATTATTATTATTATTATTATTATTATTAATTTCTATTATAGTTTATTCAATATACACAGCACTGTACAAAGAGAAAATCAACATAAAATAGAATAAAAACCTGCCAGAGGCATACAATCTAATACAAACAAAAGGTAAAATAATAAAAGTCAATTAAAACAAAAAGCAATACAACAATTAATTAACAACATCCACTGTCTACTCAAATGACAGAAAAATATATGCAAATGTAAATCAAACAGTGTCTGGGAATGCTTCCCTGAACAAGGTGGTCTTTAACTCAGATTTAAAAGTAGACAGAGAAGTAATGACTGATGTTTGAGTGGGAAGAAGGTTCCAGGAGTGAGGGGCGGCAAGCGAGAAGGGGCAAATCCAGGATGGAGCAGTGGAGATCTTAGGTTGGGACAACAGGCCTTGAGTACTAGAACAGACGGTACGGATGGCAGTGTAAGGAGAAAGGTCAGATAAGTAAAGAGGGGCTAGCCCATGCAGGGCTTTGAAAGTTAACAACCGAAGCTTATATTGGATACGAAAGGGAAAGGGGAGCCAGTAAAGAGAAGATAACAAGATCAAAGCAGCAAGTGGAAATAATAATGTGAGTGGCTGAATGTTGAACAGAAATTAAAGGGAGAAGATGAGAGAGGGGAAGCCCAGCTAGAAGGAGATTGCAATAATCTAATTGGGAGACCACCAAAGCATGGACCAGAGTCTTGGCAGTGGAGGCCAAAAGAAAGGGATGGATTTTGGCAATGTTATAAAGAAAAAATCTGCAGGCTTTGGCTGTGGCCTGGATATGGGGAATAAAAGACAGAGAGGAGTCGAAAATGAAAACGAGGCTGCGGGCTTCCTGGACTGGACAAATAGAAGTGTTGTCAACAAAAACAGAGAAAGAGGGTTGAGGGGAGGACTTAGGTGGAAAGACAAGAAGCTCCATCTTGGACGTGTTGAGCTTCAAATGCCGATGACACATCCAGAGAGAGATAGCCGAGAAACATGACGAAACTTGCTGTTCAAGCTCTCAAGAAAGATCAGGGGTGGAAAGACACAGTTGGGTATCATCGGCGTACAGATGATAGGAAAAACCAAAAGAACTAATAAGTTTTCCTAAAGACAAGGTGTAAAGAGAGAACAATAGGGGACCCAAAACAGAACCCTGGGGAACTCCAACAGATAGGGGAACGGGAGACGAAGTCTGACCACCCATGACCACTGCAAAAGATGTATCTGACAGATAAGATTTAAACCAGTCAAGAACTGAGTTCGAGAACCCAATGTCAGAAAGTATATCAACTAAAAGACAGTGATCCACGGTGTCAAATGCCACAGATAAATCAAGGAGGATGAGCACAGAATAGAGACCATTTGCCTTGGCCCGTAAAAGATCATTAGAGATCTTTGTGAGGGCCATCTCAGTGGAGTACCGTGGGCGGAAACCGGACTAAAAGGGATCGAGGATGGAGTTGGCTTAAAGAAACTCAAGGCAGTGAGAATAAACAACCCATTTGAAAACCTTAGAAAGAAAGGAAAGAAGAGAGATTGGACGATAGCTGGCCAAAGAAGAGGGGTCAAGAGAAGATTTTTTTTCAAGATAGGGAAACAAGAGCATGTTTGAAGTCAGAGGGAAAAGAGTCTGTAGAAAGAGAGAGGTTAAAGATAAAAAGAAGCGAAGGAAGGAAGGAGGGGGCTATAGAGGTTAGGAGATGGGGGGGATTGGATCAAGAGAACAAGTTGTAGGTTTGGAAGAGTGCAGGAGGGTAGAGAGTTCATCCAGAGAAACCGGAGGAAACACAGAGAATTGATTAGTTGGAGGTTCCAGAAGATTAATGGGAGAAGACAAGTTAGAAGGAACTATTTCAGATCTGATAGTAGTGATCTTGATGATAAAGTAATTAGCAAAGTTGGTAGGGGAAAATAATGAAGAAATAGGGGGAGAAGGAGGTTTTAGCAAGGTGTTTGAAGCAGGAAAACAAATGCTGCGGGCGCCTCTCATTGGCACAGATCAATGATTTAAAGTAGTTCTGTTTTGCCATGGACAAAGCGCGTGTGAAGGATAAAAGAACAAACTTATAATGAATAAAGTCGGCCCACTCCCTGGACTTTTTCCAAAGATGTTCAGATGCTCGAGAGCATGACCGGAGGAACCTACCTATGAGAATAAGCCAGGGCTGAGGTCTATCCATAGAGGAGGACATGCGAACAGATACAGGGGCAAAGCTATTGAGAGTTGAAGACAGGATGGAGTTAAATAAAGACATTGCTGAGTCAGCGGAGTCCCAAAAGATAAAGAAGAAAGGGAAGAATCCATAGACTGACTGAGAAGGTCACAGTTAATAGACTGAAGATCGCGAAAATAGTGTTGAGCAGTATGACGAGGAGATGGGATATAAGTAAGAGTAAAAGAAATTAACTGATGATCAGATAATGGAAAAGCAAATGCCAAGTAGTCAGAAATGACACACTTGGCATCAACAACTAAATCTAGGCAGTGACCAAGACAATGGGTTGAAGAATTAGAATGAGGTTGAAGGCCAAAAGAAGCTAGAAGAAAGCTAAAGTGAGATGTTAGAGGATTATTGGGGTCATCCAGGTGGATGTTAAAGTCACCTAAAATCAATGTGGGTACTGCATCCAATAGAAAAACTGTCAGCGAAGACTCAAAGTCTGACATGAATTGGGTAGCAGAACCAGGAGGGCGATAGATGATTGCAACCCGAAGTTGTAAAGGAAAAAAGAGTCTGATTCAGGGGTTGGCAACCTTTGTTGCCAAGGAGCTGGGGGGGAATGGCACAGGGGGTCGGGTGGGCACGTGCACGCTTGTGCGCGCACATTTCCCACCACACACATGCGTGCATGCACACGATGGCACCGACGTACACGAATTCTCCCGCTGCGCACACGAATTCGCCTGCTGCGGGTGCTGGGGGTCTTCCCTGGGCTTTGGAAAGGCCCCCACCGTGGCCTCTGTGGGTGAATTTGCCTGCAGCGGCCGCAGCGGAAGCTTCCCTGGGCCCAGTGCAGCTGCAAGAGGCCCTGAGCAAAGCAAAGCAAAGCAGCTTCATTTATATACCGCTTCATATCACACTATGGGATGTCTAAGCGGTTTACAACTGTGAGCTGATTGCCCCCCAACAAGCTGGGTACTCATTTTAGCGACCTCGGAAGGATGCAGGCGCTGAGAGGCCCAGCGCCACTGCGTCCCCCCCAGGAGGCTTCCCTCAGCAGGACAGGCCTCCGAGAGGCCCAGTGCCACCACTGGGGCCCCCCAGGAGGCTTCCCTCGGCAGCGACAGGCCTCTGAGAAGCCCAGCACCACCGCCAGGGCCCTCCAGGAGGCTTCCCTCAGCAGCGACGGGCCTCCGAGAGGTCCAGTGCCACCGCAGGACTCCTCCGGGATGCCATTTTGGTTGTGTTGCCACCGTGTGTGCCACGGCCGCCATTTTGTTTGCCCAAATGGCAGCCGCGGCTCGTTCATGCATGCGCAGGAGTACTGCACATGTGCAAACGAGTTGTGGCCGCCATTTTAGCAAACAAAATGGCAGCAGTGTGCTCAGAGGTGGTGGCGCACGTGGCGCCGGTTGGCAGCAGCAGGGGTTGGCAGCGGCCAGTCTGATGGAATGAGATTAAAGTGAAGAGAAACAATAGCTGGGAGGAAAGGAGAGAACTTGAAACTGGCAAGATTTGGACAGTAAGATGCCGACCCCACCTCCTCGCCCCTCAGGGCGGCTAGTATGGGTAAAAGAAAGACTGCCAAAAGAAAGGGCAGCAGGGGTAGCAGTGTTGTGGGCTGGAAGCCAGGTTTCAGTAAGAGTAAGAAGATGAAATGAACTGGAAAGAAAAAGATCATGAATTGCAGTTGCTTTTGAGACAACAGAGCAACAGTTCCAGAGTGAACAGAAGATGGAAAGGGGTCGCATAGGAATTAGATTGGGAGAAATACGTGGAGCCATGGAAAAATAAGGGTTCGGTGCCCAATAATCAATGGATCAAAAAGTGACAATAATAATAACAGAAAGATAACAACAGATAGTACTCCTCTGCCATGTAGAAATATATAGCTAAAGCACCCCTAAGAAATGGCCATCCAGCCACTGTTTAATAACCTACAAAGAAGGACAGTCCACCACCCTTGTAGGCAATTTATTTCCTGCATGGCATGGGGCTAGACTGGTTGGTTCTTGTGATCTCATCCAACTCTATGATTCTATGATTCATTGTCAAAAAGCTCTTACACTAAAAAAAGTTCAAAATGTCTAAAACATGTGTGTGTGTGTGGAACGATTGGTAAATGGCCAATGTGTGTGGAGAGAAGGAACACAAGGTGGAACTATTTTCTAAGCCCCATTCACATGATACAATCATAGCTCTATGATTTTAACTCTCATGGTTCCATGATATGGAAATCTGGGATTTGTAGGGAGGAGAACATAGATTTGTCAACCAGAAATCACCTCTAGGTTTCCTCTGGACTCTGTAATGAAAACCTTGAACTTAGGGAATTACTAAAGTCCAAGTCTTCTATGGGATCTTTTATCCTTTGTTTACGGAGGTCGCTAGGGAAGAGACTGATAGAAGCAAAGCTTTCCAGTGAACTGTAATTTATTTGGGGAGTCAAACAAACAAAGGCACCCTAACATACATGCACACACACAAGAACTCAGGAGTAAAGTACTTAGCTTGAATAGGAAACATGGCTTTCTAATGATGATAATGAGGCTGCTCCAATGATGAATGAAGAGGGACAGACTCAACGATTATGAAAGGGAAAGGGCAGACTCTAGTTAGAGATCACAATGGCACAGTAACACCATGAAATCTATCCAGACCCCCATGTGCCTGAGATTTTGGGAAGCATTTATACCCTTAATCCTAGCCCATGGCAAAGAGTTGCTATTGTATATCAAAGGATTCTGATTGCTATGCTTTGAAGTAGACAATTTCCAAGAGAGGGAAAATAGGATGCTGATGTTATCTCATCTTCAGCCAGACACATCCTGGTTGGCATTCATAAATCTTCTAGGTGTGAGTGTCTTGCTTTGCAGCTCCTAAGCCTGGCATTTTTGATCTGCAAATGGTTGTAAATGTATATGTGACTCTGTTTGGATTGCATACATGAGGCTCACACTTTGAGCTCATGGCAGTGAAGGCTCCTTCCAGACTAGGGCTCTGACAGGGACCCAAAGGGTCTTTATATCAAACCAATCATCATAGCAACTCCAAGCCCCAGGAGTCTCTAAGATGCTGTTGAGATGGAATCATATTTATGTGGTATAAAAGGACCAGTTTTAAGGGTAAAATTCCCAGACTCAGGCTTGCACTTTCCCAAGGCTAGGTTTTTCTCCAGTCCAAAGCTAGTGATTTTTAGCTTGAGACGCAATAGAGCTGGACTACTCAATCGAAGACAGAAAGGCTCCAAGTAGAGGAAATGAAGAAATCCACACTTTATTACAACAATGAAACAGAGGCCTCATTCCCACTAGGATTTAACTTGAATTGCTGAATGAGTTATATGACCGTTGTTCCCATTTGAAATCAATTTTTGATCCTACTGTGCTTGGTTTAAATCATGCTGAAGCAAGTCAAACACAAAAGAACTACTCTTACCTAACACTAATTTTTGGGTGATTCTTTTGAAAAGACCTGAATCCAATCCATGTTCAACAAGTGGGAACGATGGGTTGGATTCACATCGGGGGGCTGCACCAGCTCTTGCTGGCTTCCCTTCCAAGCCCCAGTGGCAGCTGTTCTCAAATGTGAATGACAAAGGGAACTAAAAGGGGAGTAAATGGCCCCAGAGACATTTGATTACAAAATAACCCACTTTCCACACTGGGTTATTTTGTAGTGGGAATGAGCCAGAGCATAAAGTGGATGTGCAATAAGTAAATTAAATACATATATATATATAATCAGAAGCCTATTTACGAATATGTCTTTACTAAAAAAAAAAAAAAAAATCTAACTAAACTGTGTGTGATTCCATCCCTTTTCCATCAAATGTGACAATGCACAGATGGTCCATGTGATCCTGCTGAATAGAAGCTTAGGAGGCAATTTTTAAAAACAACAACAACAAATAAATCAAGTTTTAATCACAAGTGGGAGCTGAGAAAGTGTGAACAAAAGGAATGGGAGATTGATTTGTCAGCAAGGGTGAGGGTCATTATGGACTAGCTGGGGGTGAGTTTGTGTTTAGCCACCAGAGAATAGTAATCCTAAGAGAAAAAAAAGCTTAGTGAAACTCTGGGGAAAGAGAGAAATTGTGAGAGAAATAGAAAGCATGTACTGGAACAGGCTGGCAAATAGAAATTTGGAAGCCAGAGCATGCTTTGGCAAATTAAAAGGAAATAAGGTGAGAGAGATGACAAAGATGAAATGATGAGCAAAGCTGGATTCTCAAAGAGTAGATATGTTAGATATTTCACAAGACATCTCCAAAATTTTCTATGCCAAAATTTTTGCATGTGACATCTTTTAATTAATTGCTTACTAGAAATCTCAGTCTCCTAACTCTAACTTGGTATTATTTACTTTGCCATCTGTTAGCATATGTGGTTTTTTCACACATGTGGAGTTCCCTCTATGACCCTGAACTGACCTCTGAGGAATGTCAGCCATAATCCCCTAGATGGCAGATCATGTAGGCACTGAGAGATCTGCCCAGAAATACTGGAGAATTCCCTACCAGAGAGGTTTGGGAGTTGCCAAAAGGGAAAAACCATTATACTGGAAAAAACACATAATAGTGCTTGCTCATTTTGAGGCTCACACTTAATGGGGCAGTGATCAGATTTGACTGCACCCTTTTCTCTAGCCTCCATTCCTTGATAGTTCCAAAACCAAATGCATTGTTTAGACTATCCTCACACCTAGCTAAGACTATCAAGGCCTTTGTCCTGGCTTCAGCCAAGCCATTTAGTCAATAGCCAGAAGGTAGAAATGTCCTCTCCCCCATTTCGGCATCCATGCTTCATCATCATTATCATCAACATTCACAGTGGATCCCGGAGAAGTGAGTAATTCCCTCAGTCTGGTCCCTCTCAAGCTATCCCCACATTCATCCCTTTATTTTTAAGTATGCAGAGTGTGTGTGTCATATTTGTGTGTGTGTGTGTGTGTGTGTGTGTGTGTGTGGTTTTCCCTTGTTAATAATAAATATTTAGACTTTAATTGGAGAAGCCTGCCTCAGCATCATACATTGCAGGATTCCTTAGTCCTCTGGTATACATAACGGTACCCAGTCCCATGGGGATTTGTTAGGACCCCACTCTTGCATATTTTAAGCTAATTATAGATTCCCCTAATTAGATCCTTCCTAACATTTTTGGTGGAGAACTCTTGGCATTGTAGAGTATCCTGAAATGTGGACACCCCAAACTGATCACTTGGGCCATTTAAATCTTGGTACATAGGAGGAATAAGGATCTTGGGCAAAGGAGACGTAGACGTGAAAAATAGGAAGTTTGTCTGGTCGTGTTTTTGTGCAAGTGGAAGTCTGGGTGGGCTATCCCCTTTTGTACTTTGAACATCTCTATTGTGGATTGGGAGAGAAGAGCCAGGCTCCCCCATTCAAGTTTTTCCCTCTGTATTCAAAAACTTAGACTGCCCCGAAAACCACCTTGGATGAGCTTAGGTAGGTGAAGTGAGGAAACGTTCTCAGCTGAGGCTATAATCCTTGGTGCAAAGTTGGTTATTTTGGAGTTAGCGAGAGCAAGGAAGCCCAGTGCAGCTAATGGGTTTTTAAAAAAAACCTCACGGCAAGAGTCTAGCTGGGGCCCCAAGGGATAGTGATTGCCAGGAGCCTACATCAAGAGATCAACCGAGTAGGAAGACAGCATTTGAACTTCCCAGCAAAAGGTTAGGAGAGAGTAACTAACTGACCCTTGGGCAGGGTTTGACGCAGGGTGTCTGTGGCACTCCCTGCTGTACTGATACACAACCCCAGACCCACCAGTTCACCAGCGGGATGGGAGTGGTCCCTAGGTCTAGAATCCAGCTAGCAAGGTCAGGAGTGTCCTAGTGGGGCTAGCAAGAGTAGGTTTGAGCTAGTAAGGGTGGGAGTGACCTAGTGTGGCCAGCTAGAGAATAGAATCCAGCTAGTATGGGCGGCAGTGTCCTAGTGGGGCTAGCACAGTTAGGGAATCCAGCTAGTAAGGATGGGAGTTTCCTAGTGGGACTAGCACAGTTAGGGAATCCAGCTGGTAAGGACAGGAGTGTCCTAGTGGGGCCAGCACAAACAGGAGTAGGTAGAAGCAAAAAGAGTAAGGCGAGGAAATGGAAGTCACCAAGTTATTTAAGGAGGAACAGGTCCAGGACAGGCATCAGAAATGGATCACCAAAAAGGGGCCCAATCCATGGGTATCTGGAGGGTTCCTCATGGAGTATCCATTTCTGACCTTACTGGAGGCCTACAACCTCAAGACAGAAAAGAAGGGGCTAAAGAATGTCCCCAAGACAGAAAAGGACAGGCTGGCATCATGGGGAATCTGGATCCTAGCCCACGATGCCGTAGAGGAATATAAGAAATACCGATTAGAAACAGACGTTTCTAGATGACAAATTGGCAGTCTGGTTACCCAAATTTGAGATAAGGCAACCGAAAACACTCACCTTACCTGGATAGCAAATGAGGCGAGCCAAAAAGCTGATAGGGCTGAAAAAGAGAACACCACCCTGAAATTGAAGGTAGCGGAATTAGAGCACAAATTGGGACAGGTGAAACAAGCTGTAGACTTCATATTGGCACAAAAAACAGAAGTAGCAGCCCAAGCTGACCATACTATATGCGAGGCCAGAATCAGAATTAGAGAGTAGGAAAAATTTAAAGAGTGCTTTCGTGACCACAGTACAACCACTCATTTTAGAGTCAGCCACGCAAGCAAATATCCTTCAAGAGAGTCCCCCTCTGGTAGAGGCCTGGACTCCCCTTCCCTACAACCCCCAATGGAGTCCCCCAAAAGGGAATGAACCCATGGAGGGCTGCACTCCAGTTATACCCATAAACCCAGTAAAAACCCGGAGTACAGTGGAAAGGAAAGCCACCTCCAAAAATGGCACAGTCACAAAGACGGTGGTAGAAATGGTCTCTTGGTCCCTAACGGAAATCAAAACCATAGCAGACCAGCTAGGAAAGCTAAACCCCCAGACCGGAGTCCACTGGATGTCCATCATCATTCTTTCATACCCAAAAGCTAAAGGGCAGGACCTCACACAGATAGCTAGGCTGAGCATAGACCCCATCTACTTAGGTCCCTTCGAGGCAGCAGTCTCCAAATACAATTTGGCAAATCTAGAATTGAAAGAGTGGATACGCGTAATGCTACAGATACTTGGGCCCGGCACCACCATAAGAGCCAAATACCACACTGAGGTACAGCAACCAGATGAGGCCCCAGATACTTATGTAGCCAGGAAGAAAATGTTAGCCAATTTAGCAGGAGAAGTTGGCCTTAACAGCAAAGGAGTGCCGCTTCTGAATAGCTCAGAATTCATAAGAGGTCTTTCCAAGGTCTGAACAAGGCTGCAAAAACTTACATAGGACCCGCTTCCCAAAGCCTAAGCACAATAGATTGGCAGGGATTCTTAATGAACATCCAGGAGGCTTCTCAGATATTTTGGAACCAAGAGGCACAGAAAGACATGGCTAGGAGTTTAGTAGTGGCCGCATCAGGAAAGAATTCCTGTAGTGCAGGCAGGAAGGCAAACAAGGACAGCGAGCCAGTTCACACAGTTACATACCAGAACACTGGCCCCCACTCTCAACCCCTGTCCTCCAAGCCGGCACGTTAACCAATAACAATCCCTTCAGGAGAAGCACCAGGAGTTACCCCCAAGATCAGCCAGGCACACAGGACCCCACCAGAGACCCCTTGCAGGAAATTAGAAGCACCATTTGGAGGCAGTTGTGGGAACTAGGGTTCCCCACTCATGAGATACATGGTAGACCCATTCATGAGCTTACAGACTTATTACTCCAAACCTTAAATAGCTGAGCCCCCAATGGACCTAGCTCAAACACTAATGCCCCAATCCACAAAATCACACCCAAAACTCAGGTCAGTCAGGCTAGGAATGCCCAGGATCCCACAGCTTGCGGAGAGCTAGGGGAGACCCTCAGATCCCGTGGGCTGAAGACCCTCCTGCCCAAATCACAATAAGTGCTCTACAGCCATCCCCCAGAACCAGACCAATTAAGGCCCCCAAAAAACCTGGTTTCTGCAGTAATCCCCTCCAGAGCCCCCAAACCACCACCTCTAACACCCCTGCCCCTCAGTCAGCAGATAGTAGCTGCTCTCAAACCAGATTTATGGGGACACCCAACAGTAAACGTAAAGATGGGGGCCCACAGCAAATCCAAACCAGCCACAGTAGGAAGCAAGGCACAAGATCGTATGGAGCTAGTAGGCTTTGGAAAGGGCAAGCATCAGGCTGTCATTTGGAGAGACATACTCATCCACCTAGGTCCCATTATATATAGCATTAAGGCATGTGAGAACCAGGGAGAGGATGATGGGATTCTGGGAGTAGGATTTTTAAAGAGGAACTGATTGACCCTTGATTTGGCCAATGGTCTCCTTTGGCAACTGGAAGAAGGTCCTCTGGTAGTTTCAGCCATCCACCGATGCGTTGCCCTGGCACTCCTCTACCCCATTCTGAACAACCCTTGGACCACAGATTTTCCAGATGTATGGATTAGGGACAACATGGAGTGTGGTAAGGTTAAAGGAGCATGCGTGTTCATAGAAAGGAAGGATCCCCCTCTACAAAAACAGTACCGCTACCCCTGTGAAGCAGAGGAAGGAATAGCAAAAACCATAGAAGGTCTACTGAAATACGATGTCATTCTCCCTATGCAATCCATCTATAATTCCCCTCTCTGGCCAGTAAAAAAAGTCGATGGCATGACGTGGAGGATGACTGTGGACTTTAGAGCCCTTAATGATGTCATTCCCCCAGTAGCCTCCATAGTAGCTAAATACAAGATCCTAGCCACCATTGCAGCTGGAGCCAAATTTTACAGCATAATAGATTTAGCAAACATGTTCCACTCCATTCCACTCCACAAGAGTTGTTTTTACAAATTTGCATTCAAGTTCCACGGAAGTCAGATGTGCTGCAAAAGGACTCCCCAAGGTTTTTGCTCTAGCCCCAGTATTAGCCATGCCCATGTGGTCAAAATGTGGACCAAGCTGTGACCCACATCACACTCCCACATTTTGTCCTATGTGGATGACATTTTGATCCACTCTGACTCCCAAGAAAAGACTGCTGACATCATCAGAGAAGTGTTAGGACTCATTCAGGACATTGGATTCAAGGCTAATAGGGAAAAGGCTCAGTTAGTGCAAATCCAAGTCAGATATTTAGGATTAAACCTCCAACCAGATTGTAGGACCCTGGATTTGCAGAGAGTAGAAACAATAAGTAAGGGTGGTTCGACAGTGGAACACACTCCCTCGGAGAGTAGTGGAGTCTCCTTCCTTGGAGATCTTTAAGCAGAGGCTGGATGGCCATCTGTCGGGGATGCTTTGATTGGGAGTTCCTGCATGGCAGGGGGTTGGACTGGATGGCCCTTGTGGTCTCTTCCAACTCTATGATTCTATGATTCTATGATTCTATGAATAGGGAAGCTCCCTGCTCCCACTGATGTAGCATCCCTGAGAACTCTCCTAGGAACATTTAACTTTTCCTGAGAATTCATCGAGGCTTTTGCCAGCAAAGCCAAGCCCCTGTATTCCTTATTTAAGCAAAGGGCCATGTGGAGATGGAGCCTCAAGCAGCAGGATGCATTTGCCACCTTGAAAACTGATTTAGCCAGAACTCCCACCTTAGTTCACCCCAATGTAACCCAACCATTCTATATTCAGATGGCTGTAGCTGATAGTCATGTAGGAGCGGTCCTCATGCAGCTTAGGAACAATGTGCACTGAGTAGTAGCCTACGCATCTAAAAACCTCTCCCCACAGAAGTAAAGTTTAGTTCTTGTGAGAAAAATTGTCTAGCACTGATATGGACCCTAACCCACTGGGAATTTCTCATAAGCGGGGCCAAGGTGGTCATTGTTCAAACCCCACACACCCCACTCAAGTATATATTGTCTGGTAAAATCCAGGATGGACAAGTTCATAGTTCCTGAATAGCCAAGTGGACTTTAGAATTAGTAAAGAGAGGCATAGATTATAACAGGCAGGCTAGCAAACTAGTTGCCCCCTATGGGCCAGTAGTTTCCAGAGCTGTCCATGAGTGCCCTCTCCCCGTCACCACTCAAAGCAATTGGCCAGTGAAGGCAGGTAAGTCCCTAGCAGAAGCCATGCAGGCAGGATTCATGTGCTTGTTCTGTGACAGATCTTCCTCATGCCTTGATGGAACCCGCCTAATGGGATTCGATGCAATCAGAGTCAATGACCAGCACACATTGCAAGGAACAGTCCGGCCCCATTCCAGCCAGGCCACCAAGGTAGAAGCCCTCCATGCTGTCTTGGCATTTGAGGATCCACAAACCCCATTAGCCATATATTTGGACTCCCAATGGATGGTAAATGCAGCCATAGATTGGCTCCCCATTTGGATGTTCAGGGATTGGAAAACCAATGACAATAAACCAGTCTCACATTCAAATAAGTGGCAGGAAGCTGCCCAGCTAATCTTGAAAAGAACAGCCCCCACGTGGGTGTCTTATGTTAAGGGCCATCAGAAAGGCACTGGAGAGGAAGCTCACTGGAATAACAAGGCAGACACCTTAGCCAAAACCACAGCAGCAACCCCGATGGAGCCCAAAGAATATACTTTACCCAAGACTCTAGATTTAGCCCAACTTCAGAAGGGGGATAGTGAAATCAAGGCATTGGCCACGACAGGAAAAGACCCCATGGGAAAATACAGCATAGTGCAAAAGGAAGATGTATGGTGGGTGGTAGATGGAGAAGGAACCCACCACTGGATTGTCCCCACAGAGGTCCGCAGAGACCTCATCCAGTTTGTACACAGCATAGGACACAGAGGAAAGCAGGTTACGGTAGAAAAGGTTAAGGAGACAGGATGGTGGCCCCGTATGAAGGAAGACATAGAGCAGCGGGTAGAAAACTGTCTCACCTGGTTAATGCAGATGGTTAATGCAGACTCCAGTGACCCTAAGGCACCCATCCACTACCAGCGCATAGAGGGTCCCTGGTCCAGGTTGCAGATGGATTACATCGGCCCCCTACCAACTACTCCCCAACACAACAAATACTGCCTGACTATAATTGACCCATTTAGCAAATGGATTGAGGCTTTTCCCACTAGAGACAACACCGCTATCACCACAGCCAGAATTCTGTTTGAGCATGTTTTTAGCCATTGGGGATTGCCCCAAGCTTTTACTATTGATCACGACTCAGTAAGTCATTTCACCAGAGAATTCATGAAGGCTTTGTGCACAGCTTTAGGCATTAAACAAAGGTTCCACATAGCAGCCCATCCCCAAAGCTCCAGTCACATTGAAAGGACCAACAGAACCTTGAAGGAAGTAATGAGAAAGATAGGTAAGGCCTCTGGCAAGGATTAGGATGCAAAACTCCCCATAATCCTCATGGCCTTTAGAGGGACTGTAGTGTCACATGGCTTCACGCCACACCAAGTAATGACTAGGAGTAAGATGGTTATTCCAGAAGTATTTTGGCTGAACACCACCCTACCCTCAGATTTAGCACCTGTAGTTTTAAACCACAAGTGGATGAAAACTCTCTTACAGAGCATCCAGCAGACACACAGATTGGTAGTGGAGAAATTAGGTCAGAATATGCAAGCCATAGATAGGAGGTTAGAATGGGTGTACAACCCTCAACAATGGAACCCCAGATAGCAGGTTGTGTACAGGAACTTCTTTAAACAAAGGCATAATTTAACAGCCAAGTGGCTAGGACCTGTAGAGATCACAGACAGAGTATCTCCCACAGTTCACCAAGTCCGCATCCCCAATCACCATGGAACAAGACTCATTCTTTGCAGTTGAAGGAGTGGAAGGGAAGTCTGACCCCAGTAAAGCCAGTCCACTCGGAGCCTTCCCCAGGGCCCATCATAGATCTGTCTGAGATGTTTGTGAGTCTCTTCCCTACTTAGTCAGTTTAGTGAGATGCCTCTCTATCTCCCTACAGGGACCAGAGATGGCACAGAACACATGAACCCTGTGGATATTGTTATGGATGACAGCAGAGGCCCATGCTGATATTTACATAGCTCAGTTTACCACTGATTGGCAATATAACATAGAAGCCACATGTCATTGGGCCACCCTGTATCCCGGAATGATGATAGTACTAGATGCCATGAGCAAAGCAAGGATGGTGTATGATAAAGGGCTTCCCATTTTGCTAAAGACTAGGGTGTACCTCACAAAGAGAAACACCATAGCTTCGAGAGTTATCATGTTTGGCCCCAAAGAACTCACTTGGGTAGAAGCAGAGGCAGGCAGCCCCCCCCCCAGCTGATATCTGGACTAAGTATCTCTTTGATCCCCCTTTTAGCAAAGTCCCCACATCATTCTTCACCAGGGGTAGGCAACCTTTCCCCTTTAAGGGCCGAGGGACTTCAGCTCCCAGAATCCCAGGAGCTATTGGCCAACATGGGACTATTGGCCAACATGGCTGAGGCTTCTGGGAGCTGAAATCCCTTGGACCTTAAAGAGGAAATGTTGCCTACCCCTGTTCTACACCACACTCACCCTCGATTTCCTTTGCCACCCTCTTCACCTGCCATAACTTTATTCGCACCTCCACTAACTGCAGCATGAACTGCCACTGCATGGCATGCCCTGACATTCCCATAGATGTCCCAGCAATGATTCAGGAACCATCCATTTACATTGGTAATTTGGTGATTAGGAAGGACATATCCCTCTATGCATACTCTGAGATCCAACCCATACTCACCACCTTGATGTTAAACTTAACTGCTGTAAATGTAGCACGCACTATACCCACCTGTAGCCCATATTTGCGAGCCGCGTAGGCACAGTGGGAACAATTGGAGAAGAAATAGTACTCTGTGACGCACCTGCTTTTCAGAAGCAAATGAGGCATTATGGATACAGTATTAGGAGGATTCGGAACAGGGGTAGGAGTTTTAAAGCCATAGATACCGAAGTTGTAGGCAACAAATTGGGATTGGTTGGATCTCAAACCAAAGAGTTAGATGTATCTATTGCCTCAGGTCTGGCCAATGTGGCCCAAGGCATAGACATAATTGGCTGTATTTTGCCTCAATGGGTTGGTGTAGAAAAGGAGATCATCATAGACATTGGAAATTTGCAACTTATCCATTGCCATCCAATGTACCCAGATCCAGAATAGCCTCATGGCATTTGCATCCCGATTAGTACAAGCATCCCTTATGAAACTTATCCACCTAGAAGTCATGGGTCTGTCTAGAGTCAGATACCCAGACCCTTTCCAGCATCCCACAGACTTAATTAAGATAACTGGAGCACAATGGAAGGACATGGTGATCAAGATAGGCATTGATCATGAGAATGTATGGATCCCCAAGTCATTCACCCCTCTTCCCACACAGGTCTTTCCCTAGCAGAGAGCAATACCACTATGTTGCCAGAGAAAATCCTACATTGAACTAATGGCACCCACTTATATGATTTGTCTGGGTGTGTAAAAACACAGCAATGGACGCACTGTTACAGTGGATTAATAGGAACCCCTATACAAGAGGTGCAGGACCATGCTATAGTCCCAGTCCAGCCTCCATCTTGGTGCAATTAAATCATGATGGTTTTTGCCTCTGCACTCCTTGTGATCATGTCCTCCTCATGCCATTTGAATGCATTTTCGATATTGATAGGTCACTAGGAAACCCCTGTTTTTGCCAGGTGCATGTAAGAGATTGTTTTGGCAAAGAATTTTATTTCCATTAAACTGTTAGGAAATACTCAAGTGAAGCCCCATATCAGGTAAACTCACAGCTGTTACAATTGTTTCATTTAGAAGATGAACTACAGATCTCAAAATGGCTGTGCCTACTCACTAACTTGAGTCAGGCCACCAAATAAATTGAGCAGACTGAGGCCATAATTAAGATTTCTGTAGACCTCAAGGCCCAGCAAATCAAAGATGTAGCGAAAAACACTTGGTTTGGAAAGTGGGATTGGTCAGCCACCGGACAGGCAATTTTAAAATTGGTCACCAACCCCATTGCAATAATTCTGGTTATACAAGTCATCACTGTTATAGGCACTGCCAGCCTTACATGTTGGGTAAAAAGCAAGTGGCCGAGCTGTGCGCCATTAGATGCAGACTGGATCTCCCACAACAGATGACCATTAGGCATTATACCCCTTTTCACCAGCCAAGCCCCTTTTCCCATTACCTCTGTCCTCCCAGGGATGGGGGGGGGGGGGGAAGAGAGTCTCCTCAGTTAAAATGCAGCCATGCCCCAACATCCATAGCCTCCGTTTTCACTCCCCCACCCTTCCAGAGGTACTCTTCTTGGAGAGCCCAAGGCAGAGAGGGATGGTTTTGTTCATCTATCTTTTTCACTCAATAGGAGATGGGGGACTAGCCCCAAAGTTGGTCCTCCCTATCAGCCAGTAGCAGGGCTCCCTCACGGAAGCCCCACCTAGGGCGACTCAGCCCAAGAGAAACACTGTCACCCTAGCTCTGCAGACTACCTTCCAGGTTTTAGTGACCCAACCGCCTGAGATCAAGACCTAAGTCCCCGCTCCAAACTACCACAAACCATGCTATTCACATAGTTAGGAACACCACCATTCCTCCAATTTAGGTTGGCTTTCTCCCAAATGGAAGCCTGATTTGCATAGGTTTCCAGCAGCCCTGACAGCCATTCCAATGTGACAACCCCAGCTTCACCCAAACCAGGTGCCCATAGTTCAGCAAGCCTATAAGGTTCATCCTCTCAGTCCGCCTGACCAGTGTGGACCTATCCCTGCACTTCCATTCAATAGATTGCCCTGATTCAAGTTTTAGTTTTGTGCAAGTTAACGGGCTGTTGAGACAGAATAACCGCTACACTCTCTCAGCCCCAAGATTGATATTGTTTTGGTAGAATGGGCCTTAAGCTCTCACTAGGCTCTTTGTTGCATGCTTATTATTGTTGTATGTTTGGCACTATACACCCCCTTTGGTGATGGATTTCTTTGTGAGAATGGTCGTTTGGAACTCTCTCTCTCCTTCTCTTCCTTGAGCCCTCTGCCACTGTTTCCAGTACTATCCTCTCTCCCATCTCTTAACCGTTAGCCAAGTCTCTCCGGAGACAAGGGGGGATGGGATTAAACAACCTTCACCCCCATTGCATGGTCTGTTCTATACCAAGTCTATCCCTCATAATCATACAAGAGGAAAGTAAGCCTCCAACACAACGCCTGAAATGGAGCCACTGAGACGGCCTCCCGCTCCAGGACCCAGGTGCCACTGATGATCCCTGATATCCCCTGATGTTACCAGATGTCCCTGCCATTAAGGACACCCTCATCCACCTTCAGCCCTACGACGCCCGGTTGGACGAACTGCCCGCATCCAGTGTCACCATCCACTGCTGGTCGTTGCAAAGCCAGCATCACCTCATCCTCCCACCAAGACTGACAAGCAGCCACCTCATGGACACTGGCTCACCGCCATGCCTGCATCACAAAGTTTTCCATCTCATGGACATTGTGGTCACCTGCATTTCCACACTGACTGCCCACATTCCTGGACACAGTTCACCGCCACGCAGTTACCACCTATGGACAATGTTGCCCATCCAAATATATCAACACTATCCCTTGGACTCTTAACTCTTCATGTCCCCACCTGACTCTTTCATTGGACTCTAGCTCCTTGACATTGCTCATTGCTGAGTGTTTCTCATTGATCATACCATTGCTGCTACTAATTGTTTGCTACTGACATTGCTCATTGTTATTGCTCATGGTTTTCATTGACATTGCTTATTGCTTTCTTCAATTGCTGACATTGTTGCTTTAGAATGAATGGGTTCCAGATGTGTGATGTTAGGAACCCTTCCCTATGAGGGAAATACTCCCTTCCGCATAGTGACTTCTCCTTGCAAAATTCTCACCCCAGAATTTTATGAGAAAGGTGAATTTGAAAGACATTGATATCCCATGCACCCGTGCTTTGGTCTCAATACCTTCAAGGGGTGGGGGTGGGGAATCTGTTAGCATATGTGGTTTTTTCACACATGTGGAGTTCTATGACCCCGAACTGACCTCTGAGGAATGTCAGCCATAATCCCCTAGATGGCAAGTCATGTAGGCACTGAGAGATATGCCCAGGAATACTGGAAAATTTCCTACCAGACAGGTTTGGGAGTTGCCAAAAGGGAAAAACCATTATACTGGAAAAGACACGTAATAGTGCATGCTCGTTTTGAGTCTCACACTTAATGGGGCAGTGATCAGATTTGACTGTGTTCTTTTCTCTAGCTTCCCTTCCTTGATAGATCCAAAACCAAATGCATTGTTTAGACTATCCACACACCTGACTAGTTTAGTCAATAGCCAGAAGGCAGAAATTTCCTTTAAGAACCCTTGGATTTCTAGACTCCATGTGCTATCTTGAAAGTGCATGCTAACTACACGTCGGTCTGAACTCTGATTATAGCTCCCTCTGCTATCTCTCTCCCCCCATTTCAGCGGCCGTGCTTCATCATGAGGGCAGGGAACCGTCATTAATCCACTTGTAAGCCACTCTGATAGCCTTTGGCTGAAGAGCGGGATATAAATACTTAATAATAATAATAATAATAATAATAATAATAATAATAAACATTCACAGTGGATCCTGGAGAAGCCTTTGGAAGTGAGCAACTCCCTCAGTCTGGTCCCTCTCAAGCTACCCCCACTTTCATCCCTTTATTTCTAAGTATGCAGAGTGTGTGTGTCATATGTGTGTGTGTGTGTGTGTGTGTGTGTGTGTGTGGTTATCCCTTGTTAATAATAAATATTTAGATTTTAATTGGAGAAGCCTGCCTCAATGTCATCCATTGCGGGATTCCTTTGTCCTCTGGTATACATAACAGCACATGGTCCTGTGGGATGTTGTTAGGGCCCCACTCATGCATATTTTGAGCTAAAGACACCCCCTGACGAGTCAGGAGGGGTTTCTTGTTGTGCTGGCCAAATAAGGACAGGAAACGCCTGGTTGGTCAAGGTGCGCAGGGGCACGAGTACACCTGTGCATGTTGTCCAATTGGGTTGTTTGGTTGTCACTTCAAGTCTCGCAGTGTTATTGGTCTCGCAAGACTTGGGATGAGAGTTTGTTACTTATAGCTCTATGCTGCCACGTGGAGGCAGCCATTTTAGAGCTGAGATGGAGCGAGTAACATCGCTCCGCTCTTTGCTTAGGTCTTGCTTGGCTTTCGGCCTAGCGCTTCCTTTGGCTTTCGCTAATTTCAGCTTTTGCCTATTGGGCTTTGGCCTATTCTTATTCTTGCTTGTATTGGGGGCTCAGGTATCATTCCTTGAGCAACCCATGGGGGGGGGTGAGTGAGGCCTTTGGACTAGCCTTCTTGGGCCTGTGGCACTTCCGCACCCCCAATTCTCAGGGGTGCACACCCAAGGAGGGCTCTGCAGGAGGCATCTTTCACCGGGTGCATGGACCTGGTACTGGATTTTCAGGCCCAGAGACATAACCCCGGTCTGGTAAGGTCAGGACCCGATCACTGGTTTGGGAGGGTTGGTTACACTTCTCCCCAGCGGTGAGTGTGTGGAAGATGGCAGTCTTCGAGTGAGGGATCTGCAAGGACCCTCGGTGGACACCTTTTCCGTGGTGGTTGCCAGTGACGCTTCCTGGCTGTTGTGTCTCTTGTGAGGCTTGGGAAAGGGCGGCTTGCTGGCCTGGTGGTAATCATCCACGGTTGAGTGATTTGGTTCGGGCCTGCGTTCTATTCACTGAGGTTAAGATGCCACAAAGCAAGGTCCAATCCAAGAGGCGCACTCTGCTTCAAAAAGGCCTTCTCAGTCTAGCAGCAGAGACAATGAGATTTCTGCCCAGGTGGCACAACTGGGCAAAACCGTTCAGGCTTATGTGGCGCTTTGCAATCAACTTGCACAAAAGGAACTACAGGCTACAGCCTCCACTTTGAGTGCCAGCCCTTTGGGTGCTAGTAACACCAAAGTGTTACTTCCTTTGGTGGCATCTGAATCTCAGGTGGCAGACAGTACACCGGGCCCATTGGTGGTTTCGGCAGTGGAGGCCGGGCACCCCACTATTGTCGACGTGTGGGATCTCCTGCAGAGAGTTCCGGGTTTGGGGACACAGGGTGTGGCTCCCCTGTGTCCGGGCATCCCACTTTGACTGATTTATGCAACCTCTTACAAGGGGTGGTTCTTCCAGGTGGTGCAATGGAGCAGACCAGTGGTGAACAGAGAGGTGATCAAGCTGCTGCTGCCTCTGCTGTGTTTGACACCCGAGCTGTTGTGGGGCCACACTTCGGGGGACCAGTGCAGTCAGTTGGTGAAGCTTCCCAGCAAGCTTCAGTTTCAGGTTTGTCTCCTAACATTGCACATGATAATTGGCCTACCTCGGTATGGCCAGATGGGTCAGGGTGTGGCTTTGGAATGGCCCAACCCTGTGGCTTTGAATGTACCCGTGCAGGCACCTGCAATCTTACAGGTCCGTGACACTTGGGCGCAGGATGGTCAGCCTGTGGCTCTTGCTAACAACACATCTGTAGTGTCTCTTTCAAGTGCTCCTCTGTTATCTGGAGTGGTGGAGAATGTAGAATCTACTCCTTACACTGGAATGTCTACACCCCTTGATTCACACCTTCCTCTTTCCACTAAAGAAAGGATTTGGAAGGGTGAATATATTGATTTATTTACTTTGACTTTTAGGGATCCCGAGCCGAGGATCATGGTAAAAGATGGAATCGTTTTTAGTTTGCCAAAAGAATTTCAGGCGCTCAAACACCCTAAACTAGAGTGCAATTTTGCTAATTGGATTATGGGCTTCACTATTTATAGAGGTGTCATAGAGGAAAAAGAACCACTCAGATCCCCTGACTTTTCTAAATATCAGGAGATCATTATAAAAGCATACACTAATTGCCATCACAATTCAAGGGGTGCAGCATGGCTCCAATATGATGAGCAGTCTAGGATGAGAGCAGCACAGGATCGCTCCCTATCTTGGAGGCATGTTCAGTCTGAGCTTTGGGCTGATGTTATGATGGGGGCCTCCCCCTCAAGCAGATGTGACAACGGGTTTGTCCCGATGGTTACCATACCGATAGGGTCAAATGTGAGGCCTGCCACAGGAGAGAGAAGGCAATTTGGCTTATGCTGGGACTTTAATGCTGGCAAATGTAAAAGACAACCCTGCAGGTTTGAGCACAAATGTAACACCTGTGGGGTTGGCCACCCTGGAAATTCCTGTGTTAGAGGCAAAAGGACAGGAGTGGCTACTGCTCCCCAGCCAATTTTGCCTGGGGGAAAAGGCCCTGTCACCAATTAAATTGGACACTATGGTGGTGTAGTTAAAGGTTTACCCTAATAGGGAGGCTGCTTTATATTTATTTCAAGGTTTTTCTGTAGGCTTTCGTATTCCCTATACTTGCCCTAGGATTCATTGTTTTGGACCCAATGCTCGTTCAGTGAGGGACTTGCCGAGTGTGGGGAGGGAGAAAATGGCTAAGAAATAGCTGCAGGAAGGATTTCAGGACCCCACGATCAGCTGCCTATCCCCACACTTCGCTTATCTCCTTTGGGCGTAGTTCCTAAAAAAGCCCCTGGGGAATTTGGGCTGATTCATAATTTATCATACCCAAAGGGTGAGTCTGTGAACGATGCTATTGATCCTGGGCTTACCTCGATTAGGCACACATCGTTCGAATCAGCAGTTAAGATGATCAGGAATCTGGGCACGGGAGCCCTTTTAGCTAAGTGCGATATTAAATCTGCATTTAGACTCCTTCCTGTACACCCAGATGATTTTGACTTACTGGATTTTCAGTTTGAAGGAAAATATTTCTTTGACAAAGGTATGCCAATGGGATGCTCGATTTCTTGTTCAGCTTTTGAGACATTCAGTACCTTTCTCCATTGGTGTGCAGTTAAGCGGACTGGGAATAGAGCCATAGCTCATTATTTAGATGATTTTTAATTGCTGGGAATCCCAATTCTTCACAGTGTAAGGATTCCTTAGTTCAATTTCAAGAATTAATGCATGAACTAGGTGTGCCCTTAGCGGAGGAAAAGACAGAGGGACCACATACTCGACTTACCTTTTTGGGTATCGAGATTGATACCATAGCCGGAATTTCTCGTTTGCCTAATGAAAAACTAGTGGCTATGAAGCAGCAGGTTGGGACCATGTTAGGGAAACAAAAAGCTACCCTTCATGAATTTCAATCACTTACAGGTCTTTTGAATTTTGCCTGTACAGTTGTAGTTCCAGGACGAGCATTTTGTGCAAGACTGTATAGGGCTACTGCAAGAATAGTGGCCCAGAATCACCACATTAGAATCACAAGGGGCATTCGTGAGGATTTGAAGGTTTGGGACTCCTTTTTGGAGCATTTCAATGGCATATCATTTTGGAGATCTGAAATGCTGCTTAGGGCAGACTTTCAGGTGCATTCTGGTGCTGCTGGTGCCCATGGATTCGGTGTTTATTGGAATGGCCAGTGGGCTGCAGAGGCATGGCCTGCTGCATGGGTTAAAAGTGGTATGACTAGAGACCTTACGTTTTTGGAACTGTTTCCAATAGTGGTGGCTCTGCACTTGTGGGCAAGCCAGTTTGCTAATAAGACTGTCTGGTTTTGGTGTGACAACCAGGCAGTCCTATATGTGGTAAACTCTCAGTCCTCCAAGTCTCCTAAAGTTATGGGTTTGGTAAGAGCGATGGTGTTACAATGCTTGAATTATAATGTGTTATTTAAAGCTCAACATGTTCCTGGTGTGCTTAACCCTTTGGCGGATACCCTTTCTCATTTTCAGTTCTCCAGGTTCTGGCAGCTGGCTCCCAAGGCATCGACACACCCGGCGTCGCTCTGGGACCTTGGAGATTAGAAGTTCATAGGGCAATTTTGAACTCCATTGCCCCGTCTAGACACAAGTCCTACCAAACAACTTTGAATTCGTTTAATCAGTTCTTACAGGAAATTGGGGAAGATCAAAAGTGGCCTATTGATGTTGACTTGGTCCTTTGCTTTATTGTATATCTTAAGCATGCAGGACTTTCACCTGTCACTATCAGGGGCAGGTTGACCACCCTGGCATTTTACTCTAGGGCAAAGGGCTGTTTTGATCCTACTAATGACTTTAGGGTCAATAGAGCAGTGGAGGGATGGTCCAGAGAATCCCCTGTCACAAAGGATTCATGATGGCCAATAACTGACCCTGTCTTTCTTAAGTTATGGGATCAATTAGCATGTTATTCGCCTGGGAATTTAAAGTGGCATTTGCTATAGCCATTTTTGCTGCTTTAAGAATCAGTAAGATTGTGCCTGGATCTCATAATGATAAAACTGGTAGGGCACTATCAATTTCTGATATCAATCTAACAGGACAGGGGATTCAAATTCACCTCAGGCATTCTAAGACTGACCAGTTAGCAAAGGGTCAGTCTATTTTCTTGGCTAAAGCGCTGCAAGGGCAAATTTGCACAGTGATAGTGATGATTAACTATTTGAATATTAGGCCTAATTTGGCTGGCCACTTGTTTATTCACTTGTCTGGTTTGCCGTTAATGCAATTTCAATTTAGGGCTGTGCTGAAAGAGACTTAAGGAGGGCTGAGTTGCCTCAGGAATGTTTCTTCTCGCACTCCTTTCGTATTGGAGTAGCGACAGCTGCAGCCACTCACAGTTTGAGTGAAGCCGATATTTGCAGAATTGGCAGGTGGCGTTCACGTGCATTTAAGTCCTATGTCAGGCAATCAGATAACCGGACTCCTGATAAGCCACGTTAACTTGTTTTGTTTCATTTCAGCTGGCTTTTACTGAGGCAATATATGGATCGTGGGCCACAGCCTGGTCTACTGGGCGGAACACCATCTTTTGGAGAATTGCCGTGACAATACGTTGGGCCTTTTGCATATTGGACTCACTGAGTGGTTTGGACAAAGGGGCATGATGTGGGGATCTCTCCTTCCTCTTATTATGGAGTTGGCTCGTTTGCATTCATGACCCCAGGTTTTAGTGGTACACCTGGGGGAGAATGATTTGGTTTGGATCCTGTGCTTGCAGCTGGCCAAACAGATAGTTAAGGACATGCAAGAAATCCAAAAGATTCTGTCAGGTGCTGTGATCCTTTGGACTAAGCTTGTGCCAAGTCGTTGCTGGCCTGGAGCACAGCAGGACTCAGCAATTAATAATGCTCGGCGCTGGCTTAACCGTTATGTGGCTAAGCAGCTCTCTAAAATTGGCATCTTTCTGGTGGAGCACAGTATTAAACTTGACCAGCCACAGCTGTACAGGGGGGATGGGGTCCACCTCTCTCCAGAGGGATCGGATATGTACATCACAGCACTCTCTGACCAAATTGCAAAAGCGGTCTGTGGGGGGGGGGGGTGCCTAGCTAGGCTGGCTCCTCTTGTGGTGGGTAATGACTCCCACCCCACAGAAAATTTTAATCTGGCTATTTAAAATATTGGGGTAAAATTGGCATAAGACAAATTTTAAGGAAATGACATATGTAATTAAATGCATGCTGTCATAAATTGCATGATGTCATATGATGAAATAAGATGTCAAATCCGGGGGAGGGGTTTGTAAATTTGTTGATATTATTGATTATATGTTTTGTCACGTGCAGTGAAGGACCACCCACTTGGGTGGTTACACCTTCACTTACACACGTGACAAATTTGTTAATGTTTATTGGTTTGTTAATAGACCCTGTACAGCTAAATAAAAGTTGTGGCCTGTTTAAACCCAAAAAGAGGCATCTTGTGTCCTTTGTGCCAGTGCAAAGACACCTCCAGATGAGTCGGGAGGGGTTTCTTGTTGTGCTGGCCAAATAAGGACAGGAGACGCCTGGTTGGTCAAGGCGCGCAAGGAAATGAGTACACCTGTGGACCTTGTCCAATCGGGGTGTTTGGTTGTCACTCCAAGTCTCGTGGTGTTATTGGTCTCACGAGACTTGGGATGAGAGTTTGTTACTTATAGCTCTGTGCTGCCACGTGGAGGCAGCCATTTTAGAGCTGAGACGGAGAGACCCATCCCACCCACCCTTTATTAAGAGTCTTTAATTTGTTACTCTCAGGCTTAGGCTGGTTGCCTTTGGGGGCCGGGAGGGAATTTTTCCCCAGGGTTCTTCCCTGGGTTTTTTGCCTTCCCTGAGATTTATTATTATTATTAAGTAAATTAATTTGGGAATGGGTCATGGTGTGATAATTCATTTTGTTATTGTTAATTACTTTGTCACAACTTTGGAATAGGGTCTATAATTTAAAATTGTTGTTGTACTTTAGGGTGGGTAATGACCCCCACCCGACAGAAAAATTTAATCTGGCTATTTAAAATATTGGGGTAAAATTGGCATGAGACAAATTTAAAGGAAAAGACGTATGCAGGTAAATGCATGACATCATAAATTGCATGACGTCATATGACAAAATATGACGTCATTTCCGGGGGGAGGGGTTTGTAAATTTGTTAATATTATTGTTTACTTGTTTTGTCACGTGTGGTGAAGGACCACCCACTTGGGTGGTTACACCTTCACTTACACATGTGACAAATTTGTTAATGTTTATTGGTTTGTTAATAGACCCTGTACAGCTAAATAAAAGTTGTGGCCTGTTTAAACCCAAAAAGAGGTGGCTTGTGTCCTTTATGCCAATGCAATTATAAATTCCCCTAATTAGATCCTTCCTAACACATCCTATGCCCTTTATGCCGCTAACCTGAAAAAGGAAGCCCGCCTATCTTAACTGCTTAAACAGGGTTGCAATTGCTCCCTGAGGTCATTTCCAACAGTGTATTTTATGACTTTTTTCATAATGTGACCTTTCCATCTCAGGCTAATGGATGCTGCTCTCTTATACTCTGGTTATCATTGCTCGTCTCTGTGCTGTAGGCTGTCTCAATATAATTCACCGAATGCCAAGTCACTACTTTTAGTAGGTTCTGCACCTCATGCTGTTGTGCCACTAGATTTCAGTGACAAATCAGTGGAAGGAGATTGGCAAAATTTTCAATTTACCTTTACAAAAGATATGACAGATGATGAACACTGGGAGAAATCCTAATGTTAATTGATATGTATTAAACATCCAGTAGATATTTATAATTAACTCCTGAGTGCTGCAACTGAAATTAACATGAAATAGAAACTGTTACTAAAAGAGTTAATGTTGGCACATAAGAGGTAAACAACAAATTGTGATATAGCAATTGAATTTTTTTATGAATTAGTGGTAAACTCTGAACAACAACAAAATCCTAGGGCACATGAAACTGATGCACCCTTTTAGTCCAGGATATCTGTTCCAAAAGCATAAAAACCTATTGGGTGACCTTGGGAAAGTCACACTCTCTCACCCTCAGAGGATGGTAATGGCAACCCCCTCTGAAGAAATGTGCCAAGAAACCCCCATGATAGGTTTGCCTCAGGGTTGCTATAAATAAAAAAATGAATAGAGGCACACATAATCAACAACAAAATGTATCCCAAATGAAGAGAAACATTCCACATGATCCAGGGCAGAACTATCTGCCTTTATATCCTTTTCATTGGTGAGATAAGATGGGTCTAAATACCCTAAAGCAGGGGCCGGCAACCTACGGCCCCTGGGCTGGTTCCGACCCAAGGCCCCACACTCACCGGCCCAGGCAGACCTCTGCCACCGCTGCCGCCTACCACTGTTGCTGCGCGGTTTAGGTGCTGTATGCTATATTTCAAAGGAAGGGACTGGCAATAACACCTGTGAAGATTCCTTGCCTAAGAAAATCCTATGAAATTCACAGAGTCACAGTAAGTCAACAGGTGACGAAGGCACATAAACACACAACTGGTGAGGCCAACAAAACCATGGAGACTACCGCATAACCTTTATTTCCATTCTGAATATCTATATTATTTTGTGGATTGAGCTGCCCCAAACCCACTGCTCCCCAGCCACAAATGCACTCCAAGAGTTTCCTGCATTTCTCTTCTTGCAGAGAGTATAGCATTCTTGTATACCATCCTGAGTAGGTAAGTCTCTTCTAGTCATTTCATTGCAGCAGGGGTGGGGAAAATATGACCTGGAGATGAATGTGACCTCCGGAATGCTACAAGACTAAAATAAATAAATAAATAAATAAATAAATAAATAAATATCTTTTTTTGGCGGGGAAGTAACCAGAAGGTTGAGCCAGAAATTGCCAAAAATGTGATGAGATTGTCTACTATGTCCTGTAAGAAGCCTGGGGGTGTGGTTCTAGAAGGTCTCTGGTGGATCAGTGTACCCTCCTAACTACCAACAATTGCCCGCCCCTGTATTACAGTAACTGTAAAGAAGAATCTCCAATCATTGGTTTCCATGGAAGAATCAGGCTTCTAATTATGCTAAATAGGTCTTCTCTGGATGCTCTTCATTTCCAGTTCTGAAACAACAGTCATGAGAATGTTGCTGTCCATACAAGTACAAAGGCTGCAAGGGATGGGAGGACAGTCTGTACACATCAGCACTTAAAGAACAAGAACAGTGTTTGAGTCACTGTTGCATTAGAGGTTCCACTTCCAAAACAGATGAAAAAGCTTGAAAACCCTGTGGTTATGAACACTCTTGTAGAATTGTGTAAAATTGTAGGTGAGTGCATATTATCCTCAACATTCTGTTGAAACCTGAGCACTCATTGTTACCACTTACCAATCTAAGCTTCTTGGTTTTCGAAGGGGTATGGGGTTTCCCATATATCCAAAACCTTGAGGGATGCTTCTATAGGGTAGGGGAAGAGGAAACAGCATTTTCAGATCTGATAGATGCACCTCCCAAACTAATGTTTCTAAAAATGGAAGATGGTATTCTAATGGAGCTTATTTTTTCCAATTTGAGAATAAAGCTCTCAGCTTAACAAAAATACCAAAAGTACATAATCATTCATATTTTGGGATATATGTGTTTAGAAATTCATGCATTTAGATAATACACATTATAATGGTGTGTTTTGTAGAGAAATATTCAAAAATATACATTTAATAACATTACTATCTGTGAATGCTAATCTGGATTTTTTTAAAAAAAAATCAGGATGCAACAAACATATGAATGAAGTTATGTGAAAGAAAGTGCTTCAGTCTATTGAGATGGAATAATCCATTTCACAATAAAGTGATATAGATCAGTCTTCATTGTCATGGCCCCATAATGGTACTATAAAAAGTTGTCTGCATGGTTCCCTTCAGCCTCACATTGTCTAGTTCAGATGAAATAGGCCAAAACCCTGGGGCAGGATCAGGTCTAATCCTGCCAGACCAGGCAAAGATCTGGTGGATCCTTTACCCCAGGGTCAGTTTGACCCCTGTTTTGCTGTGGAGTTTCCTGATTATTCATATGCCCCCTACTCTTTACCTTGACAAGACATTGCTAGTGCTGAGAAGCCCCTGTTGCTGCATCTGATGTGGAAATGGAGGGGGGGGGGCTTCTCAGTACCAGTGATGGCATGGCAAGGTAAAGAGCATGTGCCAGTAGTTGGTCCATGGTTGGAATAAGGATGGGTGTCTAAACACCCACCCATTCCCATGCTGACCCAGGGACTGACCTGGGTGAGCACCAGAGCTAGATCAGCACCAGAGCTGTGCTATCCTGGCCCATCTAATTAGTGCCAAAGGCAGCCTTACTGGGACCAGGGAAAGTGTGGCTCTATCTCTGAGGGTCTGAATTCTCTGCTTACTAGTTTAGTGGGAGTGTGTTAACTTTCCTCAGGAGTGTTCAACTTTAGCATGTTTATGGCATCTGCCCATGGGATCCTTGGGACTGTCCATTTTTAAAACAACAACAACAACAACAAATGCACACCATTAAAAAAAATGTTAAGCCACAAAGGGTGATCCTGTAGCATATTTAAAAGGTTGCACAGTTTATATTGGAGGAGAAGGCACAAAACTGCCTTAGGGCCACATAAGGTCCTTGAGCCACATTTTGATACCCTTGGCTTTGCCTTGAGTGTTCCCTTATACTCTACATCTTTGAAACAGCAGGATTTGGAGATAGCCATAGATGTCAGAGAGCAAGGAACAGTGGAAACACAAGTAGAAAGGATCAAGGCTCTGTCCCTGAGATATTGTCCTGAGGGCAATAAAACTTTGTTGCTGGGAAGGGCAACTGAGGCATGTTGGGGAGGGCACTTATATTAGCTGAGACTCTCTGGAGACCGCACAGACTACCCCCTCAAATCCCAAAGGGTTAAAGTCCACTTCTAGTCCCCCCAAACTGGTATCTTTTAAAAATGTTAAATAGTACATGGAGGCCTTAAAGCAGGGGTAGGCAACCTTTCCCCTTTAAGGGCTGAAGGACTTCAGCTCCCAGAATCCCAGGAGCTATTGGCCAACATGGGACTATTGGCTAACATGGCTGAGGCTTCTGGGAGCTGAAGTCTCTCGGCCCTTAAAGGGGAAAAGTTGCCTACCCCTGCCTTAAAGGGTACATAGTTGCACCTGGAGGCTTCAAGTACCAGCTTGGTAGATGGGGGGAATGCTGTAGATATAGCATATCTTGATTTCAGCAAGGCTTTGACTGGGTGCCCCATGATAGTCTTGCAAAAAAGCTAGTAAAATATGGGCTAGGCAATGCAACTGTGGATTAATAATTGGTTGATTGGCTGAAACCAAAGGGTGCTTCACCCTGGAAAGAAGTGACCAGTGGGGTGCCACAGGGTTTTGTCCTGGGCCCAGTGCTATTCAACATCTTTATCAATGACTTGGATGAAAGAATAGAAGACATGCTTCTCAAATTTGCAGATGATACCAAATTAAGAGGAGTAGCTAATACCCCAGAGGACAGATCAAAATTCAAAATGACCTGAATAGATTAGAAAGCTGGGCCAAAAGTGACAAAAAGATTTTCAACATGGAGAAATGTAAGATACTGCACTTAGGCAGAAAAAAAGTGAAATGCATAAATATAGGATGGGGAACACCCTGCCTAACAAGTTGACATGTGAAAGGGATCTAGGAATCCTAGTAGGCCACAAGTTGAACATGAGTCAACAGTGTGATGCGGCAGCTAAAAAGGCCAATGCAATGCTGCATTAATAAAAGTATAGTGTCTAGATCAGGGGAACTAATAGTGTCACTCTATTCTGTCTTGGCCAGGCCTCAATTAGAATACTGTGTCCAGTTCTGAACACCACAGTTCAACAGGGATATTGACAAGCTGGAGCATGTCCAGAGGAGGGCTACCAAAATGGAAATCATGCCTGATTAGTAGAGACTTAGGGAACTGGGTATGTTCAGCCTGGAGAAGAAACGGTTAAGAGGTGATATGATAGCCCTTTTTAAGATTTGAAGGAATGTCATGATGGGGGTGAAGCAAGCTTGTTTTCTGCAGCTCCAGAAAACAGGACCCAGAGCAAAGGATTCAAGCTACAGGAAAAGAGATTCCACCTCAACATCAGGAGGAACCTCCCCAAAGTAAGAGCTGTTTGACAGTGGAACATACTCCCTCAGAGGGTGGTGGAGTCTCCTTCTTTGGAGGTTTTTAACAGAGGTTGGATGACCACCTGTCAGGGGTGCTTTGATTGTGAGTTCTTGCATGGCAGATGGTTGGGCTGGATGACCCTTGAGGTCTCTACCAACTCTATGATTCTAAGTAATAGCAAATCAGCTTCTTTATTATTTTTGTCATTTTATTTTTTTATGTTTGGGGGGCTAGGAGAAAAAGTCAGTCTCCTGATTCTGAGGTTCTAAAAGACTGAGGTAGGTTGCATACAGTTTCAGATCTTGTACTTTGCCCACCCTTCTTTAACAATAGAGGTAACCGCAATATACACTGAAGTATAATTCATATCCCTAGCTGAAGGACAGAATGCAGATACACTCACTGTTCTGAAATAGCAGATAAGCAACACTGCCCCTTTTCCTCATCCTTCTTTTATTTCCCATTTTACTTTATGCCGAGCAAGGTGTTGCGGGATGGCAAATCTAAAGAAGAAGAAGAAGAAGAAGAAGAAGAAGAAGAAGAAGCCGTAAAGTATAATATTAAAAACTTGACTGTTGAGTTGTTGTTGTTGTTCTTAAGCCCTTAAGGTATTTTGAATATACTTTTGGGAAGCTTTGCTTCTCAGCAGGTGAGAGCACTGGAGTACAAGATTATAGCATGGCATAAAGCAAAAGAATTATTTGTAAGTGTATGGTATGAAACGGAAATTGTGAGACCTCACTGCACCTCACATAATAATAATGCATCAATGTGTTCAGTAGCAATCATAATAGCCAAAGCAGTAGATTTGTCATGATTCCATCAATGTGGGTAATTTGCTCCCCAAAAAAGGCATGAGTTTTGACATCTGTGGAGTTTGCATGAGCAGTTGCATGAGTGGCTGAATGTAAAGATGAATATACAATTGAGTGTAATAGGAATTTATAGGAAATGAGAACTATCCTGTGTTTTGGACTACCTGCTACAAAGAGTTTTCCAGCAAGTAAATCCCTGGAAATTTTCATATGATAAATTCCTCTTCTCACATTCCATACACCTCCAAGCTATGTTTGGAATCAAGCATGGGGTGTGCATGTGCGTGTGTGCGTGTATCATTCATTCAAGCCTATTTACGTATTTACAGTTCATCTCAAAATATTCCTAGCATTTCACAAAAAAGAAAAAAGAAAAAAAGGGGAGAAGGATCCACAGGGTATTTTATAGGGCTCTGTACAGGGTCTCCAATTATCTTTGGTGCCAGATTCAACAATTCAGAGTCCAGCTTGATTTGATCCAGATAGTTATGGATCAAATCCAGTCTAACCATTAATCCAAACACTAAACCACAAGCAAAACTGGACAATCTGAATTGTCAGTCCTGTCCCATGACTTGGATTATAAAACTATAGTGGCTGTAACTTTTGTTTGTATGTGTTTTTAATCATATGTAAGGATATCCAAGGATTTCTTCTATGATTACAGTACATGATTTCTCAATTAGGGTTCTGTGAGAAATTGTGATTTGGGGAGAAAAAAAATGAGCTAAAAATTCCCTGGCACATGAAAACTATTTTGAGGGTTCCTCCAGCATGAAAAGGTTGTGAAAGGCTGGAATTTCTGACTTCAGTTATTGTTGATCCCCATGTTACATCTTACATCTAGGAAGGAGGATGAAATTGGTTTAGATGAACTTTTGAAATGAACTGACCAAATTCATATTTCTCTTGTTGTATGTGAACTGGTATTCATTAGTTGTTGCATGCCACCAAGTCATTTCTGGCTTATGGTGATCCTAAGACAAGCACATCACACAGTTTTCTTGGAAATATTTGTTCAGAAGGGGCTTGCTATTGTTTTCTTTTGAGGTTGAGAGGACATGATTTGGCCAAAGTCACCTAGTGGGTTTCCATGAAGCGGGATTGGAACCCTGGTCTCCATAGCAGACAAATACTCAAACCACTACACCATACTGGGTCTAAGAATGCATTTATCGATCTATTTTTTTAAAATATGTACATTATGGAAAATCATGCACAAAATAGACACTTGAAACAATAAGGATTGATTAACTGACTTGTTGGGTTTGACTAAGATATTAGCCCTACCGCATCCCCCCAGGTGGTACACAGAAATGGATTTGGGCTCTGAATCTGGATAGGAAGGAAGACACATCAGTTCTTTGACCAGGTCCAGATCTGCCAGCCCCTCTTCCTAGTCTATCCAAGAAACTGGAACTAGTCAGATGGATAATAATAATAATAATAATAATAATAATAATAATAATGCAATGCAACCAGAATGGCTTACAACATTAAAATATACATTACATATCCCATAATCCCACCCACCCCTTAAAATACTATTAAACAATGACAACTTAAAAACATACTTAAACTAATAATACAAATAAACAAATAAACAAAAACTGCAGCAGAATCAGGGGACAGAAGGTTGGGCTGTCTCTTGATAGCTGGGATATCTATTCAGGAAAGGCCTGTCAGAAGAGATCTATCTTAACAGCCTTTTTAAAGCTGTTCAAAGTGGTAATATGATGAATTTCATCTAGCAGGCCATTCCATAATCTGGAAGCGATTGCCAAAAAGGTCCTCTAGATGATAGCAGACAGCCTAGTTTTTATAGGCTGCAGCAGATTCCGCCCAGAGGACCTGAGTGCGTAGGGTGGATTGTACAGGAGGAGGTGGTTCCAAAGATAGGTTGGACCCAAGCCATTTAGGGCTTTAAAGGAGATAACCAACACCTTGTACTGGGCCCAGAAACTAATGGGCAGCCAGTGAAGTGATCTTAAAATCGGTGTTATATGGTCTCTTTTCAATGTTCCTGAGACCAGCCTGGCTGCCATATTCTGGACCAAGTACAAGAGTAGCCCCATGTAGAGCACATTACAAAAATCAAGATGAGAGGTTACCAGTGCATGCACCACAGTTTCAAGGTCCCTAACTTCCAGGAAAGGGCGTAGCCGGTATATCAGCTGAAGCTGATAACAGGCACTCTGGACTGTCGCATTTACCTGATTTATCATCTGGAGTGATGGATCCAGGAGCAACCCCAGAGTGTGAACACAGTCCTTAGAGGAGAGTGTGACTCCATCCAGGACTGGAGGTTGCATCCCAATACCTGATTTTGGGGCCGCTACTGTAAGTACTCCCATTTTATCTGGAGTCAGTCTCAATCTGTTTTTCCTATGCAGTCCATTATTGCTTGAAGACAATCATTGAGAGGAGAGATACCATCCGAAGTCAAGGCTGAAGACTGAGACATAGAGAAATATATCTGGATGTCATCAGTGTACTGATAACACCCTGCCTCATGTCTCCTGATGATCTCTCCCAGCGGCTTCATATATATATTGAATAGCATCGGACAGGATGGCGCCTTGATGGACACCACAGTTAATCTCTTTCCTTGTAGAGCGACTGTCGCCGAGCATCACCCTCTGAAATCTGCCTGAGAGGAAGTAACAGAACCATTGCAGTGCAATGTCCTGAATTCCTAACCTTCTCAGGTGAGCCAAGATGATGTCATGATCTATTGTATCAAAAGCGGCTGAGAGGTCCAATAGCACCAATAGGGTCATACTATCCCTGTAGATGCCTAGGCGAAGGTCATCAGCTAAGGCAACCATGGCAGTCTCAACTCCATATTCTGTCCTAAAGCCAATTTGAAATGGATCTAGATAATTGGTTTCCTCCAAGACAGCTTGGAGTTGAAGAGCAACCACCCTCTCGATCACTTTGTTCAAAAAAGGTAGTAGCAAAACTGGCCTATAGCTGTTCATATCCAAGGGGTCCAGAGAAGGTCTTTTCAGAAGTGGCACTTCCTTCAAATAGGAGGGAACATGACCTTCCCTAAGGGATGCATTGATGATGTCTCTATGAAACATCCTCAAGGCATCTTCCCCCTGGATGGCCAGCCATCAAGGGCAGCGATCAAGAGGGCAGGTAGTTTTCCTCACTTCAGCAAGAAGCTTGTCCATATCATCAGTACTCATAAATTATCTGAAAGCATCAGCAATTTATAGAATTTTTAGCATTATACAAACATAGAGAAATTCTAGGAATAAGGTTGCAAAGCCTTATTCTTAGAGAATAGAGTCTGCAATGTCATAATCATTCCTGTAAACAAATTGATATTCTCAAGGTAGGACAGTCAGTTTCAAAATTGTTATTACCTTATCTATGATATTGACCCTGGACACAATTCTTTCAATTACAGTAGCTAACAAAAAGCAAGTGAGACAAACTCAAAAATGGATTTCAAAGATTTTAATACAGAGAATGACTTAACACAGAATGGCTTAGAAACTCAGAAATAAAAGGCTAAATGTTTGAATGTATTTTTTCTCCCAACAGGTTAAGTACTATTCTACAAGTTCTTAGGCGCTTCAGCTAGATGTTGGTGTTGGTGTGTGGATGATGAGTGTTGTAGTGATGTCCTTTGGCACCCAGCAGAGTCTTGTAGGACAAGCTGGCTGCTGTGATCCACAGCCACTGTGTAGACTTGCCATCAACTGGCTCAGCTTCTCTTCTCCAGGCAATCCTGTCTTCCTCAGTCAAGAAGACACATTGTAAAGTCCAAAAGCATAGCTTTATTAATGTATATAAAAAGTAAAAATAAGACAACTAAGTAAAATCCATTGTGATGAACTTGTCCAGTTCAGCCATACAAGATTACATCTTAAACAATCCCAAAAACATTAAGATCCAACTTGTTGCAGTTAAAATCACTGCTGCCAGCCACACACGCTCACATCTTGAACAATAAACAATTCTTAGACAAAGGATTTTCTAAGCCCATCCCATACTCCACCTTTTAGGTGTTAACTTTATGTTAATTGGATAATGCCTGTATGATGCATGCTAACCCAGCCTCTTGCTGTCCATCATCCACCCCGTGAGTAACTTTCCCAAGCCTAACGATGTTTACGTATTTGATATCTCTTTGTTATCCATAACAAAGTCTGGTTCCATTAGTTTTACCTCTGGGAAAGTACATTGTTGATGTCTCTGTTACCACCTGGCATTGATTCACCCTGTTTTTCTAAATATTGTTTGTGCCTTGTCCAGAAACTGTTTTCAAGTGGAAAATTACAGACACACACACATCTTTACATTTCACCTTTGACTATATATCCCATTCATATCCTAACAATCTCCTCCTGAAATGTATAGATGTGTGAGAATTATTGTTGTTGTTGTTGTTAAAACCATCTAAGCACAATGTTTGACTCTATATATTTAAAATGACATGTCAATCTGTTATAACAATTGTAAATGTTGTTTTATCTCTAAAACCTTTGTTAATATATCTATATTGTTGTGGTTTTGGCCTTAAACCCTTAGGCACACAATTTTATTTTTAACTAGCTCTCTCTAGCATTTTATCATAAAACTCTAATCTATTTTTATCTATATTTTAACATTTTTAACACCTCTGTTTTTGTCATAAAAATGTATGTCTGTGAATCTCTATATATCACAACTGACAGTTTATAATTTAAATCTTATAACAACTGTTTTTTATTTGATGTTATATATTTTGTTTTATCAGCACTTAAAACTCTATCAACACTTATAACTATATATCTTTATTTTTAATCTATCAAACTATTAAGCTTGTCTATATTTAAACAACAATCTTTAAACCGACTATCATATAACTTTAAAGCAAATAAACTATCTATAAAACACTCTTATTTTAATGTGGTTATTTTAAATCACAAGCCTCTATCTCTTAAAAAAACTTATCAAATGTTTTATTGTTGTCTAATCTATTACCTTAAAACAATTGTTTTTTTTAAACACCTATAACAACACAATTATAATCTATTATTGTTAACTATAAACATCAAACCTTTATAAAACTTTTTTATGTATTTGGATATTTAAAACCCCTTATAACTTTATTTTAAACAAAACCTTTTGACTTTAAACCTGTCACTATCTCTTGTATTTTGTAAACCACACTTTTTTAATTTATTTTTTATGTTGACTCACTAAACCATATTTTATTAGCAGTCTAACAACTTTAAAAAATAAAATCTCAAAAATCAAAACCTTTAATAACAAATCTCTCTGGACAACTTTTCTCATTTTTTAAATCTCTTGAATCTAAACAACCAAAGCTGTCATCTCTTTGTGTTAACACATCAGCATTTAAACAAGCAATCTCAAAACCAAAATGTTGTATTTATTAGCCGCTCCTTATTGTTAAAAGCTTATTTTAGTCACAAGCTCTCAGCCTTAAACTAAATGTTTTTTATCAATGTTTTAAAACCTTTGTTGAACAAATCCTTTTGTTATTAACCTAGCTTTGTATTTTCATTTGTCATCAGGCATCTTTTATTTTGTATATCCATTTACCTTGTGATTTTTGTTTTTAGGTCTATCAACCACATTTTAAACACCTCTTTGTCAATTTTAAACACTTAAACTTTTTGTTGTATTGTAGTGTATCATTTTCCCTCTCTCAACAGGAAAAAACCTTTTAAAACTTTTAAAACCTCTGAAACTCCCTAAAACTCTTTGAAACTTTCTGACACTGTGTGAAACTCTTTAAAACTCTCCTTGAAACTCTCTGGCTCACCAGCCACTTATGTATAAACTCTTGTCCTTTGTATAATAAACTTGTTTGTTGTTTTTATTCTCTATTAATTTTCCTTGACATAACATGTATCATTTCTGGACTTGTGTGTCTTTTGATTTTTGTCATTTTATTTCTTGATGATCTTGTCTGTATTGTCTGATCTAAAGTGTTTTCCTCACTTTTAGAAAAAGTGTCTGTCTTTTGTGTGTTTGTGTGTTTTGTGTCCCTCCATTTTCTGGCACTTGTGTGTTTTAAACTGTCTCATCTTTAGTAAAACCTCTTGTTTGAATGTATCTTTTTTAACTTAGAATCATAAAGTTAGAAAAAAAAACCATAAGGGCATCTAGTCTAACCCCCCTGCCATGCAGGAACTCCCAATCAAAACTTGAATGTTTTTTTATATATATATATATTATCAGGGATGATGGGAGTTGTAGCTCTTCACCTCTGGCTCTAACTCACCACCTTGTTATGCAGCAGAGCTGACCAGCTTTGATCAGTGGTTGATGCTTTTTTCCCAAGCAGCAGAGTTTCAGAGAATAGGCTGAAGACCCTGACAAACTCTCCAAGCCTTCTCACTCTTCTTCCTGAGATGTCTCCAAACTTCTCCAGGATTCTTCTGGCTCTTGTATCTTCCCTCAAGACACCAGACAACTCAGTAGTCTTATATAAAAGATCTACTTTATTCTACTATATATAAATACTATATGCCCTACAAATCACAATCTCTACACTTCACAATATCTCCAAAACTACTCCACAATGTACATTAGCAAACATTGCAATTTATAGCCATTGTTAGACACCACCCACCAGTCAGTTTCCACCCAGTGGGTGTGTACATACATCTTGATTGGTCCACATAGATCATCCCATACCTAAGACCAACCCAAGTGTTTCATCACTTTACCTTGACCACTTAATGAGTCTCAGGTGTTTGCAATCTATCACAGGTGTTCTCAATATACCTTCTATAACTTTGTCCTTGGCTCTCAAGGCTTCTTAATTATATTATCTTTTTCACCTGTGTATCTTCCTGATTGCTCCTGCTTAGTCACTTTGACATTCACATACATATTTTTATTTCTATTACTGTATATCCCATGTTGCTTTTTCCTTAACAATCCCCTCCGAAATAAAATATTGTATGTGTCTTACAATGTCATTCCTACCATTTGTGTCAGTCTTTCATGTTTCTCTGCTGTCAATGCTTTTGTGAACAAATCTGCTATGTTGTGTTGTGTTTCTATATATCTCAATTCTATTTCACCCTTCTGAACCATGTCTCGCACATTTTGATATCTAACACCAACATATTTTGTTCTGTTCTTCAAATTTTCAGCTTTAGCCATTGCTATGCATGACTGTGAATCTTCCAGAATTTCTACTGGTATCTTGTAACTTTCATTTAAATCATTCAACAATTGCTCAACCCACTGTACCTCATTCACTATCTCATTTAAAGCTGCGAATTCTGCTTCAGTCGTACTTAACGCTACATTAGTTTGTTTTCTACTTCTCCAGACTATTGGACTTTCACTGTACTTAATTATCATTCCTGTAACTGACTTCTTGTCTCCTAATTCTGATGCAAGAACTATCCACATAACAATCTAAATCTGAATTACTGTTTCTAATTACCAATTTCTTATCTAAAGTTCCTTTCAAATATCTTAATAAGTGTTTTACTGCTGTCCAGTCTTCAATTTTTGGATCATTAATTCTTCTGGACAATACATTTACAGCATATGAAATGTCTGGTCTGGTGTGGCAAGATATGAATTGTAAAGATCCTATTATACTCCTGAATAAAGTCTTGTCTTCAAAATCTCTAGTTGTTTTTTCAGATACAAAACCAGTTGTCATTGCAGCTCTTACTATTTTAGCATTTTGTAATCCACACTTTTCAATCAAATTTTCAATTTTCTTTCTCTGACTTAACAAACAATGTCCTTCTTCTGTCCACTCAACACCAATACCTAAATAAGACTTTAATAAACCTAGATCCTTCAAAACAAACTTTTAAGACAACTCTCTTTTTACTGATTCAATCTCCTATCTTGACTTTGCTGCCACGCACAAATCATCTACATAGATCACTAACACTATGTCTCCTTTTGTATAGACACATGCATCTGCAACGCTCCTTTTGTATCCTAGCTTAACTAACTCGTCATTAATGCACAAATTCCATGCTCTGGCACTTTGTTTTAACCCATACAATGCTTTCTTTAATTTATAAACTTTCTGACTACCAATTTCTTCAAAACCTTGTGGCTGCTCCATAAATATCTCTTCATCTAAACTAGCATTTAAGTAGGCTGTCTCAAAATCAAAATGTTCTACAACTAAATTCCTTTTTGCTGCTACAGCTAGAACCATTCTCAGACTTTCTGGCTTTGCAGTTGGAGAATATGTCTTATCATAGTTCTCATACTGCTGTTGTGCAAAACCCTTAGCTACTAACCTAGCTTTATACTTAATACTTCCATCTGGCATTTCTTTCTTTTTGTACACCCACTTACAACCAATTACTTTCTTGTCTTTGGGTCTATCAACTATTTCAAAAACATCTTTATTTACCAGACAACCAAACTCATCATCCATTGCATCAATCCATCTTTCCTGTTCTTCTCTAGACAAACTTTCCAACTCTTCAAAACTTTCAGGCTCTTCCACTGCTAAACAAGCTTTTGCATTTGTCACAACAAACCTATCTGGAGGCTTTCTAACTCTGTGACTACGTCTAGGAATAAACTCTGCTGATCTGCCTCTTTCATCCTCACTTTCTGTACTGGGAGTTATAGTTCTATGGCTAAATCTCTTGTCTTCAGTCATTCTAGTAGTAATGGGTCTAGATTGTGTCTCATTATCAGAAGAACTATCACTGCTGCTAGTGGATGCTTCTGGCTTAACTGAAACCCCTCCGTTTCCTGAAGTTGGTTCAATTTGTGTTTCTGGCTCATTTGAACTTCCTAACCTCAAGAAAACTTCTTTATTGGCATGCAGTTTGTCCCAACCGGCATGTCTCTCGAAATTTGCAGACCTAGAATACTGCACTTCTTTTCCACCTAAATGAAACTTGTAGCTATTTCCAGAATAACCCAAAAACCTAAGCCTTCTACTTTTGGGTTCTCCTTTCTTCCTGAAACAAGCTGGAATGTAAACATAAGCAAACTGTCCAAAGACCCTCAAATATTTGTAATTTGGCACTCTCCCATACAATACCCTGTAGGGAATGTCTTCAATTTCTGAATGATACAGTCTGTTACTAATATGTACTGCTGTCAAAGTTGCTTCTGCCCAGAAACTATCTTTTACCTCTGCATCTGCCATCAAACAAGCAGTTATTCTTTTTATATCTTGTATTTTTTTCTCCGCTAAACCATCTTCGTTAGGACAAGCGGGATTAGTAGTTTCATGCCTTATTCCCACCTTTTGAAACCAATTAAACAATTGATTACTTAAAAATTCTCCTCCCCGGTCAGTAACAATGGTGCCTACTCTAATATCAAATTGTCTTTCCACCATTCTCACCCATGCTTTTAAACTTTGCCCAGCGTCAGATTTGTTTTTCAATATTCTTACAAATGCAAACCTTGTAAACCTATAAACAATTACCAGAAAATATTTGCTTCCCCCTAAAGATAAAAAATTAGCTTGGGCAACATCTGCATGTACAAACTGAAATGGTCTTTGAGCAATTCTTTTGGTTTTCTTGGCTACTGGAAAAGCTCTGACCTTTACCTGATTGCATACAGTACAATCTAAGTGATTTTTGCATTCAGCAACTTTTAAATCTGGACACATACTGATTAACTTCTTTAAACATTTGAAACTAGCATGGCCAAATTTCCTGTGTAGTTCATGTATGCAGTCTTTATGAATTGGACTATTGTCTATGTTATTAGCATTTTCAACCCTGTAGCAATCAATATTGTCCTCCAAATAATAAAGCTTATCTTTTTTCAAGCCTATGCCTCGCAATTCCCCATTCAATTTTATCTTACACATGTTCTTTTCAAAGATGACTGTGTAGTCTCTGTCTGTTAATCTGCTTACTGATAACAAATTATTTTCTAACTCCTTTACATGTAACACATCATTAAAGTTTTCCTTTAGCCCTGGAATGTAAACTGTACCCATTTGATTTACAGTACTGAGCTCTTTCCCATCAGCTAAAACTACAGCATTTACATTAGCTGATTTTCTATTACTTATCAAATTAATATTGTTACACATTGAAGATGATGCTCCTGAGTCAATCAACCATTTACAATTAGTATTTTGTTTTTCCTTAATCATGGTTGCAGACCCCTTTTTGTTACCACTGTCCTTCAAAAATGGAGGTCTGGACTGCTTGTGATACTGCCGCGGCTGCCATCTGCTCTCTCCTTGCTTGCTTCTCTCAGCAGCAAATTGTTTACAATGTCTCTGCAGATGACCAGTCTTTTTACAATAAAAACACTTCCGTTGCTCCCTTGTAGAAGCTGCTTCTTCCTGCTTTCGTAGATCAGGCGTTGTTTGTTGTTTTGGCACAGTCCTTAAACTTGCTGAGTCACCCTGCTCAGACTTTCTTCTCAAGTTTTCTTCCAATATTCTGGCAACAATTAAGTCTCTGTTCAGCTCAGCTTCTGGCAAATTTTGCAAGCTATTTGTAATGTTGTCCCAAGAAGAGTCTAGCGATTCCAGTAAAATGTAACACTGCTGCTCTTTGCTAATTTCCACTCCTCTCAGTTCAGCTTGCACAAATAAATCTTGCATTGTTTTTAAGTGTTCTATCACACACTGTCCTTTCGTCATCTTTTGTCTGTAAATTCTTTTAGACCAAAGCATTTTTGCAAACGCAGTTGAAGGAGTGTGTAATCTCTGCAAGGTATCCCACACATCCTTGGCGGACACTTTATCTCTTACGTCGTTAATCAAGTCTTCTTCTAGCATGAGATAAAGACATGCTTTTGCTTTAGCGTCTCTTTCTTGAGCGGCTTCATCAGCATCAGCTGCCAGCCCTGATTCAACTGGCGACCACAGAGACTCCTTTATGAGTAGAGAACGGGCATATATCTTCCAGGTAGAGTGGTTATTTCTATTTAATTTACTAAACTTTAGTATCTCCATCTTAATTTGTGCAGTGACTCAATTTGACACAGTCCCTCTGAGTATGCACAGCAGACAAAACACAAAATGATTTACTCACAAGGCTCCACAAAACCTTCTTCCACTCTCTGGAACTTTCAGCTTCTGAGGATGCTGGTTGCTCTAGTATCTGGCTCTAGTGACTGGGTCTAGTGACTGGGCCCATAACCCTTGTCAGGGATGATGGGAGTTGTAGCTCTTCACCTCTGGCTCTAACTCACCACCTTGTTATGCAGCAGAGCTGACCAGCTTTGATCAGTGGTTGATGCTTTTTTCCCAAGCAGCAGAGTTTCAGAGAATAGGCTGAAGACCCTGACAAACTCTCCAAGCCTTCTCACTCTTCTTCCTGAGATGTCTCCAAACTTCTCCAGGATTCTTCTGGCTCTTGTATCTTCCCTCAAGACACCAGACAACTCAGTAGTCTTATATAAAAGATCTACTTTATTCTACTATATATAAATACTATATGCCCTACAAATCACAATCTCTACACTTCACAATATCTCCAAAACTACTCCACAATGTACATTAGCAAACATTGCAATTTATAGCCATTGTTAGACACCACCCACCAGTCAGTTTCCACCCAGTGGGTGTGTACATACATCTTGATTGGTCCACATAGATCATCCCATACCTAAGACCAACCCAAGTGTTTCATCACTTTACCTTGACCACTTAATGAGTCTCAGGTGTTTGCAATCTATCACAGGTGTTCTCAATATACCTTCTATAACTTTGTCCTTGGCTCTCAAGGCTTCTTAATTATATTATCTTTTTCACCTGTGTATCTTCCTGATTGCTCCTGCTTAGTCACTTTGACATTCACATACATATTTTTATTTCTATTACTGTATATCCCATGTTGTTTTTTCCTTAACATATATATATATATAATTGTTATACTTGAACATTAAAACTTTCCCCACCACCAAGGTGAAATCTCTAACTGTTATTTTTGAATATTTTATAACACCATCTTGACACTTTGGTTTAATTTTTCTTTTAAAACATGTTAGCACATATATCTTTGTATATTATCTAAAACCTGTCAGATATTTTAGATTTAGTAGATCTCCACATAACATGTGAAATAATGTTGGATTTCTTTTTTCTCAGCCAGTTTCTCAAACTGTGAGCCAAGAATTCTCTTTTTTTTTCCGGTCTGTGAGCAAAGACCCTTTGTAATCAATTTTTTTTTATATTTATCCATTGTTAAAAACTTTTAATTGTATCACATCTCTGTCTTAAAACTCTGACATATGAAAACTGTAAAATCTATCCACAATCACTAAGAACATATTTGTTGTCACTCAGTAACACACATTTGTCTCTTTTGTTTAACAGCAACCTCAACAGGTCATTTTTGCATTTCACTTGCTCTGGTTTTGTCACAGGAAAAACCTTGACTTTTTACTCTGTGGCAAACCAAACATCTCCCAAATCATTTGTATAATAAAACATTTTAAAAAAATTTAGGATCTATATCTCACCAGCTTAACAAGCTATCAAATCTTACGTTTTCTAGAATTCTATATTGATGTGTATAACCAGAATGCAATGATTTATTTTCCACACCTGTATATTTAGCATTTGTCTCACTTTGTATAATACACATATTTTTTCTCTTATAGCTTTTGTACACACCTCCCCATCCGGGGTGATTTTATATTTATCTCCCACAAAACTCAGTGTATATCCCCTGACACACCAACTAAACACTTTTTGTAAAACAGGTATACATAAAACATTTTTAAAGTTTTCTCACCAAAACTTGGCATCTAGACATTTCTCATTTTTTTTTATCATCTCTTATCTCTCCATCAGCTAGATAAACATCTTTAAGATTGGAGGATTTCTTTATTTTTCAGCAAAACTGCAACATATGTCCCAGAATATATAGACTCTTGTCCTCAGGTTTCACCTGTTTGAGTCACAGTCACAGCTCTGTAAAACAGCTTGTAGCTTCTCTGTTTCTCCCAATGTCTCTGGGTTGTAGATAGATTGTTGATTGTAGCAAACATCCTTGCATTGCCATTTTTAAAACTCTTGCTCTGTTGTAGTTAAAACATCGGTTTCTCTCCCGTGCATCAGCTGCCTTTTCAAGACGCATTTTCTGACTTCAGATGCTGTCTCAGGCATTTTCAGAAATCTCAGCTGCTTGCTTAGGTATCCTCGAGCTAAGCAACTTTTCTGGCCTTTTTTCAAGCAAACCGCTTGGCTTAACAGTTCTATCCTTTTGGAACTTCAGGCCTCTAGCAACACTGTTGCAGCCCCACACAGCATTGACCACTGTGTAAAACTTTACCCCCACCAGGGATTTTTGTATTTTTCTCCAAGAACTGTAAAGTCCTTTGACCACAGCATTTATGACAAAGTTGTGTAGAAATCATTCATTCTTTCTTTAGTTCCCAAAACCTTTGGCTGAAGAAACATCTTCTCTCAAAACTTTTAACTGTAACTCAGAGAGGGGTAACAGAATGAGTTCTCTTGGCTTAGGCAACCGCCTGTGTCCAGCAATCATGCTGCATTTTAAAACTGCATACATTGTAACATGTATTCTGTGACTCAAGCCCCACCTGCTTCCATATCAAACAAAATGGCCTTTAACAGAATCGTTTGCAGCTTGAACAAAAACAAAAATTTCACTGCATTGAACCCGCAGTATTCTCAGCATTCTCAGGCTTTGTTTTTCTCTGTATCTTACTATTTAAAGAGTGGAGATTCCTCAGACACCCGTCTTTAAAGAGGTCTGCACTCTGCCATCCGGCAAAACAGCTTAGCAGTAAACTTTAACTGTTTACTTACATCTGGAGAAGATTTGAAGCCACCTCTGCTTTTCCAGCAACCGCTGAAGCATGGTTTCACTTGTCCTGGACACAACTGAAGTCGTGGATAGGCAATACTTGCCTCTTGGCCACATTGCAAACATGTCATCTGGACTCTTGGGCTTTTGTCCTCCTGGACATTTGGCCTCTTTGTCCTCTGGCAGACCAGCTACATCTGGCAGACAAGCCTCTCTTTAGGCAAAAACAGTCTTAGCTGGCAGACTAGCCACAGACTGGCAAAACAAGCCTCTTCAGCCAGACTAGCCACAAACTGGCAAAAACAGTCTTAAATTGGCAAAACAGCCATAACTGGCAGAACAGCCATAACTGGGCAAAACAAGCCACAGACTGGGCCCGTAACCCTTGTTGGTGTGTGGATGATGAGTGTTGTAGTGATGACCTTTGGCACCCAGCAGAGTCTTGTAGGACAAGCTGGCTGCTGTGATCCACAGCCACTGTGTAGACTTGCCATCAACTGGCTCAGCTTCTCTTCTCCAGGCAATCCTGTCTTCCTCAGTCAAGAAGACACATTGTAAAGTCCAAAAGCATAGCTTTATTAAAGCATATAAAAAGTAAAAATAAGACAACTAAGTAAAATCCATTGTGATGAACTTGTCCAGTTCAGCCATACAAGATTACATCTTAAACAATCCCAAAAACATTAAGATCCAACTTGTTGCAGTTAAAATCACTGCTGCCAGCCACACACGCTCACATCTTGAACAATAAACAATTCTTAGACAAAGGATTTTCTAAGCCCATCCCATACTCCACCTTTTAGGTGTTAACTTTATGTTAATTGGATAATGCCTATATGATGCATGCTAACCCAGCCTCTTGCTGTCCATCATCCACCCCGTGAATAACTTTCCCAAGCCTAACGATGTTTACGTATTTGATATCTCTTTGTTATCCATAACAAAGTCTGGTTCCATTAGTTTTACCTCTGAGAAAGTACATTGTTGATGTCTCTGTTACCACCTGGCGTTGATTCACCCTGTTTCTCTAAATATTGTTTGTGCCTTGTCCAAAAACTGTTTTCAAATAAAAAATTACAGACACACACACATCTTTACATTTCACCTTTGACTATATATCCCATTCATATCCTAACAGTTGGCTGTCATGATGCAAAAGACTAGTAAATGGACAGTATTTAGATGTAGAACATAGAAGTATAATTATCTGGGATTACAACTCATAGAATTCCTGGACAAAAGGGACACTGAGAATTGTAATCCAGAAAACTATCCCCCCCTCCCCAGCAAAAGATCTATAAGAAACAGGATAAACAACAAAGTTGCCCTCTTTTCTACTTTTACTTCTACTTTCACTGTCTCCATAAAAACATAAGTGTCTGGAACTATCAGATAATTTAAATACAATTAGCATATGCAAACTAGGATTGCCAGAGCAGTTGTGACCCATTCCCTAAGAATTCCCATCCAAACTTTAAGACTAGGGAGCAGTTCCTTGTGAAGCTGCATGAGCAGTGATGTCATGAGGTTGAGTCCTTGTGATGTTACATATGTGGGGTGGGCAAGAGTAGAGAGGTGAGTCAGGACTGCTTCTGAGGGAACAGGGAATTTAGGTAAATGTGATTAAAACCTGTCTAAACAAGTAGCTAAGGATAGGTGACAGGAGAAGCATTTGTCAGTGGCCAGGAAAAATTCACACAGTAGCTGTACCAGTTGCTACCATTTCTACCAGCTACTGCCTTCTTGTCCTTACCAACAGCATACATGACACATGGAAAATGTTCCAGGCCCTATGCTACTGCTGGGGCTTATAGGGAGCTCACTGTCAGCCCCTAGATCCTGTGCTTCTGCTGCTAGGGATTCTACCAAAAGAAGATCATGAGTCATGACACTGATGCTGTGCTCTCTGCCTTGGTCTAAATAGCAGAATGGGCTCAGGAATAGCGCTTACCATCTCTCTCTCCCCAGTCACCTTCTCATGCTACTAGCTTTTTGGTACATCAATGCTGCACAATACCATATACATGTAAACACCTTTCTACTGAGCTAGAGAGTCCTGATGCCAGCTGGGAATGGCTAACGATGGGCTCCCCTACAAAAATTAAACTTTCTCTTCTTCTAGTGCTACTCACCAGTGCCTGGAGAACTGTAGAAGCAGAGCAATACCATGAAACTTCAGTCAGTGCCTAAAACCTGGCAACTCTGACAAACTGAAAATGCAGTGTGTAAAATATCAGTGGTGGAATAGTGGAATAATGAAAACATGACCCAGAGAGATCAGGTATATTAAAAATAGAGGACTATGGCAGAGCTCATGGATATATTGTTCGTATGCTAAGATTGGTTCCTCATGCTGCATCACAGACATCAGTTCAAAAGCCATTTAAGTACATGGAACAAGACTTAGTAAAAGATACGATGATTAGATGGGCCAAGGATATTGGCAGGGACATTGATTTGGAAAGTTGGGAGTGGGCAAGTGTGAAGACACAAAAATTTACTCAATGTCAAGACTTGAAAGAAAACTATCTAAAAATGGAGCAACGTTGGTACCTCACCCCAGCGAAATTAGCAAAAATTTACAGGAATGGTAATAACAGGTGTTGGAAGTGTAAGCAAACTACAGGGTGTTGGTTACATGTATGGTGGAACTGTGACAAAGTTAGAAAGTATTGGATAACTGTTCATAAGGTAATCTGTGAAATATTTAAAATAAGTTATGATATGATACCAGAAATATATCTGTTGAACATGACAAATAAGATCCCAGCAAAAATGGAAAGGAAATATGGGAGGATATTATTGTATATGATAACTTCAGCTGGGATTACACTAGCAAAAAAATGGAAACTAGCAGAAGTGCCCTCAGCCAGCGAGTGGTTTAAAAGGCTTATCAAAATGATGAGTATGGATATACTCACAGCTAGACTGAATAAACAAAATGTAGAGAGTACTGAACAAGACTGGACTCCGATACTGCAATACTGTAAAAGAGAAAATTTAATTGAATAGAGATATAGACTGATGGGTTACCCTAAATTAGTAAACTGACTAAATAATAGGTGAAAAGTGACGATTAAAGATCAAGATAATTAAAGCTATTGTTATAACACACAGTGGATTCAATATTTAAAATTGCATATATATGAAGACAATGAGTGAACATTGAACTAAGGTTGAGTACAAACTGGAGATACTTTGGAAGTCAGTTGTAAATATTTGTATATAATTATTGAAAAAGAAATTGGTGTGTCAACTTTATAGATATGTTTGAATAGTATAAGCCATTTAAGTACAGTGGGCCCTTGCTATCCACTGGGGTTTGGTTCCAGGACATTCATAGATACCAGAAACTGTGAATGTTCATGTCCCATTAAGTACAATGGCACAGTAAAATGATGTCCCTTATATTAAATGGCAAAATCCAGGTTTGCTTTTTGGAATTCATATTATTAAAAAAAATATTTTCAAACCATAGATGGTTGAATCCATGGATAAAGAATATTAATATGGAGGGCCATCTTTGGTTGCACTTTTGCATATTTCTAAATAAAAGTTTCTTTATTTACTAAACTTGGAGTCTTCTCACAGTTAGTACTGGTATACACAGGTGAAATGACACCACCACCCCCAGTTACCCACCTCTCACAGGCCTTCTGTGAGCTAAGAAATTCCTTCAACATTTAAGGAAACACTGACACAGTTGGTAGGGAGCCCCAATTCCACCCCCACCCCCCTTTGAGGGTGTAAAAACATGTAAAAACTAGTTTCTGAGTGGACTTATGAAAAACTAGGGAGGAGCAGCAAGATGTTGAGTTAGCATTTTTTTAAATCCTACATTTTTTTAAAAAATATAATGCTTCAAATCACATAAAACATATCAATGGAAAGGGGAGAAACTGAACCACACTAAAATTATCTTTAGCAGCCTGACATAATTCTTCTCACTTAAATACTGAAGTCCTAATAGAGCCTGATACAAATGTCCTGCACCTGATATTTTGGAAGTAACAATATGCATTAACCTATTATGAGAGAATCATCCCCATGCTGTTTATCTTGCCAATCATTGTCATTTCCAGGGATGGTTTTGGAGCCGCTACCATGAGCACCTCCTTTTTGTCTGGATTCAGTCTCAATCTGTTTTTCCTCATCCAGCCCATTACTGCCCGAAGACATTCATTGAGAGAGGAGATGCCATCGGAATTCGAGGCTGATGAACGAGACATGGAGAAATAGATTTGGGTGTCATCAGTATACTGATAACACCCAGCTCCATAACTCCGAATAATCTCACCCAGTGGCTTCATATAGATGTTGAATAACATCAGGGACAAGATAGCACCTTGTGGAAGACCACAGGTGAGGTCCCTTTTGCTGGAGCAACTGTCCCCAAGCAGCACCCTCTGGGATCCACCCGAGAGGAAGGACTGGAACCACTGGAATGCAGTGCCTCCAATTCCCAGCCCCCTCAGGCGATCCAATAGGATGCCATGGTCTATTGTGTCAAAAGCCGCTGAGAGGTCTAAGAGCACCAACAGGGTCACACTACCCCTGTCGATGCTCAGACGCAGATCGTCGGTCAAGGCAACCATGGCAGTCTCAGCCCCAAAGTCTGTCCTGAAGCCAGTTTGAAATGGATCTAGATAATCGGCTTCATCCAAGACAGCTTGGAGTTGAAGAGCAACAGTCCTCTCGATTACCTTGCTCAGGAATGGTAATAAAGAGACTGGCCTGTAGTTGTTCATATCCAGGAGGTCCAGGGAAAGTTTTTTCAGAAGCGGCCTAATGGCCGCCTCCTTCAAACAAAATGGAATATAGCCTTCCCTGAGGGATGCATGGACGATGTCCATAAGGAACATCTTCAAAGCATCCCCCCCCCCCCCCGGACAGCCAGCCATGATGAGTAAGGATCGAGAGAGCTAGTCGTTTTCCTCACTCTACCAAGAACCTTGTCCACGTCATTGGTACTCACAGATTGAAACTGATCCAGAATAATTTCAATAACGGAGTCGCTGGATGCCTCATCAATAGTTTCCGTCATAACACTGGCATCTAAGTTGGCTCTTATCTGAGAGATTTTATCTGCAAAGAAGTTGTTAAATGAGTCACAGAAAGCTGTTGTTGGGTTAAGTAAAGGGTTCTGCACAGGGGGCACCTGCGTCAGCTCATTTACCACCTTAAACAGTTCTGTTGGACGGGACTCTGCAGACACAATACGTGCAGAGGAGAAGGATCTCTGCACTGCACGTATTGCCTCCCAATAGGACCAAAGAAAGCTCCTATGGTGAGTCTGGTCAGATAAGAGTCGAGTTTTCCCCCAGTTGAGCTCTAGTCATTGTCCAACCCACTTCATTTTCCTAAGCTCTAAGGTGTACCATGGCTTACGGTTTGAAGCGGGTTGGAAAGGACGCTTAGGAGCGATCATGCTGATAGCCTTGGTGAGGTTGGTGTTCCAAGTGTTAACCAAAGCTTCAACAGGATCACCAGCATTACCAACCATTAAACCCTCCAAGGCTTTCTGGAATCCTATTGGTTCCATTAGCCTTTGAGGGCTAATCATTCTAATAGGTCCACCACCCCCAATGGGGTGGATGGTGGCTCTTAGTTTCGTCTTGACCAGGAAATGGTTGATCCATGACAATGAAAAGGCTTTTATTACCTCCGCCCATGGATATTCCTGTTCTGTACTAAAGACCGCATCGAGGGTATGACCAGCACAATGTGTGGGCCCGACAACCAATTGGGAAAGGCCCATGTTAGTCATGGTTTCCATGAACTCCTGAGCCACGCCTGTTAAAATGGTCTCGAGTGGAACATTGAAGTCACCCAGAACTAAAAGCCTGGGCGACTCCAGAAGCAGCTCAGAGACCAGCTGTGTCAGCTCGGTTAGGGAGTCTGCTAGACAATGGGGTGGTTGGTATACTAGCAGAATCCCCAAACTATCCAAGGTCCTCAGGCTAAGGTACATACACTCAAAGTGGACTGTGTTCCAGACAGGTATCCTGGTCAAAGTCAGGTTGTTTTTATGAACCAGAGCCACTCTGCCCCGCCCCCCACCCACTTCCCCTCACATGCTTACTAACATAATATCCAGCTGGGAGGACCTGCGCCCATGTCACAGCGCTATCCTCTCCCAGCCAGGTCTCTGTGAAGCAAGCCAGGTCAGATTCCTCTTCCAGAAGAAGATCATTGATGATATGAGTTTTATTTTTGACCAACCTGGCATTGCAAATGAGCAGAGTGCGGTTCTGTGGAATGGTTGGTCAGCTCTCCAATCCATTCCGGGAAACAGAGGGAACTGAAGGTGAGATAACTCTTAAACAGTGATCTCGCCTTCTTTTCTAACATTTGTTCTCTCTATTCCATCCATATCTCCCCCCCCAGCACAACTCCAATAGCTACCCCCACCTCATTCCCGGGCTCAGGTAAAGAGGGAGATGATAAAGCCACAAAAGGAGGGTAGGGTAACTAGAGCTGAACTCTTAACCCAATTTCCATGGCAGATTAAATGATGAGAGAGTTGGGTGACTTAATAAGACAACGAGTCTCTGCTCAATTCTCAGCATCCTTCAAGTCTTAAAGATCCCTCTCAACAAGTACAACACAGGAATAAATGGCTAACAAGCCTCCAGA